>OY730193.1:52321077-53622044 GCA_963422505.1 Pseudognaphalium luteoalbum | reverse complement strand
TTTGACGATCAGAAGGCTATCATTGAAGCTCAAGCCTCTCAGATCAGGGATTTGGAAGCTAGAGCTGCTACGGTTGACTCTCTACAGTCTCAAGTGACGTCTCTGTCTGCTAGGTTGTTAGAGTTGGAATCCGTAACAATTGTTTCGGGGGAGGTAGGTCCTAGTGAATTAGAAACAAATGTAACTGCCTTCCCCGGAAACCAGAAAATGTACTTCCATCTTCAACTATAAATGAAAATATCAGTTTAGATTACTTTGTGGAGGTTCAAGGTCAGGCAAGACCTATTGCGGTTGATTATTCTTATGTAGATCTCACATATCTGCAAATTTGATGAATGATAACAACTCGCGGCCTGATGAAGAGGTTATGGATGATCCTGTAGCAGAGGATTATTTTTTTTTGAGGAAAATGATGAAGTTGAAGTTGAGGGGGAGCAGTTGCACAGCGATGAATGTTATGATGATGCTCCCATAATAGAATCGGATTCGTCTGAAGATGAATCAGAAAAAGAGACGAACGAGCCATCAACTTCTACAACTAAACCGGATATAGTGCTCAAACCGATTATCGAGGTACCGGTTACGTGTAAAAGCTACAAAGTTAGATCTGATTACACGGGATTGATTAAGAGTTGGAAGTTTGATGAGAATCACTCTGTTTTCATGATAAAGAGAAGCGACGGCATTCAGTACTTCAATATGAAGTTTTATAAAATAAGTACTTTGCCGAAGTGTGAGCTTCAGAGATTAGCGCAGATACCCTTGATCAATCGATCACGAGATTCACGAGCAGATTTCTTCCAGGTGATCATACGTCGAGAAATGAATAGTAAAAAGTATAATCTGATAAAGCCGACGTTGGGTATGCGATACAAGTTTAAAAAGAAATTAGATCCAATCACTCGTCAACCTATTGTGAAGATGATCTATCCACCAGCAAAGTGTCTACAGAAGATACCTTTGGAGATCATTCCGATAGATTTTTTGAATAGGTTGGAGTACTGGGAATATGATGATATTACTGGTGAAGCTATAATTGTTTTTATTCCAAAATCGGAACCAGATACGGATTCGAAGATTGTGAATGTAGAATCGGAGGTTGAAGAGAAAACAGCATGGGATGTTGTTCAACCTAAGAAAAGGTCTACTTGGGGTCTTAAACGAAAGATATTTTGTGTTTTCGATCCGTTGAGCTTGATCAATCTCTCTGAACATGATATGAAAAGATTACATCAGAATAGAATTCAGTTTAAAGAAAGAGATAGAGCTGAAGCGTTTAAATTTCAAAAGATCATTGATATTTGCGTAGCCAACGGAGTACATGCTGGTGGTGTATTTCCTGCTGGTTGGAAATGAAGAATAAACGACTTGAAAGAGTTTGAAGATTTTGAAGACCAAGCTGAAGACACGGGGGAGTTTGTTGATGCATCTTGGGGTGTCTGTCAGTTGGTCTATCGAGTTGTAATTAGTGTCGTTTGTTAATTAATAGAAATATAGTTTTTGTTAATGCGACACTCGTGTTTTGGTTTAGGCGACACTTGTCTGAGTGACGCATAGCGACACTTGATTAAGTGACGCATAGCGACACTTAGGTAAGTGACGCATTAAGGCGGCCACATGCGACACTTACCCAAGTGACGCATGTCGACTGTGTTTTTAGTATAAATAGATACCTACGGGTTTTAGGCTAGGGTTGACGAAACCCTAGCACCATTTGTCGAAATAGCATCTCTGTAATCGTTCCTAAATCAATATACAAGCCGATTTCTTTGTTTACTTAGTGAATAATTTTCGTTTCGGTTTGTGTTTATTGTTGATATATGCAATTGATTGATTCCGCCTTTCAATAGTAAGTCAATTGTCATCTAGATCCTAGCAATACGCACTTTCAACAATAGTCACACATAATAAATCACTACTTGTGTGACTAAATGATACAAATCGTCACACAACCATGAAAATAAAGTGGCCATTGAATGGACAATAGTCACACAAAATACAAGTTTACTTGACATTACAGAGCATATGGTCACACTTATTATCACCTACGGCCACTTTTGGTTTAATTTTATGTGACCAAATCCCATAATAAATCACTCCTTGTGTGACTAAATGATACAAATCGTCACACAAACATGAAAATAAAGTGGCCATTAGATGGACAATAGTCACACAAAATACAAGTTTACTTGACATTATAGAGCATATGGTCACACTTATTATCACCTACGGCTACTTTTGGTTTAATTTTATGTGACCAAATCCCATAATAAATCACTCCTTGTGTCACTAAATGATACAAATTGTCACACAAACATGAAAATAAAGTGGCCATTGGATGGACAATAGTCACACAAAATACAACTTTACTTGACATTACAGAGCATATGGTCACACTTATTATCACCTACGACCACTTTTGGTTTAATTTTATGTGACCAAATCCCATAATAAATCAGTACTTGTGTGACTAAATGATATAAATCGTCACACAAACATTAAAATAAAGTGGCCATTAGATGGACAATAGTCACACAAAATACAAGTTTACTTCACATTACAGAGCATATGGTCACACTTATTATCACCTACGGCCACTTTTGGTTTAATTTTATGTGACCAAATCCCATAATAAATCAGTACTTGTGTGACTAAATGATACAAATCGTCACACAAACATGAAAATAAAGTGGCCATTGGATGGACAATAGTCACACAAAATACAAGTTTACTTGACATTACAGAGCATATGGTCACACTTATTATCACCTACGGCCACTTTTGGTTTAATTTTATGTGACCAAATCCCATAATAAATCAGTACTTGTGTGACTAAATGATACAAATCGTCACACAAACATGAAAATAAAGTGGCCATTGGATGGACAATAGTCACACAAAATACAAGTTTACTTGACATTACAGAGCATATGGTCACACTTATTATCACCTACGGCCACTTTTGGTTTAATTTTATGTGACCAAATCCCATAATAAATCAGTACTTGTGTGACTAAATGATACAAATCGTCACACAAACATGAAAATAAAGTGGCCATTGGATGGACAATAGTCACACAAAATACAAGTTTACTTGACATTACAGAGTATATGGTCACACTTATTATCACCTACGACCACTTTTGGTTTAACTTTATGTGACCAAATCCCATAATAAATCAGTACTTGTGTGACTAAATGATACAAATCGTCACACAAAATGAAAATAAAGTGGCCATTGGATGGACAATAGTCACACAAAATACAAGTTTACTTGACATTACAGAGCATATGGTCACACTTATTATCACCTACGGCCACTTTTGGTTTAATTTTATGTGACCAAATCCCATAATAAATCACTCCTTGTGTAACTAAATGATACAAATCGTCACACAAACATGAAAATAAAGTGGACATTGGATGGACAATAGTCACACAAAATACAAGTTTACTTGGCATTACAGAGCATATGGTCACACTTATTATCACCTACAGCCACTTTTGGTTTAATTTTATGTGACCAAATCCCATAATAAATCAGTACTTGTGTGACTAAATGATACAAATCGTCACGCAAACATGAAAATAAAGTGGCCATTGGATGGACAATAGTCACACAAATTACAAGTTTACTTGACATTACAGAGCATATGGTCACACTTATAATCACCTACGGCCACTTTTGGTTTAACTTTATGTGACCAAATTCGATAATAAATCACTCCTTGTGTGACTAAATGATACAAATCGTCACACAAACGTGAAAATAAAGTGGCCATTGGATGGACAATAGTCACACATAATAAATCACTACTTGTGTGACTAAATGATACAAATCGTCACACAAACATGAAAATAAAGTGGCCATTTGATGGAAAATAGTCACACAAAATACAAGTTTACTTGACATTACATAGCATATGGTCACACTTATTATCACCTACGGCCACTTTTGGTTTAATTTTATGTGACCAAATCCCATAATAAATCAGTACTTGTGTGACTAAATGATACAAATCGTCACACAAACATGAAAATAAAGTGGCCATTGGATGGACAATAGTCACACAAAATACAAGTTTACTTGACATTACAGAGTATATGGTCACACTTATTATCACCTACGACCACTTTTGGTTTAACTTTATGTGACCAAATCCCATAATAAATCAGTACTTGTGTGACTAAATGATATAAATCGTCACACAAACATTAAAATAAAGTGGCCATTAGATGGACAATAGTCACACAAAATACAAGTTTACTTCACATTACAGAGCATATGGTCACACTTATTATCACCTACGGCCACTTTTGGTTTAATTTTATGTGACCAAATCCCATAATAAATCAGTACTTGTGTGACTAAATGATACAAATCGTCACACAAACATGAAAATAAAGTGGCCATTGGATGGACAATAGTCACACAAAATACAAGTTTACTTGACATTACAGAGCATATGGTCACACTTATTATCACCTACGGCCACTTTTGGTTTAATTTTATGTGACCAAATCCCATAATAAATCAGTACTTGTGTGACTAAATGATACAAATCGTCACACAAACATGAAAATAAAGTGGCCATTGGATGGACAATAGTCACACAAAATACAAGTTTACTTGACATTACAGAGCATATGGTCACACTTATTATCACCTACGGCCACTTTTGGTTTAATTTTATGTGACCAAATCCCATAATAAATCAGTACTTGTGTGACTAAATGATACAAATCGTCACACAAACATGAAAATAAAGTGGCCATTGGATGGACAATAGTCACACAAAATACAAGTTTACTTGACATTACAGAGTATATGGTCACACTTATTATCACCTACGACCACTTTTGGTTTAACTTTATGTGACCAAATCCCATAATAAATCAGTACTTGTGTGACTAAATGATACAAATCGTCACACAAAATGAAAATAAAGTGGCCATTGGATGGACAATAGTCACACAAAATACAAGTTTACTTGACATTACAGAGCATATGGTCACACTTATTATCACCTACGGCCACTTTTGGTTTAATTTTATGTGACCAAATCCCATAATAAATCACTCCTTGTGTAACTAAATGATACAAATCGTCACACAAACATGAAAATAAAGTGGACATTGGATGGACAATAGTCACACAAAATACAAGTTTACTTGGCATTACAGAGCATATGGTCACACTTATTATCACCTACAGCCACTTTTGGTTTAATTTTATGTGACCAAATCCCATAATAAATCAGTACTTGTGTGACTAAATGATACAAATCGTCACGCAAACATGAAAATAAAGTGGCCATTGGATGGACAATAGTCACACAAATTACAAGTTTACTTGACATTACAGAGCATATGGTCACACTTATAATCACCTACGGCCACTTTTGGTTTAACTTTATGTGACCAAATTCGATAATAAATCACTCCTTGTGTGACTAAATGATACAAATCGTCACACAAACGTGAAAATAAAGTGGCCATTGGATGGACAATAGTCACACATAATAAATCACTACTTGTGTGACTAAATGATACAAATCGTCACACAAACATGAAAATAAAGTGGCCATTTGATGGAAAATAGTCACACAAAATACAAGTTTACTTGACATTACATAGCATATGGTCACACTTATTATCACCTACGGCCACTTTTGGTTTAATTTTATGTGACCAAATCCCATAATAAATCAGTACTTGTGTGACTAAATGATACAAATCGTCACACAAACATGAAAATAAAGTGGCCATTGGATGGACAATAGTCACACAAAATACAAGTTTACTTGACATTACAGAGTATATGGTCACACTTATTATCACCTACGACCACTTTTGGTTTAACTTTATGTGACCAAATCCCATAATAAATCAGTACTTGTGTGACTAAATGATACAAATCGTCACACAAACATGAAAATAAAGTGGCCATTGGATGGACAATAGTCACACAAAATACAAGTTACTTGACATTACAGAGCATATGGTCACACTTATTATCACCTACGGCCACTTTTGGTTTAATTTTATGTGACCAAATCCCATAATAAATCACTCCTTGTGTAACTAAATGATACAAATCGTCACACAAACATGAAAATAAAGTGGCCATTGGATGGACAATAGTCACACAAAATACAAGTTTACTTGCCATTACAGAGCATATGGTCACACTTATTATCACCTACGGCCACTTTTGGTTTAATTTTATGTGACCAAATCCCATAATAAATCAGTACTTGTGTGACTAAATGATACAAATCGTCACACAAACATGAAAATAAAGTGGCCATTGGATGGACAATAGTCACACAAATTACAAGTTTACTTGACATTACAGAGCATATGGTCACACTTATAATCACCTACGGCCACTTTTGGTTTAACTTTATGTGACCAAATTCGATAATAAATCACTCCTTGTGTGACTAAATGATACAAATCGTCACACAAACATGAAAATAAAGTGGCCATTGGATGGACAATAGTCACACATAATAAATCACTACTTGTGTGACTAAATGATACAAATCGTCACACAACCATGAAAATAAAGTGGCCATTGAATGGACAATAGTCACACAAAATACAAGTTTACTAGACATTACAGAGCATATGGTCACACTTATTATCCCCTACGGCCACTTTTGGTTTAATTTTATGTGACCAAATCCCATAATAAATCACTCCTTGTGTGACTAAATGATACAAATCGTCACACAAACATGAAAATAAAGTGGCCATTGGATGGACAATAGTCACACAAAATACAAGTTTACTTGACATTACAGAGCATATGGTCACACTTATTATCACCTACGGCTACTTTTGGTTTAATTTTATGTGACCAAATCCCATAATAAATCACTCCTTGTGTCACTAAATGATACAAATTGTCACACAAACATGAAAATAAAGTGGCCATTGGATGGACAATAGTCACACAAAATACAACTTTACTTGACATTACAGAGCATATGGTCACACTTATTATCACCTACGGCCACTTTTGGTTTAATTTTATGTGACCAAATCCCATAATAAATCAGTACTTGTGTGACTAAATGATACAAATCGTCACACAAACATGAAAATAAAGTGGCCATTGGATGGACAATAGTCACACAAAATACAAGTTTACTTGACATTACAGAGCATATGGTCACACTTATTATCACCTACGGCCACTTTTGGTTTAATTTTATGTGACCAAATCCCATAATAAATCAGTACTTGTGTGACTAAATGATACAAATCGTCACACAAACATGAAAATAAAGTGGCCATTGGATGGACAATAGTCACACAAAATACAAGTTTACTTGACATTACAGAGCATATGGTCACACTTATTATCACCTACGGCCACTTTTGATTTAATTTTATGTGACCAAATCCCATAATAAATCAGTACTTGTGTGACTAAATGATACAAATCGTCACACAAACATGAAAATAAAGTGGCCATTGGATGGACAATAGTCACACAAAATACAAGTTTACTTGACATTACAGAGCATATGGTCACACTTATTATCACCTACGGCCACTTTTGGTTTAATTTTATGTGACCAAATCCCATAATAAATCAGTACTTGTGTGACTAAATGATACAAATCGTCACACAAACATGAAAATAAAGTGGCCATTGGATGGACAATAGTCACACAAAATACAAGTTTACTTGACATTACAGAGTATATGGTCACACTTATTATCACCTACGACCACTTTTGGTTTAACTTTATGTGACCAAATCCCATAATAAATCAGTACTTGTGTGACTAAATGATACAAATCGTCACACAAACATGAAAATAAAGTGGCCATTGGATGGACAATAGTCACACAAAATACAAGTTTACTTGCCATTACAGAGCATATGGTCACACTTATTATCACCTACGGCCACTTTTGGTTTAATTTTATGTGACCAAATCCCATAATAAATCAGTACTTGTGTGACTAAATGATACAAATCGTCACACAAACATGAAAATAAAGTGGCCATTGGATGGACAATAGTCACACAAATTACAAGTTTACTTGACATTACAGAGCATATGGTCACACTTATTATCACCTACGGCTACTTTTGGTTTAATTTTATGTGACCAAATCCCATAATAAATCACTCCTTGTGTCACTAAATGATACAAATTGTCACACAAACATGAAAATAAAGTGGCCATTGGATGGACAATAGTCACACAAAATACAACTTTACTTGACATTACAGAGCATATGGTCACACTTATTATCACCTACGGCCACTTTTGGTTTAATTTTATGTGACCAAATCCCATAATAAATCAGTACTTGTGTGACTAAATGATACAAATCGTCACACAAACATGAAAATAAAGTGGCCATTGGATGGACAATAGTCACACAAAATACAAGTTTACTTGACATTACAGAGCATATGGTCACACTTATTATCACCTACGGCCACTTTTGGTTTAATTTTATGTGACCAAATCCCATAATAAATCAGTACTTGTGTGACTAAATGATACAAATCGTCACACAAACATGAAAATAAAGTGGCCATTGGATGGACAATAGTCACACAAAATACAAGTTTACTTGACATTACAGAGCATATGGTCACACTTATTATCACCTACGGCCACTTTTGGTTTAATTTTATGTGACCAAATCCCATAATAAATCAGTACTTGTGTGACTAAATGATACAAATCGTCACACAAACATGAAAATAAAGTGGCCATTGGATGGACAATAGTCACACAAAATACAAGTTTACTTGACATTACAGAGCATATGGTCACACTTATTATCACCTACGGCCACTTTTGGTTTAATTTTATGTGACCAAATCCCATAATAAATCAGTACTTGTGTGACTAAATGATACAAATCGTCACACAAACATGAAAATAAAGTGGCCATTGGATGGACAATAGTCACACAAAATACAAGTTTACTTGACATTACAGAGTATATGGTCACACTTATTATCACCTACGACCACTTTTGGTTTAACTTTATGTGACCAAATCCCATAATAAATCAGTACTTGTGTGACTAAATGATACAAATCGTCACACAAACATGAAAATAAAGTGGCCATTGGATGGACAATAGTCACACAAAATACAAGTTTACTTGACATTACAGAGCATATGGTCACACTTATTATCACCTACGGCCACTTTTGGTTTAATTTTATGTGACCAAATCCCATAATAAATCACTCCTTGTGTAACTAAATGATACAAATCGTCACACAAACATGAAAATAAAGTGGCCATTGGATGGACATTAGTCACACAAAATACAAGTTTACTTGACATTACAGAGCATATGGTCACACTAATTATCACCTACGGCCACTTTTGGTTTAATTTTATGTGACCAAATCCCATAATAAATCAGTACTTGTGTGACTAAATGATACAAATCGTCACGCAAACATGAAAATAAAGTGGCCATTGGATGGACAATAGTCACACAAATTACAAGTTTACTTGACATTACAGAGCATATGGTCACACTTATAATCACCTACGGCCACTTTTGGTTTAACTTTATGTGACCAAATTCGATAATAAATCACTCCTTGTGTGACTAAATGATACAAATCGTCACACAAACATGAAAATAAAGTGGCCATTGGATGGACAATAGTCACACATAATAAATCACTACTTGTGTGACTAAATGATACAAATCGTCACACAACCATGAAAATAAAGTGGCCATTGGATGGACAATAGTCACACAAATTACAAGTTTACTTGACATTACAGAGCATATGGTCACACTTATTATCACCTACGGCCACTTTTGGTTTAATTTTATGTGACCAAATCCCATAATAAATCACTCCTAGTGTGACTAAATGATACAAATCGTCACACAAACATGAAAATAAAGTGGCCATTAGATGGACAATAGTCACACAAAATACAAGTTTACTTGACATTATAGAGCATATGGTCACACTTATTATCACCTACGGCTACTTTTGGTTTAATTTTATGTGACCAAATCCCATAATAAATCACTCCTTGTGTCACTAAATGATACAAATTGTCACACAAACATGAAAATAAAGTGGCCATTGGATGGACAATAGTCACACAAAATACAACTTTACTTGACATTACAGAGCATATGGTCACACTTATTATCACCTACGGCCACTTTTGGTTTAATTTTATGTGACCAAATCCCATAATAAATCAGTACTTGTGTGACTAAATGATATAAATCGTCACACAAACATTAAAATAAAGTGGCCATTAGATGGACAATAGTCACACAAAATACAAGTTTACTTCACATTACAGAGCATATGGTCACACTTATTATCACCTACGGCCACTTTTGGTTTAATTTTATGTGACCAAATCCCATAATAAATCAGTACTTGTGTGACTAAATGATACAAATCGTCACACAAACATGAAAATAAAGTGGCCATTGGATGGACAATAGTCACACAAAATACAAGTTTACTTGACATTACAGAGCATATGGTCACACTTATTATCACCTACGGCCACTTTTGGTTTAATTTTATGTGACCAAATCCCATAATAAATCAGTACTTGTGTGACTAAATGATACAAATCGTCACACAAACATGAAAATAAAGTGGCCATTGGATGGACAATAGTCACACAAAATACAAGTTTACTTGACATTACAGAGCATATGGTCACACTTATTATCACCTACGGCCACTTTTGGTTTAATTTTATGTGACCAAATCCCATAATAAATCAGTACTTGTGTGACTAAATGATACAAATCGTCACACAAACATGAAAATAAAGTGGCCATTGGATGGACAATAGTCACACAAAATACAAGTTTACTTGACATTACAGAGTATATGGTCACACTTATTATCACCTACGACCACTTTTGGTTTAACTTTATTTGACCAAATCCCATAATAAATCAGTACTTGTGTGACTAAATGATACAAATCGTCACACAAAATGAAAATAAAGTGGCCATTGGATGGACAATAGTCACACAAAATACAAGTTTACTTGACATTACAGAGCATATGGTCACACTTATTATCACCTACGGCCACTTTTGGTTTAATTTTATGTGACCAAATCCCATAATAAATCAGTACTTGTGTGACTAAATGATATAAATCGTCACACAAACATGAAAATAAAGTGGCCATTTGATGGAAAATAGTCACACAAAATACAAGTTTACTTGACATTACAGAACATATGGTCACACTTATTATCACCTACGGCCACTTTTGGTTTAATTTTATGTGACCAAATCCCATAATAAATCAGTACTTGTGTGACTAAATGATACAAATCGTCACACAAACATGAAAATAAAGTGGCCATTGGATGGACAATAGTCACACAAATTACAAGTTTACTTGACATTACAGAGCATATGGTCACACTTATAATCACCTACGACCACTTTTGGTTTAACTTTATGTGACCAAATTCGATAATAAATCACTCCTTGTGTGACTAAATGATACAAATCGTCACACAAACATGAAAATAAAGTGGCCATTGGATGGACAATAGTCACACATAATAAATCACTACTTGTGTGACTAAATGATACAAATCGTCACACAACCATGAAAATAAAGTGGCCATTGAATGGACAATAGTCACACAAAATACAAGTTTACTAGACATTACAGAGCATATGGTCACACTTATTATCCCCTACGGCCACTTTTGGTTTAATTTTATGTGACCAAATCCCATAATAAATCACTCCTTGTGTGACTAAATGATACAAATCGTCACACAAACATGAAAATAAAGTGGCCATTGGATGGACAATAGTCACACAAAATACAAGTTTACTTGACATTACAGAGCATATGGTCACACTTATTATCACCTACGGCTACTTTTGGTTTAATTTTATGTGACCAAATCCCATAATAAATCACTCCTTGTGTCACTAAATGATACAAATTGTCACACAAACATGAAAATAAAGTGGCCATTGGATGGACAATAGTCACACAAAATACAACTTTACTTGACATTACAGAGCATATGGTCACACTTATTATCACCTACGGCCACTTTTGGTTTAATTTTATGTGACCAAATCCCATAATAAATCAGTACTTGTGTGACTAAATGATACAAATCGTCACACAAACATGAAAATAAAGTGGCCATTGGATGGACAATAGTCACACAAAATACAAGTTTACTTGACATTACAGAGCATATGGTCACACTTATTATCACCTACGGCCACTTTTGGTTTAATTTTATGTGACCAAATCCCATAATAAATCAGTACTTGTGTGACTAAATGATACAAATCGTCACACAAACATGAAAATAAAGTGGCCATTGGATGGACAATAGTCACACAAAATACAAGTTTACTTGACATTACAGAGCATATGGTCACACTTATTATCACCTACGGCCACTTTTGGTTTAATTTTATGTGACCAAATCCCATAATAAATCAGTACTTGTGTGACTAAATGATACAAATCGTCACACAAACATGAAAATAAAGTGGCCATTGGATGGACAATAGTCACACAAAATACAAGTTTACTTGACATTACAGAGCATATGGTCACACTTATTATCACCTACGGCCACTTTTGGTTTAATTTTATGTGACCAAATCCCATAATAAATCAGTACTTGTGTGACTAAATGATACAAATCGTCACACAAACATGAAAATAAAGTGGCCATTGGATGGACAATAGTCACACAAAATACAAGTTTACTTGACATTACAGAGTATATGGTCACACTTATTATCACCTACGACCACTTTTGGTTTAACTTTATGTGACCAAATCCCATAATAAATACGTACTTGTGTGACTAAATGATACAAATCGTCACACAAACATGAAAATAAAGTGGCCATTGGATGGACAATAGTCACACAAAATACAAGTTTACTTGACATTACAGAGCATATGGTCACACTTATTATCACCTACGGCCACTTTTGGTTTAATTTTATGTGACCAAATCCCATAATAAATCACTCCTTGTGTAACTAAATGATACAAATCGTCACACAAACATGAAAATAAAGTGGCCATTGGATGGACAATAGTCACACAAAATACAAGTTTACTTGACATTACAGAGCATATGGTCACACTTATTATCACCTACGGCCACTTTTGGTTTAATTTTATGTGACCAAATCCCATAATAAATCAGTACTTGTGTGACTAAATGATACAAATCGTCACACAAACATGAAAATAAAGTGGCCATTGGATGGACAATAGTCACACAAAATACAAGTTTACTTGACATTACAGAGCATATGGTCACACTTATTATCACCTACGGCCACTTTTGGTTTAATTTTATGTGACCAAATCCCATAATAAATCAGTACTTGTGTGACTAAATGATACAAATCGTCACACAAACATGAAAATAAAGTGGCCATTGGATGGACAATAGTCACACAAAATACAAGTTTACTTGACATTACAGAGTATATGGTCACACTTATTATCACCTACGACCACTTTTGGTTTAACTTTATGTGACCAAATCCCATAATAAATACGTACTTGTGTGACTAAATGATACAAATCGTCACACAAACATGAAAATAAAGTGGCCATTGGATGGACAATAGTCACACAAAATACAAGTTTACTTGACATTACAGAGTATATGGTCACACTTATTATCACCTACGACCACTTTTGGTTTAACTTTATTTGACCAAATTCCATAATAAATCAGTACTTGTGTGACTAAATGATACAAATCGTCACACAAAATGAAAATAAAGTGGCCATTGGATGGACAATAGTCACACAAAATACAAGTTTACTTGACATTACAGAGCATATGGTCACACTTATTATCACCTACGGCCACTTTTGGTTTAATTTTATGTGACCAAATCCCATAATAAATCAGTACTTGTGTGACTAAATGATATAAATCGTCACACAAACATGAAAATAAAGTGGCCATTGGATGGACAATAGTCACACAAAATACAAGTTTACTTGACATTACAGAACATATGGTCACACTTATTATCACCTACGGCCACTTTTGGTTTAATTTTATGTGACCAAATCCCATAATAAATCAGTACTTGTGTGACTAAATGATACAAATCGTCACACAAACATGAAAATAAAGTGGCCATTGGATGGACAATAGTCACACAAATTACAAGTTTACTTGACATTACAGAGCATATGGTCACACTTATAATCACCTACGGCCACTTTTGGTTTAACTTTATGTGACCAAATTCGATAATAAATCACTCCTTGTGTGACTAAATGATACAAATCGTCACACAAACATGAAAATAAAGTGGCCATTGGATGGACAATAGTCACACATAATAAATCACTACTTGTGTGACTAAATGATACAAATCGTCACACAACCATGAAAATAAAGTGGCCATTGAATGGACAATAGTCACACAAAATACAAGTTTACTAGACATTACAGAGCATATGGTCACACTTATTATCCCCTACGGCCACTTTTGGTTTAATTTTATGTGACCAAATCCCATAATAAATCACTCCTTGTGTGACTAAATGATACAAATCGTCACACAAACATGAAAATAAAGTGGCCATTGGATGGACAATAGTCACACAAAATACAAGTTTACTTGACATTACAGAGCATATGGTCACACTTATTATCACCTACGGCCACTTTTGGTTTAATTTTATGTGACCAAATCCCATAATAAATCAGTACTTGTGTGACTAAATGATACAAATCGTCACACAAACATGAAAATAAAGTGGCCATTGGATGGACAATAGTCACACAAAATACAAGTTTACTTGACATTACAGAGCATATGGTCACACTTATTATCACCTACGGCCACTTTTGGTTTAATTTTATGTGACCAAATCCCATAATAAATCAGTACTTGTGTGACTAAATGATACAAATCGTCACACAAACATGAAAATAAAGTGGCCATTGGATGGACAATAGTCACACAAAATACAAGTTTACTTGACATTACAGAGCATATGGTCACACTTATTATCACCTACGGCCACTTTTGGTTTAATTTTATGTGACCAAATCCCATAATAAATCAGTACTTGTGTGACTAAATGATACAAATCGTCACACAAACATGAAAATAAAGTGGCCATTGGATGGACAATAGTCACACAAAATACAAGTTTACTTGACATTACAGAGCATATGGTCACACTTATTATCACCTACGGCCACTTTTGGTTTAATTTTATGTGACCAAATCCCATAATAAATCACTCCTTGTGTGACTAAATGATACAAATCGTCACACAAACATGAAAATAAAGTGGCCATTGGATGGACAATAGTCACACAAAATACAAGTTTACTTGACATTACAGAGCATATGGTCACACTTATTATCACCTACGGCTACTTTTGGTTTAATTTTATGTGACCAAATCCCATAATAAATCACTCCTTGTGTCACTAAATGATACAAATTGTCACACAAACATGAAAATAAAGTGGCCATTGGATGGACAATAGTCACACAAAATACAACTTTACTTGACATTACAGAGCATATGGTCACACTTATTATCACCTACGGCCACTTTTGGTTTAATTTTATGTGACCAAATCCCATAATAAATCAGTACTTGTGTGACTAAATGATACAAATCGTCACACAAACATGAAAATAAAGTGGCCATTGGATGGACAATAGTCACACAAAATACAAGTTTACTTGACATTACAGAGCATATGGTCACACTTATTATCACCTACGGCCACTTTTGGTTTAATTTTATGTGACCAAATCCCATAATAAATCAGTACTTGTGTGACTAAATGATACAAATCGTCACACAAACATGAAAATAAAGTGGCCATTGGATGGACAATAGTCACACAAAATACAAGTTTACTTGACATTACAGAGCATATGGTCACACTTATTATCACCTACGGCCACTTTTGGTTTAATTTTATGTGACCAAATCCCATAATAAATCAGTACTTGTGTGACTAAATGATACAAATCGTCACACAAACATGAAAATAAAGTGGCCATTGGATGGACAATAGTCACACAAAATACAAGTTTACTTGACATTACAGAGCATATGGTCACACTTATTATCACCTACGGCCACTTTTGGTTTAATTTTATGTGACCAAATCCCATAATAAATCAGTACTTGTGTGACTAAATGATACAAATCGTCACACAAACATGAAAATAAAGTGGCCATTGGATGGACAATAGTCACACAAAATACAAGTTTACTTGACATTACAGAGCATATGGTCACACTTATTATCACCTACGGCCACTTTTGGTTTAATTTTATGTGACCAAATCCCATAATAAATCAGTACTTGTGTGACTAAATGATACAAATCGTCACACAAACATGAAAATAAAGTGGCCATTGGATGGACAATAGTCACACAAAATACAAGTTTACTTGACATTACAGAGTATATGGTCACACTTATTATCACCTACGACCACTTTTGGTTTAACTTTATGTGACCAAATCCCATAATAAATACGTACTTGTGTGACTAAATGATACAAATCGTCACACAAACATGAAAATAAAGTGGCCATTGGATGGACAATAGTCACACAAAATACAAGTTTACTTGACATTACAGAGCATATGGTCACACTTATTATCACCTACGGCCACTTTTGGTTTAATTTTATGTGACCAAATCCCATAATAAATCACTCCTTGTGTAACTAAATGATACAAATCGTCACACAAACATGAAAATAAAGTGGCCATTGGATGGACATTAGTCACACAAAATACAAGTTTACTTGACATTACAGAGCATATGGTCACACTAATTATCACCTACGGCCACTTTTGGTTTAATTTTATGTGACCAAATCCCATAATAAATCAGTACTTGTGTGACTAAATGATACAAATCGTCACGCAAACATGAAAATAAAGTGGCCATTGGATGGACAATAGTCACACAAATTACAAGTTTACTTGACATTACAGAGCATATGGTCACACTTATAATCACCTACGGCCACTTTTGGTTTAACTTTATGTGACCAAATTCGATAATAAATCACTCCTTGTGTGACTAAATGATACAAATCGTCACACAAACATGAAAATAAAGTGGCCATTGGATGGACAATAGTCACACATAATAAATCACTACTTGTGTGACTAAATGATACAAATCGTCACACAACCATGAAAATAAAGTGGCCATTGGATGGACAATAGTCACACAAAATACAAGTTTACTTGACATTACAGAGCATATGGTCACACTTATTATCACCTACGGCCACTTTTGGTTTAATTTTATGTGACCAAATCCCATAATAAATCACTCCTTGTGTGACTAAATGATACAAATCGTCACACAACCATGAAAATAAAGTGGCCATTGAATGGACAATAGTCACACAAAATACAAGTTTACTAGACATTACAGAGCATATGGTCACACTTATTATCCCCTACGGCCACTTTTGGTTTAATTTTATGTGACCAAATCCCATAATAAATCACTCCTTGTGTGACTAAATGATACAAATCGTCACACAAACATGAAAATAAAGTGGCCATTGGATGGACAATAGTCACACAAAATACAAGTTTACTTGACATTACAGAGCATATGGTCACACTTATTATCACCTACGGCTACTTTTGGTTTAATTTTATGTGACCAAATCCCATAATAAATCACTCCTTGTGTCACTAAATGATACAAATTGTCACACAAACATGAAAATAAAGTGGCCATTGGATGGACAATAGTCACACAAAATACAACTTTACTTGACATTACAGAGCATATGGTCACACTTATTATCACCTACGGCCACTTTTGGTTTAATTTTATGTGACCAAATCCCATAATAAATCAGTACTTGTGTGACTAAATGATACAAATCGTCACACAAACATGAAAATAAAGTGGCCATTGGATGGACAATAGTCACACAAAATACAAGTTTACTTGACATTACAGAGCATATGGTCACACTTATTATCACCTACGGCCACTTTTGGTTTAATTTTATGTGACCAAATCCCATAATAAATCAGTACTTGTGTGACTAAATGATACAAATCGTCACACAAACATGAAAATAAAGTGGCCATTGGATGGACAATAGTCACACAAAATACAAGTTTACTTGACATTACAGAGCATATGGTCACACTTATTATCACCTACGGCCACTTTTGGTTTAATTTTATGTGACCAAATCCCATAATAAATCACTCCTTGTGTGACTAAATGATACAAATCGTCACACAAACATGAAAATAAAGTGGCCATTGGATGGACAATAGTCACACAAAATACAAGTTTACTTGACATTACAGAGCATATGGTCACACTTATTATCACCTACGGCTACTTTTGGTTTAATTTTATGTGACCAAATCCCATAATAAATCACTCCTTGTGTCACTAAATGATACAAATTGTCACACAAACATGAAAATAAAGTGGCCATTGGATGGACAATAGTCACACAAAATACAACTTTACTTGACATTACAGAGCATATGGTCACACTTATTATCACCTACGGCCACTTTTGGTTTAATTTTATGTGACCAAATCCCATAATAAATCAGTACTTGTGTGACTAAATGATACAAATCGTCACACAAACATGAAAATAAAGTGGCCATTGGATGGACAATAGTCACACAAAATACAAGTTTACTTGACATTACAGAGCATATGGTCACACTTATTATCACCTACGGCCACTTTTGGTTTAATTTTATGTGACCAAATCCCATAATAAATCAGTACTTGTGTGACTAAATGATACAAATCGTCACACAAACATGAAAATAAAGTGGCCATTGGATGGACAATAGTCACACAAAATACAAGTTTACTTGACATTACAGAGCATATGGTCACACTTATTATCACCTACGGCCACTTTTGGTTTAATTTTATGTGACCAAATCCCATAATAAATCAGTACTTGTGTGACTAAATGATACAAATCGTCACACAAACATGAAAATAAAGTGGCCATTGGATGGACAATAGTCACACAAAATACAAGTTTACTTGACATTACAGAGCATATGGTCACACTTATTATCACCTACGGCCACTTTTGGTTTAATTTTATGTGACCAAATCCCATAATAAATCAGTACTTGTGTGACTAAATGATACAAATCGTCACACAAACATGAAAATAAAGTGGCCATTGGATGGACAATAGTCACACAAAATACAAGTTTACTTGACATTACAGAGCATATGGTCACACTTATTATCACCTACGGCCACTTTTGGTTTAATTTTATGTGACCAAATCCCATAATAAATCAGTACTTGTGTGACTAAATGATACAAATCGTCACACAAACATGAAAATAAAGTGGCCATTGGATGGACAATAGTCACACAAAATACAAGTTTACTTGACATTACAGAGCATATGGTCACACTTATTATCACCTACGGCCACTTTTGGTTTAATTTTATGTGACCAAATCCCATAATAAATCACTCCTTGTGTGACTAAATGATACAAATCGTCACACAAACATGAAAATAAAGTGGCCATTGGATGGACAATAGTCACACAAAATACAAGTTTACTTGACATTACAGAGCATATGGTCACACTTATTATCACCTACGGCTACTTTTGGTTTAATTTTATGTGACCAAATCCCATAATAAATCACTCCTTGTGTCACTAAATGATACAAATTGTCACACAAACATGAAAATAAAGTGGCCATTGGATGGACAATAGTCACACAAAATACAACTTTACTTGACATTACAGAGCATATGGTCACACTTATTATCACCTACGGCCACTTTTGGTTTAATTTTATGTGACCAAATCCCATAATAAATCAGTACTTGTGTGACTAAATGATACAAATCGTCACACAAACATGAAAATAAAGTGGCCATTGGATGGACAATAGTCACACAAAATACAAGTTTACTTGACATTACAGAGCATATGGTCACACTTATTATCACCTACGGCCACTTTTGGTTTAATTTTATGTGACCAAATCCCATAATAAATCAGTACTTGTGTGACTAAATGATACAAATCGTCACACAAACATGAAAATAAAGTGGCCATTGGATGGACAATAGTCACACAAAATACAAGTTTACTTGACATTACAGAGCATATGGTCACACTTATTATCACCTACGGCCACTTTTGGTTTAATTTTATGTGACCAAATCCCATAATAAATCAGTACTTGTGTGACTAAATGATACAAATCGTCACACAAACATGAAAATAAAGTGGCCATTGGATGGACAATAGTCACACAAAATACAAGTTTACTTGACATTACAGAGTATATGGTCACAC
Organism: Pseudognaphalium luteoalbum; assembly: GCA_963422505.1. Lineage (NCBI taxonomy): Eukaryota > Viridiplantae > Streptophyta > Magnoliopsida > Asterales > Asteraceae > Pseudognaphalium > Pseudognaphalium luteoalbum. The sequence goes on along the minus strand of OY730193.1, from coordinate 53,601,653 downwards.
TTATTATCACCTACGACCACTTTTGGTTTAACTTTATGTGACCAAATCCCATAATAAATACGTACTTGTGTGACTAAATGATACAAATCGTCACACAAACATGAAAATAAAGTGGCCATTGGATGGACAATAGTCACACAAAATACAAGTTTACTTGACATTACAGAGCATATGGTCACACTTATTATCACCTACGGCCACTTTTGGTTTAATTTTATGTGACCAAATCCCATAATAAATCACTCCTTGTGTAACTAAATGATACAAATCGTCACACAAACATGAAAATAAAGTGGCCATTGGATGGACATTAGTCACACAAAATACAAGTTTACTTGACATTACAGAGCATATGGTCACACTAATTATCACCTACGGCCACTTTTGGTTTAATTTTATGTGACCAAATCCCATAATAAATCAGTACTTGTGTGACTAAATGATACAAATCGTCACGCAAACATGAAAATAAAGTGGCCATTGGATGGACAATAGTCACACAAATTACAAGTTTACTTGACATTACAGAGCATATGGTCACACTTATAATCACCTACGGCCACTTTTGGTTTAACTTTATGTGACCAAATTCGATAATAAATCACTCCTTGTGTGACTAAATGATACAAATCGTCACACAAACATGAAAATAAAGTGGCCATTGGATGGACAATAGTCACACATAATAAATCACTACTTGTGTGACTAAATGATACAAATCGTCACACAACCATGAAAATAAAGTGGCCATTGGATGGACAATAGTCACACAAAATACAAGTTTACTTGACATTACAGAGCATATGGTCACACTTATTATCACCTACGGCCACTTTTGGTTTAATTTTATGTGACCAAATCCCATAATAAATCACTCCTTGTGTGACTAAATGATACAAATCGTCACACAACCATGAAAATAAAGTGGCCATTGGATGGACAATAGTCACACATAATAAATCACTACTTGTGTGACTAAATGATACAAATCGTCACACAACCATGAAAATAAAGTGGCCATTGAATGGACAATAGTCACAGAAAATACAAGTTTACTAGACATTACAGAGCATATGGTCACACTTATTATCCCCTACGGCCACTTTTGGTTTAATTTTATGTGACCAAATCCCATAATAAATCACTCCTTGTGTGACTAAATGATACAAATCGTCACACAAACATGAAAATAAAGTGGCCATTGGATGGACAATAGTCACACAAAATACAAGTTTACTTGACATTACAGAGCATATGGTCACACTTATTATCACCTACGGCTACTTTTGGTTTAATTTTATGTGACCAAATCCCATAATAAATCACTCCTTGTGTCACTAAATGATACAAATTGTCACACAAACATGAAAATAAAGTGGCCATTGGATGGACAATAGTCACACAAAATACAACTTTACTTGACATTACAGAGCATATGGTCACACTTATTATCACCTACGGCCACTTTTGGTTTAATTTTATGTGACCAAATCCCATAATAAATCAGTACTTGTGTGACTAAATGATACAAATCGTCACACAAACATGAAAATAAAGTGGCCATTGGATGGACAATAGTCACACAAAATACAAGTTTACTTGACATTACAGAGCATATGGTCACACTTATTATCACCTACGGCCACTTTTGGTTTAATTTTATGTGACCAAATCCCATAATAAATCAGTACTTGTGTGACTAAATGATACAAATCGTCACACAAACATGAAAATAAAGTGGCCATTGGATGGACAATAGTCACACAAAATACAAGTTTACTTGACATTACAGAGCATATGGTCACACTTATTATCACCTACGGCCACTTTTGGTTTAATTTTATGTGACCAAATCCCATAATAAATCACTCCTTGTGTGACTAAATGATACAAATCGTCACACAAACATGAAAATAAAGTGGCCATTGGATGGACAATAGTCACACAAAATACAAGTTTACTTGACATTACAGAGCATATGGTCACACTTATTATCACCTACGGCTACTTTTGGTTTAATTTTATGTGACCAAATCCCATAATAAATCACTCCTTGTGTCACTAAATGATACAAATTGTCACACAAACATGAAAATAAAGTGGCCATTGGATGGACAATAGTCACACAAAATACAACTTTACTTGACATTACAGAGCATATGGTCACACTTATTATCACCTACGGCCACTTTTGGTTTAATTTTATGTGACCAAATCCCATAATAAATCAGTACTTGTGTGACTAAATGATACAAATCGTCACACAAACATGAAAATAAAGTGGCCATTGGATGGACAATAGTCACACAAAATACAAGTTTACTTGACATTACAGAGCATATGGTCACACTTATTATCACCTACGGCCACTTTTGGTTTAATTTTATGTGACCAAATCCCATAATAAATCAGTACTTGTGTGACTAAATGATACAAATCGTCACACAAACATGAAAATAAAGTGGCCATTGGATGGACAATAGTCACACAAAATACAAGTTTACTTGACATTACAGAGCATATGGTCACACTTATTATCACCTACGGCCACTTTTGGTTTAATTTTATGTGACCAAATCCCATAATAAATCAGTACTTGTGTGACTAAATGATACAAATCGTCACACAAACATGAAAATAAAGTGGCCATTGGATGGACAATAGTCACACAAAATACAAGTTTACTTGACATTACAGAGCATATGGTCACACTTATTATCACCTACGGCCACTTTTGGTTTAATTTTATGTGACCAAATCCCATAATAAATCAGTACTTGTGTGACTAAATGATACAAATCGTCACACAAACATGAAAATAAAGTGGCCATTGGATGGACAATAGTCACACAAAATACAAGTTTACTTGACATTACAGAGCATATGGTCACACTTATTATCACCTACGGCCACTTTTGGTTTAATTTTATGTGACCAAATCCCATAATAAATCAGTACTTGTGTGACTAAATGATACAAATCGTCACACAAACATGAAAATAAAGTGGCCATTGGATGGACAATAGTCACACAAAATACAAGTTTACTTGACATTACAGAGCATATGGTCACACTTATTATCACCTACGGCCACTTTTGGTTTAATTTTATGTGACCAAATCCCATAATAAATCACTCCTTGTGTGACTAAATGATACAAATCGTCACACAAACATGAAAATAAAGTGGCCATTGGATGGACAATAGTCACACAAAATACAAGTTTACTTGACATTACAGAGCATATGGTCACACTTATTATCACCTACGGCTACTTTTGGTTTAATTTTATGTGACCAAATCCCATAATAAATCACTCCTTGTGTCACTAAATGATACAAATTGTCACACAAACATGAAAATAAAGTGGCCATTGGATGGACAATAGTCACACAAAATACAACTTTACTTGACATTACAGAGCATATGGTCACACTTATTATCACCTACGGCCACTTTTGGTTTAATTTTATGTGACCAAATCCCATAATAAATCAGTACTTGTGTGACTAAATGATACAAATCGTCACACAAACATGAAAATAAAGTGGCCATTGGATGGACAATAGTCACACAAAATACAAGTTTACTTGACATTACAGAGCATATGGTCACACTTATTATCACCTACGGCCACTTTTGGTTTAATTTTATGTGACCAAATCCCATAATAAATCAGTACTTGTGTGACTAAATGATACAAATCGTCACACAAACATGAAAATAAAGTGGCCATTGGATGGACAATAGTCACACAAAATACAAGTTTACTTGACATTACAGAGCATATGGTCACACTTATTATCACCTACGGCCACTTTTGGTTTAATTTTATGTGACCAAATCCCATAATAAATCAGTACTTGTGTGACTAAATGATACAAATCGTCACACAAACATGAAAATAAAGTGGCCATTGGATGGACAATAGTCACACAAAATACAAGTTTACTTGACATTACAGAGCATATGGTCACACTTATTATCACCTACGGCCACTTTTGGTTTAATTTTATGTGACCAAATCCCATAATAAATCAGTACTTGTGTGACTAAATGATACAAATCGTCACACAAACATGAAAATAAAGTGGCCATTGGATGGACAATAGTCACACAAAATACAAGTTTACTTGACATTACAGAGCATATGGTCACACTTATTATCACCTACGGCCACTTTTGGTTTAATTTTATGTGACCAAATCCCATAATAAATCAGTACTTGTGTGACTAAATGATACAAATCGTCACACAAACATGAAAATAAAGTGGCCATTGGATGGACAATAGTCACACAAAATACAAGTTTACTTGACATTACAGAGTATATGGTCACACTTATTATCACCTACGACCACTTTTGGTTTAACTTTATGTGACCAAATCCCATAATAAATACGTACTTGTGTGACTAAATGATACAAATCGTCACACAAACATGAAAATAAAGTGGCCATTGGATGGACAATAGTCACACAAAATACAAGTTTACTTGACATTACAGAGCATATGGTCACACTTATTATCACCTACGGCCACTTTTGGTTTAATTTTATGTGACCAAATCCCATAATAAATCACTCCTTGTGTAACTAAATGATACAAATCGTCACACAAACATGAAAATAAAGTGGCCATTGGATGGACATTAGTCACACAAAATACAAGTTTACTTGACATTACAGAGCATATGGTCACACTAATTATCACCTACGGCCACTTTTGGTTTAATTTTATGTGACCAAATCCCATAATAAATCAGTACTTGTGTGACTAAATGATACAAATCGTCACGCAAACATGAAAATAAAGTGGCCATTGGATGGACAATAGTCACACAAATTACAAGTTTACTTGACATTACAGAGCATATGGTCACACTTATAATCACCTACGGCCACTTTTGGTTTAACTTTATGTGACCAAATTCGATAATAAATCACTCCTTGTGTGACTAAATGATACAAATCGTCACACAAACATGAAAATAAAGTGGCCATTGGATGGACAATAGTCACACATAATAAATCACTACTTGTGTGACTAAATGATACAAATCGTCACACAACCATGAAAATAAAGTGGCCATTGGATGGACAATAGTCACACAAAATACAAGTTTACTTGACATTACAGAGCATATGGTCACACTTATTATCACCTACGGCCACTTTTGGTTTAATTTTATGTGACCAAATCCCATAATAAATCACTCCTTGTGTGACTAAATGATACAAATCGTCACACAACCATGAAAATAAAGTGGCCATTGGATGGACAATAGTCACACATAATAAATCACTACTTGTGTGACTAAATGATACAAATCGTCACACAACCATGAAAATAAAGTGGCCATTGAATGGACAATAGTCACAGAAAATACAAGTTTACTTGACATTACAGAGCATATGGTCACACTTATTATCACCTACGGCCACTTTTGGTTTAATTTTATGTGACCAAATCCCATAATAAATCAGTACTTGTGTGACTAAATGATACAAATCGTCACACAAACATGAAAATAAAGTGGCCATTGGATGGACAATAGTCACACAAAATACAAGTTTACTTGACATTACAGAGCATATGGTCACACTTATTATCACCTACGGCCACTTTTGGTTTAATTTTATGTGACCAAATCCCATAATAAATCACTCCTTGTGTGACTAAATGATACAAATCGTCACACAAACATGAAAATAAAGTGGCCATTGGATGGACAATAGTCACACAAAATACAAGTTTACTTGACATTACAGAGCATATGGTCACACTTATTATCACCTACGGCTACTTTTGGTTTAATTTTATGTGACCAAATCCCATAATAAATCACTCCTTGTGTCACTAAATGATACAAATTGTCACACAAACATGAAAATAAAGTGGCCATTGGATGGACAATAGTCACACAAAATACAAGTTTACTTGACATTACAGAGCATATGGTCACACTTATTATCACCTACGGCTACTTTTGGTTTAATTTTATGTGACCAAATCCCATAATAAATCACTCCTTGTGTCACTAAATGATACAAATTGTCACACAAACATGAAAATAAAGTGGCCATTGGATGGACAATAGTCACACAAAATACAACTTTACTTGACATTACAGAGCATATGGTCACACTTATTATCACCTACGGCCACTTTTGGTTTAATTTTATGTGACCAAATCCCATAATAAATCAGTACTTGTGTGACTAAATGATACAAATCGTCACACAAACATGAAAATAAAGTGGCCATTGGATGGACAATAGTCACACAAAATACAAGTTTACTTGACATTACAGAGCATATGGTCACACTTATTATCACCTACGGCCACTTTTGGTTTAATTTTATGTGACCAAATCCCATAATAAATCAGTACTTGTGTGACTAAATGATACAAATCGTCACACAAACATGAAAATAAAGTGGCCATTGGATGGACAATAGTCACACAAAATACAAGTTTACTTGACATTACAGAGCATATGGTCACACTTATTATCACCTACGGCCACTTTTGGTTTAATTTTATGTGACCAAATCCCATAATAAATCACTCCTTGTGTGACTAAATGATACAAATCGTCACACAAACATGAAAATAAAGTGGCCATTGGATGGACAATAGTCACACAAAATACAACTTTACTTGACATTACAGAGCATATGGTCACACTTATTATCACCTACGGCTACTTTTGGTTTAATTTTATGTGACCAAATCCCATAATAAATCACTCCTTGTGTCACTAAATGATACAAATTGTCACACAAACATGAAAATAAAGTGGCCATTGGATGGACAATAGTCACACAAAATACAACTTTACTTGACATTACAGAGCATATGGTCACACTTATTATCACCTACGGCCACTTTTGGTTTAATTTTATGTGACCAAATCCCATAATAAATCAGTACTTGTGTGACTAAATGATACAAATCGTCACACAAACATGAAAATAAAGTGGCCATTGGATGGACAATAGTCACACAAAATACAAGTTTACTTGACATTACAGAGCATATGGTCACACTTATTATCACCTACGGCCACTTTTGGTTTAATTTTATGTGACCAAATCCCATAATAAATCAGTACTTGTGTGACTAAATGATACAAATCGTCACACAAACATGAAAATAAAGTGGCCATTGGATGGACAATAGTCACACAAAATACAAGTTTACTTGACATTACAGAGCATATGGTCACACTTATTATCACCTACGGCCACTTTTGGTTTAATTTTATGTGACCAAATCCCATAATAAATCAGTACTTGTGTGACTAAATGATACAAATCGTCACACAAACATGAAAATAAAGTGGCCATTGGATGGACAATAGTCACACAAAATACAAGTTTACTTGACATTACAGAGCATATGGTCACACTTATTATCACCTACGGCCACTTTTGGTTTAATTTTATGTGACCAAATCCCATAATAAATCAGTACTTGTGTGACTAAATGATACAAATCGTCACACAAACATGAAAATAAAGTGGCCATTGGATGGACAATAGTCACACAAAATACAAGTTTACTTGACATTACAGAGTATATGGTCACACTTATTATCACCTACGACCACTTTTGGTTTAACTTTATGTGACCAAATCCCATAATAAATACGTACTTGTGTGACTAAATGATACAAATCGTCACACAAACATGAAAATAAAGTGGCCATTGGATGGACAATAGTCACACAAAATACAAGTTTACTTGACATTACAGAGCATATGGTCACACTTATTATCACCTACGGCCACTTTTGGTTTAATTTTATGTGACCAAATCCCATAATAAATCACTCCTTGTGTAACTAAATGATACAAATCGTCACACAAACATGAAAATAAAGTGGCCATTGGATGGACATTAGTCACACAAAATACAAGTTTACTTGACATTACAGAGCATATGGTCACACTAATTATCACCTACGGCCACTTTTGGTTTAATTTTATGTGACCAAATCCCATAATAAATCAGTACTTGTGTGACTAAATGATACAAATCGTCACGCAAACATGAAAATAAAGTGGCCATTGGATGGACAATAGTCACACAAATTACAAGTTTACTTGACATTACAGAGCATATGGTCACACTTATAATCACCTACGGCCACTTTTGGTTTAACTTTATGTGACCAAATTCGATAATAAATCACTCCTTGTGTGCATAAATGATACAAATCGTCACACAAACATGAAAATAAAGTGGCCATTGGATGGACAATAGTCACACATAATAAATCACTACTTGTGTGACTAAATGATACAAATCGTCACACAACCATGAAAATAAAGTGGCCATTGGATGGACAATAGTCACACAAAATACAAGTTTACTTGACATTACAGAGCATATGGTCACACTTATTATCACCTACGGCCACTTTTGGTTTAATTTTATGTGACCAAATCCCATAATAAATCACTCCTTGTGTGACTAAATGATACAAATCGTCACACAAACATGAAAATAAAGTGGCCATTAGATGGACAATAGTCACACAAAATACAAGTTTACTTGACATTATAGAGCATATGGTCACACTTATTATCACCTACGGCTACTTTTGGTTTAATTTTATGTGACCAAATCCCATAATAAATCACTCCTTGTGTCACTAAATGATACAAATTGTCACACAAACATGAAAATAAAGTGGCCATTGGATGGACAATAGTCACACAAAATACAACTTTACTTGACATTACAGAGCATATGGTCACACTTATTATCACCTACGGCCACTTTTGGTTTAATTTTATGTGACCAAATCCCATAATAAATCACTCCTTGTGTGACTAAATGATACAAATCGTCACACAAACATGAAAATAAAGTGGCCATTGGATGGACAATAGTCACACAAAATACAAGTTTACTTGACATTACAGAGCATATGGTCACACACTTATTATCACCTACGGCTACTTTTGGTTTAATTTTATGTGACCAAATCCCATAATAAATCACTCCTTGTGTCACTAAATGATACAAATTGTCACACAAACATGAAAATAAAGTGGCCATTGGATGGACAATAGTCACACAAAATACAACTTTACTTGACATTACAGAGCATATGGTCACACTTATTATCACCTACGGCCACTTTTGGTTTAATTTTATGTGACCAAATCCCATAATAAATCAGTACTTGTGTGACTAAATGATACAAATCGTCACACAAACATGAAAATAAAGTGGCCATTGGATGGACAATAGTCACACAAAATACAAGTTTACTTGACATTACAGAGCATATGGTCACACTTATTATCACCTACGGCCACTTTTGGTTTAATTTTATGTGACCAAATCCCATAATAAATCAGTACTTGTGTGACTAAATGATACAAATCGTCACACAAACATGAAAATAAAGTGGCCATTGGATGGACAATAGTCACACAAAATACAAGTTTACTTGACATTACAGAGCATATGGTCACACTTATTATCACCTACGGCCACTTTTGGTTTAATTTTATGTGACCAAATCCCATAATAAATCAGTACTTGTGTGACTAAATGATACAAATCGTCACACAAACATGAAAATAAAGTGGCCATTGGATGGACAATAGTCACACAAAATACAAGTTTACTTGACATTACAGAGCATATGGTCACACTTATTATCACCTACGGCCACTTTTGGTTTAATTTTATGTGACCAAATCCCATAATAAATCAGTACTTGTGTGACTAAATGATACAAATCGTCACACAAACATGAAAATAAAGTGGCCATTGGATGGACAATAGTCACACAAAATACAAGTTTACTTGACATTACAGAGTATATGGTCACACTTATTATCACCTACGACCACTTTTGGTTTAACTTTATGTGACCAAATCCCATAATAAATACGTACTTGTGTGACTAAATGATACAAATCGTCACACAAACATGAAAATAAAGTGGCCATTGGATGGACAATAGTCACACAAAATACAAGTTTACTTGACATTACAGAGCATATGGTCACACTTATTATCACCAACGGCCACTTTTGGTTTAATTTTATGTGACCAAATCCCATAATAAATCACTCCTTGTGTAACTAAATGATACAAATCGTCACACAAACATGAAAATAAAGTGGCCATTGGATGGACATTAGTCACACAAAATACAAGTTTACTTGACATTACAGAGCATATGGTCACACTAATTATCACCTACGGCCACTTTTGGTTTAATTTTATGTGACCAAATCCCATAATAAATCAGTACTTGTGTGACTAAATGATACAAATCGTCACGCAAACATGAAAATAAAGTGGCCATTGGATGGACAATAGTCACACAAATTACAAGTTTACTTGACATTACAGAGCATATGGTCACACTTATAATCACCTACGGCCACTTTTGGTTTAACTTTATGTGACCAAATTCGATAATAAATCACTCCTTGTGTGACTAAATGATACAAATCGTCACACAAACATGAAAATAAAGTGGCCATTGGATGGACAATAGTCACACATAATAAATCACTACTTGTGTGACTAAATGATACAAATCGTCACACAACCATGAAAATAAAGTGGCCATTGGATGGACAATAGTCACACAAAATACAAGTTTACTTGACATTACAGAGCATATGGTCACACTTATTATCACCTACGGCCACTTTTGGTTTAATTTTATGTGACCAAATCCCATAATAAATCACTCCTTGTGTGACTAAATGATACAAATCGTCACACAAACATGAAAATAAAGTGGCCATTAGATGGACAATAGTCACACAAAATACAAGTTTACTTGACATTATAGAGCATATGGTCACACTTATTATCACCTACGGCTACTTTTGGTTTAATTTTATGTGACCAAATCCCATAATAAATCACTCCTTGTGTCACTAAATGATACAAATTGTCACACAAACATGAAAATAAAGTGGCCATTGGATGGACAATAGTCACACAAAATACAACTTTACTTGACATTACAGAGCATATGGTCACACTTATTATCACCTACGGCCACTTTTGGTTTAATTTTATGTGACCAAATCCCATAATAAATCACTCCTTGTGTGACTAAATGATACAAATCGTCACACAAACATGAAAATAAAGTGGCCATTGGATGGACAATAGTCACACAAAATACAAGTTTACTTGACATTACAGAGCATATGGTCACACTTATTATCACCTACGGCTACTTTTGGTTTAATTTTATGTGACCAAATCCCATAATAAATCACTCCTTGTGTCACTAAATGATACAAATTGTCACACAAACATGAAAATAAAGTGGCCATTGGATGGACAATAGTCACACAAAATACAACTTTACTTGACATTACAGAGCATATGGTCACACTTATTATCACCTACGGCCACTTTTGGTTTAATTTTATGTGACCAAATCCCATAATAAATCAGTACTTGTGTGACTAAATGATACAAATCGTCACACAAACATGAAAATAAAGTGGCCATTGGATGGACAATAGTCACACAAAATACAAGTTTACTTGACATTACAGAGCATATGGTCACACTTATTATCACCTACGGCCACTTTTGGTTTAATTTTATGTGACCAAATCCCATAATAAATCAGTACTTGTGTGACTAAATGATACAAATCGTCACACAAACATGAAAATAAAGTGGCCATTGGATGGACAATAGTCACACAAAATACAAGTTTACTTGACATTACAGAGCATATGGTCACACTTATTATCACCTACGGCCACTTTTGGTTTAATTTTATGTGACCAAATCCCATAATAAATCAGTACTTGTGTGACTAAATGATACAAATCGTCACACAAACATGAAAATAAAGTGGCCATTGGATGGATAATAGTCACACAAAATACAAGTTTACTTGACATTACAGAGCATATGGTCACGCTTATTATCACCTACGGCCACTTTTGGTTTAATTTTATGTGACCAAATCCCATAATAAATCAGTACTTGTGTGACTAAATGATACAAATCGTCACACAAACATGAAAATAAAGTGGCCATTGGATGGACAATAGTCACACAAAATACAAGTTTACTTGACATTACAGAGTATATGGTCACACTTATTATCACCTACGACCACTTTTGGTTTAACTTTATGTGACCAAATCCCATAATAAATACGTACTTGTGTGACTAAATGATACAAATCGTCACACAAACATGAAAATAAAGTGGCCATTGGATGGACAATAGTCACACAAAATACAAGTTTACTTGACATTACAGAGCATATGGTCACACTTATTATCACCTACGGCCACTTTTGGTTTAATTTTATGTGACCAAATCCCATAATAAATCACTCCTTGTGTAACTAAATGATACAAATCGTCACACAAACATGAAAATAAAGTGGCCATTGGATGGACATTAGTCACACAAAATACAAGTTTACTTGACATTACAGAGCATATGGTCACACTAATTATCACCTACGGCCACTTTTGGTTTAATTTTATGTGACCAAATCCCATAATAAATCAGTACTTGTGTGACTAAATGATACAAATCGTCACGCAAACATGAAAATAAAGTGGCCATTGGATGGACAATAGTCACACAAATTACAAGTTTACTTGACATTACAGAGCATATGGTCACACTTATAATCACCTACGGCCACTTTTGGTTTAACTTTATGTGACCAAATTCGATAATAAATCACTCCTTGTGTGACTAAATGATACAAATCGTCACACAAACATGAAAATAAAGTGGCCATTGGATGGACAATAGTCACACATAATAAATCACTACTTGTGTGACTAAATGATACAAATCGTCACACAACCATGAAAATAAAGTGGCCATTGGATGGACAATAGTCACACAAAATACAAGTTTACTTGACATTACAGAGCATATGGTCACACTTATTATCACCTACGGCCACTTTTGGTTTAATTTTATGTGACCAAATCCCATAATAAATCACTCCTTGTGTGACTAAATGATACAAATCGTCACACAAACATGAAAATAAAGTGGCCATTAGATGGACAATAGTCACACAAAATACAAGTTTACTTGACATTATAGAGCATATGGTCACACTTATTATCACCTACGGCTACTTTTGGTTTAATTTTATGTGACCAAATCCCATAATAAATCACTCCTTGTGTCACTAAATGATACAAATTGTCACACAAACATGAAAATAAAGTGGCCATTGGATGGACAATAGTCACACAAAATACAACTTTACTTGACATTACAGAGCATATGGTCACACTTATTATCACCTACGGCCACTTTTGGTTTAATTTTATGTGACCAAATCCCATAATAAATCACTCCTTGTGTGACTAAATGATACAAATCGTCACACAAACATGAAAATAAAGTGGCCATTGGATGGACAATTGTCACACAAAATACAAGTTTACTTGACATTACAGAGCATATGGTCACACTTATTATCACCTACGGCTACTTTTGGTTTAATTTTATGTGACCAAATCCCATAATAAATCACTCCTTGTGTCACTAAATGATACAAATTGTCACACAAACATGAAAATAAAGTGCCATTGGATGGACAATAGTCACACAAAATACAACTTTACTTGACATTACAGAGCATATGGTCACACTTATTATCACCTACGGCCACTTTTGGTTTAATTTTATGTGACCAAATCCCATAATAAATCAGTACTTGTGTGACTAAATGATACAAATCGTCACACAAACATGAAAATAAAGTGGCCATTGGATGGACAATAGTCACACAAAATACAAGTTTACTTGACATTACAGAGCATATGGTCACACTTATTATCACCTACGGCCACTTTTGGTTTAATTTTATGTGACCAAATCCCATAATAAATCAGTACTTGTGTGACTAAATGATACAAATCGTCACACAAACATGAAAATAAAGTGGCCATTGGATGGACAATAGTCACACAAAATACAAGTTTACTTGACATTACAGAGCATATGGTCACACTTATTATCACCTACGGCCACTTTTGGTTTAATTTTATGTGACCAAATCCCATAATAAATCAGTACTTGTGTGACTAAATGATACAAATCGTCACACAAACATGAAAATAAAGTGGCCATTGGATGGACAATAGTCACACAAAATACAAGTTTACTTGACATTACAGAGCATATGGTCACACTTATTATCACCTACGGCCACTTTTGGTTTAATTTTATGTGACCAAATCCCATAATAAATCAGTACTTGTGTGACTAAATGATACAAATCGTCACACAAACATGAAAATAAAGTGGCCATTGGATGGACAATAGTCACACAAAATACAAGTTTACTTGACATTACAGAGTATATGGTCACACTTATTATCACCTACGACCACTTTTGGTTTAACTTTATGTGACCAAATCCCATAATAAATACGTACTTGTGTGACTAAATGATACAAATCGTCACACAAACATGAAAATAAAGTGGCCATTGGATGGACAATAGTCACACAAAATACAAGTTTACTTGACATTACAGAGCATATGGTCACACTTATTATCACCTACGGCCACTTTTGGTTTAATTTTATGTGACCAAATCCCATAATAAATCACTCCTTGTGTAACTAAATGATACAAATCGTCACACAAACATGAAAATAAAGTGGCCATTGGATGGACATTAGTCACACAAAATACAAGTTTACTTGACATTACAGAGCATATGGTCACACTAATTATCACCTACGGCCACTTTTGGTTTAATTTTATGTGACCAAATCCCATAATAAATCAGTACTTGTGTGACTAAATGATACAAATCGTCACGCAAACATGAAAATAAAGTGGCCATTGGATGGACAATAGTCACACAAATTACAAGTTTACTTGACATTACAGAGCATATGGTCACACTTATAATCACCTACGGCCACTTTTGGTTTAACTTTATGTGACCAAATTCGATAATAAATCACTCCTTGTGTGACTAAATGATACAAATCGTCACACAAACATGAAAATAAAGTGGCCATTGGATGGACAATAGTCACACATAATAAATCACTACTTGTGTGACTAAATGATACAAATCGTCACACAACCATGAAAATAAAGTGGCCATTGGATGGACAATAGTCACACAAAATACAAGTTTACTTGACATTACAGAGCATATGGTCACACTTATTATCACCTACGGCCACTTTTGGTTTAATTTTATGTGACCAAATCCCATAATAAATCACTCCTTGTGTGACTAAATGATACAAATCGTCACACAAACATGAAAATAAAGTGGCCATTAGATGGACAATAGTCACACAAAATACAAGTTTACTTGACATTATAGAGCATATGGTCACACTTATTATCACCTACGGCTACTTTTGGTTTAATTTTATGTGACCAAATCCCATAATAAATCACTCCTTGTGTCACTAAATGATACAAATTGTCACACAAACATGAAAATAAAGTGGCCATTGGATGGACAATAGTCACACAAAATACAACTTTACTTGACATTACAGAGCATATGGTCACACTTATTATCACCTACGGCCACTTTTGGTTTAATTTTATGTGACCAAATCCCATAATAAATCAGTACTTGTGTGACTAAATGATATAAATCGTCACACAAACATTAAAATAAAGTGGCCATTAGATGGACAATAGTCACACAAAATACAAGTTTACTTGACATTACAGAGCATATGGTCACACTTATTATCACCTACGGCCACTTTTGGTTTAATTTTATGTGACCAAATCCCATAATAAATCAGTACTTGTGTGACTAAATGATACAAATCGTCACACAAACATGAAAATAAAGTGGCCATTGGATGGACAATAGTCACACAAAATACAAGTTTACTTGACATTACAGAGCATATGGTCACACTTATTATCACCTACGGCCACTTTTGGTTTAATTTTATGTGACCAAATCCCATAATAAATCAGTACTTGTGTGACTAAATGATACAAATCGTCACGCAAACATGAAAATAAAGTGGCCATTGGATGGACAATAGTCACACAAAATACAAGTTTACTTGACATTATAGAGCATATGGTCACACTTATTATCACCTACGGCTACTTTTGGTTTAATTTTATGTGACCAAATCCCATAATAAATCACTCCTTGTGTCACTAAATGATACAAATTGTCACACAAACATGAAAATAAAGTGGCCATTGGATGGACAATAGTCACACAAAATACAACTTTACTTGACATTACAGAGCATATGGTCACACTTATTATCACCTACGGCCACTTTTGGTTTAATTTTATGTGACCAAATCCCATAATAAATCAGTACTTGTGTGACTAAATGATACAAATCGTCACACAAACATGAAAATAAAGTGGCCATTGGATGGACAATAGTCACACAAAATACAAGTTTACTTGACATTACAGAGCATATGGTCACACTTATTATCACCTACGGCCACTTTTGGTTTAATTTTATGTGACCAAATCCCATAATAAATCAGTACTTGTGTGACTAAATGATACAAATCGTCACACAAACATGAAAATAAAGTGGCCATTGGATGGACAATAGTCACACAAAATACAAGTTTACTTGACATTACAAAGCATATGGTCACACTTATTATCACCTACGGCCACTTTTGGTTTAATTTTATGTGACCAAATCCCATAATAAATCAGTACTTGTGTGACTAAATGATACAAATCGTCACACAAACATGAAAATAAAGTGGCCATTGGATGGACAATAGTCACACAAAATACAAGTTTACTTGACATTACAGAGCATATGGTCACACTTATTATCACCTACGGCCACTTTTGGTTTAATTTTATGTGACCAAATCCCATAATAAATCAGTACTTGTGTGACTAAATGATACAAATCGTCACACAAACATGAAAATAAAGTGGCCATTGGATGGACAATAGTCACACAAAATACAAGTTTACTTGACATTACAGAGCATATGGTCACACTTATTATCACCTACGGCCACTTTTGGTTTAATTTTATGTGACCAAATCCCATAATAAATCAGTACTTGTGTGACTAAATGATACAAATCGTCACACAAACATGAAAATAAAGTGGCCATTGGATGGACAATAGTCACACAAAATACAAGTTTACTTGACATTACAGAGCATATGGTCACACTTATTATCACCTACGGCCACTTTTGGTTTAATTTTATGTGACCAAATCCCATAATAAATCAGTACTTGTGTGACTAAATGATACAAATCGTCACACAAACATGAAAATAAAGTGGCCATTGGATGGACAATAGTCACACAAAATACAAGTTTACTTGACATTACAGAGTATATGGTCACACTTATTATCACCTACGACCACTTTTGGTTTAACTTTATGTGACCAAATCCCATAATAAATACGTACTTGTGTGACTAAATGATACAAATCGTCACACAAACATGAAAATAAAGTGGCCATTGGATGGACAATAGTCACACAAAATACAAGTTTACTTGACATTACAGAGCATATGGTCACACTTATTATCACCTACGGCCACTTTTGGTTTAATTTTATGTGACCAAATCCCATAATAAATCACTCCTTGTGTAACTAAATGATACAAATCGTCACACAAACATGAAAATAAAGTGGCCATTGGATGGACATTAGTCACACAAAATACAAGTTTACTTGACATTACAGAGCATATGGTCACACTAATTATCACCTACGGCCACTTTTGGTTTAATTTTATGTGACCAAATCCCATAATAAATCAGTACTTGTGTGACTAAATGATACAAATCGTCACGCAAACATGAAAATAAAGTGGCCATTGGATGGACAATAGTCACACAAATTACAAGTTTACTTGACATTACAGAGCATATGGTCACACTTATAATCACCTACGGCCACTTTTGGTTTAACTTTATGTGACCAAATTCGATAATAAATCACTCCTTGTGTGACTAAATGATACAAATCGTCACACAAACATGAAAATAAAGTGGCCATTGGATGGACAATAGTCACACATAATAAATCACTACTTGTGTGACTAAATGATACAAATCGTCACACAACCATGAAAATAAAGTGGCCATTGGATGGACAATAGTCACACAAAATACAAGTTTACTTGACATTACAGAGCATATGGTCACACTTATTATCACCTACGGCCACTTTTGGTTTAATTTTATGTGACCAAATCCCATAATAAATCACTCCTTGTGTGACTAAATGATACAAATCGTCACACAAACATGAAAATAAAGTGGCCATTAGATGGACAATAGTCACACAAAATACAAGTTTACTTGACATTATAGAGCATATGGTCACACTTATTATCACCTACGGCTACTTTTGGTTTAATTTTATGTGACCAAATCCCATAATAAATCACTCCTTGTGTCACTAAATGATACAAATTGTCACACAAACATGAAAATAAAGTGGCCATTGGATGGACAATAGTCACACAAAATACAACTTTACTTGACATTACAGAGCATATGGTCACACTTATTATCACCTACGGCCACTTTTGGTTTAATTTTATGTGACCAAATCCCATAATAAATCAGTACTTGTGTGACTAAATGATATAAATCGTCACACAAACATTAAAATAAAGTGGCCATTAGATGGACAATAGTCACACAAAATACAAGTTTACTTGACATTACAGAGCATATGGTCACACTTATTATCACCTACGGCCACTTTTGGTTTAATTTTATGTGACCAAATCCCATAATAAATCAGTACTTGTGTGACTAAATGATACAAATCGTCACACAAACATGAAAATAAAGTGGCCATTGGATGGACAATAGTCACACAAAATACAAGTTTACTTGACATTACAGAGCATATGGTCACACTTATTATCACCTACGGCCACTTTTGGTTTAATTTTATGTGACCAAATCCCATAATAAATCAGTACTTGTGTGACTAAATGATACAAATCGTCACGCAAACATGAAAATAAAGTGGCCATTGGATGGACAATAGTCACACAAAATACAAGTTTACTTGACATTATAGAGCATATGGTCACACTTATTATCACCTACGGCTACTTTTGGTTTAATTTTATGTGACCAAATCCCATAATAAATCACTCCTTGTGTCACTAAATGATACAAATTGTCACACAAACATGAAAATAAAGTGGCCATTGGATGGACAATAGTCACACAAAATACAACTTTACTTGACATTACAGAGCATATGGTCACACTTATTATCACCTACGGCCACTTTTGGTTTAATTTTATGTGACCAAATCCCATAATAAATCAGTACTTGTGTGACTAAATGATACAAATCGTCACACAAACATGAAAATAAAGTGGCCATTGGATGGACAATAGTCACACAAAATACAAGTTTACTTGACATTACAGAGCATATGGTCACACTTATTATCACCTACGGCCACTTTTGGTTTAATTTTATGTGACCAAATCCCATAATAAATCAGTACTTGTGTGACTAAATGATACAAATCGTCACACAAACATGAAAATAAAGTGGCCATTGGATGGACAATAGTCACACAAAATACAAGTTTACTTGACATTACAAAGCATATGGTCACACTTATTATCACCTACGGCCACTTTTGGTTTAATTTTATGTGACCAAATCCCATAATAAATCAGTACTTGTGTGACTAAATGATACAAATCGTCACACAAACATGAAAATAAAGTGGCCATTGGATGGACAATAGTCACACAAAATACAAGTTTACTTGACATTACAGAGCATATGGTCACACTTATTATCACCTACGGCCACTTTTGGTTTAATTTTATGTGACCAAATCCCATAATAAATCAGTACTTGTGTGACTAAATGATACAAATCGTCACACAAACATGAAAATAAAGTGGCCATTGGATGGACAATAGTCACACAAAATACAAGTTTACTTGACATTACAGAGCATATGGTCACACTTATTATCACCTACGGCCACTTTTGGTTTAATTTTATGTGACCAAATCCCATAATAAATCAGTACTTGTGTGACTAAATGATACAAATCGTCACACAAACATGAAAATAAAGTGGCCATTGGATGGACAATAGTCACACAAAATACAAGTTTACTTGACATTACAGAGTATATGGTCACACTTATTATCACCTACGACCACTTTTGGTTTAACTTTATGTGACCAAATCCCATAATAAATACGTACTTGTGTGACTAAATGATACAAATCGTCACACAAACATGAAAATAAAGTGGCCATTGGATGGACAATAGTCACACAAAATACAAGTTTACTTGACATTACAGAGCATATGGTCACACTTATTATCACCTACGGCCACTTTTGGTTTAATTTTATGTGACCAAATCCCATAATAAATCACTCCTTGTGTAACTAAATGATACAAATCGTCACACAAACATGAAAATAAAGTGGCCATTGGATGGACATTAGTCACACAAAATACAAGTTTACTTGACATTACAGAGCATATGGTCACACTAATTATCACCTACGGCCACTTTTGGTTTAATTTTATGTGACCAAATCCCATAATAAATCAGTACTTGTGTGACTAAATGATACAAATCGTCACGCAAACATGAAAATAAAGTGGCCATTGGATGGACAATAGTCACACAAATTACAAGTTTACTTGACATTACAGAGCATATGGTCACACTTATAATCACCTACGGCCACTTTTGGTTTAACTTTATGTGACCAAATTCGATAATAAATCACTCCTTGTGTGACTAAATGATACAAATCGTCACACAAACATGAAAATAAAGTGGCCATTGGATGGACAATAGTCACACATAATAAATCACTACTTGTGTGACTAAATGATACAAATCGTCACACAACCATGAAAATAAAGTGGCCATTGGATGGACAATAGTCACACAAAATACAAGTTTACTTGACATTACAGAGCATATGGTCACACTTATTATCACCTACGGCCACTTTTGGTTTAATTTTATGTGACCAAATCCCATAATAAATCACTCCTTGTGTGACTAAATGATACAAATCGTCACACAAACATGAAAATAAAGTGGCCATTAGATGGACAATAGTCACACAAAATACAAGTTTACTTGACATTATAGAGCATATGGTCACACTTATTATCACCTACGGCTACTTTTGGTTTAATTTTATGTGACCAAATCCCATAATAAATCACTCCTTGTGTCACTAAATGATACAAATTGTCACACAAACATGAAAATAAAGTGGCCATTGGATGGACAATAGTCACACAAAATACAACTTTACTTGACATTACAGAGCATATGGTCACACTTATTATCACCTACGGCCACTTTTGGTTTAATTTTATGTGACCAAATCCCATAATAAATCACTCCTTGTGTGACTAAATGATACAAATCGTCACACAAACATGAAAATAAAGTGGCCATTGGATGGACAATTGTCACACAAAATACAAGTTTACTTGACATTACAGAGCATATGGTCACACTTATTATCACCTACGGCTACTTTTGGTTTAATTTTATGTGACCAAATCCCATAATAAATCACTCCTTGTGTCACTAAATGATACAAATTGTCACACAAACATGAAAATAAAGTGCCATTGGATGGACAATAGTCACACAAAATACAACTTTACTTGACATTACAGAGCATATGGTCACACTTATTATCACCTACGGCCACTTTTGGTTTAATTTTATGTGACCAAATCCCATAATAAATCAGTACTTGTGTGACTAAATGATACAAATCGTCACACAAACATGAAAATAAAGTGGCCATTGGATGGACAATAGTCACACAAAATACAAGTTTACTTGACATTACAGAGCATATGGTCACACTTATTATCACCTACGGCCACTTTTGGTTTAATTTTATGTGACCAAATCCCATAATAAATCAGTACTTGTGTGACTAAATGATACAAATCGTCACACAAACATGAAAATAAAGTGGCCATTGGATGGACAATAGTCACACAAAATACAAGTTTACTTGACATTACAGAGCATATGGTCACACTTATTATCACCTAC
Source organism: Pseudognaphalium luteoalbum (assembly GCA_963422505.1). Taxonomy (NCBI): domain Eukaryota; kingdom Viridiplantae; phylum Streptophyta; class Magnoliopsida; order Asterales; family Asteraceae; genus Pseudognaphalium; species Pseudognaphalium luteoalbum. Next base: position 53,579,572 of record OY730193.1, on the reverse strand, counting down.
GGCCACTTTTGGTTTAATTTTATGTGACCAAATCCCATAATAAATCAGTACTTGTGTGACTAAATGATACAAATCGTCACACAAACATGAAAATAAAGTGGCCATTGGATGGACAATAGTCACACAAAATACAAGTTTACTTGACATTACAGAGCATATGGTCACACTTATTATCACCTACGGCCACTTTTGGTTTAATTTTATGTGACCAAATCCCATAATAAATCAGTACTTGTGTGACTAAATGATACAAATCGTCACACAAACATGAAAATAAAGTGGCCATTGGATGGACAATAGTCACACAAAATACAAGTTTACTTGACATTACAGAGTATATGGTCACACTTATTATCACCTACGACCACTTTTGGTTTAACTTTATGTGACCAAATCCCATAATAAATACGTACTTGTGTGACTAAATGATACAAATCGTCACACAACCATGAAAATAAAGTGGCCATTGGATGGACAATAGTCACACAAAATACAAGTTTACTTGACATTACAGAGCATATGGTCACACTTATTATCACCTACGGCCACTTTTGGTTTAATTTTATGTGACCAAATCCCATAATAAATCACTCCTTGTGTGACTAAATGATACAAATCGTCACACAAACATGAAAATAAAGTGGCCATTAGATGGACAATAGTCACACAAAATACAAGTTTACTTGACATTATAGAGCATATGGTCACACTTATTATCACCTACGGCTACTTTTGGTTTAATTTTATGTGACCAAATCCCATAATAAATCACTCCTTGTGTCACTAAATGATACAAATTGTCACACAAACATGAAAATAAAGTGGCCATTGGATGGACAATAGTCACACAAAATACAACTTTACTTGACATTACAGAGCATATGGTCACACTTATTATCACCTACGGCCACTTTTGGTTTAATTTTATGTGACCAAATCCCATAATAAATCAGTACTTGTGTGACTAAATGATATAAATCGTCACACAAACATTAAAATAAAGTGGCCATTAGATGGACAATAGTCACACAAAATACAAGTTTACTTCACATTACAGAGCATATGGTCACACTTATTATCACCTACGGCCACTTTTGGTTTAATTTTATGTGACCAAATCCCATAATAAATCACTCCTTGTGTGACTAAATGATACAAATCGTCACACAAACATGAAAATAAAGTGGCCATTAGATGGACAATAGTCACACAAAATACAAGTTTACTTGACATTATAGAGCATATGGTCACACTTATTATCACCTACGGCTACTTTTGGTTTAATTTTATGTGACCAAATCCCATAATAAATCACTCCTTGTGTCACTAAATGATACAAATTGTCACACAAACATGAAAATAAAGTGGCCATTGGATGGACAATAGTCACACAAAATACAACTTTACTTGACATTACAGAGCATATGGTCACACTTATTATCACCTACGGCCACTTTTGGTTTAATTTTATGTGACCAAATCCCATAATAAATCAGTACTTGTGTGACTAAATGATATAAATCGTCACACAAACATTAAAATAGAGTGGCCATTAGATGGACAATAGTCACACAAAATACAAGTTTACTTCACATTACAGAGCATATGGTCACACTTATTATCACCTACGGCCACTTTTGGTTTAATTTTATGTGACCAAATCCCATAATAAATCAGTACTTGTGTGACTAAATGATACAAATCGTCACACAAACATGAAAATAAAGTGGCCATTGGATGGACAATAGTCACACAAAATACAAGTTTACTTGACATTACAGAGCATATGGTCACACTTATTATCACCTACGGCCACTTTTGGTTTAATTTTATGTGACCAAATCCCATAATAAATCAGTACTTGTGTGACTAAATGATACAAATCGTCACGCAAACATGAAAATAAAGTGGCCATTGGATGGACAATAGTCACACAAATTACAAGTTTACTTGACATTACAGAGCATATGGTCACACTTATAATCACCTACGGCCACTTTTGGTTTAACTTTATGTGACCAAATCCCATAATAAATCACTCCTTGTGTCACTAAATGATACAAATTGTCACACAAACATGAAAATAAAGTGGCCATTGGATGGACAATAGTCACACAAAATACAACTTTACTTGACATTACAGAGCATATGGTCACACTTATTATCACCTACGGCCACTTTTTGTTTAATTTTATGTGACCAAATCCCATAATAAATCAGTACTTGTGTGACTAAATGATATAAATCGTCACACAAACATTAAAATAAAGTGGCCATTAGATGGACAATAGTCACACAAAATACAAGTTTACTTCACATTACAGAGCATATGGTCACACTTATTATCACCTACGGCCACTTTTGGTTTAATTTTATGTGACCAAATCCCATAATAAATCAGTACTTGTGTGACTAAATGATACAAATCGTCACACAAACATGAAAATAAAGTGGCCATTGGATGGACATTAGTCACACAAAATACAAGTTTACTTGACATTACAGAGCATATGGTCACACTAATTATCACCTACGGCCACTTTTGGTTTAATTTTATGTGACCAAATCCCATAATAAATCAGTACTTGTGTGACTAAATGATACAAATCGTCACGCAAACATGAAAATAAAGTGGCCATTGGATGGACAATAGTCACACAAATTACAAGTTTACTTGACATTACAGAGCATATGGTCACACTTATAATCACCTACGGCCACTTTTGGTTTAACTTTATGTGACCAAATTCGATAATAAATCACTCCTTGTGTGACTAAATGATACAAATCGTCACACAAACATGAAAATAAAGTGGCCATTGGATGGACAATAGTCACACATAATAAATCACTACTTGTGTGACTAAATGATACAAATCGTCACACAACCATGAAAATAAAGTGGCCATTGGATGGACAATAGTCACACAAAATACAAGTTTACTTGACATTACAGAGCATATGGTCACACTTATTATCACCTACGGCCACTTTTGGTTTAATTTTATGTGACCAAATCCCATAATAAATCACTCCTTGTGTGACTAAATGATACAAATCGTCACACAAACATGAAAATAAAGTGGCCATTAGATGGACAATAGTCACACAAAATACAAGTTTACTTGACATTATAGAGCATATGGTCACACTTATTATCACCTACGGCTACTTTTGGTTTAATTTTATGTGACCAAATCCCATAATAAATCACTCCTTGTGTCACTAAATGATACAAATTGTCACACAAACATGAAAATAAAGTGGCCATTGGATGGACAATAGTCACACAAAATACAACTTTACTTGACATTACAGAGCATATGGTCACACTTATTATCACCTACGGCCACTTTTGGTTTAATTTTATGTGACCAAATCCCATAATAAATCAGTACTTGTGTGACTAAACGATATAAATCGTCACACAAACATTAAAATAAAGTGGCCATTAGATGGACAATAGTCACACAAAATACAAGTTTACTTCACATTACAGAGCATATGGTCACACTTATTATCACCTACGGCCACTTTTGGTTTAATTTTATGTGACCAAATCCCATAATAAATCAGTACTTGTGTGACTAAATGATACAAATCGTCACACAAACATGAAAATAAAGTGGCCATTGGATGGACAATAGTCACACAAAATACAAGTTTACTTGGCATTACAGAGCATATGGTCACACTTATTATCACCTACAGCCACTTTTGGTTTAATTTTATGTGACCAAATCCCATAATAAATCAGTACTTGTGTGACTAAATGATACAAATCGTCACGCAAACATGAAAATAAAGTGGCCATTGGATGGACAATAGTCACACAAATTACAAGTTTACTTGACATTACAGAGCATATGGTCACACTTATAATCACCTACGGCCACTTTTGGTTTAACTTTATGTGACCAAATTCGATAATAAATCACTCCTTGTGTGACTAAATGATACAAATCGTCACACAAACATGAAAATAAAGTGGCCATTGGATGGACAATAGTCACACATAATAAATCACTACTTGTGTGACTAAATGATACAAATCGTCACACAAACATGAAAATAAAGTGGCCATTTGATGGAAAATAGTCACACAAAATACAAGTTTACTTGACATTACATAGCATATGGTCACACTTATTATCACCTACGGCCACTTTTGGTTTAATTTTATGTGACCAAATCCCATAATAAATCAGTACTTGTGTGACTAAATGATACAAATCGTCACACAAACATGAAAATAAAGTGGCCATTGGATGGACAATAGTCACACAAAATACAAGTTTACTTGACATTACAGAGTATATGGTCACACTTATTATCACCTACGACCACTTTTGGTTTAACTTTATGTGACAAAATCCCATAATAAATCAGTACTTGTGTGACTAAATGATACAAATCGTCACACAAACATGAAAATAAAGTGGCCATTGGATGGACAATAGTCACACAAAATACAAGTTTACTTGACATTACAGAGCATATGGTCACACTTATTATCACCTACGGCCACTTTTGGTTTAATTTTATGTGACCAAATCCCATAATAAATCACTCCTTGTGTAACTAAATGATACAAATCGTCACACAAACATGAAAATAAAGTGGCCATTGGATGGACAATAGTCACACAAAATACAAGTTTACTTGACATTACAGAGCATATGGTCACACTTATTATCACCTACGACCACTTTTGGTTTAATTTTATGTGACCAAATCCCATAATAAATCAGTACTTGTGTGACTAAATGATACAAATCGTCACACAAACATGAAAATAAAGTGGCCATTGGATGGACAATAGTCACACAAATTACAAGTTTACTTGACATTACAGAGCATATGGTCACACTTATAATCACCTACGACCACTTTTGGTTTAACTTTATGTGACCAAATTCGATAATAAATCACTCCTTGTGTGACTAAATGATACAAATCGTCACACAAACATGAAAATAAAGTGGCCATTGGATGGACAATAGTCACACATAATAAATCACTACTTGTGTGACTAAATGATACAAATCGTCACACAACCATGAAAATAAAGTGGCCATTGAATGGACAATAGTCACACAAAATACAAGTTTACTAGACATTACAGAGCATATGGTCACACTTATTATCCCCTACGGCCACTTTTGGTTTAATTTTATGTGACCAAATCCCATAATAAATCACTCCTTGTGTGACTAAATGATACAAATCGTCACACAAACATGAAAATAAAGTGGCCATTGGATGGACAATAGTCACACAAAATACAAGTTTACTTGACATTACAGAGCATATGGTCACACTTATTATCACCTACGGCTACTTTTGGTTTAATTTTATGTGACCAAATCCCATAATAAATCACTCCTTGTGTCACTAAATGATACAAATTGTCACACAAACATGAAAATAAAGTGGCCATTGGATGGACAATAGTCACACAAAATACAACTTTACTTGACATTACAGAGCATATGGTCACACTTATTATCACCTACGGCCACTTTTGGTTTAATTTTATGTGACCAAATCCCATAATAAATCAGTACTTGTGTGACTAAATGATACAAATCGTCACACAAACATGAAAATAAAGTGGCCATTGGATGGACAATAGTCACACAAAATACAAGTTTACTTGACATTACAGAGCATATGGTCACACTTATTATCACCTACGGCCACTTTTGGTTTAATTTTATGTGACCAAATCCCGTAATAAATCAGTACTTGTGTGACTAAATGATACAAATCGTCACACAAACATGAAAATAAAGTGGCCATTGGATGGACAATAGTCACACAAAATACAAGTTTACTTGACATTACAGAGCATATGGTCACACTTATTATCACCTACGGCCACTTTTGGTTTAATTTTATGTGACCAAATCCCATAATAAATCAGTACTTGTGTGACTAAATGATACAAATCGTCACACAAACATGAAAATAAAGTGGCCATTGGATGGACAATAGTCACACAAAATACAAGTTTACTTGACATTACAGAGCATATGGTCACACTTATTATCACCTACGGCCACTTTTGGTTTAATTTTATGTGACCAAATCCCATAATAAATCAGTACTTGTGTGACTAAATGATACAAATCGTCACACAAACATGAAAATAAAGTGGCCATTGGATGGACAATAGTCACACAAAATACAAGTTTACTTGACATTACAGAGTATATGGTCACACTTATTATCACCTACGACCACTTTTGGTTTAACTTTATGTGACCAAATCCCATAATAAATACGTACTTGTGTGACTAAATGATACAAATCGTCACACAAACATGAAAATAAAGTGGCCATTGGATGGACAATAGTCACACAAAATACAAGTTTACTTGACATTACAGAGCATATGGTCACACTTATTATCACCTACGGCCACTTTTGGTTTAATTTTATGTGACCAAATCCCATAATAAATCACTCCTTGTGTAACTAAATGATACAAATCGTCACACAAACATGAAAATAAAGTGGCCATTGGATGGAAATTAGTCACACAAAATACAAGTTTACTTGACATTACAGAGCATATGGTCACACTAATTATCACCTACGGCCACTTTTGGTTTAATTTTATGTGACCAAATCCCATAATAAATCAGTACTTGTGTGACTAAATGATACAAATCGTCACGCAAACATGAAAATAAAGTGGCCATTGGATGGACAATAGTCACACAAATTACAAGTTTACTTGACATTACAGAGCATATGGTCACACTTATAATCACCTACGGCCACTTTTGGTTTAACTTTATGTGACCAAATTCGATAATAAATCACTCCTTGTGTGACTAAATGATACAAATCGTCACACAAACATGAAAATAAAGTGGCCATTGGATGGACAATAGTCACACATAATAAATCACTACTTGTGTGACTAAATGATACAAATCGTCACACAACCATGAAAATAAAGTGGCCATTGAATGGACAATAGTCACACAAAATACAAGTTTACTTGACATTACAGAGCATATGGTCACACTTATTATCACCTACGGCCGCTTTTGGTTTAATTTTATGTGACCAAATCCCATAATAAATCACTCCTTGTGTGACTAAATGATACAAATCGTCACACAAACATGAAAATAAAGTGGCCATTGGATGGACAATAGTCACACAAAATACAATTTTACTTGACATTACAGAGCATATGGTCACACTTATTATCACCTACGGCTACTTTTGGTTTAATTTTATGTGACCAAATCCCATAATAAATAACTCCTTGTGTCACTAAATGATACAAATTGTCACACAAACATGAAAATAAAGTGGCCATTGGATGGACAATAGTCACACAAAATACAACTTTACTTGACATTACAGAGCATATGGTCACACTTATTATCACCTACGGCCACTTTTGGTTTAATTTTATGTGACCAAATCCCATAATAAATCACTCCTTGTGTCACTAAATGATACAAATTGTCACACAAACATGAAAATAAAGTGGCCATTGGATGGACAATAGTCACACAAAATACAACTTTACTTGACATTACAGAGCATATGGTCACACTTATTATCACCTACGGCCACTTTTGGTTTAATTTTATGTGACCAAATCCCATAATAAATCAGTACTTGTGTGACTAAATGATATAAATCGTCACACAAACATTAAAATAAAGTGGCCATTAGATGGACAATAGTCACACAACATACAAGTTTACGTCACATTACAGAGCATATGGTCACACTTATTATCACCTATGGCCACTTTTGGTTTAATTTTATGTGACCAAATCCCATAATAAATCACTCCTTGTGTGACTAAATGATACAAATCGTCACACAAACATGAAAATAAAGTGGCCATTGGATGGACAATAGTCACACAAAATACAAGTTTACTTGACATTACAGAGCATATGGTCACACTTATTATCACCTACGACCACTTTTGGTTTAATTTTATGTGACCAAATCCCATAATAAATCAGTACTTGTGTGACTAAATGATACAAATCGTCACACAAACATGAAAATAAAGTGGCCATTGGATGGACAATAGTCACACAAATTACAAGTTTACTTGACATTACAGAGCATATGGTCACACTTATAATCACCTACGACCACTTTTGGTTTAACTTTATGTGACCAAATTCGATAATAAATCACTCCTTGTGTGACTAAATGATACAAATCGTCACACAAACATGAAAATAAAGTGGCCATTGGATGGACAATAGTCACACATAATAAATCACTACTTGTGTGACTAAATGATACAAATCGTCACACAACCATGAAAATAAAGTGGCCATTGAATGGACAATAGTCACACAAAATACAAGTTTACTAGACATTACAGAGCATATGGTCACACTTATTATCCCCTACGGCCACTTTTGGTTTAATTTTATGTGACCAAATCCCATAATAAATCACTCCTTGTGTGACTAAATGATACAAATCGTCACACAAACATGAAAATAAAGTGGCCATTGGATGGACAATAGTCACACAAAATACAAGTTTACTTGACATTACAGAGCATATGGTCACACTTATTATCACCTACGGCTACTTTTGGTTTAATTTTATGTGACCAAATCCCATAATAAATCACTCCTTGTGTCACTAAATGATACAAATTGTCACACAAACATGAAAATAAAGTGGCCATTGGATGGACAATAGTCACACAAAATACAACTTTACTTGACATTACAGAGCATATGGTCACACTTATTATCACCTACGGCCACTTTTGGTTTAATTTTATGTGACCAAATCCCATAATAAATCAGTACTTGTGTGACTAAATGATACAAATCGTCACACAAACATGAAAATAAAGTGGCCATTGGATGGACAATAGTCACACAAAATACAAGTTTACTTGACATTACAGAGCATATGGTCACACTTATTATCACCTACGGCCACTTTTGGTTTAATTTTATGTGACCAAATCCCGTAATAAATCAGTACTTGTGTGACTAAATGATACAAATCGTCACACAAACATGAAAATAAAGTGGCCATTGGATGGACAATAGTCACACAAAATACAAGTTTACTTGACATTACAGAGCATATGGTCACACTTATTATCACCTACGGCCACTTTTGGTTTAATTTTATGTGACCAAATCCCATAATAAATCAGTACTTGTGTGACTAAATGATACAAATCGTCACACAAACATGAAAATAAAGTGGCCATTGGATGGACAATAGTCACACAAAATACAAGTTTACTTGACATTACAGAGCATATGGTCACACTTATTATCACCTACGGCCACTTTTGGTTTAATTTTATGTGACCAAATCCCATAATAAATCAGTACTTGTGTGACTAAATGATACAAATCGTCACACAAACATGAAAATAAAGTGGCCATTGGATGGACAATAGTCACACAAAATACAAGTTTACTTGACATTACAGAGTATATGGTCACACTTATTATCACCTACGACCACTTTTGGTTTAACTTTATGTGACCAAATCCCATAATAAATACGTACTTGTGTGACTAAATGATACAAATCGTCACACAAACATGAAAATAAAGTGGCCATTGGATGGACAATAGTCACACAAAATACAAGTTTACTTGACATTACAGAGCATATGGTCACACTTATTATCACCTACGGCCACTTTTGGTTTAATTTTATGTGACCAAATCCCATAATAAATCACTCCTTGTGTAACTAAATGATACAAATCGTCACACAAACATGAAAATAAAGTGGCCATTGGATGGAAATTAGTCACACAAAATACAAGTTTACTTGACATTACAGAGCATATGGTCACACTAATTATCACCTACGGCCACTTTTGGTTTAATTTTATGTGACCAAATCCCATAATAAATCAGTACTTGTGTGACTAAATGATACAAATCGTCACGCAAACATGAAAATAAAGTGGCCATTGGATGGACAATAGTCACACAAATTACAAGTTTACTTGACATTACAGAGCATATGGTCACACTTATAATCACCTACGGCCACTTTTGGTTTAACTTTATGTGACCAAATTCGATAATAAATCACTCCTTGTGTGACTAAATGATACAAATCGTCACACAAACATGAAAATAAAGTGGCCATTGGATGGACAATAGTCACACATAATAAATCACTACTTGTGTGACTAAATGATACAAATCGTCACACAACCATGAAAATAAAGTGGCCATTGAATGGACAATAGTCACACAAAATACAAGTTTACTTGACATTACAGAGCATATGGTCACACTTATTATCACCTACGGCCGCTTTTGGTTTAATTTTATGTGACCAAATCCCATAATAAATCACTCCTTGTGTGACTAAATGATACAAATCGTCACACAAACATGAAAATAAAGTGGCCATTGGATGGACAATAGTCACACAAAATACAATTTTACTTGACATTACAGAGCATATGGTCACACTTATTATCACCTACGGCTACTTTTGGTTTAATTTTATGTGACCAAATCCCATAATAAATAACTCCTTGTGTCACTAAATGATACAAATTGTCACACAAACATGAAAATAAAGTGGCCATTGGATGGACAATAGTCACACAAAATACAACTTTACTTGACATTACAGAGCATATGGTCACACTTATTATCACCTACGGCCACTTTTGGTTTAATTTTATGTGACCAAATCCCATAATAAATCACTCCTTGTGTCACTAAATGATACAAATTGTCACACAAACATGAAAATAAAGTGGCCATTGGATGGACAATAGTCACACAAAATACAACTTTACTTGACATTACAGAGCATATGGTCACACTTATTATCACCTACGGCCACTTTTGGTTTAATTTTATGTGACCAAATCCCATAATAAATCAGTACTTGTGTGACTAAATGATATAAATCGTCACACAAACATTAAAATAAAGTGGCCATTAGATGGACAATAGTCACACAACATACAAGTTTACGTCACATTACAGAGCATATGGTCACACTTATTATCACCTATGGCCACTTTTGGTTTAATTTTATGTGACCAAATCCCATAATAAATCACTCCTTGTGTGACTAAATGATACAAATCGTCACACAAACATGAAAATAAAGTGGCCATTGGATGGACAATAGTCACACAAAATACAAGTTTACTTGACATTACAGAGCATATGGTCACACTTATTATCACCTACGGCCACTTTTGGTTTAATTTTATGTGACCAAATCCCATAATAAATCAGTACTTGTGTGACTAAATGATACAAATCGTCACACAAACATGAAAATAAAGTGGCCATTGGATGGACAATAGTCACACAAAATACAAGTTTACTTGACATTACAGAGCATATGGTCACACTTATTATCACCTACGGCCACTTTTGGTTTAATTTTATGTGACCAAATCCCATAATAAATCAGTACTTGTGTGACTAAATGATACAAATCGTCACACAAACATGAAAATAAAGTCGCCATTGGATGGACAATAGTCACACAAAATACAAGTTTACTTGACATTACAGAGTATATGGTCACACTTATTATCACCTATGACCACTTTTGGTTTAACTTTATGTGACCAAATCCCATAATAAATCAGTACTTGTGTGACTAAATGATACAAATCGTCACACAAACATGAAAATAAAGTGGCCATTGGATGGACAATAGTCACACAAAATACAAGTTTACTTGACATTACAGAGCATATGGTCACACTTATTATCACCTACGGCTAATTTTGGTTTAATTTTATGTGACCAAATCCCATAATAAATCACTCCTTGTGTGACTAAATGATACAAATCGTCACACAAACATGAAAATAAAGTGGCCATTGGATGGACAATAGTCACACATAATAAATCACTACTTGTGTGACTAAATGATACAAATCGTCACACAAACATGAAAATAAAGTGGCCATTTGATGGAAAATTGTCACACAAAATACAAGTTTACTTGACATTACATAGCATATGGTCACACTTATTATCATCTACGGCCACTTTTGGTTTAATTTTATGTGACCAAATCCCATAATAAATCACTCCTTGTGTAACTAAATGATACAAATCGTCACACAAACATGAAAATAAAGTGGCCATTGGATGGACAATAGTCACACAAAAAGAAGTTTACTTGACATTACAGAGCATATGGTCACACTTATTATCACCTACGGCCACTTTTGGTTTAATTTTATGTGACCAAATCCCATAATAAATCAGTACTTGTGTGACTAAATGATACAAATCGTCACACAAACATGAAAATAAAGTGGCCATTGGATTGACAATAGTCACACAAATTACAAGTTTACTTGACATTACAGAGCATATGGTCACACTTATAATCACCTACGGCCACTTTTGGTTTAACTTTATGTGACCAAATTCGATAATAAATCACTCCTTGTGTGACTAAATGATACAAATCGTCACAGAAACATGAAAATAAAGTGGCCATTGGATGGACAATAGTCACACATAATAAATCACTACTTGTGTGACTAAATAATACAAATCGTCACACAACCATGAAAATAAAGTGGCCATTGAATGGACAATAGTCACACAAAATACAAGTTTACTAGACATTACAGAGCATATGGTCACACTTATTATCACCTACGGCCACTTTTGGTTTAATTTTATGTGACCAAATCCCATAATAAATCAGTACTTGTGTGACTAAATGATACAAATCGTCACACAAACATGAAAATAAAGTGGCCATTGGATGGACAATAGTCACACAAAATACAAGTTTACTTGACATTACAGAGTATATGGTCACACTTATTATCACCTATGAACACTTTTGGTTTAACTTTATGTGACCAAATCCCATAATAAATCAATACTTGTGTGACTAAATGATACAAATCGTCACACAAACATGAAAATAAAGTGGCCATTGGATGGACAATAGTCACACAAAATACAAGTTTACTTGACATTACAGAGCATATGGTCACACTTATTATCACCTACGGCCACTTTTGGTTTAATTTTATGTGACCAAATCCCATAATAAATCACTCCTTGTGTAACTAAATGATACAAATCGTCACACAAACATGAAAATAAAGTGGCCATTGGATGGACAATAGTCACACAAAATACAAGTTTACTTGACATTACAGAGCATATGGTCACACTTATTATCACCTACGGCCACTTTTGGTTTAATTTTATGTGACCAAATCCCATAATAAATCAGTACTTGTGTGACTAAATGATACAAATCGTCACACAAACATGAAAATAAAGTGGCCATTGGATTGACAATAGTCACACAAATTACAAGTTTACTTGACATTACAGAGCATATGGTCACACTTATAATCACCTACGGCCACTTTTGGTTTAACTTTATGTGACCAAATTCGATAATAAATCACTCCTTGTGTGACTAAATGATACAAATCGTCACACAAACATGAAAATAAAGTGGCCATTGGATGGACAATAGTCACACATAATAAATCACTACTTGTGTGACTAAATGATACAAATCGTCACACAACCATGAAAATAAAGTGGCCATTGAATGGACAATAGTCACACAAAATACAAGTTTACTAGACATTACAGAGCATATGGTCACACTTATTATCACCTACGGCCACTTTTGGTTTAATTTTATGTGACCAAATCCCATAATAAATCAGTACTTGTGTGACTAAATGATACAAATCGTCACACAAACATGAAAATAAAGTGGCCATTGGATGGACAATAGTCACACAAAATACAAGTTTACTTGACATTACAGAGTATATGGTCACACTTATTATCACCTATGAACACTTTTGGTTTAACTTTATGTGACCAAATCCCATAATAAATCAATACTTGTGTGACTAAATGATACAAATCGTCACATAAACATGAAAATAAAGTGGCCATTGGATGGACAATAGTCACACAAAATACAAGTTTACTTGACATTACAGAGCATATGGTCACACTTATTATCACCTACGGCCACTTTTGGTTTAATTTTATGTGACCAAATCCCATAATAAATCACTCCTTGTGTAACTAAATGATACAAATCGTCACACAAACATGAAAATAAAGTGGCCATTGAATGGACAATAGTCACACAAAATACAAGTTTACTTGACATTACAGAGCATATGGTCACACTTATTATCACCTACGGCCACTTTTGGTTTAATTTTATGTGACCAAATCCCATAATAAATCAGTACTTGTGTGACTAAATGATACAAATCGTCACACAAACATGAAAATAAAGTGGCCATTGGATTGACAATAGTCACACAAATTACAAGTTTACTTGACATTACAGAGCATATGGTCACACTTATAATCACCTACGGCCACTTTTGGTTTAACTTTATGTGACCAAATTCGATAATAAATCACTCCTTGTGTGACTAAATGATACAAATCGTCACACAAACATGAAAATAAAGTGGCCATTGGATGGACAATAGTCACACATAATAAATCACTACTTGTGTGACTAAATGATACAAATCGTCACACAACCATGAAAATAAAGTGGCCATTGAATGGACAATAGTCACACAAAATACAAGTTTACTTGACATTACAGAGCATATGGTCACACTTATTATCACCTACGGCCACTTTTGGTTTAATTTTATGTGACCAAATCCCATAATAAATCACTCCTTGTGTGACTAAATGATACAAATCGTCACACAAACATGAAAATAAAGTGGCCATTGGATGGACAATAGTCACACAAAATACAATTTTACTTGACATTACAGAGCATATGGTCACACTTATTATCACCTACGGCTACTTTTGGTTTAATTTTATGTGACCAAATCCCATAATAAATCACTCCTTGTGTCACTAAATGATACAAATTGTCACACAAACATGAAAATAAAGTGGCCATTGGATGGACAATAGTCACACAAAATACAACTTTACTTGACATTACAGAGCATATGGTCACACTTATTATCACCTACGGCCACTTTTGGTTTAATTTTATGTGACCAAATCCCATAATAAATCAGTACTTGTGTGACTAAATGATACAAATCGTCACACAAACATGAAAATAAAGTGGCCATTGGATGGACAATAGTCACACAAATTACAAGTTTACTTGACATTACAGAGCATATGGTCACACTTATAATCACCTACGGCCACTTTTGGTTTAACTTTATGTGACCAAATTCGATAATAAATCACTCCTTGTGTGACTAAATGATACAAATCGTCACACAAACATGAAAATAAAGTGGCCATTGGATGGACAATAGTCACACATAATAAATCACTACTTGTGTGACTAAATGATACAAATCGTCACACAAACATGAAAATAAAGTGGCCATTTGATGGAAAATAGTCACACAAAATACAAGTTTACTTGACATTACATAGCATATGGTCACACTTATTATCACCTACGGCCACTTTTGGTTTAATTTTCTGTGACCAAATCCCATAATAAATCACTCCTTGTGTGACTAAATGATACAAATTGTCACACAAACATGAAAATAAAGTGGCCATTGGATGGACAATAGTCACACAAAATACAACTTTACTTGACATTACAGAGCATATGGTCACACTTATTATCACCTACGGCCACTTTTGGTTTAATTTTATGTGACCAAATCCCATAATAAATCAGTACTTGTGTGACTAAATGATATAAATCGTCACACAAACATTAAAATAAAGTGGCCATTAGATGGACAATAGTCACACAACATACAAGTTTACTTCACATTACAGAGCATATGGTCACACTTATTATCACCTATGGCCACTTTTGGTTTAATTTTATGTGACCAAATCCCATAATAAATCATTCCTTGTGTGACTAAATGATACAAATCGTCACACAAACATGAAAATAAAGTGGCCATTGGATGGACAATAGTCACACAAAATATAAGTTTACTTGACATTACAGAGCATATGGTCACACTTATTATCACCTACGGCCACTTTTGGTTTAATTTTATGTGAGCAAATCCCATAATAAATCAGTACTTGTGTGACTAAATGATACAAATCGTCACACAAACATGAAAATAAAGTGGCCATTGGATGGACAATAGTCACACAAAATACAAGTTTACTTGACATTACAGAGCATATGTTCTCACTTATTATCACCTACGGCCACTTTTGGTTTAATTTTATGTGACCAAATCCCATAATAAATCAGTACTTGTGTGACTAAATGATACAAATCGTCACACAAACATGAAAATAAAGTGGCCATTGGATGGACAATAGTCACACAAAATACAAGTTTACTTGACATTACAGAATATATGGTCACACTTATTATCACCTATGACCACTTTTGGTTTAACTTTATGTGACCAAATCCCATAATAAATCAGTACTTGTGTGACTAAATGATACAAATCGTCACACAAACATGAAAATAAAGTGGCCATTGGATGGACAATAGTCACACATAATAAATCACTACTTGTGTGACTAAATGATACAAATCGTCACACAACCATGAAAATAAAGTGGCCATTGAATGGACAATAGTCACACAAAATACAAGTTTACTTGACATTACAGAGCATATGGTCACACTTATTATCACCTACGGCCACTTTTGGTTTAATTTTATGTGACCAAATCCCATAATAAATCACTCCTTGTGTGACTAAATGATACAAATCGTCACACAAACATGAAAATAAAGTGGCCATTGGATGGACAATAGTCACACAAAATACAATTTTACTTGACATTACAGAGCATATGGTCACACTTATTATCACCTACGGCTACTTTTGGTTTAATTTTATGTGACCAAATCCCATAATAAATCACTCCTTGTGTCACTAAATGATACAAATTGTCACACAAACATGAAAATAAAGTGGCCATTGGATGGACAATAGTCACACAAAATACAACTTTACTTGACATTACAGAGCATATGGTCACACTTATTATCACCTACGGCCACTTTTGGTTTAATTTTATGTGACCAAATCCCATAATAAATCAGTACTTGTGTGACTAAATGATACAAATCGTCACACAAACATGAAAATAAAGTGGCCATTGGATGGACAATAGTCACACAAATTACAAGTTTACTTGACATTACAGAGCATATGGTCACACTTATAATCACCTACGGCCACTTTTGGTTTAACTTTATGTGACCAAATTCGATAATAAATCACTCCTTGTGTGACTAAATGATACAAATCGTCACACAAACATGAAAATAAAGTGGCCATTGGATGGACAATAGTCACACATAATAAATCACTACTTGTGTGACTAAATGATACAAATCGTCACACAAACATGAAAATAAAGTGGCCATTTGATGGAAAATAGTCACACAAAATACAAGTTTACTTGACATTACATAGCATATGGTCACACTTATTATCACCTACGGCCACTTTTGGTTTAATTTTCTGTGACCAAATCCCATAATAAATCACTCCTTGTGTGACTAAATGATACAAATTGTCACACAAACATGAAAATAAAGTGGCCATTGGATGGACAATAGTCACACAAAATACAACTTTACTTGACATTACAGAGCATATGGTCACACTTATTATCACCTACGGCCACTTTTGGTTTAATTTTATGTGACCAAATCCCATAATAAATCAGTACTTGTGTGACTAAATGATATAAATCGTCACACAAACATTAAAATAAAGTGGCCATTAGATGGACAATAGTCACACAACATACAAGTTTACTTCACATTACAGAGCATATGGTCACACTTATTATCACCTATGGCCACTTTTGGTTTAATTTTATGTGACCAAATCCCATAATAAATCATTCCTTGTGTGACTAAATGATACAAATCGTCACACAAACATGAAAATAAAGTGGCCATTGGATGGACAATAGTCACACAAAATACAAGTTTACTTGACATTACAGAGCATATGGTCACACTTATTATCACCTACGGCCACTTTTGGTTTAATTTTATGTGAGCAAATCCCATAATAAATCAGTACTTGTGTGACTAAATGATACAAATCGTCACACAAACATGAAAATAAAGTGGCCATTGGATGGACAATAGTCACACAAAATACAAGTTTACTTGACATTACAGAGCATATGTTCTCACTTATTATCACCTACGGCCACTTTTGGTTTAATTTTATGTGACCAAATCCCATAATAAATCAGTACTTGTGTGACTAAATGATACAAATCGTCACACAAACATGAAAATAAAGTGGCCATTGGATGGACAATAGTCACACAAAATACAAGTTTACTTGACATTACAGAATATATGGTCACACTTATTATCACCTATGACCACTTTTGGTTTAACTTTATGTGACCAAATCCCATAATAAATCAGTACTTGTGTGACTAAATGATACAAATCGTCACACAAACATGAAAATAAAGTGGCCATTGGATGGACAATAGTCACACAAAATACAAGTTTACTTGACATTACAGAGCATATGGTCACACTTATTATCACCTACGGCCACTTTTGGTTTAATTTTATGTGACCAAATCCCATAATAAATCACTCCTTGTGTAACTAAATGATACAAATCGTCACACAAACATGAAAATAAAGTGGCCATTGGATGGACAATAGTCACACAAAATACAAGTTTACTTGACATTACAGAGCATATGGTCACACTTATTATCACCTACGGCCACTTTTGGTTTAATTTTATGTGACCAAATCCCATAATAAATCAGTACTTGTGTGACTAAATGATACAAATCGTCACACAAACATGAAAATAAAGTGGCCATTGGATGGACAATAGTCACACAAATTACAAGTTTACTTGACATTACAGAGCATATGGTCACACTTATAATCACCTACGACCACTTTTGGTTTAACTTTATGTGACCAAATTCGATAATAAATCACTCCTTGTGTGACTAAATGATACAAATCGTCACACAAACATGAAAATAAAGTGGCCATTGGATGGACAATAGTCACACATAATAAATCACTACTTGTGTGACTAAATGATACAAATCGTCACACAACCATGAAAATAAAGTGGCCATTGAATGGACAATAGTCACACAAAATACAAGTTTACTTGACATTACAGAGCATATGGTCACACTTATTATCACCTACGGCCACTTTTGGTTTAACTTTATGTGACCAAATCCCATAATAAATCAGTACTGGTGTGACTAAATGATACAAATCGTCACACAAACATGAAAATAAAGTGGCCATTGGATGGACAATAGTCACACAAAATACAAGTTTACTTGACATTACAGAGCATATGGTCACACTTATTATCACCTACGGCCACTTTTGGTTTAATTTTATGTGACCAAATCCCATAATAAATCACTCCTTGTGTAACTAAATGATACAAATCGTCACACAAACATGAAAATAAAGTGGCCATTGGATGGACAATAGTCACACAAAATACAAGTTTACTTGACATTACAGAGCATATGGTCACACTTATTATCACCTACGGCCACTTTTGGTTTAATTTTATGTGACCAAATCCCATAATAAATCAGTACTTGTGTGACTAAATGATACAAATCGTCACACAAACATGAAAATAAAGTGGCCATTGGATGGACAATAGTCACACAAATTACAAGTTTACTTGACATTACAGAGCATATGGTCACACTTATAATCACCTACGACCACTTTTGGTTTAACTTTATGTGACCAAATTCGATAATAAATCACTCCTTGTGTGACTAAATGATACAAATCGTCACACAAACATGAAAATAAAGTGGCCATTGGATGGACAATAGTCACACATAATAAATCACTACTTGTGTGACTAAATGGTACAAATCGTCACACAACCATGAAAATAAAGTGGCCATTGAATGGACAATAGTCACACAAAATACAAGTTTACTTGACATTACAGAGCATATGGTCACACTTATTATCACCTACGGCCACTTTTGGTTTAATTTTATGTGACCAAATCCCATAATAAATCACTCCTTGTGTGACTAAATGATACAAATCGTCACACAAACATGAAAATAAAGTGGCCATTGGATGGACAATAGTCACACAAAATACAAGTTTACTTGACATTACAGAGCATATGGTCACACTTATTATCACCTACGGCTACTTTTGGTTTAATTTTATGTGACCAAATCCCATAATAAATCACTCCTTGTGTCACTAAATGATACAAATTGTCACACAAACATGAAAATAAAGTGGCCATTGGATGGACAATAGTCACACAAAATACAACTTTACTTCACATTACAGAGCATATGGTCACACTTATTATCACCTACGGCCACTTTTGGTTTAATTTTATGTGACCAAATCCCATAATAAATCAGTACTTGTGTGACTAAATGATATAAATCGTCACACAAACCTTAAAATAAAGTGGCCATTAGATGGACAATAGTCACACAAAATACAAGTTTACTTCACATTACAGAGCATATGGTCACACTTAATATCACCTACGGCCACTTTTGGTTTAATTTTATGTGACCAAATCCCATAATAAATCACTCCTTGTGTGACTAAATGATACAAATCGTCACACAAACATGAAAATAAAGTGGCCATTGGATGGACAATAGTCACACAAAATACAAGTTTACTTGACATTACAGAGCATATGGTCACACTTATTATCACCTACGGCCACTTTTGGTTTAATTTTATGTGACCAAATCCCATAATAAATCACTCCTTGTGTAACTAAATGATACAAATCGTCACACAAACATGAAAATAAAGTGGCCATTGGATGGACAATAGTCACACAAAATACAAGTTTACTTGACATTACAGAGCATATGGTCACACTTATTATCACCTACGGCCACTTTTGGTTTAATTTTATGTGACCAAATCCCATAATAAATCAGTACTTGTGTGACTAAATGATACAAATCGTCACACAAACATGAAAATAAAGTGGCCATTGGATGGACAATAGTCACACAACATACAAGTTTACTTCACATTACAGAGCATATGGTCACACTTATTATCACCTATGGCCACTTTTGGTTTAATTTTATGTGACCAAATCCCATAATAAATCATTCCTTGTGTGACTAAATGATACAAATCGTCACACAAACATGAAAATAAAGTGGCCATTGGATGGACAATAGTCACACAAAATACAAGTTTACTTGACATTACAGAGCATATGGTCACACTTATTATCACCTACGGCCA
Source organism: Pseudognaphalium luteoalbum (assembly GCA_963422505.1). Classification (NCBI taxonomy): domain Eukaryota; kingdom Viridiplantae; phylum Streptophyta; class Magnoliopsida; order Asterales; family Asteraceae; genus Pseudognaphalium; species Pseudognaphalium luteoalbum. The sequence goes on along the minus strand of OY730193.1, from coordinate 53,558,323 downwards.
CTTTTGGTTTAATTTTATGTGAGCAAATCCCATAATAAATCAGTACTTGTGTGACTAAATGATACAAATCGTCACACAAACATGAAAATAAAGTGGCCATTGGATGGACAATAGTCACACAAAATACAAGTTTACTTGACATTACAGAGCATATGTTCTCACTTATTATCACCTACGGCCACTTTTGGTTTAATTTTATGTGACCAAATCCCATAATAAATCAGTACTTGTGTGACTAAATGATACAAATCGTCACACAAACATGAAAATAAAGTGGCCATTGGATGGACAATAGTCACACAAAATACAAGTTTACTTGACATTACAGAGTATATGGTCACACTTATTATCACCTATGACCACTTTTGGTTTAACTTTATGTGATCAAATCCCATAATAAATCAGTACTTGTGTGACTAAATGATACAAATCGTCACACAAACATGAAAATAAAGTGGCCATTGGATGGACAATAGTCACACAAAATACAAGTTTACTTGACATTACAGAGCATATGGTCACACTTATTATCACCTACGGCCACTTTTGGTTTAATTTTATGTGACCAAATCCCATAATAAATCACTCCTTGTGTAACTAAATGATACAAATCGTCACACAAACATGAAAATAAAGTGGCCATTGGATGGACAATAGTCACACAAAATACAAGTTTACTTGACATTACAGAGCATATGGTCACACTTATTATCACCTACGGCCACTTTTGGTTTAATTTTATGTGACCAAATCCCATAATAAATCAGTACTTGTGTGACTAAATGATACAAATCGTCACACAAACATGAAAATAAAGTGGCCATTGGATGGACAATAGTCACACAAATTACAAGTTTACTTGACATTACAGAGCATATGGTCACACTTATAATCACCTACGACCACTTTTGGTTTAACTTTATGTGACCAAATTCGATAATAAATCACTCCTTGTGTGACTAAATGATACAAATCGTCACACAAACATGAAAATAAAGTGGCCATTGGATGGACAATAGTCACACATAATAAATCACTACTTGTGTGACTAAATGATACAAATCGTCACACAACCATGAAAATAAAGTGGCCATTGAATGGACAATAGTCACACAAAATACAAGTTTACTTGACATTACAGAGCATATGGTCACACTTATTATCACCTACGGCCACTTTTGGTTTAATTTTATGTGACCAAATCCCATAATAAATCACTCCTTGTGTGACTAAATGATACAAATCGTCACACAAACATGAAAATAAAGTGGCCATTGGATGGACAATAGTCACACAAAATACAAGTTTACTTGACATTACAGAGCATATGGTCACACTTATTATCACCTACGGCTACTTTTGGTTTAATTTTATGTGACCAAATCCCATAATAAATCACTCCTTGTGTCACTAAATGATACAAATTGTCACACAAACATGAAAATAAAGTGGCCATTGGATGGACAATAGTCACACAAAATACAACTTTACTTCACATTACAGAGCATATGGTCACACTTATTATCACCTACGGCCACTTTTGGTTTAATTTTATGTGACCAAATCCCATAATAAATCAGTACTTGTGTGACTAAATGATATAAATCGTCACACAAACCTTAAAATAAAGTGGCCATTAGATGGACAATAGTCACACAAAATACAAGTTTACTTCACATTACAGAGCATATGGTCACACTTAATATCACCTACGGCCACTTTTGGTTTAATTTTATGTGACCAAATCCCATAATAAATCACTCCTTGTGTGACTAAATGATACAAATCGTCACACAAACATGAAAATAAAGTGGCCATTGGATGGACAATAGTCACACAAAATACAAGTTTACTTGACATTACAGAGCATATGGTCACACTTATTATCACCTACGGCCACTTTTGGTTTAATTTTATGTGACCAAATCCCATAATAAATCACTCCTTGTGTAACTAAATGATACAAATCGTCACACAAACATGAAAATAAAGTGGCCATTGGATGGACAATAGTCACACAAAATACAAGTTTACTTGACATTACAGAGCATATGGTCACACTTATTATCACCTACGGCCACTTTTGGTTTAATTTTATGTGACCAAATCCCATAATAAATCAGTACTTGTGTGACTAAATGATACAAATCGTCACACAAACATGAAAATAAAGTGGCCATTGGATGGACAATAGTCACACAACATACAAGTTTACTTCACATTACAGAGCATATGGTCACACTTATTATCACCTATGGCCACTTTTGGTTTAATTTTATGTGACCAAATCCCATAATAAATCATTCCTTGTGTGACTAAATGATACAAATCGTCACACAAACATGAAAATAAAGTGGCCATTGGATGGACAATAGTCACACAAAATACAAGTTTACTTGACATTACAGAGCATATGGTCACACTTATTATCACCTACGGCCACTTTTGGTTTAATTTTATGTGAGCAAATCCCATAATAAATCAGTACTTGTGTGACTAAATGATACAAATCGTCACACAAACATGAAAATAAAGTGGCCATTGGATGGACAATAGTCACACAAAATACAAGTTTACTTGACATTACAGAGCATATGTTCTCACTTATTATCACCTACGGCCACTTTTGGTTTAATTTTATGTGACCAAATCCCATAATAAATCAGTACTTGTGTGACTAAATGATACAAATCGTCACACAAACATGAAAATAAAGTGGCCATTGGATGGACAATAGTCACACAAAATACAAGTTTACTTGACATTACAGAGTATATGGTCACACTTATTATCACCTATGACCACTTTTGGTTTAACTTTATGTGATCAAATCCCATAATAAATCAGTACTTGTGTGACTAAATGATACAAATCGTCACACAAACATGAAAATAAAGTGGCCATTGGATGGACAATAGTCACACAAAATACAAGTTTACTTGACATTACAGAGCATATGGTCACACTTATTATCACCTACGGCCACTTTTGGTTTAATTTTATGTGACCAAATCCCATAATAAATCACTCCTTGTGTAACTAAATGATACAAATCGTCACACAAACATGAAAATAAAGTGGCCATTGGATGGACAATAGTCACACAAATTACAAGTTTACTTGACATTACAGAGCATATGGTCACACTTATAATCACCTACGACCACTTTTGGTTTAACTTTATGTGACCAAATTCGATAATAAATCACTCCTTGTGTGACTAAATGATACAAATCGTCACACAAACATGAAAATAAAGTGGCCATTGGATGGACAATAGTCACACATAATAAATCACTACTTGTGTGACTAAATGATACAAATCGTCACACAACCATGAAAATAAAGTGGCCATTGAATGGACAATAGTCACACAAAATACAAGTTTACTTGACATTACAGAGCATATGGTCACACTTATTATCACCTACGGCCACTTTTGGTTTAATTTTATGTGACCAAATCCCATAATAAATCACTCCTTGTGTGACTAAATGATACAAATCGTCACACAAACATGAAAATAAAGTGGCCATTGGATGGACAATAGTCACACAAAATACAAGTTTACTTGACATTACAGAGCATATGGTCACACTTATTATCACCTACGGCTACTTTTGGTTTAATTTTATGTGACCAAATCCCATAATAAATCACTCCTTGTGTCACTAAATGATACAAATTGTCACACAAACAAGAAAATAAAGTGGCCATTGGATGGACAATAGTCACACAAAATACAACTTTACTTCACATTACAGAGCATATGGTCACACTTATTATCACCTACGGCCACTTTTGGTTTAATTTTATGTGACCAAATCCCATAATAAATCAGTACTTGTGTGACTAAATGATATAAATCGTCACACAAACCTTAAAATAAAGTGGCCATTAGATGGACAATAGTCACACAAAATACAAGTTTACTTCACATTACAGAGCATATGGTCACACTTATTATCACCTACGGCCACTTTTGGTTTAATTTTATGTGACCAAATCCCATAATAAATCACTCCTTGTGTGACTAAATGATACAAATCGTCACACAAACATGAAAATAAAGTGGCCATTGGATGGACAATAGTCACACAAAATACAAGTTTACTTGACATTACAGAGCATATGGTCACACTTATTATCACCTACGGCCACTTTTGGTTTAATTTTATGTGAGCAAATCCCATAATAAATCAGTACTTGTGTGACTAAATGATACAAATCGTCACACAAACATGAAAATAAAGTGGCCATTGGATGGACAATAGTCACACAAAATACAAGTTTACTTGACATTACAGAGCATATGTTCTCACTTATTATCACCTACGGCCACTTTTGGTTTAATTTTATGTGACCAAATCCCATAATAAATCAGTACTTGTGTGACTAAATGATACAAATCGTCACACAAACATGAAAATAAAGTGGCCATTGGATGGACAATAGTCACACAAAATACAAGTTTACTTGACATTACAGAGTATATGGTCACACTTATTATCACCTATGACCACTTTTGGTTTAACTTTATGTGATCAAATCCCATAATAAATCAGTACTTGTGTGACTAAATGATACAAATCGTCACACAAACATGAAAATAAAGTGGCCATTGGATGGACAATAGTCACACAAAATACAAGTTTACTTGACATTACAGAGCATATGGTCACACTTATTATCACCTACGGCCACTTTTGGTTTAATTTTATGTGACCAAATCCCATAATAAATCAGTACTTGTGTGACTAAATGATACAAATCGTCACACAAACATGAAAATAAAGTGGCCATTGGATGGACAATAGTCACACAAATTACAAGTTTACTTGACATTACAGAGCATATGGTCACACTTATAATCACCTACGACCACTTTTGGTTTAACTTTATGTGACCAAATTCGATAATAAATCACTCCTTGTGTGACTAAATGATACAAATCGTCACACAAACATGAAAATAAAGTGGCCATTGGATGGACAATAGTCACACATAATAAATCACTACTTGTGTGACTAAATGATACAAATCGTCACACAACCATGAAAATAAAGTGGCCATTGAATGGACAATAGTCACACAAAATACAAGTTTACTTGACATTACAGAGCATATGGTCACACTTATTATCACCTACGGCCACTTTTGGTTTAATTTTATGTGACCAAATCCCATAATAAATCACTACTTGTGTGACTAAATGATACAAATCGTCACACAACCATGAAAATAAAGTGGCCATTGAATGGACAATAGTCACACAAAATACAAGTTTACTTGACATTACAGAGCATATGGTCACACTTATTATCACCTACGGCCACTTTTGGTTTAATTTTATGTGACCAAATCCCATAATAAATCAGTACTTGTGTGACTAAATGATACAAATCGTCACACAAACATGAAAATAAAGTGGCCATTGGATGGACAATAGTCACACAAATTACAAGTTTACTTGACATTACAGAGCATATGGTCACACTTATTATCACCTACGGCTACTTTTGGTTTAATTTTATGTGACCAAATCCCATAATAAATCACTCCTTGTGTCACTAAATGATACAAATTGTCACACAAACATGAAAATAAAGTGGCCATTGGATGGACAATAGTCACACAAAATACAACTTTACTTCACATTACAGAGCACATGGTCACACTTATTATCACCTACGGCCACTTTTGGTTTAATTTTATGTGACCAAATCCCATAATAAATCAGTACTTGTGTGACTAAATGATATAAATCGTCACACAAACCTTAAAATAAAGTGGCCATTAGATGGACAATAGTCACACAAAATACAAGTTTACTTCACATTACAGAGCATATGGTCACACTTATTATCACCTACGGCCACTTTTGGTTTAATTTTATGTGACCAAATCCCATAATAAATCACTCCTTGTGTGACTAAATGATACAAATCGTCACACAAACATGAAAATAAAGTGGCCATTGGATGGACAATAGTCACACAAAATACAAGTTTACTTGACATTACAGAGTATATGGTCACACTTATTATCACCTATGACCACTTTTGGTTTAACTTTATGTGACCAAATCCCATAATAAATCAGTACTGGTGTGACTAAATGATACAAATCGTCACACAAACATGAAAATAAAGTGGCCATTGGATGGACAATAGTCACACAAAATACAAGTTTACTTGACATTACAGAGCATATGGTCACACTTATTATCACCTACGGCCACTTTTGGTTTAATTTTATGTGACCAAATCCCATAATAAATCACTCCTTGTGTAACTAAATGATACAAATCGTCACACAAACATGAAAATAAAGTGGCCATTGGATGGACAATAGTCACACAAAATACAAGTTTACTTGACATTACAGAGCATATGGTCACACTTATTATCACCTACGGCCACTTTTGGTTTAATTTTATGTGACCAAATCCCATAATAAATCAGTACTTGTGTGACTAAATGATACAAATCGTCACACAAACATGAAAATAAAGTGGCCATTGGATGGACAATAGTCACACAAATTACAAGTTTACTTGACATTACAGAGCATATGGTCACACTTATAATCACCTACGACCACTTTTGGTTTAACTTTATGTGACCAAATTCGATAATAAATCACTCCTTGTGTGACTAAATGATACAAATCGTCACACAAACATGAAAATAAAGTGGCCATTGGATGGACAATAGTCACACATAATAAATCACTACTTGTGTGACTAAATGGTACAAATCGTCACACAACCATGAAAATAAAGTGGCCATTGAATGGACAATAGTCACACAAAATACAAGTTTACTTGACATTACAGAGCATATGGTCACACTTATTATCACCTACGGCCACTTTTGGTTTAATTTTATGTGACCAAATCCCATAATAAATCACTCCTTGTGTGACTAAATGATACAAATCGTCACACAAACATGAAAATAAAGTGGCCATTGGATGGACAATAGTCACACAAAATACAAGTTTACTTGACATTACAGAGCATATGGTCACACTTATTATCACCTACGGCTACTTTTGGTTTAATTTTATGTGACCAAATCCCATAATAAATCACTCCTTGTGTCACTAAATGATACAAATTGTCACACAAACATGAAAATAAAGTGGCCATTGGATGGACAATAGTCACACAAAATACAACTTTACTTCACATTACAGAGCATATGGTCACACTTATTATCACCTACGGCCACTTTTGGTTTAATTTTATGTGACCAAATCCCATAATAAATCAGTACTTGTGTGACTAAATGATATAAATCGTCACACAAACCTTAAAATAAAGTGGCCATTAGATGGACAATAGTCACACAAAATACAAGTTTACTTCACATTACAGAGCATATGGTCACACTTAATATCACCTACGGCCACTTTTGGTTTAATTTTATGTGACCAAATCCCATAATAAATCACTCCTTGTGTGACTAAATGATACAAATCGTCACACAACCATGAAAATAAAGTGGCCATTGAATGGACAATAGTCACACAAAATACAAGTTTACTTGACATTACAGAGCATATGGTCACACTTATTATCACCTACGGCCACTTTTGGTTTAATTTTATGTGACCAAATCCCATAATAAATCACTCCTTGTGTGACTAAATGATACAAATCGTCACACAAACATGAAAATAAAGTGGCCATTGGATGGACAATAGTCACACAAAATACAAGTTTACTTGACATTACAGAGTATATGGTCACACTTATTATCACCTATGACCACTTTTGGTTTAACTTTATGTGACCAAATCCCATAATAAATCAGTACTGGTGTGACTAAATGATACAAATCGTCACACAAACATGAAAATAAAGTGGCCATTGGATGGACAATAGTCACACAAAATACAAGTTTACTTGACATTACAGAGCATATGGTCACACTTATTATCACCTACGGCCACTTTTGGTTTAATTTTATGTGACCAAATCCCATAATAAATCACTCCTTGTGTAACTAAATGATACAAATCGTCACACAAACATGAAAATAAAGTGGCCATTGGATGGACAATAGTCACACAAAATACAAGTTTACTTGACATTACAGAGCATATGGTCACACTTATTATCACCTACGGCCACTTTTGGTTTAATTTTATGTGACCAAATCCCATAATAAATCAGTACTTGTGTGACTAAATGATACAAATCGTCACACAAACATGAAAATAAAGTGGCCATTGGATGGACAATAGTCACACAAATTACAAGTTTACTTGACATTACAGAGCATATGGTCACACTTATAATCACCTACGACCACTTTTGGTTTAACTTTATGTGACCAAATTCGATAATAAATCACTCCTTGTGTGACTAAATGATACAAATCGTCACACAAACATGAAAATAAAGTGGCCATTGGATGGACAATAGTCACACATAATAAATCACTACTTGTGTGACTAAATGGTACAAATCGTCACACAACCATGAAAATAAAGTGGCCATTGAATGGACAATAGTCACACAAAATACAAGTTTACTTGACATTACAGAGCATATGGTCACACTTATTATCACCTACGGCCACTTTTGGTTTAATTTTATGTGACCAAATCCCATAATAAATCACTCCTTGTGTGACTAAATGATACAAATCGTCACACAAACATGAAAATAAAGTGGCCATTGGATGGACAATAGTCACACAAAATACAAGTTTACTTGACATTACAGAGCATATGGTCACACTTATTATCACCTACGGCTACTTTTGGTTTAATTTTATGTGACCAAATCCCATAATAAATCACTCCTTGTGTCACTAAATGATACAAATTGTCACACAAACATGAAAATAAAGTGGCCATTGGATGGACAATAGTCACACAAAATACAACTTTACTTCACATTACAGAGCATATGGTCACACTTATTATCACCTACGGCCACTTTTGGTTTAATTTTATGTGACCAAATCCCATAATAAATCAGTACTTGTGTGACTAAATGATATAAATCGTCACACAAACCTTAAAATAAAGTGGCCATTAGATGGACAATAGTCACACAAAATACAAGTTTACTTCACATTACAGAGCATATGGTCACACTTAATATCACCTACGGCCACTTTTGGTTTAATATTATGTGACCAAATCCCATAATAAATCACTCCTTGTGTGACTAAATGATACAAATCGTCACACAACCATGAAAATAAAGTGGCCATTGAATGGACAATAGTCACACAAAATACAAGTTTACTTGACATTACAGAGCATATGGTCACACTTATTATCACCTACGGCCACTTTTGGTTTAATTTTATGTGACCAAATCCCATAATAAATCACTCCTTGTGTGACTAAATGATACAAATCGTCACACAAACATGAAAATAAAGTGGCCATTGGATGGACAATAGTCACACAAAATACAAGTTTACTTGACATTACAGAGCATATGGTCACACTTATTATCACCTACGGCCACTTTTGGTTTAATTTTATGTGACCAAATCCCATAATAAATTAGTACTTGTGTGACTAAATGATACAAATCGTCACACAAACATGAAAATAAAGTGGCCATTGGATGGACAATAGTCACACATAATAAATCACTACTTGTGTGACTAAATGATACAAATCGTCACACAACCATGAAAATAAAGTAGCCATTGAATGGACAATAGTCACACAAAATACAAGTTTACTTGACATTACAGAGCATATGGTCACACTTATTATCACCTACGGCCACTTTTGGTTTAATTTTATGTGACCAAATCCCATAATAAATCACTCCTTGTGTGACTAAATGATACAAATCGTCACACAAACATGAAAATAAAGTGGCCATTGGATGGACAATAGTCACACAAAATACAAGTTTACTTGACATTACAGAGCATATGGTCACACTTATTATCACCTACGGCTACTTTTGGTTTAATTTTATGTGACCAAATCCCATAATAAATCACTCCTTGTGTCACTAAATGATACAAATTGTCACACAAACATGAAAATAAAGTGGCCATTGGATGGACAATAGTCACACAAAATACAACTTTACTTCACATTACAGAGCATATGGTCACACTTATTATCACCTACGGCCACTTTTGGTTTAATTTTATGTGACCAAATCCCATAATAAATCAGTACTTGTGTGACTAAATGATATAAATCGTCACACAAACATTAAAATAAAGTGGCCATTAGATGGACAATAGTCACACAAAATACAAGTTTACTTCACATTACAGAGCATATGGTCACACTTATTATCACCTACGGCCACTTTTGGTTTAATTTTATGTGACCAAATCCCATAATAAATCACTCCTTGTGTGACTAAATGATACAAATCGTCACACAACCATGAAAATAAAGTGGCCATTGAATGGACAATAGTCACACAAAATACAAGTTTACTTGACATTACAGAGCATATGGTCACACTTATTATCACCTACGGCCACTTTTGGTTTAATTGTATGTGACCAAATCCCATAATAAATCACTCCTTGTGTGACTAAATGATACAAATCGTCACACAAACATGAAAATAAAGTGGCCATTGGATGGACAATAGTCACACAAAATACAAGTTTACTTGACATTACAGAGCATATGGTCACACTTATTATCACCTACGGCCACTTTTGGTTTAATTTTATGTGACCAAATCCCATAATAAATTAGTACTTGTGTGACTAAATGATACAAATCGTCACACAAATATGAAAATAAAGTGGCCATTGGATGGACAATAGTCACATATAATAAATCACTACTTGTGTGACTAAATGATACAAATCGTCACACAACCATGAAAATAAAGTGGCCATTGAATGGACAATAGTCACACAAAATACAAGTTTACTTGACATTACAGAGCATATGGTCACACTTATTATCACCTACGGCCACTTTTGGTTTAATTTTATGTGACCAAATCCCATAATAAATCACTCCTTGTGTGACTAAATGATACAAATCGTCACACAAACATGAAAATAAAGTGGCCATTGGATGGACAATAGTCACACAAAATACAAGTTTACTTGACATTACAGAGCATATGGTCACACTTATTATCACCTACGGCTACTTTTGGTTTAATTTTATGTGACCAAATCCCATAATAAATCACTCCTTGTGTCACTAAATGATACAAATTGTCACACAAACATGAAAATAAAGTGGCCATTGGATGGACAATAGTCACACAAAATACAAGTTTACTTCACATTACAGAGCATATGGTCACACTTATTATCACCTACGGCCACTTTTGGTTTAATTTTATGTGACCAAATCCCATAATAAATCACTCCTTGTGTGACTAAATGATACAAATCGTCACACAAACATGAAAATAAAGTGGCCATTTGATGGAAAATAGTCACACAAAATACAAGTTTACTTGACATTACATAGCATATGGTCACACTTATTATCACCTACGGCCACTTTTGGTTTAATTTTATGTGACCAAATCCCATAATAAATCACTCCTTGTGTCACTAAATGATACAAATTGTCACACAAACATGAAAATAAAGTGGCCATTGGATGGACAATAGTCACACAAAATACAACTTTACTTGACATTACAGAGCATATGGTCACACTTATTATCACCTACGGCCACTTTTGGTTTCATTTTATGTGACCAAATCCCATAATAAATCAGTACTTGTGTGACTAAATGATATAAATCGTTACACAAACATTAAAATAAAGTGGCCATTAGATGGACAATAGTCACACAAAATACAAGTTTACTTGACATTACAGAGCATATGGTCACACTTATTATCACCTACGGCCACTTTTGGTTTAATTTTATGTGACCAAATCCCATAATAAATCACTCCTTGTGTGACTAAATGATACAAATCGTCACACAAACATGAAAATAAAGTGGCCATTGGATGGACAATAATCACACAAAATACAAGTTTACTTGACATTACAGAGCATATGGTCACACTTATTATCACCTACGGCTACTTTTGGTTTAATTTTATGTGACCAAATCCCATAATAAATCACTCCTTGTGTCACTAAATGATACAAATTGTCACACAAACATGAAAATAAAGTGGCCATTGGATGGACAATAGTCACACAAAATACAACTTTACTTCACATTACAGAGCATATGGTCAAACTTATTATCACCTACGGCCACTTTTGGTTTAATTTTATGTGACCAAATCCCATAATAAATCAGTACTTGTGTGACTAAATGATATAAATCGTCACACAAACATGAAAATAAAGTGGCCATTGGATGGACAATAGTCACACAAAATACAAGTTTACTTGACATTACAGAGCATATGGTCACACTTATTATCACCTACGGCTACTTTTGGTTTAATTTTATGTGACCAAATCCCATAATAAATCACTCCTTGTGTCACTAAATGATACAAATTGTCACACAAACATGAAAATAAAGTGGCCATTGGATGGACAATAGTCACACAAAATACAACTTTACTTCACATTACAGAGCATATGGTCACACTTATTATCACCTACGGCCACTTTTGGTTTAATTTTATGTGACCAAATCCCATAATAAATCAGTACTTGTGTGACTAAATGATATAAATCGTCACACAAACATTAAAATAAAGTGGCCATTAGATGGACAATAGTCACACAAAATACAAGTTTACTTCACATTACAGAGCATATGGTCACACTTATTATCACCTACGGCCACTTTTGGTTTAATTTTATGTGACCAAATCCCATAATAAATCACTCCTTGTGTGACTAAATGATACAAATCGTCACACAACCATGAAAATAAAGTGGCCATTGAATGGACAATAGTCACACAAAATACAAGTTTACTTGACATTACAGAGCATATGGTCACACTTATTATCACCTACGGCCACTTTTGGTTTAATTTTATGTGACCAAATCCCATAATAAATCACTCCTTGTGTGACTAAATGATACAAATCGTCACACAAACATGAAAATAAAGTGGCCATTGGATGGACAATAGTCACACAAAATACAAGTTTACTTGACATTACAGAGCATATGGTCACACTTATTATCACCTACGGCCACTTTTGGTTTAATTTTATGTGACCAAATCCCATAATAAATTAGTACTTGTGTGACTAAATGATACAAATCGTCACACAAATATGAAAATAAAGTGGCCATTGGATGGACAATAGTCACATATAATAAATCACTACTTGTGTGACTAAATGATACAAATCGTCACACAACCATGAAAATAAAGTGGCCATTGAATGGACAATAGTCACACAAAATACAAGTTTACTTGACATTACAGAGCATATGGTCACACTTATTATCACCTACGGCCACTTTTGGTTTAATTTTATGTGACCAAATCCCATAATAAATCACTCCTTGTGTGACTAAATGATACAAATCGTCACACAAACATGAAAATAAAGTGGCCATTGGATGGACAATAGTCACACAAAATACAAGTTTACTTGACATTACAGAGCATATGGTCACACTTATTATCACCTACGGCTACTTTTGGTTTAATTTTATGTGACCAAATCCCATAATAAATCACTCCTTGTGTCACTAAATGATACAAATTGTCACACAAACATGAAAATAAAGTGGCCATTGGATGGACAATAGTCACACAAAATACAAGTTTACTTCACATTACAGAGCATATGGTCACACTTATTATCACCTACGGCCACTTTTGGTTTAATTTTATGTGACCAAATCCCATAATAAATCACTCCTTGTGTGACTAAATGATACAAATCGTCACACAAACATGAAAATAAAGTGGCCATTTGATGGAAAATAGTCACACAAAATACAAGTTTACTTGACATTACATAGCATATGGTCACACTTATTATCACCTACGGCCACTTTTGGTTTAATTTTATGTGACCAAATCCCATAATAAATCACTCCTTGTGTCACTAAATGATACAAATTGTCACACAAACATGAAAATAAAGTGGCCATTGGATGGACAATAGTCACACAAAATACAACTTTACTTGACATTACAGAGCATATGGTCACACTTATTATCACCTACGGCCACTTTTGGTTTCATTTTATGTGACCAAATCCCATAATAAATCAGTACTTGTGTGACTAAATGATATAAATCGTTACACAAACATTAAAATAAAGTGGCCATTAGATGGACAATAGTCACACAAAATACAAGTTTACTTGACATTACAGAGCATATGGTCACACTTATTATCACCTACGGCCACTTTTGGTTTAATTTTATGTGACCAAATCCCATAATAAATCACTCCTTGTGTGACTAAATGATACAAATCGTCACACAAACATGAAAATAAAGTGGCCATTGGATGGACAATAGTCACACAAAATACAAGTTTACTTGACATTACAGAGCATATGGTCACACTTATTATCACCTACGGCTACTTTTGGTTTAATTTTATGTGACCAAATCCCATAATAAATCACTCCTTGTGTCACTAAATGATACAAATTGTCACACAAACATGAAAATAAAGTGGCCATTGGATGGACAATAGTCACACAAAATACAACTTTACTTCACATTACAGAGCATATGGTCAAACTTATTATCACCTACGGCCACTTTTGGTTTAATTTTATGTGACCAAATCCCATAATAAATCAGTACTTGTGTGACTAAATGATATAAATCGTCACACAAACATTAAAATAAAGTGGCCATTAGATGGACAATAGTCACACAAAATACAAGTTTACTTCACATTACAGAGCATATGGTCACACTTATTATCACCTACGGCCACTTTTGGTTTAATTTTATGTGACCAAATCCCATAATAAATCACTCCTTGTGTGACTAAATGATACAAATCGTCACACAACCATGAAAATAAAGTGGCCATTGAATGGACAATAGTCACACAAAATACAAGTTTACTTGACATTACAGAGCATATGGTCACACTTATTATCACCTACGGCCACTTTTGGTTTAATTTTATGTGACCAAATCCCATAATAAATCACTCCTTGTGTGACTAAATGATACAAATCGTCACACAAACATGAAAATAAAGTGGCCATTGGATGGACAATAGTCACACAAAATACAAGTTTACTTGACATTACAGAGCATATGGTCACACTTATTATCACCTACGGCCACTTTTGGTTTAATTTTATGTGACCAAATCCCATAATAAATTAGTACTTGTGTGACTAAATGATACAAATCGTCACACAAACATGAAAATAAAGTGGCCATTGGATGGACAATAGTCACACATAATAAATCACTACTTGTGTGACTAAATGATACAAATCGTCACACAACCATGAAAATAAAGTGGCCATTGAATGGACAATAGTCACACAAAATACAAGTTTACTTGACATTACAGAGCATATGGTCACACTTATTATCACCTACGGCCACTTTTGGTTTAATTTTATGTGACCAAATCCCATAATAAATCACTCCTTGTGTGACTAAATGATACAAATCGTCACACAAACCTGAAAATAAAGTGGCCATTGGATGGACAATAGTCACACAAAATACAAGTTTACTTGACATTACAGAGCTTATGGTCACACTTATTATCACCTACGGCTACTTTTGGTTTAATTTTATGTGACCAAATTCCATAATAAATCACTCCTTGTGTCACTAAATGATACAAATTGTCACACAAACATGAAAATAAAGTGGCCATTGGATGGACAATAGTCACACAAAATACAACTTTACTTCACATTACAGAGCATATGGTCACACTTATTATCACCTACGGCCACTTTTGGTTTAATTTTATGTGACCAAATCCCATAATAAATCAGTACTTGTGTGACTAAATGATATAAATCGTCACACAAACATTAAAATAAAGTGGCCATTAGATGGACAATAGTCACACAAAATACAAGTTTACTTCACATTACAGAGCATATGGTCACACTTATTATCACCTACGGCCACTTTTGGTTTAATTTTATGTGACCAAATCCCATAATAAATCACTCCTTGTGTGACTAAATGATACAAATCGTCACACAAACATGAAAATAAAGTGGCCATTTGATGGAAAATAGTCACACAAAATACAAGTTTACTTGACATTACATAGCATATGGTCACACTTATTATCACCTACGGCCACTTTTGGTTTAATTTTATGTGACCAAATCCCATAATAAATCACTCCTTGTGTCACTAAATGATACAAATTGTCACACAAACATGAAAATAAAGTGGCCATTGGATGGACAATAGTCACACAAAATACAACTTTACTTGACATTACAGAGCATATGGTCACACTTATTATCACCTACGGCCACTTTTGGTTTAATTTTATGTGACCAAATCCCATAATAAATCAGTACTTGTGTGACTAAATGATATAAATCGTTACACAAACATTAAAATAAAGTGGCCATTAGATGGACAATAGTCACACAAAATACAAGTTTACTTGACATTACAGAGCATATGGTCACACTTATTATCACCTACGGCCACTTTTGGTTTAATTTTATGTGACCAAATCCCATAATAAATCACTCCTTGTGTGACTAAATGATACAAATCGTCACACAAACATGAAAATAAAGTGGCCATTGGATGGACAATAGTCACACAAAATACAAGTTTACTTGACATTACAGAGCATATGGTCACACTTATTATCACCTACGGCCACTTTTGGTTTAATTTTATGTGACCAAATCCCATAATAAATTAGTACTTGTGTGACTAAATGATACAAATCGTCACACAAACATGAAAATAAAGTTGCCATTGGATGGACAATAGTCACACAAAATACAAGTTTACTTGACATTACAGAGCATATGGTCACACTTATTATCACCTACGGCCACTTTTGGTTTAATTTTATGTGACCAAATCCCATAATAAATCAGTACTTGTGTGACTAAATGATATAAATCGTTACACAAACGTTAAAATAAAGTGGCCATTAGATGGACAATAGTCACACAAAATACAAGTTTACTTGACATTACAGAGCATATGGTCACACTTATTATCACCTACGGCCACTTTTGGTTTAATTTTATGTGACCAAATCCCATAATAAATCACTCCTTGTGTGACTAAATGATACAAATCGTCACACAAACATGAAAATAAAGTGGCCATTGGATGGACAATAGTCACACAAAATACAAGTTTACTAGACATTACAGAGCATATGGTCACACTTATTATCACCTACGGCCACTTTTGGTTTAATTTTATGTGACCAAATCCCATAATAAATTAGTACTTGTGTGACTAAATGATACAAATCGTCACACAAACATGAAAATAAAGTTGCCATTGGATGGACAATAGTCACACAAAATACAAGTTTACTTGACATTACAGAGCATATGGTCACACTTATTATCACCTACGACCACTTTTGGTTTAATTTTATGTGACCAAATCCCATAATAAATAAGTACTTGTGTGACTAAATGATACAAATCGTCACACAAACATGAAAATAAAGTGGCCATTAGATGGACAATAGTCACACAAAATACAAGTTTACTTGACATTACAGAGCATATGGTCACACTTATTATCACCTACGGCCACTTTTGGGTTAATTTTATGTGACCAAATCCGATAATAAATCACTCCTTGTGTGACTAAATGATACAAATCGTCACACAAACATGAAAATAAAGTGGCCATTGGATGGACAATAGTCACACATAATAAATCACAACTTGTGTGACTAAATGATACAAATCGTCACACAACCATGAAAATAAAGTGGCAATTGGATGGACAATAGTCACACAAAATATAAGTTTACTTGACATTACAGAGCATATGGTCACACTTATTATCACCTACGGCCACTTTTGGTTTAATTTTATGTGACCAAATCCCATAATAAATCAGTACTTGTGTGACTAAATGATACAAATCGTCACACAAACATGAAAATAAAGTGGCCATTGGATGGACAATAGTCACACAAATTACAAGTTTACTTGACATTACAGAGCATATGGTCACACTTATAATCACCTACGACCACTTTTGGTATAACTTTATGTGACCAAATTCGATAATAAATCACTCCTTGTGTGACTAAATGATACAAATCGTCACACAAACATGAAAATAAAGTGGCCATTGGATGGACAATAGTCACACATAATAAATCACTACTTGTGTGACTAAATGATACAAATCGTCACACAACCATGAAAATAAAGTGGCCATTGGATGGACAATAGTCACACAAAATACAAGTTTACTTGACATTACAGAGCATATGGTCACACTTATTATCACCTACGGCCACTTTTGGTTTAATTTTATGTGACCAAATCCCATAATAAATCACTCCTTGTGTGACTAAATGATACAAATCGTCACACAAACATGAAAATAAAGTGGCCATTGGATGGACAATAGTCACACAAAATACAAGTTTACTTGACATTACAGAGCATATGGTGACACTTATTATCACCTACGGCTACTTTTGGTTTAATTTTATGTGACCAAATCCCATAATAAATCACTCCTTGTGTGACTAAATGATACAAATCGTCACACAAACATGAAAATAAAGTGGCCATTGGATGGACAATAGTCACACATAATAAATCACTACTTGTGTGACTAAATGATACAAATCGTCACACAAACATGAAAATAAAGTGGCCATTTGATGGAAAATAGTCACACAAAATACAAGTTTACTTGACATTACATAGCATATGGTCACACTTATTATCACCTACGGCCACTTTTGGTTTAATTTTATGTGACCAAATGCCATAATAAATCACTCCTTGTGTGACTAAATGATACAAATCGTCACACAAACATGAAAATAAAGTGGCCATTGGATGGACAATAGTCACACATAATAAATCACAACTTGTGTGACTAAATGATACAAATCGTCACACAACCATGAAAATAAAGTGGCAATTGGATGGACAATAGTCACACAAAATATAAGTTTACTTGACATTACAGAGCATATGGTCACACTTATTATCACCTACGGCCACTTTTGGTTTAATTTTATGTGACCAAATCCCATAATAAATCAGTACTTGTGTGACTAAATGATACAAATCGTCACACAAACATGAAAATAAAGTGGCCATTGGATGGACAATAGTCACACAAATTACAAGTTTACTTGACATTACAGAGCATATGGTCACACTTATAATCACCTACGGCCACTTTTGGTATAACTTTATGTGACCAAATTCGATAATAAATCACTCCTTGTGTGACTAAATGATACAAATCGTCACACAAACATGAAAATAAAGTGGCCATTGGATGGACAATAGTCACACATAATAAATCACTACTTGTGTGACTAAATGATACAAATCGTCACACAACCATGAAAATAAAGTGGCCATTGAATGGACAATAGTCACAGAAAATACAAGTTTACTTGACATTACAGAGCATATGGTCACACTTATTATCACCTACGGCCACTTTTGGTTTAATTTTATGTGACCAAATCCCATAATAAATCACTCCTTGTGTGACTAAATGATACAAATCGTCACACAAACATGAAAATAAAGTGGCCATTGGATGGACAATAGTCACACAAAATACAAGTTTACTTGACATTACAGAACATATGGTCACACTTATTATCACCTATGGCTACTTTTGGTTTAATTTTATGTGACCAAATCCCATAATAAATCACTCCTTGTGTGACTAAATGATACAAATCGTCACACAAACATGAAAATAAAGTGGCCATTGGATGGACAATAGTCACACATAATAAATCACAACTTGTGTGACTAAATGATACAAATCGTCACACAAACATGAAAATAAAGTGGCCATTTGATGGAAAATAGTCACACAAAATACAAGTTTACTTGACATTACATAGCATATGGTCACACTTATTATCACCTACGGCCACTTTTGGTTTAATTTTATGTGACCAAATCCCATAATAAATCACTCCTTGTGTCACTAAATGATACAAATTGTCACACAAACATGAAAATAAAGTGGCCATTGGATGGACAATAGTCACACAAAATACAACTTTACTTGACATTACAGAGCATATGGTCACACTTATTATCACCTACGGCCACTTTTGGTTTAATTTTATGTGACCAAATCCCATAATAAATCAGTACTTGTGTGACTAAATGATATAAATCGTCACACAAACATTAAAATAAAGTGGCCATTAGATGGACAATAGTCACACAAAATACAAGTTTACTTCACATTACAGAGCATATGGTCACACTTATTATCACCTACGGCCACTTTTGGTTTAATTTTATGTGACCAAATCCCATAATAAATCACTCCTTGTGTGACTAAATGATACAAATCGTCACACAAACATGAAAATAAAGTGGCCATTGGATGGACAATAGTCACACATAATAAATCACTACTTGTGTGACTAAATGATACAAATCGTCACACAACCATGAAAATAAAGTGGCCATTGGATGGACAATAGTCACACAAAATACAAGTTTACTTGACATTACAGAGCATATGGTCACACTTATTATCACCTACGGCTACTTTTGGTTTAATTTTATGTGACCAAATCCCATAATAAATCACTCCTTGTGTGACTAAATGATACAAATCGTCACACAAACATGAAAATAAAGTGGCCATTGGATGGACAATAGTCACACATAATAAATCACTACTTGTGTGACTAAATGATACAAATCGTCACACAAACATGAAAATAAAGTGGCCATTTGATGGAAAATAGTCACACAAAATACAAGTTTACTTGACATTACATAGCATATGGTCACACTTATTATCACCTACGGCCACTTTTGGTTTAATTTTATGTGACCAAATCCCATAATAAATCACTCCTTGTGTCACTAAATGATACAAATTGTCACACAAACATGAAAATAAAGTGGCCATTGGATGGACAATAGTCACACAAAATACAACTTTACTTGACATTACAGAGCATATGGTCACACTTATTATCACCTACGGCCACTTTTGGTTTAATTTTATGTGACCAAATCCCATAATAAATCACTCCTTGTGTGACTAAATGATACAAATCGTCACACAAACATGAAAATAAAGTGGCCATTGGATGGACAATAGTCACACATAATAAATCACTACTTGTGTGACTAAATGATACAAATCGTCACACAACCATGAAAATAAAGTGGCCATTGAATGGACAATAGTCACAGAAAATACAAGTTTACTTGACATTACAGAGCATATGGTCACACTTATTATCACCTACGGCCACTTTTGGTTTAATTTTATGTGACCAAATCCCATAATAAATCACTCCTTGTGTGACTAAATGATACAAATCGTCACACAAACATGAAAATAAAGTGGCCATTGGATGGACAATAGTCACACAAAATACAAGTTTACTTGACATTACAGAACATATGGTCACACTTATTATCACCTATGGCTACTTTTGGTTTAATTTTATGTGACCAAATCCCATAATAAATCACTCCTTGTGTGACTAAATGATACAAATCGTCACACAAACATGAAAATAAAGTGGCCATTGGATGGACAATAGTCACACATAATAAATCACAACTTGTGTGACTAAATGATACAAATCGTCACACAAACATGAAAATAAAGTGGCCATTTGATGGAAAATAGTCACACAAAATACAAGTTTACTTGACATTACATAGCATATGGTCACACTTATTATCACCTACGGCCACTTTTGGTTTAATTTTATGTGACCAAATCCCATAATAAATCACTCCTTGTGTCACTAAATGATACAAATTGTCACACAAACATGAAAATAAAGTGGCCATTGGATGGACAATAGTCACACAAAATACAACTTTACTTGACATTACAGAGCATATGGTCACACTTATTATCACCTACGGCCACTTTTGGTTTAATTTTATGTGACCAAATCCCATAATAAATCACACCTTGTGTGACTAAATGATACAAATCGTCACACAAACATGAAAATAAAGTGGCCATTGGATGGACAATAGTCACACAAAATACAAGTTTACTAGACATTACAGAGCATATGGTCACACTTATTATCACCTACGGCCACTTTTGGTTTAATTTTATGTGACCAAATCCCATAATAAATTAGTACTTGTGTGACTAAATGATACAAATCGTCACACAAACATGAAAATAAAGTTGCCATTGGATGGACAATAGTCACACAAAATACAAGTTTACTTGACATTACAGAGCATATGGTCACACTTATTATCACCTACGACCACTTTTGGTTTAATTTTATGTGACCAAATCCCATAATAAATAAGTACTTGTGTGACTAAATGATACAAATCGTCACACAAACATGAAAATAAAGTGGCCATTAGATGGACAATAGTCACACAAAATACAAGTTTACTTGACATTACAGAGCATATGGTCACACTTATTATCACCTACGGCCACTTTTGGGTTAATTTTATGTGACCAAATCCGATAATAAATCACTCCTTGTGTGACTAAATGATACAAATCGTCACACAAACATGAAAATAAAGTGGCCATTGGATGGACAATAGTCACACATAATAAATCACAACTTGTGTGACTAAATGATACAAATCGTCACACAACCATGAAAATAAAGTGGCAATTGGATGGACAATAGTCACACAAAATATAAGTTTACTTGACATTACAGAGCATATGGTCACACTTATTATCACCTACGGCCACTTTTGGTTTAATTTTATGTGACCAAATCCCATAATAAATCAGTACTTGTGTGACTAAATGATACAAATCGTCACACAAACATGAAAATAAAGTGGCCATTGGATGGACAATAGTCACACAAATTACAAGTTTACTTGACATTACAGAGCATATGGTCACACTTATAATCACCTACGACCACTTTTGGTATAACTTTATGTGACCAAATTCGATAATAAATCACTCCTTGTGTGACTAAATGATACAAATCGTCACACAAACATGAAAATAAAGTGGCCATTGGATGGACAATAGTCACACATAATAAATCACTACTTGTGTGACTAAATGATACAAATCGTCACACAACCATGAAAATAAAGTGGCCATTGGATGGACAATAGTCACACAAAATACAAGTTTACTTGACATTACAGAGCATATGGTCACACTTATTATCACCTACGGCCACTTTTGGTTTAATTTTATGTGACCAAATCCCATAATAAATCACTCCTTGTGTGACTAAATGATACAAATCGTCACACAAACATGAAAATAAAGTGGCCATTGGATGGACAATAGTCACACAAAATACAAGTTTACTTGACATTACAGAGCATATGGTGACACTTATTATCACCTACGGCTACTTTTGGTTTAATTTTATGTGACCAAATCCCATAATAAATCACTCCTTGTGTGACTAAATGATACAAATCGTCACACAAACATGAAAATAAAGTGGCCATTGGATGGACAATAGTCACACATAATAAATCACTACTTGTGTGACTAAATGATACAAATCGTCACACAAACATGAAAATAAAGTGGCCATTTGATGGAAAATAGTCACACAAAATACAAGTTTACTTGACATTACATAGCATATGGTCACACTTATTATCACCTACGGCCACTTTTGGTTTAATTTTATGTGACCAAATCCCATAATAAATCACTCCTTGTGTGACTAAATGATACAAATCGTCACACAAACATGAAAATAAAGTGGCCATTGGATGGACAATAGTCACACATAATAAATCACAACTTGTGTGACTAAATGATACAAATCGTCACACAACCATGAAAATAAAGTGGCAATTGGATGGACAATAGTCACACAAAATATAAGTTTACTTGACATTACAGAGCATATGGTCACACTTATTATCACCTACGGCCACTTTTGGTTTAATTTTATGTGACCAAATCCCATAATAAATCAGTACTTGTGTGACTAAATGATACAAATCGTCACACAAACATGAAAATAAAGTGGCCATTGGATGGACAATAGTCACACAAATTACAAGTTTACTTGACATTACAGAGCATATGGTCACACTTATAATCACCTACGGCCACTTTTGGTATAACTTTATGTGACCAAATTCGATAATAAATCACTCCTTGTGTGACTAAATGATACAAATCGTCACACAAACATGAAAATAAAGTGGCCATTGGATGGACAATAGTCACACATAATAAATCACTACTTGTGTGACTAAATGATACAAATCGTCACACAACCATGAAAATAAAGTGGCCATTGAATGGACAATAGTCACAGAAAATACAAGTTTACTTGACATTACAGAGCATATGGTCACACTTATTATCACCTACGGCCACTTTTGGTTTAATTTTATGTGACCAAATCCCATAATAAATCACTCCTTGTGTGACTAAATGATACAAATCGTCACACAAACATGAAAATAAAGTGGCCATTGGATGGACAATAGTCACACAAAATACAAGTTTACTTGACATTACAGAACATATGGTCACACTTATTATCACCTATGGCTACTTTTGGTTTAATTTTATGTGACCAAATCCCATAATAAATCACTCCTTGTGTGACTAAATGATACAAATCGTCACACAAACATGAAAATAAAGTGGCCATTGGATGGACAATAGTCACACATAATAAATCACAACTTGTGTGACTAAATGATACAAATCGTCACACAAACATGAAAATAAAGTGGCCATTTGATGGAAAATAGTCACACAAAATACAAGTTTACTTGACATTACATAGCATATGGTCACACTTATTATCACCTACGGCCACTTTTGGTTTAATTTTATGTGACCAAATCCCATAATAAATCACTCCTTGTGTCACTAAATGATACAAATTGTCACACAAACATGAAAATAAAGTGGCCATTGGATGGACAATAGTCACACAAAATACAACTTTACTTGACATTACAGAGCATATGGTCACACTTATTATCACCTACGGCCACTTTTGGTTTAATTTTATGTGACCAAATCCCATAATAAATCAGTACTTGTGTGACTAAATGATATAAATCGTCACACAAACATTAAAATAAAGTGGCCATTAGATGGACAATAGTCACACAAAATACAAGTTTACTTCACATTACAGAGCATATGGTCACACTTATTATCACCTACGGCCACTTTTGGTTTAATTTTATGTGACCAAATCCCATAATAAATCACTCCTTGTGTGACTAAATGATACAAATCGTCACACAAACATGAAAATAAAGTGGCCATTGGATGGACAATAGTCACACATAATAAATCACTACTTGTGTGACTAAATGATACAAATCGTCACACAACCATGAAAATAAAGTGGCCATTGGATGGACAATAGTCACACAAAATACAAGTTTACTTGACATTACAGAGCATATGGTCACACTTATTATCACCTACGGCTACTTTTGGTTTAATTTTATGTGACCAAATCCCATAATAAATCACTCCTTGTGTGACTAAATGATACAAATCGTCACACAAACATGAAAATAAAGTGGCCATTGGATGGACAATAGTCACACATAATAAATCACTACTTGTGTGACTAAATGATACAAATCGTCACACAAACATGAAAATAAAGTGGCCATTTGATGGAAAATAGTCACACAAAATACAAGTTTACTTGACATTACATAGCATATGGTCACACTTATTATCACCTACGGCCACTTTTGGTTTAATTTTATGTGACCAAATCCCATAATAAATCACTCCTTGTGTCACTAAATGATACAAATTGTCACACAAACATGAAAATAAAGTGGCCATTGGATGGACAATAGTCACACAAAATACAACTTTACTTGACATTACAGAGCATATGGTCACACTTATTATCACCTACGGCCACTTTTGGTTTAATTTTATGTGACCAAATCCCATAATAAATCACTCCTTGTGTGACTAAATGATACAAATCGTCACACAAACATGAAAATAAAGTGGCCATTGGATGGACAATAGTCACACATAATAAATCACTACTTGTGTGACTAAATGATACAAATCGTCACACAACCATGAAAATAAAGTGGCCATTGAATGGACAATAGTCACAGAAAATACAAGTTTACTTGACATTACAGAGCATATGGTCACACTTATTATCACCTACGGCCACTTTTGGTTTAATTTTATGTGACCAAATCCCATAATAAATCACTCCTTGTGTGACTAAATGATACAAATCGTCACACAAACATGAAAATAAAGTGGCCATTGGATGGACAATAGTCACACAAAATACAAGTTTACTTGACATTACATAGCATATGGTCACACTTATTATCACCTACGGCCACTTTTGGTTTAATTTTATGTGACCAAATCCCATAATAAATCACTCCTTGTGTCACTAAATGATACAAATTGTCACACAAACATGAAAATAAAGTGGCCATTGGATGGACAATAGTCACACAAAATACAACTTTACTTGACATTACAGAGCATATGGTCACACTTATTATCACCTACGGCCACTTTTGGTTTAATTTTATGTGACCAAATCCCATAATAAATCAGTACTTGTGTGACTAAATGATATAAATCGTCACACAAACATTAAAATAAAGTGGCCATTAGATGGACAATAGTCACACAAAATACAAGTTTACTTCACATTACAGAGCATATGGTCACACTTATTATCACCTACGGCCACTTTTGGTTTAATTTTATGTGACCAAATCCCATAATAAATCACTCCTTGTGTGACTAAATGATACAAATCGTCACACAAACATGAAAATAAAGTGGCCATTGGATGGACAATAGTCACACATAATAAATCACTACTTGTGTGACTAAATGATACAAATCGTCACACAACCATGAAAATAAAGTGGCCATTGGATGGACAATAGTCACACAAAATACAAGTTTACTTGACATTACAGAGCATATGGTCACACTTATTATCACCTACGGCTACTTTTGGTTTAATTTTATGTGACCAAATCCCATAATAAATCACTCCTTGTGTGACTAAATGATACAAATCGTCACACAAACATGAAAATAAAGTGGCCATTGGATGGACAATAGTCACACATAATAAATCACTACTTGTGTGACTAAATGATACAAATCGTCACACAAACATGAAAATAAAGTGGCCATTTGATGGAAAATAGTCACACAAAATACAAGTTTACTTGACATTACATAGCATATGGTCACACTTATTATCACCTACGGCCACTTTTGGTTTAATTTTATGTGACCAAATCCCATAATAAATCACTCCTTGTGTCACTAAATGATACAAATTGTCACACAAACATGAAAATAAAGTGGCCATTGGATGGACAATAGTCACACAAAATACAACTTTACTTGACATTACAGAGCATATGGTCACACTTATTATCACCTACGGCCACTTTTGGTTTAATTTTATGTGACCAAATCCCATAATAAATCACTCCTTGTGTGACTAAATGATACAAATCGTCACACAAACATGAAAATAAAGTGGCCATTGGATGGACAATAGTCACACATAATAAATCACTACTTGTGTGACTAAATGATACAAATCGTCACACAACCATGAAAATAAAGTGGCCATTGAATGGACAATAGTCACAGAAAATACAAGTTTACTTGACATTACAGAGCATATGGTCACACTTATTATCACCTACGGCCACTTTTGGTTTAATTTTATGTGACCAAATCCCATAATAAATCACTCCTTGTGTGACTAAATGATACAAATCGTCACACAAACATGAAAATAAAGTGGCCATTGGATGGACAATAGTCACACAAAATACAAGTTTACTTGACATTACATAGCATATGGTCACACTTATTATCACCTACGGACACTTTTGGTTTAATTTTATGTGACCAAATCCCATAATAAATCACTCCTTGTGTCACTAAATGATACAAATTGTCACACAAATATGAAAATAAAGTGGCCATTGGATGGACAATAGTCACACAAAATACAACTTTACTTGACATTACAGAGCATATGGTCACACTTATTATCACCTACGGCCACTTTTGGTTTAATTTTATGTGACCAAATCCCATAATAAATCAGTACTTGTGTGACTAAATGATATAAATCGTCACACAAACATTAAAATAAAGTGGCCATTAGATGGACAATAGTCACACAAAATACAAGTTTACTTCACATTACAGAGCATATGGTCACACTTATTATCACCTACGGCCACTTTTGGTTTAATTTTATGTGACCAAATCCCATAATAAATCACTCCTTGTGTGACTAAATGATACAAATCGTCACACAAACATGAAAATAAAGTGGCCATTGGATGGACAATAGTCACACATAATAAATCACTACTTGTGTGACTAAATGATACAAATCGTCACACAACCATGAAAATAAAGTGGCCATTGGATGGACAATAGTCACACAAAATACAAGTTTACTTGACATTACAGAGCATATGGTCACACTTATTATCACCTACGGCTACTTTTGGTTTAATTTTATGTGACCAAATCCCATAATAAATCACTCCTTGTGTGACTAAATGATACAAATCGTCACACAAACATGAAAATAAAGTGGCCATTGGATGGACAATAGTCACACATAATAAATCACTACTTGTGTGACTAAATGATACAAATCGTCACACAAACATGAAAATAAAGTGGCCATTTGATGGAAAATAGTCACACAAAATACAAGTTTACTTGACATTACATAGCATATGGTCACACTTATTATCACCTACGGCCACTTTTGGTTTAATTTTATGTGACCAAATCCCATAATAAATCACTCCTTGTGTCACTAAATGATACAAATTGTCACACAAACATGAAAATAAAGTGGCCATTGGATGGACAATAGTCACACAAAATACAACTTTACTTGACATTACAGAGCATATGGTCACACTTATTATCACCTACGGCCACTTTTGGTTTAATTTTATGTGACCAAATCCCATAATAAATCACTCCTTGTGTGACTAAATGATACAAATCGTCACACAAACATGAAAATAAAGTGGCCATTGGATGGACAATAGTCACACATAATAAATCACTACTTGTGTGACTAAATGATACAAATCGTCACACAACCATGAAAATAAAGTGGCCATTGAATGGACAATAGTCACAGAAAATACAAGTTTACTTGACATTACAGAGCATATGGTCACACTTATTATCACCTACGGCCACTTTTGGTTTAATTTTATGTGACCAAATCCCATAATAAATCACTCCTTGTGTGACTAAATGATACAAATCGTCACACAAACATGAAAATAAAGTGGCCATTGGATGGACAATAGTCACACAAAATACAAGTTTACTTGACATTACAGAACATATGGTCACACTTATTATCACCTATGGCTACTTTTGGTTTAATTTTATGTGACCAAATCCCATAATAAATCACTCCTTGTGTGACTAAATGATACAAATCGTCACACAAACATGAAAATAAAGTGGCCATTGGATGGACAATAGTCACACATAATAAATCACAACTTGTGTGACTAAATGATACAAATCGTCACACAAACATGAAAATAAAGTGGCTATTTGATGGAAAATAGTCACACAAAATACAAGTTTACTTGACATTACATAGCATATGGTCACACTTATTATCACCTACGGCCACTTTTGGTTTAATTTTATGTGACCAAATCCCATAATAAATCACTCCTTGTGTCACTAAATGATACAAATTGTCACACAAACATGAAAATAAAGTGGCCATTGGATGGACAATAGTCACACAAAATACAACTTTACTTGACATTACAGAGCATATGGTCACACTTATTATCACCTACGGCCACTTTTGGTTTAATTTTATGTGACCAAATCCCATAATAAATCAGTACTTGTGTGACTAAATGATATAAATCGTCACACAAACATTAAAATAAAGTGGCCATTAGATGGACAATAGTCACACAAAATACAAGTTTACTTCACATTACAGAGCATATGGTCACACTTATTATCACCTACGGCCACTTTTGGTTTAATTTTATGTGACAAAATTCTATAATAAATCACTCCTTGTGTGACTAAATGATACAAATCGTCACACAAACATGAAAATAAAGTGGCCATTGGATGGACAATAGTCACACATAATAAATCACTACTTGTGTGACTAAATGATACAAATCGTCACACAACCATGAAAATAAAGTGGCCATTGGATGGACAATAGTCACACAAAATACAAGTTTACTTGACATTACAGAGCATATGGTCACACTTATTATCACCTACGGCTACTTTTGGTTTAATTTTATGTGACCAAATCCCATAATAAATCACTCCTTGTGTGACTAAATGATACAAATCGTCACACAAACATGAAAATAAAGTGGCCATTGGATGGACAATAGTCACACATAATAAATCACTACTTATGTGACTAAATGATACAAATCGTCACACAAACATGAAAATAAAGTGGCCATTTGATGGAAAATAGTCACACAAAATACAAGTTTACTTGACATTACATAGCATATGGTCACACTTATTATCACCTACGGCCACTTTTGGTTTAATTTTATGTGACCAAATCCCATAATAAATCACTCCTTGTGTCACTAAATGATACAAATTGTCACACAAACATGAAAATAAAGTGGCCATTGGATGGACAATAGTCACACAAAATACAACTTTACTTGACATTACAGAGCATAAGGTCACACTTATTATCACCTACGGCCACTTTTGGTTTAATTTTATGTGACCAAATCCCATAATAAATCACTCCTTGTGTGACTAAATGATACAAATCGTCACACAAACATGAAAATAAAGTGGCCATTGGATGGACAATAGTCACACATAATAAATCACTACTTGTGTGACTAAATGATACAAATCGTCACACAACCATGAAAATAAAGTGGCCATTGAATGGACAATAGTCACAGAAAATACAAGTTTACTTGACATTACAGAGCATATGGTCACACTTATTATCACCTACGGCCACTTTTGGTTTAATTTTATGTGACCAAATCCCATAATAAATCACTCCTTGTGTGACTAAATGATACAAATCGTCACACAAACATGAAAATAAAGTGGCCATTGGATGGACAATAGTCACACAAAATACAAGTTTACTTGACATTACAGAACATATGGTCACACTTATTATCACCTATGGCTACTTTTGGTTTAATTTTATGTGACCAAATCCCATAATAAATCACTCCTTGTGTGACTAAATGATACAAATCGTCACACAAACATGAAAATAAAGTGGCCATTGGATGGACAATAGTCACACATAATAAATCACAACTTGTGTGACTAAATGATACAAATCGTCACACAAACATGAAAATAAAGTGGCCATTTGATGGAAAATAGTCACACAAAATACAAGTTTACTTGACATTACATAGCATATGGTCACACTTATTATCACCTACGGCCACTTTTGGTTTAATTTTATGTGACCAAATCCCATAATAAATCACTCCTTGTGTCACTAAATGATACAAATTGTCACACAAACATGAAAATAAAGTGGCCATTGGATGGACAATAGTCACACAAAATACAACTTTACTTGACATTACAGAGCATATGGTCACACTTATTATCACCTACGGCCACTTTTGGTTTAATTTTATGTGACCAAATCCCATAATAAATCACTCCTTGTGTGACTAAATGATACAAATCGTCACACAAACATGAAAATAAAGTGGCCATTGGATGGACAATAGTCACACAAAATACAAGTTTACTAGACATTACAGAGCATATGGTCACACTTATTATCACCTACGGCCACTTTTGGTTTAATTTTATGTGACCAAATCCCATAATAAATTAGTACTTGTGTGACTATATGATACAAATCGTCACACAAACATGAAAATAAAGTTGCCATTGGATGGACAATAGTCACACAAAATACAAGTTTACTTGACATTACAGAGCATATGGTCACACTTATTATCACCTACGACCACTTTTGGTTTAATTTTATGTGACCAAATCCCATAATAAATAAGTACTTGTGTGACTAAATGATACAAATCGTCACACAAACATGAAAATAAAGTGGCCATTAGATGGACAATAGTCACACAAAATACAAGTTTACTTGACATTACAGAGCATATGGTCACACTTATTATCACCTACGGCCACTTTTGGGTTAATTTTATGTGACCAAATCCGATAATAAATCACTCCTTGTGTGACTAAATGATACAAATCGTCACACAAACATGAAAATAAAGTGGCCATTGGATGGACAATAGTCACACATAATAAATCACTACTTGTGTGACTAAATGATACAAATCGTCACACAACCATGAAAATAAAGTGGCCATTGGATGGACAATAGTCACACAAAATACAAGTTTACTTGACATTACAGAGCATATGGTCACACTTATTATCACCTACGGCTACTTTTGGTTTAATTTTATGTGACCAAATCCCATAATAAATCACTCCTTGTGTGACTAAATGATACAAATCGTCACACAAACATGAAAATAAAGTGGCCATTGGATGGACAATAGTCACACATAATAAATCACTACTTGTGTGACTAAATGATACAAATCGTCACACAAACATGAAAATAAAGTGGCCATTTGATGGAAAATAGTCACACAAAATACAAGTTTACTTGACATTACATAGCATATGGTCACACTTATTATCACCTACGGCCACTTTTGGTTTAATTTTATGTGACCAAATCCCATAATAAATCACTCCTTGTGTCACTAAATGATACAAATTGTCACACAAACATGAAAATAAAGTGGCCATTGGATGGACAATAGTCACACAAAATACAACTTTACTTGACATTACAGAGCATATGGTCACACTTATTATCACCTACGGCCACTTTTGGTTTAATTTTATGTGACCAAATCCCATAATAAATCACTCCTTGTGTGACTAAATGATACAAATCGTCACACAAACATGAAAATAAAGTGGCCATTGGATGGACAATAGTCACACATAATAAATCACTACTTGTGTGACTAAATGATACAAATCGTCACACAACCATGAAAATAAAGTGGCCATTGAATGGACAATAGTCACAGAAAATACAAGTTTACTTGACATTACAGAGCATATGGTCACACTTATTATCACCTACGGCCACTTTTGGTTTAATTTTATGTGACCAAATCCCATAATAAATCACTCCTTGTGTGACTAAATGATACAAATCGTCACACAAACATGAAAATAAAGTGGCCATTGGATGGACAATAGTCACACAAAATACAAGTTTACTTGACATTACAGAACATATGGTCACACTTATTATCACCTATGGCTACTTTTGGTTTAATTTTATGTGACCAAATCCCATAATAAATCACTCCTTGTGTGACTAAATGATACAAATCGTCACACAAACATGAAAATAAAGTGGCCATTGGATGGACAATAGTCACACATAATAAATCACAACTTGTGTGACTAAATGATACAAATCGTCACACAAACATGAAAATAAAGTGGCCATTTGATGGAAAATAGTCACACAAAATACAAGTTTACTTGACATTACATAGCATATGGTCACACTTATTATCACCTACGGCCACTTTTGGTTTAATTTTATGTGACCAAATCCCATAATAAATCACTCCTTGTGTCACTAAATGATACAAATTGTCACACAAACATGAAAATAAAGTGGCCATTGGATGGACAATAGTCACACAAAATACAACTTTACTTGACATTACAGAGCATATGGTCACACTTATTATCACCTACGGCCACTTTTGGTTTAATTTTATGTGACCAAATCCCATAATAAATCAGTACTTGTGTGACTAAATGATATAAATCGTCACACAAACATTAAAATAAAGTGGCCATTAGATGGACAATAGTCACACAAAATACAAGTTTACTTCACATTACAGAGCATATGGTCACACTTATTATCACCTACGGCCACTTTTGGTTTAATTTTATGTGACCAAATCCCATAATAAATCACTCCTTGTGTGACTAAATGATACAAATCGTCACACAAACATGAAAATAAAGTGGCCATTGGATGGACAATAGTCACACATAATAAATCACTACTTGTGTGACTAAATGATACAAATCGTCACACAACCATGAAAATAAAGTGGCCATTGGATGGACAATAGTCACACAAAATACAAGTTTACTTGACATTACAGAGCATATGGTCACACTTATTATCACCTACGGCTACTTTTGGTTTAATTTTATGTGACCAAATCCCATAATAAATCACTCCTTGTGTGACTAAATGATACAAATCATCACACAAACATGAAAATAAAGTGGCCATTGGATGGACAATAGTCACACATAATAAATCACTACTTGTGTGACTAAATGATACAAATCGTCACACAAACATGAAAATAAAGTGGCCATTTGATGGAAAATAGTCACACAAAATACAAGTTTACTTGACATTACATAGCATATGGTCACACTTATTATCACCTACGGCCACTTTTGGTTTAATTTTATGTGACCAAATCCCATAATAAATCACTCCTTGTGTCACTAAATGATACAAATTGTCACACAAACATGAAAATAAAGTGGCCATTGGATGGACAATAGTCACACAAAATACAACTTTACTTGACATTACAGAGCATATGGTCACACTTATTATCACCTACGGCCACTTTTGGTTTAATTTTATGTGACCAAATCCCATAATAAATCAGTACTTGTGTGACTAAATGATATAAATTGTCACACAAACATTAAAATAAAGTGGCCATTAGATGGACAATAGTCACACAAAATACAAGTTTACTTCACATTACAGAGCATATGGTCACACTTATTATCACCTACGGCCACTTTTGGT
Organism: Pseudognaphalium luteoalbum; assembly: GCA_963422505.1. Classification (NCBI taxonomy): domain Eukaryota; kingdom Viridiplantae; phylum Streptophyta; class Magnoliopsida; order Asterales; family Asteraceae; genus Pseudognaphalium; species Pseudognaphalium luteoalbum. The sequence goes on along the minus strand of OY730193.1, from coordinate 53,523,359 downwards.
TTAATTTTATGTGACCAAATCCCATAATAAATCACTCCTTGTGTGACTAAATGATACAAATCGTCACACAAACATGAAAATAAAGTGGCCATTGGATGGACAATAGTCACACATAATAAATCACTACTTGTCTGACTAAATGATACAAATCGTCACACAACCATGAAAATAAAGTAGCCATTGGATGGACAATAGTCACACAAAATACAAGTTTACTTGACATTACAGAGCATATGGTCACACTTATTATCACTTACGGCCACTTTTTGTTTAATTTTATGTGATCAAATCACATAATAAATCACTCCTTGTGTGACCAAATGATACAAATCGTCACACAAACATGAAAATAAAGTGGCCATTGGATGGACAATAGTCACACAAAATACAAGTTTACTTGACATTACAGAGCATATGGTCACACTTATTATCACCTACGGCCACTTTTGGTTTAATTTTATGTGACCAAATCCCATAATAAATCAGTACTTGTGTGACTAAATGATACAAATCGTCACACAAACATGAAAATAAAGTTGCCATTGGATGGACAATAGTCACACAAAATACAAGTTTACTTGACATTACAGAGCATATGGTCACACTTATTATCACCTACAGCCACTTTTGGTTTAATTTTATGTGACCAAATCCCATAATAAATCAGTACTTGTGTGACTAAATGATACAAATCGTCACACAAACATGAAAATAAAGTGGCCATTGGATGGACAATAGTCACACAAAATACAAGTTTACTTGACATTACAGAGCATATGGTCACACTTATTATCACCTACGGCCACTTTTGGTTTAATTTTATGTGACCAAATCCCATAATAAATCAGTACTTGTGTGACTAAATGATACAAATCGTCACACAAACATGAAAATAAAGTGGCCATTGGATGGACAATAGTAACACAAATTACAAGTTTACTTGACATTACAGAGCATATGGTCACACTTATAATCACCTACGGCCACTTTTGGTATAACTTTATGTGACCAAATTCGATAATAAATCACTCCTTGTGTGACTAAATGATACAAATCGTCACACAAACATGAAAATAAAGTGGCCATTGGATGGACAATAGTCACACATAATAAATCACTACTTGTGTGACTAAATGATACAAATCGTCACACAACCATGAAAATAAAGTGGCCATTGAATGGACAATAGTCACACAAAATACAAGTTTACTTGACATTACAGAGCATATGGTCACACTTATTATCACCTACGGCCACTTTTGGTTTAATTTTATGTGACCAAATCCCATAATAAATCACTCCTTGTGTGACTAAATGATACAAATCGTCACACAAACATGAAAATAAAGTGGCCATTGGATGGACAATAGTCACACAAAATACAAGTTTACTTGACATTACAGAACATATGGTCACACTTATTATCACCTACGGCTACTTTTGGTTTAATTTTATGTGACCAAATCCCATAATAAATCACTCCTTGTGTGACTAAATGATACAAATCGTCACACAAACATGAAAATAAAGTGGCCATTGGATGGACAATAGTCACACATAATAAATCACAACTTGTGTGACTAAATGATACAAATCGTCACACAAACATGAAAATAAAGTGGCCATTTGATGGAAAATAGTCACACAAAATACAAGTTTACTTGACATTACATAGCATATGGTCACACTTATTATCACCTACGGCCACTTTTGGTTTAATTTTATGTGACCAAATCCCATAATAAATCACTCCTTGTGTCACTAAATGATACAAATTGTCACACAAACATGAAAATAAAGTGGCCATTGGATGGACAATAGTCACACAAAATACAACTTTACTTGACATTACAGAGCATATGGTCACACTTATTATCACCTACGGCCACTTTTGGTTTAATTTTATGTGACCAAATCCCATAATAAATCAGTACTTGTGTGACTAAATGATATAAATCGTCACACAAACATTAAAATAAAGTGGCCATTAGATGGACAATAGTCACACAAAATACAAGTTTACTTCACATTACAGAGCATATGGTCACACTTATTATCACCTACGGCCACTTTTGGTTTAATTTTATGTGACCAAATCCCATAATAAATCAGTACTTGTGTGACTAAATGATACAAATCGTCACACAAACATGAAAATAAAGTGGCCATTGGATGGACAATAGTCACACAAAATACAAGTTTACTTGACATTACAGAGCATATGGTCACACTTAGTATCACCTACGGCTACTTTTGGTTTAATTTTATGTGACCAAATCCCATAATAAATCACTCCTTGTGTGACTAAATGATACAAATCGTCACACAAACATGAAAATAAAGTGGCCATTTGATGGAAAATAGTCACACAAAATACAAGTTTACTTGACATTACATAGCATATGGTCACACTTATTATCACCTACGGCCACTTTTGGTTTAATTTTATGTGACCAAATCCCATAATAAATCACTCCTTGTGTGACTAAATGATACAAATCGTCACACAAACATGAAAATAAAGTGGCCATTGGATGGACAATAGTCACACAAAATACAAGTTTACTTGACATTACAGAACATATGGTCACACTTATTATCACCTACGGCTACTTTTGGTTTAATTTTATGTGACCAAATCCCATAATAAATCACTCCTTGTGTGACTAAATGATACAAATCGTCACACAAACATGAAAATAAAGTGGCCATTGGATGGACAATAGTCACACATAATAAATCACAACTTGTGTGACTAAATGATACAAATCGTCACACAAACATGAAAATAAAGTGGCCATTTGATGGAAAATAGTCACACAAAATACAAGTTTACTTGACATTACATAGCATATGGTCACACTTATTATCACCTACGGCCACTTTTGGTTTAATTTTATGTGACCAAATCCCATAATAAATCACTCCTTGTGTCACTAAATGATACAAATTGTCACACAAACATGAAAATAAAGTGGCCATTGGATGGACAATAGTCACACAAAATACAACTTTACTTGACATTACAGAGCATATGGTCACACTTATTATCACCTACGGCCACTTTTGGTTTAATTTTATGTGACCAAATCCCATAATAAATCAGTACTTGTGTGACTAAATGATATAAATCGTCACACAAACATTAAAATAAAGTGGCCATTAGATGGACAATAGTCACACAAAATACAAGTTTACTTCACATTACAGAGCATATGGTCACACTTATTATCACCTACGGCCACTTTTGGTTTAATTTTATGTGACCAAATCCCATAATAAATCACTCCTTGTGTGACTAAATGATACAAATCGTCACACAAACATGAAAATAAAGTGGCCATTGGATGGACAATAGTCACACATAATAAATCACTACTTGTGTGACTAAATGATACAAATCGTCACACAACCATGAAAATAAAGTGGCCATTGGATGGACAATAGTCACACAAAATACAAGTTTACTTGACATTACAGAGCATATGGTCACACTTATTATCACCTACGGCTACTTTTGGTTTAATTTTATGTGACCAAATCCCATAATAAATCACTCCTTGTGTGACTAAATGATACAAATCGTCACACAAACATGAAAATAAAGTGGCCATTGGATGGACAATAGTCACACATAATAAATCACTACTTGTGTGACTAAATGATACAAATCGTCACACAAACATGAAAATAAAGTGGCCATTTGATGGAAAATAGTCACACAAAATACAAGTTTACTTGACATTACATAGCATATGGTCACACTTATTATCACCTACGGCCACTTTTGGTTTAATTTTATGTGACCAAATCCCATAATAAATCACTCCTTGTGTCACTAAATGATACAAATTGTCGCACAAACATGAAAATAAAGTGGCCATTGGATGGACAATAGTCACACAAAATACAACTTTACTTGACATTACAGAGCATATGGTCACACTTATTATCACCTACGGCCACTTTTGGTTTAATTTTATGTGACCATATCCCATAATAAATCAGTACTTGTGTGACTAAATGATATAAATCGTCACACAAACATTAAAATAAAGTGGCCATTAGATGGACAATAGTCACACAAAATACAAGTTTACTTCACATTACAGAGCATATGGTCACACTTATTATCACCTACGGCCACTTTTGGTTTAATTTTATGTGACCAAATCCCATAATAAATCACTCCTTGTGTGACTAAATGATACAAATCGTCACACAAACATGAAAATAAAGTGGCCATTGGATGGACAATAGTCACACATAATAAATCACTACTTGTGTGACTAAATGATACAAATCGTCACACAACCATGAAAATAAAGTGGCCATTGGATGGACAATAGTCACACAAAATACAAGTTTACTTGACATTATAGAGCATATGGTCACACTTATTATCACTTACGGCCACTTTTTGTTTAATTTTATGTGATCAAATCACATAATAAATCACTCCTTGTGTGACCAAATGATACAAATCGTCACACAAACATGAAAATAAAGTGGCCATTGGATGGACAATAGTCACACAAAATACAAGTTTACTTGACATTACAGAGCATATGGTCACACTTATTATCACCTACGGCCACTTTTGGTTTAATTTTATGTGACCAAATCCCATAATAAATCAGTACTTGTGTGACTAAATGATACAAATCGTCACACAAACATGAAAATAAAGTTGCCATTGGATGGACAATAGTCACACAAAATACAAGTTTACTTGACATTACAGAGCATATGGTCACACTTATTATCACCTACAGCCACTTTTGGTTTAATTTTATGTGACCAAATCCCATAATAAATCAGTACTTGTGTGACTAAATGATACAAATCGTCACACAAACATGAAAATAAAGTGGCCATTGGATGGACAATAGTCACACAAAATACAAGTTTACTTGACATTACAGAGCGTATGGTCACACTTATTATCACCTACGGCCACTTTTGGTTTAATTTTATGTGACCAAATCCCATAATAAATCAGTACTTGTGTGACTAAATGATACAAATCGTCACACAAACATGAAAATAAAGTGGCCATTGGATGGACAATAGTCACACAAATTACAAGTTTACTTGACATTACAGAGCATATGGTCACACTTATAATCACCTACGGCCACTTTTGGTATAACTTTATGTGACCAAATTCGATAATAAATCACTCCTTGTGTGACTAAATGATACAAATCGTCACACAAACATGAAAATAAAGTGGCCATTGGATGGACAATAGTCACACATAATAAATCACTACTTGTGTGACTAAATGATACAAATCGTCACACAACCATGAAAATAAAGTGGCCATTGAATGGACAATAGTCACACATAATACAAGTTTACTTGACATTACAGAGCATATGGTCACACTTATTATCACCTACGGCCACTTTTGGTTTAATTTTATGTGACCAAATCCCATAATAAATAACTCCTTGTGTGACTAAATGATACAAATCGTCACACAAACATGAAAATAAAGTGGCCATTGGATGGACAATAGTCACACAAAATACAAGTTTACTTGACATTACAGAGCATATGGTCACACTTATTATCACCTACGGCTAATTTTGGTTTAATTTTATGTGACCAAATCCCATAATAAATCACTCCTTGTGTGACTAAATGATACAAATCGTCACACAAACATGAAAATAAAGTGGCCATTGGATGGACAATAGTCACACATAATAAATCACAACTTGTGTGACTAAATGATACAAATCGTCACACAAACATGAAAATAAAGTGGCCATTTGATGGAAAATAGTCACACAAAATACAAGTTTACTTGACATTACATAGCATATGGTCACACTTATTATCACCTACGGCCACTTTTGGTTTAATTTTATGTGACCAAATCCCATAATAAATCACTCCTTGTGTCACTAAATGATACAAATTGTCACACAAACATGAAAATAAAGTGGCCATTGGATGGACAATAGTCACACAAAATACAACTTTACTTGACATTACAGAGCATATGGTCACACTTATTATCACCTACGGCCACTTTTGGTTTAATTTTATGTGACCAAATCCCATAATAAATCAGTACTTGTGTGACTAAATGATATAAATCGTCACACAAACATTAAAATAAAGTGGCCATTAGATGGACAATAGTCACACAAAATACAAGTTTACTTCACATTACAGAGCATATGGTCACACTTATTATCACCTACGGCCACTTTTGGTTTAATTTTATGTGACCAAATCCCATAATAAATCACTCCTTGTGTGACTAAATGATACAAATCGTCACACAAACATGAAAATAAAGTGGCCATTGGATGGACAATAGTCACACATAATAAATCACTACTTGTGTGACTAAATGATACAAATCGTCACACAACCATGAAAATAAAGTGGCCATTGGATGGACAATAGTCACACAAAATACAAGTTTACTTGACATTACAGAGCATATGGTCACACTTATTATCACCTACGGCTACTTTTGGTTTAATTTTATGTGACCAAATCCCATAATAAATCACTCCTTGTGTGACTAAATGATACAAATCGTCACACAAACATGAAAATAAAGTGGCCATTGGATGGACAATAGTCACACATAATAAATCACTACTTGTGTGACTAAATGATACAAATCGTCACACAAACATGAAAATAAAGTGGCCATTTGATGGAAAATAGTCACACAAAATACAAGTTTACTTGACATTACATAGCATATGGTCACACTTATTATCACCTACGGCCACTTTTGGTTTAATTTTATGTGACCAAATCCCATAATAAATCACTCCTTGTGTCACTAAATGATACAAATTGTCGCACAAACATGAAAATAAAGTGGCCATTGGATGGACAATAGTCACACAAAATACAACTTTACTTGACATTACAGAGCATATGGTCACACTTATTATCACCTACGGCCACTTTTGGTTTAATTTTATGTGACCATATCCCATAATAAATCAGTACTTGTGTGACTAAATGATATAAATCGTCACACAAACATTAAAATAAAGTGGCCATTAGATGGACAATAGTCACACAAAATACAAGTTTACTTCACATTACAGAGCATATGGTCACACTTATTATCACCTACGGCCACTTTTGGTTTAATTTTATGTGACCAAATCCCATAATAAATCACTCCTTGTGTGACTAAATGATACAAATCGTCACACAAACATGAAAATAAAGTGGCCATTGGATGGACAATAGTCACACATAATAAATCACTACTTGTGTGACTAAATGATACAAATCGTCACACAACCATGAAAATAAAGTGGCCATTGGATGGACAATAGTCACACAAAATACAAGTTTACTTGACATTATAGAGCATATGGTCACACTTATTATCACTTACGGCCACTTTTTGTTTAATTTTATGTGATCAAATCACATAATAAATCACTCCTTGTGTGACCAAATGATACAAATCGTCACACAAACATGAAAATAAAGTGGCCATTGGATGGACAATAGTCACACAAAATACAAGTTTACTTGACATTACAGAGCATATGGTCACACTTATTATCACCTACGGCCACTTTTGGTTTAATTTTATGTGACCAAATCCCATAATAAATCAGTACTTGTGTGACTAAATGATACAAATCGTCACACAAACATGAAAATAAAGTTGCCATTGGATGGACAATAGTCACACAAAATACAAGTTTACTTGACATTACAGAGCATATGGTCACACTTATTATCACCTACAGCCACTTTTGGTTTAATTTTATGTGACCAAATCCCATAATAAATCAGTACTTGTGTGACTAAATGATACAAATCGTCACACAAACATGAAAATAAAGTGGCCATTGGATGGACAATAGTCACACAAAATACAAGTTTACTTGACATTACAGAGCGTATGGTCACACTTATTATCACCTACGGCCACTTTTGGTTTAATTTTATGTGACCAAATCCCATAATAAATCAGTACTTGTGTGACTAAATGATACAAATCGTCACACAAACATGAAAATAAAGTGGCCATTGGATGGACAATAGTCACACAAATTACAAGTTTACTTGACATTACAGAGCATATGGTCACACTTATAATCACCTACGGCCACTTTTGGTATAACTTTATGTGACCAAATTCGATAATAAATCACTCCTTGTGTGACTAAATGATACAAATCGTCACACAAACATGAAAATAAAGTGGCCATTGGATGGACAATAGTCACACATAATAAATCACTACTTGTGTGACTAAATGATACAAATCGTCACACAACCATGAAAATAAAGTGGCCATTGAATGGACAATAGTCACACATAATACAAGTTTACTTGACATTACAGAGCATATGGTCACACTTATTATCACCTACGGCCACTTTTGGTTTAATTTTATGTGACCAAATCCCATAATAAATAACTCCTTGTGTGACTAAATGATACAAATCGTCACACAAACATGAAAATAAAGTGGCCATTGGATGGACAATAGTCACACAAAATACAAGTTTACTTGACATTACAGAGCATATGGTCACACTTATTATCACCTACGGCTAATTTTGGTTTAATTTTATGTGACCAAATCCCATAATAAATCACTCCTTGTGTGACTAAATGATACAAATCGTCACACAAACATGAAAATAAAGTGGCCATTGGATGGACAATAGTCACACATAATAAATCACTACTTGTGTGACTAAATGATACAAATCGTCACACAAACATGAAAATAAAGTGGCCATTTGATGGAAAATAGTCACACAAAATACAAGTTTACTTGACATTACATAGCATATGGTCACACTTATTATCACCTACGGCCACTTTTGGTTTAATTTTATGTGACCAAATCCCATAATAAATCACTCCTTGTGTCACTAAATGATACAAATCGTCACACAAACATGAAAATAAAGTGGCCATTGGATGGACAATAGTCACACAAAATACAACTTTACTTGACATTACAGAGCATATGGTCACACTTATTATCACCTACGGCCACTTTTGGTTTAATTTTATGTGACCAAATCCCATAATAAATCAGTACTTGTGTGACTAAATGATATAAATCGTCACACAAACATTAAAATAAAGTGGCCATTAGATGGACAATAGTCACACAAAATACAAGTTTACTTCACATTACAGAGCATATGGTCACACTTATTATCACCTACGGCCACTTTTGGTTTAATTTTATGTGACCAAATCCCATAATAAATCACTCCTTGTGTGACTAAATGATACAAATCGTCACACAAACATGAAAATAAAGTGGCCATTGGATGGACAATAGTCACACATAATAAATCACTACTTGTGTGACTAAATGATACAAATCGTCACACAACCATGAAAATAAAGTGGCCATTGGATGGACAATAGTCACACAAAATACAAGTTTACTTCACATTATAGAGCATATGGTCACACTTATTATCACTTACGGCCACTTTTTGTTTAATTTTATGTGATCAAATCACATAATAAATCACTCCTTGTGTGACCAAATGATACAAATCGTCACACAAACATGAAAATAAAGTGGCCATTGGATGGACAATAGTCACACAAAATACAAGTTTACTTGACATTACAGAGCATATGGTCACACTTATTATCACCTACGGCCACTTTTGGTTTAATTTTATGTGACCAAATCCCATAATAAATCAGTACTTGTGTGACTAAATGATACAAATCGTCACACAAACATGAAAATAAAGTTGCCATTGGATGGACAATAGTCACACAAAATACAAGTTTACTTGACATTACAGAGCATATGGTCACACTTATTATCACCTACAGCCACTTTTGGTTTAATTTTATGTGACCAAATCCCATAATAAATCAGTACTTGTGTGACTAAATGATACAAATCGTCACACAAACATGAAAATAAAGTGGCCATTGGATGGACAATAGTCACACAAAATACAAGTTTACTTGACATTACAGAGCATATGGTCACACTTATTATCACCTACGGCCACTTTTGGTTTAATTTTATGTGACCAAATCCCATAATAAATCAGTACTTGTGTGACTAAATGATACAAATCGTCACACAAACATGAAAATAAAGTGGCCATTGGATGGACAATAGTCACACAAATTACAAGTTTACTTGACATTACAGAGCATATGGTCACACTTATAATCACCTACGGCCACTTTTGGTATAACTTTATGTGACCAAATTCGATAATAAATCACTCCTTGTGTGACTAAATGATACAAATCGTCACACAAACATGAAAATAAAGTGGCCATTGGATGGACAATAGTCACACATAATAAATCACTACTTGTGTGACTAAATGATACAAATCGTCACACAACCATGAAAATAAAGTGGCCATTGGATGGACAATAGTCACACAAAATACAAGTTTACTTCACATTATAGAGCATATGGTCACACTTATTATCACTTACGGCCACTTTTTGTTTAATTTTATGTGATCAAATCACATAATAAATCACTCCTTGTGTGACCAAATGATACAAATCGTCACACAAACATGAAAATAAAGTGGCCATTGGATTGACAATAGTCACACAAAATACAAGTTTACTTGACATTACAGAGCATATGGTCACACTTATTATCACCTACGGCCACTTTTGGTTTAATTTTATGTGACCAAATCCCATAATAAATAACTCCTTGTGTGACTAAATGATACAAATCGTCACACAAACATGAAAATAAAGTGGCCATTGGATGGACAATAGTCACACAAATTACAAGTTTACTTGACATTACAGAGCATATGGTCACACTTATTATCACCTACGGCCACTTTTGGTTTAATTTTATGTGACCAAATCCCATAATAAATCAGTACTTGTGTGACTAAATGATACAAATCGTCACACAAACATGAAAATAAAGTGGCCATTGGATGGACAATAGTCACACAAAATACAAGTTTACTTGACATTACAGAGTATATGGTCACACTTATTATCACCTACGACCACTTTTGGTTTAACTTTATGTGACCAAATCCCATAATAAATACGTACTTGTGTGACTAAATGATACAAATCGTCACACAAACATGAAAATAAAGTGGCCATTGGATGGACAATAGTCACACAAATTACAAGTTTACTTGACATTACAGAGCATATGGTCACACTTATAATCACCTACGGCCACTTTTGGTATAACTTTATGTGACCAAATTCGATAATAAATCACTCCTTGTGTGACTAAATGATACAAATCGTCACACAAACATGAAAATAAAGTGGCCATTGGATGGACAATAGTCACACATAATAAATCACTACTTGTGTGACTAAATGATACAAATCGTCACACAACCATGAAAATAAAGTGGCCATTGGATGGACAATAGTCACACAAAATACAAGTTTACTTCACATTATAGAGCATATGGTCACACTTATTATCACTTACGGCCACTTTTTGTTTAATTTTATGTGATCAAATCACATAATAAATCACTCCTTGTGTGACCAAATGATACAAATCGTCACACAAACATGAAAATAAAGTGGCCATTGGATTGACAATAGTCACACAAAATACAAGTTTACTTGACATTACAGAGCATATGGTCACACTTATTATCACCTACAGCCACTTTTGGTTTAATTTTATGTGACCAAATCCCATAATAAATAACTCCTTGTGTGACTAAATGATACAAATCGTCACACAAACATGAAAATAAAGTGGCCATTGGATGGACAATAGTCACACAAATTACAAGTTTACTTGACATTACAGAGCATATGGTCACACTTATTATCACCTACGGCCACTTTTGGTTTAATTTTATGTGACCAAATCCCATAATAAATCAGTACTTGTGTGACTAAATGATACAAATCGTCACACAAACATGAAAATAAAGTGGCCATTGGATGGACAATAGTCACACAAATTACAAGTTTACTTGACATTACAGAGCATATGGTCACACTTATAATCACCTACGGCCACTTTTGGTATAACTTTATGTGACCAAATTCGATAATAAATCACTCCTTGTGTGACTAAATGATACAAATCGTCACACAAACATGAAAATAAAGTGGCCATTGGATGGACAATAGTCACACATAATAAATCACTACTTGTGTGACTAAATGATACAAATCGTCACACAACCATGAAAATAAAGTGGCCATTGGATGGACAATAGTCACACAAAATACAAGTTTACTTCACATTATAGAGCATATGGTCACACTTATTATCACTTACGGCCACTTTTTGTTTAATTTTATGTGATCAAATCACATAATAAATCACTCCTTGTGTGACCAAATGATACAAATCGTCACACAAACATGAAAATAAATTGGCCATTGGATTGACAATAGTCACACAAAATACAAGTTTACTTGACATTACAGAGCATATGGTCACACTTATTATCACCTACGGCCACTTTTGGTTTAATTTTATGTGACCAAATCCCATAATAAATAACTCCTTGTGTGACTAAATGATACAAATCGTCACACAAACATGAAAATAAAGTGGCCATTGGATGGACAATAGTCACACAAAATACAACTTTACTTGACATTACAGAGCATATATTCACACTTATTATCACCTACGGCTAATTTTGGTTTAATTTTATGTGACCAAATCCCATAATAAATCACTCCTTGTGTGACTAAATGATACAAATCGTCACACAAACATGAAAATAAAGTGGCCATTGGATGGACAATAGTCACACATAATAAATCACTACTTGTGTGACTAAATGATACAAATCGTCACACAAACATGAAAATAAAGTGGCCATTTGATGGAAAATAGTCACACAAAATACAAGTTTACTTGACATTACATAGCATATGGTCACACTTATTATCACCTACGGCCACTTTTGGTTTAATTTTATGTGACCAAATCCCATAATAAATCACTCCTTGTGTCACTAAATGATACAAATCGTCACACAAACATGAAAATAAAGTGGCCATTGGATGGACAATAGTCACACAAAATACAACTTTACTTGACATTACAGAGCATATGGTCACACTTATTATCACCTACGGCCACTTTTGGTTTAATTTTATGTGACCAAATCCCATAATAAATCAGTACTTGTGTGACTAAATGATATAAATTGTCACACAAACATTAAAATAAAGTGGCCATTAGATGGACAATAGTCACACAAAATACAAGTTTACTTCACATTACAGAGCATATGGTCACACTTATTATCACCTACGGCCACTTTTGGTTTAATTTTATGTGACCAAATCCCATAATAAATCACTCCTTGTGTGACTAAATGATACAAATCGTCACACAAACATGAAAATAAAGTGGCCATTAGATGGACAATAGTCACACATAATAAATCACTACTTGTGTGACTAAATGATACAAATCGTCACACAACCATGAAAATAAAGTGGCCATTGGATGGACAATAGTCACACAAAATACAAGTTTACTTGACATTACAGAGCATATGGTCACACTTATTATCACTTACGGCCACTTTTTGTTTAATTTTATGTGATCAAATCACATAATAAATCACTCCTTGTGTGACCAAATGATACAAATCGTCACACAAACATGAAAATAAAGTGGCCATTGGATTGACAATAGTCACACAAAATACAAGTTTACTTGACATTACAGAGCATATGGTCACACTTATTATCACCTACGGCCACTTTTGGTTTAATTTTATGTGACCAAATCCCATAATAAATCAGTACTTGTGTGACTAAATGATACAAATCGTCACACAAACATGAAAATAAAGTTGCCATTGGATGGACAATAGTCACACAAAATACAAGTTTACTTGACATTACAGAGCATATGGTCACACTTATTATCACCTACGACCACTTTTGGTTTAATTTTATGTGACCAAATCCCATAATAAATCAGTACTTGTGTGACTAAATGATACAAATCGTCACACAAACATGAAAATAAAGTGGCCATTGGATGGACAATAGTCACACAAAATACAAGTTTACTTGACATTACAGAGCATATGGTCACACTTATTATCACCTACGGCCACTTTTGGTTTAATTTTATGTGACCAAATCCCATAATAAATCAGTACTTGTGTGACTAAATGATACAAATCGTCACACAAACATGAAAATAAAGTGGCCATTGGATGGACAATAGTCACACAAATTACAAGTTTACTTGACATTACAGAGCATATGGTCACACTTATAATCACCTACGGCCACTTTTGGTATAACTTTATGTGACCAAATTCGATAATAAATCACTCCTTGTGTGACTAAATGATACAAATCGTCACACAAACATGAAAATAAAGTGGCCATTGGATGGACAATAGTCACACATAAGAAATCACTACTTGTGTGACTAAATGATACAAATCGTCACACAACCATGAAAATAAAGTGGCCATTGAATGGACAATAGTCACACAAAATACAAGTTTACTTGACATTACAGAGCATATGGTCACACTTATTATCACCTACGGCCACTTTTGGTTTAATTTTATGTGACAAAATCCCATAATAAATCACTCCTTGTGTGACTAAATGATACAAATCGTCACACAAACATGAAAATAAAGTGGCCATTGGATGGACAATAGTCACACAAAATACAAGTTTACTTGACATTACAGAGCATATGGTCACACTTATTATCACCTACGGCTAATTTTGGTTTAATTTTATGTGACCAAATCCCATAATAAATCACTCCTTGTGTGACTAAATGATACATATCGTCACACAAACATGAAAATAAAGTGGCCATTGGATGGACAATAGTCACACATAATAAATCACTACTTGTGTGACTAAATGATACAAATCGTCACACAAACATGAAAATGAAGTGGCCATTTGATGGAAAATATTCACACAAAATACAAGTTTACTTGACATTACATAGCATATGGTCACACTTATTATCACCTACGGCCACTTTTGGTTTAATTTTATGTGACCAAATCCCATAATAAATCACTCCTTGTGTCACTAAATGATACAAATCGTCACACAAACATGAAAATAAAGTGGCCATTGGATGGACAATAGTCACACAAAATACAACTTTACTTGACATTACAGAGCATATGGTCACACTTATTATCACCTACGGCCACTTTTGGTTTAATTTTATGTGACCAAATCCCATAATAAATCAGTACTTGTGTGACTAAATGATATAAATTGTCACACAAACATTAAAATAAAGTGGCCATTAGATGGACAATAGTCACACAAAATACAAGTTTACTTCACATTACAGAGCATATGGTCACACTTATTATCACCTACGGCCACTTTTGGTTTAATTTTATGTGACCAAATCCCATAATAAATCACTCCTTGTGTGACTAAATGATACAAATCGTCACACAAACATGAAAATAAAGTGGCCATTAGATGGACAATAGTCACACATAATAAATCACTACTTGTGTGACTAAATGATACAAATCGTCACACAACCATGAAAATAAAGTGGCCATTGGATGGACAATAGTCACACAAAATACAAGTTTACTTGACATTACAGAGCATATGGTCACACTTATTATCACTTACGGCCACTTTTTGTTTAATTTTATGTGATCAAATCACATAATAAATCACTCCTTGTGTGACCAAATGATACAAATCGTCACACAAACATGAAAATAAAGTGGCCATTGGATTGACAATAGTCACACAAAATACAAGTTTACTTGACATTACAGAGCATATGGTCACACTTATTATCACCTACGGCCACTTTTGGTTTAATTTTATGTGACCAAATCCCATAATAAATCAGTACTTGTGTGACTAAATGATACAAATCGTCACACAAACATGAAAATAAAGTTGCCATTGGATGGACAATAGTCACACAAAATACAAGTTTACTTGACATTACAGAGCATATGGTCACACTTATTATCACCTACGACCACTTTTGGTTTAATTTTATGTGACCAAATCCCATAATAAATCAGTACTTGTGTGACTAAATGATACAAATCGTCACACAAACATGAAAATAAAGTGGCCATTGGATGGACAATAGTCACACAAAATACAAGTTTACTTGACATTACAGAGCATATGGTCACACTTATTATCACCTACGGCCACTTTTGGTTTAATTTTATGTGACCAAATCCCATAATAAATCAGTACTTGTGTGACTAAATGATACAAATCGTCACACAAACATGAAAATAAAGTGGCCATTGGATGGACAATAGTCACACAAATTACAAGTTTACTTGACATTACAGAGCATATGGTCACACTTATAATCACCTACGGCCACTTTTGGTATAACTTTATGTGACCAAATTCGATAATAAATCACTCCTTGTGTGACTAAATGATACAAATCGTCACACAAACATGAAAATAAAGTGGCCATTGGATGGACAATAGTCACACATAAGAAATCACTACTTGTGTGACTAAATGATACAAATCGTCACACAACCATGAAAATAAAGTGGCCATTGAATGGACAATAGTCACACAAAATACAAGTTTACTTGACATTACAGAGCATATGGTCACACTTATTATCACCTACGGCCACTTTTGGTTTAATTTTATGTGACCAAATCCCATAATAAATCACTCCTTGTGTGACTAAATGATACAAATCGTCACACAAACATGAAAATAAAGTGGCCATTGGATGGACAATAGTCACACAAAATACAAGTTTACTTGACATTACAGAGCATATGGTCACACTTATTATCACCTACGGCTAATTTTGGTTTAATTTTATGTGACCAAATCCCATAATAAATCACTCCTTGTGTGACTAAATGATACAAATCGTCACACAAACATGAAAATAAAGTGGCCATTGGATGGACAATAGTCACACATAATAAATCACTACTTGTGTGACTAAATGATACAAATCGTCACACAAACATGAAAATGAAGTGGCCATTTGATGGAAAATATTCACACAAAATACAAGTTTACTTGACATTACATAGCATATGGTCACACTTATTATCACCTACGGCCACTTTTGGTTTAATTTTATGTGACCAAATCCCATAATAAATCACTCCTTGTGTCACTAAATGATACAAATTGTCAAACAAACATGAAAATAAAGTGGCCATTGGATGGACAATAGTCACACAAAATACAACTTTACTTGACATTACAGAGCATATGGTCACACTTATTATCACCTACGGCCACTTTTGGTTTAATTTTATGTGACCAAATCCCATAATAAATCAGTACTTGTGTGACTAAATTATATAAATCGTCACACAAACATTAAAATAAAGTGGCCATTAGATGGACAATAGTCACACAAAATACAAGTTTACTTCACATTACAGAGCATATGGTCACACTTATTATCACCTACGGCCACTTTTGGTTTAATTTTATGTGACCAAATCCCATAATAAATCACTCCTTGTGTGACTAAATGATACAAATCGTCACACAACCATGAAAATAAAGTGGCCATTGAATGGACAATAGTCACACAAAATACAAGTTTACTTGACATTACAGAGCATATGGTCACACTTATTATCACCTACGGCCACTTTTGGTTTAATTTTATGTGACCAAATCCCATAATAAATCACTCCTTGTGTGACTAAATGATACAAATCGTCACACAAACATGAAAATAAAGTGGCCATTAGATGGACAATAGTCACACATAATAAATCACTACTTGTGTGACTAAATGATACAAATCGTCACACAACCATGAAAATAAAGTGGCCATTGGATGGACAATAGTCACACAAAATACAAGTTTACTTGACATTACAGAGCATATGGTCACACTTATTATCACTTACGGCCACTTTTTGTTTAATTTTATGTGATCAAATCACATAATAAATCACTCCTTGTGTGACCAAATGATACAAATCGTCACACAAACATGAAAATAAAGTGGCCATTGGATTGACAATAGTCACACAAAATACAAGTTTACTTGACATTACAGAGCATATGGTCACACTTATTATCACCTACGGCCACTTTTGGTTTAATTTTATGTGACCAAATCCCATAATAAATCAGTACTTGTGTGACTAAATGATACAAATCGTCACACAAACATGAAAATAAAGTTGCCATTGGATGGACAATAGTCACACAAAATACAAGTTTACTTGACATTACAGAGCATATGGTCACACTTATTATCACCTACGACCACTTTTGGTTTAATTTTATGTGACCAAATCCCATAATAAATCAGTACTTGTGTGACTAAATGATACAAATCGTCACACAAACATGAAAATAAAGTGGCCATTGGATGGACAATAGTCACACAAAATACAAGTTTACTTGACATTACAGAGCATATGGTCACACTTATTATCACCTACGGCCACTTTTGGTTTAATTTTATGTGACCAAATCCCATAATAAATCAGTACTTGTGTGACTAAATGATACAAATCGTCACACAAACATGAAAATAAAGTGGCCATTGGATGGACAATAGTCACACAAATTACAAGTTTACTTGACATTACAGAGCATATGGTCACACTTATAATCACCTACGGCCACTTTTGGTATAACTTTATGTGACCAAATTCGATAATAAATCACTCCTTGTGTGACTAAATGATACAAATCGTCACACAAACATGAAAATAAAGTGGCCATTGGATGGACAATAGTCACACATAAGAAATCACTACTTGTGTGACTAAATGATACAAATCGTCACACAACCATGAAAATAAAGTGGCCATTGAATGGACAATAGTCACACAAAATACAAGTTTACTTGACATTACAGAGCATATGGTCACACTTATTATCACCTACGGCCACTTTTGGTTTAATTTTATGTGACCAAATCCCATAATAAATCACTCCTTGTGTGACTAAATGATACAAATCGTCACACAAACATGAAAATAAAGTGGCCATTGGATGGACAATAGTCACACAAAATACAAGTTTACTTGACATTACAGAGCATATGGTCACACTTATTATCACCTACGGCTAATTTTGGTTTAATTTTATGTGACCAAATCCCATAATAAATCACTCCTTGTGTGACTAAATGATACAAATCGTCACACAAACATGAAAATAAAGTGGCCATTGGATGGACAATAGTCACACATAATAAATCACTACTTGTGTGACTAAATGATACAAATCGTCACACAAACATGAAAATGAAGTGGCCATTTGATGGAAAATATTCACACAAAATACAAGTTTACTTGACATTACATAGCATATGGTCACACTTATTATCACCTACGGTCACTTTTGGTTTAATTTTATGTGACCAAATCCCATAATAAATCACTCCTTGTGTCACTAAATGATACAAATTGTCAAACAAACATGAAAATAAAGTGGCCATTGGATGGACAATAGTCACACAAAATACAACTTTACTTGACATTACAGAGCATATGGTCACACTTATTATCACCTACGGCCACTTTTGGTTTAATTTTATGTGACCAAATCCCATAATAAATCAGTACTTGTGTGACTAAATGATACAAATCGTCACACAAACATGAAAATAAAGTTGCCATTGGATGGACAATAGTCACACAAAATACAAGTTTACTTGACATTACAGAGCATATGGTCACACTTATTATCACCTACGGCCACTTTTGGTTTAATTTTATGTGACCAAATCCCATAATAAATCAGTACTTGTGTGACTAAATGATACAAATCGTCACACAAACATGAAAATAAAGTGGCCATTGGATGGACAATAGTCACACAAAATACAAGTTTACTTGACATTACAGAGCATATGGTCACACTTATTATCACCTACGGCCACTTTTGGTTTAATTTTATGTGACCAAATCCCATAATAAATCAGTACTTGTGTGACTAAATGATACAAATCGTCACACAAACATGAAAATAAAGTGGCCATTGGATGGACAATAGTCACACAAATTACAAGTTTACTTGACATTACAGAGCATATGGTCACACTTATAATCACCTACGGCCACTTTTGGTATAACTTTATGTGACCAAATTCGATAATAAATCACTCCTTGTGTGACCAAATGATACAAATCGTCACACAAACATGAAAATAAAGTGGCCATTGGATGGACAATAGTCACACAAAATACAAGTTTACTTGACATTACAGAGCATATGGTCACACTTATTATCACCTACGGCCACTTTTGGTTTAATTTTATGTGACCAAATCCCATAATAAATCAGTACTTGTGTGACTAAATGATACAAATCGTCACACAAACATGAAAATAAAGTTGCCATTGGATGGACAATAGTCACACAAAATACAAGTTTACTTGACATTACAGAGCATATGGTCACACTTATTATCACCTACAGCCACTTTTGGTTTAATTTTATGTGACCAAATCCCATAATAAATCAGTACTTGTGTGACTAAATGATACAAATCGTCACACAAACATGAAAATAAAGTGGCCATTGGATGGACAATAGTCACACAAAATACAAGTTTACTTGACATTACAGAGCATATGGTCACACTTATTATCACCTACGGCCACTTTTGGTTTAATTTTATGTGACCAAATCCCATAATAAATCAGTACTTGTGTGACTAAATGATACAAATCGTCACACAAACATGAAAATAAAGTGGCCATTGGATGGACAATAGTCACACAAATTACAAGTTTACTTGACATTACAGAGCATATGGTCACACTTATAATCACCTACGGCCACTTTTGGTATAACTTTATGTGACCAAATTCGATAATAAATCACTCCTTGTGTGACTAAATGATACAAATCGTCACACAAACATGAAAATAAAGTGGCCATTGGATGGACAATAGTCACACATAAGAAATCACTACTTGTGTGACTAAATGATACAAATCGTCACACAACCATGAAAATAAAGTGGCCATTGAATGGACAATAGTCACACAAAATACAAGTTTACTTGACATTACAGAGCATATGGTCACACTTATTATCACCTACGGCCACTTTTGGTTTAATTTTATGTGACCAAATCCCATAATAAATCACTCCTTGTGTGACTAAATGATACAAATCGTCACACAAACATGAAAATAAAGTGGCCATTGGATGGACAATAGTCACACAAAATACAAGTTTACTTGACATTACAGAGCATATGGTCACACTTATTATCACCTACGGCTAATTTTGGTTTAATTTTATGTGACCAAATCCCATAATAAATCACTCCTTGTGTGACTAAATGATACAAATCGTCACACAAACATGAAAATAAAGTGGCCATTGGATGGACAATAGTCACACATAATAAATCACTACTTGTGTGACTAAATGATACAAATCGTCACACAAACATGAAAATGAAGTGGCCATTTGATGGAAAATAGTCACACAAAATACAAGTTTACTTGACATTACATAGCATATGGTCACACTTATTATCACCTACGGCCACTTTTGGTTTAATTTTATGTGACCAAATCCCATAATAAATCACTCCTTGTGTCACTAAATGATACAAATTGTCAAACAAACATGAAAATAAAGTGGCCATTGGATGGACAATAGTCACACAAAATACAACTTTACTTGACATTACAGAGCATATGGTCACACTTATTATCACCTACGGCCACTTTTGGTTTAATTTTATGTGACCAAATCCCATAATAAATCAGTACTTGTGTGACTAAATGATACAAATCGTCACACAAACATGAAAATAAAGTTGCCATTGGATGGACAATAGTCACACAAAATACAAGTTTACTTGACATTACAGAGCATATGGTCACACTTATTATCACCTACGGCCACTTTTGGTTTAATTTTATGTGACCAAATCCCATAATAAATCAGTACTTGTGTGACTAAATGATACAAATCGTCACACAAACATGAAAATAAAGTGGCCATTGGATGGACAATAGTCACACAAAATACAAGTTTACTTGACATTACAGAGCATATGGTCACACTTATTATCACCTACGGCTAATTTTGGTTTAATTTTATGTGACCAAATCCCATAATAAATCACTCCTTGTGTGACTAAATGATACAAATCGTCACACAAACATGAAAATAAAGTGGCCATTGGATGGACAATAGTCACACATAATAAATCACTACTTGTGTGACTAAATGATACAAATCGTCACACAAATATGAAAATGAAGTGGCCATTTGATGGAAAATAGTCACACAAAATACAAGTTTACTTGACATTACATAGCATATGGTCACACTTATTATCACCTACGGCCACTTTTGGTTTAATTTTATGTGACCAAATCCCATAATAAATCACTCCTTGTGTCACTAAATAATACAAATTGTCAAACAAACATGAAAATAAAGTGGCCATTGGATGGACAATAGTCACACAAAATACAACTTTACTTGACATTACAGAGCATATGGTCACACTTATTATCACCTACGGCCACTTTTGGTTTAATTTTATGTGACCAAATCACATAATAAATCAGTACTTGTGTGACTAAATGATACAAATCGTCACACAAACATGAAAATAAAGTGGCCATTGGATGGACAATAGTCACACATAATAAATCACTCCTTGTGTGAATAATTGATACAAATCGTCACACAAACATGAAAATAAAGTGGCCATTGGATGGACAATAGTCACACAAAATACAAGTTTACTTCACATTACAGAGCATATGGTCACACTTATTATCACTTACGGCCACTTTTGGTTTAATTTTATGTGACCAAATCCCATAATAAATCACTCCTTGTGTGACTAAATGATACAAATCGTCACACAAACATGAAAATAAAGTGGCCATTGGATGGACAATAGTCACACAAAATACAAGTTTACTTGACATTACAGAGCATATGGTCACACTTATTATCACCTACGGCTAATTTTGGTTTAATTTTATGTGACCAAATCCCATAATAAATCACTCCTTGTGTGACTAAATGATACAAATCGTCACACAAACATGAAAATAAAGTGGCCATTGGATGGACAATAGTCACACATAATAAATCACTACTTGTGTGACTAAATGATACAAATCGTCACACAAACATGAAAATGAAGTGGCCATTTGATGGAAAATAGTCACACAAAATACAAGTTTACTTGACATTACATAGCATATGGTCACACTTATTATCACCTACGGCCACTTTTGGTTTAATTTTATGTGACCAAATCCCATAATAAATCACTCCTTGTGTCACTAAATGATACAAATTGTCAAACAAACATGAAAATAAAGTGGCCATTGGATGGACAATAGTCACACAAAATACAACTTTACTTGACATTACAGAGCATATGGTCACACTTATTATCACCTACGGCCACTTTTGGTTTAATTTTATGTGACCAAATCCCATAATAAATCAGTACTTGTGTGACTAAATGATACAAATCGTCACACAAACATGAAAATAAAGTTGCCATTGGATGGACAATAGTCACACAAAATACAAGTTTACTTGACATTACAGAGCATATGGTCACACTTATTATCACCTACGGCCACTTTTGGTTTAATTTTATGTGACCAAATCCCATAATAAATCAGTACTTGTGTGACTAAATGATACAAATCGTCACACAAACATGAAAATAAAGTGGCCATTGGATGGACAATAGTCACACAAAATACAAGTTTACTTGACATTACAGAGCATATGGTCACACTTATTATCACCTACGGCCACTTTTGGTTTAATTTTATGTGACCAAATCCCATAATAAATCAGTACTTGTGTGACTAAATGATACAAATCGTCACACAAACATGAAAATAAAGTGGCCATTGGATGGACAATAGTCACACAAATTACAAGTTTACTTGACATTACAGAGCATATGGTCACACTTATAATCACCTACGGCCACTTTTGGTATAACTTTATGTGACCAAATTCGATAATAAATCACTCCTTGTGTGACCAAATGATACAAATCGTCACACAAACATGAAAATAAAGTGGCCATTGGATGGACAATAGTCACACAAAATACAAGTTTACTTGACATTACAGAGCATATGGTCACACTTATTATCACCTACGGCCACTTTTGGTTTAATTTTATGTGACCAAATCCCATAATAAATCAGTACTTGTGTGACTAAATGATACAAATCGTCACACAAACATGAAAATAAAGTTGCCATTGGATGGACAATAGTCACACAAAATACAAGTTTACTTGACATTACAGAGCATATGGTCACACTTATTATCACCTACAGCCACTTTTGGTTTAATTTTATGTGACCAAATCCCATAATAAATCAGTACTTGTGTGACTAAATGATACAAATCGTCACACAAACATGAAAATAAAGTGGCCATTGGATGGACAATAGTCACACAAAATACAAGTTTACTTGACATTACAGAGCATATGGTCACACTTATTATCACCTACGGCCACTTTTGGTTTAATTTTATGTGACCAAATCCCATAATAAATCAGTACTTGTGTGACTAAATGATACAAATCGTCACACAAACATGAAAATAAAGTGGCCATTGGATGGACAATAGTCACACAAATTACAAGTTTACTTGACATTACAGAGCATATGGTCACACTTATAATCACCTACGGCCACTTTTGGTATAACTTTATGTGACCAAATTCGATAATAAATCACTCCTTGTGTGACTAAATGATACAAATCGTCACACAAACATGAAAATAAAGTGGCCATTGGATGGACAATAGTCACACATAATAAATCACTACTTGTGTGACTAAATGATACAAATCGTCACACAACCATGAAAATAAAGTGGCCATTGAATGGACAATAGTCACACAAAATACAAGTTTACTTGACATTACAGAGCATATGGTCACACTTATTATCACCTACGGCCACTTTTGGTTTAATTTTATGGGACCAAATCCCATAATAAATCACTCCTTGTGTGACTAAATGATACAAATCGTCACACAAACATGAAAATAAAGTGGCCATTGGATGGACAATAGTCACACAAAATACAAGTTTACTTGACATTACAGAGCATATGGTCACACTTATTATCACCTACGGCTACTTTTGGTTTAATTTTATGTGACCAAATCCCATAATAAATCACTCCTTGTGTGACTAAATGATACAAATCGTCACACAAACATGAAAATAAAGTGGCCATTGGATGGACAATAGTCACACATAATAAATCACTACTTGTGTGACTAAATGATACAAATCGTCACACAAACATGAAAATAAAGTGGCCATTTGATGGAAAATAGTCACACAAAATACAAGTTTACTTGACATTACATAGCATATGGTCACACTTATTATCACCTACGGCCACTTTTGGTTTAATTTTATGTGACCAAATCCCATAATAAATCACTCCTTGTGTCACTAAATGATACAAATTGTCACACAAACATGAAAATAAAGTGGCCATTGGATGGACAATAGTCACACAAAATACAACTTTACTTGATATTACAGAGCATATGGTCACACTTATTATCACCTACGGCCACTTTTGGTTTAATTTTATGTGACCAAATCACATAATAAATCAGTACTTGTGTGACTAAATGATATAAATCGTCACACAAACATTAAAATAAAGTGGCCATTAGATGGACAATAGTCACACAAAATACAAGTTTACTTCACATTACAGAGCATATGGTCACACTTATTATCACCTACGGCCACTTTTGGTTTAATTTTATGTGACCAAATCCCATAATAAATCACTCCTTGTGTGACTAAATGATACAAATCGTCACACAAACATGAAAATAAAGTGGCCATTGGATGGACAATAGTCACACAAAATACAAGTTTACTTGACATTACAGAGCATATGGTCACACTTATTATCACCTACGGCTAATTTTGGTTTAATTTTATGTGACCAAATCCCATAATAAATCACTCCTTGTGTGACTAAATGATACAAATCGTCACACAAACATGAAAATAAAGTGGCCATTGGATGGACAATAGTCACACATAATAAATCACTACTTGTGTGACTAAATGATACAAATCGTCACACAAACATGAAAATGAAGTGGCCATTTGATGGAAAATAGTCACACAAAATACAAGTTTACTTGACATTACATAGCATATGGTCACACTTATTATCACCTACGGCCACTTTTGGTTTAATTTTATGTGACCAAATCCCATAATAAATCACTCCTTGTGTCACTAAATGATACAAATTGTCAAACAAACATGAAAATAAAGTGGCCATTGGATGGACAATAGTCACACAAAATACAACTTTACTTGACATTACAGAGCATATGGTCACACTTATTATCACCTACGGCCACTTTTGGTTTAATTTTATGTGACCAAATCCCATAATAAATCAGTACTTGTGTGACTAAATGATACAAATCGTCACACAAACATGAAAATAAAGTTGCCATTGGATGGACAATAGTCACACAAAATACAAGTTTACTTGACATTACAGAGCATATGGTCACACTTATTATCACCTACGGCCACTTTTGGTTTAATTTTATGTGACCAAATCCCATAATAAATCAGTACTTGTGTGACTAAATGATACAAATCGTCACACAAACATGAAAATAAAGTGGCCATTGGATGGACAATAGTCACACAAAATACAAGTTTACTTGACATTACAGAGCATATGGTCACACTTATTATCACCTACGGCCACTTTTGGTTTAATTTTATGTGACCAAATCCCATAATAAATCAGTACTTGTGTGACTAAATGATACAAATCGTCACACAAACATGAAAATAAAGTGGCCATTGGATGGACAATAGTCACACAAATTACAAGTTTACTTGACATTACAGAGCATATGGTCACACTTATAATCACCTACGGCCACTTTTGGTATAACTTTATGTGACCAAATTCGATAATAAATCACTCCTTGTGTGACCAAATGATACAAATCGTCACACAAACATGAAAATAAAGTGGCCATTGGATGGACAATAGTCACACAAAATACAAGTTTACTTGACATTACAGAGCATATGGTCACACTTATTATCACCTACGGCCACTTTTGGTTTAATTTTATGTGACCAAATCCCATAATAAATCAGTACTTGTGTGACTAAATGATACAAATCGTCACACAAACATGAAAATAAAGTTGCCATTGGATGGACAATAGTCACACAAAATACAAGTTTACTTGACATTACAGAGCATATGGTCACACTTATTATCACCTACAGCCACTTTTGGTTTAATTTTATGTGACCAAATCCCATAATAAATCAGTACTTGTGTGACTAAATGATACAAATCGTCACACAAACATGAAAATAAAGTGGCCATTGGATGGACAATAGTCACACAAAATACAAGTTTACTTGACATTACAGAGCATATGGTCACACTTATTATCACCTACGGCCACTTTTGGTTTAATTTTATGTGACCAAATCCCATAATAAATCAGTACTTGTGTGACTAAATGATACAAATCGTCACACAAACATGAAAATAAAGTGGCCATTGGATGGACAATAGTCACACAAATTACAAGTTTACTTGACATTACAGAGCATATGGTCACACTTATAATCACCTACGGCCACTTTTGGTATAACTTTATGTGACCAAATTCGATAATAAATCACTCCTTGTGTGACTAAATGATACAAATCGTCACACAAACATGAAAATAAAGTGGCCATTGGATGGACAATAGTCACACATAATAAATCACTACTTGTGTGACTAAATGATACAAATCGTCACACAACCATGAAAATAAAGTGGCCATTGAATGGACAATAGTCACACAAAATACAAGTTTACTTGACATTACAGAGCATATGGTCACACTTATTATCACCTACGGCCACTTTTGGTTTAATTTTATGGGACCAAATCCCATAATAAATCACTCCTTGTGTGACTAAATGATACAAATCGTCACACAAACATGAAAATAAAGTGGCCATTGGATGGACAATAGTCACACAAAATACAAGTTTACTTGACATTACAGAGCATATGGTCACACTTATTATCACCTACGGCTACTTTTGGTTTAATTTTATGTGACCAAATCCCATAATAAATCACTCCTTGTGTGACTAAATGATACAAATCGTCACACAAACATGAAAATAAAGTGGCCATTGGATGGACAATAGTCACACATAATAAATCACTACTTGTGTGACTAAATGATACAAATCGTCACACAAACATGAAAATAAAGTGGCCATTTGATGGAAAATAGTCACACAAAATACAAGTTTACTTGACATTACATAGCATATGGTCACACTTATTATCACCTACGGCCACTTTTGGTTTAATTTTATGTGACCAAATCCCATAATAAATCACTCCTTGTGTCACTAAATGATACAAATTGTCACACAAACATGAAAATAAAGTGGCCATTGGATGGACAATAGTCACACAAAATACAACTTTACTTGATATTACAGAGCATATGGTCACACTTATTATCACCTACGGCCACTTTTGGTTTAATTTTATGTGACCAAATCACATAATAAATCAGTACTTGTGTGACTAAATGATATAAATCGTCACACAAACATTAAAATAAAGTGGCCATTAGATGGACAATAGTCACACAAAATACAAGTTTACTTCACATTACAGAGCATATGGTCACACTTATTATCACCTACGGCCACTTTTGGTTTAATTTTATGTGACCAAATCCCATAATAAATCACTCCTTGTGTGACTAAATGATACAAATCGTCACACAAACATGAAAATAAAGTGGCCATTGGATGGACAATAGTCACACAAAATACAAGTTTACTTGACATTACAGAGCATATGGTCACACTTATTATCACCTACGGCTAATTTTGGTTTAATTTTATGTGACCAAATCCCATAATAAATCACTCCTTGTGTGACTAAATGATACAAATCGTCACACAAACATGAAAATAAAGTGGCCATTGGATGGACAATAGTCACACATAATAAATCACTACTTGTGTGACTAAATGATACAAATCGTCACACAAATATGAAAATGAAGTGGCCATTTGATGGAAAATAGTCACACAAAATACAAGTTTACTTGACATTACATAGCATATGGTCACACTTATTATCACCTACGGCCACTTTTGGTTTAATTTTATGTGACCAAATCCCATAATAAATCACTCCTTGTGTCACTAAATAATACAAATTGTCAAACAAACATGAAAATAAAGTGGCCATTGGATGGACAATAGTCACACAAAATACAACTTTACTTGACATTACAGAGCATATGGTCACACTTATTATCACCTACGGCCACTTTTGGTTTAATTTTATGTGACCAAATCCCATAATAAATCAGTACTTGTGTGACTAAATGATATAAATCGTCACACAAACATTAAAATAAAGTGGCCATTAGATGGACAATAGTCACACAAAATACAAGTTTACTTCACATTACAGAGCATATGGTCACACTTATTATCACCTACGGCCACTTTTGGTTTAATTTTATGTGACCAAATCCCATAATAAATCACTCCTTGTGTGACTAAATGATACAAATCGTCACACAAACATGAAAATAAAGTGGCCATTGGATGGACAATAGTCACACATAATAAATCACTACTTGTGTGACTAAATGATACAAATCGTCACACAACCATGAAAATAAAGTGGCCATTGGATGGACAATAGTCACACAAAATACAAGTTTACTTGACATTACAGAGCATATGGTCACACTTATTATCACTTACGGCCACTTTTTGTTTAATTTTATGTGATCAAATCACATAATAAATCACTCCTTGTGTGACTAAATGATACAAATCGTCACACAAACATGAAAATAAAGTGGCCATTGGATGGACAATAGTCACACAAAATACAAGTTTACTTGACATTACAGAGCATATGGTCACACTTATTATCACCTACGGCCACTTTTGGTTTAATTTTATGTGACCAAATCCCATAATAAATAAGTACTTGTGTGACTAAATGATACAAATCGTCACACAAACATGAAAATAAAGTGGCCATTAGATGGACAATAGTCACACAAAATACAAGTTTACTTGACATTACAGAGCATATGGTCACACTTATAACTTTATGTGACCAAATTCGATAATAAATCACTCCTTGTGTGACTAAATGATACAAATCGTCACACAAACATGAAAATAAAGTGGCCATTGGATGGACAATAGTCACACATAATAAATCACTACTTGTGTGACTAAATGATACAAATCGTCACACAACCATGAAAATAAAGTGGCCATTGAATGGACAATAGTCACACAAAATACAAGTTTACTTGACATTACAGAGCATATGGTCACACTTATTATCACCTACGGCCACTTTTGGTTTAATTTTATGTGACCAAATCCCATAATAAATCACTCCTTGTGTGACTAAATGATACAAATCGTCACACAAACATGAAAATAAAGTGGCCATTGGATGGACAATAGTCACACAAAATACAAGTTTACTTGACATTACAGAGCATATGGTCACACTTATTATCACCTACGGCTACTTTTGGTTTAATTTTATGTGACCAAATCCCATAATAAATCACTCCTTGTGTGACTAAATGATGCAAATCGTCACACAAACATGAAAATAAAGTGGCCATTGGATGGACAATAGTCACACATAATAAATCACTCCTTGTGTGAATAATTGATACAAATCGTCACACAAACATGAAAATAAAGTGGCCATTGGATGGACAATAGTCACACAAAATACAAGTTTACTTCACATTACAGAGCATATGGTCACACTTATTATCACTTACGGCCACTTTTGGTTTAATTTTATGTGACCAAATCCCATAATAAATCACTCCTTGTGTGACTAAATGATACAAATCGTCACACAAACATGAAAATAAAGTGGCCATTGGATGGACAATAGTCACACAAAATACAAGTTTACTTGACATTACAGAGCATATGGTCACACTTATTATCACCTACGGCCACTTTTGGTTTAATTTTATGTAACCAAATCCCATAATAAATCAGTACTTGTGTGACTAAATGATACAAATCGTCACACAAACATGAAAATAAAGTTGCCATTGGATGGACAATAGTCACACAAAATACAAGTTTACTTGACATTACAGAGCATATGGTCACACTTATTATCACCTACGGCCACTTTTGGTTTAATTTTATGTGACCAAATCCCATAGTAAATCAGTACTTGTGTGACTAAATGATACAAATCGTCACACAAACATGAAAATAAAGTGGCCATTGGATGGACAATAGTCACACAAAATACAAGTTTACTTGACATTACAGAGCATATGGTCACACTTATTATCACCTACGGCTACTTTAGGTTTAATTTTATGTGACCAAATCGCATAATAAATCACTCCTTGTGTGACTAAATGATACAAATCGTCACACAAACATGAAAATAAAGTGGCCATTGGATGGACAATAGTCACACATAATAAATCACTACTTGTGTGACTAAATGATACAAATCGTCACACAAACATGAAAATAAAGTGGCCATTGGATGGACAATAGTCACACATAATAAATCACTCCTTGTGTGAATAATTGATACAAATCGTCACACAAACATGAAAATAAAGTGGCCATTGGATGGACAATAGTCACACAAAATACAAGTTTACTTCACATTACAGAGCATATGGTCACACTTATTATCACTTACGGCCACTTTTGGTTTAATTTTATGTGACCAAATCCCATAATAAATCACTCCTTGTGTGACTAAATGATACAAATCGTCACACAAACATGAAAATAAAGTGGCCATTGGATGGACAATAGTCACACAAAATACAAGTTTACTTGACATTACAGAGCATATGGTCACACTTATTATCACCTACGGCCACTTTTGGTTTAATTTTATGTAACCAAATCCCATAATAAATCAGTACTTGTGTGACTAAATGATACAAATCGTCACACAAACATGAAAATAAAGTTGCCATTGGATGGACAATAGTCACACAAAATACAAGTTTACTTGACATTACAGAGCATATGGTCACACTTATTATCACCTACGGCCACTTTTGGTTTAATTTTATGTGACCAAATCCCATAATAAATCAGTACTTGTGTAACTAAATGATACAAATCGTCACACAAACATGAAAATAAAGTGGCCATTGGATGGACAATAGTCACACAAAATACAAGTTTACTTGACATTACAGAGCATATGGTCACACTTATTATCACCTACGGCTACTTTTGGTTTAATTTTATGTGACCAAATCCCATAATAAATCACTCCTTGTGTGACTAAATGATACAAATCGTCACACAAACATGAAAATAAAGTGGCCATTGGATGGACAATAGTCACACATAATAAATCACTACTTGTGTGACTAAATGATACAAATCGTCACACAAACATGAAAATAAAGTGGCCATTTGAGGGACAATAGTCACACATAATAAATCACTACTTGTGTGACTAAATGATACAAATCATCACACAAACATGAAAATAAAGTGGCCATTTGATGGAAAATAGTCACACAAAATACAAGTTTACTTGACATTACATAGCATATGGTCACACTTATTATCACCTACGGCCACTTTTGGTTTAATTTTATGTGACCAAATCCCATAATAAATCACTCCTTGTGTCACTAAATGATACAAATTGTCACACAAACATGAAAAAAAAGTGGCCATTGGATGGACAATAGTCACACAAAATACAAGTTTACTTGACATTACAGAGCATATGGTCACACTTATTATCACCTACGGCTACTTTTGGTTTAATTTTATGTGACCAAATCCCATAATAAATCACTCCTTGTGTGACTAAATGATACAAATCGTCACACAAACATGAAAATAAAGTGGCCATTGGATGGACAATAGTCACACATAATAAATCACTACTTGTGTGACTAAATGATACAAATCGTCACACAAACATGAAAATAAAGTGGCCATTTGATGGAAAATAGTCACACAAAATACAAGTTTACTTGACATTACATAGCATATGGTCACACTTATTATCACCTACGGCCACTGTTGGTTTAATTTTATGTGACCAAATCCCATAATAAATCACTCCTTGTGTCACTAAATGATACAAATTGTCACACAAACATGAAAATAAAGTGGCCATTGGATGGACAATAGTCACACAAAATACAAGTTTACTTAACATTACAGAGCATATGGTCACACTTATTATCACCTACGGCCACTTTTGGTTTAATTTTATGTGACCAAATCCCATAATAAATCACTCCTTGTGTAACTAAATGATACAAATCGTCACACAAACATGAAAATAAAGTGGCCATTGAATGGACAATAGTCACACAAAATACAAGTTTACTTGACATTACAGAGCATATGGTCACACTTATTATCACCTACGGCCACTTTTGGTTTAATTTTATGTGACCAAATCCCATAATAAATCACTCCTTGTGTGACTAAATGATACAAATCGTCACACAAACATGAAAATAAAGTGGCCATTGGATGGACAATAGTCACACAAAATACAAGTTTACTTGACATTACAGAGCATATGGTCACACTTATTATCACCTACGGCTACTTTTGGTTTAATTTTATGTGACTAAATCCCATAATAAATCACTCCTTGTGTCACTAAATGATACAAATTGTCACACAAACATTAAAATAAAGTGGCCATTGGATGGACAATAGTCACACAAAATACAACTTTACTTGACATTACAGAGCATATGGTCACACTTATTATCACCTACGGCCACTTTTGGTTTAATTTTATGTGACCAAATCCCATAATAAATCAGTACTTGTGTGACTAAATGATATAAATCGTCACACAAACATTAAAATAAAGTGGCCATTAGATGGACAATAGTCACACAAAATACAAGTTTACTTCACATTACAGAGCATATGGTCACACTTATTATCACCTACGGCCACTTTTGGTTTAATTTTATGTGACCAAATCCCATAATAAATCAGTACTTGTGTGACTAAATGATACAAATCGTCACACAAACATGAAAATAAAGTGGCCATTGGATGGACAATAGTCACACAAAATACAAGTTTACTTGACATTACAGAGCATATGGTCACACTTATTATCACCTACGGCCACTTTTGGTTTAATTTTATGTGACCAAATCCCATAATAAATAAGTACTTGTGTGACTAAATGATACAAATCGTCACACAAACATGAAAATAAAGTGGCCATTAGATGGACAATAGTCACACAAAATACAAGTTTACTTGACATTACAGAGCATATGGTCACACTTATAACTTTATGTGACCAAATTCGATAATAAATCACTCCTTGTGTGACTAAATGATACAAATCGTCACACAAACATGAAAATAAAGTGGCCATTGGATGGACAATAGTCACACATAATAAATCACTACTTGTGTGACTAAATGATACAAATCGTCACACAACCATGAAAATAAAGTGGCCATTGAATGGACAATAGTCACACAAAATACAAGTTTACTTGACATTACAGAGCATATGGTCACACTTATTATCACCTACGGCCACTTTTGGTTTAATTTTATGTGACCAAATCCCATAATAAATCACTCCTTGTGTGACTAAATGATACAAATCGTCACACAAACATGAAAATAAAGTGGCCATTGGATGGACAATAGTCACACAAAATACAAGTTTACTTGACATTACAGAGCATATGGTCACACTTATTATCACCTACGGCTACTTTTGGTTTAATTTTATGTGACCAAATCCCATAATAAATCACTCCTTGTGTGACTAAATGATACAAATCGTCACACAAACATGAAAATAAAGTGGCCATTGGATGGACAATAGTCACACATAATAAATCACTACTTGTGTGACTAAATGATACAAATCGTCACACAAACATGAAAATAAAGTGGCCATTTGATGGAAAATAGTCACACAAAATACAAGTTTACTTGACATTACATAGCATATGGTCACACTTATTATCACCTACGGCCACTTTTGGTTTAATTTTATGTGACCAAATCCCATAATAAATCACTCCTTGTGTCACTAAATGATACAAATTGTCACACAAACATGAAAATAAAGTGGCCATTGGATGGACAATAGTCACACAAAATACAACTTTACTTGACATTACAGAGCATATGGTCACACTTATTATCACCTACGGCCACTTTTGGTTTAATTTTATGTGACCAAATCACATAATAAATCAGTACTTGTGTGACTAAATGATCTAAATCGTCACACAAACATTAAAATAAAGTAGCCATTAGATGGACAATAGTCACACAAAATACAAGTTTACTTCACATTACAGAGCATATGGTCACACTTATTATCACCTACGGCCACTTTTGGTTTAATTTTATGTGACCAAATCCCATAATAAATCACTCCTTGTGTGACTAAATGATACAAATCGTCACACAAACATGAAAATAAAGTGGCCATTGGATGGACAATAGTCACACAAAATACAAGTTTACTTGACATTACAGAGCATATGGTCACACTTATTATCACCTACGGCCACTTTTGGTTTAATTTTATGTGACCAAATCCCATAATAAATCACTCCTTGTGTAACTAAATGATAAAAATCGTCACACAAACATGAAAATAAAGTGGCCATTGAATGGACAATAGTCACACAAAATACAAGTTTACTTGACATTACAGAGCATATGGTCACACTTATTATCACCTACGGCCACTTTTGGTTTAATTTTATGTGACCAAATCCCATAATAAATCACTCCTTGTGTGACTAAATGATACAAATCGTCACACAAACATGAAAATAAAGTGGCCATTGGATGGACAATAGTCACACAAAATACAAGTTTACTTGACATTACAGAGCATATGGTCACACTTATTATCACCTACGGCTACTTTTGGTTTAATTTTATGTGACCAAATCCCATAATAAATCACTCCTTGTGTCACTAAATGATACAAATTGTCACACAAACATGAAAATAAAGTGGCCATTGGATGGACAATAGTCACACAAAATACAAGTTTACTTGACATTACAGAGCATTTGGTCACACTTATTATCACCTACGGCCACTTTTGGTTTAATTTTATGTGACCAAATCCCATAATAAATCACTCCTTGTGTAACTAAATGATACAAATCGTCACACAAACATGAAAATAAAGTGGCCATTGAATGGACAATAGTCACACAAAATACAAGTTTACTTGACATTACAGAGCATATGGTCACACTTATTATCACCTACGGCCACTTTTGGTTTAATTTTATGTGACCAAATCCCATAATAAATCACTCCTTGTGTGACTAAATGATACAAATCGTCACACAAACATGAAAATAAAGTGGCCATTGGATGGACAATAGTCACACAAAATACAAGTTTACTTGACATTACAGAGCATATGGTCACACTTATTATCACCTACAGCTACTTTTGGTTTAATTTTATGTGACTAAATCCCATAATAAATCACTACTTGTGTGACTAAATGATACAAATCGTCACACAACCATGAAAATAAAGTGGCCATTGAATGGACAATAGTCACACAAAATACAAGTTTACTTGACATTACAGAGCATATGGTCACACTTATTATCACCTACGGCCACTTTTGGTTTAATTTTATGTGACCAAATCCCATAATAAATCACTCCTTGTGTGACTAAATGATACAAATCGTCACACAAACATGAAAATAAAGTGGCCATTGGATGGACAATAGTCACACAAAATACAAGTTTACTTGACATTACAGAGCATATGGTCACACTTATTATCACCTACGGCCACTTTTGGTTTAATTTTATGTGACCAAATCCCATAATAAATCACTCCTTGTGTAACTAAATGATAAAAATCGTCACACAAACATGAAAATAAAGTGGCCATTGAATGGACAATAGTCACACAAAATACAA
The DNA here is from genome assembly GCA_963422505.1 of Pseudognaphalium luteoalbum. Taxonomy (NCBI): domain Eukaryota; kingdom Viridiplantae; phylum Streptophyta; class Magnoliopsida; order Asterales; family Asteraceae; genus Pseudognaphalium; species Pseudognaphalium luteoalbum. The sequence goes on along the minus strand of OY730193.1, from coordinate 53,486,347 downwards.
GTTTACTTGACATTACAGAGCATATGGTCACACTTATTATCACCTACGGCCACTTTTGGTTTAATTTTATGTGACCAAATCCCATAATAAATCACTCCTTGTGTGACTAAATGATACAAATCGTCACACAAACATGAAAATAAAGTGGCCATTGGATGGACAATAGTCACACAAAATACAAGTTTACTTGACATTACAGAGCATATGGTCACACTTATTATCACCTACGGCTACTTTTGATTTAATTTTATGTGACCAAATCCCATAATAAATCACTCCTTGTGTCACTAAATGATACAAATTGTCACACAAACATGAAAATAAAGTGGCCATTGGATGGACAATAGTCACACAAAATACAAGTTTACTTGACATTACAGAGCATATGGTCACACTTATTATCACCTACGGCCACTTTTGGTTTAATTTTATGTGACCAAATCCCATAATAAATCACTCCTTGTGTAACTAAATGATACAAATCGTCACACAAACATGAAAATAAAGTGGCCATTGAATGGACAATAGTCACACAAAATACAAGTTTACTTGACATTACAGAGCATATGGTCACACTTATTATCACCTACGGCCACTTTTGGTTTAATTTTATGTGACCAAATCCCATAATAAATCACTCCTTGTGTGACTAAATGATACAAATCGTCACACAAACATGAAAATAAAGTGGCCATTGGATGGACAATAGTCACACAAAATACAAGTTTACTTGACATTACAGAGCATATGGTCACACTTATTATCACCTACGGCTACTTTTGGTTTAATTTTATGTGACTAAATCCCATAATAAATCACTCCTTGTGTCACTAAATGATACAAATTGTCACACAAACATGAAAATAAAGTGGCCATTGGATGGACAATAGTCACACAAAATACAACTTTACTTGACATTACAGAGCATATGGTCACACTTATTATCACCTACGGCCACTTTTGGTTTAATTTTATGTGACCAAATCCCATAATAAATCAGTACTTGTGTGACTAAATGATACAAATCGTCACACAAACATGAAAATAAAGTGGCCATTGGATGGACAATAGTCACACAAAATACAAGTTTACTTGACATTACAGAGCATATGGTCACACTTATTATCACCTACGGCCACTTTTGGTTTAATTTTATGTGACCAAATCCCATAATAAATCAATACTTGTGTGACTAAATGATACAAATCGTCACACAAACATGAAAATAAAGTGGCCATTGGATGGACAATAGTCACACAAATTACAAGTTTACTTGACATTACAGAGCATATGGTCACACTTATAATCACCTACGGCCACTTTTGGTATAACTTTATGTGACCAAATTCGATAATAAATCACTCCTTGTGTGACTAAATGATACAAATCGTCACACAAACATGAAAATAAAGTGGCCATTGGATGGAAAATAGTCACACATAATAAATCACTACTTGTGTGACTAAATGATACAAATCGTCACACAACCATGAAAATAAAGTGGCCATTGAATGGACAATAGTCACACAAAATACAAGTTTACTTGACATTACAGAGCATATGGTCACACTTATTATCACCTACGGCCACTTTTGGTTTAATTTTATGTGACCAAATCCCATAATAAATCACTCCTTGTGTGACTAAATGATACAAATCGTCACACAAACATGAAAATAAAGTGGCCATTGGATGGACAATAGTCACACAAAATACAAGTTTACTTGACATTACAGAGCATATGGTCACACTTATTATCACCTACGGCTAATTTTGGTTTAATTTTATGTGACCAAATCCCATAATAAATCACTCCTTGTGTGACTAAATGATACAAATCGTCACACAAACATGAAAATAAAGTGGCCATTGGATGGACAATAGTCACACATAATAAATCACTACTTGTGTGACTAAATGATACAAATCGTCACACAAACATGAAAATGAAGTGGCCATTTGATGGAAAATAGTCACACAAAATACAAGTTTACTTGACATTACATAGCATATGGTCACACTTATTATCCCCTACGGCCACTTTTGGTTTAATTTTATGTGACCAAATCCCATAATAAATCACTCCTTGTGTCACTAAATGATACAAATTGTCAAACAAACATGAAAATAAAGTGGCCATTGGATGGACAATAGTCACACAAAATACAACTTTACTTGACATTACAGAGCATATGGTCACACTTATTATCACCTACGGCCACTTTTGGTTTAATTTTATGTGACCAAATCCCATAATAAATCAGTACTTGTGTGACTAAATGATATAAATCGTCACACAAACATTAAAATAAAGTGGCCATTAGATGGACAATAGTCACACAAAATACAAGTTTACTTCACATTACAGAGCATATGGTCACACTTATTATCACCTACGGCTACTTTTGGTTTAATTTTATGTGACTAAATCCCATAATAAATCACTCCTTGTGTCACTAAATGATACAAATTGTCACACAAACATGAAAATAAAGTGGCCATTGGATGGACAATAGTCACACAAAATACAACTTTACTTCACATTACAGAGCATATGGTCACACTTATTATCACCTACGGCCACTTTTGGTTTAATTTTATGTGACCAAATCCCATAATAAATCACTCCTTGTGTGACTAAATGATACAAATCGTCACACAAACATGAAAATAAAGTGGCCATTGGATGGACAATAGTCACACAAAATACAAGTTTACTTGACATTACAGAGCATATGGTCACACTTATTATCACCTACGGCCACTTTTGGTTTAATTTTATGTGACCAAATCCCATAATAAATCACTCCTTGTGTAACTAAATGATAAAAATCGTCACACAAACATGAAAATAAAGTGGCCATTGAATGGACAATAGTCACACAAAATACAAGTTTACTTGACATTACAGAGCATATGGTCACACTTATTATCACCTACGGCCACTTTTGGTTTAATTTTATGTGACCAAATCCCATAATAAATCACTCCTTGTGTGACTAAATGATACAAATCGTCACACAAACATGAAAATAAAGTGGCCATTGGATGGACAATAGTCACACAAAATACAAGTTTACTTGACATTACAGAGCATATGGTCACACTTATTATCACCTACGGCTACTTTTGATTTAATTTTATGTGACCAAATCCCATAATAAATCACTCCTTGTGTCACTAAATGATACAAATTGTCACACAAACATGAAAATAAAGTGGCCATTGGATGGACAATAGTCACACAAAATACAAGTTTACTTGACATTACAGAGCATATGGTCACACTTATTATCACCTACGGCCACTTTTGGTTTAATTTTATGTGACCAAATCCCATAATAAATCACTCCTTGTGTAACTAAATGATACAAATCGTCACACAAACATGAAAATAAAGTGGCCATTGAATGGACAATAGTCACACAAAATACAAGTTTACTTGACATTACAGAGCATATGGTCACACTTATTATCACCTACGGCCACTTTTGGTTTAATTTTATGTGACCAAATCCCATAATAAATCACTCCTTGTGTGACTAAATGATACAAATCGTCACACAAACATGAAAATAAAGTGGCCATTGGATGGACAATAGTCACACAAAATACAAGTTTACTTGACATTACAGAGCATATGGTCACACTTATTATCACCTACGGCTACTTTTGGTTTAATTTTATGTGACTAAATCCCATAATAAATCACTCCTTGTGTCACTAAATGATACAAATTGTCACACAAACATGAAAATAAAGTGGCCATTGGATGGACAATAGTCACACAAAATACAACTTTACTTGACATTACAGAGCATATGGTCACACTTATTATCACCTACGGCCACTTTTGGTTTAATTTTATGTGACCAAATCCCATAATAAATCAGTACTTGTGTGACTAAATGATACAAATCGTCACACAAACATGAAAATAAAGTGGCCATTGGATGGACAATAGTCACACAAAATACAAGTTTACTTGACATTACAGAGCATATGGTCACACTTATTATCACCTACGGCCACTTTTGGTTTAATTTTATGTGACCAAATCCCATAATAAATCAATACTTGTGTGACTAAATGATACAAATCGTCACACAAACATGAAAATAAAGTGGCCATTGGATGGACAATAGTCACACAAATTACAAGTTTACTTGACATTACAGAGCATATGGTCACACTTATAATCACCTACGGCCACTTTTGGTATAACTTTATGTGACCAAATTCGATAATAAATCACTCCTTGTGTGACTAAATGATACAAATCGTCACACAAACATGAAAATAAAGTGGCCATTGGATGGAAAATAGTCACACATAATAAATCACTACTTGTGTGACTAAATGATACAAATCGTCACACAACCATGAAAATAAAGTGGCCATTGAATGGACAATAGTCACACAAAATACAAGTTTACTTGACATTACAGAGCATATGGTCACACTTATTATCACCTACGGCCACTTTTGGTTTAATTTTATGTGACCAAATCCCATAATAAATCACTCCTTGTGTGACTAAATGATACAAATCGTCACACAAACATGAAAATAAAGTGGCCATTGGATGGACAATAGTCACACAAAATACAAGTTTACTTGACATTACAGAGCATATGGTCACACTTATTATCACCTACGGCTAATTTTGGTTTAATTTTATGTGACCAAATCCCATAATAAATCACTCCTTGTGTGACTAAATGATACAAATCGTCACACAAACATGAAAATAAAGTGGCCATTGGATGGACAATAGTCACACATAATAAATCACTACTTGTGTGACTAAATGATACAAATCGTCACACAAACATGAAAATGAAGTGGCCATTTGATGGAAAATAGTCACACAAAATACAAGTTTACTTGACATTACATAGCATATGGTCACACTTATTATCCCCTACGGCCACTTTTGGTTTAATTTTATGTGACCAAATCCCATAATAAATCACTCCTTGTGTCACTAAATGATACAAATTGTCAAACAAACATGAAAATAAAGTGGCCATTGGATGGACAATAGTCACACAAAATACAACTTTACTTGACATTACAGAGCATATGGTCACACTTATTATCACCTACGGCCACTTTTGGTTTAATTTTATGTGACCAAATCCCATAATAAATCAGTACTTGTGTGACTAAATGATATAAATCGTCACACAAACATTAAAATAAAGTGGCCATTAGATGGACAATAGTCACACAAAATACAAGTTTACTTCACATTACAGAGCATATGGTCACACTTATTATCACCTACGGCCACTTTTGGTTTAATTTTATGTGACCTAATCCCATAATAAATCACTCCTTGTGTGACTAAATGATACAAATCGTCACACAAACATGAAAATAAAGTGGCCATTGGATGGACAATAGTCACACATAATAAATCACTACTTGTGTGACTAAATGATACAAATCGTCACACAACCATGAAAATAAAGTGGCCATTGGATGGACAATAGTCACACAAAATACAAGTTTACTTGACATTACAGAGCATATGGTCACACTTATTATCACTTACGGCCACTTTTTGTTTAATTTTATGTGATCAAATCACATAATAAATCACTCCTTGTGTGACTAAATGATACAAATCGTCACACAAACATGAAAATAAAGTGGCCATTGGATGGACAATAGTCACACAAAATACAAGTTTACTTGACATTACAGAGCATATGGTCACACTTATTATCACCTACGGCCACTTTTGGTTTAATTTTATGTAACCAAATCCCATAATAAATCAGTACTTGTGTGACTAAATGATACAAATCGTCACACAAACATGAAAATAAAGTTTCCATTGGATGGACAATAGTCACACAAAATACAAGTTTACTTGACATTACAGAGCATATGGTCACACTTATTATCACTTACGGCCACTTTTTGTTTAATTTTATGTGACCGAATCCCATAATAAATCAGTACTTGTGTGACTAAATGATACAAATCGTCACACAAACATGAAAATAAAGTGGCCATTGGATGGACAATAGTCACACAAAATACAAGTTTACTTGACATTACAGAGCATATGGTCACACTTATTATCACCTACGGCCACTTTTGGTTTAATTTTATGTGACCAAATCCCATAATAAATAAGTACTTGTGTGACTAAATGATACAAATCGTCACACAAACATGAAAATAAAGTGGCCATTAGATGGACAATAGTCACACAAAATACAAGTTTACTTGACATTACAGAGCATATGGTCACACTTATAACTTTATGTGACCAAATTCGATAATAAATCACTCCTTGTGTGACTAAATGATACAAATCGTCACACAAACATGAAAATAAAGTGGCCATTGGATGGAAAATAGTCACACATAATAAATCACTACTTGTGTGACTAAATGATACAAATCGTCACACAACCATGAAAATAAAGTGGCCATTGAATGGACAATAGTCACACAAAATACAAGTTTACTTGACATTACAGAGCATATGGTCACACTTATTATCACCTACGGCCACTTTTGGTTTAATTTTATGTGACCAAATCCCATATTAAATCACTCCTTGTGTGACTAAATGATACAAATCGTCACACAAACATGAAAATAAAGTGGCCATTGGATGGACAATAGTCACACAAAATACAAGTTTACTTGACATTACAGAGCATATGGTCACACTTATTATCACCTACGGCTAATTTTGGTTTAATTTTATGTGACCAAATCCCATAATAAATCACTCCTTGTGTGACTAAATGATACAAATCGTCACACAAACATGAAAATAAAGTGGCCATTGGATGGACAATAGTCACACATAATAAATCACTACTTGTGTGACTAAATGATACAAATCGTCACACAAACATGAAAATGAAGTGGCCATTTGATGGAAAATAGTCACACAAAATACAAGTTTACTTGACATTACATAGCATATGGTCACACTTATTATCCCCTACGGCCACTTTTGGTTTAATTTTATGTGACCAAATCCCATAATAAATCACTCCTTGTGTCACTAAATGATACAAATTGTCAAACAAACATGAAAATAAAGTGGCCATTGGATGGACAATAGTCACACAAAATACAACTTTACTTGACATTACAGAGCATATGGTCACACTTATTATCACCTACGGCCACTTTTGGTTTAATTTTATGTGACCAAATCCCATAATAAATCAGTACTTGTGTGACTAAATGATATAAATCGTCACACAAACATTAAAATAAAGTGGCCATTAGATGGACAATAGTCACACAAAATACAAGTTTACTTCACATTACAGAGCATATGGTCACACTTATTATCACCTACGGCCACTTTTGGTTTAATTTTATGTGACCAAATCCCATAATAAATCACTCCTTGTGTGACTAAATGATACAAATCGTCACACAAACATGAAAATAAAGTGGCCATTGGATGGACAATAGTCACACATAATAAATCACTACTTGTGTGACTAAATGATACAAATCGTCACACAACCATGAAAATAAAGTGGCCATTGGATGGACAATAGTCACACAAAATACAAGTTTACTTGACATTACAGAGCATATGGTCACACTTATTATCACTTACGGCCACTTTTTGTTTAATTTTATGTGATCAAATCACATAATAAATCACTCCTTGTGTGACTAAATGATACAAATCGTCACACAAACATGAAAATAAAGTGGCCATTGGATGGACAATAGTCACACAAAATACAAGTTTACTTGACATTACAGAGCATATGGTCACACTTATTATCACCTACGGCCACTTTTGGTTTAATTTTATGTAACCAAATCCCATAATAAATCAGTACTTGTGTGACTAAATGATACAAATCGTCACACAAACATGAAAATAAAGTTTCCATTGGATGGACAATAGTCACACAAAATACAAGTTTACTTGACATTACAGAGCATATGGTCACACTTATTATCACTTACGGCCACTTTTTGTTTAATTTTATGTGACCGAATCCCATAATAAATCAGTACTTGTGTGACTAAATGATACAAATCGTCACACAAACATGAAAATAAAGTGGCCATTGGATGGACAATAGTCACACAAAATACAAGTTTACTTGACATTACAGAGCATATGGTCACACTTATTATCACCTACGGCCACTTTTGGTTTAATTTATGTGACCAAATCCCATAATAAATAAGTACTTGTGTGACTAAATGATACAAATCGTCACACAAACATGAAAATAAAGTGGCCATTAGATGGACAATAGTCACACAAAATACAAGTTTACTTGACATTACAGAGCATATGGTCACACTTATAACTTTATGTGACCAAATTCGATAATAAATCACTCCTTGTGTGACTAAATGATACAAATCGTCACACAAACATGAAAATAAAGTGGCCATTGGATGGACAATAGTCACACATAATAAATCACTACTTGTGTGACTAAATGATACAAATCGTCACACAACCATGAAAATAAAGTGGCCATTGAATGGACAATAGTCACACAAAATACAAGTTTACTTGACATTACAGAGCATATGGTCACACTTATTATCACCTACGGCCACTTTTGGTTTAATTTAAGTGACCAAATCCCATAATAAATCACTCCTTGTGTAACTAAATGATACAAATCGTCACACAAACATGAAAATAAAGTGGCCATTGGATGGACAATAGTCACAAAAAATACAAGTTTACTTGACATTACAGAGCATATGGTCACACTTATTATCACCTACGGCTACTTTTGGTTTAATTTTATGTGACCAAATCCCATAATAAATCACTCCTTGTGTGACTAAATGATACAAATCGTCACACAAACATGAAAATAAAGTGGCCATTGGATGGACAATAGTCACACATAATAAATCACTCCTTGTGTGAATAATTGATACAAATCGTCACACAAACATGAAAATAAAGTGGCCATTGGATGGACAATAGTCACACAAAATACAAGTTTACTTCACATTACAGAGCATATGGTCACACTTATTATCACTTACGGCCACTTTTGGTTTAATTTTATGTGACCAAATCCCATAATAAATCACTCCTTGTGTGACTAAATGATACAAATCGTCACACAAACATGAAAATAAAGTGGCCATTGGATGGACAATAGTCACACAAAATACAAGTTTACTTGACATTACAGAGCATATGGTCACACTTATTATCACCTACGGCCACTTTTGGTTTAATTTTATGTAACCAAATCCCATAATAAATCAGTACTTGTGTGACTAAATGATACAAATCGTCACACAAACATGAAAATAAAGTTGCCATTGGATGGACAATAGTCACACAAAATACAAGTTTACTTGACATTACAGAGCATATGGTCACACTTATTATCACCTACGGCCACTTTTAGTTTAATTTTATGTGACCAAATCCCATAATAAATCAGTACTTGTGTGACTAAATGATACAAATCGTCACACAAACATGAAAATAAAGTGGCCATTGGATGGACAATAGTCACACAAAATACAAGTTTACTTGACATTACAGAGCATATGGTCACACTTATTATCACCTACGGCTACTTTTGGTTTAATTTTATGTGACCAAATCCCATAATAAATCACTCCTTGTGTGACTAAATGATACAAATCGTCACACAAATATGAAAATAAAGTGGCCATTGGATGGACAATAGTCACACATAATAAATCACTACTTGTGTGACTAAATGATACAAATCGTCACACAAACATGAAAATAAAGTGGCCATTTGATGGACAATAGTCACACATAATAAATCAATACTTGTGTGACTAAATGATACAAATCGTCACACAAACATGAAAATAAAGTGGCCATTTGATGGAAAATAGTCACACAAAATACAAGTTTACTTGACATTACATAGCATATGGTCACACTTATTATCACCTACGGCCACTTTTGGTTTAATTTTATGTGACCAAATCCCATAATAAATCACTCCTTGTGTCACTAAATGATACAAATTGTCACACAAACATGAAAATAAAGTGGCCATTGGATGGACAATAGTCACACAAAATACAAGTTTACTTGACATTACAGAGCATATGGTCACACTTATTATCACCTACGGCTACTTTTGGTTTAATTTTATGTGACCAAATCCCATAATAAATCACTCCTTGTGTGACTAAATGATACAAATCGTCACACAAACATGAAAATAAAGTGGCCATTGGATGGACAATAGTCACACATAATAAATCACTACTTGTGTGACTAAATGATACAAATCGTCACACAAACATGAAAATAAAGTGGCCATTTGATGGAAAATAGTCACACAAAATACAAGTTTACTTGACATTACATAGCATATGGTCACACTTATTATCACCTACGGCCACTTTTGGTTTAATTTAAGTGACCAAATCCCATAATAAATCACTCCTTGTGTAACTAAATGATACAAATCGTCACACAAACATGAAAATAAAGTGGCCATTGGATGGACAATAGTCACACAAAATACAAGTTTACTTGACATTACAGAGCATATGGTCACACTTATTATCACCTACGGCTACTTTTGGTTTAATTTTATGTGACCAAATCCCATAATAAATCACTCCTTGTGTGACTAAATGATACAAATCGTCACACAAACATGAAAATAAAGTGGCCATTGGATGCACAATAGTCACACATAATAAATCACTCCTTGTGTGAATAATTGATACAAATCGTCACACAAACATGAAAATAAAGTGGCCATTGGATGGACAATAGTCACACAAAATACAAGTTTACTTCACATTACAGAGCATATGGTCACACTTATTATCACTTACGGCCACTTTTGGTTTAATTTTATGTGACCAAATCCCATAATAAATCACTCCTTGTGTGACTAAATGATACAAATCGTCACACAAACATGAAAATAAAGTGGCCATTGGATGGACAATAGTCACACAAAATACAAGTTTACTTGACATTACAGAGCATATGGTCACACTTATTATCACCTACGGCCACTTTTGGTTTAATTTTATGTAACCAAATCCCATAATAAATCAGTACTTGTGTGACTAAATGATACAAATCGTCACACAAACATGAAAATAAAGTTGCCATTGGATGGACAATAGTCACACAAAATACAAGTTTACTTGACATTACAGAGCATATGGTCACACTTATTATCACCTACGGCCACTTTTAGTTTAATTTTATGTGACCAAATCCCATAATAAATCAGTACTTGTGTGACTAAATGATACAAATCGTCACACAAACATGAAAATAAAGTGGCCATTGGATGGACAATAGTCACACAAAATACAAGTTTACTTGACATTACAGAGCATATGGTCACACTTATTATCACCTACGGCTACTTTTGGTTTAATTTTATGTGACCAAATCCCATAATAAATCACTCCTTGTGTGACTAAATGATACAAATCGTCACACAAACATGAAAATAAAGTGGCCATTGGATGGACAATAGTCACACATAATAAATCACTACTTGTGTGACTAAATGATACAAATCGTCACACAAACATGAAAATAAAGTGGCCATTTGATGGACAATAGTCACACATAATAAATCACTACTTGTGTGACTAAATGATACAAATCGTCACACAAACATGAAAATAAAGTGGCCATTTGATGGAAAATAGTCACACAAAATACAAGTTTACTTGACATTACATAGCATATGGTCACACTTATTATCACCTACGGCCACTTTTGGTTTAATTTTATGTGACCAAATCCCATAATAAATCACTCCTTGTGTCACTAAATGATACAAATTGTCACACAAACATGAAAATAAAGTGGCCATTGGATGGACAATAGTCACACAAAATACAAGTTTACTTGACATTACAGAGCATATGGTCACACTTATTATCACCTACGGCTACTTTTGGTTTAATTTTATGTGACCAAATCCCATAATAAATCACTCCTTGTGTGACTAAATGATACAAATCGTCACACAAACATGAAAATAAAGTGGCCATTGGATGGACAATAGTCACACAAAATACAAGTTTACTTGACATTACAGAGCATATGGTCACACTTATTATCACCTACGGCCACTTTTGGTTTAATTTTATGTAACCAAATCCCATAATAAATCAGTACTTGTGTGACTAAATGATACAAATCGTCACACAAACATGAAAATAAAGTTGCCATTGGATGGACAATAGTCACACAAAATACAAGTTTACTTGACATTACAGAGCATATGGTCACACTTATTATCACCTACGGCCACTTTTGGTTTAATTTTATGTAACCAAATCCCATAATAAATCAGTACTTGTGTGACTAAATGATACAAATCGTCACACAAACATGAAAATAAAGTTGCCATTGGATGGACAATAGTCACACAAAATACAAGTTTACTTGACATTACAGAGCATATGGTCACACTTATTATCACCTACGGCCACTTTTAGTTTAATTTTATGTGACCAAATCCCATAATAAATTAGTACTTGTGTGACTAAATGATACAAATCGTCACACAAACATGAAAATAAAGTGGCCATTGGATGGACAATAGTCACACAAAATACAAGTTTACTTGACATTACAGAGCATATGGTCACACTTATTATCACCTACGGCTACTTTTGGTTTAATTTTATGTGACCAAATCCCATAATAAATCACTCCTTGTGTGACTAAATGAAACAAATCGTCACACAAACATGAAAATAAAGTGGCCATTGGATGGACAATAGTCACACATAATAAATCACTACTTGTGTGACTAAATGATACAAATCGTCACACAAACATGAAAATAAAGTGGCCATTTGATGGACAATAGTCACACATAATAAATCACTACTTGTGTGACTAAATGATACAAATCGTCACACAAACATGAAAATAAAGTGGCCATTTGATGGAAAATAGTCACACAAAATACAAGTTTACTTGACATTACATAGCATATGGTCACACTTATTATCACCTACGGCCACTTTTGGTTTAATTTTATGTGACCAAATCCCATAATAAATCACTCCTTGTGTCACTAAATGATACAAATTGTCACACAAACATGAAAATAAAGTGGCCATTGGATGGACAATAGTCACACAAAATACAAGTTTACTTGACATTACAGAGCATATGGTCACACTTATTATCACCTACGGCTACTTTTGGTTTAATTTTATGTGACCAAATCCCATAATAAATCACTCCTTGTGTGACTAAATGATACAAATCGTCACACAAACATGAAAATAAAGTGGCCATTGGATGGACAATAGTCACACATAATAAATCACTACTTGTGTGACTAAATGATACAAATCGTCACACAAACATGAAAATAAAGTGGCCATTTGATGGAAAATAGTCACACAAAATACAAGTTTACTTGACATTACATAGCATATGGTCACACTTATTATCACCTACGGCCACTTTTGGTTTAATTTTATGTGACCAAATCCCATAATAAATCACTCCTTGTGTCACTAAATGATACAAATTGTCACACAAACATGAAAATAAAGTGGCCATTGGATGGACAATAGTCACAGAAAATACAAGTTTACTTGACATTACAGAGCATATGGTCACACTTATTATCACCTACGGCTACTTTTGGTTTAATTTTATGTGACTAAATCCCATAATAAATCACTACTTGTGTGACTAAATGATACAAATAGTCACACAACCATGAAAATAAAGTGGCCATTGAATGGACAATAGTCACACAAAATACAAGTTTACTTGACATTACAGAGCAAATGGTCACACTTATTATCACCTACGGCCACTTTTGGTTTAATTTTATGTGACCAAATCCCATAATAAATCACTCTTTGTGTGACTAAATGATACAAATCGTCACACAAACATGAAAATAAAGTGGCCATTGGATGGACAATAGTCACACAAAATACAAGTTTACTTGACATTACAGAGCATATGGTCACACTTATTATCACCTACGGCTAATTTTGCTTTAATTTTATGTGACCAAATCCCATAATAAATCACTCCTTGTGTGACTAAATGATACAAATCGTCACACAAACATGAAAATAAAGTGGCCATTGGATGGACAATAGTCACACATAATAAATCACTACTTGTGTGACTAAATGATACAAATCGTCACACAAACATGAAAATAAAGTGGCCATTTGATGGAAAATAGTCACACAAAATACAAATTTACTTGACATTACATAGCATATGGTCACACTTATTATCACCTACGGCCACTTTTGGTTTAATTTTATGTGACCAAATCCCATAATAAATCACTCCTTGTGTCACTAAATGATACAAATTGTCACACAAACATGAAAATAAAGTGGCCATTGGATGGACAATAGTCACACAAAATACAACTTTACTTGACATTACAGAGCATATGGTCACACTTATTATCACCTACGGCCACTTTTGGTTTAATTTTATGTGACCAAATCCCATAATAAATCAGTACTTGTGTGACTAAATGATATAAATCGTCACACAAACATTAAAATAAAGTGGCCATTAGATGGACAATAGTCACACAACATACAAGTTTACTTCACATTACAGAGCATATGGTCACACTTATTATCACCTACGGCCACTTTTGGTTTAATTTTATGTGACCAAATCTCATAATAAATCACTCCTTGTGTGACTAAATGATACAAATCGTCACACAAACATGAAAATAAAGTGGCCATTGGATGGACAATAGTCACACAAAATACAAGTTTACTTGACATTACAGAGCATATGGTCACACTTATTATCACCTACGGCCACTTTTGGTTTAATTTTATGTGACCAAATCCCATAATAAATCAGTACTTGTGTGACTAAATGATACAAATCGTCACACAAACATGAAAATAAAGTGGCCATTGGATGGACAATAGTCACACAAAATACAAGTTTACTTGACATTACAGAGCATATAGTCACACTTATTATCACCTACGGCCACTTTTGGTTTAATTTTATGTGACCAAATCCCATAATAAATCAGTACATGTGTGACTAAATGATACAAATCGTCACACAAACATGAAAATAAAGTGGCCATTGGATGGACAATAGTCACACAAAATACAAGTTTACTTGACATTACATAGTATATAGTCACACTTATTATCACCTACGACCACTTTTGGTTTAACTTTATGTGACCAAATCCCATAATAAATCAGTACTTGTGTGACTAAATGATACAAATCGTCACACAAACATGAAAATAAAGTGGCCATTGGATGGACAATAGTCACACAAAATACAAGTTTACTTGACATTACAGAGCATATGGTCACACTTATTATCACCTACGGCCACTTTTGGTTTAATTTTATGTGACCAAATCCCATAATAAATCACTCCTTGTGTAACTAAATGATACAAATCGTCACACAAACATGAAAATAAAGTGGCCATTGGATGGACAATAGTCACACAAAATACAAGTTTACTTGACATTACAGAGCATATGGTCACACTTATTATCACCTACGGCCACTTTTGGTTTAATTTTATGTGACCAAATCCCATAATAAATCACTCTTTGTGTGACTAAATGATACAAATCGTCACACAAACATGAAAATAAAGTGGCCATTGGATGGACAATAGTCACACAAAATACAAGTTTACTTGACATTACAGAGCATATGGTCACACTTATTATCACCTACGGCTAATTTTGCTTTAATTTTATGTGACCAAATCCCATAATAAATCACTCCTTGTGTGACTAAATGATACAAATCGTCACACAAACATGAAAATAAAGTGGCCATTGGATGGACAATAGTCACACATAATAAATCACTACTTGTGTGACTAAATGATACAAATCGTCACACAAACATGAAAATAAAGTGGCCATTTGATGGAAAATAGTCACACAAAATACAAATTTACTTGACATTACATAGCATATGGTCACACTTATTATCACCTACGGCCACTTTTGGTTTAATTTTATGTGACCAAATCCCATAATAAATCACTCCTTGTGTCACTAAATGATACAAATTGTCACACAAACATGAAAATAAAGTGGCCATTGGATGGACAATAGTCACCCAAAATACAACTTTACTTGACATTACAGAGCATATGGTCACACTTATTATCACCTACGGCCACTTTTGGTTTAATTTTATGTGACCAAATCCCATAATAAATCAGTACTTGTGTGACTAAATGATATAAATCGTCACACAAACATTAAAATAAAGTGGCCATTAGATGGACAATAGTCACACAACATACAAGTTTACTTCACATTACAGAGCATATGGTCACACTTATTATCACCTACGGCCACTTTTGGTTTAATTTTATGTGACCAAATCTCATAATAAATCACTCCTTGTGTGACTAAATGATACAAATCGTCACACAAACATGAAAATAAAGTGGCCATTGGATGGACAATAGTCACACAAAATACAAGTTTACTTGACATTACAGAGCATATGGTCACACTTATTATCACCTACGGCCACTTTTGGTTTAATTTTATGTGACCAAATCCCATAATAAATCAGTACTTGTGTGACTAAATGATACAAATCGTCACACAAACATGAAAATAAAGTGGCCATTGGATGGACAATAGTCACACAAAATACAAGTTTACTTGACATTACAGAGCATATAGTCACACTTATTATCACCTACGGCCACTTTTGGTTTAATTTTATGTGACCAAATCCCATAATAAATCAGTACATGTGTGACTAAATGATACAAATCGTCACACAAACATGAAAATAAAGTGGCCATTGGATGGACAATAGTCACACAAAATACAAGTTTACTTGACATTACATAGTATATAGTCACACTTATTATCACCTACGACCACTTTTGGTTTAACTTTATGTGACCAAATCCCATAATAAATCAGTACTTGTGTGACTAAATGATACAAATCGTCACACAAACATGAAAATAAAGTGGCCATTGGATGGACAATAGTCACACAAAATACAAGTTTACTTGACATTACAGAGCATATGGTCACACTTATTATCACCTACGGCCACTTTTGGTTTAATTTTATGTGACCAAATCCCATAATAAATCACTCCTTGTGTAACTAAATGATACAAATCGTCACACAAACATGAAAATAAAGTGGCCATTGGATGGACAATAGTCACACAAAATACAAGTTTACTTGACATTACAGAGCATATGGTCACACTTATTATCACCTACGGCCACTTTTGGTTTAATTTTATGTGACCAAATCCCATAATAAATCAGTACTTGTGTGACTAAATGATACAAATCGTCACACAAACATGAAAATAAAGTGGCCATTGGATGGACAATAGTCACACAAATTACAAGTTTACTTGACATTACAGAGCATATGGTCACACTTATAATCACCTACGGCCACTTTTGGTTTAACTTTATGTGACCAAATTCGATAATAAATCACTCCTTGTGTGACTAAATGATACAAATCGTCACACAAACATGAAAATAAAGTGGCCATTGGATGGACAATAGTCACACATAATAAATCACTACTTGTGTGACTAAATGATACAAATCGTCACACAACCATGAAAATAAAGTGGCCATTGAATGGACAATAGTCACACAAAATACAAGTTTACTTGACATTACAGAGCATATGGTCACACTTATTATCACCTACGGCCACTTTTGGTTTAATTTTATGTGACCAAATCCCATAATAAATCACTCCTTGTGTGACTAAATGATACAAATCGTCACACAAACATGAAAATAAAGTGGCCATTGGATGGACAATAGTCACACAAAATACAAGTTTACTTGACATTACAGAGCATATGGTCACACTTATTATCACCTACGGCTACTTTTGGTTTAATTTTATGTGACCAAATCCCATAATAAATCACTCCTTGTGTCACTAAATGATACAAATTGTCACACAAACATGAAAATAAAGTGGCCATTGGATGGACAATAGTCACACAAAATACAACTTTACTTGACATTACATAGCATATGGTCACACTTATTATCACCTACGGCCACTTTTGGTTTAATTTTATGTGACCAAATCTCATAATAAATCACTCCTTGTGTGACTAAATGATACAAATCGTCACACAAACATGAAAATAAAGTGGCCATTGGATGGACAATAGTCACACAAAATACAAGTTTACTTGACATTACAGAGCATATGGTCACACTTATTATCACCTACGGCCACTTTTGGTTTAATTTTATGTGACCAAATCCCATAATAAATCAGTACTTGTGTGACTAAATGATATAAATCGTCACACAAACATTAAAATAAAGTGGCCATTAGATGGACAATAGTCACACAACATACAAGTTTACTTCACATTACAGAGCATATGGTCACACTTATTATCACCTACGGCCACTTTTGGTTTAATTTTATGTGACCAAATCTCATAATAAATCACTCCTTGTGTAACTAAATGATACAAATCGTCACACAAACATGAAAATAAAGTGGCCATTGGATGGACAATAGTCACACAAAATACAAGTTTACTTGACATTACAGAGCATATGGTCACACTTATTATCACCTACGGCCACTTTTGGTTTAATTTTATGTGACCAAATCCCATAATAAATCAGTACTTGTGTGACTAAATGATACAAATCGTCACACAAACATGAAAATAAAGTGGCCATTGGATGGACAATAGTCACACAAAATACAAGTTTACTTGACATTACAGAGTATATGGTCACACTTATTATCACCTACGACCACTTTTGGTTTAACTTTATGTGACCAAATCCCATAATAAATCAGTACTTGTGTGACTAAATGATACAAATCGTCACACAAACATGAAAATAAAGTGGCCATTGGATGGACAATAGTCACTCAAAATACAAGTTTACTTGACATTACAGAGCATATGGTCACACTTATTATCACCTACGGCCACTTTTGGTTTAATTTTATGTGACCAAATCCCATAATAAATCAGTACTTGTGTGACTAAATGATACAAATCGTCACACAAACATGAAAATAAAGTGGCCATTGGATGGACAATAGTCACACAAATTACAAGTTTACCTGACATTACAGAGCATATGGTCACACTTATAATCACCTACGGCCACTTTTGGTTTAACTTTATGTGACCAAATTCGATAATAAATCACTCCTTGTGTGACTAAATGATACAAATCGTCACACAAACATGAAAATAAAGTGGCCATTGGATGGACAATAGTCACACATAATAAATCACTACTTGTGTGACTAAATGATACAAATCGTCACACAACCATGAAAATAAAGTGGCCATTGAATGGACAATAGTCACACAAAATACAACTTTACTTGACATTACATAGCATATGGTCACACTTATTATCACCTACGGCCACTTTTGGTTTAATTTTATGTGACCAAATCTCATAATAAATCACTCCTTGTGTGACTAAATGATACAAATCGTCACACAAACATGAAAATAAAGTGGCCATTGGATGGACAATAGTCACACAAAATACAAGTTTACTTGACATTACAGAGCATATGGTCACACTTATTATCACCTACGGCCACTTTTGGTTTAATTTTATGTGACCAAATCCCATAATAAATCAGTACTTGTGTGACTAAATGATATAAATCGTCACACAAACATTAAAATAAAGTGGCCATTAGATGGACAATAGTCACACAACATACAAGTTTACTTCACATTACAGAGCATATGGTCACACTTATTATCACCTACGGCCACTTTTGGTTTAATTTTATGTGACCAAATCTCATAATAAATCACTCCTTGTGTAACTAAATGATACAAATCGTCACACAAACATGAAAATAAAGTGGCCATTGGATGGACAATAGTCACACAAAATACAAGTTTACTTGACATTACAGAGCATATGGTCACACTTATTATCACCTACGGCCACTTTTGGTTTAATTTTATGTGACCAAATCCCATAATAAATCAGTACTTGTGTGACTAAATGATACAAATCGTCACACAAACATGAAAATAAAGTGGCCATTGGATGGACAATAGTCACACAAAATACAAGTTTACTTGACATTACAGAGTATATGGTCACACTTATTATCACCTACGACCACTTTTGGTTTAACTTTATGTGACCAAATCCCATAATAAATCAGTACTTGTGTGACTAAATGATACAAATCGTCACACAAACATGAAAATAAAGTGGCCATTGGATGGACAATAGTCACTCAAAATACAAGTTTACTTGACATTACAGAGCATATGGTCACACTTATTATCACCTACGGCCACTTTTGGTTTAATTTTATGTGACCAAATCCCATAATAAATCAGTACTTGTGTGACTAAATGATACAAATCGTCACACAAACATGAAAATAAAGTGGCCATTGGATGGACAATAGTCACACAAATTACAAGTTTACCTGACATTACAGAGCATATGGTCACACTTATAATCACCTACGGCCACTTTTGGTATAACTTTATGTGACCAAATTCGATAATAAATCACTCCTTGTGTGACTAAATGATACAAATCGTCACACAAACATGAAAATAAAGTGGCCATTGGATGGACAATAGTCACACATAATAAATCACTACTTGTGTGACTAAATGATACAAATCGTCACACAACCATGAAAATAAAGTGGCCATTGAATGGACAATAGTCACACAAAATACAAGTTTACTTGACATTACAGAGCATATGGTCACACTTATTATCACCTACGGCCACTTTTGGTTTAATTTTATGTGACCAAATCCCATAATAAATCACTCCTTGTGTGACTAAATGATACAAATCGTCACACAAACATGAAAATAAAGTGGCCATTGGATGGACAATAGTCACACAAAATACAAGTTTACTTGACATTACAGAGCATATGGTCACACTTATTATCACCTACGGCTACTTTTGGTTTAATTTTATGTGACCAAATCCCATAATAAATCACTCCTTGTGTCACTAAATGATACAAATTGTCACACAAACATGAAAATAAAGTGGCCATTGGATGGACAATAGTCACACAAAATACAACTTTAATTGACATTACAGAGCATATGGTCACACTTATTATCACCTACGGCCACTTTTGGTTTAATTTTATGTGACCAAATCCCATAATAAATCAGTACTTGTGTGACTAAATGATATAAATCGTCACACAAACATTAAAATAAAGTGGCCATTAGATGGACAATAGTCACACAAAATACAAGTTTACTTCACATTACAGAGCATATGGTCACACTTATTATCACCTACGAGCACTTTTGGTTTAATTTTATGTGACCAAATGTGACAACCGGCAAAAATCTAGGATTCAACTCCGCTCAGGTAATAAACTTAGAGGAATTTTTTTTTTTTTGTTAAACTATAATTTTAGTGAATTAACGCCTATAATTAAATAACATTGAATTGAGGCGCCTTATCGTTACAACCCGACACTAAACAAGCGTTTATCCGTGGATGCATATAAATGTGACAAAGTGCTTACGTTTATGTTTATTAATTCATTTAGTAAACCCTAATATATATATATATATACTTATATATATATATATAAGTATGTGTGAAACAATAATATAGTGATAAGTACACTTACTTGCATGAAAGTAACAAACCACCACCTTTGCATGAAATACAACATAATAATTAAATAAATACTTATAATTAAATTATTTAAGAATTTAATTAAATTATAATTAAAAATCTGATTTTAATTTCTATTTAATTAAATAAAACTAATTTAATTAATTAAAATAATAAATTACACATTTATCACCACCACCTCTCCACCAATCACCACCAAAACTCTTCACTCCCCCCCCCCCCCCCCCAAGGCCGGCCACCCCTTCACCTTCCCCCCCCCCCCCCCCCCCTCTCTTTTCTTCTATTTAAACAACCTACACCCATCCCTTTCTCACTTTTCACACACACACATCCAATTCTCTCTTCCTCACACCATTTTTCTTCCATTTTCTCTCCCAAAAATCTGCCCTAAATTCACCATCAAAAACCACCACAAATCACCACACAAACAACCCTAAATCCACCCAAAAACAACTTACTTTTATCTTAGATTCGTTGGTAAGAAGATACACCATTTTCTCTTCTTTACTTCCTTCAATTTCTATACAATAATCATCACCCATGGATGAATAATGCAAGACTTATAGTAATATATCTATATCTATGTATATACATCTTTTATTTTACTATATACATATGTAAGATTTTATGTAAGGCTATGCCTACAAATCTACATATGTATATATGCACTTTATATTTCATTTTTGTTAATATCTTATGTATGGATATGCCTACGATCATATATGTATACATGCATCTTTATATTTTGTGTTGTTGTGATTCTTATGTATGGCTATGCCTACAAAATAGATGTAAACATGCATTATATTACTCATCTTCATCTCCATTTTCTTTTTATTTGAAGTATTGAAAAGTATGGCTAAGCCTACAAAAATGACTTGATGTTTGTAGATTATCACTTGCACATAATCATGTGTTAAAGATAAGTGATAATCCATGATCAAACCGATATCAAGTTGAAAGATGTAAATTTTACTTATTACATGTCTACAAAATCTTTCAAGAATATCATGCTTGTAATATACTCAAAATCTGTAGAAAAATGATGGAAATTGCATGTGGGAAAAAGGGCTAAACAATGATTAGTGCCTATGTGTTAGGGTGGTGGTCTATGACTTGAAATCCTAACCCACACATACCCATGCAATCTGTCCAGATTTCTATATCTCACTTTGTGAGGTCATAAATCTGTGTATACTTAACAAAATACCACCATTTTACTACTGAAATTACTATTATGTATTAGCTTTCAAACCCAAGTGGTCTCACTCAAAAACATGGAGTATTCGACCTTCAAACAGCCCATACGAAACTATTGCGCATGTTATGGCAGATTCGTATACCTCACTTTGCAAGGTCATGACTCCATGAATACTTAACCTAAGACTACCATTTTATTATTGATTTTAATGTTATTAAGCTTATCTAACAAGATTATGTTCAAATATAAGTTTAAAATACGTTTCTATAAATTTATACACAAAGGAACACAATCTGTCCAGAAAAACACAGGTTACTAAAATGGTCGTAACTTGAGTTCTAGGAAGAGTTAGAAGATGCATTTTTTTTTGAAATTTGCGTATTGAAAAGACCTACAACTTTCATGTTTTACACTTTTACCAGAAACGCACGTATTTTTCTCAGTAAGCCAATTTACGGGTCTGGTATGGAGACTTTCTGGAATTTTGTTGGATTCTTACTAAAGATCACTTGAAAAGGTGTAAATATACCCAAAAATGGTTAAATAAAACGTGACACTTAAACCAAAGCTATGGGTGATGAAACTTTACAAAAAGTAGAACTAATATGTATATGCTATATAACTAAACTTAAGCGTTTTTATGTGATCTAGGACGCGTTAATCCCATCGAGACCCAAACCAATACTTGCTAATTTCCGCTCTCTCACTAAGGTGAGTCTCATGGCCCCTATTTCTTTTTTTAAATGCTTTGACATGTTTTGGGGTGAGAATACATGTTCTTTTCTTTGTGGACACAAACTAAACTGTTATGTATTGCATGAGTTGACACTATCCATTATGTAGGCCTTTATCATGAATTGTTAGTTAAGGACTTAAACGTGAATGTCATGAATAGATCTATTTGGGTTGACGCCCCCATCCGGGTTGGTAGCGCCAACATGACTATAAGTCAAACGGGTGCATTGTCATTTGAGAACTACTTGTGTTTGGATAGGACACTTGCGAGGCACTAAATGTTAAGGTTTCAATTCATGAGCTTATGGCAATAGTAATACAATTTTTACTATATTGTTGAATGACAATATAACTTGAAATCTCGTGATCCACGGTAATGTTTTACAACTATTAAAACCTATGAGCTCACCAACTTTATGTTGACCCATTTTTACATGTTATTCTCAGGTAATTAAGATGCTTGCTATTTGTGAAGATGGCATACCCCTTTTGAAGTTAGGAACTACATTTGCATGGACGAACATTGCTTTTGATCTTAAATTCTTAAACTCCTAACTATGTTGTAACTTATGGGAATTGTTTGTAAACTTTTTAAAGACAAATGGTCTAAGTCTGTAAGACATTTTAAACTTTTATGATGTATGTTTAAAACGACTCATGTAGAAGTCGTTCATTGTAATTCTTGTGTTGTGATCTCATGATAGTCGCATCTCGCAACCTTCCGCCGAGGCGGGGTGTGACAGATTGGTATCAGAGCCCAAGGTTATAGTGAACTAGGTTGCATTAGTGGGCCTAGACTATAGCCATGACTGGAATAAGGACTTTTAGGTGTACTTGAATCCATACATCCTTGCCTACTTACCGAATGTGGTTCCATGCATGCTTATTACATGTTAATTGTTAAGTTAGTACATACATGTTGAATAATTACTTATTTTATATACTCCCTATTTATATACTATAATCTTATATGACAGAGTATGTCGAACCCTAGTAGCCCTGTCCAAGTCGTGTCCGACGATGACTCCGAGACGGCTGCATGCCTCCTCACCTCGCTTAAGTCACCCTCATTCATGCCTGTGTCCGCTACCCGAGTTGAAAAGACGGATTCCTCCAATGAGACCGAGCCAATGGAGGAGGAGACCGAGCCAATGGAGGAAGAGTCCGAGCCTACTGAAGACAAGTCCGATCCCGAAGAATCCCATCCCTCCCCTGTCATACCTACTAAGACTGCCCCTGCTCCCTCTACCCAACCAAAACCAGCCTCTTCACTCCGATCATTCCGCCCCGGGGGACCACGGTTGATGCGTACCCCTCGGATAACCGTGTTCCCACCTTTGACTGAGACATTCTCCATTCCCCCTACCGGGACTTCCAACACTACTACTAGACGAGTGCGATCCCGCAAGTGGACTTGGATGCAGGAGCAGATTCAGTCTTGGAGAAAAGAAGAAGGGATACCCGAGACACTGGAAGTTGGGGAGCCCTCCACCACTACACCCATACCCTCTCTCACTTTGGAGCCTGTACATCACACTATCCCCGTTGTGATAGCACGTTTGGTTGATCAGGAGAGGAGACTTAATCAGCTGGAGTACGACCAGGATGAGTCACGTTCCGATAAAGTGGAACTCATAGAGGCACAAGTTTCGGAAGTTGAGAGGAGGATTAGTAACATGGACTACACGGTTTACTGTGCTGATGACGACATCAAGATTCTTCGAGAGGAGGTTACTGAGTTACGCCGACGAGTGGAGCACAGCGAAAGGCGCGCTGAGTTAGCAGAAGAGCGCGCGACTAGGGCAGAGCAGCGTATGTCCGCGTTGGAGCATAGTTTGGGACGTGTTAGTGCAGTTTTGGGCCAGTTTCGCGGATAGTTTCATTTCGATTTCTAACCTACTATGGCGGGTTGTGCCTAGAGGATAAATTTATGGATTTGCTTGTATTTTTCCGGATGTTTCATTCCCGGCCTGTTTTTGTGAACAATGAATCAAGTATTTTGACTAAGTTTATGCTCTTGTTGGGTTATTAATCTTACTATCTTGTGATTTTGGTTGTGTGGTTTGTACTTATTTATTCCTTACACGCATGATAAAGTTCTATCTTGTATAGTATCTCATTGTCTTGTTGTGCTTTGTAATTTCAAGAAACATGCCACCCAAGAGAACATCCACGATGAGTAATGCAGCTATCGAGCGACTTGTAGCACAAAGAGTAGCTGAGGCAATCGCCACCCAAAGGACTGAGAGGAACGATGGAAACGAAAGAACCATTAGAAGGAATGAAACCGGAGAAGGTTCGGGGAATGTAACCCGAGAATGCACCTATAAGGACTTTTCGAATTGCAAACCCCATCACTTCAATGGAACCGAAGGAGCTGTCGGTTTGGTTCGGTGGTTTGAGAAGCTAGAGTCAGTTTTCCGTATTAGCAACTGCAAGGAAGATTGTAAGGTTAAGTATGCAACATGCACCCTTCAAGATGGTGCGTTATCATGGTGGAATTCATACGCCCATTCGGTAGGCATTGATGCTGCTTATCAGATTTCTTGGGAAGATCTTAAGAAAATGATGACGGAAGAGTACTGTCCTCGGAATGAACTACAGAAGTTGGAGGTAGAATTTTGGAATCTGGTTGTCATTGGGACTGATGTAGCTAGATATACAAGGAGATTCCATGAGTTGGCACTTCTTTGCCCATCTATGGTCACTCCCGAGTACAAGAGAATTGAACGTTATATCTGGGGACTTCCCTCCCAAATCCAAGGAAATGTAACTTCATCCAAGCCCAATACGATCCACGATGCCGTCCGCATGGCACACAGTTTAATGGATCAAATTGTGCGACGTGGGGCTCTGGAAAGGGGAAATGTTGATAAGAATTCCGATGGTAAAAGGAAATGGGAGGAAAGTTCTAGGGGAAACACCAGCCAACAACAAAATAAGAAGACCGAGACAGTTAGGGCTTATGCTGCAGGGCCATATGCTAAGAAAGGTTATGCTGGAAACAAACCATATTGTAAGCGTTGCAACCTTCACCACAAAGGTCCCTGTAGCAACGCATGTGGGAGATGTAAGAAGCTTGGCCATCAAGCTAAGGATTGTCGGAGCCCTGCACCTGTCGCCAACCCTAACCCTCCAAACACATGCTACGGGTGCGGGAGTGCTAGACACTTTAAAAAGGATTGTCCGAAGCTGAAAAATCAGAATAACAATGCGGCGCGCGGCAGAGCATTCGTGATCAACACCAATGAAGCACGCCAGGATCCCAACCTAGTCACGGGTACGTTTCTCCTAAATGACAAGGTTGTTTCAGTCTTATTTGATACTGGTGCTGATGAGAGTTTCGTGTCTAACGAGTTTAGCCCCTTACTTAATATCACTCCAACTGCCTTAGACACTAAATACACGGTAGAGTTAGCTAATGGTAAATTAATTGAAGCTGATAGCATAATTCAAAACTGTTCCCTAAACTTAGCAAGCGAAATCTTTCCCATAAATTTGATACCCGTCAAAATAGGAAGCTTTGACGTCATCGTTGGCATGGATTGGCTGTCCAAGAATCGTGCCGAAATAGTATTCTATGATAAGATTGTCCGCATACCCCTCTCTAGCGGAGCAACTTTAATGATACAAGGAGAAAAGAGTGGAACGAGATTGAACATCATATCGTGCATGAAAACACAGAAGTACCTAAGAAAAGGGTACCAAGCAATCTTAGCTCACGTTGTAGAGGAGAAACCGGAAGAGAGACGACTCGAGGATGTCCCTATCGTACGGGATTTTCCCGAAGTTTTCCCTGAAGACTTGCCTGGACTACCACCATCCCGGCAAGTGGAATTTCATATCGACTTGGTGCCTGGTGCGGCACCCGTTGCCCGAGCACCATATCGATTAGCCCCTTCCGAAATGCAAGAGTTGTCAAGTCAACTACAAGAGCTTTTAGATAAAGGGTTTATCCGGCCAAGTTCCTCACCCTGGGGAGCTCCCGTCTTATTTGTGAAAAAGAAGGATGGATCCTTAAGAATGTGCATCGATTATCGGGAATTGAATAAACTAACCGTGAAGAACCGTTACCCACTCCCTCGAATTGATGACTTATTCGATCAGCTGCAAGGCTCGAGTTTTTACTCAAAAATTGACCTACGATCGGGGTATCATCAGTTGAGAGTCGGAGAAGAAAGCATCCCAAAGACAGCATTTAGAACTCGGTATGGTCATTACGAGTTCCAAGTAATGCCGTTTGGTCTTACTAACGCACCGGCTGTATTCATGGACCTCATGAACCGCGTGTGTAAACCGTACTTAGATAAGTTCGTCATTGTATTCATCGATGACATCTTGATCTATTCGAAGAACAAAGAGGACCATGAAAAGCATTTGAGATCAATCTTGGAGTTGCTTAAAAAGGAGGAGTTATATGCTAAGTTCTCAAAGTGTGAGTTTTGGTTACGAAGAGTGCAATTTCTAGGACATGTTATTGATAGTCAAGGAATACATGTCGACCCTGCCAAGATTGAGGCTATCAAAAATTGGGAGACGCCTAGAACCCCAACAGAAGTACGGCAATTCTTAGGTCTTGCTGGTTACTATAGACGATTCATCGAGAATTTTTCTAAAATAGCCAAACCCTTGACACTGCTAACTCAGAAAATAGCAAAGTATAATTGGAGTGATGAGCAGGAGGAAGCTTTCCAATTGTTGAAGCAAAAACTTTGTAGCGCACCAGTATTATCATTGCCGGAGGGAACCGAAAATTTTGTAGTCTTTTGCGATGCATCACGACAAGGGCTAGGATGTGTGTTAATGCAAAAGGAGAAAGTCATAGCTTATGCTTCTCGTCAACTTAAAGTGCATGAGAAAAACTACACAACCCATGACCTGGAATTGGGAGCAGTGGTGTTTGCACTCAAGATTTGGAGGCACTACCTCTATGGTACAAAGTGTACCGTGTTTACAGATCATAAAAGCCTTCAGCACATTTTCGATCAAAAGGATCTTAACATGAGACAGCGTAGGTGGGTTGAATTGCTCAGTGATTACGATTGCGAAATTCGTTATCACCCGGGCAAGGCAAATGTTGTAGCTGATGCTTTGAGCAGAAAAGAACGGATGAAACCACTACGAGTTAGGGCTTTAGGTATGACCATTCATACGAACCTTACCTCTCAAATTCGGGATGCTCAACTCGAGGCAATCAAGGAGGAGAATGTAAAGGGCGAATCTCTACGCGGTATGGATAAGCAATTTGAGGTTAAGTCCGATGGAATCCGATATTATATGAATCGCATATGGATACCAAGTTTTGGTAACTTGAGGAAGTTGGTAATGGACGAGGCACATAAATCTAGATATTCCATCCATCCGGGTGCTGACAAGATGTACCATGGGCTTAAGGACTTGTATTGGTGGCCTAACATGAAGACTGAGGTGGCCACCTATGTTAGTAAATGCTTGACGTGTGCCAAGGTAAAGGTCGAGTATCAGAAACCATCAGGTCTATTGCAACAACCCGAAATACCCCAATGGAAGTGGGAGCAAATAACAATGGACTTTATTACTAAGCTCCCTAAGACAGCGACTGGTTGTGATACAATTTGGGTAATCGTTGATCGCCTGACAAAGTCCGCCCACTTTCTAGCAATCAAGGAGACCGACACAATGGAAAGATTAACTAGAATTTACTTGAAGGAGGTGGTGACAAGGCACGGAGTGCCCATCTCGATTATCTCTGATCGAGATAGCCGTTTCACCTCTAGGTTTTGGCTATTACTCCAAAAAGCCCTAGGCACTCGCTTGGATATGAGTACCGCATACCACCCTCAGACAGATGGCCAAAGCGAAAGGACAATTCAAACCCTAGAAGATATGTTACGCGCATGTGTTATCGACTTTGGACGTGGCTGGGAGAACCACCTGCCACTATGCGAGTTCTCTTACAACAACAGTTATCACACCAGCATCAAGGCCGCCCCATTCGAAGCACTTTATGGACGAAAGTGTCGATCGCCTGTATGTTGGACTGAGGTGGGAGATAGTCAACTCCCTGGTCCAGAGATTATACACGAAACAACCGAGAAGATTGTGCAAATCCAAAATAGACTGAAGGCAGCCCGCGACCGCCAAAAGAGTTATGCAGATACGAGGCGAAAACCGTTAGAATTTCAAATTGGGGATAGAGTCATGTTGAAAGTGTCGCCTTGGAAAGGCGTAGTCCGTTTTGGGAAACGAGGAAAGCTAAACCCTAGATATGTCGGGCCATTTGAAGTACTGGAGAGGATTGGTCCAGTTGCATACAAACTTAAATTGCCCCAAGAACTCAGTAATGTACATGACACGTTTCATGTGTCAAATCTGAAAAAGTGTTTATCAGACGAATCCCTTATCATACCAGTCGGAGAAGTACAAATCGATGAGAAATTGCATTTTATCGAAGAACCAATTGAGATCATGGACCGAGAGATAAAGACCTTGAAGCGGAGTCGTATACCCATTGTAAAGGTTAGGTGGAATTCGAAGCGAGGTCCGGAATTCACCTGCATCCCCACTTATTCTCAAACCCTGCACCAACCGAGGTCACGAACTAAATTTCGGGACGAAATTCTTTTAACAGGGGGAGAATGTGACAACCGGCAAAAATCTAGGATTCAACTCCGCTCAGGTAATAAACTTAGAGGAATTTTTTTTTTTTTGTTAAACTATAATTTTAGTGAATTAACGCCTATAATTAAATAACATTGAATTTAGGCGCCTTATCGTTACAACCCGACACTAAACAAGCGTTTATCCGTGGATGCATATAAATGTGACAAAGTGCTTACGTTTATGTTTATTAATTCATTTAGGAAACCCTAATATATATATATATATATACTTATATATATATATATAAGTATGTGTGAAACAATAATATAGTGATAAGTACACTTACTTGCATGAAAGTAACAAACCACCACCTTTGCATGAAATACAACATAATAATTAAATAAATACTTATAATTAAATTATTTAAGAATTTAATTAAATTATAATTAAAAATCTGATTTTAATTTCTATTTAATTAAATAAAACTAATTTAATTAATTAAAATAATAAATTACACATTTATCACCACCACCTCTCCACCAATCACCACCAAAACTCTTCACTCCCCCCCCCCCCAAGGCCGGCCACCCCTTCACCTTCCCCCCCCCCCTCTCTTTTCTTCTATTTAAACAACCTACACCCATCCCTTTCTCACTTTTCACACACACACATCCAATTCTCTCTTCCTCACACCATTTTTCTTCCATTTTCTCTCCCAAAAATCTGCCCTAAATTCACCATCAAAAACCACCACAAATCACCACACAAACAACCCTAAATCCACCCAAAAACAACTTACTTTTATCTTAGATTCGTTGGTAAGAAGATACACCATTTTCTCTTCTTTACTTCCTTCAATTTCTATACAATAATCATCACCCATGGATGAATAATGCAAGACTTATAATAATATATCTATATCTATGTATATACATCTTTTATTTTACTATATACATATGTAAGATTTTATGTAAGGCTATGCCTACAAATCTACATATGTATATATGCACTTTATATTTCATTTTTGTTAATATCTTATGTATGGATATGCCTACGATCATATATGTATACATGCATCTTTATATTTTGTGTTGTTGTGATTCTTATGTATGGCTATGCCTACAAAATAGATGTAAACATGCATTATATTACTCATCTTCATCTCCATTTTCTTTTTATTTGAAGTATTGAAAAGTATGGCTAAGCCTACAAAAATGACTTGATGTTTGTAGATTATCACTTGCACATAATCATGTGTTAAAGATAAGTGATAATCCATGATCAAACCGATATCAAGTTGAAAGATGTAAATTTTACTTATTACATGTCTACAAAATCTTTCAAGAATATCATGCTTGTAATATACTCAAAATCTGTAGAAAAATGATGGAAATTGCATGTGGGAAAAAGGGCTAAACAATGATTAGTGCCTATGTGTTAGGGTGGTGGTCTATGACTTGAAATCCTAACCCACACATACCCATGCAATCTGTCCAGATTTCTATATCTCACTTTGTGAGGTCATAAATCTGTGTATACTTAACAAAATACCACCATTTTACTACTGAAATTACTATTATGTATTAGCTTTCAAACCCAAGTGGTCTCACTCAAAAACATGGAGTATTCGACCTCCAAACAGCCCATACGAAACTATTGCGCATGTTATGGCAGATTCGTATACCTCACTTTGCAAGGTCATGACTCCATGAATACTTAACCTAAGACTACCATTTTATTATTGATTTTAATGTTATTAAGCTTATCTAACAAGATTATGTTCAAATATAAGTTTAAAATACGTTTCTATAAATTTATACACAAAGGAACACAATCTGTCCAGAAAAACACAGGTTACTAAAATGGTCGTAACTTGAGTTCTAGGAAGAGTTAGAAGATGCATTTTTTTTTGAAATTTGCGTATTGAAAAGACCTACAACTTTCATGTTTTACACTTTTACCAGAAACGCACGTATTTTTCTCAGTAAGCCAATTTACGGGTCTGGTATGGAGACTTTCTGGAATTTTGTTGGATTCTTACTAAAGATCACTTGAAAAGGTGTAAATATACCCAAAAATGGTTAAATAAAACGTGACACTTAAACCAAAGCTATGGGTGATGAAACTTTACAAAAAGTAGAACTAATATGTATATGCTATATAACTAAACTTAAGCGTTTTTATGTGATCTAGGACGCGTTAATCCCATCGAGACCCAAACCAATACTTGCTAATTTCCGCTCTCTCACTAAGGTGAGTCTCATGGCCCCTATTTCTTTTTTTAAATGCTTTGACATGTTTTGGGGTGAGAATACATGTTCTTTTCTTTGTGGACACAAACTAAACTGTTATGTATTGCATGAGTTGACACTATCCATTATGTAGGCCTTTATCATGAATTGTTAGTTAAGGACTTAAACGTGAATGTCATGAATAGATCTATTTGGGTTGACGCCCCCATCCGGGTTGGTAGCGCCAACATGACTATAAGTCAAACGGGTGCATTGTCATTTGAGAACTACTTGTGTTTGGATAGGACACTTGCGAGGCACTAAATGTTAAGGTTTCAATTCATGAGCTTATGGCAATAGTAATACAATTTTTACTATATTGTTGAATGACAATATAACTTGAAATCTCGTGATCCACGGTAATGTTTTACAACTATTAAAACCTATGAGCTCACCAACTTTATGTTGACCCATTTTTACATGTTATTCTCAGGTAATTAAGATGCTTGCTATTTGTGAAGATGGCATACCCCTTTTGAAGTTAGGAACTACATTTGCATGGACGAACATTGCTTTTGATCTTAAATTCTTAAACTCCTAACTATGTTGTAACTTATGGGAATTGTTTGTAAACTTTTTAAAGACAAATGGACTAAGTCTGTAAGACATTTTAAACTTTTATGATGTATGTTTAAAACGACTCATGTAGAAGTCGTTCATTGTAATTCTTGTGTTGTGATCTCATGATAGTCGCATCTCGCAACCTTCCGCCGAGGCGGGGTGTGACACCAAATCCCATAATAAATCACTCCTTGTGTGACTAAATGATACAAATCGTCACACAAACATGAAAATAAAGTGGCCATTGGATGGACAATAGTCACACAAAATACAAGTTTACTTGACATTACAGAGCATATGGTCACACTTATTATCACCTACGGCGACTTTTGGTTTAATTTTATGTGACCAAATCCCATAATAAATCAGTACTTGTGTGACTAAATGATACTAATCGTCACACAAACATGAAAATAAAGTGGCCATTGGATGGACAATAGTCACACAAAATACAAGTTTACTTGACATTACAGAGCATATGGTCACACTTATTATCACCTACGGCCACTTTTGGTTTAATTTTATGTGACCAAATCCCATAATAAATCAGTACTTGTGTGACTAAATGATACAAATCGTCACACAAACATGAAAATAAAGTGGCCATTGGATGGACAATAGTCACACAAAATACAAGTTTACTTGACATTACAGAGTATATGGTCACACTTATTATCACCTACGACCACTTTTGGTTTAACTTTATGTGACCAAATCCCATAATAAATCAGTACTTGTGTGACTAAATGATACAAATCGTCACACAAACATGAAAATAAAGTGGCCATTGGATGGACAATAGTCACACAAAATACAAGTTTACTTAACATTACAGAGCATATGGTCACACTTATTATCACCTACGACCACTTTTGGTTTAATTTTATGTGACCAAATCCCATAATAAATCAGTACTTGTGTGACTAAATGATACAAATCGTCACGCAAACATGAAAATAAAGTGGCCATTGGATGGACAATAGTCACACATAATAAATCACTACATGTGTGACTAAATGATACAAATCGTCACACAAACATGAAAATAAAGTGGCCATTTGACGGAAAATAGTCACACAAAATACAAGTTTACTTGACATTACATAGCATATGGTCACACTTATTATCACCTACGGCCACTTTTGGTTTAATTTTATGTGACCAAATCCCATAATAAATCAGTACTTGTGTGACTAAATGATATAAATCGTCACACAAACATTAAAATAAAGTGGCCATTAGATGGACAATAGTCACACAAAATACAAGTTTACTTCACATTACAGAGCATATGGTCACACTTATTATCACCTACGGCCACTTTTGGTTTAATTTTATGTGACCAAATCCCATAATAAATCACTCTTTGTGTGACTAAATGATACAAATCGTCACACAAACATGAAAATAAAGTGGCCATTGGATGGACAATAGTCACACAAAATACAAGTTTACTTGACATTACAGAGCATATGGTCACACTTATTATCACCTACGGCTACTTTTGGTTTAATTTTATGTGACCAAATCCCATAATAAATCACTCCTTGTGTGACTAAATGATACAAATTGTCACACAAACATGAAAATAAAGTGGCCATTGGATGGACAATAGTCACACATAATAAATCACTACTTGTGTGACTAAATGATACAAATCGTCACACAAACATGAAAATAAAGTGGCCATTTGATGGAAAATAGTCACACAAAATACAAGTTTACTTGACATTACATAGCATATGGTCACACTTATTATCACCTACGGCCACTTTTGGTTTAAGTTTATGTGACCAAATCCCCTAATAAATCACTCCTTGTGTCACTAAATGATACAAATTGTCACACAAACATGAAAATAAAGTGGCCATTGGATGGACAATAGTCACACAAAATACAACTTTACTTGACATTACAGAGCATATGGTCACACTTATTATCACCTACGGCCACTTTTGGTTTAATTTTATGTGACCAAATCACATAATAAATCAGTACTTGTGTGACTAAATGATATAAATCGTCACACAAACATTAAAAAAAGTGGCCATTAGATGGACAATAGTCACACAACATACAAGTTTACTTCACGTTACAGAGCATATGGTCACACTTATTATTACCTACGGCCACTTTTGGTTTAATTTTATGTGACCAAATCCCATAATAAATCATTCCTTGTGTGACTAAATGATACAAATCGTCACACAAACATGAAAATAAAGTGGCCATTGGATGGACAATAGTCACACAAAATACAAGTTTACTTGACATTACGGAGCATATGGTCACACTTATTATCACCTACGGCCACTTTTGGTTTAATTTTATGTGACCAAATCCCATATTAAATCAGTACTTGTGTGACTAAATGATACAAATCGTCACACAAACATGAAAATAAAGTGGCCATTGGATGGACAATAGTCACACAAAATACAAGTTTACTTGACATTACAGAGCATATGGTCACACTTATTATCACCTACGGCCACTTTTGGTTTAATTTTATGTTACCAAATCCCATAATAAATCAGTACTTGTGTGACTAAATGATACAAATCGTCACACAAACATGAAAATAAAGTGGCCATTGGATGGACAATAGTCACACAAAATACAAGTTTACTTGACATTACAGAGTATATGGTCACACTTATTATCACCTACGACCACTTTTGGTTTAACTTTATGTGACCAAATCCCATAATAAATCAGTACTTGTGTGACTAAATGATACAAATCGTCACACAAACATGAAAATAAAGTGGCCATTGGATGGACAATAGTCACACAAAATACAAGTTTACTTGACATTACAGAGCATATGGTCACACTTATTATCACCTACGGCCACTTTTGGTTTAATTTTATGTGACCAAATCCCATAATAAATCACTCCTTGTGTAACTAAATGATATAAATCGTCACACAAACATGAAAATAAAGTGGCCATTGGATGGACAATAGTCACACAAAATACAAGTTTACTTGACATTACAGAGCATATGGTCTCACTTATTATCACCTACGGCCACTTTTGGTTTCATTTTATGTGACCAAATCCCATAATAAATCAGTACTTGTGTGACTAAATGATACAAATCGTCACACAAACATGAAAATAAAGTGGCCATTGGATGGACAGTAGTCACACAAATTACAAGTTTACTTGACATTACAGAGCATATGGTCACACTTATAATCACCTACGACCACTTTTGGTTTAACTTTATGTGACCAAATTCGATAATAAATCACTCCTTGTGTGACTAAATGATACAAATCGTTACACAAACATGAAAATAAAGTGGCCATTGGATGAACAATAGTCACACATAATAAATCACTACTTGTGTGACTAAATGATACAAATCGTCACACAACCATGAAAATAAAGTGGCCATTGAATGGACAATAGTCACACAAAATACAAGTTTACTTGACATTACAGAGCATATGGTCACACTTATTATCACCTACGGCCACTTTTGGTTTAATTTTATGTGACCAAATCCCATAATAAATCACTCCTTGTGTGACTAAATGATACAAATCGTCACACAAACATGAAAATAAAGTGGCCATTGGATGGACAATAGTCACACAAAATACAAGTTTACTTGACATTACAGAGCATATGGTCACACTTATTATCACCTACGGCTACTTTTGGTTTAATTTTATGTGACCAAATCCCATAATAAATCACTCCTTGTGTCACTAAATGATACAAATTGTCACACAAACATGAAAATAAAGTGGCCATTGGATGGACAATAGTCACACAAAATACAACTTTACTTGACATTACAGAGCATATGGTCACACTTATTATCACCTACGGCCACTTTTGGTTTAATTTTATGTGACCAAATCCCATAATAAATCAGTACTTGTGTGACTAAATGATATAAATCGTCACACAAACATTAAAATAAAGTGGCCATTAGATGGACAATAGTCACACAAAATACAAGTTTACTTCACATTACAGAGCATATGGTCACACTTATTATCACCTACGGCCACTTTTGGTTTAATTTTATGTGACCAAATCCCATAATAAATCAATACTTGTGTGACTAAATGATACAAATCGTCACACAAACATGAAAATAAAGTGGCCATTGGATGGACAATAGTCACACAAAATACAAGTTTACTTGACATTACAGAGCATATGGTCACACTTATTATCACCTACGGCCACTTTTGGTTTAATTTTATGTGACCAAATCCCATAATAAATCAGTACTTGTGTGACTAAATGATACAAATCGTCACACAAACATGAAAATAAAGTGGCCATTGGATGGACAATAGTCACACAAAATACAAGTTTACTTGACATTACAGAGCATATGGTCACACTTATTATCACCTACGGCCACTTTTGGTTTAATTTTATGTGACCAAATCCCATAATAAATCAGTACTTGTGTGACTAAATGATACAAATCGTCACACAAACATGAAAATAAAGTGGCCATTGGATGGACAATAGTCACGCAAAATACAAGTTTACTTGACATTACAGAGTATATGGTCACACTTATTATCACCTACGACCACTTTTGGTTTAACTTTATGTGACCAAATCCCATAATAAATCAGTACTTGTGTGACTAAATGATACAAATCGTCACACAAACATGAAAATAAAGTGGCCATTGGATGGACAATAGTCACACAAAATACAAGTTTACTTGACATTACAGAGCATATGGTCACACTTATTATCACCTACGTCCACTTTTGGTTTAATTTTATGTGACCAAATCCCATAATAAATCACTCCTTGTGTAACTAAATGATACAAATCGTCACACAAACATGAAAATAAAGTGGCCATTGGATGGACAATAGTCACACAAAATACAAGTTTACTTGACATTACAGAGCATATGGTCACACTTATTATCACCTACGGCCACTTTTGGTTTAATTTTATGTGACCAAATCCCATAATAAATCAGTACTTGTGTGACTAAATGATACAAATCGTCACGCAAACATGAAAATAAAGTGGCCATTGGATGGACAATAGTCACACAAATTACAAGTTTACTTGACATTACAGAGCATATGTTCACACTTATAATCACCTACGGCCACTTTTGGTTTAACTTTATGTGACCAAATTCGATAATAAATCACTCCTTGTGTGACTAAATGATACGAATCGTCACACAAACATGAAAATAAAGTGGCCATTGGATGGACAATAGTCACACATAATAAATCACTACTTGTGTGACTAAATGATACAAATCGTCACACAAACATGAAAATAAAGTGGCCATTTGATGGAAAATAGTCACACAAAATACAAGTTTACTTGACATTACATAGCATATGGTCACACTTATTATCACCTACGGCCACTTTTGGTTTAATTTTATGTGACCAAATCCCATAATAAATCAGTACTTGTGTGACTAAATGATACAAATCGTCACACAAACATGAAAATAAAGTGGCCATTGGATGGACAATAGTCACACAAATTACAAGTTTACTTGACATTACAGAGCATATGGTCACACTTATAATCACCTACGGCCACTTTTGGTTTAACTTTATGTGACCAAATTCGATAATAAATCACTCCTTGTGTGACTAAATGATACAAATCGTCACACAAACATGAAAATAAAGTGGCCATTGGATGGACAATAGTCACACATAATAAATCACTACTTGTGTGACTAAATGATACAAATCGTCACACAACCGTGAAAATAAAGTGGCCATTGAATGGACAATAGTCACACAAAATACAAGTTTACTTGACATTACAGAGCATATTGTCACACTTATTATCACCTACGGCCACTTTTGGTTTAATTTTATGTGACCAAATCCCATAATAAATCACTCCTTGTGTGACTAAATGATACAAATCGTCACACAAACATGAAAATAAAGTGGCCATTGGATGGACAATAGTCACACAAAATACAAGTTTACTTGACATTACAGAGCATATGGTCACACTTATTATCACCTACGGCTACTTTTGGTTTAATTTTATGTGACCAAATCCCATAATAAATCACTCCTTGTGTCACTAAATGATACAAATTGTCACACAAACATGAAAATAAAGTGGCCATTGGATGGACAATAGTCACACAAAATACAACTTTACTTGACATTACAGAGCATATGGTCACACTTATTATCACCTACGGCCACTTTTGGTTTAATTTTATGTGACCAAATCCCATAATAAATCAGTACTTGTGTGACTAAATGATATAAATCGTCACACAAACATTAAAATAAAGTGGCCATTAGATGGACAATAGTCACACAAAATACAAGTTTACTTCACATTACAGAGCATATGGTCACACTTATTATCACCTACGGCACTTTTGGTTTAATTTTATGTGACCAAATCCCATAATAAATCACTATTTGTGTGACTAAATGATACAAATCGTCACACAAACATGAAAATAAAGTGGCCATTGGATGGACAATAGTCACACAAAATACAAGTTTACTTGACATTACAGAGCATATGGTCACACTTATTATCACCTACGGCCACTTTTGGTTTAATTTTATGTGACCAAATCCCATAATAAATCAGTACTTGTGTGACTAAATGATACAAATCGTCACACAAACATGAAAATAAAGTGGCCATTGGATGGACAATAGTCACACAAAATACAAGTTTACTTGACATTACAGAGCATATGGTCACACTTATTATCACCTACGGCTACTTTTGGTTTAATTTTATGTGACCAAATCCCATAATAAATCACTCCTTGTGTCACTAAATGATACAAATTGTCACACAAACATGAAAATAAAGTGGCCATTGGATGGACAATAGTCACACAAAATACAACTTTACTTGACATTACAGAGCATATGGTCACACTTATTATCACCTACGGTCACTTTTGGTTTAATTTTATGTGACCAAATCCCATAATAAATCAGTACTTGTGTGACTAAATGATATAAATCGTCACACAAACATTAAAATAAAGTGGCCATTAGATGGACAATAGTCACACAAAATACAAGTTTACTTCACATTACAGAGCATATGGTCACACTTATTATCACCTACGGCACTTTTGGTTTAATTTTATGTGACCAAATCCCATAATAAATCACTCCTTGTGTGACTAAATGATACAAATCATCACACAAACATGAAAATAAAGTGGCCATTGGATGGACAATAGTCACACAAAATACAAGTTTACTTGACATTACAGAGCATATGGTCACACTTATTATCACCTACGGCCACTTTTGGTTTAATTTTATGTGACCAAATCCCATAATAAATCAGTACTTGTGTGACTAAATGATACAAATCGTCACACAAACATGAAAATAAAGTGGCCATTGGATGGACAATAGTCACACAAAATACAAGTTTACTTGACATTACAGAGTATATGGTCACACTTATTATCACCTACGACCACTTTTGGTTTAACTTTATGTGACCAAATCCCATAATAAATCAGTACTTGTGTGACTAAATGATACAAATCGTTACACAAACATGAAAATAAAGTGGCCATTGGATGGACAATAGTCACACAAAATACAAGTTTACTTGACATTACAGAGCATATGGTCACACTTATTATCACCTACGGCCACTTTTGGTTTAATTTTATGTGACCAAATCCCATAATAAATCACTCCTTGTGTAACTAAATGATACAAATCGTCACACAAACATGAAAATAAAGTGGCCATTGGATGGACAATAGTCACACAAAATACAAGTTTACTTGACATTACAGAGCATATGGTCACACTTATTATCACCTACGGCCACTTTTGGTTTAATTTTATGTGACCAAATCCCATAATAAATCAGTACTTGTGTGACTAAATGATACAAATCGTCACGCAAACATGAAAATAAAGTGGCCATTGGATGGACAATAGTCACACAAATTA
Organism: Pseudognaphalium luteoalbum; assembly: GCA_963422505.1. NCBI lineage: Eukaryota > Viridiplantae > Streptophyta > Magnoliopsida > Asterales > Asteraceae > Pseudognaphalium > Pseudognaphalium luteoalbum. Next base: position 53,445,360 of record OY730193.1, on the reverse strand, counting down.
CAAGTTTACTTGACATTACAGAGCATATGGTCACACTTATAATCACCTACGGCCACTTTTGGTTTAACTTTATGTGACCAAATTCGATAATAAATCACTCCTTGTGTGACTAAATGATACAAATCGTCACACAAACATGAAAATAAAGTGGCCATTGGATGGACAATAGTCACACAAAATACAAGTTTACTTGACATTACAGAGCATATGGTCACACTTATTATCACCTACGGCCACTTTTGGTTTAATTTTATGTGACCAAATCCCATAATAAATCACTCTTTGTGTGACTAAATGATACAAATCGTCACACAAACATGAAAATAAAGTGGCCATTGGATGGACAATAGTCACACAAAATACAAGTTTACTTGACATTACAGAGCATATGGTCACACTTATTATCACCTACGGCTACTTTTGGTTTAATTTTATGTGACCAAATCCCATAATAAATCACTCCTTGTGTGACTAAATGATACAAATTGTCACACAAACATGAAAATAAAGTGGCCATTGGATGGACAATAGTCACACATAATAAATCACTACTTGTGTGACTAAATGATACAAATCGTCACACAAACATGAAAATAAAGTGGCCATTTGATGGAAAATAGTCACACAAAATACAAGTTTACTTGACATTACATAGCATATGGTCACACTTATTATCACCTACGGCCACTTTTGGTTTAAGTTTATGTGACCAAATCCCCTAATAAATCACTCCTTGTGTCACTAAATGATACAAATTGTCACACAAACATGAAAATAAAGTGGCCATTGGATGGACAATAGTCACACAAAATACAACTTTACTTGACATTACAGAGCATATGGTCACACTTATTATCACCTACGGCCACTTTTGGTTTAATTTTATGTGACCAAATCACATAATAAATCAGTACTTGTGTGACTAAATGATATAAATCGTCACACAAACATTAAAATAAAGTGGCCATTAGATGGACAATAGTCACACAACATACAAGTTTACTTCACGTTACAGAGCATATGGTCACACTTATTATTACCTACGGCCACTTTTGGTTTAATTTTATGTGACCAAATCCCATAATAAATCATTCCTTGTGTGACTAAATGATACAAATCGTCACACAAACATGAAAATAAAGTGGCCATTGGATGGACAATAGTCACACAAAATACAAGTTTACTTGACATTACGGAGCATATGGTCACACTTATTATCACCTACGGCCACTTTTGGTTTAATTTTATGTGACCAAATCCCATATTAAATCAGTACTTGTGTGACTAAATGATACAAATCGTCACACAAACATGAAAATAAAGTGGCCATTGGATGGACAATAGTCACACAAAATACAAGTTTACTTGACATTACAGAGCATATGGTCACACTTATTATCACCTACGGCCACTTTTGGTTTAATTTTATGTTACCAAATCCCATAATAAATCAGTACTTGTGTGACTAAATGATACAAATCGTCACACAAACATGAAAATAAAGTGGCCATTGGATGGACAATAGTCACACAAAATACAAGTTTACTTGACATTACAGAGTATATGGTCACACTTATTATCACCTACGACCACTTTTGGTTTAACTTTATGTGACCAAATCCCATAATAAATCAGTACTTGTGTGACTAAATGATACAAATCGTCACACAAACATGAAAATAAAGTGGCCATTGGATGGACAATAGTCACACAAAATACAAGTTTACTTGACATTACAGAGCATATGGTCACACTTATTATCACCTACGGCCACTTTTGGTTTAATTTTATGTGACCAAATCCCATAATAAATCACTCCTTGTGTAACTAAATGATATAAATCGTCACACAAACATGAAAATAAAGTGGCCATTGGATGGACAATAGTCACACAAAATACAAGTTTACTTGACATTACAGAGCATATGGTCTCACTTATTATCACCTACGGCCACTTTTGGTTTCATTTTATGTGACCAAATCCCATAATAAATCAGTACTTGTGTGACTAAATGATACAAATCGTCACACAAACATGAAAATAAAGTGGCCATTGGATGGACAGTAGTCACACAAATTACAAGTTTACTTGACATTACAGAGCATATGGTCACACTTATAATCACCTACGACCACTTTTGGTTTAACTTTATGTGACCAAATTCGATAATAAATCACTCCTTGTGTGACTAAATGATACAAATCGTTACACAAACATGAAAATAAAGTGGCCATTGGATGAACAATAGTCACACATAATAAATCACTACTTGTGTGACTAAATGATACAAATCGTCACACAACCATGAAAATAAAGTGGCCATTGAATGGACAATAGTCACACAAAATACAAGTTTACTTGACATTACAGAGCATATGGTCACACTTATTATCACCTACGGCCACTTTTGGTTTAATTTTATGTGACCAAATCCCATAATAAATCACTCCTTGTGTGACTAAATGATACAAATCGTCACACAAACATGAAAATAAAGTGGCCATTGGATGGACAATAGTCACACAAAATACAAGTTTACTTGACATTACAGAGCATATGGTCACACTTATTATCACCTACGGCTACTTTTGGTTTAATTTTATGTGACCAAATCCCATAATAAATCACTCCTTGTGTCACTAAATGATACAAATTGTCACACAAACATGAAAATAAAGTGGCCATTGGATGGACAATAGTCACACAAAATACAACTTTACTTGACATTACAGAGCATATGGTCACACTTATTATCACCTACGGCCACTTTTGGTTTAATTTTATGTGACCAAATCCCATAATAAATCAGTACTTGTGTGACTAAATGATATAAATCGTCACACAAACATTAAAATAAAGTGGCCATTAGATGGACAATAGTCACACAAAATACAAGTTTACTTCACATTACAGAGCATATGGTCACACTTATTATCACCTACGGCCACTTTTGGTTTAATTTTATGTGACCAAATCCCATAATAAATCAATACTTGTGTGACTAAATGATACAAATCGTCACACAAACATGAAAATAAAGTGGCCATTGGATGGACAATAGTCACACAAAATACAAGTTTACTTGACATTACAGAGCATATGGTCACACTTATTATCACCTACGGCCACTTTTGGTTTAATTTTATGTGACCAAATCCCATAATAAATCAGTACTTGTGTGACTAAATGATACAAATCGTCACACAAACATGAAAATAAAGTGGCCATTGGATGGACAATAGTCACACAAAATACAAGTTTACTTGACATTACAGAGCATATGGTCACACTTATTATCACCTACGGCCACTTTTGGTTTAATTTTATGTGACCAAATCCCATAATAAATCAGTACTTGTGTGACTAAATGATACAAATCGTCACACAAACATGAAAATAAAGTGGCCATTGGATGGACAATAGTCACGCAAAATACAAGTTTACTTGACATTACAGAGTATATGGTCACACTTATTATCACCTACGACCACTTTTGGTTTAACTTTATGTGACCAAATCCCATAATAAATCAGTACTTGTGTGACTAAATGATACAAATCGTCACACAAACATGAAAATAAAGTGGCCATTGGATGGACAATAGTCACACAAAATACAAGTTTACTTGACATTACAGAGCATATGGTCACACTTATTATCACCTACGTCCACTTTTGGTTTAATTTTATGTGACCAAATCCCATAATAAATCACTCCTTGTGTAACTAAATGATACAAATCGTCACACAAACATGAAAATAAAGTGGCCATTGGATGGACAATAGTCACACAAAATACAAGTTTACTTGACATTACAGAGCATATGGTCACACTTATTATCACCTACGGCCACTTTTGGTTTAATTTTATGTGACCAAATCCCATAATAAATCAGTACTTGTGTGACTAAATGATACAAATCGTCACGCAAACATGAAAATAAAGTGGCCATTGGATGGACAATAGTCACACAAATTACAAGTTTACTTGACATTACAGAGCATATGTTCACACTTATAATCACCTACGGCCACTTTTGGTTTAACTTTATGTGACCAAATTCGATAATAAATCACTCCTTGTGTGACTAAATGATACGAATCGTCACACAAACATGAAAATAAAGTGGCCATTGGATGGACAATAGTCACACATAATAAATCACTACTTGTGTGACTAAATGATACAAATCGTCACACAAACATGAAAATAAAGTGGCCATTTGATGGAAAATAGTCACACAAAATACAAGTTTACTTGACATTACATAGCATATGGTCACACTTATTATCACCTACGGCCACTTTTGGTTTAATTTTATGTGACCAAATCCCATAATAAATCAGTACTTGTGTGACTAAATGATACAAATCGTCACACAAACATGAAAATAAAGTGGCCATTGGATGGACAATAGTCACACAAATTACAAGTTTACTTGACATTACAGAGCATATGGTCACACTTATAATCACCTACGGCCACTTTTGGTTTAACTTTATGTGACCAAATTCGATAATAAATCACTCCTTGTGTGACTAAATGATACAAATCGTCACACAAACATGAAAATAAAGTGGCCATTGGATGGACAATAGTCACACATAATAAATCACTACTTGTGTGACTAAATGATACAAATCGTCACACAACCGTGAAAATAAAGTGGCCATTGAATGGACAATAGTCACACAAAATACAAGTTTACTTGACATTACAGAGCATATTGTCACACTTATTATCACCTACGGCCACTTTTGGTTTAATTTTATGTGACCAAATCCCATAATAAATCACTCCTTGTGTGACTAAATGATACAAATCGTCACACAAACATGAAAATAAAGTGGCCATTGGATGGACAATAGTCACACAAAATACAAGTTTACTTGACATTACAGAGCATATGGTCACACTTATTATCACCTACGGCTACTTTTGGTTTAATTTTATGTGACCAAATCCCATAATAAATCACTCCTTGTGTCACTAAATGATACAAATTGTCACACAAACATGAAAATAAAGTGGCCATTGGATGGACAATAGTCACACAAAATACAACTTTACTTGACATTACAGAGCATATGGTCACACTTATTATCACCTACGGCCACTTTTGGTTTAATTTTATGTGACCAAATCCCATAATAAATCAGTACTTGTGTGACTAAATGATATAAATCGTCACACAAACATTAAAATAAAGTGGCCATTAGATGGACAATAGTCACACAAAATACAAGTTTACTTCACATTACAGAGCATATGGTCACACTTATTATCACCTACGGCACTTTTGGTTTAATTTTATGTGACCAAATCCCATAATAAATCACTATTTGTGTGACTAAATGATACAAATCGTCACACAAACATGAAAATAAAGTGGCCATTGGATGGACAATAGTCACACAAAATACAAGTTTACTTGACATTACAGAGCATATGGTCACACTTATTATCACCTACGGCCACTTTTGGTTTAATTTTATGTGACCAAATCCCATAATAAATCAGTACTTGTGTGACTAAATGATACAAATCGTCACACAAACATGAAAATAAAGTGGCCATTGGATGGACAATAGTCACACAAAATACAAGTTTACTTGACATTACAGAGCATATGGTCACACTTATTATCACCTACGGCTACTTTTGGTTTAATTTTATGTGACCAAATCCCATAATAAATCACTCCTTGTGTCACTAAATGATACAAATTGTCACACAAACATGAAAATAAAGTGGCCATTGGATGGACAATAGTCACACAAAATACAACTTTACTTGACATTACAGAGCATATGGTCACACTTATTATCACCTACGGTCACTTTTGGTTTAATTTTATGTGACCAAATCCCATAATAAATCAGTACTTGTGTGACTAAATGATATAAATCGTCACACAAACATTAAAATAAAGTGGCCATTAGATGGACAATAGTCACACAAAATACAAGTTTACTTCACATTACAGAGCATATGGTCACACTTATTATCACCTACGGCACTTTTGGTTTAATTTTATGTGACCAAATCCCATAATAAATCACTCCTTGTGTGACTAAATGATACAAATCATCACACAAACATGAAAATAAAGTGGCCATTGGATGGACAATAGTCACACAAAATACAAGTTTACTTGACATTACAGAGCATATGGTCACACTTATTATCACCTACGGCCACTTTTGGTTTAATTTTATGTGACCAAATCCCATAATAAATCAGTACTTGTGTGACTAAATGATACAAATCGTCACACAAACATGAAAATAAAGTGGCCATTGGATGGACAATAGTCACACAAAATACAAGTTTACTTGACATTACAGAGTATATGGTCACACTTATTATCACCTACGACCACTTTTGGTTTAACTTTATGTGACCAAATCCCATAATAAATCAGTACTTGTGTGACTAAATGATACAAATCGTTACACAAACATGAAAATAAAGTGGCCATTGGATGGACAATAGTCACACAAAATACAAGTTTACTTGACATTACAGAGCATATGGTCACACTTATTATCACCTACGGCCACTTTTGGTTTAATTTTATGTGACCAAATCCCATAATAAATCACTCCTTGTGTAACTAAATGATACAAATCGTCACACAAACATGAAAATAAAGTGGCCATTGGATGGACAATAGTCACACAAAATACAAGTTTACTTGACATTACAGAGCATATGGTCACACTTATTATCACCTACGGCCACTTTTGGTTTAATTTTATGTGACCAAATCCCATAATAAATCAGTACTTGTGTGACTAAATGATACAAATCGTCACGCAAACATGAAAATAAAGTGGCCATTGGATGGACAATAGTCACACAAATTACAAGTTTACTTGACATTACAGAGCATATGGTCACACTTATAATCACCTACGGCCACTTTTGGTTTAACTTTATGTGACCAAATTCGATAATAAATCACTCCTTGTGTAACTAAATGATACAAATCGTCACACAAACATGAAAATAAAGTGGCCATTGGATGGACAATAGTCACACAAAATACAAGTTTACTTGACATTACAGAGCATATGGTCACACTTATTATCACCTACGGCCACTTTTGGTTTAATTTTATGTGACCAAATCCCATAATAAATCAGTACTTGTGTGACTAAATGATACAAATCGTCACGCAAACATGAAAATAAAGTGGCCATTGGATGGACAATAGTCACACAAATTACAAGTTTACTTGACATTACAGAGCATATGGTCACACTTATAATCACCTACGGCCACTTTTGGTTTAACTTTATGTGACCAAATTCGATAATAAATCACTCCTTGTGTGACTAAAAGATACAAATCGTCACACAAACATGAAAATAAAGTGGCCATTGGATGGACAATAGTCACACATAATAAATCACTACTTGTGTGACTAAATGATACAAATCGTCACACAAACATGAAAATAAAGTGGCCATTGGATGGACAATAGTCACACAAAATACAAGTTTACTTGACATTACAGAGCATATGGTCACACTTATTATCACCTACGGCCACTTTTGTTTTAATTTTATGTGACCAAATCCCATAATAAATCAGTACTTGTGTGACTAAATGATACAAATCGTCACACAAACATGAAAATAAAGTGGCCATTGGATGGACAATAGTCACACAAAATACAAGTTTACTTGACATTACAGAGCATATGGTCACACTTATTATCACCTACGGCCACTTTTGGTTTAATTTTATGTGACCAAATCCCATAATAAATCAGTACTTGTGTGACTAAATGATACAAATCGTCACGCAAACATGAAAATAAAGTGGCCATTGGATGGACAATAGTCACACAAATTACAAGTTTACTTGACATTACAGAGCATATGGTCACACTTATAATCACCTACGACCACTTTTGGTTTAACTTTATGTGACCAAATTCGATAATAAATCACTCCTTGTGTGACTAAAAGATACAAATCGTCACACAAACATGAAAATAAAGTGGCCATTGGATGGACAATAGTCACACATAATAAATCACTACTTGTGTGACTAAATGATACAAATCGTCACACAAACATGAAAATAAAGTGGCCATTGGATGGACAATAGTCACACAAAATACAAGTTTACTTGACATTACAGAGCATATGGTCACACTTATTATCACCTACGGCCACTTTTGTTTTAATTTTATGTGACCAAATCCCATAATAAATCAGTACTTGTGTGACTAAATGATACAAATCGTCACACAAACATGAAAATAAAGTGGCCATTGGATGGACAATAGTCACACAAAATACAAGTTTACTTGACATTACAGAGCATATGGTCACACTTATTATCACCTACGGCCACTTTTGGTTTAATTTTATGTGACCAAATCCCATAATAAATCAGTACTTGTGTGACTAAATGATACAAATCGTCACGCAAACATGAAAATAAAGTGGCCATTGGATGGACAATAGTCACACAAATTACAAGTTTACTTGACATTACAGAGCATATGGTCACACTTATAATCACCTACGGCCACTTTTGGTTTAACTTTATGTGACCAAATTCGATAATAAATCACTCCTTGTGTGACTAAAAGATACATCGTCACACAAACATGAAAATAAAGTGGCCATTGGATGGACAATAGTCACACATAATAAATCACTACTTGTGTGACTAAATGATACAAATCGTCACACAAACATGAAAATAAAGTGGCCATTTGATGGAAAATAGTCACACAAAATACAAGTTTACTTGACATTACATAGCATATGGTCACACTTATTATCACCTACGGCCACTTTTGGTTTAATTTTATGTGACCAAATCCCATACTAAATCAGTACTTGTGTGACTAAATGATACAAATCGTCACACAAACATGAAAATAAAGTGGCCATTGGATGGACAATAGTCACACAAAATACAAGTTTACTTGACATTACAGAGCATATGGTCACACTTATTATCACCTACGGCCACTTTTGGTTTAATTTTATGTGACCAAATCCCATAATAAATCACTCCTTGTGTAACTAAATGATACAAATCGTCACACAAACATGAAAATAAAGTGGCCATTGGATGGACAATAGTCACACAAAATACAAGTTTACTTGACATTACAGAGCATATGGTCACACTTATTATCACCTACGGCCACTTTTGGTTTAATTTTATGTGACCAAATCCCATAATAAATCAGTACTTGTGTGACTAAATGATACAAATCGTCACGCAAACATGAAAATAAAGTGGCCATTGGATGGACAATAGTCACACAAATTACAAGTTTACTTGACATTACAGAGCATATGGTCACACTTATAATCACCTACGGCCACTTTTGGTTTAACTTTATGTGACCAAATTCGATAATAAATCACTCCTTGTGTAACTAAATGATACAAATCGTCACACAAACATGAAAATAAAGTGGCCATTGGATGGACAATAGTCACACAAAATACAAGTTTACTTGACATTACAGAGCATATGGTCACACTTATTATCACCTACGGCCACTTTTGGTTTAATTTTATGTGACCAAATCCCATAATAAATCACTCCTTGTGTAACTAAATGATACAAATCGTCACACAAACATGAAAATAAAGTGGCCATTGGATGGACAATAGTCACACAAAATACAAGTTTACTTGACATTACAGAGCATATGGTCACACTTATTATCACCTACGGCCACTTTTGGTTTAATTTTATGTGACCAAATCCCATAATAAATCAGTACTTGTGTGACTAAATGATACAAATCGTCACGCAAACATGAAAATAAAGTGGCCATTGGATGGACAATAGTCACACAAATTACAAGTTTACTTGACATTACAGAGCATATGGTCACACTTATAATCACCTACGGCCACTTTTGGTTTAACTTTATGTGACCAAATTCGATAATAAATCACTCCTTGTGTAACTAAATGATACAAATCGTCACACAAACATGAAAATAAAGTGGCCATTGGATGGACAATAGTCACACAAAATACAAGTTTACTTGACATTACAGAGCATATGGTCACACTTATTATCACCTACGGCCACTTTTGGTTTAATTTTATGTGACCAAATCCCATAATAAATCAGTACTTGTGTGACTAAATGATACAAATCGTCACGCAAACATGAAAATAAAGTGGCCATTGGATGGACAATAGTCACACAAATTACAAGTTTACTTGACATTACAGAGCATATGGTCACACTTATAATCACCTACGGCCACTTTTGTTTTAACTTTATGTGACCAAATTCGATAATAAATCACTCCTTGTGTGACTAAAAGATACAAATCGTCACACAAACATGAAAATAAAGTGGCCATTGGATGGACAATAGTCACACATAATAAATCACTACTTGTGTGACTAAATGATACAAATCGTCACACAAACATGAAAATAAAGTGGCCATTGGATGGACAATAGTCACACAAAATACAAGTTTACTTGACATTACAGAGCATATGGTCACACTTATTATCACCTACGGCCACTTTTGTTTTAATTTTATGTGACCAAATCCCATAATAAATCAGTACTTGTGTGACTAAATGATACAAATCGTCACACAAACATGAAAATAAAGTGGCCATTGGATGGACAATAGTCACACAAAATACAAGTTTACTTGACATTACAGAGCATATGGTCACACTTATTATCACCTACGGCCACTTTTGGTTTAATTTTATGTGACCAAATCCCATAATAAATCAGTACTTGTGTGACTAAATGATACAAATCGTCACGCAAACATGAAAATAAAGTGGCCATTGGATGGACAATAGTCACACAAATTACAAGTTTACTTGACATTACAGAGCATATGGTCACACTTATAATCACCTACGGCCACTTTTGGTTTAACTTTATGTGACCAAATTCGATAATAAATCACTCCTTGTGTGACTAAAAGATACATCGTCACACAAACATGAAAATAAAGTGGCCATTGGATGGACAATAGTCACACATAATAAATCACTACTTGTGTGACTAAATGATACAAATCGTCACACAAACATGAAAATAAAGTGGCCATTTGATGGAAAATAGTCACACAAAATACAAGTTTACTTGACATTACATAGCATATGGTCACACTTATTATCACCTACGGCCACTTTTGGTTTAATTTTATGTGACCAAATCCCATACTAAATCAGTACTTGTGTGACTAAATGATACAAATCGTCACACAAACATGAAAATAAAGTGGCCATTGGATGGACAATAGTCACACAAAATACAAGTTTACTTGACATTACAGAGCATATGGTCACACTTATTATCACCTACGGCCACTTTTGGTTTAATTTTATGTGACCAAATCCCATAATAAATCACTCCTTGTGTAACTAAATGATACAAATCGTCACACAAACATGAAAATAAAGTGGCCATTGGATGGACAATAGTCACACAAAATACAAGTTTACTTGACATTACAGAGCATATGGTCACACTTATTATCACCTACGGCCACTTTTGGTTTAATTTTATGTGACCAAATCCCATAATAAATCAGTACTTGTGTGACTAAATGATACAAATCGTCACGCAAACATGAAAATAAAGTGGCCATTGGATGGACAATAGTCACACAAATTACAAGTTTACTTGACATTACAGAGCATATGGTCACACTTATAATCACCTACGGCCACTTTTGGTTTAACTTTATGTGACCAAATTCGATAATAAATCACTCCTTGTGTAACTAAATGATACAAATCGTCACACAAACATGAAAATAAAGTGGCCATTGGATGGACAATAGTCACACAAAATACAAGTTTACTTGACATTACAGAGCATATGGTCACACTTATTATCACCTACGGCCACTTTTGGTTTAATTTTATGTGACCAAATCCCATAATAAATCACTCCTTGTGTAACTAAATGATACAAATCGTCACACAAACATGAAAATAAAGTGGCCATTGGATGGACAATAGTCACACAAAATACAAGTTTACTTGACATTACAGAGCATATGGTCACACTTATTATCACCTACGGCCACTTTTGGTTTAATTTTATGTGACCAAATCCCATAATAAATCAGTACTTGTGTGACTAAATGATACAAATCGTCACGCAAACATGAAAATAAAGTGGCCATTGGATGGACAATAGTCACACAAATTACAAGTTTACTTGACATTACAGAGCATATGGTCACACTTATAATCACCTACGGCCACTTTTGGTTTAACTTTATGTGACCAAATTCGATAATAAATCACTCCTTGTGTAACTAAATGATACAAATCGTCACACAAACATGAAAATAAAGTGGCCATTGGATGGACAATAGTCACACAAAATACAAGTTTACTTGACATTACAGAGCATATGGTCACACTTATTATCACCTACGGCCACTTTTGGTTTAATTTTATGTGACCAAATCCCATAATAAATCAGTACTTGTGTGACTAAATGATACAAATCGTCACGCAAACATGAAAATAAAGTGGCCATTGGATGGACAATAGTCACACAAATTACAAGTTTACTTGACATTACAGAGCATATGGTCACACTTATAATCACCTACGGCCACTTTTGTTTTAACTTTATGTGACCAAATTCGATAATAAATCACTCCTTGTGTGACTAAAAGATACAAATCGTCACACAAACATGAAAATAAAGTGGCCATTGGATGGACAATAGTCACACATAATAAATCACTACTTGTGTGACTAAATGATACAAATCGTCACACAAACATGAAAATAAAGTGGCCATTGGATGGACAATAGTCACACAAAATACAAGTTTACTTGACATTACAGAGCATATGGTCACACTTATTATCACCTACGGCCACTTTTGTTTTAATTTTATGTGACCAAATCCCATAATAAATCAGTACTTGTGTGACTAAATGATACAAATCGTCACACAAACATGAAAATAAAGTGGCCATTGGATGGACAATAGTCACACAAAATACAAGTTTACTTGACATTACAGAGCATATGGTCACACTTATTATCACCTACGGCCACTTTTGGTTTAATTTTATGTGACCAAATCCCATAATAAATCAGTACTTGTGTGACTAAATGATACAAATCGTCACGCAAACATGAAAATAAAGTGGCCATTGGATGGACAATAGTCACACAAATTACAAGTTTACTTGACATTACAGAGCATATGGTCACACTTATAATCACCTACGGCCACTTTTGGTTTAACTTTATGTGACCAAATTCGATAATAAATCACTCCTTGTGTGACTAAAAGATACAAATCGTCACACAAACATGAAAATAAAGTGGCCATTGGATGGACAATAGTCACACATAATAAATCACTACTTGTGTGACTAAATGATACAAATCGTCACACAAACATGAAAATAAAGTGGCCATTTGATGGAAAATAGTCACACAAAATACAAGTTTACTTGACATTACATAGCATATGGTCACACTTATTATCACCTACGGCCACTTTTGGTTTAATTTTATGTGACCAAATCCCATACTAAATCAGTACTTGTGTGACTAAATGATACAAATCGTCACACAAACATGAAAATAAAGTGGCCATTGGATGGACAATAGTCACACAAAATACAAGTTTACTTGACATTACAGAGCATATGGTCACACTTATTATCACCTACGGCCACTTTTGGTTTAACTTTATGTGACCAAATTCGATAATAAATCACTCCTTGTGTGACTAAAAGATACATCGTCACACAAACATGAAAATAAAGTGGCCATTGGATGGACAATAGTCACACATAATAAATCACTACTTGTGTGACTAAATGATACAAATCGTCACACAAACATGAAAATAAAGTGGCCATTTGATGGAAAATAGTCACACAAAATACAAGTTTACTTGACATTACATAGCATATGGTCACACTTATTATCACCTACGGCCACTTTTGGTTTAATTTTATGTGACCAAATCCCATACTAAATCAGTACTTGTGTGACTAAATGATACAAATCGTCACACAAACATGAAAATAAAGTGGCCATTGGATGGACAATAGTCACACAAAATACAAGTTTACTTGACATTACAGAGCATATGGTCACACTTATTATCACCTACGGCCACTTTTGGTTTAATTTTATGTGACCAAATCCCATAATAAATCACTCCTTGTGTAACTAAATGATACAAATCGTCACACAAACATGAAAATAAAGTGGCCATTGGATGGACAATAGTCACACAAAATACAAGTTTACTTGACATTACAGAGCATATGGTCACACTTATTATCACCTACGGCCACTTTTGGTTTAATTTTATGTGACCAAATCCCATAATAAATCAGTACTTGTGTGACTAAATGATACAAATCGTCACGCAAACATGAAAATAAAGTGGCCATTGGATGGACAATAGTCACACAAATTACAAGTTTACTTGACATTACAGAGCATATGGTCACACTTATAATCACCTACGGCCACTTTTGGTTTAACTTTATGTGACCAAATTCGATAATAAATCACTCCTTGTGTAACTAAATGATACAAATCGTCACACAAACATGAAAATAAAGTGGCCATTGGATGGACAATAGTCACACAAAATACAAGTTTACTTGACATTACAGAGCATATGGTCACACTTATTATCACCTACGGCCACTTTTGGTTTAATTTTATGTGACCAAATCCCATAATAAATCACTCCTTGTGTAACTAAATGATACAAATCGTCACACAAACATGAAAATAAAGTGGCCATTGGATGGACAATAGTCACACAAAATACAAGTTTACTTGACATTACAGAGCATATGGTCACACTTATTATCACCTACGGCCACTTTTGGTTTAATTTTATGTGACCAAATCCCATAATAAATCAGTACTTGTGTGACTAAATGATACAAATCGTCACGCAAACATGAAAATAAAGTGGCCATTGGATGGACAATAGTCACACAAATTACAAGTTTACTTGACATTACAGAGCATATGGTCACACTTATAATCACCTACGGCCACTTTTGGTTTAACTTTATGTGACCAAATTCGATAATAAATCACTCCTTGTGTAACTAAATGATACAAATCGTCACACAAACATGAAAATAAAGTGGCCATTGGATGGACAATAGTCACACAAAATACAAGTTTACTTGACATTACAGAGCATATGGTCACACTTATTATCACCTACGGCCACTTTTGGTTTAATTTTATGTGACCAAATCCCATAATAAATCAGTACTTGTGTGACTAAATGATACAAATCGTCACGCAAACATGAAAATAAAGTGGCCATTGGATGGACAATAGTCACACAAATTACAAGTTTACTTGACATTACAGAGCATATGGTCACACTTATAATCACCTACGGCCACTTTTGTTTTAACTTTATGTGACCAAATTCGATAATAAATCACTCCTTGTGTGACTAAAAGATACAAATCGTCACACAAACATGAAAATAAAGTGGCCATTGGATGGACAATAGTCACACATAATAAATCACTACTTGTGTGACTAAATGATACAAATCGTCACACAAACATGAAAATAAAGTGGCCATTGGATGGACAATAGTCACACAAAATACAAGTTTACTTGACATTACAGAGCATATGGTCACACTTATTATCACCTACGGCCACTTTTGTTTTAATTTTATGTGACCAAATCCCATAATAAATCAGTACTTGTGTGACTAAATGATACAAATCGTCACACAAACATGAAAATAAAGTGGCCATTGGATGGACAATAGTCACACAAAATACAAGTTTACTTGACATTACAGAGCATATGGTCACACTTATTATCACCTACGGCCACTTTTGGTTTAATTTTATGTGACCAAATCCCATAATAAATCAGTACTTGTGTGACTAAATGATACAAATCGTCACGCAAACATGAAAATAAAGTGGCCATTGGATGGACAATAGTCACACAAATTACAAGTTTACTTGACATTACAGAGCATATGGTCACACTTATAATCACCTACGGCCACTTTTGGTTTAACTTTATGTGACCAAATTCGATAATAAATCACTCCTTGTGTGACTAAAAGATACATCGTCACACAAACATGAAAATAAAGTGGCCATTGGATGGACAATAGTCACACATAATAAATCACTACTTGTGTGACTAAATGATACAAATCGTCACACAAACATGAAAATAAAGTGGCCATTTGATGGAAAATAGTCACACAAAATACAAGTTTACTTGACATTACATAGCATATGGTCACACTTATTATCACCTACGGCCACTTTTGGTTTAATTTTATGTGACCAAATCCCATACTAAATCAGTACTTGTGTGACTAAATGATACAAATCGTCACACAAACATGAAAATAAAGTGGCCATTGGATGGACAATAGTCACACAAAATACAAGTTTACTTGACATTACAGAGCATATGGTCACACTTATTATCACCTACGGCCACTTTTGGTTTAATTTTATGTGACCAAATCCCATAATAAATCACTCCTTGTGTAACTAAATGATACAAATCGTCACACAAACATGAAAATAAAGTGGCCATTGGATGGACAATAGTCACACAAAATACAAGTTTACTTGACATTACAGAGCATATGGTCACACTTATTATCACCTACGGCCACTTTTGGTTTAATTTTATGTGACCAAATCCCATAATAAATCAGTACTTGTGTGACTAAATGATACAAATCGTCACGCAAACATGAAAATAAAGTGGCCATTGGATGGACAATAGTCACACAAATTACAAGTTTACTTGACATTACAGAGCATATGGTCACACTTATAATCACCTACGGCCACTTTTGGTTTAACTTTATGTGACCAAATTCGATAATAAATCACTCCTTGTGTAACTAAATGATACAAATCGTCACACAAACATGAAAATAAAGTGGCCATTGGATGGACAATAGTCACACAAAATACAAGTTTACTTGACATTACAGAGAATATGGTCACACTTATTATCACCTACGGCCACTTTTGGTTTAATTTTATGTGACCAAATCCCATAATAAATCACTCCTTGTGTAACTAAATGATACAAATCGTCACACAAACATGAAAATAAAGTGGCCATTGGATGGACAATAGTCACACAAAATACAAGTTTACTTGACATTACAGAGCATATGGTCACACTTATTATCACCTACGGCCACTTTTGGTTTAATTTTATGTGACCAAATCCCATAATAAATCAGTACTTGTGTGACTAAATGATACAAATCGTCACGCAAACATGAAAATAAAGTGGCCATTGGATGGACAATAGTCACACAAATTACAAGTTTACTTGACATTACAGAGCATATGGTCACACTTATAATCACCTACGGCCACTTTTGGTTTAACTTTATGTGACCAAATTCGATAATAAATCACTCCTTGTGTAACTAAATGATACAAATCGTCACACAAACATGAAAATAAAGTGGCCATTGGATGGACAATAGTCACACAAAATACAAGTTTACTTGACATTACAGAGCATATGGTCACACTTATTATCACCTACGGCCACTTTTGGTTTAATTTTATGTGACCAAATCCCATAATAAATCAGTACTTGTGTGACTAAATGATACAAATCGTCACGCAAACATGAAAATAAAGTGGCCATTGGATGGACAATAGTCACACAAATTACAAGTTTACTTGACATTACAGAGCATATGGTCACACTTATAATCACCTACGGCCACTTTTGTTTTAACTTTATGTGACCAAATTCGATAATAAATCACTCCTTGTGTGACTAAAAGATACAAATCGTCACACAAACATGAAAATAAAGTGGCCATTGGATGGACAATAGTCACACATAATAAATCACTACTTGTGTGACTAAATGATACAAATCGTCACACAAACATGAAAATAAAGTGGCCATTGGATGGACAATAGTCACACAAAATACAAGTTTACTTGACATTACAGAGCATATGGTCACACTTATTATCACCTACGGCCACTTTTGTTTTAATTTTATGTGACCAAATCCCATAATAAATCAGTACTTGTGTGACTAAATGATACAAATCGTCACACAAACATGAAAATAAAGTGGCCATTGGATGGACAATAGTCACACAAAATACAAGTTTACTTGACATTACAGAGCATATGGTCACACTTATTATCACCTACGGCCACTTTTGGTTTAATTTTATGTGACCAAATCCCATAATAAATCAGTACTTGTGTGACTAAATGATACAAATCGTCACGCAAACATGAAAATAAAGTGGCCATTGGATGGACAATAGTCACACAAATTACAAGTTTACTTGACATTACAGAGCATATGGTCACACTTATAATCACCTACGGCCACTTTTGGTTTAACTTTATGTGACCAAATTCGATAATAAATCACTCCTTGTGTGACTAAAAGATACAAATCGTCACACAAACATGAAAATAAAGTGGCCATTGGATGGACAATAGTCACACATAATAAATCACTACTTGTGTGACTAAATGATACAAATCGTCACACAAACATGAAAATAAAGTGGCCATTTGATGGAAAATAGTCACACAAAATACAAGTTTACTTGACATTACATAGCATATGGTCACACTTATTATCACCTACGGCCACTTTTGGTTTAATTTTATGTGACCAAATCCCATACTAAATCAGTACTTGTGTGACTAAATGATACAAATCGTCACACAAACATGAAAATAAAGTGGCCATTGGATGGACAATAGTCACACAAAATACAAGTTTACTTGACATTACAGAGCATATGGTCACACTTATTATCACCTACGGCCACTTTTGGTTTAATTTTATGTGACCAAATCCCATAATAAATCAGTACTTGTGTGACTAAATGATATAAATCGTCACACAAACATTAAAATAAAGTGGCCATTAGATGGACAATAGTCACACAACATACAAGTTTACTTCACGTTACAGAGCATATGGTCACACTTATTATTACCTACGGCCACTTTTGGTTTAATTTTATGTGACCAAATCCCATAATAAATCATTCCTTGTGTGACTAAATGATACAAATCGTCACACAAACATGAAAAGAAAGTGGCCATTGGATGGACAATAGTCTCACAAAATACAAGTTTACTTGACATTACGGAGCATATGGTCACACTTATTATCACCTACGGACACTTTTGGTTTAATTTTATGTGACCAAATCCCATACTAAATCAGTACTTGTGTGACTAAATGATACAAATCGTCACACAAACATGAAAATAAAGTGGCCATTGGATGGACAATAGTCACACAAAATACAAGTTTACTTGACATTACAGAGTATATGGTCACACTTATTATCACCTACGGCCACTTTTGGTTTAATTTTATGTGACCAAATCCCATAATAAATCAGTACTTGTGTGACTAAATGATACAAATCGTCACACAAACATGAAAATAAAGTGGCCATTGGATGGACAATAGTCACACAAAATACAAGTTTACTTGACATTACAGAGTATATGGTCACACTTATTATCACCTACGACCACTTTTGGTTTAACTTTATGTGACCAAATCCCATAATAAATCAGTACTTGTGTGACTAAATGATACAAATCGTCACACAAACATGAAAATAAAGTGGCCATTGGATGGACAATAGTCACACAAAATACAAGTTTACTTGACATTACAGAGCATATGGTCACACTTATTATCACCTACGGCCACTTTTGGTTTAATTTTATGTGACCAAATCCCATAATAAATCACTCCTTGTGTAACTAACTGATATAAATCGTCACACAAACATGAAAATAAAGTGGCCATTGGATGGACAATAGTCACACAAAATACAAGTTTACTTGACATTACAGAGCATATGGTCTCACTTATTATCACCTACGGCCACTTTTGGTTTCATTTTATGTGACCAAATCCCATAATAAATCAGTACTTGTGTGACTAAATGATACAAATCGTCACACAAACATGAAAATAAAGTGGCCATTGGATGGACAATAGTCACACAAATTACAAGTTTACTTGACATTACAGAGCATATGGTCACACTTATAATCACCTATGACCACTTTTGGTTTAACTTTATGTGACCAAATTCGATAATAAATCACTCCTTGTGTGACTAAATGATACAAATCGTCACACAAACATGAAAATAAAGTGGCCATTGGATGAACAATAATCACACATAATAAATCACTACTTGTGTGACTAAATGATACAAATCGTCACACAACCATGAAAATAAAGTGGCCATTGAATGGACAATAGTCACACAAAATACAAGTTTACTTGACATTACAGAGCATATGGTCACACTTATTATCACCTACGGCCACTTTTGGTTTAATTTTATGTGACCAAATCCCATAATAAATCACTCCTTGTGTGACTAAATGATACAAATCGTCACACAAACATGAAAATAAAGTGGCCATTGGATGGACAATAGTCACACAAAATACAAGTTTACTTGACATTACAGAGCATATGGTCACACTTATTATCACCTACGGCTACTTTTGGTTTAATTTTATGTGACCAAATCCCATAATAAATCACTCCTTGTGTCACTAAATGATACAAATTGTCACACAAACATGAAAATAAAGTGGCCATTGGATGGACAATAGTCACACAAAATACAACTTTACTTGATATTACAGAGCATATGGTCACACTTATTATCACCTACGGCCACTTTTGGTTTAATTTTATGTGACCAAATCCCATAATAAATCAGTACTTGTGTGACTAAATGATATAAATCGTCACACAAACATTAAAATAAAGTGGCCATTAGATGGACAATAGTCACACAAAATACAAGTTTACTTCACATTACAGAGCATATGGTCACACTTATTATCACCTACGGCCACTTTTGGTTTAATTTTATGTGACCAAATCCCATAATAAATCAATACTTGTGTGACTAAATGATACAAATCGTCACACATACATGAAAATAAAGTGGCCATTGGATGGACAATAGTCACACAAAATACAAGTTTACTTGACATTACAGAGCATATGGTCACACTTATTATCACCTACGGCCACTTTTGGTTTAATTTTATGTGACCAAATCCCATAATAAATCAGTACTTGTGTGACTAAATGATACAAATCGTCACACAAACATGAAAATAAAGTGGCCATTGGATGGACAATAGTCACACAAAATACAAGTTTACTTGACATTACAGAGCATATGGTCACACTTATTATCACCTACGGCCACTTTTGGTTTAATTTTATGTGACCAAATCCCATAATAAATCAGTACTTGTGTGACTAAATGATACAAATCGTCACACAAACATGAAAATAAAGTGGCCATTGGATGGACAATAGTCACGCAAAATACAAGTTTACTTGACATTACAGAGTATATGGTCACACTTATTATCACCTACGACCACTTTTGGTTTAACTTTATGTGACCAAATCCCATAATAAATCAGTACTTGTGTGACTAAATGATACAAATCGTCACACAAACATGAAAATAAAGTGGCCATTGGATGGACAATAGTCACACAAAATACAAGTTTACTTGACATTACAGAGCATATGGTCACACTTATTATCACCTACGTCCACTTTTGGTTTAATTTTATGTGACCAAATCCCATAATAAATCACTCCTTGTGTAACTAAATGATACAAATCGTCACACAAACATGAAAATAAAGTGGCCATTGGATGGACAATAGTCAAACAAAATACAAGTTTACTTGACATTACAGAGCATATGGTCACACTTATTATCACCTACGGCCACTTTTGGTTTAATTTTATGTGACCAAATCCCATAATAAATCAGTACTTGTGTGACTAAATGATACAAATCGTCACGCAAACATGAAAATAAAGTGGCCATTGGATGGACAATAGTCACACAAATTACAAGTTTACTTGACATTACAGAGCATATGGTCACACTTATAATCACCTACGGCCACTTTTGGTTTAACTTTATGTGACCAAATTCGATAATAAATCACTCCTTGTGTGACTAAATGATACAAATCATCACACAAACATGAAAATAAAGTGGCCATTGGATGGACAATAGTCACACATAATAAATCACTACTTGTGTGACTAAATGATACAAATCGTCACACAAACATGAAAATAAAGTGGCCATTTGATGGAAAATAGTCACACAAAATACAAGTTTACTTGACATTACATAGCATATGGTCACACTTATTATCACCTACGGCCACTTTTGGTTTAATTTTATGTGACCAAATCCCATAATAAATCAGTACTTGTGTGACTAAATGATGCAAATCGTCACACAAACATGAAAATAAAGTGGCCATTGGATGGACAATAGTCACACAAATTACAAGTTTACTTGACATTACAGAGCATATGGTCACACTTATAATCACCTACGGCCACTTTTGGTTTAACTTTATGTGACCAAATTCGATAATAAATCACTCCTTGTGTGACTAAATGATACAAATCGTCACACAAACATGAAAATAAAGTGGCCATTGGATGGACAATAGTCACACATAATAAATCACTACTTGTGTGACTAAATGATACAAATCGTCACACAACCATGAAAATAAAGTGGCCATTGAATGGACAATAGTCACACAAAATACAAGATTACTAGACATTACAGAGCATATGGTCACACTTATTATCACCTACGGCCACTTTTGGTTTAATTTTATGTGACCAAATCCCATAATAAATCACTCCTTGTGTGACTAAATGATACAAATCGTCACACAAACATGAAAATAAAGTGGCCATTGGATGGACAATAGTCACACAAAATACAAGTTTACTTGACATTACAGAGCATATGGTCACACTTATTATCACCTACGGCTACTTTTGGTTTAATTTTATGTGACCAAATCCCATAATAAATCACTCCTTGTGTCACTAAATGATACAAATTGTCACACAAACATGAAAATAAAGTGGCCATTGGATGGACAATAGTCACACAAAATACAACTTTACTTGACATTACAGAGCATATGGTCACACTTATTATCACCTACGGCCACTTTTGGTTTAATTTTATGTGACCAAATCCCATAATAAATCAGTACTTGTGTGACTAAATGATATAAATCGTCACACAAACATTAAAATAAAGTGGCCATTAGATGGACAATAGTCACACAAAATACAAGTTTACTTCACATTACAGAGCATATGGTCACACTTATTATCACCTACGGCCACTTTTGGTTTAATTTCATGTGACCAAATCCCATAATAAATCACTCCTTGTGTGACTAAATGATACAAATCGTCACACAAACATGAAAATAAAGTGGCCATTGGATGGACAATAGTCACACAAAATACAAGTTTACTTGACATTACAGAGCATATGGTCACACTTATTATCACCTACGGCTACTTTTGGTTTAATTTTATGTGACCAAATCCCATAATAAATCACTCCTTGTGTCACTAAATAATACAAATTGTCACACAAACATGAAAATAAAGTGGCCATTGGATGGACAATAGTCACACAAAATACAACTTTACTTGACATTACAGAGCATATGGTCACACTTATTATCACCTACGGCCACTTTTGGTTTAATTTTATGTGACCAAATCCCATAATAAATCAGTACTTGTGTGACTAAATGATATAAATCGTCACACAAACATTAAAATAAAGTGGCCATTAGATGGACAATAGTCACACAAAATACAAGTTTACTTCACATTACAGAGCATATGGTCACACTTATTATCACCTACGGCCACTTTTGGTTTAATTTCATGTGACCAAATCCCATAATAAATCACTCCTTGTGTGACTAAATGATACAAATCGTCACACAAACATGAAAATAAAGTGGCCATTGGATGGACAATAGTCACACAAAATACAAGTTTACTTGACATTACAGAGCATATGGTCACACTTATTATCACCTACGGCCACTTTTGGTTTAATTTTATGTGACCAAATCCCATAATAAATCAGTACTTGTGTGACTAAATGATACAAATCGTCACACAAACATGAAAATAAAGTGGCCATTGGATGGACAATAGTCACACAAAATACAAGTTTACTTGACATTACAGAGCATATGGTCACACTTATTATCACCTACGGCCACTTTTGGTTTAATTTTATGTGACCAAATCCCATAATAAATCAGTACTTGTGTGACTAAATGATACAAATCGTCACACAAACATGAAAATAAAGTGGCCATTGGATGGACAATAGTCACACAAAATACAAGTTTACTTGACATTACAGAGTATATGGTCACACTTATTATCACCTACGACCACTTTTGGTTTAACTTTATGTGACCAAATCCCATAATAAATCAGTACTTGTGTGACTAAATGATACAAATCGTTACACAAACATGAAAATAAAGTGGCCATTGGATGGACAATAGTCACACAAAATACAAGTTTACTTGACATTACAGAGCATATGGTCACACTTATTATCACCTACGGCCACTTTTGGTTTAATTTTATGTGACCAAATCCCATAATAAATCACTCCTTGTGTAACTAAATGATACAAATCGTCACACAAACATGAAAATAAAGTGGCCATTGGATGGACAATAGTCACACAAAATACAAGTTTACTTGACATTACAGAGCATATGGTCACACTTATTATCACCTACGGCCACTTTTGGTTTAATTTTATGTGACCAAATCCCATAATAAATCAGTACTTGTGTGACTAAATGATACAAATCGTCACGCAAACATGAAAATAAAGTGGCCATTGGATGGACAATAGTCACACAAATTACAAGTTTACTTGACATTACAGAGCATATGGTCACACTTATAATCACCTACGGCCACTTTTGGTTTAACTTTATGTGACCAAATTCGATAATAAATCACTCCTTGTGTAACTAAATGATACAAATCGTCACACAAACATGAAAATAAAGTGGCCATTGGATGGACAATAGTCACACAAAATACAAGTTTACTTGACATTACAGAGCATATGGTCACACTTATTATCACCTACGGCTACTTTTGGTTTAATTTTATGTGACCAAATCCCATAATAAATCACTCCTTGTGTCACTAAATAATACAAATTGTCACACAAACATGAAAATAAAGTGGCCATTGGATGGACAATAGTCACACAAAATACAACTTTACTTGACATTACAGAGCATATGGTCACACTTATTATCACCTACGGCCACTTTTGGTTTAATTTTATGTGACCAAATCCCATAATAAATCAGTACTTGTGTGACTAAATGATATAAATCGTCACACAAACATTAAAATAAAGTGGCCATTAGATGGACAATAGTCACACAAAATACAAGTTTACTTCACATTACAGAGCATATGGTCACACTTATTATCACCTACGGCCACTTTTGGTTTAATTTCATGTGACCAAATCCCATAATAAATCACTCCTTGTGTGACTAAATGATACAAATCGTCACACAAACATGAAAATAAAGTGGCCATTGGATGGACAATAGTCACACAAAATACAAGTTTACTTGAAATTACAGAGCATATGGTCACACTTATTATCACCTACGGCCACTTTTGGTTTAATTTTATGTGACCAAATCCCATAATAAATCAGTACTTGTGTGACTAAATGATACAAATCGTCACACAAACATGAAAATAAAGTGGCCATTGGATGGACAATAGTCACACAAAATACAAGTTTACTTGACATTACAGAGCATATGGTCACACTTATTATCACCTACGGCCACTTTTGGTTTAATTTTATGTGACCAAATCCCATAATAAATCAGTACTTGTGTGACTAAATGATACAAATCGTCACACAAACATGAAAATAAAGTGGCCATTGGATGGACAATAGTCACACAAAATACAAGTTTACTTGACATTACAGAGTATATGGTCACACTTATTATCACCTACGACCACTTTTGGTTTAACTTTATGTGACCAAATCCCATAATAAATCAGTACTTGTGTGACTAAATGATACAAATCGTTACACAAACATGAAAATAAAGTGGCCATTGGATGGACAATAGTCACACAAAATACAAGTTTACTTGACATTACAGAGCATATGGTCACACTTATTATCACCTACGGCCACTTTTGGTTTAATTTTATGTGACCAAATCCCATAATAAATCACTCCTTGTGTAACTAAATGATACAAATCGTCACACAAACATGAAAATAAAGTGGCCATTGGATGGACAATAGTCACACAAAATACAAGTTTACTTGACATTACAGAGCATATGGTCACACTTATTATCACCTACGGCCACTTTTGGTTTAATTTTATGTGACCAAATCCCATAATAAATCAGTACTTGTGTGACTAAATGATACAAATCGTCACGCAAACATGAAAATAAAGTGGCCATTGGATGGACAATAGTCACACAAATTACAAGTTTACTTGACATTACAGAGCATATGGTCACACTTATAATCACCTACGGCCACTTTTGGTTT
This sequence comes from Pseudognaphalium luteoalbum, assembly GCA_963422505.1. NCBI lineage: Eukaryota > Viridiplantae > Streptophyta > Magnoliopsida > Asterales > Asteraceae > Pseudognaphalium > Pseudognaphalium luteoalbum. Next base: position 53,418,817 of record OY730193.1, on the reverse strand, counting down.
AACTTTATGTGACCAAATTCGATAATAAATCACTCCTTGTGTAACTAAATGATACAAATCGTCACACAAACATGAAAATAAAGTGGCCATTGGATGGACAATAGTCACACAAAATACAAGTTTACTTGACATTACAGAGCATATGGTCACACTTATTATCACCTACGGCCACTTTTGGTTTAATTTTATGTGACCAAATCCCATAATAAATCAGTACTTGTGTGACTAAATGATACAAATCGTCACGCAAACATGAAAATAAAGTGGCCAATGGATGGACAATAGTCACACAAATTACAAGTTTACTTGACATTACAGAGCATATGGTCACACTTATAATCACCTACGGCCACTTTTGGTTTAACTTTATGTGACCAAATTCGATAATAAATCACTCCTTGTGTGACTAAAAGATACAAATCGTCACACAAACATGAAAATAAAGTGGCCATTGGATGGACAATAGTCACACATAATAAATCACTACTTGTGTGACTAAATGATACAAATCGTCACACAAACATGAAAATAAAGTGGCCATTTGATGGAAAATAGTCACACAAAATACAAGTTTACTTGACATTACATAGCATATGGTCACACTTATTATCACCTACGGCCACTTTTGGTTTAATTTTATGTGACCAAATCCCATACTAAATCAGTACTTGTGTGACTAAATGATACAAATCGTCACACAAACATGAAAATAAAGTGGCCATTGGATGGACAATAGTCACACAAAATACAAGTTTACTTGACATTACAGAGCATATGGTCACACTTATTATCACCTACGGCCACTTTTGGTTTAATTTTATGTGACCAAATCCCATAATAAATCAGTACTTGTGTGACTAAATGATATAAATCGTCACACAAACATTAAAATAAAGTGGCCATTAGATGGACAATAGTCACACAAAATACAAGTTTACTTCACATTACAGAGCATATGGTCACACTTATTATCACCTACGGCCACTTTTGGTTTAATTTTATGTGACCAAATCCCATAATAAATCACTCTTTGTGTGACTAAATGATACAAATCGTCACACAAACATGAAAATAAAGTGGCCATTGGATGGACAATAGTCACACAAAATACAAGTTTACTTGACATTACAGAGCATATGGTCACACTTATTATCACCTACGGCTACTTTTAGTTTAATTTTATGTGACCAATCCCATAATAAATCACTCCTTGTGTGACTAAATGATACAAATCGTCACACAAACATGAAAATAAAGTGGCCATTGGATGGACAATAGTCACACATAATAAATCACTACTTGTGTGACTAAATGATACAAGTCGTCACACAAACATGAAAATAAAGTGGCCATTTGATGGAAAATAGTCACACAAAATACAAGTTTACTTGACATTACATAGCATATGGTCACACTTATTATCACCTACGGCCACTTTTGGTTTAATTTTATGTGACCAAATCCCATAATAAATAACTCCTTGTGTCACTAAATGATACAAATTGTCACACAAACATGAAAATAAAGTGGCCATTGGATGGACAATAGTCACACAAAATACAACTTTACTTGACATTACAGAGCATATGGTCACACTTATTATCACCTACGGCCACTTTTGGTTTAATTTTATGTGACCAAATCCCATAATAAATCAGTACTTGTGTGACTAAATGATATAAATCGTCACACAAACATTAAAATAAAGTGGCCATTAGATGGACAATAGTCACACAACATACAAGTTTACTTCACATTACAGAGCATATGGTCACACTTATTATCACCTACGGCCACTTTTGGTTTAATTTTATGTGACCAAATCCCATAATAAATCACTCCTTGTGTGACTAAATGATACAAATCGTCACACAAACATGAAAATAAAGTGGCCATTGGATGGACAATAGTCACACAAAATACAAGTTTACTTGACATTACAGAGCATATGGTCACACTTATTATCACCTACGGCCACTTTTGGTTTAATTTTATGTGACCAAATCCCATAATAAATCAGTACTTGTGTGACTAAATGATACAAATCGTCACACAAACATGAAAATAAAGTGGCCATTGGATGGACAATAGTCACACAAAATACAAGTTTACTTGACATTACAGAGCATATGGTCACACTTATTATCACCTACGGCCACTTTTGGTTTAATTTTATGTGACCAAATCCCATAATAAATCAGTACTTGTGTGACTAAATGATACAAATTGTCACACAAACATGAAAATAAAGTGGCCATTGGATGGACAATAGTCACACAAATTACAAGTTTACTTGACATTACAGAGCATATGGTCACACTTATAATCACCTACGGCCACTTTTGGTTTAATTTTATGTGACCAAATCCCATAATAAATCAGTACTTGTGTGACTAAATGATACAAATCGTCACGCAAACATGAAAATAAAGTGGCCATTGGATGGACAATAGTCACACAAATTACAAGTTTACTTGACATTACAGAGCATATGGTCACACTTATAATCACCTACGACCACTTTTGGTTTAACTTTATGTGACCAAATTCGATAATAAATCACTCCTTGTGTGACTAAATGATACAAATCGTCACACAAACATGAAAATAAAGTGGCCATTGGATGGACAATAGTCACACATAATAAATCACTACTTGTGTGACTAAATGATACAAATCGTCACACAAACATGAAAATAAAGTGGCCATTTGATGGAAAATAGTCACACAAAATACAAGTTTACTTGACATTACATAGCATATGGTCACACTTATTATCACCTACGGCCACTTTTGGTTTAATTTTATGTGACCAAATCCCATAATAAATCACTCCTTGTGTCACTAAATGATACAAATTGTCACACAAACATGAAAATAAAGTGGCCATTGGATGGACAATAGTCACACAAAATACAACTTTACTTGACATTACAGAGCATATGGTCACACTTATTATCACCTACGGCCACTTTTGGTTTAATTTTATGTGACCAAATCCCATAATAAATCAGTACTTGTGTGACTAAATGATATAAATCGTCACACAAACATTAAAATAAAGTGGCCATTAGATGGACAATAGTCACACAAAATACAAGTTTACTTCACATTACAGAGCATATGGTCACACTTATTATCACCTACGGCCACTTTTGGTTTAATTTTATGTGACCAAATCCCATAATAAATCACTCTTTGTGTGACTAAATGATACAAATCGTCACACAAACATGAAAATAAAGTGGCCATTGGATGGACAATAGTCACACAAAATACAAGTTTACTTGACATTACAGAGCATATGGTCACACTTATTATCACCTACGGCTACTTTTAGTTTAATTTTATGTGACCAAATCCCATAATAAATCACTCCTTGTGTGACTAAATGATACAAATCGTCACACAAACATGAAAATAAAGTGGCCATTGGATGGACAATAGTCACACATTATAAATCACTACTTGTGTGACTAAATGATACAAATCGTCACACAAACATGAAAATAAAGTGGCCATTTGATGGAAAATAGTCACCCAAAATACAAGTTTACTTGACATTACATAGCATATGGTCACACTTATTATCACCTACGGCCACTTTTGGTTTAATTTTATGTGACCAAATCCCATAATAAATAACTCCTTGTGTCACTAAATGATACAAATTGTCACACAAACATTAAAATAAAGTGGCCATTGGATGGACAATAGTCACACAAAATACAACTTTACTTGACATTACAGAGCATATGGTCACACTTATTATCACCTACGGCCACTTTTGGTTTAATTTTATGTGACCAAATCCCATAATAAATCAGTACTTGTGTGACTAAATGATATAAATCGTCACACAAACATTAAAATAAAGTGGCCATTAGATGGACAATAGTCACACAAAATACAAGTTTACTTCACATTACAGAGCATATGGTCACATTTATTATCACCTACGGCCACTTTTGGTTTAATTTTATGTGACCAAATCCCATAATAAATCACTCTTTGTGTGACTAAATGATGCAAATCGTCACACAAACATGAAAATAAAGTGGCCATTGGATGGACAATAGTCACACAAAATACAAGTTTACTTGACATTACAGAGCATATGGTCACACTTATTATCACCTACGGCTACTTTTAGTTTAATTTTATGTGACCAAATCCCATAATAAATCACTCCTTGTGTGACTAAATGATACAAATCGTCACACAAACATGAAAATAAAGTGGCCATTGGATGGACAATAGTCACACATTATAAATCACTACTTGTGTGACTAAATGATACAAATCGTCACACAAACATGAAAATAAAGTGGCCATTTGATGGAAAATAGTCACACAAAATACAAGTTTACTTGACATTACATAGCATATGGTCACACTTATTATCACCTACGGCCACTTTTGGTTTAATTTTATGTGACCAAATCCCATAATAAATAACTCCTTGTGTCACTAAATGATATAAATCGTCACACAAACATTAAAATAAAGTGGCCATTAGATGGACAATAGTCACACAAAATACAAGTTTACTTCACATTACAGAGCATATGGTCACACTTATTATCACCTACGGCACTTTTGGTTTAATTTTATGTGACCAAATCCCATAATAAATCACTATTTGTGTGACTAAATGATACAAATCGTCACACAAACATGAAAATAAAGTGGCCATTGGATGGACAATAGTCACACATAATAAATCACTACTTGTGTGACTAAATGATACAAATCGTCACACAAACATGAAAATAAAGTGGCCATTGGATGGACAATAGTCACACAAAATACAAGTTTACTTGACATTACAGAGCATATGGTCACACTTATTATCACCTACGGCCACTTTTGGTTTAATTTTATGTGACCAAATCCCATAATAAATCAGTACTTGTGTGACTAAATGATACAAATCGTCACACAAACATGAAAATAAAGTGGCCATTGGATGGACAATAGTCACACAAAATACAAGTTTACTTGACATTACAGAGCATATGGTCACACTTATTATCACCTACGGCCACTTTTGGTTTAATTTTATGTGACCAAATCCCATAATAAATCAGTACTTGTGTGACAAAATGATACAAATCGTCACACAAACATGAAAATAAAGTGGCCATTGGATGGAAAATAGTCACACAAAATACAAGTTTACTTGACATTACAGAGTATATGGTCACACTTATTATCACCTACGACCACTTTTGGTTTAACTTTATGTGACCAAATCCCATAATAAATCAGTACTTGTGTGACTAAATGATACAAATCGTCACACAAACATGAAAATAAAGTGGCCATTGGATGGACAATAGTCACACAAAATACAAGTTTACTTGACATTACAGAGCATATGGTCACACTTATTATCACCTACGGCCACTTTTGGTTTAATTTTATGTGACCAAATCCCATAATAAATCACTCCTTGTGTCACTAAATGATACAAATTGTCACACAAACATGAAAATAAAGTGGCCATTGGATGGACAATAGTCACACAAAATACAACTTTACTTGAAATTACAGAGCATATGGTCACACTTATTATCACCTACGGCCACTTTTGGTTTAATTTTATGTGACCAAATCCCATAATAAATCAGTACTTGTGTGACTAAATGATACAAATCGTCACACAAACATGAAAATAAAGTGGCCATTGGATGGACAATAGTCACACAAAATACAAGTTTACTTGACATTACAGAGCATATGGTCACACTTATTATCACCTACGGCCACTTTTGGTTTAATTTTATGTGACCAAATCCCATAATAAATCAGTACTTGTGTGACAAAATGATACAAATCGTCACACAAACATGAAAATAAAGTGGCCATTGGATGGACAATAGTCACACAAAATACAAGTTTACTTAACATTACAGAGTATATGGTCACACTTATTATCACCTACGACCACTTTTGGTTTAACTTTATGTGACCAAATCCCATAATAAATCAGTACTTGTGTGACTAAATGATACAAATCGTCACACAAACATGAAAATAAAGTGGCCATTGGATGGACAATAGTCACACAAAATACAAGTTTACTTGACATTACAGAGCATATGGTCACACTTATTATCACCTACGGCCACTTTTGGTTTAATTTTATGTGACCAAATCCCATAATAAATCACTCCTTGTGTCACTAAATGATACAAATTGTCACACAAACATGAAAATAAAGTGGCCATTGGATGGACAATAGTCACACAAAATACAACTTTACTTGAAATTACAGAGCATATGGTCACACTTATTATCACCTACGGCCACTTTTGGTTTAATTTTATGTGACCAAATCCCATAATAAATCAGTACTTGTGTGACTAAATGATATAAATCGTCACACAAACATTAAAATAAAGTGGCCATTAGATGGACAATAGTCACACAACATACAAGTTTACTTCACATTACAGAGCATATGGTCACACTTATTATCACCTACGGCCACTTTTGGTTTAATTTTATGTGACCATATCCCATAATAAATCAGTACTTGTGTGACTAAATGATACAAATCGTCACACAAACATGAAAATAAAGTGGCCATTGGATGGACAATAGTCACACAAAATACAAGTTTACTTGACATTACAGAGCATATGGTCACACTTATTATCACCTACGGCCACTTTTGGTTTAATTTTATGTGACCAAATCCCATAATAAATCAGTACTTGTGTGACTAAATGATACAAATCGTCACACAAACATGAAAATAAAGTGGCCATTGGATGGACAATAGTCACACAAAATACAAGTTTACTTGACATTACAGAGCATATGGTCACACTTATTATCACCTACGGCCACTTTTGGTTTAATTTTATGTGACCAAATCCCATAATAAATCAGTACTTGTGTGACAAAATGATACAAATCGTCACACAAACATGAAAATAAAGTGGCCATTGGATGGACAATAGTCACACAAAATACAAGTTTACTTGACATTACAGAGTATATGGTCACACTTATTATCACCTACGACCACTTTTGGTTTAACTTTATGTGACCAAATCCCATAATAAATCAGTACTTGTGTGACTAAATGATACAAATCGTCACACAAACATGAAAATAAAGTGGCCATTGGATGGACAATAGTCACACAAAATACAAGTTTACTTGACATTACAGAGCATATGGTCACACTTATTATCACCTACGGCCACTTTTGGTTTAATTTTATGTGACCAAATCCCATAATAAATCACTCCTTGTGTCACTAAATGATACAAATTGTCACACAAACATGAAAATAAAGTGGCCATTGGATGGACAATAGTCACACAAAATACAACTTTACTTGAAATTACAGAGCATATGGTCACACTTATTATCACCTACGGCCACTTTTGGTTTAATTTTATGTGACCAAATCCCATAATAAATCAGTACTTGTGTGACTAAATGATATAAATCGTCACACAAACATTAAAATAAAGTGGCCATTAGATGGACAATAGTCACACAAAATACAAGTTTACTTCACATTACAGAGCATATGGTCACACTTATTATCACCTACGGCCACTTTTGGTTTAATTTTATGTGACCAAATCCCATAATAAATCACTCTTTGTGTGACTAAATGATACAAATCGTCACACAAACATGAAAATAAAGTGGCCATTGGATGGACAATAGTCACACAAAATACAAGTTTACTTGACATTACAGAGCATATGGTCACACTTATTATCACCTACGGCTACTTTTAGTTTAATTTTATGTGACCAAATCCCATAATAAATCACTCCTTGTGTGACTAAATGATACAAATCGTCACACAAACATGAAAATAAAGTGGCCATTGGATGGACAATAGTCACACATAATAAATCACTACTTGTGTGACTAAATGATACAAATCGTCACACAAACATGAAAATAAAGTGGCCATTTGATGGAAAATAGTCACACAAAATACAAGTTTACTTGACATTACATAGCATATGGTCACACTTATTATCACCTACGGCCACTTTTGGTTTAATTTTATGTGACCAAATCCCATAATAAATAACTCCTTGTGTCACTAAATGATACAAATTGTCACACAAACATGAAAATAAAGTGGCCATTGGATGGACAATAGTCACACAAAATACAACTTTACTTGACATTACAGAGCATATGGTCACACTTATTATCACCTACGGCCACTTTTGGTTTTATTTTATGTGACCAAATCCCATAATAAATCAGTACTTGTGTGACTAAATGATATAAATCGTCACACAAACATTAAAATAAAGTGGCCATTAGATGGACAATAGTCACACAACATACAAGTTTACTTCACATTACAGAGCATATGGTCACACTTATTATCACCTACGGCCACTTTTGGTTTAATTTTATGTGACCAAATCCCATAATAAATCACTCCTTGTGTGACTAAATGATACAAATCGTCACACAAACATGAAAATAAAGTGGCCATTGGATGGACAATAGTCACACAAAATACAAGTTTACTTGACATTACAGAACATATGGTCACACTTATTATCACCTACGGCCACTTTTGGTTTAATTTTATGTGACCAAATCCCATAATAAATCAGTACTTGTGTGACTAAATGATACAAATCGTCACACAAACATGAAAATAAAGTGGCCATTGGATGGACAATAGTCACACAAAATACAAGTTTACTTGACATTACAGAGCATATGGTCACACTTATTATCACCTACGGCCACTTTTGGTTTAATTTTATGTGACCAAATCCCATAATAAATCAGTACTTGTGTGACTAAATGATACAAATCGTCACACAAACATGAAAATAAAGTGGCCATTGGATGGACAATAGTTACACAAATTACAAGTTTACTTGACATTAAAGAGCATATGGTCACACTTATAATCACCTACGGCCACTTTTGGTTTAACTTTATGTGACCAAATTCGATAATAAATCACTCCTTGTGTGACTAAATGATACAAATCGTCACACAAACATGAAAATAAAGTGGCCATTGGATGGACAATAGTCACACATAATAAATCACTACTTGTGTGACTAAATGATACAAATCGTCACACAACCGTGAAAATAAAGTGGCCATTGAATGGACAATAGTCACACAAAATACAAGTTTACTTGACATTACAGAGCATATTGTCACACTTATTATCACCTACGGCCACTTTTGGTTTAATTTTATGTGACCAAATCCCATAATAAATCACTCCTTGTGTGACTAAATGATACAAATCGTCATACAAACATGAAAATAAAGTGGCCATTGGATGGACAATAGTCACACAAAATACAAGTTTACTTGACATTACAGAGCATATGGTCACACTTATTATCACCTACGGCTACTTTTGGTTTAATTTTATGTGACCAAATCCCATAATAAATCACTCCTTGTGTCACTAAATGATACAAATTGTCACAAAAACATGAAAATAAAGTGGCCATTGCATGGATAATAGTCACACAAAATACAACTTTACTTGACATTACAGAGCATATGGTCACACTTATTATCACCTACGGCCACTTTTGGTTTAATTTTATGTGACCAAATCCCATAATAAATCAGTACTTGTGTGACTAAATGATATAAATCGTCACACAAACATTAAAATAAAGTGGCCATTAGATGGACAATAGTCACACAAAATACAAGTTTACTTCACATTACAGAGCATATGGTCACACTTATTATCACCTACGGCACTTTTGGTTTAATTTTATGTGACCAAATCCCATAATAAATCACTATTTGTGTGACTAAATGATACAAATCGTCACACAAACATGAAAATAAAGTGGCCATTGGATGGACAATAGTCACACAAAATACAAGTTTACTTGACATTACAGAGCATATGGTCACACTTATTATCACCTACGGCCACTTTTGGTTTAATTTTATGTGACCAAATCCCATAATAAATCAGTACTTGTGTGACTAAATGATACAAATCGTCACACAAACATGAAAATAAAGTGGCCATTGGATGGACAATAGTCACACAAAATACAAGTTTACTTGACATTACAGAGCATATGGTCACACTTATTATCACCTACGGCCACTTTTGGTTTAATTTTATGTGACCAAATCCCATAATAAATCAGTACTTGTGTGACAAAATGATACAAATCGTCACACAAACATGAAAATAAAGTGGCCATTGGATGGACAATAGTCACACAAAATACAAGTTTACTTAACATTACAGAGTATATGGTCACACTTATTATCACCTACGACCACTTTTGGTTTAACTTTATGTGACCAAATCCCATAATAAATCAGTACTTGTGTGACTAAATGATACAAATCGTCACACAAACATGAAAATAAAGTGGCCATTGGATGGACAATAGTCACACAAAATACAAGTTTACTTGACATTACAGAGCATATGGTCACACTTATTATCACCTACGGCCACTTTTGGTTTAATTTTATGTGACCAAATCCCATAATAAATCACTCCTTGTGTCACTAAATGATACAAATTGTCACACAAACATGAAAATAAAGTGGCCATTGGATGGACAATAGTCACACAAAATACAACTTTACTTGAAATTACAGAGCATATGGTCACACTTATTATCACCTACGGCCACTTTTGGTTTAATTTTATGTGACCAAATCCCATAATAAATCAGTACTTGTGTGACTAAATGATATAAATCGTCACACAAACATTAAAATAAAGTGGCCATTAGATGGACAATAGTCACACAACATACAAGTTTACTTCACATTACAGAGCATATGGTCACACTTATTATCACCTACGGCCACTTTTGGTTTAATTTTATGTGACCAAATCCCATAATAAATCAGTACTTGTGTGACTAAATGATATAAATCGTCACACAAACATTAAAATAAAGTGGCCATTAGATGGACAATAGTCACACAAAATACAAGTTTACTTCACATTACAGAGCATATGGTCACACTTATTATCACCTACGGCACTTTTGGTTTAATTTTATGTGACCAAATCCCATAATAAATCACTATTTGTGTGACTAAATGATACAAATCGTCACACAAACATGAAAATAAAGTGGCCATTGGATGGACAATAGTCACACAAAATACAAGTTTACTTGACATTACAGAGCATATGGTCACACTTATTATCACCTACGGCCACTTTTGGTTTAATTTTATGTGACCAAATCCCATAATAAATCAGTACTTGTGTGACTAAATGATACAAATCGTCACACAAACATGAAAATAAAGTGGCCATTGGATGGACAATAGTCACACAAAATACAAGTTTACTTGACATTACAGAGCATATGGTCACACTTATTATCACCTACGGCCACTTTTGGTTTAATTTTATGTGACCAAATCCCATAATAAATCAGTACTTGTGTGACAAAATGATACAAATCGTCACACAAACATGAAAATAAAGTGGCCATTGGATGGACAATAGTCACACAAAATACAAGTTTACTTAACATTACAGAGTATATGGTCACACTTATTATCACCTACGACCACTTTTGGTTTAACTTTATGTGACCAAATCCCATAATAAATCAGTACTTGTGTGACTAAATGATACAAATCGTCACACAAACATGAAAATAAAGTGGCCATTGGATGGACAATAGTCACACAAAATACAAGTTTACTTGACATTACAGAGCATATGGTCACACTTATTATCACCTACGGCCACTTTTGGTTTAATTTTATGTGACCAAATCCCATAATAAATCACTCCTTGTGTCACTAAATGATACAAATTGTCACAAAAACATGAAAATAAAGTGGCCATTGCATGGATAATAGTCACACAAAATACAACTTTACTTGACATTACAGAGCATATGGTCACACTTATTATCACCTACGGCCACTTTTGGTTTAATTTTATGTGACCAAATCCCATAATAAATCAGTACTTGTGTGACTAAATGATATAAATCGTCACACAAACATTAAAATAAAGTGGCCATTAGATGGACAATAGTCACACAAAATACAAGTTTACTTCACATTACAGAGCATATGGTCACACTTATTATCACCTACGGCACTTTTGGTTTAATTTTATGTGACCAAATCCCATAATAAATCACTATTTGTGTGACTAAATGATACAAATCGTCACACAAACATGAAAATAAAGTGGCCATTGGATGGACAATAGTCACACAAAATACAAGTTTACTTGACATTACAGAGCATATGGTCACACTTATTATCACCTACGGCCACTTTTGGTTTAATTTTATGTGACCAAATCCCATAATAAATCAGTACTTGTGTGACTAAATGATACAAATCGTCACACAAACATGAAAATAAAGTGGCCATTGGATGGACAATAGTCACACAAAATACAAGTTTACTTGACATTACAGAGCATATGGTCACACTTATTATCACCTACGGCCACTTTTGGTTTAATTTTATGTGACCAAATCCCATAATAAATCAGTACTTGTGTGACAAAATGATACAAATCGTCACACAAACATGAAAATAAAGTGGCCATTGGATGGACAATAGTCACACAAAATACAAGTTTACTTAACATTACAGAGTATATGGTCACACTTATTATCACCTACGACCACTTTTGGTTTAACTTTATGTGACCAAATCCCATAATAAATCAGTACTTGTGTGACTAAATGATACAAATCGTCACACAAACATGAAAATAAAGTGGCCATTGGATGGACAATAGTCACACAAAATACAAGTTTACTTGACATTACAGAGCATATGGTCACACTTATTATCACCTACGGCCACTTTTGGTTTAATTTTATGTGACCAAATCCCATAATAAATCAGTACTTGTGTGACTAAATGATATAAATCGTCACACAAACATTAAAATAAAGTGGCCATTAGATGGACAATAGTCACACAACATACAAGTTTACTTCACATTACAGAGCATATGGTCACACTTATTATCACCTACGGCCACTTTTGGTTTAATTTTATGTGACCAAATCCCATAATAAATCAGTACTTGTGTGACTAAATGATATAAATCGTCACACAAACATTAAAATAAAGTGGCCATTAGATGGACAATAGTCACACAAAATACAAGTTTACTTCACATTACAGAGCATATGGTCACACTTATTATCACCTACGGCACTTTTGGTTTAATTTTATGTGACCAAATCCCATAATAAATCACTATTTGTGTGACTAAATGATACAAATCGTCACACAAACATGAAAATAAAGTGGCCATTGGATGGACAATAGTCACACATAATAAATCACTACTTGTGTGACTAAATGATACAAATCGTCACACAAACATGAAAATAAAGTGGCCATTGGATGGACAATAGTCACACAAAATACAAGTTTACTTGACATTACAGAGCATATGGTCACACTTATTATCACCTACGGCCACTTTTGGTTTAATTTTATGTGACCAAATCCCATAATAAATCAGTACTTGTGTGACTAAATGATACAAATCGTCACACAAACATGAAAATAAAGTGGCCATTGGATGGACAATAGTCACACAAAATACAAGTTTACTTGACATTACAGAGCATATGGTCACACTTATTATCACCTACGGCCACTTTTGGTTTAATTTTATGTGACCAAATCCCATAATAAATCAGTACTTGTGTGACAAAATGATACAAATCGTCACACAAACATGAAAATAAAGTGGCCATTGGATGGAAAATAGTCACACAAAATACAAGTTTACTTGACATTACAGAGTATATGGTCACACTTATTATCACCTACGACCACTTTTGGTTTAACTTTATGTGACCAAATCCCATAATAAATCAGTACTTGTGTGACTAAATGATACAAATCGTCACACAAACATGAAAATAAAGTGGCCATTGGATGGACAATAGTCACACAAAATACAAGTTTACTTGACATTACAGAGCATATGGTCACACTTATTATCACCTACGGCCACTTTTGGTTTAATTTTATGTGACCAAATCCCATAATAAATCACTCCTTGTGTCACTAAATGATACAAATTGTCACACAAACATGAAAATAAAGTGGCCATTGGATGGACAATAGTCACACAAAATACAACTTTACTTGAAATTACAGAGCATATGGTCACACTTATTATCACCTACGGCCACTTTTGGTTTAATTTTATGTGACCAAATCCCATAATAAATCAGTACTTGTGTGACTAAATGATATAAATCGTCACACAAACATTAAAATAAAGTGGCCATTAGATGGACAATAGTCACACAAAATACAAGTTTACTTCACATTACAGAGCATATGGTCACACTTATTATCACCTACGGCACTTTTGGTTTAATTTTATGTGACCAAATCCCATAATAAATCACTATTTGTGTGACTAAATGATACAAATCGTCACACAAACATGAAAATAAAGTGGCCATTGGATGGACAATAGTCACACAAAATACAAGTTTACTTGACATTACAGAGCATATGGTCACACTTATTATCACCTACGGCCACTTTTGGTTTAATTTTATGTGACCAAATCCCATAATAAATCAGTACTTGTGTGACTAAATGATACAAATCGTCACACAAACATGAAAATAAAGTGGCCATTGGATGGACAATAGTCACACAAAATACAAGTTTACTTGACATTACAGAGCATATGGTCACACTTATTATCACCTACGGCCACTTTTGGTTTAATTTTATGTGACCAAATCCCATAATAAATCAGTACTTGTGTGACAAAATGATACAAATCGTCACACAAACATGAAAATAAAGTGGCCATTGGATGGACAATAGTCACACAAAATACAAGTTTACTTAACATTACAGAGTATATGGTCACACTTATTATCACCTACGACCACTTTTGGTTTAACTTTATGTGACCAAATCCCATAATAAATCAGTACTTGTGTGACTAAATGATACAAATCGTCACACAAACATGAAAATAAAGTGGCCATTGGATGGACAATAGTCACACAAAATACAAGTTTACTTGACATTACAGAGCATATGGTCACACTTATTATCACCTACGGCCACTTTTGGTTTAATTTTATGTGACCAAATCCCATAATAAATCAGTACTTGTGTGACTAAATGATATAAATCGTCACACAAACATTAAAATAAAGTGGCCATTAGATGGACAATAGTCACACAACATACAAGTTTACTTCACATTACAGAGCATATGGTCACACTTATTATCACCTACGGCCACTTTTGGTTTAATTTTATGTGACCAAATCCCATAATAAATCAGTACTTGTGTGACTAAATGATATAAATCGTCACACAAACATTAAAATAAAGTGGCCATTAGATGGACAATAGTCACACAAAATACAAGTTTACTTCACATTACAGAGCATATGGTCACACTTATTATCACCTACGGCACTTTTGGTTTAATTTTATGTGACCAAATCCCATAATAAATCACTATTTGTGTGACTAAATGATACAAATCGTCACACAAACATGAAAATAAAGTGGCCATTGGATGGACAATAGTCACACATAATAAATCACTACTTGTGTGACTAAATGATACAAATCGTCACACAAACATGAAAATAAAGTGGCCATTGGATGGACAATAGTCACACAAAATACAAGTTTACTTGACATTACAGAGCATATGGTCACACTTATTATCACCTACGGCCACTTTTGGTTTAATTTTATGTGACCAAATCCCATAATAAATCAGTACTTGTGTGACTAAATGATACAAATCGTCACACAAACATGAAAATAAAGTGGCCATTGGATGGACAATAGTCACACAAAATACAAGTTTACTTGACATTACAGAGCATATGGTCACACTTATTATCACCTACGGCCACTTTTGGTTTAATTTTATGTGACCAAATCCCATAATAAATCAGTACTTGTGTGACAAAATGATACAAATCGTCACACAAACATGAAAATAAAGTGGCCATTGGATGGAAAATAGTCACACAAAATACAAGTTTACTTGACATTACAGAGTATATGGTCACACTTATTATCACCTACGACCACTTTTGGTTTAACTTTATGTGACCAAATCCCATAATAAATCAGTACTTGTGTGACTAAATGATACAAATCGTCACACAAACATGAAAATAAAGTGGCCATTGGATGGACAATAGTCACACAAAATACAAGTTTACTTGACATTACAGAGCATATGGTCACACTTATTATCACCTACGGCCACTTTTGGTTTAATTTTATGTGACCAAATCCCATAATAAATCACTCCTTGTGTCACTAAATGATACAAATTGTCACACAAACATGAAAATAAAGTGGCCATTGGATGGACAATAGTCACACAAAATACAACTTTACTTGAAATTACAGAGCATATGGTCACACTTATTATCACCTACGGCCACTTTTGGTTTAATTTTATGTGACCAAATCCCATAATAAATCAGTACTTGTGTGACTAAATGATACAAATCGTCACACAAACATGAAAATAAAGTGGCCATTGGATGGACAATAGTCACACAA
Organism: Pseudognaphalium luteoalbum; assembly: GCA_963422505.1. Taxonomy (NCBI): domain Eukaryota; kingdom Viridiplantae; phylum Streptophyta; class Magnoliopsida; order Asterales; family Asteraceae; genus Pseudognaphalium; species Pseudognaphalium luteoalbum. Next base: position 53,402,257 of record OY730193.1, on the reverse strand, counting down.
AATACAAGTTTACTTGACATTACAGAGCATATGGTCACACTTATTATCACCTACGGCCACTTTTGGTTTAATTTTATGTGACCAAATCCCATAATAAATCAGTACTTGTGTGACAAAATGATACAAATCGTCACACAAACATGAAAATAAAGTGGCCATTGGATGGACAATAGTCACACAAAATACAAGTTTACTTAACATTACAGAGTATATGGTCACACTTATTATCACCTACGACCACTTTTGGTTTAACTTTATGTGACCAAATCCCATAATAAATCAGTACTTGTGTGACTAAATGATACAAATCGTCACACAAACATGAAAATAAAGTGGCCATTGGATGGACAATAGTCACACAAAATACAAGTTTACTTGACATTACAGAGCATATGGTCACACTTATTATCACCTACGGCCACTTTTGGTTTAATTTTATGTGACCAAATCCCATAATAAATCACTCCTTGTGTCACTAAATGATACAAATTGTCACACAAACATGAAAATAAAGTGGCCATTGGATGGACAATAGTCACACAAAATACAACTTTACTTGAAATTACAGAGCATATGGTCACACTTATTATCACCTACGGCCACTTTTGGTTTAATTTTATGTGACCAAATCCCATAATAAATCAGTACTTGTGTGACTAAATGATATAAATCGTCACACAAACATTAAAATAAAGTGGCCATTAGATGGACAATAGTCACACAACATACAAGTTTACTTCACATTACAGAGCATATGGTCACACTTATTATCACCTACGGCCACTTTTGGTTTAATTTTATGTGACCATATCCCATAATAAATCAGTACTTGTGTGACTAAATGATACAAATCGTCACACAAACATGAAAATAAAGTGGCCATTGGATGGACAATAGTCACACAAAATACAAGTTTACTTGACATTACAGAGCATATGGTCACACTTATTATCACCTACGGCCACTTTTGGTTTAATTTTATGTGACCAAATCCCATAATAAATCAGTACTTGTGTGACTAAATGATACAAATCGTCACACAAACATGAAAATAAAGTGGCCATTGGATGGACAATAGTCACACAAAATACAAGTTTACTTGACATTACAGAGCATATGGTCACACTTATTATCACCTACGGCCACTTTTGGTTTAATTTTATGTGACCAAATCCCATAATAAATCAGTACTTGTGTGACAAAATGATACAAATCGTCACACAAACATGAAAATAAAGTGGCCATTGGATGGACAATAGTCACACAAAATACAAGTTTACTTGACATTACAGAGTATATGGTCACACTTATTATCACCTACGACCACTTTTGGTTTAACTTTATGTGACCAAATCCCATAATAAATCAGTACTTGTGTGACTAAATGATACAAATCGTCACACAAACATGAAAATAAAGTGGCCATTGGATGGACAATAGTCACACAAAATACAAGTTTACTTGACATTACAGAGCATATGGTCACACTTATTATCACCTACGGCCACTTTTGGTTTAATTTTATGTGACCAAATCCCATAATAAATCACTCCTTGTGTCACTAAATGATACAAATTGTCACACAAACATGAAAATAAAGTGGCCATTGGATGGACAATAGTCACACAAAATACAACTTTACTTGAAATTACAGAGCATATGGTCACACTTATTATCACCTACGGCCACTTTTGGTTTAATTTTATGTGACCAAATCCCATAATAAATCAGTACTTGTGTGACTAAATGATACAAATCGTCACACAAACATGAAAATAAAGTGGCCATTGGATGGAAAATAGTCACACAAAATACAAGTTTACTTGACATTACAGAGTATATGGTCACACTTATTATCACCTACGACCACTTTTGGTTTAACTTTATGTGACCAAATCCCATAATAAATCAGTACTTGTGTGACAAAATGATACAAATCGTCACACAAACATGAAAATAAAGTGGCCATTGGATGGAAAATAGTCACACAAAATACAAGTTTACTTGACATTACAGAGTATATGGTCACACTTATTATCACCTACGACCACTTTTGGTTTAACTTTATGTGACCAAATCCCATAATAAATCAGTACTTGTGTGACTAAATGATACAAATCGTCACACAAACATGAAAATAAAGTGGCCATTGGATGGACAATAGTCACACAAAATACAAGTTTACTTGACATTACAGAGCATATGGTCACACTTATTATCACCTACGGCCACTTTTGGTTTAATTTTATGTGACCAAATCCCATAATAAATCACTCCTTGTGTCACTAAATGATACAAATTGTCACACAAACATGAAAATAAAGTGGCCATTGGATGGACAATAGTCACACAAAATACAACTTTACTTGAAATTACAGAGCATATGGTCACACTTATTATCACCTACGGCCACTTTTGGTTTAATTTTATGTGACCAAATCCCATAATAAATCAGTACTTGTGTGACTAAATGATACAAATCGTCACACAAACATGAAAATAAAGTGGCCATTGGATGGACAATAGTCACACAAAATACAAGTTTACTTGACATTACAGAGCATATGGTCACACTTATTATCACCTACGGCCACTTTTGGTTTAATTTTATGTGACCAAATCCCATAATAAATCAGTACTTGTGTGACAAAATGATACAAATCGTCACACAAACATGAAAATAAAGTGGCCATTGGATGGACAATAGTCACACAAAATACAAGTTTACTTAACATTACAGAGTATATGGTCACACTTATTATCACCTACGACCACTTTTGGTTTAACTTTATGTGACCAAATCCCATAATAAATCAGTACTTGTGTGACTAAATGATACAAATCGTCACACAAACATGAAAATAAAGTGGCCATTGGATGGACAATAGTCACACAAAATACAAGTTTACTTGACATTACAGAGCATATGGTCACACTTATTATCACCTACGGCCACTTTTGGTTTAATTTTATGTGACCAAATCCCATAATAAATCACTCCTTGTGTCACTAAATGATACAAATTGTCACACAAACATGAAAATAAAGTGGCCATTGGATGGACAATAGTCACACAAAATACAACTTTACTTGAAATTACAGAGCATATGGTCACACTTATTATCACCTACGGCCACTTTTGGTTTAATTTTATGTGACCAAATCCCATAATAAATCAGTACTTGTGTGACTAAATGATATAAATCGTCACACAAACATTAAAATAAAGTGGCCATTAGATGGACAATAGTCACACAACATACAAGTTTACTTCACATTACAGAGCATATGGTCACACTTATTATCACCTACGGCCACTTTTGGTTTAATTTTATGTGACCATATCCCATAATAAATCAGTACTTGTGTGACTAAATGATACAAATCGTCACACAAACATGAAAATAAAGTGGCCATTGGATGGACAATAGTCACACAAAATACAAGTTTACTTGACATTACAGAGCATATGGTCACACTTATTATCACCTACGGCCACTTTTGGTTTAATTTTATGTGACCAAATCCCATAATAAATCAGTACTTGTGTGACTAAATGATACAAATCGTCACACAAACATGAAAATAAAGTGGCCATTGGATGGACAATAGTCACACAAAATACAAGTTTACTTGACATTACAGAGCATATGGTCACACTTATTATCACCTACGGCCACTTTTGGTTTAATTTTATGTGACCAAATCCCATAATAAATCAGTACTTGTGTGACAAAATGATACAAATCGTCACACAAACATGAAAATAAAGTGGCCATTGGATGGACAATAGTCACACAAAATACAAGTTTACTTGACATTACAGAGTATATGGTCACACTTATTATCACCTACGACCACTTTTGGTTTAACTTTATGTGACCAAATCCCATAATAAATCAGTACTTGTGTGACTAAATGATACAAATCGTCACACAAACATGAAAATAAAGTGGCCATTGGATGGACAATAGTCACACAAAATACAAGTTTACTTGACATTACAGAGCATATGGTCACACTTATTATCACCTACGGCCACTTTTGGTTTAATTTTATGTGACCAAATCCCATAATAAATCACTCCTTGTGTCACTAAATGATACAAATTGTCACACAAACATGAAAATAAAGTGGCCATTGGATGGACAATAGTCACACAAAATACAACTTTACTTGAAATTACAGAGCATATGGTCACACTTATTATCACCTACGGCCACTTTTGGTTTAATTTTATGTGACCAAATCCCATAATAAATCAGTACTTGTGTGACTAAATGATACAAATCGTCACACAAACATGAAAATAAAGTGGCCATTGGATGGACAATAGTCACACAAAATACAAGTTTACTTGACATTACAGAGCATATGGTCACACTTATTATCACCTACGGCCACTTTTGGTTTAATTTTATGTGACCAAATCCCATAATAAATCAGTACTTGTGTGACAAAATGATACAAATCGTCACACAAACATGAAAATAAAGTGGCCATTGGATGGAAAATAGTCACACAAAATACAAGTTTACTTGACATTACAGAGTATATGGTCACACTTATTATCACCTACGACCACTTTTGGTTTAACTTTATGTGACCAAATCCCATAATAAATCAGTACTTGTGTGACTAAATGATACAAATCGTCACACAAACATGAAAATAAAGTGGCCATTGGATGGACAATAGTCACACAAAATACAAGTTTACTTGACATTACAGAGCATATGGTCACACTTATTATCACCTACGGCCACTTTTGGTTTAATTTTATGTGACCAAATCCCATAATAAATCACTCCTTGTGTCACTAAATGATACAAATTGTCACACAAACATGAAAATAAAGTGGCCATTGGATGGACAATAGTCACACAAAATACAACTTTACTTGAAATTACAGAGCATATGGTCACACTTATTATCACCTACGGCCACTTTTGGTTTAATTTTATGTGACCAAATCCCATAATAAATCAGTACTTGTGTGACTAAATGATACAAATCGTCACACAAACATGAAAATAAAGTGGCCATTGGATGGACAATAGTCACACAAAATACAAGTTTACTTGACATTACAGAGCATATGGTCACACTTATTATCACCTACGGCCACTTTTGGTTTAATTTTATGTGACCAAATCCCATAATAAATCAGTACTTGTGTGACAAAATGATACAAATCGTCACACAAACATGAAAATAAAGTGGCCATTGGATGGAAAATAGTCACACAAAATACAAGTTTACTTGACATTACAGAGTATATGGTCACACTTATTATCACCTACGACCACTTTTGGTTTAACTTTATGTGACCAAATCCCATAATAAATCAGTACTTGTGTGACTAAATGATACAAATCGTCACACAAACATGAAAATAAAGTGGCCATTGGATGGACAATAGTCACACAAAATACAAGTTTACTTGACATTACAGAGCATATGGTCACACTTATTATCACCTACGGCCACTTTTGGTTTAATTTTATGTGACCAAATCCCATAATAAATCACTCCTTGTGTCACTAAATGATACAAATTGTCACACAAACATGAAAATAAAGTGGCCATTGGATGGACAATAGTCACACAAAATACAACTTTACTTGAAATTACAGAGCATATGGTCACACTTATTATCACCTACGGCCACTTTTGGTTTAATTTTATGTGACCAAATCCCATAATAAATCAGTACTTGTGTGACTAAATGATACAAATCGTCACACAAACATGAAAATAAAGTGGCCATTGGATGGACAATAGTCACACAAAATACAAGTTTACTTGACATTACAGAGCATATGGTCACACTTATTATCACCTACGGCCACTTTTGGTTTAATTTTATGTGACCAAATCCCATAATAAATCACTCCTTGTGTCACTAAATGATACAAATTGTCACACAAACATGAAAATAAAGTGGCCATTGGATGGACAATAGTCACACAAAATACAACTTTACTTGAAATTACAGAGCATATGGTCACACTTATTATCACCTACGGCCACTTTTGGTTTAATTTTATGTGACCAAATCCCATAATAAATCAGTACTTGTGTGACTAAATGATACAAATCGTCACACAAACATGAAAATAAAGTGGCCATTGGATGGACAATAGTCACACAAAATACAAGTTTACTTGACATTACAGAGCATATGGTCACACTTATTATCACCTACGGCCACTTTTGGTTTAATTTTATGTGACCAAATCCCATAATAAATCAGTACTTGTGTGACTAAATGATACAAATCGTCACACAAACATGAAAATAAAGTGGCCATTGGATGGACAATAGTCACACAAAATACAAGTTTACTTGACATTACAGAGCATATGGTCACACTTATTATCACCTACGGCACTTTTGGTTTAATTTTATGTGACCAAATCCCATAATAAATCACTCCTTGTGTGACTAAATGATACAAATCGTCACACAAACATGAAAATAAAGTGGCCATTGGATGGACAATAGTCACACAAAATACAAGTTTACTTGACATTACAGAGCATATGGTCACACTTATTATCACCTACGGCCACTTTTGGTTTAATTTTATGTGACCAAATCCCATAATAAATCAGTACTTCTGTGACTAAATGATACAAATCGTCACACAAACATGAAAATAAAGTGGCCATTGGATGGACAATAGTCACACAAAATACAAGTTTACTTGACATTACAGAGCATTTGGTCACACTTATTATCACCTACGGCCACTTTTGGTTTAATTTTATGTGACCAAATCCCATAATAAATCAGTACTTGTGTGACTAAATGATACAAATCGTCACACAAACATGAAAATAAAGTGGCCATTGGATGGACAATAGTCACACAAAATACAAGTTTACTTGACATTACAGAGTATATGGTCACACTTATTATCACCTACGACCACTTTTGGTTTAACTTTATGTGACCAAATCCCATAATAAATCAGTACTTGTGTCACTAAATGATACAAATCGTCACACAAACATGAAAATAAAGTGGCCATTGGATGGACAATAGTCACACAAAATACAAGTTTACTTGACATTACAGAGCATATGGTCACACTTATTATCACCTACGGCCACTTTTGGTTTAATTTTATGTTACCAAATCCCATAATAAATCAGTACTTGTGTGACTAAATGATACAAATCGTCACGCAAACATGAAAATAAAGTGGCCATTGGATGGACAATAGTCACACAAATTACAAGTTTACTTGACATTACAGAGAATATGGTCACACTTATAATCACCTACCGCCACTTTTGGTTAAACTTTATGTGACCAAATTCGATAATAAATCACTCCTTGTGTGACTAAATGATACAAATCGTCACACAAACATGAAAATAAAGTGGCCATTGGATGGACAATAGTCACACAAAATACAAGTTTACTTGACATTACAGAGCATATGGTCACACTTATTATCATCTACGGCCACTTTTGGTTTAATTTTATGTGACCAAATCCCATAATAAATCAGTACTTGTGTGACTAAATGATACAAATCGTCACACAAACATGAAAATAAAGTGGCCATTGGATGGACAATAGTCACACAAAATACAAGTTTACTTGACATTACAGAGCATTTGGTCACACTTATTATTACCTACGGCCACTTTTGGTTTAATTTTATGTGACCAAATCCCATAATAAATCAGTACTTGTGTGACTAAATGATACAAATCGTCACACAAACATGAAAATAAAGTGGCCATTGGATGGACAATAGTCACAAAAAATACAAGTTTACTTGACATTACAGAGTATATGGTCACACTTATTATCACCTACGACCACTTTTGGTTTAACTTTATGTGACCAAATCCCATAATAAATCAGTACTTGTGTCACTAAATGATACAAATCGTCACACAAACATGAAAATAAAGTGGCCATTGGATGGACAATAGTCACACAAAATACAAGTTTACTTGACATTACAGAGCATATGGTCACACTTATTATCACCTACGGCCACTTTTGGTTTAATTTTATGTGACCAATCCCATAATAAATCAGTACTTGTGTGACTAAATGATACAAATCGTCACACAAACATGAAAATAAAGTGGCCATTGGATGGACAATAGTCACACAAAATACAAGTTTACTTGACATTACAGAGCATTTGGTCACACTTATTATCACCTACGGCCACTTTTGGTTTAATTTTATGTGACCAAATCCCATAATAAATCAGTACTTGTGTGACTAAATGATACAAATCGTCACACAAACATGAAAATAAAGTGGCCATTGGATGGACAATAGTCACACAAAATACAAGTTTACTTGACATTACAGAGTATATGGTCACACTTATTATCACCTACGACCACTTTTGGTTTAACTTTATGTGACCAAATCCCATAATAAATCAGTACTTGTGTCACTAAATGATACAAATCGTCACACAAACATGAAAATAAAGTGGCCATTGGATGGACAATAGTCACACAAAATACAAGTTTACTTGACATTACAGAGCATACGGTCACACTTATTATCACCTACGGCCACTTTTGGTTTAATTTTATGTTACCAAATCCCATAATAAATCAGTACTTGTGTGACTAAATGATACAAATCGTCACGCAAACATGAAAATAAAGTGGCCATTGGATGGACAATAGTCACACAAAATACAAGTTTACTTGACATTACAGAGCATATGGTCACACTTATTATCACCTACGGCCACTTTTGGTTTAATTTTATGTGACCAAATCCCATAATAAATCAGTACTTGTGTGACTAAATGTTACAAATCGTCACACAAACATGAAAATAAAGTGGCCATTGGATGGACAATAGTCACACAAAATACAAGTTTACTTGACATTACAGAGCATTTGGTCACACTTATTATTACCTACGGCCACTTTTGGTTTAATTTTATGTGACCAAATCCCATAATAAATCAGTACTTGTGTGACTAAATGATACAAATCGTCACACAAACATGAAAATAAAGTGGCCATTGGATGGACAATAGTCACACAAAATACAAGTTTACTTGACATTACAGAGTATATGGTCACACTTATTATCACCTACGACCAATTTTGGTTTAACTTTATGTGACCAAATCCCATAATAAATCAGTACTTGTGTCACTAAATGATACAAATCGTCACACAAACATGAAAATAAAGTGGCCATTGGATGGACAATAGTCACACAAAATACAAGTTTACTTGACATTACAGAGTATATGGTCACACTTATTATCACCTACGACCACTTTTGGTTTAATTTTATGTTAACAAATCCCATAATAAATCAGTACTTGTGTGACTAAATGATACAAATCGTCACGCAAACATGAAAATAAAGTGGCCATTGGATGGACAATAGTCACACAAATTACAAGTTTACTTGACATTACAGAGCATATGGTCACACTTATAATCACCTACGGCCACTTTTGGTTTAACTTTATGTGACCAAATTCGATAATAAATCACTCCTTGTGTGACTAAATGATACAAATCGTCACACAAACATGAAAATAAAGTGGCCATTGGATGGACAATAGTCACACAAAATACAAGTTTACTTGACATTACAGAGCATTTGGTCACACTTATTATCACCTACGGCCACTTTTGGTTTAATTTTATGTGACCAAATCCCATAATAAATCAGTACTTGTGTGACTAAATGATACAAATCGTCACACAAACATGAAAATAAAGTGGCCATTGGATGGACAATAGTCACACAAAATACAAGTTTACTTGACATTACAGAGTATATGGTCACACTTATTATCACCTACGACCACTTTTGGTTTAACTTTATGTGACCAAATCCCATAATAAATCAGTACTTGTGTCACTAAATGATACAAATCGTCACACAAACATGAAAATAAAGTGGCCATTGGATGGACAATAGTCACACAAAATACAAGTTTACTTGACATTACAGAGCATATGGTCACACTTATTATCACCTACGGCCACTTTTGATTTAATTTTATGTGACCAAATCCCATAATAAATCAGTACTTGTGTGACTAAATGATACAAATCGTCACACAAACATGAAAATAAAGTGGCCATTGGATGGACAATAGTCACACAAAATACAAGTTTACTTGACATTACAGAGCATATGGTCACACTTATTATCACCTACGGCCACTTTTGGTTTAATTTTATGTGACCAAATCCCATAATAAATCAGTACTTGTGTGACTAAATGATACAAATCGTCACACAAACATGAAAATAAAGTGGCCATTGGATGGACAATAGTCACACAAAATACAAGTTTACTTGACATTACAGAGTATATGGTCACACTTATTATCACCTACGACCACTTTTGGTTTAACTTTATGTGACCAAATCCCATAATAAATCAGTACTTGTGTGACTAAATGATACAAATCGTCACACAAACATGAAAATAAAGTGGCCATTGGATGGACAATAGTCACACAAAATACAAGTTTACTTGACATTACAGAGCATATGGTCACACTTATTATCACCTACGGCAACTTTTGGTTTAATTTTATGTGACCAAATCCCATAATAAATCACTCCTTGTGTAACTAAATGATACAAATCGTCACACAAACATGAAAATAAAGTGGCCATTGGATGGACAATAGTCACACAAAATACAAGTTTACTTGACATTACAGAGCATATGGTCACACTTATTATCACCTACGGCCACTTTTGGTTTAATTTTATGTGACCAAATCCCATAATAAATCAGTACTTGTGTGACTAAATGATACAAATCGTCACACAAACATGAAACTAAAGTGGCCATTGGATGGACAATAGTCACACAAATTACAAGTTTACTTGACATTACAGAGCATATGGTCACACTTATAATCACCTACGGCCACTTTTGGTTTAACTTTATGTGACCAAATTCGATAATAAATCACTCCTTGTGTGACTAAATGATACAAATCGTCACACAAACATGAAAATAAAGTGGCCATTGGATGGACAATAGTAACACAAAATACAAGTTTACTTGACATTACAGAGCATATGGTCACACTTATTATCACCTACGGCCACTTTTGGTTTAATTTTATGTTACCAAATCCCATAATAAATCAGTACTTGTGTGACTAAATGATACAAATCGTCACGCAAACATGAAAATAAAGTGGCCATTGGATGGACAATAGTCACACAAATTACAAGTTTACTTGACATTACAGAGCATATGGTCACACTTATAATCACCTACGGCCACTTTTGGTTTAACTTTATGTGACCAAATTCGATAATAAATCACTCCTTGTGTGACTAAATGATACAAATCGTCACACAAACATGAAAATAAAGTGGCCATTGGATGGACAATAGTCACACAAAATACAAGTTTACTTGACATTACAGAGCATTTGGTCACACTTATTATCACCTACGGCCACTTTTGGTTTAATTTTATGTGACCAAATCCCATAATAAATCAGTACTTGTGTGACTAAATGATACAAATCGTCACACAAACATGAAAATAAAGTGGCCAATGGATGGACAATAGTCACACAAAATACAAGTTTACTTGACATTACAGAGTATATGGTCACACTTATTATCACCTACGACCACTTTTGGTTTAACTTTATGTGACCAAATCCCATAATAAATCAGTACTTGTGTGACTAAATGATACAAATCGTCACACAAACATGAAAATAAAGTGGCCATTGGATGGACAATAGTCACACAAAATACAAGTTTACTTGACATTACAGAGCATATGGTCACACTTATTATCACCTACGGCCACTTTTGGTTTAATTTTATGTGACCAAATCCCATAATAAATCAGTACTTGTGTGACTAAATGACACAAATCGTCACACAAACATGAAACTAAAGTGGCCATTGGATGGACAATAGTCACACAAAATACAAGTTTACTTGACATTACAGAGCATATGGTCACACTTATTATCACCTACGGCCACTTTTGGTTTAATTTTATGTGACCAAATCCCATAATAAATCAGTACTTGTGTCACTAAATGATACAAATCGTCACACAAACATGAAAATAAAGTGGCCATTGGATGGACAATAGTCACACAAAATACAAGTTTACTTGACATTACAGAGCATATGGTCACACTTATTATCACCTACGGCCACTTTTGGTTTAATTTTATGTGACCAAATCCCATAATAAATCAGTACTTGTGTGACTAAATGATACAAATCGTCACACAAACATGAAAATAAAGTGGCCATTGGATGGACAATAGTCACACAAAATACAAGTTTACTTGACATTACAGAGTATATGGTCACACTTATTATCACCTACGACCACTTTTGGTTTAACTTTATGTGACCAAATCCCATAATAAATCAGTACTTGTGTGACTAAATGATACAAATCGTCACACAAACATGAAAATAAAGTGGCCATTGGATGGACAATAGTCACACAAAATACAAGTTTACTTGACATTACAGAGCATATGGTCACACTTATTATCACCTACGGCCACTTTTGGTTTAATTTTATGTGACCAAATCCCATAATAAATCAGTACTTGTGTGACTAAATGATACAAATCGTCACACAAACATGAAACTAAAGTGGCCATTGGATGGACAATAGTCACACAAATTACAAGTTTACTTGACATTACAGAGCATATGGTCACACTTATAATCACCTACGGCCACTTTTGGTTTAACTTTATGTGACCAAATTCGATAATAAATCACTCCTTGTGTGACTAAATGATACAAATCGTCACACAAACATGAAAATAAAGTGTCCATTGGATGGACAATAGTCACACATAATAAATCACTACTTGTGTGACTAAATGATACAAATCATCACACAACCGTGAAAATAAAGTGGCCATTGAATGGACAATAGTCACACAAAATACAAGTTTACTTGACATTACAGAGCATATGGTCACACTTATTATCACCTACGGCCACTTTTGGTTTAATTTTATGTGACCAAATCCCATAATAAATCAGTACTTGTGTGACTAAATGATACAAATCGTCACACAAACATGAAAATAAAGTGGCCATTGGATGGACAATAGTCACACAAAATACAAGTTTACTTGACATTACAGAGCATATGGTCACACTTATTATCACCTACGGCCACTTTTGGTTTAATTTTATGTGACCAAATCCCATAATAAATCAGTACTTGTGTGACTAAATGATACAAATCGTCACACAAACATGAAAATAAAGTGGCCATTGGATGGACAATAGTCACACAAAATACAAGTTTACTTGACATTACAGAGTATATGGTCACACTTATTATCACCTACGACCACTTTTGGTTTAACTTTATGTGACCAAATCCCATAATAAATCAGTACTTGTGTGACTAAATGATACAAATCGTCACACAAACATGAAAATAAAGTGGCCATTGGATGGACAATAGTCACACAAAATACAAGTTTACTTGACATTACAGAGCATATGGTCACACTTATTATCACCTACGGCAACTTTTGGTTTAATTTTATGTGACCAAATCCCATAATAAATCACTCCTTGTGTAACTAAATGATACAAATCGTCACACAAACATGAAAATAAAGTGGCCATTGGATGGACAATAGTCACACAAAATACAAGTTTACTTGACATTACAGAGCATATGGTCACACTTATTATCACCTACGGCCACTTTTGGTTTAATTTTATGTGACCAAATCCCATAATAAATCAGTACTTGTGTGACTAAATGATACAAATCGTCACACAAACATGAAACTAAAGTGGCCATTGGATGGACAATAGTCACACAAATTACAAGTTTACTTGACATTACAGAGCATATGGTCACACTTATAATCACCTACGGCCACTTTTGGTTTAACTTTATGTGACCAAATTCGATAATAAATCACTCCTTGTGTGACTAAATGATACAAATCGTCACACAAACATGAAAATAAAGTGTCCATTGGATGGACAATAGTCACACATAATAAATCACTACTTGTGTGACTAAATGATACAAATCATCACACAACCGTGAAAATAAAGTGGCCATTGAATGGACAATAGTCACACAAAATACAAGTTTACTTGACATTACAGAGCATATGGTCACACTTATTATCACCTACGGCCACTTTTGGTTTAATTTTATGTGACCAAATCCCATAATAAATCACTCCTTGTGTGACTAAATGATACAAATCGTCACACAAACATGAAAATAAAGTGGCCATTGGATGGACAATAGTCACACAAAATACAAGTTTACTTGACATTACAGAGTATATGGTCACACTTATTATCACCTACGGCCACTTTTGGTTTAATTTTATGTGACCAAATCCCATAATAAATCAGTACTTGTGTGACTAAATGATACAAATCGTCACACAAACATGAAAATAAAGTGGCCATTGGATGGACAATAGTCACACAAAATACAAGTTTACTTGACATTACAGAGTATATGGTCACACTTATTATCACCTACGACCACTTTTGGTTTAACTTTATGTGACCAAATCCCATAATAAATCAGTACTTGTGTGACTAAATGATACAAATCGTCACACAAACATGAAAATAAAGTGGCCATTGGATGGACAATAGTCACACAAAATACAAGTTTACTTGACATTACAGAGCATATGGTCACACTTATTATCACCTACGGCCACTTTTGGTTTAATTTTATGTTACCAAATCCCATAATAAATCAGTACTTGTGTGACTAAATGATACAAATCGTCACGCAAACATGAAAATAAAGTGGCCATTGGATGGACAATAGTCACACAAATTACAAGTTTACTTGACATTACAGAGCATATGGTCACACTTATAATCACCTACCGCCACTTTTGGTTTAACTTTATGTGACCAAATTCGATAATAAATCACTCCTTGTGTGACTAAATGATACAAATCGTCACACAAACATGAAAATAAAGTGGCCATTGGATGGACAATAGTCACACAAAATACAAGTTTACTTGACATTACAGAGCATATGGTCACACTTATTATCACCTACGGCCACTTTTGGTTTAATTTTATGTGACCAAATCCCATAATAAATCAGTACTTGTGTGACTAAATGATACAAATCGTCACACAAACATGAAAATAAAGTGGCCATTGGATGGACAATAGTCACACAAAATACAAGTTTACTTGACATTACAGAGCATTTGGTCACACTTATTATTACCTACGGCCACTTTTGGTTTAATTTTATGTGACCAAATCCCATAATAAATCAGTACTTGTGTGACTAAATGATACAAATCGTCACACAAACATGAAAATAAAGTGGCCATTGGATGGACAATAGTCACACAAAATACAAGTTTAGTTGATATTACAGAGTATATGGTCACACTTATTATCACCTACGACCAATTTTGGTTTAACTTTATGTGACCAAATCCCATAATAAATCAGTACTTGTGTGACTAAATGATACAAATCGTCACACAAACATGAAAATAAAGTGGCCATTGGATGGACAATAGTCACACAAAATACAAGTTTACTTGACATTACAGAGCATATGGTCACACTTATTATCACCACGGCCACTTTTGGTTTAATTTTATGTTACCAAATCCCATAATAAATCAGTACTTGTGTGACTAAATGATACAAATCGTCACGCAAACATGAAAATAAAGTGGCCATTGGATGGACAATAGTCACACAAATTACAAGTTTACTTGACATTACAGAGCATATGGTCACACTTATAATCACCTACGGCCACTTTTGGTTTAACTTTATGTGACCAAATTCGATAATAAATCACTCCTTGTGTGACTAAATGATACAAATCGTCACACAAACATGAAAATAAAGTGGCCATTGGATGGACAATAGTCACACAAAATACAAGTTTACTTGACATTACAGAGCATATGGTCACACTTATTATCACCTACGGCCACTTTTGGTTTAACTTTATGTGACCAAATTCGATAATAAATCACTCCTTGTGTGACTAAATGATACAAATCGTCACACAAACATGAAAATAAAGTGGCCATTGGATGGACAATAGTCACACAAAATACAAGTTTACTTGACATTACAGAGCATATGGTCACACTTATTATCACCTACGGCCACTTTTGGTTTAATTTTATGTGACCAAATCCCATAATAAATCAGTACTTGTGTGACTAAATGATACAAATCGTCACACAAACATGAAAATAAAGTGGCCATTGGATGGACAATAGTCACACAAAATACAAGTTTACTTGACATTACAGAGCATTTGGTCACACTTATTATTACCTACGGCCACTTTTGGTTTAATTTTATGTGACCAAATCCCATAATAAATCAGTACTTGTGTGACTAAATGATACAAATCGTCACACAAACATGAAAATAAAGTGGCCATTGGATGGACAATAGTCACACAAAATACAAGTTTACTTGACATTACAGAGTATATGGTCACACTTATTATCACCTACGACCAATTTTGGTTTAACTTTATGTGACCAAATCCCATAATAAATCAGTACTTGTGTCACTAAATGATACAAATCGTCACACAAACATGAAAATAAAGTGGCCATTGGATGGACAATAGTCACACAAAATACAAGTTTACTTGACATTACAGAGCATATGGTCACACTTATTATCACCTACGGCCACTTTTGGTTTAATTTTATGTTACCAAATCCCATAATAAATCAGTACTTGTGTGACTAAATGATACAAATCGTCACGCAAACATGAAAATAAAGTGGCCATTGGATGGACAATAGTCACACAAATTACAAGTTTACTTGACATTACAGAGCATATGGTCACACTTATTATCACCTACGGCCACTTTTGGTTTAATTTTATGTTACCAAATCCCATAATAAATCAGTACTTGTGTGACTAAATGATACAAATCGTCACGCAAACATGAAAATAAAGTGGCCATTGGATGGACAATAGTCACACAAATTACAAGTTTACTTGACATTACAGAGCATATGGTCACACTTATAATCACCTACCGCCACTTTTGGTTTAACTTTATGTGACCAAATTCGATAATAAATCACTCCTTGTGTGACTAAATGATACAAATCGTCACACAAACATGAAAATAAAGTGGCCATTGGATGGACAATAGTCACACAAAATACAAGTTTACTTGACATTACAGAGCATATGGTCACACTTATTATCACCTACGGCCACTTTTGGTTTAATTTTATGTGACCAAATCCCATAATAAATCAGTACTTGTGTGACTAAATGATACAAATCGTCACACAAACATGAAAATAAAGTGGCCATTGGATGGACAATAGTCACACAAAATACAAGTTTACTTGACATTACAGAGCAGTTGGTCACACTTATTATTACCTACGGCCACTTTTGGTTTAATTTTATGTGACCAAATCCCATAATAAATCAGTACTTGTGTGACTAAATGATACAAATCGTCACACAAACATGAAAATAAAGTGGCCATTGGATGGACAATAGTCACACAAAATACAAGTTTACTTGACATTACAGAGTATATGGTCACACTTATTATCACCTACGGCCACTTTTGGTTTAATTTTATGTGACCAAATCCCATAATAAATCAGTACTTGTGTGACTAAATGATACAAATCGTCACACAAACATGAAAATAAAGTGGCCATTGGATGGACAATAGTCACACAAAATACAAGTTTACTTGACATTACAGAGCATTTGGTCACACTTATTATTACCTACGGCCACTTTTGGTTTAATTTTATGTGACCCAATCCCATAATAAATCAGTACTTGTGTGACTAAATGATACAAATCGTCACACAAACATGAAAATAAAGTGGCCATTGGATGGACAATAGTCACACAAAATACAAGTTTACTTGACATTACAGAGTATATGGTCACACTTATTATCACCTACGGCCACTTTTGGTTTAATTTTATGTGACCAAATCCCATAATAAATCAGTACTTGTGTGACTAAATGATACAAATCGTCACACAAACATGAAAATAAAGTGGCCATTGGATGGACAATAGTCACACAAAATACAAGTTTACTTGACATTACAGAGTATATGGTCACACTTATTATCACCTACGACCACTTTTGGTTTAACTTTATGTGACCAAATCCCATAATAAATCAGTACTTGTGTCACTAAATGATACAAATCGTCACACAAACATGAAAATAAAGTGGCCATTGGATGGACAATAGTCACACAAAATACAAGTTTACTTGACATTACAGAGCATATGGTCACACTTATTATCACCTACGGCCACTTTTGGTTTAATTTTATGTTACCAAATCCCATAATAAATCAGTACTTGTGTGACTAAATGATACAAATCGTCACGCAAACATGAAAATAAAGTGGCCATTGGATGGACAATAGTCACACAAATTACAAGTTTACTTGACATTACAGAGCATATGGTCACACTTATAATCACCTACCGCCACTTTTGGTTTAACTTTATGTGACCAAATTCGATAATAAATCACTCCTTGTATGACTAAATGATACAAATCGTCACACAAACATGAAAATAAAGTGGCCATTGGATGGACAATAGTCACACAAAATACAAGTTTACTTGACATTACAGAGCATATGGTCACACTTATTATCACCTACGGCCACTTTTGGTTTAATTTTATGTGACCAAATCCCATAATAAATCAGTACTTGTGTGACTAAATGATACAAATCGTCACACAAACATGAAAATAAAGTGGCCATTGGATGGACAATAGTCACACAAAATACAAGTTTACTTGACATTACAGAGCATTTGGTCACACTTATTATTACCTACGGCCACTTTTGGTTTAATTTTATGTGACCAAATCCCATAATAAATCAGTACTTGTGTGACTAAATGATACAAATCGTCACACAAACATGAAAATAAAGTGACCATTGGATGGACAATAGTCACACAAAATACAAGTTTACTTGACATTACAGAGTATATGGTCACACTTATTATCACCTACGACCAATTTTGGTTTAACTTTATGTGACCAAATCCCATAATAAATCAGTACTTGTGTCACTAAATGATACAAATCGTCACACAAACATGAAAATAAAGTGGCCATTGGATGGACAATAGTCACACAAAATACAAGTTTACTTGACATTACAGAGCATATGGTCACACTTATTATCACCTACGGCCACTTTTGGTTTAATTTTATGTTACCAAATCCCATAATAAATCAGTACTTGTGTGACTAAATGATACAAATCGTCACGCAAACATGAAAATAAAGTGGCCATTGGATGGACAATAGTCACACAAATTACAAGTTTACTTGACATTACAGAGCATATGGTCACACTTATAATCACCTACGGCCACTTTTGGTTTAACTTTATGTGACCAAATTCGATAATAAATCACTCCTTGTGTGACTAAATGATACAAATCGTCACACAAACATGAAAATAAAGTGGCCATTGGATGGACAATAGTCACACAAAATACAAGTTTACTTGACATTACAGAGCATTTGGTCACACTTATTATCACCTACGGCCACTTTTGGTTTAATTTTATGTGACCAAATCCCATAATAAATCAGTACTTGTGTGACTAAATGATACAAATCGTCACACAAACATGAAAATAAAGTGGCCATTGGATGGACAATAGTCACACAAAATACAAGTTTACTTGACATTACAGAGTATATGGTCACACTTATTATCACCTACGACCACTTTTGGTTTAACTTTATGTGACCAAATCCCATAATAAATCAGTACTTGTGTCACTAAATGATACAAATCGTCACACAAACATGAAAATAAAGTGGCCATTGGATGGACAATAGTCACACAAAATACAAGTTTACTTGACATTACAAAGCATATGGTCACACTTATTATCACCTACGGCCACTTTTGGTTTAATTTTAAGTGACCAAATCCCATAATAAATCAGTACTTGTGTGACTAAATGATACAAATCGTCACACAAACATGAAAATAAAGTGGCCATTGGATGGACAATAGTCACACAAAATACAAGTTTACTTGACATTACAAAGCATATGGTCACACTTATTATCACCTACGGCCACTTTTGGTTTAATTTTATGTGACCAAATCCCATAATAAATCAGTACTTGTGTGACTAAATGATACAAATCGTCACGCAAACATGAAAATAAAGTGGCCATTGGATGGACAATAGTCACACAAATTACAAGTTTACTTGACATTACAGAGCATATGGTCACACTTATAATCACCTACGGCCACTTTTGGTTTAACTTTATGTGACCAAATTCGATAATAAATCACTCCTTGTGTGACTAAATGATACAAATCGTCACACAAACATGAAAATAAAGTGGCCATTGGATGGACAATAGTCACACAAAATACAAGTTTACTTGACATTACAGAGCATTTGGTCACACTTATTATCACCTACGGCCACTTTTGGTTTAATTTTATGTGACCAAATCCCATAATAAATCAGTACTTGTGTGACTAAATGATACAAATCGTCACACAAACATGAAAATAAAGTGGCCATTGGATGGACAATAGTCACACAAAATACAAGTTTACTTGACATTACAGAGTATATGGTCACACTTATTATCACCTACGACCACTTTTGGTTTAACTTTATGTGACCAAATCCCATAATAAATCAGTACTTGTGTCACTAAATGATACAAATCGTCACACAAACATGAAAATAAAGTGGCCATTAGATGGACAATAGTCACACAAAATACAAGTTTACTTGACATTACAGAGCATATGGTCACACTTATTATCACCTACGGCCACTTTTGGTTTAATTTTATGTGACCAAATCCCATAATAAATCAGTACTTGTGTGACTAAATGATACAAATCGTCACACAAACATGAAAATAAAGTGGCCATTGGATGGACAATAGTCACACAAAATACAAGTTTACTTGACATTACAGAGCATATGGTCACACTTATTATCACCTACGGCCACTTTTGGTTTAATTTTATGTGACCAAATCCCATAATAAATCAGTACTTGTGTGACTAAATGATACAAATCGTCACACAAACATGAAAATAAAGTGGCCATTGGATGGACAATAGTCACACAAAATACAAGTTTACTTGACATTACAGAGTATATGGTCACACTTATTATCACCTACGACCACTTTTGGTTTAACTTTATGTGACCAAATCCCATAATAAATCAGTACTTGTGTGACTAAATGATACAAATCGTCACACAAACATGAAAATAAAGTGGTCATTGGATGGACAATAGTCACACAAAATACAAGTTTACTTGACATTACAGAGCATATGGTCACACTTATTATCACCTACGGCAACTTTTGGTTTAATTTTATGTGACCAAATCCCATAATAAATCACTCCTTGTATAACTAAATGATACAAATCGTCACACAAACATGAAAATAAAGTGGCCATTGGATGGACAATAGTCACACAAAATACAAGTTTACTTGACATTACAGAGCATATGGTCACACTTATTATCACCTACGGCCACTTTTGGTTTAATTTTATGTGACCAAATCCCATAATAAATCAGTACTTGTGTGACTAAATGATACAAATCGTCACACAAACATGAAACTAAAGTGGCCATTGGATGGACAATAGTCACACAAATTACAAGTTTACTTGACATTACAGAGCATATGGTCACACTTATAATCACCTACGGCCACTTTTGGTTTAACTTTATGTGACCAAATTCGATAATAAATCACTCCTTGTGTGACTAAATGATACAAATCGTCACACAAACATGAAAATAAAGTGGCCATTGGATGGACAATAGTAACACAAAATACAAGTTTACTTGACATTACAGAGCATATGGTCACACTTATTATCACCTACGGCCACTTTTGGTTTAATTTTATGTTACCAAATCCCATAATAAATCAGTACTTGTGTGACTAAATGATACAAATCGTCACGCAAACATGAAAATAAAGTGGCCATTGGATGGACAATAGTCACACAAATTACAAGTTTACTTGACATTACAGAGCATATGGTCACACTTATAATCACCTACGGCCACTTTTGGTTTAACTTTATGTGACCAAATTCGATAATAAATCACTCCTTGTGTGACTAAATGATACAAATCGTCACACAAACATGAAAATAAAGTGGCCATTGGATGGACAATAGTCACACAAAATACAACTTTACTTGACATTACAGAGCATATGGTCACACTTATTATCACCTACGGCCACTTTTGGTTTAATTTTATGTGACCAAATCCCATAATAAATCAGTACTTGTGTGACTAAATGATATAAATCGTCACACAAACATTAAAATAAAGTGGCCATTAGATGGACAATAGTCACACAACATACAAGTTTACTTCACATTACAGAGCATATGGTCACACTTATTATCACCTACGGCCACTTTTGGTTTAATTTTATGTGACCAAATCCTATAATAAATCACTCCTTGTGTGACTAAATGATACAAATCGTCACACAAACATGAAAATAAAGTGGCCATTGGATGGACAATAGTCACACAAAATACAAGTTTACTTGACATTATAGAGCATATGGTCACACTTATTATCACCTACGGCCACTTTTGGTTTAATTTTATGTGACCAAATCCCATAATAAATCAGTACTTGTGTGACTAAATGATACAAATCGTCACATAAACATGAAAATAAAGTGGCCATTAGATGGACAATAGTCACACAAAATACAAGTTTACTTAACATTACAGAGCATATGGTCACACTTATTATCACCTACGGCCACTTTTGGTTTAATTTTATGTGACCAAATCCCATAATAAATCAGTACTTGTGTGACTAAATGATACAAATCGTCACACAAACATGAAAATAAAGTGGCCATTGGATGGACAATAGTCACACAAAATACAAGTTTACTTGACATTACAGAGTATATGGTCACACTTATTATCACCTACGACCACTTTTGGTTTAACTTTATGTGACCAAATCCCATAATAAATCAGTACTTGTGTGACTAAATGATACAAATCGTCACACAAACATGAAAATAAAGTGGCCATTGGATGGACAATAGTCACACAAAATACAAGTTTACTTGACATTACAGAGCATATGGTCACACTTATTATCACCTACGGCAACTTTTGGTTTAATTTTATGTGACCAAATCCCATAATAAATCACTCCTTGTGTAACTAAATGATAAAAATCGTCACACAAACATGAAAATAAAGTGGCCATTGGATGGACAATAGTCACACAAAATACAAGTTTACTTGACATTACAGAGCATATCGTCACACTTATTATCACCTACGGCCACTTTTGGTTTAATTTTATGTGACCAAATCCCATAATAAATCAGTACTTGTGTGACTAAATGATACAAATCGTCACACACACATGAAAATAAAGTGGCCATTAGATGGACAATAGTCACACAAAATACAAGTTTACTTGACATTACAGAGCATATGGTCACACTTATTATCACCTACGGCCACTTTTGGTTTAATTTTATGTGACCAAATCCCATAATAAATCAGTACTTGTGTGACTAAATGATACAAATCGTCACACAAACATGAAAATAAAGTGGCCATTGGATGGACAATAGTCACACATAATAAATCACTACTTGTGTGACTAAATGATACAAATCGTCACACAACCATGAAAATAAATTGGCCATTGGATGGACAATAGTCACACAAAATATAAGTTTACTTGACATTACAGAGCATATGGTCACACTTATTATCACCTACGGCCACTTTTGGTTTAATTTTATTTGACCAAATCCCATAATAAATCACTCCTTGTGTGACTAAATGATACAAATCGTCACACAAACATGAAAATAAAGTGCCATTGGATGGACAATAGTCACAAAAAATACAAGTTTACTTGACATTACAGAGCATATGGTCACACTTATTATCACCTACGGCCACTTTTGGTTTAATTTTATGTGACCAAATCCCATAATAAATCAGTACTTGTGTGACTAAATGATACAAATCGTCACACAAACATGAAAATAAAGTGGCCATTGGATGGACAATAGTCACACAAAATACATGTTTACTTGACATTACAGAGCATATGGTCACACTTATTATCACCTACGGCCACTTTTGGTTTAATTTTATGTGACCAAATCCCATAATAAATCAGTACTTGTGTGACTAAATGATACAAATCGTCACACAAACATGAAAATAAAGTGGCCATTGGATGGACAATAGTCACACAAAATACAAGTTTACTTGACATTACAGAGTATATGGTCACACTTATTATCACCTACGACCACTTTTGGTTTAACTTTATGTGACCAAATCCCATAATAAATCAGTACTTGTGTGACTAAATGATACAAATCGTCACACAAACATGAAAATAAAGTGGCCATTGGATGGACAATAGTCACACAAAATACAAGTTTACTTGACATTACAGAGCATATGGTCACACTTATTATCACCTACGGCAACTTTTGGTTTAATTTTATGTGACCAAATCCCATAATAAATCACTCCTTGTGTAACTAAATGATACAAATCGTCACACAAACATGAAAATAAAGTGGCCATTGGATGGACAATAGTCACACAAAATACAAGTTTACTTGACATTACAGAGCATACGGTCACACTTATTATCACCTACGGCCACTTTTGGTTTAATTTTATGTGACCAAATCCCATAATAAATCAGTACTTGT
Organism: Pseudognaphalium luteoalbum; assembly: GCA_963422505.1. Classification (NCBI taxonomy): domain Eukaryota; kingdom Viridiplantae; phylum Streptophyta; class Magnoliopsida; order Asterales; family Asteraceae; genus Pseudognaphalium; species Pseudognaphalium luteoalbum. The sequence goes on along the minus strand of OY730193.1, from coordinate 53,377,450 downwards.
GTGACTAAATGATACAAATCGTCACACAAACATGAAAATAAAGTGGTCATTGGATGGACAATAGTCACACAAATTACAAGTTTACTTGACATTACAGAGCATATGGTCACACTTATTATCACCTACGGCCACTTTTGGTTTAATTTTATGTGACCAAATCTCATAATAAATCAGTACTTGTGTGACTAAATGATACAAATCGTCACACAAACATGAAAATAAAGTGGCCATTGGATGGACAATAGTCACACAAAATACAAGTTTACTTGACATTACAGAGCATATGGTCACACTTATTATCACCTACGGCCACTTTTGGTTTAACTTTATGTGACCAAATTCGATAATAAATCACTCCTTGTGTGACTAAATGATACAAATCGTCACACAAACATGAAAATAAAGTGGCCATTGGATGGACAATAGTCACACATAATAAATCACTACTTGTGTGACTAAATGATACAAATCGTCACACAACCGTGAAAATAAAGTGGCCATTGAATGGACAATAGTCACACAAAATACAAGTTTACTTGACATTACAGAGCATATGGTCACACTTATTATCACCTACGGCCACTTTTGGTTTAATTTTATGTGACCAAATCCCATAATAAATCACTCCTTGTGTGACTAAATGATACAAATCGTCACACAAACATGAAAATAAAGTGGCCATTGGATGGACAATAGTCACACAAAATACAAGTTTACTTGACATTACAGAGCATATGGTCACACTTATTATCACCTACGGCTACTTTTGGTTTAATTTTATGTGACCAAATCCCATAATAAATCACTCCTTGTGTCACTAAATGATACAAATTGTCACACAAACATGAAAATAAAGTGGCCATTGGATGGACAATAGTCACACAAAATACAACTTTACTTGACATTACAGAGCATATGGTCACACTTATTATCACCTACGGCCATTTTGGTTTAATTTTATGTGACCAAATCCCATAATAAATCAGTACTTGTGTGACTAAATGATACAAATCGTCACACAAACATGAAAATAAAGTGGCCATTGGATGGACAATAGTCACACAAAATACATGTTTACTTGACATTACAGAGCATATGGTCACACTTATTATCACCTACGGCCACTTTTGGTTTAATTTTATGTGACCAAATCCCATAATAAATCAGTACTTGTGTGACTAAATGATACAAATCGTCACACAAACATGAAAATAAAGTGGCCATTGGATGGACAATAGTCACACAAAATACAAGTTTACTTGACATTACAGAGTATATGGTCACACTTATTATCACCTACGACCACTTTTGGTTTAACTTTATGTGACCAAATCCCATAATAAATCAGTACTTGTGTGACTAAATGATACAAATCGTCACACAAACATGAAAATAAAGTGGCCATTGGATGGACAATAGTCACACAAAATACAAGTTTACTTGACATTACAGAGCATATGGTCACACTTATTATCACCTACGGCAACTTTTGGTTTAATTTTATGTGACCAAATCCCATAATAAATCACTCCTTGTGTAACTAAATGATACAAATCGTCACACAAACATGAAAATAAAGTGGCCATTGGATGGACAATAGTCACACAAAATACAAGTTTACTTGACATTACAGAGCATACGGTCACACTTATTATCACCTACAGCCACTTTTGGTTTAATTTTATGTGACCAAATCCCATAATAAATCAGTACTTGTGTGACTAAATGATACAAATCGTCACACAAACATGAAAATAAAGTGGTCATTGGATGGACAATAGTCACACAAATTACAAGTTTACTTGACATTACAGAGCATATGGTCACACTTATTATCACCTACGGCCACTTTTGGTTTAATTTTATGTGACCAAATCTCATAATAAATCAGTACTTGTGTGACTAAATGATACAAATCGTCACACAAACATGAAAATAAAGTGGCCATTGGATGGACAATAGTCACACAAAATACAAGTTTACTTGACATTACAGAGCATATGGTCACACTTATTATCACCTACGGCCACTTTTGGTTTAACTTTATGTGACCAAATTCGATAATAAATCACTCCTTGTGTGACTAAATGATACAAATCGTCACACAAACATGAAAATAAAGTGGCCATTGGATGGACAATAGTCACACATAATAAATCACTACTTGTGTGACTAAATGATACAAATCGTCACACAACCGTGAAAATAAAGTGGCCATTGAATGGACAATAGTCACACAAAATACAAGTTTACTTGACATTACAGAGCATATGGTCACACTTATTATCACCTACGGCCACTTTTGGTTTAATTTTATGTGACCAAATCCCATAATAAATCACTCCTTGTGTGACTAAATGATACAAATCGTCACACAAACATGAAAATAAAGTGGCCATTGGATGGACAATAGTCACACAAAATACAAGTTTACTTGACATTACAGAGCATATGGTCACACTTATTATCACCTACGGCTACTTTTGGTTTAATTTTATGTGACCAAATCCCATAATAAATCACTCCTTGTGTCACTAAATGATACAAATTGTCACACAAACATGAAAATAAAGTGGCCATTGGATGGACAATAGTCACACAAAATACAACTTTACTTGACATTACAGAGCATATGGTCACACTTATTATCACCTACGGCCATTTTGGTTTAATTTTATGTGACCAAATCCCATAATAAATCAGTACTTGTGTGACTAAATGATACAAATCGTCACACAAACATGAAAATAAAGTGGACATTGGATGGACAATAGTCACACAAAATACAAGTTTACTTGACATTACAGAGCATATGGTCACACTTATTATCACCTACGGCCACTTTTGGTTTAATTTTATGTGACCAAATCCCATAATAAATCAGTACATGTGTGACTAAATGATACAAATCGTCACACAAACATGAAAATAAAGTGGCCATTGGATGGACAATAGTCACACAAAATACAAGTTTACTTGACATTACATAGTATATAGTCACACTTATTATCACCTACGACCACTTTTGGTTTAACTTTATGTGACCAAATCCCATAATAAATCAGTACTTGTGTGACTAAATGATACAAATCGTCACACAAACATGAAAATAAAGTGGCCATTGGATGGACAATAGTCACACAAAATACAAGTTTACTTGACATTACAGAGCATATGGTCACACTTATTATCACCTACGGCAACTTTTGGTTTAATTTTATGTGACCAAATCCCATAATAAATCACTCCTTGTGTAACTAAATGATACAAATCGTCACACAAACATGAAAATAAAGTGGCCATTGGATGGAAAATAGTCACACAAAATACAAGTTTACTTGACATTACAGAGCATATGGTCACACTTATTATCACCTACGGCCACTTTTGGTTTAATTTTATGTGACCAAATCCCATAATAAATCAGTACTTGTGTGACTAAATGATACAAATCGTCACACAAACATGAAAATAAAGTGGCCATTGGATGGACAATAGTCACACAAAATACAAGTTTACTTGACATTACAGAGCATATGGTCACACTTATTATCACCTACGGCCACTTTTGGTTTAATTTTATGTGACCAAATCCCATAATAAATCAGTACTTGTGTGACTAAATGATACAAATCGTCACACAAACATGAAAATAAAGTGGCCATTGGATGGACAATAGTCACACATAATAAATCACTACTTGTGTGACTAAATGATACAAATCGTCACACAACCATGAAAATAAATTGGCCATTGGATGGACAATAGTCACACAAAATATAAGTTTACTTGACATTACAGAGCATATGGTCACACTTATTATCACCTACGGCCACTTTTGGTTTAATTTTATTTGACCAAATCCCATAATAAATCACTCCTTGTGTGACTAAATGATACAAATCGTCACACAAACATGAAAATAAAGTGCCATTGGATGGACAATAGTCACACAAAATACAAGTTTACTTGACATTACAGAGCATATGGTCACACTTATTATCACCTACGGCCACTTTTGGTTTAATTTTATGTGACCAAATCCCATAATAAATCAGTACTTGTGTGACTAAATGATACAAATCGTCACACAAACATGAAAATAAAGTGGCCATTGGATGGACAATAGTCACACAAAATACATGTTTACTTGACATTACAGAGCATATGGTCACACTTATTATCACCTACGGCCACTTTTGGTTTAATTTTATGTGACCAAATCCCATAATAAATCAGTACTTGTGTGACTAAATGATACAAATCGTCACACAAACATGAAAATAAAGTGGCCATTGGATGGACAATAGTCACACAAAATACAAGTTTACTTGACATTACAGAGTATATGGTCACACTTATTATCACCTACGACGACTTTTGGTTTAACTTTATGTGACCAAATCCCATAATAAATCAGTACTTGTGTGACTAAATGATACAAATCGTCACACAAACATGAAAATAAAGTGGCCATTGGATGGACAATAGTCACACAAAATACAAGTTTACTTGACATTACAGAGCATATGGTCACACTTATTATCACCTACGGCAACTTTTGGTTTAATTTTATGTGACCAAATCCCATAATAAATCACTCCTTGTGTAACTAAATGATACAAATCGTCACACAAACATGAAAATAAAGTGGCCATTGGATGGACAATAGTCACACAAAATACAAGTTTACTTGACATTACAGAGCATACGGTCACACTTATTATCACCTACGGCCACTTTTGGTTTAATTTTATGTGACCAAATCCCATAATAAATCAGTACTTGTGTGACTAAATGATACAAATCGTCACACAAACATGAAAATAAAGTGGTCATTGGATGGACAATAGTCACACAAATTACAAGTTTACTTGACATTACAGAGCATATGGTCACACTTATTATCACCTACGGCCACTTTTGGTTTAATTTTATGTGACCAAATCTCATAATAAATCAGTACTTGTGTGACTAAATGATACAAATCGTCACACAAACATGAAAATAAAGTGGCCATTGGATGGACAATAGTCACACAAAATACAAGTTTACTTGACATTACAGAGCATATGGTCACACTTATTATCACCTACGGCCACTTTTGGTTTAACTTTATGTGACCAAATTCGATAATAAATCACTCCTTGTGTGACTAAATTATACAAATCGTCACACAAACATGAAAATAAAGTGGCCATTGGATGGACAATAGTCACACATAATAAATCACTACTTGTGTGACTAAATGATACAAATCGTCACACAACCGTGAAAATAAAGTGGCCATTGAATGGACAATAGTCACACAAAATACAAGTTTACTTGACATTACAGAGCATATGGTCACACTTATTATCACCTACGGCCACTTTTGGTTTAATTTTATGTGACCATATCCCATAATAAATCACTCCTTGTGTGACTAAATGATACAAATCGTCACACAAACATGAAAATAAAGTGGCCATTGGATGGACAATAGTCACACAAAATACAAGTTTACTTGACATTACAGAGCATATGGTCACACTTATTATCACCTACGGCTACTTTTGGTTTAATTTTATGTGACCAAATCCCATAATAAATCACTCCTTGTGTCACTAAATGATACAAATTGTCACACAAACATGAAAATAAAGTGGCCATTGGATGGACAATAGTCACACAAAATACAACTTTACTTGACATTACAGAGCATATGGTCACACTTATTATCACCTACGGCCATTTTGGTTTAATTTTATGTGACCAAATCCCATAATAAATCAGTACTTGTGTGACTAAATGATACAAATCGTCACACAAACATGAAAATAAAGTGGACATTGGATGGACAATAGTCACACAAAATACAAGTTTACTTGACATTACAGAGCATATGGTCACACTTATTATCACCTACGGCCACTTTTGGTTTAATTTTATGTGACCAAATCCCATAATAAATCAGTACATGTGTGACTAAATGATACAAATCGTCACACAAACATGAAAATAAAGTGGCCATTGGATGGACAATAGTCACACAAAATACAAGTTTACTTGACATTACATAGTATATAGTCACACTTATTATCACCTACGACCACTTTTGGTTTAACTTTATGTGACCAAATCCCATAATAAATCAGTACTTGTGTGACTAAATGATACAAATCGTCACACAAACATGAAAATAAAGTGGCCATTGGATGGACAATAGTCACACAAAATACAAGTTTACTTGACATTACAGAGCATATGGTCACACTTATTATCACCTACGGCCACTTTTGGTTTAACTTTATGTGACCAAATTCGATAATAAATCACTCCTTGTGTGACTAAATTATACAAATCGTCACACAAACATGAAAATAAAGTGGCCATTGGATGGACAATAGTCACACATAATAAATCACTACTTGTGTGACTAAATGATACAAATCGTCACACAACCGTGAAAATAAAGTGGCCATTGAATGGACAATAGTCACACAAAATACAAGTTTACTTGACATTACAGAGCATATGGTCACACTTATTATCACCTACGGCCACTTTTGGTTTAATTTTATGTGACCATATCCCATAATAAATCACTCCTTGTGTGACTAAATGATACAAATCGTCACACAAACATGAAAATAAAGTGGCCATTGGATGGACAATAGTCACACAAAATACAAGTTTACTTGACATTACAGAGCATATGGTCACACTTATTATCACCTACGGCTACTTTTGGTTTAATTTTATGTGACCAAATCCCATAATAAATCACTCCTTGTGTCACTAAATGATACAAATTGTCACACAAACATGAAAATAAAGTGGCCATTGGATGGACAATAGTCACACAAAATACAACTTTACTTGACATTACAGAGCATATGGTCACACTTATTATCACCTACGGCCATTTTGGTTTAATTTTATGTGACCAAATCCCATAATAAATCAGTACTTGTGTGACTAAATGATACAAATCGTCACACAAACATGAAAATAAAGTGGACATTGGATGGACAATAGTCACACAAAATACAAGTTTACTTGACATTACAGAGCATATGGTCACACTTATTATCACCTACGGCCACTTTTGGTTTAATTTTATGTGACCAAATCCCATAATAAATCAGTACATGTGTGACTAAATGATACAAATCGTCACACAAACATGAAAATAAAGTGGCCATTGGATGGACAATAGTCACACAAAATACAAGTTTACTTGACATTACATAGTATATAGTCACACTTATTATCACCTACGACCACTTTTGGTTTAACTTTATGTGACCAAATCCCATAATAAATCAGTACTTGTGTGACTAAATGATACAAATCGTCACACAAACATGAAAATAAAGTGGCCATTGGATGGACAATAGTCACACAAAATACAAGTTTACTTGACATTACAGAGCATATGGTCACACTTATTATCACCTACGGCAACTTTTGGTTTAATTTTATGTGACCAAATTCGATAATAAATCACTCCTTGTGTAACTAAATGATACAAATCGTCACACAAACATGAAAATAAAGTGGCCATTGGATGGAAAATAGTCACACAAAATACAAGTTTACTTGACATTACAGAGCATATGGTCACACTTATTATCACCTACGGCCACTTTTGGTTTAATTTTATGTGACCAAATCCCATAATAAATCAGTACTTGTGTGACTAAATGATACAAATCGTCACACAAACATGAAAATAAAGTGGCCATTGGATGGACAATAGTCACACAAAATACAAGATTACTTGACATTACAGAGCATATGGTCACACTTATTATCACCTACGGCCATTTTTGGTTTAATTTTATGTGACCAAATCCCATAATAAATCAGTACTTGTGTGACTAAATGATACAAATCGTCACACAAACATGAAAATAAAGTGGCCATTGGATGGACAATAGTCACACAAAATACAAGTTTACTTGACATTACAGAGCATATGGTCACACTTATTATCACCTACGGCCACTTTTGGTTTAATTTTATGTGACCAAATCCCATAATAAATCAGTACTTGTGTGACTAAATGATACAAATCGTCACACAAACATGAAAATAAAGTGGCCATTGGATGGACAATAGTCACACAAAATACAAGTTTACTTGACATTACAGAGTATATGGTCACACTTATTATCACCTACGACCACTTTTGGTTTAACTTTATGTGACCAAATCCCATAATAAATCAGTACTTGTGTGACTAAATGATACAAATCGTCACACAAACATGAAAATAAAGTGGCCATTGGATGGACAATAGTCACACAAAATACAAGTTTACTTGACATTACAGAGCATATGGTCACACTTATTATCACCTACGGCAACTTTTGGTTTCATTTTATGTGACCAAATCCCATAATAAATCACTCCTTGTGTAACTAAATGATACAAATCGTCACACAAACATGAAAATAAAGTGGCCATTGGATGGACAATAGTCACACAAAATACAAGTTTACTTGACATTACAGAGCATACGGTCACACTTATTATCACCTACGGCCACTTTTGGTTTAATTTTATGTGACCAAATCCCATAATAAATCAGTACTTGTGTGACTAAATGATACAAATCGTCACACAAACATGAAAATAAAGTGGCCATTGGATGGACAATAGTCACACAAATTACAAGTTTACTTGACATTACAGAGCATATGGTCACACTTATTATCACCTACAGCCACTTTTGGTTTAATTTTATGTGACCAAATCCCATAATAAATCAGTACTTGTGTGACTAAATGATACAAATCGTCACACAAACATGAAAATAAAGTGGCCATTGGATGGACAATAGTCACACAAAATACAAGTTTACTTGACATTACAGAGCATATGGTCACACTTATTATCACCGACGGCCACTTTTGGTTTAACTTTATGTGACCAAATTCGATAATAAATCACTCCTTGTGTGACTAAATGATACAAATCGTCACACAAACATGAAAATAAAGTGGCCATTGGATGGACTATAGTCACACATAATAAATCACTACTTGTGTGACTAAATGATACAAATCGTCACACAACCGTGAAAATAAAGTGGCCATTGAATGGACAATAGTCACACAAAATACAAGTTTACTTGACATTACAGAGCATATGGTCACACTTATTATCACCTACGGCCACTTTTGGTTTAATTTTATGTGACCAAATCCCATAATAAATCACTCCTTGTGTGACTAAATGATACAAATCGTCACACAAACATGAAAATAAAGTGGCCATTGGATGGACAATAGTCACACAAAATACAAGTTTACTTGACATTACAGAGCATATGGTCACACTTATTATCACCTACGGCTACTTTTGGTTTAATTTTATGTGACCAAATCCCATAATAAATCACTCCTTGTGTCACTAAATGATACAAATTGTCACACAAACATGAAAATAAAGTGGCCATTGGATGGACAATAGTCACACAAAATACAAGTTTACTTGACATTACAGAGCATATGGTCACACTTATTATCACCTACGGCCACTTTTGGTTTAATTTTATGTGACCAAATCCCATAATAAATCAGTACTTGTGTGACTAAATGATACAAATCGTCACACAAACATGAAAATAAAGTGGACATTGGATGGACAATAGTCACACAAAATACAAGTTTACTTGACATTACAGAGCATATGGTCACACTTATTATCACCTACGGCCACTTTTGGTTTAATTTTATGTGACCAAATCCCATAATAAATCAGTACATGTGTGACTAAATGATACAAATCGTCACACAAACATGAAAATAAAGTGGCCATTGGATGGACAATAGTCACACAAAATACAAGTTTACTTGACATTACATAGTATATAGTCACACTTATTATCACCTACGACCACTTTTGGTTTAACTTTATGTGACCAAATCCCATAATAAATCAGTACTTGTGTGACTAAATGATACAAATCGTCACACAAACATGAAAATAAAGTGGCCATTGGATGGACAATAGTCACACAAAATACAAGTTTACTTGACATTACAGAGCATATGGTCACACTTATTATCACCTACGGCAACTTTTGGTTTAATTTTATGTGACCAAATCCCATAATAAATCACTCCTTGTGTAACTAAATGATACAAATCGTCACACAAACATGAAAATAAAGTGGCCATTGGATGGAAAATAGTCACACAAAATACAAGTTTACTTGACATTACAAAGCATATGGTCACACTTATTATCACCTACGGCCACTTTTGGTTTAATTTTATGTGACCAAATCCCATAATAAATCAGTACTTGTGTGACTAAATGATACAAATCGTCACACAAACATGAAAATAAAGTGGCCATTGGATGGACAATAGTCACACAAATTACATGTTTACTTGACATTACAGAGCATATGGTCACACTTATTATCACCTACGGCCACTTTTGGTTTAATTTTATGTGACCAAATCCCATAATAAATCAGTACTTGTGTGACTAAATGATACAAATCGTCACACAAACATGAAAATAAAGTGGCCATTGGATGGACAATAGTCACACAAAATACAAGTTTACTTGACATTACAGAGCATATGGTCACACTTATTATCACCTACGGCCACTTTTGGTTTAATTTTATGTGACCAAATCCCATAATAAATCAGTACTTGTGTGACTAAATGATACAAATCGTCACACAAACATGAAAATAAAGTGGCCATTGGATGGACAATAGTCACACAAAATACAAGTTTACTTGACATTACAGAGTATATGGTCACACTTATTATCACCTACGACCACTTTTGGTTTAACTTTATGTGACCAAATCCCATAATAAATCAGTACTTGTGTGACTAAATGATACAAATCGTCACACAAACATGAAAATAAAGTGGCCATTGGATGGACAATAGTCACACAAAATACAAGTTTACTTGACATTACAGAGCATATGGTCACACTTATTATCACCTACGGCCACTTTTGGTTTAATTTTATGTGACCAAATCCCATAATAAATCACTCCTTGTGTCACTAAATGATACAAATTGTCACACAAACATGAAAATAAAGTGGCCATTGGATGGACAATAGTCACACAAAATACAACTTTACTTGACATTACAGAGCATATGGTCACACTTATTATCACCTACGGCCACTTTTGGTTTAATTTTATGTGACCAAATCCCATAATAAATCAGTACTTGTGTGACTAAATGATATAAATCATCACACAAACATTAAAATAAAGTGGCCATTAGATGGACAATAGTCACACAACATACAAGTTTACTTCACATTACAGAGCATATGGTCACACTTATTATCACCTACGGCCACTTTTGGTTTAATTTTATGTGACCAAATCCCATAATAAATCACTCCTTGTGTCACTAAATGATACAAATTGTCACACAAACATGAAAATAAAGTGGCCATTGGATGGACAATAGTCACACAAAATACAACTTTACTTGACATTACAGAGCATATGGTCACAGTTATTATCACCTACGGCCACTTTTGGTTTAATTTTATGTGACCAAATCCCATAATAAATCAATACTTGTGTGACTAAATGATACAAATCGTCACACAAACATGAAAATAAAGTGGCCATTGGATGGACAATAGTCACACAAAATACAAGTTTACTTGACATTACAGAGCATATGGTCACACTTATTATCACCTACGGCCACTTTTGGTTTAATTTTATGTGACCAAATCCCATAATAAATCAGTACTTGTGTGACTAAATGATACAAATCGTCACACAAACATGAAAATAAAGTGGCCATTGGATGGACGATAGTCACACAAAATACAAGTTTACTTGACATTACAGAGTATATGGTCACACTTATTATCACCTACGACCACTTTTGGTTTAACTTTATGTGACCAAATCCCATAATAAATCAGTACTTGTGTGACTAAATGATACAAATCGTCACACAAACATGAAAATAAAGTGGCCATTGGATGGACAATAGTCACACAAAATACAAGTTTACTTGACATTACAGAGCATATGGTCACACTTATTATCACCTACGGCAACTTTTGGTTTAATTTTATGTGACCAAATCCCATAATAAATCACTCCTTGTGTAACTAAATGATACAAATCGTCACACAAACATGAAAATAAAGTGGCCATTGGATGGACAATAGTCACACAAAATACAAGTTTACTTGACATTACAGAGCATATGGTCACACTTATTATCACCTACGGCCACTTTTGGTTTAATTTTATGTGACCAAATCCCATAATAAATCAGTACTTGTGTGACTAAATGATACAAATCGTCACACAAACATGAAAATAAAGTGGCCATTAGATGGACAATAGTCACACAAAATACAAGTTTACTTGACATTACAGAGCATATGGTGACACTTATTATCGCCTACGGCCACTTTTGGTTTAAATTTATGTGACCAAATCCCATAATAAATCACTCCTTGTGTGACTAAATGATACAAATCGTCACACAAACATGAAAATAAAGTGGCCATTGGATGGACAATAGTCACACATAATAAATCACTACTTGTGTGACTAAATGATACAAATCGTCACACAACCATGAAAATAAATTGGCCATTGGATGGACAATAGTCACACAAAATACAAGTTTACTTGACATTACAGAGCATATGGTCACACTTATTATCACCTACGGCCACTTTTGGTTTAATTTTATGTGACCAAATCCCATAATAAATCAGTACTTGTGTGACTAAATGATACAAATCGTCACACAAACATGAAAATAAAGTGGCCATTGGATGGACAATAGTCACACAAATTACAAGTTTACTTGACATTACAGAGCATATGGTCACACTTATTATCACCTACGGCCACTTTTGGTTTAATTTTATGTGACCAAATCCCATAATAAATCAGTACTTGTGTGACTAAATGATACAAATCGTCACACAAACATGAAAATAAAGTGGCCATTGGATGGACAATAGTCACACAAATTACAAGTTTACTTGACATTACAGAGCATATGGTCACACTTATAATCACCTACGGCCACTTTTGGTTTAACTTTATGTGACCAAATTCGATAATAAATCACTCCTTGTGTGACTAAATGATACAAATCGTCACACAAACATGAAAATAAAGTGGCCATTGGATGGACAATAGTCACACATAATAAATCACTACTTGTGTGACTAAATGATACAAATCGTCACACAACCGTGAAAATAAAGTGGCCATTGAATGGACAATAGTCACACAAAATACAAGTTTACTTGACATTACAGAGCATATGGTCACACTTATTATCACCTACGGCCACTTTTGGTTTAATTTTATGTGACCAAATCCCATAATAAATCACTCCTTGTGTGACTAAATGATACAAATCGTCACACAAACATGAAAATAAAGTGGCCATTGGATGGACAATAGTCACACAAAATACAAGATTACTTGACATTACAGAGCATATGGTCACACTTATTATCACCTACGGCTTCTTTTGGTTTAATTTTATGTGACCAAATCCCATAATAAATCACTCCTTGTGTCACTAAATGATACAAATTGTCACACAAACATGAAAATAAAGTGGCCATTGGATGGACAATAGTCACACAAAATACAAGTTTACTTGACATTACAGAGCATATGGTCACACTTATTATCACCTACGACCACTTTTGGTTTAACTTTATGTGACCAAATCCCATAATAAATCAGTACTTGTGTGACTAAATGATACAAATCGTCACACAAACATGAAAATAAAGTGGCCATTGGATGGACAATAGTCACACAAAATACAAGTTTACTTGACATTACAGAGCATATGGTCACACTTATTATCACCTACGGCAACTTTTGGTTTAATTTTATGTGACCAAATCCCATAATAAATCACTCCTTGTGTAACTAAATGATACAAATCGTCACACAAACATGAAAATAAAGTGGCCATTGGATGGAAAATAGTCACACAAAATACAAGTTTACTTGACATTACAAAGCATATGGTCACACTTATTATCACCTACGGCCACTTTTGGTTTAATTTTATGTGACCAAATCCCATAATAAATCAGTACTTGTGTGACTAAATGATACAAATCGTCACACAAACATGAAAATAAAGTGGCCATTGGATGGACAATAGTCACACAAATTACATGTTTACTTGACATTACAGAGCATATGGTCACACTTATTATCACCTACGGCCACTTTTGGTTTAATTTTATGTGACCAAATCCCATAATAAATCAGTACTTGTGTGACTAAATGATACAAATCGTCACACAAACATGAAAATAAAGTGGCCATTGGATGGACAATAGTCACACAAAATACAAGTTTACTTGACATTACAGAGCATATGGTCACACTTATTATCACCTACGGCCACTTTTGGTTTAATTTTATGTGACCAAATCCCATAATAAATCAGTACTTGTGTGACTAAATGATACAAATCGTCACACAAACATGAAAATAAAGTGGCCATTGGATGGACAATAGTCACACAAAATACAAGTTTACTTGACATTACAGAGTATATGGTCACACTTATTATCACCTACGACCACTTTTGGTTTAACTTTATGTGACCAAATCCCATAATAAATCAGTACTTGTGTGACTAAATGATACAAATCGTCACACAAACATGAAAATAAAGTGGCCATTGGATGGACAATAGTCACACAAAATACAAGTTTACTTGACATTACAGAGCATATGGTCACACTTATTATCACCTACGGCCACTTTTGGTTTAATTTTATGTGACCAAATCCCATAATAAATCACTCCTTGTGTCACTAAATGATACAAATTGTCACACAAACATGAAAATAAAGTGGCCATTGGATGGACAATAGTCACACAAAATACAACTTTACTTGACATTACAGAGCATATGGTCACACTTATTATCACCTACGGCCACTTTTGGTTTAATTTTATGTGACCAAATCCCATAATAAATCAGTACTTGTGTGACTAAATGATATAAATCATCACACAAACATTAAAATAAAGTGGCCATTAGATGGACAATAGTCACACAACATACAAGTTTACTTCACATTACAGAGCATATGGTCACACTTATTATCACCTACGGCCACTTTTGGTTTAATTTTATGTGACCAAATCCCATAATAAATCACTCCTTGTGTCACTAAATGATACAAATTGTCACACAAACATGAAAATAAAGTGGCCATTGGATGGACAATAGTCACACAAAATACAACTTTACTTGACATTACAGAGCATATGGTCACAGTTATTATCACCTACGGCCACTTTTGGTTTAATTTTATGTGACCAAATCCCATAATAAATCAATACTTGTGTGACTAAATGATACAAATCGTCACACAAACATGAAAATAAAGTGGCCATTGGATGGACAATAGTCACACAAAATACAAGTTTACTTGACATTACAGAGCATATGGTCACACTTATTATCACCTACGGCCACTTTTGGTTTAATTTTATGTGACCAAATCCCATAATAAATCAGTACTTGTGTGACTAAATGATACAAATCGTCACACAAACATGAAAATAAAGTGGCCATTGGATGGACGATAGTCACACAAAATACAAGTTTACTTGACATTACAGAGTATATGGTCACACTTATTATCACCTACGACCACTTTTGGTTTAACTTTATGTGACCAAATCCCATAATAAATCAGTACTTGTGTGACTAAATGATACAAATCGTCACACAAACATGAAAATAAAGTGGCCATTGGATGGACAATAGTCACACAAAATACAAGTTTACTTGACATTACAGAGCATATGGTCACACTTATTATCACCTACGGCAACTTTTGGTTTAATTTTATGTGACCAAATCCCATAATAAATCACTCCTTGTGTAACTAAATGATACAAATCGTCACACAAACATGAAAATAAAGTGGCCATTGGATGGACAATAGTCACACAAAATACAAGTTTACTTGACATTACAGAGCATATGGTCACACTTATTATCACCTACGGCCACTTTTGGTTTAATTTTATGTGACCAAATCCCATAATAAATCAGTACTTGTGTGACTAAATGATACAAATCGTCACACAAACATGAAAATAAAGTGGCCATTAGATGGACAATAGTCACACAAAATACAAGTTTACTTGACATTACAGAGCATATGGTGACACTTATTATCACCTACGGCCACTTTTGGTTTAAATTTATGTGACCAAATCCCATAATAAATCACTCCTTGTGTGACTAAATGATACAAATCGTCACACAAACATGAAAATAAAGTGGCCATTGGATGGACAATAGTCACACATAATAAATCACTACTTGTGTGACTAAATGATACAAATCGTCACACAACCATGAAAATAAATTGGCCATTGGATGGACAATAGTCACACAAAATACAAGTTTACTTGACATTACAGAGCATATGGTCACACTTATTATCACCTACGGCCACTTTTGGTTTAATTTTATGTGACCAAATCCCATAATAAATCAGTACTTGTGTGACTAAATGATACAAATCGTCACACAAACATGAAAATAAAGTGGCCATTGGATGGACAATAGTCACACAAATTACAAGTTTACTTGACATTACAGAGCATATGGTCACACTTATTATCACCTACGGCCACTTTTGGTTTAATTTTATGTGACCAAATCCCATAATAAATCAGTACTTGTGTGACTAAATGATACAAATCGTCACACAAACATGAAAATAAAGTGGCCATTGGATGGACAATAGTCACACAAATTACAAGTTTACTTGACATTACAGAGCATATGGTCACACTTATAATCACCTACGGCCACTTTTGGTTTAACTTTATGTGACCAAATTCGATAATAAATCACTCCTTGTGTGACTAAATGATACAAATCGTCACACAAACATGAAAATAAAGTGGCCATTGGATGGACAATAGTCACACATAATAAATCACTACTTGTGTGACTAAATGATACAAATCGTCACACAACCGTGAAAATAAAGTGGCCATTGAATGGACAATAGTCACACAAAATACAAGTTTACTTGACATTACAGAGCATATGGTCACACTTATTATCACCTACGGCCACTTTTGGTTTAATTTTATGTGACCAAATCCCATAATAAATCACTCCTTGTGTGACTAAATGATACAAATCGTCACACAAACATGAAAATAAAGTGGCCATTGGATGGACAATAGTCACACAAAATACAAGATTACTTGACATTACAGAGCATATGGTCACACTTATTATCACCTACGGCTTCTTTTGGTTTAATTTTATGTGACCAAATCCCATAATAAATCACTCCTTGTGTCACTAAATGATACAAATTGTCACACAAACATGAAAATAAAGTGGCCATTGGATGGACAATAGTCACACAAAATACAAGTTTACTTGACATTACAGAGCATATGGTCACACTTATTATCACCTACGGCCACTTTTGGTTTAATTTTATGTGACCAAATCCATAATAAATCACTCCTTGTGTGACTAAATGATACAAATCGTCACACAAACATGAAAATAAAGCGGCCATTGGATGGACAATAGTCACACATAATAAATCACTACTTGTGTGACTAAATGATACAAATCGTCACACA
The DNA here is from genome assembly GCA_963422505.1 of Pseudognaphalium luteoalbum. NCBI lineage: Eukaryota > Viridiplantae > Streptophyta > Magnoliopsida > Asterales > Asteraceae > Pseudognaphalium > Pseudognaphalium luteoalbum. The sequence continues at coordinate 53,359,797 of OY730193.1, read as the reverse complement.
ACCATGAAAATAAAGTGGCCATTGGATGGACAATAGTCACACAAAATACAAGTTTACTTGACATTACAGAGCATATGGTCACACTTATTATCACCTACGGCCACTTTTGGTTTAAATTTATGTGACCAAATCCCATAATAAATCACTCTTTGTCTGACTAAATGATACAAATCGTCACACAAACATGAAAATAAAGTGGCCATTGGATGGACAATAGTCACACATAATAAATCACTACTTGTGTGACTAAATGATACAAATCGTCACACAACCATGAAAATAAAGTGGCCATTGGATGGACAATAGTCACACAAAATATAAGTTTACTTGACATTACAGAGCATATGGTCACACTTATTATCACCTACGGCCACTTTTGGTTTAATTTTATGTGACCAAATCCCATAATAAATCACTCCTTGTGTGACTAAATGATACAAATCATCACACAAACATGAAAATAAAGTGGCCATTGGATGGACAATAGTCACACATAATAAATCACAACTTGTGTGACTAAATGATACAAATCGTCACACAACCATGAAAATAAAGTGGCAATTGGATGGACAATAGTCACACAAAATATAAGTTTACTTGACATTACAGAGCATATGGTCACACTTATTATCACCTACGGCCACTTTTGGTTTAATTTTATGTGACCAAATCCCATAATAAATCAGTACTTGTGTGACTAAATGATACAAATCGTCACACAAACATGAAAATAAAGTGGCCATTGGATGGACAATAGTCACACAAATTACAAGCTTACTTGACATTACAGAGCATATGGTCACACTTATAATCACCTACGGCCACTTTTGGTATAACTTTATGTGACCAAATTCGATAATAAATCACTCCTTGTGTGACTAAATGATACAAATCGTCACACAAACATGAAAATAAAGTGGCCATTGGATGGACAATAGTCACACATAATAAATCACTACTTGTGTGACTAAATGATACAAATCGTCACACAACCATGAAAATAAAGTGGCCATTTGATGGAAAATAGTCACACAAAATACAAGTTTACTTGACATTACATAGCATATGGTCACACTTATTATCACCTACGGCCACTTTTGGTTTAATTTTATGTGACCAAATCCCATAATAAATCACTCCTTGTGTGACTAAATGATACAAATCGTCACACAAACATGAAAATAAAGTGGCCATTGGATGGACAATAGTCACACAAAATACAAGTTTACTTGACATTACAGAGCATATGGTCACACTTATTATCACCTACGGCCACTTTTGGTTTAATTTTATGTGACCAAATCCCATAATAAATCACTCCTTGTGTGACTAAATGATACAAATCGTCACACAAACATGAAAATAAAGTGGCCATTGGATGGACAATAGTCACACAAAATACAAGTTTACTTGACATTACAGAGCATATGGTCACACTTATTATCACCTACGGCCACTTTTGGTTTAATTTTATGTGACCAAATCCGATAATAAATCACTCCTTGTGTGACTAAATGATACAAATCGTCACACAAACATGAAAATAAAGTGGCCATTGGATGGACAATAGTCACACATAATAAATCACAACTTGTGTGACTAAATGATACAAATCGTCACACAACCATGAAAATAAAGTGGCAATTGGATGGACAATAGTCACACAAAATATAAGTTTACTTGACATTACAGAGCATATGGTCACACTTATTATCACCTACGGCCACTTTTGGTTTAATTTTATGTGACCAAATCCCATAATAAATCAGTACTTGTGTGACTAAATGATACAAATCGTCACACAAACATGAAAATAAAGTGGCCATTGGATGGACAATAGTCACACAAATTACAAGCTTACTTGACATTACAGAGCATATGGTCACACTTATAATCACCTACGGCCACTTTTGGTATAACTTTATGTGACCAAATTCGATAATAAATCACTCCTTGTGTGACTAAATGATACAAATCGTCACACAAACATGAAAATAAAGTGGCCATTGGATGGACAATAGTCACACATAATAAATCACTACTTGTGTGACTAAATGATACAAATCGTCACACAACCATGAAAATAAAGTGGCCATTGAATGGACAATAGTCACACAAAATACAAGTTTACTTGACATTACAGAGCATATGGTCACACTTATTATCACCTACGGCCACTTTTGGTTTAATTTTATGTGACCAAATCCCATAATAAATCACTCCTTGTGTGACTAAATGATACAAATTGTCACACAAACATGAAAATAAAGTGGCCATTGGATGGACAATAGTCACACATAATAAATCACTACTTGTGTGACTAAATGATACAAATCGTCACACAAACATGAAAATAAAGTGGCCATTTGATGGAAAATAGTCACACAAAATACAAGTTTACTTGACATTACATAGCATATGGTCACACTTATTATCACCTACGGCCACTTTTGGTTTAATTTTATGTGACCAAATCCCATAATAAATCACTCCTTGTGTCACTAAATGATACAAATTGTCACACAAACATGAAAATAAAGTGGCCATTGGATGGACAATAGTCACACAAATTACAACTTTACTTGACATTACAGAGCATATGGTCACACTTATTATCACCTACGGCCACTTTTAGTTTAATTTTATGTGACCAAATCCCATAATAAATCAGTACTTGTGTGACTAAATGATATAAATCGTCACACAAACATTAAAATAAAGTGGCCATTAGATGGACAATAGTCACACAAAATACAAGTTTACTTCACATTACAGAGCATATGGTCACACTTATTATCACCTACGGCCACTTTTGGTTTAATTTTATGTGACCAAATCCCATAATAAATCACTCCTTGTGTGACTAAATGATACAAATCGTCACACAAACATGAAAATAAAGTGGCCATTGGATGGACAATAGTCACACATAATAAATCACTACTTGTGTGACTAAATGATACAAATCGTCACACAACCATGAAAATAAAGTGGCCATTGGATGGACAATAGTCACACAAAATACAAGTTTACTTGACATTACAGAGCATATGGTCACACTTATTATCACTTACGGCCACTTTTTGTTTAATTTTATGTGATCAAATCACATAATAAATTACTCCTTGTGTGACCAAATGATACAAATCGTCACACAAACATGAAAATAAAATGGCCATTGGATGGACAATAGTCACACAAAATACAAGTTTACTTGACATTACAGAGCATATGGTCACACTTATTATCACCTACGGCCACTTTTGGTTTAATTTTATGTGACCAAATCCCATAATAAATCAGTACTTGTGTGACTAAATGATACAAATCGTCACACAAACATGAAAATAAAGTTGCCATTGGATGGACAATAGTCACACAAAATACAAGTTTACTTGACATTACAGAGCATATGGTCACACTTATTATCACCTACGGCCACTTTTGGTTTAATTTTATGTGACCAAATCCCATAATAAATCAGTACTTGTGTGACTAAATGATACAAATTGTCACACAAACATGAAAATAAAGTGGCCATTGGATGGACAATAGTCACACAAAATACAAGTTTACTTGACATTACAGAGCATATGGTCACACTTATTATCACCTACGGCCACTTTTGGTTTAATTTTATGTGACCAAATCCCATAATAAATCAGTACTTGTGTGACTAAATGATACAAATCGTCACACAAACATGAAAATAAAGTGGCCATTGGATGGACAATAGTCACACAAATTACAAGTTTACTTGACATTACAGAGCATATGGTCACACTTATAATCACCTACGGCCACTTTTGGTATAACTTTATGTGACCAAATTCGATAATAAATCACTCCTTGTGTGACTAAATGATACAAATCGTCACACAAACATGAAAATAAAGTGGCCATTGGATGGACAATAGTCACACATAATAAATCACTACTTGTGTGACTAAATGATACAAATCGTCACACAACCATGAAAATAAAGTGGCCATTGAATGGACAATAGTCACACAAAATACAAGTTTACTTGACATTACAGAGCATATGGTCACACTTATTATCACCTACGGCCACTTTTGGTTTAATTTTATGTGACCAAATCCCATAATAAATCACTCCTTGTGTGACTAAATGATACAAATCGTCACACAAACATGAAAATAAAGTGGCCATTGGATGGACAATAGTCACACAAAATACAAGTTTACTTGACATTACAGAGCATATGGTCACACTTATTATCACCTACGGCTACTTTTGGTTTAATTTTATGTGACCAAATCCCATAATAAATCACTCCTTGTGTGACTAAATGATACAAATCGTCACACAAACATGAAAATAAAGTGGCCATTGGATGGACAATAGTCACACATAATAAATCACTACTTGTGTGACTAAATGATACAAATCGTCACACAAACATGAAAATAAAGTGGCCATTTGATGGAAAATAGTCACACAAAATACAAGTTTACTTGACATTACATAGCATATGGTCACACTTATTATCACCTACGGCCACTTTTGGTTTAATTTTATGTGACCAAATCCCATAATAAATCACTCCTTGTGTCACTAATTGATACAAATTGTCAAACAAACATGAAAATAAAGTGGCCATTGGATGGACAATAGTCACACAAAATACAACTTTACTTGACATTACAGAGCATATGGTCACACTTATTATCACCTACGGCCACTTTTGGTTTAATTTTATGTAACCAAATCCCATAATAAATCAGTACTTGTGTGACTAAATGATATAAATCGTCACACAAACATTAAAATAAAGTGGCCATTAGATGGACAATAGTCACACAAAATACAAGTTTACTTCACATTACAGAGCATATGGTCACACTTATTATCACCTACGGCCACTTTTGGTTTAATTTTATGTGACCAAATCCCATAATAAATCACTCCTTGTGTGACTAAATGATACAAATCATCACACAAACATGAAAATAAAGTGGCCATTGGATGGACAATAGTCACACATAATAAATCACTACTTGTGTGACTAAATGATACAAATCATCACACAACCATGAAAATAAAGTGGCCATTGGATGGACAATAGTCACACAAAATACAAGTTTACTTGACATTACAGAGCATATGGTCACACTTATTATCACTTACGGCCACTTTTTGTTTAATTTTATGTGATCAAATCACATAATAAATCACTCCTTGTGTGACTAAATGATACAAATCGTCACACAAACATGAAAATAAAGTGGCCATTGGATGGACAATAGTCACACAAAATACAGGTTTACTTGACATTACAGAGCATATGGTCACACTTATTATCACCTACGGCCACTTTTGGTTTAATTTTATGTGACCAAATCCCATAATAAATCAGTACTTGTGTGACTAAATGATACAAATCGTCACACAAACATGAAAATAAAGTGGCCATTGGATGGACAATAGTCACACAAATTACAAGTTTACTTGACATTACAGAGCATATGGTCACACTTATAATCACCTACGGCCACTTTTGGTATAACTTTATGTGACCAAATTCGATAATAAATCACTCCTTGTGTGACTAAATGATACAAATCGTCACACAAACATGAAAATAAAGTGGCCATTGGATGGACAATAGTCACACAAAATACAAGTTTACTTGACATTACAGAGCATATGGTCACACTTATTATCACCTACGGCTACTTTTGGTTTAATTTTATGTGACCAAATCCCATAATAAATCACTCCTTGTGTGACTAAATGATACAAATCGTCACACAAACATGAAAATAAAGTGGCCATTGGATGGACAATAGTCACACATAATAAATCACTACTTGTGTGACTAAATGATACAAATCGTCACACAAACATGAAAATAAAGTGGCCATTTGATGGAAAATAGTCACACAAAATACAAGTTTACTTGACATTACATAGCATATGGTCACACTTATTATCACCTACGGCCACTTTTGGTTTAATTTTATGTGACCAAATCCCATAATAAATCACTCCTTGTGTCACTAATTGATACAAATTGTCAAACAAACATGAAAATAAAGTGGCCATTGGATGGACAATAGTCACACAAAATACAACTTTACTTGACATTACAGAGCATATGGTCACACTTATTATCACCTACGGCCACTTTTGGTTTAATTTTATGTAACCAAATCCCATAATAAATCAGTACTTGTGTGACTAAATGATATAAATCGTCACACAAACATTAAAATAAAGTGGCCATTAGATGGACAATAGTCACACAAAATACAAGTTTACTTCACATTACAGAGCATATGGTCACACTTATTATCACCTACGGCCACTTTTGGTTTAATTTTATGTGACCAAATCCCATAATAAATCACTCCTTGTGTGACTAAATGATACAAATCATCACACAAACATGAAAATAAAGTGGCCATTGGATGGACAATAGTCACACATAATAAATCACTACTTGTGTGACTAAATGATACAAATCATCACACAACCATGAAAATAAAGTGGCCATTGGATGGACAATAGTCACACAAAATACAAGTTTACTTGACATTACAGAGCATATGGTCACACTTATTATCACTTACGGCCACTTTTTGTTTAATTTTATGTGATCAAATCACATAATAAATCACTCCTTGTGTGACTAAATGATACAAATCGTCACACAAACATGAAAATAAAGTGGCCATTGGATGGACAATAGTCACACAAAATACAGGTTTACTTGACATTACAGAGCATATGGTCACACTTATTATCACCTACGGCCACTTTTGGTTTAATTTTATGTGACCAAATCCCATAATAAATCAGTACTTGTGTGACTAAATGATACAAATCGTCACACAAACATGAAAATAAAGTTGCCATTGGATGGACAATAGTCACACAAAATACAAGTTTACTTGACATTACAGAGCATATGGTCACACTTATTATCACCTACGGCCACTTTTGGTTTAATTTTATGTGACCAAATCACATAATAAATAAGTACTTGTGTGACTAAATGATACAAATCGTCACACAAACATGAAAATAAAGTGGCCATTGGATGGACAATAGTCACACAAAATACAAGTTTACTTGACATTACAGAGCATATGGTCACACTTATTATCACCTACGGCCACTTTTGGTTTAATTTTATGTGACCAAATCCCATAATAAATAAGTACTTGTGTGACTAAATGATACAAATCGTCACACAAACATGAAAATAAAGTGGCCATTAGATGGACAATAGTCACACAAAATACAAGTTTACTTGACATTACAGAGCATATGGTCACACTTATAATCACCTACGGCCACTTTTGGTATAACTTTATGTGACCAAATTCGATAATAAATCACTCCTTGTGTGACTAAATGATACAAATCGTCACACAAACATGAAAATAAAGTGGCCATTGGATGGACAATAGTCACACATAATAAATCACTACTTGTGTGACTAAATGATACAAATCGTCACACAACCATGAAAATAAAGTGGCCATTGAATGGACAATAGTCACACAAAATACAAGTTTACTTGACATTACAGAGCATATGGTCACACTTATTATCACCTACGGCCACTTTTGGTTTAATTTTATGTGACCAAATCCCATAATAAATCACTCCTTGTGTGACTAAATGATACAAATCGTCACACAAACATGAAAATAAAGTGGCCATTGGATGGACAATAGTCACACAAAATACAAGTTTACTTGACATTACAGAGCATATGGTCACACTTATTATCACCTACGGCTACTTTTGGTTTAATTTTATGTGACCAAATCCCATAATAAATCACTCCTTGTGTGACTAAATGATACAAATCGTCACACAAACATGAAAATAAAGTGGCCATTGGATGGACAATAGTCACACATAATAAATCACTACTTGTGTGACTAAATGATACAAATCGTCACACAAACATGAAAATAAAGTGGCCATTAGATGGAAAATAGTCACATAAAATACAAGTTTACTTGACATTACATAGCATATGGTCACACTTATTATCACCTACGGCCACTTTTGGTTTAATTTTATGTGACCAAATCCCATAATAAATCACTCCTTGTGTGACTAAATGATACAAATCGTCACACAAACATGAAAATAAAGTGGCCATTGGATGGACAATAGTCACACATAATAAATCACTACTTGTGTGACTAAATGATACAAATCGTCACACAACCATGAAAATAAAGTGGCCATTGGATGGACAATAGTCACACAAAATACAAGTTTACTTGACATTACAGAGCATATGGTCACACTTATTATCACTTACGGCCACTTTTTGTTTAATTTTATGTGATCAAATCACATAATAAATCACTCCTTGTGTGACTAAATGATACAAATCGTCACACAAACATGAAAATAAAGTGGCCATTGGATGGACAATAGTCACACAAAATACAAGTTTACTTGACATTACAGAGCATATGGTCACACTTATTATCACCTACGGCCACTTTTGGTTTAATTTTATGTGACCAAATCCCATAATAAATCAGTACTTGTGTGACTAAATGATACAAATCGTCACACAAACATGAAAATAAAGTTGCCATTGGATGGACAATAGTCACACAAAATACAAGTTTACTTGACATTACAGAGCATATGGTCACACTTATTATCACCTACGGCCACTTTTGGTTTAATTTTATGTGACCAAATCACATAATAAATCAGTACTTGTGTGACTAAATGATACAAATCGTCACACAAACATGAAAATAAAGTGGCCATTGGATGGACAATAGTCACACAAAATACAAGTTTACTTGACATTACAGAGCATATGGTCACACTTATTATCACCTACGGCCACTTTTGGTTTAATTTTATGTGACCAAATCCCATAATAAATAAGTACTTGTGTGACTAAATGATACAAATCGTCACACAAACATGAAAATAAAGTGGCCATTAGATGGACAATAGTCACACAAAATACAAGTTTACTTGACATTACAGAGCATATGGTCACACTTATAATCACCTACGGCCACTTTTGGTATAACTTTATGTGACCAAATTCGATAATAAATCACTCCTTGTGTGACTAAATGATACAAATCGTCACACAAACATGAAAATAAAGTGGCCATTGGATGGACAATAGTCACACATAATAAATCACTACTTGTGTGACTAAATGATACAAATCGTCACACAACCATGAAAATAAAGTGGCCATTGAATGGACAATAGTCACACAAAATACAAGTTTACTTGACATTACAGAGCATATGGTCACACTTATTATCACCTACGGCCACTTTTGGTTTAATTTTATGTGACCAAATCCCATAATAAATCACTCCTTGTGTGACTAAATGATACAAATCGTCACACAAACATGAAAATAAAGTGGCCATTGGATGGACAATAGTCACACAAAATACAAGTTTACTTGACATTACAGAGCATATGGTCACACTTATTATCACCTACGGCTACTTTTGGTTTAATTTTATGTGACCAAATCTCATAATAAATCACTCCTTGTGTGACTAAATGATACAAATCGTCACACAAACATGAAAATAAAGTGGCCATTGGATGGACAATAGTCACACATAATAAATCACTACTTGTGTGACTAAATGATACAAATCGTCACACAAACATGAAAATAAAGTGGCCATTTGATGGAAAATAGTCACACAAAATACAAGTTTACTTGACATTACATAGCATATGGTCACACTTATTATCACCTACGGCCACTTTTGGTTTAATTTTATGTGACCAAATCCCATAATAAATCACTCCTTGTGTGACTAAATGATACAAATCGTCACACAAACATGAAAATAAAGTGGCCATTGGATGGACAATAGTCACACATAATAAATCACTACTTGTGTGACTAAATGATACAAATCGTCACACAACCATGAAAATAAAGTGGCCATTGGATGGACAATAGTCACACAAAATACAAGTTTACTTGACATTACAGAGCATATGGTCACACTTATTATCACCTACGGCCACTTTTGGTTTAATTTTATGTGACCAAATCACATAATAAATAAGTACTTGTGTGACTAAATGATACAAATCGTCACACAAACATGAAAATAAAGTGGCCATTGGATGGACAATAGTCACACAAAATACAAGTTTACTTGACATTACAGAGCATATGGTCACACTTATTATCACCTACGGACACTTTTGGTTTAATTTTATGTGACCAAATCCCATAATAAATAAGTACTTGTGTGACTAAATGATACAAATCGTCACACAAACATGAAAATAAAGTGGCCATTAGATGGACAATAGTCACACAAAATACAAGTTTACTTGACATTACAGAGCATATGGTCACACTTATAATCACCTACGGCCAATTTTGGTATAACTTTATGTGACCAAATTCGATAATAAATCACTCCTTGTGTGACTAAATGATACAAATCGTCACACAAACATGAAAATAAAGTGGCCATTGGATGGACAATAGTCACACATAATAAATCACTACTTGTGTGACTAAATGATACAAATCGTCACACAACCATGAAAATAAAGTGGCCATTGAATGGACAATAGTCACACAAAATACAAGTTTACTTGACATTACAGAGCATATGGTCACACTTATTATCACCTACGGCCACTTTTGGTTTAATTTTATGTGACCAAATCCCATAATAAATCACTCCTTGTGTGACTAAATGATACAAATCGTCACACAAACATGAAAATAAAGTGGCCATTGGATGGACAATAGTCACACAAAATACAAGTTTACTTGACATTACAGAGCATATGGTCACACTTATTATCACCTACGGCCACTTTTGGTTTAATTTTATGTGACCAAATCCCATAATAAATAAGTACTTGTGTGACTAAATGATACAAATCGTCACACAAACATGAAAATAAAGTGGCCATTGGATGGACAATAGTCACACATAATAAATCACTACTTGTGTGACTAAATGATACAATTCGTCACACAAACATGAAAATAAAGTGGCCATTTGATGGAAAATAGTCACACAAAATACAAGTTTACTTGACATTACATAGCATATGGTCACACTTATTATCACCTACGGCCACTTTTGGTTTAATTTTATGTGACCAAATCCCATAATAAATCACTCCTTGTGTGACTAAATGATACAAATCGTCACACAAACATGAAAATAAAGTGGCCATTGGATGGACAATAGTCACACATAATAAATCACTACTTGTGTGACTAAATGATACAAATCGTCACACAACCATGAAAATAAAGTGGCCATTGAATGGACAATAGTCACACAAAATACAAGTTTACTTGACATTACAGAGCATATGGTCACACTTATTATCACCTACGGCCACTTTTGGTTTAATTTTATGTGACCAAATCCCATAATAAATCACTCCTTGTGTGACTAAATGATACAAATCGTCACACAAACATGAAAATAAAGTGGCCATTGGATGGACAATAGTCACACAAAATACAAGTTTACTTGACATTACAGAGCATATGGTCACACTTATTATCACCTACGGCCACTTTTGGTTTAATTTTATGTGACCAAATCCCATAATAAATAAGTACTTGTGTGACTAAATGATACAAATCGTCACACAAACATGAAAATAAAGTGGCCATTGGATGGACAATAGTCACACATAATAAATCACTACTTGTGTGACTAAATGATACAAATCGTCACACAAACATGAAAATAAAGTGGCAATTTGATGGAAAATAGTCACACAAAATACAAGTTTACTTGACATTACATAGCATATGGTCACACTTATTATCACCTACGGCCACTTTTGGTTTAATTTTATGTGACCAAATCCCATAATAAATCACTCCTTGTGTGACTAAATGATACAAATCGTCACACAAACATGAAAATAAAGTGGCCATTGGATGGACAATAGTCACACATAATAAATCACTACTTGTGTGACTAAATGATACAAATCGTCACACAACCATGAAAATAAAGTGGCCATTGGATGGACAATAGTCACACAAAATACAAGTTTACTTGACATTACAGAGCATATGGTCACACTTATTATCACTTACAGCCACTTTTTGTTTAATTTTATGTGATCAAATCACATAATAAATCACTCCTTGTGTGACTAAATGATACAAATCGTCACACAAACATGAAAATAAAGTGGCCATTGGATGGACAATAGTCACACAAAATACAAGTTTACTTGACATTACAGAGCATATGGTCACACTTATTATCACCTACGGCCACTTTTGGTTTAATTTTATGTGACCAAATCCCATAATAAATCAGTACTTGTGTGACTAAATGATACAAATCGTCACACAAACATGAAAATAAAGTTGCCATTGGATGGACAATAGTCACACAAAATACAAGTTTACTTGACATTACAGAGCATATGGTCACACTTATTATCACCTACGACCACTTTTGGTTTAATTTTATGTGACCAAATCACATAATAAATCAGTACTTGTGTGACTAAATGATACAAATCGTCACACAAACATGAACATAAAGTGGCCATTGGATGGACAATAGTCACACAAAATACAAGTTTACTTGACATTACAGAGCATATGGTCACACTTATTATCACCTACGGCCACTTTTGGTTTAATTTTATGTGACCAAATCCCATAATAAATAAGTACTTGTGTGACTAAATGATACAAATCGTCACACAAACATGAAAATAAAGTGGCCATTAGATGGACAATAGTCACACAAAATACAAGTTTACTTGACATTACAGAGCATATGGTCACACTTATAATCACCTACGGCCACTTTTGGTATAACTTTATGTGACCAAATTCGATAATAAATCACTCCTTGTGTGACTAAATGATACAAATCGTCACACAAACATGAAAATAAAGTGGCCATTGGATGGAGAATAGTCACACATAATAAATCACTACTTGTGTGACTAAATGATACAAATCGTCACACAACCATGAAAATAAAGTGGCCATTGAATGGACAATAGTCACACAAAATACAAGTTTACTTGACATTACAGAGCATATGGTCACACTTATTATCACCTACGGCTACTTTTGGTTTAATTTTATGTGACCAAATCTCATAATAAATCACTCCTTGTGTGACTAAATGATACAAATCGTCACACAAACATGAAAATAAAGTGGCCATTGGATGGACAATAGTCACACATAATAAATCACTACTTGTGTGACTAAATGATATAAATCGTCACACAAACATGAAAATAAAGTGGCCATTTGATGGAAAATAGTCACACAAAATACAAGTTTACTTGACATTACATAGCATATGGTCACACTTATTATCACCTACGGCCACTTTTGGTTTAATTTTATGTGACCAAATCCCATAATAAATCAGTACTTGTGTGACTAAATGATACAAATCGTCACACAAACATGAAAATAAAGTTGCCATTGGATGGACAATAGTCACACAAAATACAAGTTTACTTGACATTACAGAGCATATGGTCACACTTATTATCACCTACGACCACTTTTGGTTTAATTTTATGTGACCAAATCACATAATAAATCAGTACCTGTGTGACTAAATGATACAAATCGTCACACAAACATGAAAATAAAGTGGCCATTGGATGGACAATAGTCACACAAAATACAAGTTTACTTGACATTACAGAGCATATGGTCACACTTATTATCACCTACGGCCACTTTTGGTTTAATTTTATGTGACCAAATCCCATAATAAATCACTCCTTGTGTGACTAAATGATACAAATCGTCACACAAACATGAAAATAAAGTGGCCATTGGATGGACAATAGTCACACAAAATACAAGTTTACTTGACATTACAGAGCATATGGTCACACTTATTATCACCTACGGCTACTTTTGGTTTAATTTTATGTGACCAAATCCCATAATAAATCACTCCTTGTGTGACTAAATGATACAAATCGTCACACAAACATGAAAATAAAGTGGCCATTGGATGGACAATAGTCACACATAATAAATCACTACTTGTGTGACTAAATGATACAAATCGTCACACAACCATGAAAATAAAGTGGCCATTGGATGGACAATAGTCACACAAAATACAAGTTTACTTGACATTACAGAGCATATGGTCACACTTATTATCACCTACGGCCACTTTTGGTTTAATTTTATGTGACCAAATCCCATAATAAATCACTCCTTGTGTGACTAAATGATACAAATCGTCACACAACCATGAAAATAAAGTGGCCATTGGATGGACAATAGTCACACAAAATACAAGTTTACTTGACATTACAGAGCATATGGTCACACTTATTAACACCTACGGCCACTTTTGGTTTAATTTTATGTGACCAAATCCCATAATAAATCACTCCTTGTGTGACTAAATGATACAAATCGTCACACAAACATGAAAATAAAGTGGCCATTGGATGGACAATAGTCACACAAAATACAAGTTTACTTGACATTACAGAGCATATGGTCACACTTATTATCACCTACGGCCACTTTTGGTTTAATTTTATGTGACCAAATCCCATAATAAATCACTCCTTGTGTGACTAAATGATACAAATCGTCACACAAACATGAAAATAAAGTGGCCATTGGATGGACAATAGTCACACAAAATACAAGTTTACTTGACATTACAGAGCATATGGTCACACTTATAATAACCTACGGCCACTTTTGGTATAACTTTATGTGACCAAATTCGATAATAAATCACTCCTTGTGTGACTAAATGATACAAATCGTCACACAAACATGAAAATAAAGTGGCCATTGGATGGACAATAGTCACACATAATAAATCACTACTTGTGTGACTAAATGATACAAATCGTCACACAACCATGAAAATAAAGTGGCCATTGAATGGACAATAGTCACACAAAATACAAGTTTACTTGACATTACAGAGCATATGGTCACACTTATTATCACCTACGGCCACTTTTGGTTTAATTTTATGTGACCAAATCCCATAATAAATCACTCCTTGTGTGACTAAATGATACAAATCGTCACACAACCATGAAAATAAAGTGGCCATTGGATGGACAATAGTCACACAAAATACAAGTTTACTTGACATTACAGAGCATATGGTCACACTTATTATCACCTACGGCTACTTTTGGTTAATTTTATGTGACCAAATCCCATAATAAATCACTCCTTTTGTGACTAAATGATACAAATCGTCACACAAACATGAAAATAAAGTGGCCATTGGATGGACAATAGTCACACATAATAAATCACTACTTGTGTGACTAAATGATACAAATCGTCACATAAACATGAAAATAAAGTGGCCATTTGATGGAAAATAGTCACACAAAATACAAGTTTACTTGACATTACATAGCATATGGTCACACTTATTATCACCTACGGCCACTTTTGGTTTAATTTTATGTGACCAAATCCCATAATAAATCACTCCTTGTGTCACTAAATGATACAAATTGTCACACAAACATGAAAATAAAGTGGCCATTGGATGGACAATAGTCACACATAATAAATCACTACTTGTGTGACTAAATGATACAAATCGTCACACAACCATGAAAATAAAGTGGCCATTGGATGGACAATAGTCACACAAAATACAAGTTTACTTGACATTACAGAGCATATGGTCACACTTATTATCACTTACGGCCACTTTTTGTTTAATTTTATGTGATCAAATCCCATAATAAATCACTCCTTGTGTGACTAAATGATACAAATCGTCACACAAACATGAAAATAAAGTGGCCATTGGATGGACAATAGTCACACAAAATACAAGTTTACTTGACATTACAGAGCATATGGTCACACTTATAATCACCTACGGCCACTTTTGGTATAACTTTATGTGACCAAATTCGATAATAAATCACTCCTTGTGTGACTAAATGATACAAATCTTCACACAAACATGAAAATAAAGTGGCCATTGGATGGACAATAGTCACACATAATAAATCACTACTTGTGTGACTAAATGATACAAATCGTCACACAACCATGAAAATAAAGTGGCCATTGGATGGACAATAGTCACACAAAATACAAGTTTACTTGACATTACAGAGCATATGGTCACACTTATTATCACTTACGGCCACTTTTTGTTTAATTTTATGTGATCAAATCACATAATAAATCACTCCTTGTGTGACTAAATGATACAAATCGTCACACAAACATGAAAATAAAGTGGCCATTGGATGGACAATAGTCACACAAAATACAAGTTTACTTGACATTACAGAGCATATGGTCACACTTATTATCACCTACGGCCACTTTTGGTTTGATTTTATGTGACCAAATCCCATAATAAATCAGTACTTGTGTGACTAAATGATACAAATCGTCACACAAACATGAAAATAAAGTGGCCATTGGATGGACAATAGTCACACAAAATACTAGTTTACTTGACATTACAGAGCATATGGTCACACTTATTATCACCTACGGCCACTTTTGGTTTGATTTTATGTGACCAAATCCCATAATAAATCAGTACTTGTGTGACTAAATGATACAAATCGTCACACAAACATGAAAATAAAGTTGCCATTGGATGGACAATAGTCACACAAAATACAAGTTTACTTGGCATTACAGAGCATATGGTCACACTTATTATCACCTACGGCTACTTTTGGTTTAATTTTATGTGACCAAATCCCATAATAAATCACTCCTTGTGTGACTAAATGATACAAATCGTCACACAAACATGAAAATAAAGTGGCCATTGGATGGACAATAGTCACACATAATAAATCACTCCTTGTGTGACTAAATGATACAAATCGTCACACAACCATGAAAATAAAGTGGCCATTGGATGGACAATAGTCACACAAAATACAGGTTTACTTGACATTACAGAGCATATGGTCACACTTATTATCACCTACGGCCACTTTTGGTTTAATTTTATGTGACCAAATCCCATAATAAATCAGTACTTGTGTGACTAAATGATACAAATCGTCACACAAACATGAAAATAAAGTTGCCATTGGATGGACAATAGTCACACAAAATACAAGTTTACTTGACATTACAGAGCATATGGTCACACTTATTATCACCTACGGCCACTTTTGGTTTAATTTTATGTGACCAAATTCCATAATAAATCACTCCTTGTGTGACTAAATGATACAAATTGTCACACAAACATGAAAATAAAGTGGCCATTGGATGGACAATAGTCACACAAAATACAAGTTTACTTGACATTACAGAGCATATGGTCACACTTATTATCACCTACGGCCACTTTTGGTTTAATTTTATGTGACCAAATCCCATAAGAAATCACTCCTTGTGTGACTAAATGATACAAATCGTCACACAAACATGAAAATAAAGTGGCCATTGGATGGACAATAGTCACACAAAATACAAGTTTACTTGACATTACAGAGCATATGGTCACACTTATTATCACCTACGGCCACTTTTGGTTTAATTTTATGTGACCAAATCCCATAATAAATCACTCCTTGTGTGACTAAATGATACAAATCGTCACACAAACATGAAAATAAAGTGGCCATTGGATGGACAATAGTCACACAAAATACAAGTTTACTTGACATTACAGAGCATATGGTCACACTTATAATAACCTACGGCCACTTTTGGTATAACTTTATGTGACCAAATTCGATAATAAATCACTCCTTGTGTGACTAAATGATACAAATCGTCACACAAACATGAAAATAAAGTGGCCATTGGATGGACAATAGTCACACATAATAAATCACTACTTGTGTGACTAAATGATACAAATCGTCACACAACCATGAAAATAAAGTGGCCATTGAATGGACAATAGTCACACAAAATACAAGTTTACTTGACATTACAGAGCATATGGTCACACTTATTATCACCTACGGCCACTTTTGGTTTAATTTTATGTGACCAAATCCCATAATAAATCACTCCTTGTGTGACTAAATGATACAAATCGTCACACAACCATGAAAATAAAGTGGCCATTGGATGGACAATAGTCACACAAAATACAAGTTTACTTGACATTACAGAGCATATGGTCACACTTATTATCACCTACGGCTACTTTTGGTTTAATTTTATGTGACCAAATCCCATAATAAATCACTCCTTTTGTGACTAAATGATACAAATCGTCACACAAACATGAAAATAAAGTGGCCATTGGATGGACAATAGTCACACATAATAAATCACTACTTGTGTGACTAAATGATACAAATCGTCACATAAACATGAAAATAAAGTGGCCATTTGATGGAAAATAGTCACACAAAATACAAGTTTACTTGACATTACATAGCATATGGTCACACTTATTATCACCTACGGCCACTTTTGGTTTAATTTTATGTGACCAAATCCCATAATAAATCACTCCTTGTGTCACTAAATGATACAAATTGTCACACAAACATGAAAATAAAGTGGCCATTGGATGGACAATAGTCACACATAATAAATCACTACTTGTGTGACTAAATGATACAAATCGTCACACAACCATGAAAATAAAGTGGCCATTGGATGGACAATAGTCACACAAAATACAAGTTTACTTGACATTACAGAGCATATGGTCACACTTATTATCACTTACGGCCACTTTTTGTTTAATTTTATGTGATCAAATCCCATAATAAATCACTCCTTGTGTGACTAAATGATACAAATCGTCACACAAACATGAAAATAAAGTGGCCATTGGATGGACAATAGTCACACAAAATACAAGTTTACTTGACATTACAGAGCATATGGTCACACTTATAATCACCTACGGCCACTTTTGGTATAACTTTATGTGACCAAATTCGATAATAAATCACTCCTTGTGTGACTAAATGATACAAATCTTCACACAAACATGAAAATAAAGTGGCCATTGGATGGACAATAGTCACACATAATAAATCACTACTTGTGTGACTAAATGATACAAATCGTCACACAACCATGAAAATAAAGTGGCCATTGGATGGACAATAGTCACACAAAATACAAGTTTACTTGACATTACAGAGCATATGGTCACACTTATTATCACTTACGGCCACTTTTTGTTTAATTTTATGTGATCAAATCACATAATAAATCACTCCTTGTGTGACTAAATGATACAAATCGTCACACAAACATGAAAATAAAGTGGCCATTGGATGGACAATAGTCACACAAAATACAAGTTTACTTGACATTACAGAGCATATGGTCACACTTATTATCACCTACGGCCACTTTTGGTTTGATTTTATGTGACCAAATCCCATAATAAATCAGTACTTGTGTGACTAAATGATACAAATCGTCACACAAACATGAAAATAAAGTGGCCATTGGATGGACAATAGTCACACAAAATACTAGTTTACTTGACATTACAGAGCATATGGTCACACTTATTATCACCTACGGCCACTTTTGGTTTGATTTTATGTGACCAAATCCCATAATAAATCAGTACTTGTGTGACTAAATGATACAAATCGTCACACAAACATGAAAATAAAGTTGCCATTGGATGGACAATAGTCACACAAAATACAAGTTTACTTGGCATTACAGAGCATATGGTCACACTTATTATCACCTACGGCTACTTTTGGTTTAATTTTATGTGACCAAATCCCATAATAAATCACTCCTTGTGTGACTAAATGATACAAATCGTTACACAAACATGAAAATAAAGTGGCCATTGGATGGACAATAGTCACACATAATAAATCACTCCTTGTGTGACTAAATGATACAAATCGTCACACAACCATGAAAATAAAGTGGCCATTGGATGGACAATAGTCACACAAAATACAGGTTTACTTGACATTACAGAGCATATGGTCACACTTATTATCACCTACGGCCACTTTTGGTTTAATTTTATGTGACCAAATCCCATAATAAATCAGTACTTGTGTGACTAAATGATACAAATCGTCACACAAACATGAAAATAAAGTTGCCATTGGATGGACAATAGTCACACAAAATACAAGTTTACTTGACATTACAGAGCATATGGTCACACTTATTATCACCTACGGCCACTTTTGGTTTAATTTTATGTGACCAAATCACATAATAAATAAGTACTTGTGTGACTAAATGATACAAATCGTCACACAAACATGAAAATAAAGTGGCCATTGGATGGACAATAGTCACACAAAATACAAGTTTACTTGACATTACAGAGCATATGGTCACACTTATTATCACCTACGGCCACTTTTGGTTTAATTTTATGTGACCAAATCCCATAATAAATAAGTACTTGTGTGACTAAATGATACAAATCGTCACACAACCATGAAAATAAAGTGGCCATTGGATGGACAATAGTCACACAAAATACAAGTTTACTTGACATTACAGAGCATATGGTCACACTTATTATCACTTACGGCCACTTTTTGTTTAATTTTATGTGATCAAATCCCATAATAAATCACTCCTTGTGTGACTAAATGATACAAATCGTCACACAAACATGAAAATAAAGTGGCCATTGGATGGACAA
The DNA here is from genome assembly GCA_963422505.1 of Pseudognaphalium luteoalbum. Taxonomy (NCBI): domain Eukaryota; kingdom Viridiplantae; phylum Streptophyta; class Magnoliopsida; order Asterales; family Asteraceae; genus Pseudognaphalium; species Pseudognaphalium luteoalbum. Next base: position 53,339,185 of record OY730193.1, on the reverse strand, counting down.
TAGTCACACAAAATACAAGTTTACTTGACATTACAGAGCATATGGTCACACTTATAATCACCTACGGCCACTTTTGGTATAACTTTATGTGACCAAATTCGATAATAAATCACTCCTTGTGTGACTAAATGATACAAATCTTCACACAAACATGAAAATAAAGTGGCCATTGGATGGACAATAGTCACACATAATAAATCACTACTTGTGTGACTAAATGATACAAATCGTCACACAACCATGAAAATAAAGTGGCCATTGGATGGACAATAGTCACACAAAATACAAGTTTACTTGACATTACAGAGCATATGGTCACACTTATTATCACTTACGGCCACTTTTTGTTTAATTTTATGTGATCAAATCACATAATAAATCACTCCTTGTGTGACTAAATGATACAAATCGTCACACAAACATGAAAATAAAGTGGCCATTGGATGGACAATAGTCACACAAAATACAAGTTTACTTGACATTACAGAGCATATGGTCACACTTATTATCACCTACGGCCACTTTTGGTTTGATTTTATGTGACCAAATCCCATAATAAATCAGTACTTGTGTGACTAAATGATACAAATCGTCACACAAACATGAAAATAAAGTGGCCATTGGATGGACAATAGTCACACAAAATACTAGTTTACTTGACATTACAGAGCATATGGTCACACTTATTATCACCTACGGCCACTTTTGGTTTGATTTTATGTGACCAAATCCCATAATAAATCAGTACTTGTGTGACTAAATGATACAAATCGTCACACAAACATGAAAATAAAGTTGCCATTGGATGGACAATAGTCACACAAAATACAAGTTTACTTGGCATTACAGAGCATATGGTCACACTTATTATCACCTACGGCTACTTTTGGTTTAATTTTATGTGACCAAATCCCATAATAAATCACTCCTTGTGTGACTAAATGATACAAATCGTCACACAAACATGAAAATAAAGTGGCCATTGGATGGACAATAGTCACACATAATAAATCACTCCTTGTGTGACTAAATGATACAAATCGTCACACAACCATGAAAATAAAGTGGCCATTGGATGGACAATAGTCACACAAAATACAGGTTTACTTGACATTACAGAGCATATGGTCACACTTATTATCACCTACGGCCACTTTTGGTTTAATTTTATGTGACCAAATCCCATAATAAATCAGTACTTGTGTGACTAAATGATACAAATCGTCACACAAACATGAAAATAAAGTTGCCATTGGATGGACAATAGTCACACAAAATACAAGTTTACTTGACATTACAGAGCATATGGTCACACTTATTATCACCTACGGCCACTTTTGGTTTAATTTTATGTGACCAAATCACATAATAAATAAGTACTTGTGTGACTAAATGATACAAATCGTCACACAAACATGAAAATAAAGTGGCCATTGGATGGACAATAGTCACACAAAATACAAGTTTACTTGACATTACAGAGCATATGGTCACACTTATTATCACCTACGGCCACTTTTGGTTTAATTTTATGTGACCAAATCCCATAATAAATAAGTACTTGTGTGACTAAATGATACAAATCGTCACACAAACATGAAAATAAAGTGGCCATTAGATGGACAATAGTCACACAAAATACAAGTTTACTTGACATTACAGAGCATATGGTCACACTTATAATCACCTACGGCCACTTTTGGTATAACTTTATGTGACCAAATTCGATAATAAATCACTCCTTGTGTGACTAAATGATACAAATCGTCACACAAACATGAAAATAAAGTGGCCATTGGATGGACAATAGTCACACATAATAAATCACTACTTGTGTGACTAAATGATACAAATCGTCACACAACCATGAAAATAAAGTGGCCATTGAATGGACAATAGTCACACAAAATACAAGTTTACTTGACATTACAGAGCATATGGTCACACTTATTATCACCTACGGCCACTTTTGGTTTAATTTTATGTGACCAAATCCCATAATAAATCACTCCTTGTGTGACTAAATGATACAAATCGTCACACAAACATGAAAATAAAGTGGCCATTGGATGGACAATAGTCACACAAAATACAAGTTTACTTGACATTACAGAGCATATGGTCACACTTATTATCACCTACGGCTACTTTTGGTTTAATTTTATGTGACCAAATCCCATAATAAATCACTCCTTGTGTGACTAAATGATACAAATCGTCACACAAACATGAAAATAAAGTGGCCATTGGATGGACAATAGTCACACATAATAAATCACTACTTGTGTGACTAAATGATACAAATCGTCACACAAACATGAAAATAAAGTGGCCATTGGATGGACAATAGTCACACAAAATACAAGTTTACTTGACATTACAGAGCATATGGTCACACTTATTATCACTTACGGTCACTTTTTGTTTAATTTTATGTGATCAAATCACATAATAAATCACTCCTTGTGTGACTAAATGATACAAATCGTCACACAAACATGAAAATAAAGTGGCCATTGGATGGACAATAGTCACACAAAATACAAGTTTACTTGACATTACAGAGCATATGGTCACACTTATAATCACCTACGGCCACTTTTGGTATAACTTTATGTGACCAAATTCGATAATAAATCACTCCTTGTGTGACTAAATGATACAAATCGTCACACAAACATGAAAATAAAGTGGCCATTGGATGGACAATAGTCACACATAATAAATCACTACTTGTGTGACTAAATGATACAAATCGTCACACAACCATGAAAATAAAGTGGCCATTGGATGGACAATAGTCACACAAAATACAAGTTTACTTGACATTACAGAGCATATGGTCACACTTATTATCACTTACGGCCACTTTTTGTTTAATTTTATGTGATCAAATCACATAATAAATCACTCCTTGTGTGACTAAATGATACAAATCGTCACACAAACATGAAAATAAAGTGGCCATTGGATGGACAATAGTCACACAAAATACAAGTTTACTTGACATTACAGAGCATATGGTCACACTTATAATCACCTACGGCCACTTTTGGTTTAATTTTATGTGACCAAATCCCATAATAAATCAGTACTTGTGTGACTAAATGATACAAATCGTCACACAAACATGAAAATAAAGTTGCCATTGGATGGACAATAGTCACACAAAATACAAGTTTACTTGACATTACAGAGCATATGGTCACACTTATTATCACCTACGACCACTTTTGGTTTAATTTTATGTGACCAAATCACATAATAAATCAGTACCTGTGTGACTAAATGATACAAATCGTCACACAAACATGAAAATAAAGTGGCCATTGGATGGACAATAGTCACACAAAATACAAGTTTACTTGACATTACAGAGCATATGGTCACACTTATTATCACCTACGACCACTTTTGGTTTAATTTTATGTGACCAAATCCCATAATAAATCACTCCTTGTGTGACTAAATGATACAAATCGTCACACAAACATGAAAATAAAGTGGCCATTGGATGGACAATAGTCACACAAAATACAAGTTTACTTGACATTACAGAGCATATGGTCACACTTATTATCACCTACGGCTACTTTTGGTTTAATTTTATGTGACCAAATCCCATAATAAATCACTCCTTATGTGACTAAATGATACAAATCGTCACACAAACATGAAAATAAAGTGGCCATTGGATGGACAATAGTCACACATAATAAATCACTACTTGTGTGACTAAATGATACAAATCGTCACACAACCATGAAAATAAAGTGGCCATTGGATGGACAATAGTCACACAAAATACAAGTTTACTTGACATTACAGAGCATATGGTCACACTTATTATCACCTACGGCCACTTTTGGTTTAATTTTATGTGACCAAATCCCATAATAAATCACTCCTTGTGTGACTAAATGATACAAATCGTCACACAACCATGAAAATAAAGTGGCCATTGGATGGACAATAGTCACACAAAATACAAGTTTACTTGACATTACAGAGCATATGGTCACACTTATTAACACCTACGGCCACTTTTGGTTTAATTTTATGTGACCAAATCCCATAATAAATCACTCCTTGTGTGACTAAATGATACAAATCGTCACACAAACATGAAAATAAAGTGGCCATTGGATGGACAATAGTCACACAAAATACAAGTTTACTTGACATTACAGAGCATATGGTCACACTTATTATCACCTACGGCCACTTTTGGTTTAATTTTATGTGACCAAATCCCATAATAAATCACTCCTTGTGTGACTAAATGATACAAATCGTCACACAAACATGAAAATAAAGTGGCCATTGGATGGACAATAGTCACACAAAATACAAGTTTACTTGACATTACAGAGCATATGGTCACACTTATAATAACCTACGGCCACTTTTGGTATAACTTTATGTGACCAAATTCGATAATAAATCACTCCTTGTGTGACTAAATGATACAAATCGTCACACAAACATGAAAATAAAGTGGCCATTGGATGGACAATAGTCACACATAATAAATCACTACTTGTGTGACTAAATGATACAAATCGTCACACAACCATGAAAATAAAGTGGCCATTGAATGGACAATAGTCACACAAAATACAAGTTTACTTGACATTACAGAGCATATGGTCACACTTATTATCACCTGCGGCCACTTTTGGTTTAATTTTATGTGACCAAATCCCATAATAAATCACTCCTTGTGTGACTAAATGATACAAATCGTCACACAACAATGAAAATAAAGTGGCCATTGGATGGACAATAGTCACACAAAATACAAGTTTACTTGACATTACAGAGCATATGGTCACACTTATTATCACCTACGGCTACTTTTGGTTTAATTTTATGTGACCAAATCCCATAATAAATCACTCCTTGTGTGACTAAATGATACAAATCGTCACACAAACATGAAAATAAAGTGGCCATTGGATGGACAATAGTCACACATAATAAATCACTACTTGTGTGACTAAATGATACAAATCGTCACACAAACATGAAAATAAAGTGGCCATTTGATGGAAAATAGTCACACAAAATACAAGTTTACTTGACATTACATAGCATATGGTCACACTTATTATCACCTACGGCCACTTTTGGTTTAATTTTATGTGACCAAATCCCATAATAAATCACTCCTTGTGTCACTAAATGATACAAATTGTCACACAAACATGAAAATAAAGTGGCCATTGGATGGACAATAGTCACACATAATAAATCACTACTTGTGTGACTAAATGATACAAATCGTCACACAACCATGAAAATAAAGTGGCCATTGGATGGACAATAGTCACACAAAATACAAGTTTACTTGACATTACAGAGCATATGGTCACACTTATTATCACTTACGGCCACTTTTTGTTTAATTTTATGTGATCAAATCCCATAATAAATCACTCCTTGTGTGACTAAATGATACAAATCGTCACACAAACATGAAAATAAAGTGGCCATTGGATGGACAATAGTCACACAAAATACAAGTTTACTTGACATTACAGAGCATATGGTCACACTTATAATCACCTACGGCCACTTTTGGTATAACTTTATGTGACCAAATTCGATAATAAATCACTCCTTGTGTGACTAAATGATACAAATCTTCACACAAACATGAAAATAAAGTGGCCATTGGATGGACAATAGTCACACATAATAAATCACTACTTGTGTGACTAAATGATACAAATCGTCACACAACCATGAAAATAAAGTGGCCATTGGATGGACAATAGTCACACAAAATACAAGTTTACTTGACATTACAGAGCATATGGTCACACTTATTATCACTTACGGCCACTTTTTGTTTAATTTTATGTGATCAAATCACATAATAAATCACTCCTTGTGTGACTAAATGATACAAATCGTCACACAAACATGAAAATAAAGTGGCCATTGGATGGACAATAGTCACACAAAATACAAGTTTACTTGACATTACAGAGCAAATGGTCATACTTATTATCACCTACGGCCACTTTTGGTTTGATTTTATGTGACCAAATCCCATAATAAATCAGTACTTGTGTGACTAAATGATACAAATCGTCACACAAACATGAAAATAAAGTGGCCATTGGATGGACAATAGTCACACAAAATACTAGTTTACTTGACATTACAGAGCATATGGTCACACTTATTATCACCTACGGCCACTTTTGGTTTGATTTTATGTGACCAAATCCCATAATAAATCAGTACTTGTGTGACTAAATGATACAAATCGTCACACAAACATGAAAATAAAGTTGCCATTGGATGGACAATAGTCACACAAAATACAAGTTTACTTGGCATTACAGAGCATATGGTCACACTTATTATCACCTACGGCCACTTTTGGTTTAATTTTATGTGACCAAATCCCATAATAAATCACTCCTTGTGTGACTAAATGATACAAATCGTCACACAAACATGAAAATAAAGTGGCCATTGGATGGACAATAGTCACACATAATAAATCACTCCTTGTGTGACTAAATGATACAAATCGTCACACAACGATGAAAATAAAGTGGCCATTGGATGGACAATAGTCACACAAAATACAGGTTTACTTGACATTACAGAGCATATGGTCACACTTATTATCACCTACGGCCACTTTTGGTTTAATTTTATGTGACCAAATCCCATAATAAATCAGTACTTGTGTGACTAAATGATACAAATCGTCACACAAACATGAAAATAAAGTTGCCATTGGATGGACAATAGTCACACAAAATACAAGTTTACTTGACATTACAGAGCATATGGTCACACTTATTATCACCTACGGCCACTTTTGGTTTAATTTTATGTGACCAAATCACATAATAAATAAGTACTTGTGTGACTAAATGATACAAATCGTCACACAAACATGAAAATAAAGTGGCCATTGGATGGACAATAGTCACACAAAATACAAGTTTACTTGACATTACAGAGCATATGGTCACACTTATTATCACCTACGGCCACTTTTGGTTTAATTTTATGTGACCAAATCCCATAATAACTAAGTACTTGTGTGACTAAATGATACAAATCGTCACACAAACATGAAAATAAAGTGGCCATTAGATGGACAATAGTCACACAAAATACAAGTTTACTTGACATTACAGAGCATATGGTCACACTTATAATCACCTACGGCCACTTTTGGTATAACTTTATGTGACCAAATTCGATAATAAATCACTCCTTGTGTGACTAAATGATACAAATCGTCACACAAACATGAAAATAAAGTGGCCATTGGATGGACAATAGTCACACATAATAAATCACTACTTGTGTGACTAAATGATACAAATCGTCACACAACCATGAAAATAAAGTGGCCATTGAATGGACAATAGTCACACAAAATACAAGTTTACTTGACATTACAGAGCATATGGTCACACTTATTATCACCTACGGCCACTTTTGGTTTAATTTTATGTGATCAAATCCCATAATAAATCACTCCTTGTGTGACTAAATGATACAAATCGTCACACAAACATGAAAATAAAGTGGCCATTGGATGGACAATAGTCACACAAAATACAAGTTTACTTGACATTACAGAGCATATGGTCACACTTATTATCACCTACGGCTACTTTTGGTTTAATTTTATGTGACCAAATCCCATAATAAATCACTCCTTGTGTGACTAAATGATACAAATCGTCACACAAACATGAAAATAAAGTGGACATTGGATGGACAATAGTCACACATAATAAATCACTACTTGTGTGACTAAATGATACAAATCGTCACACAAACATGAAAATAAAGTGGCCATTGGATGGACAATAGTCACACATAATAAATCACTACTTGTGTGACTAAATGATACAAATCGTCACACAAACATGAAAATAAAGTGGCCATTTGATGGAAAATAGTCACACAAAATACAAGTTTACTTGACATTACATAGCATATGGTCACACTTATTATCACCTACGGCCACTTTTGGTTTAATTTTATGTGACCAAATCCCATAATAAATCACTCCTTGTGTGACTAAATGATACAAATCGTCACACAAACATGAAAATAAAGTGGCCATTGGATGGACAATAGTCACACATAATAAATCACTACTTGTGTGACTAAATGATACAAATCGTCACACAACCATGAAAATAAAGTGGCCATTGGATGGACAATAGTCACACAAAATACAAGTTTACTTGACATTACAGAGCATATGGTCACACTTATTATCACTTACGGCCACTTTTTGTTTAATTTTATGTGATCAAATCACATAATAAATCACTCCTTGTGTGACTAAATGATACAAATCGTCACACAAACATGAAAATAAAGTGGCCATTGGATGGACAATAGTCACACAAAATACAAGTTTACTTGACATTACAGAGCATATGGTCACACTTATTATCACCTACGGCCACTTTTGGTTTAATTTTATGTGACCAAATCCCATAATAAATCAGTACTTGTGTGACTAAATGATACAAATCGTCACACAAACATGAAAATAAAGTTGCCATTGGATGGACAATAGTCACACAAAATACAAGTTTACTTGACATTACAAAGCATATGGTCACACTTATTATCACCTACGGCCACTTTTGGTTTAATTTTATGTGACCAAATCACATAATAAATCAGTACTTGTGTGACTAAATGATACAAATCGTCACACAAACATGAAAATAAAGTGGCCATTGGATGGACAATAGTCACACAAAATACAAGTTTACTTGACATTACAGAGCAGATGGTCACACTTATTATCACCTACGGCCACTTTTGGTTTAATTTTATGTGACCAAATCCCATAATAAATCACTCATTGTGTGACTAAATGATACAAATCGTCACACAAACATGAAAATAAAGTGGCCATTGGATGGACAATAGTCACACAAAATACAAGTTTACTTGACATTACAGAGCATATGGTCACACTTATTATCACCTACGGCTACTTTTGGTTTAATTTTATGTGACCAAATCCCATAATAAATCACTCCTTGTGTGACTAAATGATACAAATCGTCACACAAACATGAAAATAAAGTGGCCATTGGATGGACAATAGTCACACATAATAAATCACTACTTGTGTGACTAAATGATACAAATCGTCACACAACCATGAAAATAAAGTGGCCATTGGATGGACAATAGTCACACAAAATACAAGTTTACTTGACATTACAGAGCATATGGTCACACTTATTATCACCTACGGCCACTTTTGGTTTAATTTTATGTGACCAAATCCCATAATAAATCACTCCTTGTGTGACTAAATGATACAAATCGTCACACAAACATGAAAATAAAGTGGCCATTGGATGGACAATAGTCACACAAAATACAAGTTTACTTGACATTACAGAGCATATGGTCACACTTATTATCACCTACGGCCACTTTTGGTTTGATTTTATGTGACCAAATCCCATAATAAATCACTCCTTGTGTGACTAAATGATACAAATCGTCACACAAACATGAAAATAAAGTGGCCATTGGATGGACAATAGTCACACATAATAAATCACTACTTGTGTGACTAAATGATACAAATCGTCACACAAACATGAAAATAAAGTGGCCATTGGATGGACAATAGTCACACATAATAAATCACTACTTGTGTGACTAAATGATACAAATCGTCACACAACCATGAAAATAAAGTGGCCATTGGATGGACAATAGTCACACAAAATACAAGTTTACTTGACATTACAGAGCATATGGTCACACTTATTATCACTTACGGCCACTTTTTGTTTAATTTTAAGTGATCAAATCACATAATAAATCACTCCTTGTGTGACTAAATGATACAAATCGTCACACAAACATGAAAATAAAGTGGCCATTGGATGGACAATAGTCACACAAAATACAAGTTTACTTGACATTACAGAGCATATGGTCACACTTATTATCACCTACGGCCACTTTTGGTTTAATTTTATGTGACCAAATCCCATAATAAATCAGTACTTGTGTGACTAAATGATACAAATCGTCACACAAACATGAAAATAAAGTTGCCATTGGATGGACAATAGTCACACAAAATACAAGTTTACTTGACATTACAGAGCATATGGTCACACTTATTATCACCTACGGCCACTTTTGGTTTAATTTTATGTGACCAAATCACATAACAAATCAGTACTTGTGTGACTAAATGATACAAATCGTCACACAAACATGAAAATAAAGTGGCCATTGGATGGACAATAGTCACACAAAATACAAGTTTACTTGACATTACAGAGCATATGGTCACACTTATTATCACCTACGGCCACTTTTGGTTTAATTTTATGTGACCAAATCCCATAATAAATCACTCCTTGTGTGACTAAATGATACAAATCGTCACACAAACATGAAAATAAAGTGGCCATTGGATGGACAATAGTCACACAAAATACAAGTTTACTTGACATTACAGAGCATATGGTCACACTTATTATCACCTACGGCTACTTTTGGTTTAACTTTATGTGACCAAATCCCATAATAAATCACTCCTTGTGTGACTAAATGATACAAATCGTCACACAAACATGAAAATAAAGTGGCCATTGGATGGACAATAGTCACACATAATAAATCACTACTTGTGTGACTAAATGATACAAATCGTCACACAACCATGAAAATAAAGTGGCCATTGGATGGACAATAGTCACACAAAATACAAGTTTACTTGACATTACAGAGCATATGGTCACACTTATTATCACCTACGGCCACTTTTGGTTTAATTTTATGTGACCAAATCCCATAATAAATCACTCCTTGTGTGACTAAATGATACAAATCGTCACACAAACATGAAAATAAAGTGGCCATTGGATGGACAATAGTCACACAAAATACAAGTTTACTTGACATTACAGAGCATATGGTCACACTTATTATCACCTACGGCCACTTTTGGTTTGATTTTATGTGACCAAATCCCATAATAAATCACTCCTTGTGTGACTAAATGATACAAATCGTCACACAAACATGAAAATAAAGTGGCCATTGGATGGACAATAGTCACACATAATAAATCACTACTTGTGTGACTAAATGATACAAATCGTCACACAAACATGAAAATAAAGTGGCCATTGGATGGACAATAGTCACACATAATAAATCACTACTTGTGTGACTAAATGATACAAATCGTCACACAACCATGAAAATAAAGTGGCCATTGGATGGACAATAGTCACACAAAATACAAGTTTACTTGACATTACAGAGCATATGGTCACACTTATTATCACTTACGGCCACTTTTTGTTTAATTTTATGTGATCAAATCACATAATAAATCACTCCTTGTGTGACTAAATGATACAAATCGTCACACAAACATGAAAATAAAGTGGCCATTGGATGGACAATAGTCACACAAAATACAAGTTTACTTGACATTACAGAGCATATGGTGACACTTATTTTCACCTACGGCCACTTTTGGTTTAATTTTATGTGACCAAATCCCATAATAAATCAGTACTTGTGTGACTAAATGATACAAATCGTCACACAAACATGAAAATAAAGTTGCCATTGGATGGACAATAGTCACACAAAATACAAGTTTACTTGACATTACAGAGCATATGGTCACACTTATTATCACCTACGGCCACTTTTGGTTTAATTTTATGTGACCAAATCCCATAATAAATCACTCCTTGTGTGACTAAATGATACAAATCGTCACACAAACATGAAAATAAAGTGGCCATTGGATGGACAATAGTCACACAAAATACAAGTTTACTTGACATTACAGAGCATATGGTCACACTTATAATCACCTACGGCCACTTTTGGTATAACTTTATGTGACCAAATTCGATAATAAATCACTCCTTGTGTGACTAAATGATACAAATCGTCACACAAACATGAAAATAAAGTGGCCATTGGATGGACAATAGTCACACATAATAAATCACTACTTGTGTGACTAAATGATACAAATCGTCACACAACCATGAAAATAAAGTGGCCATTGAATGGACAATAGTCACACAAAATACAAGTTTACTTGACATTACAGAGCATATGGTCACACTTATTATCACCTACGGCCACTTTTGGTTTAATTTTATGTGACCAAATCCCATAATAAATCACTCCTTGTGTGACTAAATGATACAAATCGTCACACAACCATGAAAATAAAGTGGCCATTGGATGGACAATAGTCACACAAAATACAAGTTTACTTGACATTACAGAGCATATGGTCACACTTATTATCACCTACGGCTACTTTTGGTTTAATTTTATGTGACCAAATCCCATAATAAATCACTCCTTGTGTGACTAAATGATACAAATCGTCACACAAACATGAAAATAAAGTGGCCATTGGATGGACAATAGTCACACATAATAAATCACTACTTGTGTGACTAAATGATACAAATCGTCACACAAACATGAAAATAAAGTGGCCATTAGATGGAAAATAGTCACACAAAATACAAGTTTACTTGACATTACATAGCATATGGTCACACTTATTATCACCTACGGCCACTTTTGGTTTAATTTTATGTGACCAAATCCCATAATAAATCACTCCTTGTGTCACTAAATGATACAAATTGTCACACAAACATGAAAATAAAGTGGCCATTGGATGGACAATAGTCACACATAATAAATCACTACTTGTGTGACTAAATGATACAAATCGTCTCACAACCATGAAAATAAAGTGGCCATTGGATGGACAATAGTCACACAAAATACAAGTTTACTTGACATTACAGAGCATATGGTCACACTTATTGTCACTTACGGCCACTTTTTGTTTAATTTTATGTGATCAAATCCCATAATAAATCACTCCTTGTGTGACTAAATGATACAAATCGTCACACAAACATGAAAATAAAGTGGCCATTGGATGGACAATAGTCACACAAAATACAAGTTTACTTGACATTACAGAGCATATGGTCACACTTATAATCACCTACGGCCACTTTTGGTATAACTTTATGTGACCAAATTCGATAATAAATCACTCCTTGTGTGACTAAATGATACAAATCTTCACACAAACATGAAAATAAAGTGGCCATTGGATGTACAATAGTCACACATAATAAATCACTACTTGTGTGACTAAATGATACAAATCGTCACACAACCATGAAAATAAAGTGGCCATTGGATGGACAATAGTCACACAAAATACAAGTTTACTTGACATTACAGAGCATATGGTCACACTTATTATCACTTACGGCCACTTTTTGTTTAATTTTATGTGATCAAATCACATAATAAATCACTCCTTGTGTGACTAAATGATACAAATCGTCACACAAACATGAAAATAAAGTGGCCATTGGATGGACAATAGTCACACAAAATACAAGTTTACTTGACATTACAGAGCATATGGTCACACTTATTATCACCTACGGCCACTTTTGGTTTGATTTTATGTGACCAAATCCCATAATAAATCAGTACTTGTGTGACTAAATGATACAAATCATCACACAAACATTAAAATAAAGTGGCCATTGGATGGACAATAGTCACACAAAATACAAGTTTACTTGACATTACAGAGCATATGGTCACACTTATTATCACCTACGGCCACTTTTGGTTTGATTTTATGTGACCAAATCCCATAATAAATCAGTACTTGTGTGACTAAATGATACAAATCGTCACACAAACATGAAAATAAAGTTGCCATTGGATGGACAATAGTCACACAAAATACAAGTTTACTTGGCATTACAGAGCATATGGTCACACTTATTATCACCTACGGCCACTTTTGGTTTAATTTTATGTGACCAAATCCCATAATAAATCACTCCTTGTGTGACTAAATGATACAAATCGTCACACAAACATGAAAATAAAGTGGCCATTGGATGGACAATAGTCACACATAATAAATCACTACTTGTGTGACTAAATGATACAAATCGTCACACAACCATGAAAATAAAGTGGCCATTGGATGGACAATAGTCACACAAAATACAAGTTTACTTGACATTACAGAGCATATGGTCACACTTATTATCACCTACGGCCACTTTTGGTTTAATTTTATGTGACCAAATCCCATAATAAATCACTCCTTGTGTGACTAAATGATACAAATCGTCACACAACCATGAAAATAAAGTGGCCATTGGATGGACAATAGTCACACAAAATACAAGTTTACTTGACATTACAGAGCATATGGTCACACTTATTATCACCTACGGCCACTTTTGGTTTAATTTTATGTGACCAAATCCCATAATAAATCACTCCTTGTGTGACTAAATGATACAAATCGTCACACAAACATGAAAATAAAGTGGCCATTGGATGGACAATAGTCACACAAAATACAAGTTTACTTGACATTACAGAGCATATGGTCACACTTATTATCACCTACGGCCACTTTTGGTTTAATTTTATGTGACCAAATCCCATAATAAATCACTCCTTGTGTGACTAAATGATACAAATCGTCACACAAACATGAAAATAAAGTGGCCATTGGATGGACAATAGTCACACAAAATACAAGTTTACTTGACATTACAGAGCATATGGTCACACTTATTATCACCTACGGCTACTTTTGGTTTAATTTTATGTGACCAAATCCCATAATAAATCACTCCTTGTGTGACTAAATGATACAAATCGTCACACAAACATGAAAATAAAGTGGCCATTGGATGGACAATAGTCACACATAATAAATCACTACTTGTGTGACTAAATGATACAAATCGTCACACAACCATGAAAATAAAGTGGCCATTGGATGGACAATAGTCACACAAAATACAAGTTTACTTGACATTACAGAGCATATGGTCACACTTATTATCACCTACGGCCACTTTTGGTTTAATTTTATGTGACCAAATCCCATAATAAATCACTCCTTGTGTGACTAAATGATACAAATCGTCACACAAACATGAAAATAAAGTGGCCATTGGATGGACAATAGTCACACAAAATACAAGTTTACTTGACATTACAGAGCATATGGTCACACTTATTATCACCTACGGCCACTTTTGGTTTAATTTTATGTGACCAAATCCCATAATAAATAAGTACTTGTGTGACTAAATGATACAAATCGTCACACAAACATGAAAATAAAGTGGCCATTAGATGGACAATAGTCACACAAAATACAAGTTTACTTGACATTACAGAGCATATGGTCACACTTATTATCACCTACGGCCACTTTTGGTTTAATTTTATGTGACCAAATCACATAATAAATCAGTACTTGTGTGACTAAATGATACAAATCGTCACACAAACATGAAAATAAAGTGGCCATTGGATGGACAATAGTCACACAAAATACAAGTTTACTTGACATTACAGAGCATATGGTCACACTTATTATCACCTACGGCCACTTTTGGTTTAATTTTATGTGACCAAATCCCATAATAAATCACTCCTTGTGTGACTAAATGATACAAATCGTCACACAAACATGAAAATAAAGTGGCCATTGGATGGACAATAGTCACACAAAATACAAGTTTACTTGACATTACAGAGCATATGGTCACACTTATTATCACCTACGGCCACTTTTGGTTTAATTTTATGTGACCAAATCCCATAATAAATCACTCCTTGTGTGACTAAATGATACAAATCGTCACACAACCATGAAAATAAAGTGGCCATTGGATGGACAATAGTCACACAAAATACAAGTTTACTTGACATTACAGAGCATATGGTCACACTTATTATCACCTACGGCCACTTTTGGTTTAATTTTATGTGACCAAATCCCATAATAAATCACTCCTTGTGTGACTAAATGATACAAATCGTCACACAAACATGAAAATAAAGTGGCCATTGGATGGACAATAGTCACACAAAATACAAGTTTACTTGACATTACAGAGCATATGGTCACACTTATTATCACCTACGGCCACTTTTGGTTTAATTTTATGTGACCAAATCCCATAATAAATCACTCCTTGTGTGACTAAATGATACAAATCGTCACACAAACATGAAAATAAAGTGGCCATTGGATGGACAATAGTCACACATAATAAATCACTACTTGTGTGACTAAATGATACAAATCGTCACACAACCATGAAAATAAAGTGGCCATTGGATGGACAATAGTCACACAAAATACAAGTTTACTTGACATTACAGAGCATATGGTCACACTTATTATCACCTACGGCCACTTTTGGTTTAATTTTATGTGACCAAATCCCATAATAAATCACTCCTTGTGTGACTAAATGATACAAATCGTCACACATACATGAAAATAAAGTGGCCATTGGATGGACAATAGTCACACAAAATACAAGTTTACTTGACATTACAGAGCATATGGTCACACTTATTATCACCTACGGCCACTTTTGGTTTGATTTTATGTGACCAAATCCCATAATAAATCACTCCTTGTGTGACTAAATGATACAAATCGTCACACAAACATGAAAATAAAGTGGCCATTGGATGGACAATAGTCACACATAATAAATCACTACTTGTGTGACTAAATGATACAAATCGTCACACAAACATGAAAATAAAGTGGCCATTGGATGGACAATAGTCACACATAATAAATCACTACTTGTGTGACTAAATGATACAAATCGTCACACAACCATGAAAATAAAGTGGCCATTGGATGGACAATAGTCACACAAAATACAAGTTTACTTGACATTACAGAGCATATGGTCACACTTATTATCACTTACGGCCAGTTTTTGTTTAATTTTATGTGATCAAATCACATAATAAATCACTCCTTGTGTGACTAAATGATACAAATCGTCACACAAACATGAAAATAAAGTGGCCATTGGATGGACAATAGTCACACAAAATACAAGTTTACTTGACATTACAGAGCATATGGTCACACTTATTAACACCTACGGCCACTTTTGGTTTAATTTTATGTGACCAAATCCCATAATAAATCACTCCTTGTGTGACTAAATGATACAAATCGTCACACAACCATGAAAATAAAGTGGCCATTGGATGGACAATAGTCACACAAAATACAAGTTTACTTGACATTACAGAGCATATGGTCACACTTATTATCACCTACGGCCACTTTTGGTTTAATTTTATGTGACCAAATCCCATAATAAATCAGTACTTGTGTGACTAAATGATACAAATCGTCACACAAACATGAAAATAAAGTTGCCATTGGATGGACAATAGTCACACAAAATACAAGTTTACTTGACATTACAGAGCATATGGTCACACTTATTATCACCTACGGCCACTTTTGGTTTAATTTTATGTGACCAAATCACATAATAAATCAGTACTTGTGTGACTAAATGATACAAATCGTCACACAAACATGAAAATAAAGTGGCCATTGGATGGACAATAGTCACACAAAATACAAGTTTACTTGACATTACAGAGCATATGGTCACACTTATTATCACCTACGGCCACTTTTGGTTTAATTTTATGTGACCAAATCCCATAATAAATCACTCCTTGTGTGACTAAATGATACAAATCGTCACACAAACATGAAAATAAAGTGGCCATTGGATGGACAATAGTCACACAAAATACAAGTTTACTTGACATTACAGAGCATATGGTCACACTTATTATCACCTACGGCTACTTTTGGTTTAACTTTATGTGACCAAATCCCATAATAAATCACTCCTTGTGTGACTAAATGATACAAATCGTCACACATACATGAAAATAAAGTGGCCATTGGATGGACAATAGTCACACAAAATACAAGTTTACTTGACATTACAGAGCATATGGTCACACTTATTATCACCTACGGCCACTTTTGGTTTGATTTTATGTGACCAAATCCCATAATAAATCACTCCTTGTGTGACTAAATGATACAAATCGTCACACAAACATGAAAATAAAGTGGCCATTGGATGGACAATAGTCACACATAATAAATCACTACTTGTGTGACTAAATGATACAAATCGTCACACAAACATGAAAATAAAGTGGCCATTGGATGGACAATAGTCACACATAATAAATCACTACTTGTGTGACTAAATGATACAAATCGTCACACAACCATGAAAATAAAGTGGCCATTGGATGGACAATAGTCACACAAAATACAAGTTTACTTGACATTACAGAGCATATGGTCACACTTATTATCACTTACGGCCACTTTTTGTTTAATTTTATGTGATCAAATCACATAATAAATCACTCCTTGTGTGACTAAATGATACAAATCGTCACACAAACATGAAAATAAAGTGGCCATTGGATGGACAATAGTCACACAAAATACAAGTTTACTTGACATTACAGAGCATATGGTCACACTTATTAACACCTACGGCCACTTTTGGTTTAATTTTATGTGACCAAATCCCATAATAAATCACTCCTTGTGTGACTAAATGATACAAATCGTCACACAACCATGAAAATAAAGTGGCCATTGGATGGACAATAGTCACACAAAATACAAGTTTACTTGACATTACAGAGCATATGGTCACACTTATTAACACCTACGGCCACTTTTGGTTTAATTTTATGTGACCAAATCCCATAATAAATCACTCCTTGTGTGACTAAATGATACAAATCGTCACACAAACATGAAAATAAAGTGGCCATTGGATGGACAATAGTCACACAAAATACAAGTTTACTTGACATTACAGAGCATATGGTCACACTTATTATCACCTACGGCCACTTTTGGTTTAATTTTATGTGACCAAATCCCATAATAAATCACTCCTTGTGTGACTAAATGATACAAATCGTCACACAAACATGAAAATAAAGTGGCCATTGGATGGACAATAGTCACACAAAATACAAGTTTACTTGACATTACAGAGCATATGGTCACACTTATAATAACCTACGGCCACTTTTGGTATAACTTTATGTGACCAAATTCGATAATAAATCACTCCTTGTGTGACTAAATGATACAAATCGTCACACAAACATGAAAATAAAGTGGCCATTGGATGGACAATAGTCACACATAATAAATCACTACTTGTGTGACTAAATGATACAAATCGTCACACAACCATGAAAATAAAGTGGCCATTGAATGGACAATAGTCACACAAAATACAAGATTACTTGACATTACAGAGCATATGGTCACACTTATTATCACCTACGGCCACTTTTGGTTTAATTTTATGTGACCAAATCCCATAATAAATCACTCCTTGTGTGACTAAATGATACAAATCGTCACACAACAATGAAAATAAAGTGGCCATTGGATGGACAATAGTCACACATAATAAATCACTACTTGTGTGACTAAATGATACAAATCGTCACACAACCATGAAAATAAAGTGGCCATTGGATGGACAATAGTCACACAAAATACAAGTTTACTTGACATTACAGAGCATATGGTCACACTTATTATCACCTACGGCCACTTTTGGTTTAATTTTATGTGACCAAATCCCATAATAAATCACTCCTTGTGTGACTAAATGATACAAATCGTCACACATACATGAAAATAAAGTGGCCATTGGATGGACAATAGTCACACAAAATACAAGTTTACTTGACATTACAGAGCATATGGTCACACTTATTATCACCTACGGCCACTTTTGGTTTGATTTTATGTGACCAAATCCCATAATAAATCACTCCTTGTGTGACTAAATGATACAAATCGTCACACAAACATGAAAATAAAGTGGCCATTGGATGGACAATAGTCACACATAATAAATCACTACTTGTGTGACTAAATGATACAAATCGTCACACAAACATGAAAATAAAGTGGCCATTGGATGGACAATAGTCACACATAATAAATCACTACTTGTGTGACTAAATGATACAAATCGTCACACAACCATGAAAATAAAGTGGCCATTGGATGGACAATAGTCACACAAAATACAAGTTTACTTGACATTACAGAGCATATGGTCACACTTATTATCACTTACGGCCAGTTTTTGTTTAATTTTATGTGATCAAATCACATAATAAATCACTCCTTGTGTGACTAAATGATACAAATCGTCACACAAACATGAAAATAAAGTGGCCATTGGATGGACAATAGTCACACAAAATACAAGTTTACTTGACATTACAGAGCATATGGTCACACTTATTAACACCTACGGCCACTTTTGGTTTAATTTTATGTGACCAAATCCCATAATAAATCACTCCTTGTGTGACTAAATGATACAAATCGTCACACAACCATGAAAATAAAGTGGCCATTGGATGGACAATAGTCACACAAAATACAAGTTTACTTGACATTACAGAGCATATGGTCACACTTATTATCACCTACGGCCACTTTTGGTTTAATTTTATGTGACCAAATCCCATAATAAATCAGTACTTGTGTGACTAAATGATACAAATCGTCACACAAACATGAAAATAAAGTTGCCATTGGATGGACAATAGTCACACAAAATACAAGTTTACTTGACATTACAGAGCATATGGTCACACTTATTATCACCTACGGCCACTTTTGGTTTAATTTTATGTGACCAAATCACATAATAAATCAGTACTTGTGTGACTAAATGATACAAATCGTCACACAAACATGAAAATAAAGTGGCCATTGGATGGACAATAGTCACACAAAATACAAGTTTACTTGACATTACAGAGCATATGGTCACACTTATTATCACCTACGGCCACTTTTGGTTTAATTTTATGTGACCAAATCCCATAATAAATCACTCCTTGTGTGACTAAATGATACAAATCGTCACACAAACATGAAAATAAAGTGGCCATTGGATGGACAATAGTCACACAAAATACAAGTTTACTTGACATTACAGAGCATATGGTCACACTTATTATCACCTACGGCTACTTTTGGTTTAACTTTATGTGACCAAATCCCATAATAAATCACTCCTTGTGTGACTAAATGATACAAATCGTCACACATACATGAAAATAAAGTGGCCATTGGATGGACAATAGTCACACAAAATACAAGTTTACTTGACATTACAGAGCATATGGTCACACTTATTATCACCTACGGCCACTTTTGGTTTGATTTTATGTGACCAAATCCCATAATAAATCACTCCTTGTGTGACTAAATGATACAAATCGTCACACAAACATGAAAATAAAGTGGCCATTGGATGGACAATAGTCACACATAATAAATCACTACTTGTGTGACTAAATGATACAAATCGTCACACAAACATGAAAATAAAGTGGCCATTGGATGGACAATAGTCACACATAATAAATCACTACTTGTGTGACTAAATGATACAAATCGTCACACAACCATGAAAATAAAGTGGCCATTGGATGGACAATAGTCACACAAAATACAAGTTTACTTGACATTACAGAGCATATGGTCACACTTATTATCACTTACGGCCACTTTTTGTTTAATTTTATGTGATCAAATCACATAATAAATCACTCCTTGTGTGACTAAATGATACAAATCGTCACACAAACATGAAAATAAAGTGGCCATTGGATGGACAATAGTCACACAAAATACAAGTTTACTTGACATTACAGAGCATATGGTCACACTTATTAACACCTACGGCCACTTTTGGTTTAATTTTATGTGACCAAATCCCATAATAAATCACTCCTTGTGTGACTAAATGATACAAATCGTCACACAACCATGAAAATAAAGTGGCCATTGGATGGACAATAGTCACACAAAATACAAGTTTACTTGACATTACAGAGCATATGGTCACACTTATTAACACCTACGGCCACTTTTGGTTTAATTTTATGTGACCAAATCCCATAATAAATCACTCCTTGTGTGACTAAATGATACAAATCGTCACACAAACATGAAAATAAAGTGGCCATTGGATGGACAATAGTCACACAAAATACAAGTTTACTTGACATTACAGAGCATATGGTCACACTTATTATCACCTACGGCCACTTTTGGTTTAATTTTATGTGACCAAATCCCATAATAAATCACTCCTTGTGTGACTAAATGATACAAATCGTCACACAAACATGAAAATAAAGTGGCCATTGGATGGACAATAGTCACACAAAATACAAGTTTACTTGACATTACAGAGCATATGGTCACACTTATAATAACCTACGGCCACTTTTGGTATAACTTTATGTGACCAAATTCGATAATAAATCACTCCTTGTGTGACTAAATGATACAAATCGTCACACAAACATGAAAATAAAGTGGCCATTGGATGGACAATAGTCACACATAATAAATCACTACTTGTGTGACTAAATCATACAAATCGTCACACAACCATGAAAATAAAGTGGCCATTGAATGGACAATAGTCACACAAAATACAAGATTACTTGACATTACAGAGCATATGGTCACACTTATTATCACCTACGGCCACTTTTGGTTTAATTTTATGTGACCAAATCCCATAATAAATCACTCCTTGTGTGACTAAATGATACAAATCGTCACACAACAATGAAAATAAAGTGGCCATTGGATGGACAATAGTCACACAAAATACAAGTTTACTTGACATTACAGAGCATATGGTCACACTTATTATCACCTACGGCTACTTTTGGTTTAATTTTATGTGACCAAATCCCATAATAAATCACTCCTTGTGTGACTAAATGATACAAATCGTCACACAAACATGAAAATAAAGTGGCCATTGGATGGACAATAGTCACACATAATAAATCACTACTTGTGTGACTAAATGATACAAATCGTCACACAACCATGAAAATAAAGTGGCCATTGGATGGACAATAGTCACACAAAATACAAGTTTACTTGACATTACAGAGCATATGGTCACACTTATTATCACCTACGGCCACTTTTGGTTTAATTTTATGTGACCAAATCCCATAATAAATCACTCCTTGTGTGACTAAATGATACAAATCGTCACACAAACATGAAAATAAAGTGGCCATTGGATGGACAATAGTCACACAAAATACAAGTTTACTTGACATTACAGAGCATATGGTCACCCTTATTATCACCTACGGCCACTTTTGGTTTAATTTTATGTGACCAAATCCCATAATAAATAAGTACTTGTGTGACTAAATGATACAAATCGTCACACAAACATGAAAATAAAGTGGCCATTAGATGGACAATAGTCACACAAAATACAAGTTTACTTGACATTACAGAGCATATGGTCACACTTATTATCACCTACGGCCACTTTTGGTTTGATTTTATGTGACCAAATCCCATAATAAATCACTCCTTGTGTGACTAAATGATACAAATCGTCACACAAACATGAAAATAAAGTGGCCATTGGATGGACAATAGTCACACATAATAAATCACTACTTGTGTGACTAAATGATACAAATCGTCACACAAACATGAAAATAAAGTGGCCATTGGATGGACAATAGTCACACATAATAAATCACTACTTGTGTGACTAAATGATACAAATCGTCACACAACCATGAAAATAAAGTGGCCATTGGATGGACAATAGTCACACAAAATACAAGTTTACTTGACATTACAGAGCATATGGTCACACTTATTATCACTTACGACCACTTTTTGTTTAATTTTATGTGATCAAATCACATAATAAATCACTCCTTGTGTGACTAAATGATACAAATCGTCACACAAACATGAAAATAAAGTGGCCATTGGATGGACAATAGTCACACAAAATACAAGTTTACTTGACATTACAGAGCATATGGTGACACTTATTTTCACCTACGGCCACTTTTGGTTTAATTTTATGTGACCAAATCCCATAATAAATCAGTACTTGTGTGACTAAATGATACAAATCGTCACACAAACATGAAAATAAAGTTGCCATTGGATGGACAATAGTCACACAAAATACAAGTTTACTTGACATTACAGAGCATATGGTCACACTTATTATCACCTACGGCCACTTTTGGTTTAATTTTATGTGACCAAATCCCATAATAAATCACTCCTTGTGTGACTAAATGATACAAATCGTCACACAAACATGAAAATAAAGTGGCCATTGGATGGACAATAGTCACACAAAATACAAGTTTACTTGACATTACAGAGCATATGGTCACACTTATAATCACCTACGGCCACTTTTGGTATAACTTTATGTGACCAAATTCGATAATAAATCACTCCTTGTGTGACTAAATGATACAAATCGTCACACAAACATGAAAATAAAGTGGCCATTGGATGGACAATAGTCACACATAATAAATCACTACTTGTGTGACTAAATGATACAAATCGTCACACAACCATGAAAATAAAGTGGCCATTGAATGGACAATAGTCACACAAAATACAAGTTTACTTGACATTACAGAGCATATGGTCACACTTATTATCACCTACGGCTACTTTTGGTTTAACTTTATGTGACCAAATCCCATAATAAATCACTCCTTGTGTGACTAAATGATACAAATCGTCACACAAACATGAAAATAAAGTGGCCATTGGATGGACAATAGTCACACATAATAAATCACTACTTGTGTGACTAAATGATACAAATCGTCACACAACCATGAAAATAAAGTGGCCATTGGATGGACAATAGTCACACAAAATACAAGTTTACTTGACATTACAGAGCATATGGTCACACTTATTATCACCTACGGCCACTTTTGGTTTAATTTTATGTGACCAAATCCCATAATAAATAAGTACTTGTGTGACTAAATGATACAAATCGTCACACAAACATGAAAATAAAGTGGCCATTAGATGGACAATAGTCACACAAAATACAAGTTTACTTGACATTACAGAGCATATGGTCACACTTATTATCACCTACGGCCACTTTTGGTTTGATTTTATGTGACCAAATCCCATAATAAATCACTCCTTGTGTGACTAAATGATACAAATCGTCACACAAACATGAAAATAAAGTGGCCATTGGATGGACAATAGTCACACATAATAAATCACTACTTGTGTGACTAAATGATACAAATCGTCACACAAACATGAAAATAAAGTGGCCATTGGATGGACAATAGTCACACATAATAAATCACTACTTGTGTGACTAAATGATACAAATCGTCACACAACCATGAAAATAAAGTGGCCATTGGATGGACAATAGTCACACAAAATACAAGTTTACTTGACATTACAGAGCATATGGTCACACTTATTATCACTTACGGCCACTTTTTGTTTAATTTTATGTGATCAAATCACATAATAAATCACTCCTTGTGTGACTAAATGATACAAATCGTCACACAAACATGAAAATAAAGTGGCCATTGGATGGACAATAGTCACACAAAATACAAGTTTACTTGACATTACAGAGCATATGGTCACACTTATTATCACCTACGGCCACTTTTGGTTTAATTTTATGTGACCAAATCCCATAATAAATCAGTACTTGTGTGACTAAATGATACAAATCGTCACACAAACATGAAAATAAAGTTGCCATTGGATGGACAATAGTCACACAAAATACAAGTTTACTTGATATTACAGAGCATATGGTCACACTTATTATCACCTACGGCCACTTTTGGTTTAATTTTATGTGACCAAATCACATAATAAATCAGTACTTGTGTGACTAAATGATACAAATCGTCACACAAACATGAAAATAAAGTGGCCATTGGATGGACAATAGTCACACAAAATACAAGTTTACTTGACATTACAGAGCATATGGTCACACTTATTATCACCTACGGCCACTTTTGGTTTAATTTTATGTGACCAAATCCCATAATAAATCACTCCTTGTGTGACTAAATGATACAAATCGTCACACAAACATGAAAATAAAGTGGCCATTGGATGGACAATAGTCACACAAAATACAAGTTTACTTGACATTACAGAGCATATGGTCACACTTATTATCACCTACGGCTACTTTTGGTTTAACTTTATGTGACCAAATCCCATAATAAATCACTCCTTGTGTGACTAAATGATACAAATCGTCACACAAACATGAAAATAAAGTGGCCATTGGATGGACAATAGTCACACATAATAAATCACTACTTGTGTGACTAAATGATACAAATCGTCACACAACCATGAAAATAAAGTGGCCATTGGATGGACAATAGTCACACAAAATACAAGTTTACTTGACATTACAGAGCATATGGTCACACTTATTATCACCTACGGCCACTTTTGGTTTAATTTTATGTGACCAAATCCCATAATAAATCACTCCTTGTGTGACTAAATGATACAAATCGTCACACAAACATGAAAATAAAGTGGCCATTGGATGGACAATAGTCACACAAAATACAAGTTTACTTGACATTACAGAGCATATGGTCACACTTATTATCACCTACGGCCACTTTTGGTTTGATTTTATGTGACCAAATCCCATAATAAATCACTCCTTGTGTGACTAAATGATACAAATCGTCACACAAACATGAAAATAAAGTGGCCATTGGATGGACAATAGTCACACATAATAAATCACTACTTGTGTGACTAAATGATACAAATCGTCACACAAACATGAAAATAAAGTGGCCATTGGATGGACAATAGTCACACATAATAAATCACTACTTGTGTGACTAAATGATACAAATCGTCACACAACCATGAAAATAAAGTGGCCATTGGATGGACAATAGTCACACAAAATACAAGTTTACTTGACATTACAGAGCATATGGTCACACTTATTATCACTTACGGCCACTTTTTGTTTAATTTTATGTGATCAAATCACATAATAAATCACTCCTTGTGTGACTAAATGATACAAATCGTCACACAAACATGAAAATAAAGTGGCCATTGGATGGACAATAGTCACACAAAATACAAGTTTACTTGACATTACAGAGCATATGGTGACACTTATTTTCACCTACGGCCACTTTTGGTTTAATTTTATGTGACCAAATCCCATAATAAATCAGTACTTGTGTGACTAAATGATACAAATCGTCACACAAACATGAAAATAAAGTTGCCATTGGATGGACAATAGTCACACAAAATACAAGTTTACTTGACATTACAGAGCATATGGTCACACTTATTATCACCTACGGCCACTTTTGGTTTAATTTTATGTGACCAAATCCCATAATAAATCACTCCTTGTGTGACTAAATGATACAAATCGTCACACAAACATGAAAATAAAGTGGCCATTGGATGGACAATAGTCACACAAAATACAAGTTTACTTGACATTACAGAGCATATGGTCACACTTATAATCACCTACGGCCACTTTTGGTATAACTTTATGTGACCAAATTCGATAATAAATCACTCCTTGTGTGACTAAATGATACAAATCGTCACACAAACATGAAAATAAAGTGGCCATTGGATGGACAATAGTCACACATAATAAATCACTACTTGTGTGACTAAATGATACAAATCGTCACACAACCATGAAAATAAAGTGGCCATTGAATGGACAATAGTCACACAAAATACAAGTTTACTTGACATTACAGAGCATATGGTCACACTTATTATCACCTACGGCCACTTTTGGTTTAATTTTATGTGACCAAATCCCATAATAAATCACTCCTTGTGTGACTAAATGATACAAATCGTCACACAACCATGAAAATAAAGTGGCCATTGGATGGACAATAGTCACACAAAATACAAGTTTACTTGACATTACAGAGCATATGGTCACACTTATTATCACCTACGGCTACTTTTGGTTTAATTTTATGTGACCAAATCCCATAATAAATCACTCCTTGTGTGA
Organism: Pseudognaphalium luteoalbum; assembly: GCA_963422505.1. Lineage (NCBI taxonomy): Eukaryota > Viridiplantae > Streptophyta > Magnoliopsida > Asterales > Asteraceae > Pseudognaphalium > Pseudognaphalium luteoalbum. The sequence continues at coordinate 53,311,262 of OY730193.1, read as the reverse complement.
CTAAATGATACAAATCGTCACACAAACATGAAAATAAAGTGGCCATTGGATGGACAATAGTCACACATAATAAATCACTACTTGTGTGACTAAATGATACAAATCGTCACACAAACATGAAAATAAAGTGGCCATTAGATGGAAAATAGTCACACAAAATACAAGTTTACTTGACATTACATAGCATATGGTCACACTTATTATCACCTACGGCCACTTTTGGTTTAATTTTACGTGACCAAATCCCATAATAAATCACTCCTTGTGTCACTAAATGATACAAATTGTCACACAAACATGAAAATAAAGTGGCCATTGGATGGACAATAGTCACACATAATAAATCACTACTTGTGTGACTAAATGATACAAATCGTCTCACAACCATGAAAATAAAGTGGCCATTGGATGGACAATAGTCACACAAAATACAAGTTTACTTGACATTACAGAGCATATGGTCACACTTATTGTCACTTACGGCCACTTTTTGTTTAATTTTATGTGATCAAATCCCATAATAAATCACTCCTTGTGTGACTAAATGATACAAATCGTCACACAAACATGAAAATAAAGTGGCCATTGGATGGACAATAGTCACACAAAATACAAGTTTACTTGACATTACAGAGCATATGGTCACACTTATAATCACCTACGGCCACTTTTGGTATAACTTTATGTGACCAAATTCGATAATAAATCACTCCTTGTGTGACTAAATGATACAAATCTTCACACAAACATGAAAATAAAGTGGCCATTGGATGGACAATAGTCACACATAATAAATCACTACTTGTGTGACTAAATGATACAAATCGTCACACAACCATGAAAATAAAGTGGCCATTGGATGGACAATAGTCACACAAAATACAAGTTTACTTGACATTACAGAGCATATGGTCACACTTATTATCACTTACGGCCACTTTTTGTTTAATTTTATGTGATCAAATCACATAATAAATCACTCCTTGTGTGACTAAATGATACAAATCGTCACACAAACATGAAAATAAAGTGGCCATTGGATGGACAATAGTCACACAAAATACAAGTTTACTTGACATTACAGAGCATATGGTCACACTTATTATCACCTACGGCCACTTTTGGTTTGATTTTATGTGACCAAATCCCATAATAAATCAGTACTTGTGTGACTAAATGATACAAATCATCACACAAACATGAAAATAAAGTGGCCATTGGATGGACAATAGTCACACAAAATACAAGTTTACTTGACATTACAGAGCATATGGTCACACTTATTATCACCTACGGCCACTTTTGGTTTGATTTTATGTGACCAAATCCCATAATAAATCAGTACTTGTGTGACTAAATGATACAAATCATCACACAAACATGAAAATAAAGTGGCCATTGGATGGACAATAGTCACACATAATAAATCACTACTTGTGTGACTAAATGATACAAATCGTCACACAAACATGAAAATAAAGTGGCCATTAGATGGAAAATAGTCACACAAAATACAAGTTTACTTGACATTACATAGCATATGGTCACACTTATTATCACCTACGGCCACTTTTGGTTTAATTTTACGTGACCAAATCCCATAATAAATCACTCCTTGTGTCACTAAATGATACAAATTGTCACACAAACATGAAAATAAAGTGGCCATTGGATGGACAATAGTCACACATAATAAATCACTACTTGTGTGACTAAATGATACAAATCGTCTCACAACCATGAAAATAAAGTGGCCATTGGATGGACAATAGTCACACAAAATACAAGTTTACTTGACATTACAGAGCATATGGTCACACTTATTGTCACTTACGGCCACTTTTTGTTTAATTTTATGTGATCAAATCCCATAATAAATCACTCCTTGTGTGACTAAATGATACAAATCGTCACACAAACATGAAAATAAAGTGGCCATTGGATGGACAATAGTCACACAAAATACAAGTTTACTTGACATTACAGAGCATATGGTCACACTTATAATCACCTACGGCCACTTTTGGTATAACTTTATGTGACCAAATTCGATAATAAATCACTCCTTGTGTGACTAAATGATACAAATCGTCACACAAACATGAAAATAAAGTGGCCATTGGATGGACAATAGTCACACATAATAAATCACTACTTGTGTGACTAAATGATACAAATCGTCACACAACCATGAAAATAAAGTGGCCATTGAATGGACAATAGTCACACAAAATACAAGTTTACTTGACATTACAGAGCATATGGTCACACTTATTATCACCTACGGCCACTTTTGGTTTAATTTTATGTGACCAAATCCCATAATAAATCACTCCTTGTGTGACTAAATGATACAAATCGTCACACAACCATGAAAATAAAGTGGCCATTGGATGGACAATAGTCACACAAAATACAAGTTTACTTGACATTACAGAGAATATGGTCACACTTATTATCACCTACGGCTACTTTTGGTTTAATTTTATGTGACCAAATCCCATAATAAATCACTCCTTTTTGACTAAATGATACAAATCGTCACACAAACATGAAAATAAAGTGGCCATTGGATGGACAATAGTCACACATAATAAATCACTACTTGTGTGACTAAATGATACAAATCGTCACACAAACATGAAAATAAAGTGGCCATTAGATGGAAAATAGTCACACAAAATACAAGTTTACTTGACATTACATAGCATATGGTCACACTTATTATCACCTACGGCCACTTTTGGTTTAATTTTACGTGACCAAATCCCATAATAAATCACTCCTTGTGTCACTAAATGATACAAATTGTCACACAAACATGAAAATAAAGTGGCCATTGGATGGACAATAGTCACACATAATAAATCACTACTTGTGTGACTAAATGATACAAATCGTCTCACAACCATGAAAATAAAGTGGCCATTGGATGGACAATAGTCACACAAAATACAAGTTTACTTGACATTACAGAGCATATGGTCACACTTATTGTCACTTACGGCCACTTTTTGTTTAATTTTATGTGATCAAATCCCATAATAAATCACTCCTTGTGTGACTAAATGATACAAATCGTCACACAAACATGAAAATAAAGTGGCCATTGGATGGACAATAGTCACACAAAATACAAGTTTACTTGACATTACAGAGCATATGGTCACACTTATAATCACCTACGGCCACTTTTGGTATAACTTTATGTGACCAAATTCGATAATAAATCACTCCTTGTGTGACTAAATGATACAAATCTTCACACAAACATGAAAATAAAGTGGCCATTGGATGGACAATAGTCACACATAATAAATCACTACTTGTGTGACTAAATGATACAAATCGTCACACAACCATGAAAATAAAGTGGCCATTGGATGGACAATAGTCACACAAAATACAAGTTTACTTGACATTACAGAGCATATGGTCACACTTATTATCACTTACGGCCACTTTTTGTTTAATTTTATGTGATCAAATCACATAATAAATCACTCCTTGTGTGACTAAATGATACAAATCGTCACACAAACATGAAAATAAAGTGGCCATTGGATGGACAATAGTCACACAAAATACAAGTTTACTTGACATTACAGAGCATATGGTCACACTTATTATCACCTACGGCCACTTTTGGTTTGATTTTATGTGACCAAATCCCATAATAAATCAGTACTTGTGTGACTAAATGATACAAATCATCACACAAACATTAAAATAAAGTGGCCATTGGATGGACAATAGTCACACAAAATACAAGTTTACTTGACATTACAGAGCATATGGTCACACTTATTATCACCTACGGCCACTTTTGGTTTGATTTTATGTGACCAAATCCCATAATAAATCAGTACTTGTGTGACTAAATGATACAAATCGTCACACAAACATGAAAATAAAGTTGCCATTGGATGGACAATAGTCACACAAAATACAAGTTTACTTGGCATTACAGAGCATATGGTCACACTTATTATCACCTACGGCCACTTTTGGTTTAATTTTATGTGACTAAATCCCATAATAAATCACTCCTTGTGTGACTAAATGATACAAATCGTCACACAAACATGAAAATAAAGTGGCCATTGGATGGACAATAGTCACACATAATAAATCACTACTTGTGTGACTAAATGATACAAATCGTCACACAACCATGAAAATAAAGTGGCCATTGGATGGACAATAGTCACACAAAATACAAGTTTACTTGACATTACAGAGCATATGGTCACACTTATTATCACCTACGGCCACTTTTTGTTTAATTTTATGTGACCAAATCCCATAATAAATCACTCCTTGTGTGACTAAATGATACAAATCGTCACACAACCATGAAAATAAAGTGGCCATTGGATGGACAATAGTCACACAAAATACAAGTTTACTTGACATTACAGAGCATATGGTCACACTTATTATCACCTACGGCCACTTTTGGTTTAATTTTATGTGACCAAATCCCATAATAAATCACTCCTTGTGTGACTAAATGATACAAATCGTCACACAAACATGAAAATAAAGTGGCCATTGGATGGACAATAGTCACACAAAATACAAGTTTACTTGACATTACAGAGCATATGGTCACACTTATTATCACCTACGGCCACTTTTGGTTTAATTTTATGTGACCAAATCCCATAATAAATCACTCCTTGTGTGACTAAATGATACAAATCGTCACACAAACATGAAAATAAAGTGGCCATTGGATGGACAATAGTCACACAAAATACAAGTTTACTTGACATTACAGAGCATATGGTCACACTTATTATCACCTACGGCTACTTTTGGTTTAATTTTATGTGACCAAATCCCATAATAAATCACTCCTTGTGTGACTAAATGATACAAATCGTCACACAAACATGAAAATAAAGTGGCCATTGGATGGACAATAGTCACACATAATAAATCACTACTTGTGTGACTAAATGATACAAATCGTCACACAACCATGAAAATAAAGTGGCCATTGGATGGACAATAGTCACACAAAATACAAGTTTACTTGACATTACAGAGCATATGGTCACACTTATTATCACCTACGGCCACTTTTGGTTTAATTTTATGTGACCAAATCCCATAATAAATCACTCCTTGTGTGACTAAATGATACAAATCGTCACACAAACATGAAAATAAAGTGGCCATTGGATGGACAATAGTCACACAAAATACAAGTTTACTTGACATTACAGAGCATATGGTCACACTTATTATCACCTACGGCCACTTTTGGTTTAATTTTATGTGACCAAATCCCATAATAAATAAGTACTTGTGTGACTAAATGATACAAATCGTCACACAAACATGAAAATAAAGTGGCCATTAGATGGACAATAGTCACACAAAATACAAGTTTACTTGACATTACAGAGCATATGGTCACACTTATTATCACCTACGGCCACTTTTGGTTTAATTTTATGTGACCAAATCACATAATAAATCAGTACTTGTGTGACTAAATGATACAAATCGTCACACAAACATGAAAATAAAGTGGCCATTGGATGGACAATAGTCACACAAAATACAAGTTTACTTGACATTACAGAGCATATGGTCACACTTATTATCACCTACGGCCACTTTTGGTTTAATTTTATGTGACTAAATCCCATAATAAATCACTCCTTGTGTGACTAAATGATACAAATCGTCACACAAACATGAAAATAAAGTGGCCATTGGATGGACAATAGTCACACAAAATACAAGTTTACTTGACATTACAGAGCATATGGTCACACTTATTATCACCTACGGCTACTTTTGGTTTAATTTTATGTGACCAAATCCCATAATAAATCACTCCTTGTGTGACTAAATGATACAAATCGTCACACAAACATGAAAATAAAGTGGCCATTGGATGGACAATAGTCACACATAATAAATCACTACTTGTGTGACTAAATGATACAAATCGTCACACAACCATGAAAATAAAGTGGCCATTGGATGGACAATAGTCACACAAAATACAAGTTTACTTGACATTACAGAGCATATGGTCACACTTATTATCACCTACGGCCACTTTTGGTTTAATTTTATGTGACCAAATCCCATAATAAATCACTCCTTGTGTGACTAAATGATACAAATCGTCACACAAACATGAAAATAAAGTGGCCATTGGATGGACAATAGTCACACAAAATACAAGTTTACTTGACATTACAGAGCATATGGTCACACTTATTATCACCTACGGCCACTTTTGGTTTGATTTTATGTGACCAAATCCCATAATAAATCACTCCTTGTGTGACTAAATGATACAAATCGTCACACAAACATGAAAATAAAGTGGCCATTGGATGGACAATAGTCACACATAATAAATCACTACTTGTGTGACTAAATGATACAAATCGTCACACAAACATGAAAATAAAGTGGCCATTGGATGGACAATAGTCACACATAATAAATCACTACTTGTGTGACTAAATGATACAAATCGTCACACAACCATGAAAATAAAGTGGCCATTGGATGGACAATAGTCACACAAAATACAAGTTTACTTGACATTACAGAGCATATGGTCACACTTATTATCACTTACGGCCACTTTTTGTTTAATTTTATGTGATCAAATCACATAATAAATCACTCCTTGTGTGACTAAATGATACAAATCGTCACACAAACATGAAAATAAAGTGGCCATTGGATGGACAATAGTCACACAAAATACAAGTTTACTTGACATTACAGAGCTTATGGTCACACTTATTATCACCTACGGCCACTTTTGGTTTAATTTTATGTGACCAAATCCCATAATAAATCAGTACTTGTGTGACTAAATGATACAAATCGTCACGCAAACATGAAAATAAAGTTGCCATTGGATGGACAATAGTCACACAAAATACAAGTTTACTTGACATTACAGAGCATATGGTCACACTTATTATCACCTACGGCCACTTTTGGTTTAATTTTATGTGACCAAATCCCATAATAAATCACTCCTTGTGTGACTAAATGATACAAATCGTCACACAAACATGAAAATAAAGTGGCCATTGGATGGACAATAGTCACACAAAATACAAGTTTACTTGACATTACAGAGCATATGGTCACACTTATAATCACCTACGGCCACTTTTGGTATAACTTTATGTGACCAAATTCGATAATAAATCACTCCTTGTGTGACTAAATGATACAAATCGTCACACAAACATGAAAATAAAGTGGCCATTGGATGGACAATAGTCACACATAATAAATCACTACTTGTGTGACTAAATGATACAAATCGTCACACAACCATGAAAATAAAGTGGCCATTGAATGGACAATAGTCACACAAAATACAAGTTTACTTGACATTACAGAGCATATGGTCACACTTATTATCACCTACGGCCACTTTTGGTTTAATTTTATGTGACCAAATCCCATAATAAATCACTCCTTGTGTGACTAAATGATACAAATCGTCACACAACCATGAAAATAAAGTGGCCATTGGATGGACAATAGTCACACAAAATACAAGTTTACTTGACATTACAGAGCATATGGTCACACTTATTATCACCTACGGCTACTTTTGGTTTAATTTTATGTGACCAAATCCCATAATAAATCACTCCTTGTGTGACTAATCGATACAAATCGTCACACAAACATGAAAATAAAGTGGCCATTGGATGGACAATAGTCACACATAATAAATCACTACTTGTGTGACTAAATGATACAAATCGTCACACAAACATGAAAATAAAGTGGCCATTTGATGGAAAATAGTCACACAAAATACAAGTTTACTTGACATTACATAGCATATGGTCACACTTATTATCACCTACGGCCACTTTTGGTTTAATTTTATGTGACCAAATCCCATAATAAATCACTCCTTGTGTCACTAAATGATACAAATTGTCACACAAACATGAAAATAAAGTGGCCATTGGATGGACAATAGTCACACATAATAAATCACTACTTGTGTGACTAAATGATACAAATCGTCACACAACCATGAAAATAAAGTGGCCATTGGATGGACAATAGTCACACAAAATACAAGTTTACTTGACATTACAGAGCATATGGTCACACTTATTGTCACTTACGGCCACTTTTTGTTTAATTTTATGTGATCAAATCCCATAATAAATCACTCCTTGTGTGACTAAATGATACAAATCGTCACACAAACATGAAAATAAAGTGGCCATTGGATGGACAATAGTCACACAAAATACAAGTTTACTTGACATTACAGAGCATATGGTCACACTTATAATCACCTACGGCCACTTTTGGTATAACTTTATGTGACCAAATTCGATAATAAATCACTCCTTGTGTGACTAAATGATACAAATCTTCACACAAACATGAAAATAAAGTGGCCATTGGATGGACAATAGTCACACATAATAAATCACTACTTGTGTGACTAAATGATACAAATCGTCACACAACCATGAAAATAAAGTGGCCATTGGATGGACAATAGTCACACAAAATACAAGTTTACTTGACATTACAGAGCATATGGTCACACTTATTATCACTTACGGCCACTTTTTGTTTAATTTTATGTGATCAAATCACATAATAAATCACTCCTTGTGTGACTAAATGATACAAATCGTCACACAAACATGAAAATAAAGTGGCCATTGGATGGACAATAGTCACACAAAATACAAGTTTACTTGACATTACAGAGCATATGGTCACACTTATTATCACCTACGGCCACTTTTGGTTTGATTTTATGTGACCAAATCCCATAATAAATCAGTACTTGTGTGACTAAATGATACAAATCATCACACAAACATGAAAATAAAGTGGCCATTGGATGGACAATAGTCACACAAAATACAAGTTTACTTGACATTACAGAGCATATGGTCACACTTATTATCACCTACGGCCACTTTTGGTTTGATTTTATGTGACCAAATCCCATAATAAATCAGTATTTGTGTGACTAAATGATACAAATCGTCACACAAACATGAAAATAAAGTTGCCATTGGATGGACAATAGTCACACAAAATACAAGTTTACTTGGCATTACAGAGCATATGGTCACACTTATTATCACCAACGGCCACTTTTTGTTTAATTTTATGTGATCAAATCACATAGTAAATCACTCCTTGTGTGACTAAATGATACAAATCGTCACACAAACATGAAAATAAAGTGGCCATTGGATGGACAATAGTCACACAAAATACAAGTTTACTTGACATTACAGAGCATATGGTCACACTTATTATCACCTACGGCCACTTTTGGTTTAATTTTATGTGACCAAATCCCATAATAAATCAGTACTTGTGTGACTAAATGATACAAATCGTCACACAAACATGAAAATAAAGTTGCCATTGGATGGACAATAGTCACACAAAATACAAGTTTACTTGACTTTACAGAGCATATGGTCACACTTATTATCACCTACGGCCACTTTTGGTTTAATTTTATGTGACCAAATCCCATAATAAATCACTCCTTGTGTGACTAAATGATACAAATCGTCACACAAACATGAAAATAAAGTGGCCATTGGATGGACAATAGTCACACAAAATACAAGTTTAGTTGACATTACAGAGCATATGGTCACACTTATAATCACCTACGGCCACTTTTGGTATAACTTTATGTGACCAAATTCGATAATAAATCACTCCTTGTGTGACTAAAGGATACAAATCGTCACACAAACATGAAAATAAAGTGGCCATTGGATGGACAATAGTCACACATAATAAATCACTACTTGTGTGACTAAATGATACAAATCGTCACACAACCATGAAAATAAAGTGGCCATTGAATGGACAATAGTCACACAAAATACAAGTTTACTTGACATTACAGAGCATATGGTCACACTTATTATCACCTACGGCCACTTTTGGTTTAATTTTATGTGACCAAATCCCATAATAAATCACTTCTTGTGTGACTAAATGATACAAATTGTCACACAACCATGAAAATAAAGTGGCCATTGGATGGACAATAGTCACACAAAATACAAGTTTACTTGACATTACAGAGCATATGGTCACACTTATTATCACCTACGGCTACTTTTGGTTTAATTTAATGTGACCAAATCCCATAATAAATCACTCCTTGTGTGACTAAATGATACAAATCGTCACACAAACATGAAAATAAAGTGGCCATTGGATGGACAATAGTCACACATAATAAATCACTACTTGTGTGACTAAATGATACAAATCGTCACACAAACATGAAAATAAAGTGGCCATTTGATGGAAAATAGTCACACAAAATACAAGTTTACTTGACATTACATAGCATATGGTCACACTTATTATCACCTACGGCCACTTTTGGTTTAATTTTATGTGACCAAATCCCATAATAAATCACTCCTTGTGTCACTAAATGATACAAATTGTCACACAAACATGAAAATAAAGTGGCCATTGGATGGACAATAGTCACACATAATAAATCACTACTTGTGTGACAAAATGATACAAATCGTCACACAACCATGAAAATAAAGTGGCCATTGGATGGACAATAGTCACACAAAATACAAGTTTACTTGACATTATAGAGCATATGGTCACACTTATTGTCACTTACGGCCACTTTTTGTTTAATTTTATGTGATCAAATCCCATAATAAATCACTCCTTGTGTGACTAAATGATACAAATCGTCACACAAACATGAAAATAAAGTGGCCATTGGATGGACAATAGTCACACAAAATACAAGTTTACTTGACATTACAGAGCATATGGTCACACTTATAATCACCTACGGCCACTTTTGGTATAACTTTATGTGACCAAATTCGATAATAAATCACTCCTTGTGTGACTAAATGATACAAATCTTCACACAAACATGAAAATAAAGTGGCCATTGGATGGACAATAGTCACACATAATAAATCACTACTTGTGTGACTAAATGATACAAATCGTCACACAACCATGAAAATAAAGTGGCCATTGGATGGACAATAGTCACACAAAATACAAGTTTACTTGACATTACAGAGCATATGGTCACACTTATTATCACCTACGGCCACTTTTGGTTTAATTTTATGTGACCAAATCCCATAATAAATCACTCCTTGTGTGACTAAATGATACAAATCGTCACACAACCATGAAAATAAAGTGGCCATTGGATGGACAATAGTCACACAAAATACAAGTTTACTTGACATTACAGAGCATATGGTCACACTTATTATCACCTACGGCTACTTTTGGTTTAATTTAATGTGACCAAATCCCATAATAAATCACTCCTTGTGTGACTAAATGATACAAATCGTCACACAAACATGAAAATAAAGTGGCCATTGGATGGACAATAGTCACACATAATAAATCACTACTTGTGTGACTAAATGATACAAATCGTCACACAAACATGAAAATAAAGTGGCCATTTGATGGAAAATAGTCACACAAAATACAAGTTTACTTGACATTACATAGCATATGGTCACACTTATTATCACCTACGGCCACTTTTGGTTTAATTTTATGTGACCAAATCCCATAATAAATCACTCCTTGTGTCACTAAATGATACAAATTGTCACACAAACATGAAAATAAAGTGGCCATTGGATGGACAATAGTCACACATAATAAATCACTACTTGTGTGACTAAATGATACAAATCGTCACACAACCATGAAAATAAAGTGGCCATTGGATGGACAATAGTCACACAAAATACAAGTTTACTTGACATTATAGAGCATATGGTCACACTTATTGTCACTTACGGCCACTTTTTGTTTAATTTTATGTGATCAAATCCCATAATAAATCACTCCTTGTGTGACTAAATGATACAAATCGTCACACAAACATGAAAATAAAGTGGCCATTGGATGGACAATAGTCACACAAAATACAAGTTTACTTGACATTACAGAGCATATGGTCACACTTATAATCACCTACGGCCACTTTTGGTATAACTTTATGTGACCAAATTCGATAATAAATCACTCCTTGTGTGACTAAATGATACAAATCTTCACACAAACATGAAAATAAAGTGGCCATTGGATGGACAATAGTCACACATAATAAATCACTACTTGTGTGACTAAATGATACAAATCGTCACACAACCATGAAAATAAAGTGGCCATTGGATGGACAATAGTCACACAAAATACAAGTTTACTTGACATTACAGAGCATATGGTCACACTTATTATCACTTACGGCCACTTTTTGTTTAATTTTATGTGATCAAATCACATAATAAATCACTCCTTGTGTGACTAAATGATACAAATCGTCACACAAACATGAAAATAAAGTGGCCATTGGATGGACAATAGTCACACAAAATACAAGTTTACTTGACATTACAGAGCATATGGTCACACTTATTATCACCTACGGCCACTTTTGGTTTGATTTTATGTGACCAAATCCCATAATAAATCAGTACTTGTGTGACTAAATGATACAAATCGTCACACAAACATGAAAATAAAGTGGCCATTGGATGGACAATAGTCACACAAAATACAAGTTTACTTGACATTACAGAGCATATGGTCACACTTATTATCACCTACGGCCACTTTTGGTTTGATTTTATGTGACCAAATCCCATAATAAATCAGTACTTGTGTGACTAAATGATACAAATCGTCACACAAACATGAAAATAAAGTTGCCATTGGATGGACAATAGTCACACAAAATACAAGTTTACTTGGCATTACAGAGCATATGGTCACACTTATTATCACCTACGGCCACTTTTGGTTTAATTTTATGTGACCAAATCCCATAATAAATCACTCCTTGTGTGACTAAATGATACAAATCGTCACACAAACATGAAAATAAAGTGGCCATTGGATGGACAATAGTCACACATAATAAATCACTACTTGTGTGACTAAATGATACAAATCGTCACACAACCATGAAAATAAAGTGGCCATTGGATGGACAATAGTCACACAAAATACAAGTTTACTTGACATTACAGAGCATATGGTCACACTTATTATCACCTACGGCCACTTTTGGTTTAATTTTATGTGACCAAATCCCATAATAAATCACTCCTTGTGTGACTAAATGATACAAATCGTCACACAACCATGAAAATAAAGTGGCCATTGGATGGACAATAGTCACACAAAATACAAGTTTACTTGACATTACAGAGCATATGGTCACACTTATTATCACCTACGGCCACTTTTGGTTTAATTTTATGTGACCAAATCCCATAATAAATCACTCCTTGTGTGACTAAATGATACAAATCGTCACACAAACATGAAAATAAAGTGGCCATTGGATGGACAATAGTCACACAAAATACAAGTTTACTTGACATTACAGAGCATATGGTCACACTTATTATCACCTACGGCCACTTTTGGTTTAATTTTATGTGACCAAATCCCATAATAAATCACTCCTTGTGTGACTAAATGATACAAATCGTCACACAAACATGAAAATAAAGTGGCCATTGGATGGACAATAGTCACACAAAATACAAGTTTACTTGACATTACAGAGCATATGGTCACACTTATTATCACCTACGGCCACTTTTGGTTTAATTTTATGTGACCAAATCCCATAATAAATCACTCCTTGTGTGACTAAATGATACAAATCGTCACACAAACATGAAAATAAAGTGGCCATTGGATGGACAATAGTCACACAAAATACAAGTTTACTTGACATTACAGAGCATATGGTCACACTTATAATCACCTACGGCCACTTTTGGTATAACTTTATGTGACCAAATTCGATAATAAATCACTCCTTGTGTGACTAAATGATACAAATCGTCACACAAACATGAAAATAAAGTGGCCATTGGATGGCCAATAGTCACACATAATAAATCACTACTTGTGTGACTAAATGATACAAATCTTCACACAACCATGAAAATAAAGTGGCCATTGAATGGACAATAGTCACACAAAATACAAGTTTACTTGACATTACAGAGCATATGGTCACACTTATTATCACCTACGGCCACTTTTGGTTTAATTTTATGTGACCAAATCCCATAATAAATCACTCCTTGTGTGACTAAATGATACAAATCGTCACACAACCATGAAAATAAAGTGGCCATTGGATGGACAATAGTCACACAAAATACAAGTTTACTTGACATTACAGAGCATATGGTCACACTTATTATCACCTACGGCTACTTTTGGTTTAATTTTATGTGACCAAATCCCATAATAAATCACTCCTTGTGTGACTAAATGATACAAATCGTCACACAAACATGAAAATAAAGTGGCCATTGGATGGACAATAGTCACACATAATAAATCACTACTTGTGTGACTAAATGATACAAATCGTCACACAAACATGAAAATAAAGTGGCCATTTGATGGAAAATAGTCACACAAAATACAAGTTTACTTGACATTACATAGCATATGGTCACACTTATTATCACCTACGGCCACTTTTGGTTTAATTTTATGTGACCAAATCCCATAATAAATCACTCCTTGTGTCACTAAATGATACAAATTGTCACACAAACATGAAAATAAAGTGGCCATTGGATGGACAATAGTCACACATAATAAATCACTACTTGTGTGACTAAATGATACAAATCGTCACACAACCATGAAAATAAAGTGGCCATTGGATGGACAATAGTCACACAAAATACAAGTTTACTTGACATTATAGAGCATATGGTCACACTTATTGTCACTTACGGCCACTTTTTGTTTAATTTTATGTGATCAAATCCCATAATAAATCACTCCTTGTGTGACTAAATGATACAAATCGTCACACAAACATGAAAATAAAGTGGCCATTGGATGGACAATAGTCACACAAAATACAAGTTTACTTGACATTACAGAGCATATGGTCACACTTATAATCACCTACGACCACTTTTGGTATAACTTTATGTGACCAAATTCGATAATAAATCACTCCTTGTGTGACTAAATGATACAAATCTTCACACAAACATGAAAATAAAGTGGCCATTGGATGGACAATAGTCACACATAATAAATCACTACTTGTGTGACTAAATGATACAAATCGTCACACAACCATGAAAATAAAGTGGCCATTGGATGGACAATAGTCACACAAAATACAAGTTTACATGACATTACAGAGCATATGGTCACACTTATTATCACTTACGGCCACTTTTTGTTTAATTTTATGTGATCAAATCACATAATAAATCACTCCTTGTGTGACTAAATGATACAAATCGTCACACAAACATGAAAATAAAGTGGCCATTGGATGGACAATAGTCACACAAAATACAAGTTTACTTGACATTACAGAGCATATGGTCACACTTATTATCACCTACGGCCACTTTTGGTTTGATTTTATGTGACCAAATCCCATAATAAATCAGTACTTGTGTGACTAAATGATACAAATCGTCACACAAACATGAAAATAAAGTGGCCATTGGATGGACAATAGTCACACAAAATACAAGTTTACTTGACATTACAGAGCATATGGTCACACTTATTATCACCTACGGCCACTTTTGGTTTGATTTTATGTGACCAAATCCCATAATAAATCAGTACTTGTGTGACTAAATGATACAAATCGTCACACAAACATGAAAATAAAGTTGCCATTGGATGGACAATAGTCACACAAAATACAAGTTTACTTGGCATTACAGAGCATATGGTCACACTTATTATCACCTACGGCCACTTTTGGTTTAATTTTATGTGACCAAATCCCATAATAAATCACTCCTTGTGTGACTAAATGATACAAATCGTCACACAAACATGAAAATAAAGTGGCCATTGGATGGACAATAGTCACACATAATAAATCACTACTTGTGTGACTAAATGATACAAATCGTCACACAACCATGAAAATAAAGTGGCCATTGGATGGACAATAGTCACACAAAATACAAGTTTACTTGACATTACAGAGCATATGGTCACACTTATTATCACCTACGGCCACTTTTGGTTTAATTTTATGTGACCAAATCCCATAATAAATCACTCCTTGTGTGACTAAATGATACAAATCGTCACACAACCATGAAAATAAAGTGGCCATTGGATGGACAATAGTCACACAAAATACAAGTTTACTTGACATTACAGAGCATATGGTCACACTTATTATCACCTACGGCTACTTTTGGTTTAATTTTATGTGACCAAATCCCATAATAAATCACTCCTTTTTGACTAAATGATACAAATCGTCACACAAACATGAAAATAAAGTGGCCATTGGATGGACAATAGTCACACATAATAAATCACTACTTGTGTGACTAAATGATACAAATCGTCACACAAACATGAAAATAAAGTGGCCATTAGATGGAAAATAGTCACACAAAATACAAGTTTACTTGACATTACAGAGCATATGGTCACACTTATAATCACCTACGGCCACTTTTGGTATAACTTTATGTGACCAAATTCGATAATAAATCACTCCTTGTGTGACTAAATGATACAAATCGTCACACAAACATGAAAATAAAGTGGCCATTGGATGGACAATAGTCACACATAATAAATCACTACTTGTGTGACTAAATGATACAAATCGTCACACAACCATGAAAATAAAGTGGCCATTGAATGGACAATAGTCACACAAAATACAAGTTTACTTGACATTACAGAGCATATGGTCACACTTATTATCACCTACGGCCACTTTTGGTTTAATTTTATGTGACCAAATCCCATAATAAATCACTCCTTGTGTGACTAAATGATACAAATCGTCACACAACCATGAAAATAAAGTGGCCATTGGATGGACAATAGTCACACAAAATACAAGTTTACTTGACATTACAGAGCATATGGTCACACTTATTATCACCTACGGCTACTTTTGGTTTAATTTTATGTGACCAAATCCCATAATAAATCACTCCTTGTGTGACTAAATGATACAAATCGTCACATAAACATGAAAATAAAGTGGCCATTGGATGGACAATAGTCACACATAATAAATCACTACTTGTGTGACTAAATGATACAAATCGTCACACAAACATGAAAATAAAGTGGCCATTTGATGGAAAATAGTCACACAAAATACAAGTTTACTTGACATTACATAGCATATGGTCACACTTATTATCACCTACGGCCACTTTTGGTTTAATTTTATGTGACCAAATCCCATAATAAATCACTCCTTGTGTCACTAAATGATACAAATTGTCACACAAACATGAAAATAAAGTGGCCATTGGATGGACAATAGTCACACATAATAAATCACTACTTGTGTGACTAAATGATACAAATCGTCACACAACCATGAAAATAAAGTGGCCATTGGATGGACAATAGTCACACAAAATACAAGTTTACTTGACATTACAGAGCATATGGTCACACTTATTGTCACTTACGGCCACTTTTTGTTTAATTTTATGTGATCAAATCCCATAATAAATCACTCCTTGTGTGACTAAATGATACAAATCGTCACACAAACATGAAAATAAAGTGGCCATTGGATGGACAATAGTCACACAAAATACAAGTTTACTTGACATTACAGAGCATATGGTCACACTTATAATCACCTACGGCCACTTTTGGTATAACTTTATGTGACCAAATTCGATAATAAATCACTCCTTGTGTGACTAAATGATACAAATCTTCACACAAACATGAAAATAAAGTGGCCATTGGATGGACAATAGTCACACATAATAAATCACTACTTGTGTGACTAAATGATACAAATCGTCACACAACCATGAAAATAAAGTGGCCATTGGATGGACAATAGTCACACAAAATACAAGTTTACTTGACATTACAGAGCATATGGTCACACTTATTATCACTTACGGCCACTTTTTGTTTAATTTTATGTGATCAAATCACATAATAAATCACTCCTTGTGTGACTAAATGATACAAATCGTCACACAAACATGAAAATAAAGTGGCCATTGGATGGACAATAGTCACACAAAATACAAGTTTACTTGACATTACAGAGCATATGGTCACACTTATTATCACCTACGGCCACTTTTGGTTTGATTTTATGTGACCAAATCCCATAATAAATCAGTACTTGTGTGACTAAATGATACAAATCATCACACAAACATGAAAATAAAGTGGCCATTGGATGGACAATAGTCACACAAAATACAAGTTTACTTGACATTACAGAGCATATGGTCACACTTATTATCACCTACGGCCACTTTTGGTTTGATTTTATGTGACCAAATCCCATAATAAATCAGTATTTGTGTGACTAAATGATACAAATCGTCACACAAACATGAAAATAAAGTTGCCATTGGATGGACAATAGTCACACAAAATACAAGTTTACTTGGCATTACAGAGCATATGGTCACACTTATTATCACCTACGGCCACTTTTGGTTTAATTTTATGTGACCAAATCCCATAATAAATCACTCCTTGTGTGACTAAATGATACAAATCGTCACACAAACATGAAAATAAAGTGGCCATTGGATGGACAATAGTCACACATAATAAATCACTACTTGTGTGACTAAATGATACAAATCGTCACACAACCATGAAAATAAAGTGGCCATTGGATGGACAATAGTCACACAAAATACAAGTTTACTTGACATTACAGAGCATATGGTCACACTTATTATCACCTACGGCCACTTTTGGTTTAATTTTATGTGACCAAATCCCATAATAAATCACTCCTTGTGTGACTAAATGATACAAATCGTCACACAACCATGAAAATAAAGTGGCCATTGGATGGACAATAGTCACACAAAATACAAGTTTACTTGACATTACAGAGCATATGGTCACACTTATTATCACCTTCGGCCACTTTTGGTTTAATTTTATGTGACCAAATCCCATAATAAATCACTCCTTGTGTGACTAAATGATACAAATCGTCACACAAACATGAAAATAAAGTGGCCATTGGATGGACAATAGTCACACAAAATACAAGTTTACTTGACATTACAGAGCATATGGTCACACTT
The DNA here is from genome assembly GCA_963422505.1 of Pseudognaphalium luteoalbum. NCBI lineage: Eukaryota > Viridiplantae > Streptophyta > Magnoliopsida > Asterales > Asteraceae > Pseudognaphalium > Pseudognaphalium luteoalbum. The sequence goes on along the minus strand of OY730193.1, from coordinate 53,292,114 downwards.
ATTATCACCTACGGCCACTTTTGGTTTAATTTTATGTGACCAAATCCCATAATAAATCACTCCTTGTGTGACTAAATGATACAAATCGTCACACAAACATGAAAATAAAGTGGCCATTGGATGGACAATAGTCACACAAAATACAAGTTTACTTGACATTACAGAGCATATGGTCACACTTATTATCACCTACGGCTACTTTTGGTTTAATTTTATGTGACCAAATCCCATAATAAATCACTCCTTGTGTGACTAAATGATACAAATCGTCACACAAACATGAAAATAAAGTGGCCATTGGATGGACAATAGTCACACATAATAAATCACTACTTGTGTGACTAAATGATACAAATCGTCACACAACCATGAAAATAAAGTGGCCATTGGATGGACAATAGTCACACAAAATACAAGTTTACTTGACATTACAGAGCATATGGTCACACTTATTATCACCTACGACCACTTTTGGTTTAATTTTATGTGACCAAATCCCATAATAAATCACTCCTTGTGTGACTAAATGATACAAATCGTCACACAAACATGAAAATAAAGTGGCCATTGGATGGACAATAGTCACACAAAATACAAGTTTACTTGACATTACAGAGCATATGGTCACACTTATTATCACCTACGGCCACTTTTGGTTTGATTTTATGTGACCAAATCCCATAATAAATCACTCCTTGTGTGACTAAATGATACAAATCGTCACACAAACATGAAAATAAAGTGGCCATTGGATGGACAATAGTCACACATAATAAATCACTACTTGTGTGACTAAATGATACAAATCGTCACACAAACATGAAAATAAAGTGGCCATTGGATGGACAATAGTCACACATAATAAATCACTACTTGTGTGACTAAATGATACAAATCGTCACACAACCATGAAAATAAAGTGGCCATTGGATGGACAATAGTCACACATAATAAATCACTACTTGTGTGACTAAATGATACAAATCGTCACACAACCATGAAAATAAAGTGGCCATTGGATGGACAATAGTCACACAAAATACAAGTTTACTTGACATTACAGAGCATATGGTCACACTTATTATCACCTACGGCCACTTTTGGTTTAATTTTATGTGACCAAATCCCATAATAAATCACTCCTTGTGTGACTAAATGATACAAATCGTCACACAACCATGAAAATAAAGTGGCCATTGGATGGACAATAGTCACACAAAATACAAGTTTACTTGACATTACAGAGCATATGGTCACACTTATTATCACCTACGGCTACTTTTGGTTTAATTTTATATGACCAAATCCCATAATAAATCACTCCTTGTGTGACTAAATGATACAAATCGTCACACAAACATGAAAATAAAGTGGCCATTGGATGGACAATAGTCACACATAATAAATCACTACTTGTGTGACTAAATGATACAAATCGTCACACAAACATGAAAATAAAGTGGCCATTTGATGGAAAATAGTCACACAAAATACAAGTTTACTTGACATTACATAGCATATGGTCACACTTATTATCACCTACGGCCACTTTTGGTTTAATTTTATGTGACCAAATCCCATAATAAATCACTCCTTGTGTCACTAAATGATACAAATTGTCACACAAACATGAAAATAAAGTGGCCATTGGATGGACAATAGTCACACATAATAAATCACTACTTGTGTGACTAAATGATACAAATCGTCACACAACCATGAAAATAAAGTGGCCATTGGATGGACAATAGTCACACAAAATACAAGTTTACTTGACATTACAGAGCATATGGTCACACTTATTATCACTTACGGCCACTTTTTGTTTAATTTTATGTGATCAAATCCCATAATAAATCACTCCTTGTGTGACTAAATGATACAAATCGTCACACAAACATGAAAATAAAGTGGCCATTGGATGGACAATAATCACACAAAATACAAGTTTACTTGACATTACAGAGCATATGGTCACACTTATAATCACCTACGGCCACTTTTGGTATAACTTTATGTGACCAAATTCGATAATAAATCACTCCTTGTGTGACTAAATGATACAAATCTTCACACAAACATGAAAATAAAGTGGCCATTGGATGGACAATAGTCACACATAATAAATCACTACTTGTGTGACTAAATGATACAAATCGTCACACAACCATGAAAATAAAGTGGCCATTGGATGGACAATTGTCACACAAAATACAAGTTTACTTGACATTACAGAGCATATGGTCACACTTATTATCACTTACGGCCACTTTTTGTTTAATTTTATGTGATCAAATCACATAATAAATCACTCCTTGTGTGACTAAATGATACAAATCGTCACACAAACATGAAAATAAAGTGGCCATTGGATGGACAATAGTCACACAAAATACAAGTTTACTTGACATTACAGAGCATATGGTCACACTTATTATCACCTACGGCCACTTTTGGTTTAATTTTATGTGACCAAATCCCATAATAAATCAGTACTTGTGTGACTAAATGATACAAATCGTCACACAAACATGAAAATAAAGTGGCCATTGGATGGACAATAGTCACACAAAATACAAGTTTACTTGACATTACAGAGCATATGGTCACACTTATTATCACCTACGGCTACTTTTGGTTTAATTTTATGTGACCAAATCCCATAATAAATCACTCCTTGTGTGACTAAATGATACAAATCGTCACACAAACATGAAAATAAAGTGGCCATTGGATGGACAATAGTCACACATAATAAATCACTACTTGTGTGACTAAATGATACAAATCGTCACACAAACATGAAAATAAAGTGGCCATTTGATGGAAAATAGTCACACAAAATACAAGTTTACTTGACATTACATAGCATATGGTCACACTTATTATCACCTACGGCCACTTTTGGTTTAATTTTATGTGACCAAATCCCATAATAAATCACTCCTTGTGTCACTAAATGATACAAATTGTCACACAAACATGAAAATAAAGTGGCCATTGGATGGACAATAGTCACACATAATAAATCACTACTTGTGTGACTAAATGATACAAATCGTCACACAACCATGAAAATAAAGTGGCCATTGGATGGACAATAGTCACACAAAATACAAGTTTACTTGACATTACAGAGCATATGGTCACACTTATTATCACTTACGGCCACTTTTTGTTTAATTTTATGTGATCAAATCCCATAATAAATCACTCCTTGTGTGACTAAATGATACAAATCGTCACACAAACATGAAAATAAAGTGGCCATTGGATGGACAATAGTCACACAAAATACAAGTTTACTTGACATTACAGAGCATATGGTCACACTTATAATCACCTACGGCCACTTTTGGTATAACTTTATGTGACCAAATTCGATAATAAATCACTCCTTGTGTGACTAAATGATACAAATCTTCACACAAACATGAAAATAAAGTGGCCATTGGATGGACAATAGTCACACATAATAAATCACTACTTGTGTGACTAAATGATACAAATCGTCACACAACCATGAAAATAAAGTGGCCATTGGATGGACAATAGTCACACAAAATACAAGTTTACTTGACATTACAGAGCATATGGTCACACTTATTATCACTTACGGCCACTTTTTGTTTAATTTTATGTGATCAAATCACATAATAAATCACTTCTTGTGTGACTAAATGATACAAATCGTCACACAAACATGAAAATAAAGTGGCCATTGGATGGACAATAGTCACACAAAATACAAGTTTACTTGACATTACAGAGCATATGGTCACACTTATTATCACCTACGGCCACTTTTGGTTTGATTTTATGTGACCAAATCCCATAATAAATCAGTACTTGTGTGACTAAATGATACAAATCGTCACACAAACATGAAAATAAAGTTGCCATTGGATGGACAATAGTCACACAAAATACAAGTTTACTTGACATTACAGAGCATATGGTCACACTTATTATCACCTACGGCCACTTTTGGTTTAATTTTATGTGACCAAATCCCATAATAAATCACTCCTTGTGTGACTAAATGATACAAATCGTCACACAACCATGAAAATAAAGTGGCCATTGGATGGACAATAGTCACACAAAATACAAGTTTACTTGACATTACAGAGCATATGGTCACACTTATAATCACCTACGGCCACTTTTGGTATAACTTTATGTGACCAAATTCGATAATAAATCACTCCTTGTGTGACTAAATGATACAAATCTTCACACAAACATGAAAATAAAGTGGCCATTGGATGGACAATAGTCACACATAATAAATCACTACTTGTGTGACTAAATGATACAAATCGTCACACAACCATGAAAATAAAGTGGCCATTGGATGGACAATTGTCACACAAAATACAAGTTTACTTGACATTACAGAGCATATGGTCACACTTATTATCACTTACGGCCACTTTTTGTTTAATTTTATGTGATCAAATCACATAATAAATCACTCCTTGTGTGACTAAATGATACAAATCGTCACACAAACATGAAAATAAAGTGGCCATTGGATGGACAATAGTCACACAAAATACAAGTTTACTTGACATTACAGAGCATATGGTCACACTTATTATCACCTACGGCCACTTTTGGTTTAATTTTATGTGACCAAATCCCATAATAAATCAGTACTTGTGTGACTAAATGATACAAATCGTCACACAAACATGAAAATAAAGTGGCCATTGGATGGACAATAGTCACACAAAATACAAGTTTACTTGACATTACAGAGCATATGGTCACACTTATTATCACCTACGGCTACTTTTGGTTTAATTTTATGTGACCAAATCCCATAATAAATCACTCCTTGTGTGACTAAATGATACAAATCGTCACACAAACATGAAAATAAAGTGGCCATTGGATGGACAATAGTCACACATAATAAATCACTACTTGTGTGACTAAATGATACAAATCGTCACACAAACATGAAAATAAAGTGGCCATTTGATGGAAAATAGTCACACAAAATACAAGTTTACTTGACATTACATAGCATATGGTCACACTTATTATCACCTACGGCCACTTTTGGTTTAATTTTATGTGACCAAATCCCATAATAAATCACTCCTTGTGTCACTAAATGATACAAATTGTCACACAAACATGAAAATAAAGTGGCCATTGGATGGACAATAGTCACACATAATAAATCACTCCTTGTGTGACTAAATGATACAAATCGTCACACAACCATGAAAATAAAGTGGCCATTGGATGGACAATAGTCACACAAAATACAAGTTTACTTGACATTACAGAGCATATGGTCACACTTATTATCACCTACGGCCACTTTTGGTTTAATTTTATGTGACCAAATCCCATAATAAATCACTCCTTGTGTGACTAAATGATACAAATCGTCACACAAACATGAAAATAAAGTGGCCATTGGATGGACAATAGTCACACAAAATACAAGTTTACTTGACATTACAGAGCATATGGTCACACTTATTATCACCTACGGCCACTTTTGGTTTAATTTTATGTGACCAAATCCCATAATAAATCACTCCTTGTGTGACTAAATGATACAAATCGTCACACAAACATGAAAATAAAGTGGCCATTGGATGGACAATAGTCACACAAAATACAAGTTTACTTGACATTACAGAGCATATGGTCACACTTATAATCACCTACGGCCACTTTTGGTATAACTTTATGTGACCAAATTCGATAATAAATCACTCCTTGTGTGACTAAATGATACAAATCGTCACACAAACATGAAAATAAAGTGGCCATTGGATGGACAATAGTCACACATAATAAATCACTACTTGTGTGACTAAATGATACAAATCGTCACACAACCATGAAAATAAAGTGGCCATTGAATGGACAATAGTCACACAAAATACAAGTTTACTTGACATTACAGAGCATATGGTCACACTTATTATCACCTACGGCCACTTTTGGTTTAATTTTATGTGACCAAATCCCATAATAAATCACTCCTTGTGTGACTAAATGATACAAATCGTCACACAACCATGAAAATAAAGTGGCCATTGGATGGACAATAGTCACACAAAATACAAGTTTACTTGACATTACAGAGCATATGGTCACACTTATTATCACCTACGGCTACTTTTGGTTTAATTTTATGTGACCAAATCCCATAATAAATCACTCCTTGTGTGACTAAATGATACAAATCGTCACACAAACATGAAAATAAAGTGGCCATTGGATGGACAATAGTCACACATAATAAATCACTACTTGTGTGACTAAATGATACAAATCGTCACACAAACATGAAAATAAAGTGGCCATTTGATGGAAAATAGTCACACAAAATACAAGTTTACTTGACATTACATAGCATATGGTCACACTTATTATCACCTACGGCCACTTTTGGTTTAATTTTATGTGACCAAATCCCATAATAAATCACTCCTTGTGTCACTAAATGATACAAATTGTCACACAAACATGAAAATAAAGTGGCCATTGGATGGACAATAGTCACACATAATAAATCACTACTTGTGTGACTAAATGATACAAATCGTCACACAACCATGAAAATAAAGTGGCCATTGGATGGACAATAGTCACACAAAATACAAGTTTACTTGACATTACAGAGCATATGGTCACACTTATTATCACTTACGGCCACTTTTTGTTTAATTTTATGTGATCAAATCCCATAATAAATCACTCCTTGTGTGACTAAATGATACAAATCGTCACACAAACATGAAAATAAAGTGGCCATTGGATGGACAATAGTCACACAAAATACAAGTTTACTTGACATTACAGAGCATATGGTCACACTTATAATCACCTACGGCCACTTTTGGTATAACTTTATGTGACCAAATTCGATAATAAATCACTCCTTGTGTGACTAAATGATACAAATCTTCACACAAACATGAAAATAAAGTGGCCATTGGATGGACAATAGTCACACATAATAAATCACTACTTGTGTGACTAAATGATACAAATCGTCACACAACCATGAAAATAAAGTGGCCATTGGATGGACAATAGTCACACAAAATACAAGTTTACTTGACATTACAGAGCATATGGTCACACTTATTATCACTTACGGCCACTTTTTGTTTAATTTTATGTGATCAAATCACATAATAAATCACTCCTTGTGTGACTAAATGATACAAATCGTCACACAAACATGAAAATAAAGTGGCCATTGGATGGACAATAGTCACACAAAATACAAGTTTACTTGACATTACAGAGCATATGGTCACACTTATTATCACCTACGGCCACTTTTGGTTTAATTTTATGTGACCAAATCCCATAATAAATCAGTACTTGTGTGACTAAATGATACAAATCGTCACACAAACATGAAAATAAAGTGGCCATTGGATGGACAATAGTCACACAAAATACAAGTTTACTTGACATTACAGAGCATATGGTCGCACTTATTATCACCTACGGCCACTTTTGGTTTAATTTTATGTGACCAAATCCCATAATAAATCACTCCTTGTGTGACTAAATGATACAAATCGTCACACAACCATGAAAATAAAGTGGCCATTGGATGGACAATAGTCACACAAAATACAAGTTTACTTGACATTACAGAGCATATGGTCACACTTATTATCACCTACGGCTACTTTTGGTTTAATTTTACGTGACCAAATCCCATAATAAATCACTCCTTGTGTGACTAAATGATACAAATCGTCACACAAACATGAAAATAAAGTGGCCATTGGATGGACAATAGTCACACATAATAAATCACTACTTGTGTGACTAAATGATACAAATCGTCACACAAACATGAAAATAAAGTGGCCATTTGATGGAAAATAGTCACACAAAATACAAGTTTACTTGACATTACATAGCATATGGTCACACTTATTATCACCTACGGCCACTTTTGGTTTAATTTTATGTGACCAAATCCCATAATAAATCACTCCTTGTGTCACTAATAGATACAAATTGTCACACAAACATGAAAATAAAGTGGCCATTGGATGGACAATAGTCACACATAATAAATCACTACTTGTGTGACTAAATGATACAAATCGTCACACAACCATGAAAATAAAGTGGCCATTGGATGGACAATAGTCACACAAAATACAAGTTTACTTGACATTACAGAGCATATGGTCACACTTATTATCACTTACGGCCACTTTTTGTTTAATTTTATGTGATCAAATCCCATAATAAATCACTCCTTGTGTGACTAAATGATACAAATCGTCACACAAACATGAAAATAAAGTGGCCATTGGATGGACAATAGTCACACAAAATACAAGTTTACTTGACATTACAGAGCATATGGTCACACTTATAATCACCTACGGCCACTTTTGGTATAACTTTATGTGACCAAATTCGATAATAAATCACTCCTTGTGTGACTAAATGATACAAATCTTCACACAAACATGAAAATAAAGTGGCCATTGGATGGACAATAGTCACACATAATAAATCACTACTTGTGTGACTAAATGATACAAATCGTCACACAACCATGAAAATAAAGTGGCCATTGGATGGACAATAGTCACACAAAATACAAGTTTACTTGACATTACAGAGCATATGGTCACACTTATTATCACTTACGGCCACTTTTTGTTTAATTTTATGTGATCAAATCACATAATAAATCACTTCTTGTGTGACTAAATGATACAAATCGTCACACAAACATGAAAATAAAGTGGCCATTGGATGGACAATAGTCAAGCAAAATACAAGTTTACTTGACATTACAGAGCATATGGTCACACTTATTATCACCTACGGCCACTTTTGGTTTGATTTTATGTGACCAAATCCCATAATAAATCAGTACTTGTGTGACTAAATGATACAAATCGTCACACAAACATGAAAATAAAGTTGCCATTGGATGGACAATAGTCACACAAAATACAAGTTTACTTGACATTACAGAGCATATGGTCACACTTATTATCACCTACGGCCACTTTTGGTTTAATTTTATGTGACCAAATCACATAATAAATCAGTACTTGTGTGACTAAATGATACAAATCGTCACACAAACATGAAAATAAAGTGGCCATTGGATGGACAATAGTCACACAAAATACAAGTTTACTTGACATTACAGAGCATATGGTCACACTTATTATCACCTACGGCCACTTTTGGTTTAATTTTATGTGACCAAATCCCATAATAAATAAGTACTTGTGTGACTAAATGATACAAATCGTCACACAAACATGAAAATAAAGTGGCCATTAGATGGACAATAGTCACACAAAATACAAGTTTACTTGACATTACAGAGCATATGGTCACACTTATAATCACCTACGGCCACTTTTGGTATAACTTTATGTGACCAAATTCGATAATAAATCACTCCTTGTGTGACTAAATGATACAAATCGTCACACAAACATGAAAATAAAGTGGCCATTGGATGGACAATAGTCACACATAATAAATCACTACTTGTGTGACTAAATGATACAAATCGTCACACAACCATGAAAATAAAGTGGCCATTGAATGGACAATAGTCACACAAAATACAAGTTTACTTGACATTACAGAGCATATGGTCACACTTATTATCACCTACGGCCACTTTTGGTTTAATTTTATGTGACCAAATCCCATAATAAATCACTCCTTGTGTGACTAAATGATACAAATCGTCACACAAACATGAAAATAAAGTGGCCATTGGATGGACAATAGTCACACAAAATACAAGTTTACTTGACATTACAAAGCATATGGTCACACTTATTATCACCTACGGCTACTTTTGGTTTAATTTTATGTGACCAAATCCCATAATAAATCACTCCTTGTGTGACTAAATGATACAAATCGTCACACAAACATGAAAATAAAGTGGCCATTGGATGGACAATAGTCACACATAATAAATCACTACTTGTGTGACTAAATGATACAAATCGTCACACAAACATGAAAATAAAGTGGCCATTTGATGGAAAATAGTCACACAAAATACAAGTTTACTTGACATTACATAGCATATGGTCACACTTATTATCACCTACGGCCACTTTTAGTTTAATTTTATGTGACCAAATCCCATAATAAATCACTCCTTGTGTCACTAAATGATACAAATTGTCACACAAACATGAAAATAAAGTGGCCATTGGATGGACAATAGTCACACATAATAAATCACTACTTGTGTGACTAAATGATACAAATCGTCACACAACCATGAAAATAAAGTGGCCATTGGATGGACAATAGTCACACAAAATACAAGTTTACTTGACATTACAGAGCATATGGTCACACTTATTATCACTTACGGCCACTTTTTGTTTAATTTTATGTGATCAAATCACATAATAAATCACTCCTTGTGTGACTAAATGATACAAATCGTCACACAAACATGAAAATAAAGTGGCCATTGGATGGACAATAGTCACACAAAATACAAGTTTACTTGACATTACAGAGCATATGGTCACACTTATTATCACCTACGGCCACTTTTGGTTTAATTTTATGTGACCAAATCCCATAATAAATCAGTACTTGTGTGACTAAATGATACAAATCGTCACACAAACATGAAAATAAAGTTGCCATTGGATGGACAATAGTCACACAAAATACAAGTTTACTTGACATTACAGAGCATATGGTCACACTTATTATCACCTACGGCCACTTTTGGTTTAATTTTATGTGACCAAATCCCATAATAAATAAGTACTTGTGTGACTAAATGATACAAATCGTCACACAAACATGAAAATAAAGTGGCCATTGGATGGACAATAGTCACACAAAATACAAGTTTACTTGACATTACAGAGCATATGGTCACACTTATTATCACCTACGGCCACTTTTGGTTTAATTTTATGTGACCAAATCCCATAATAAATAAGTACTTGTGTGACTAAATGATACAAATCGTCACACAAACATGAAAATAAAGTGGCCATTGGATGGACAATAGTCACACATAATAAATCACTACTTGTGTGACTAAATGATACAAATCGTCACACAACCATGAAAATAAAGTGGCCATTGGATGGACAATAGTCACACAAAATACAAGTTTACTTGACATTACAGAGCATATGGTCACACTTATTATCACTTACGGCCACTTTTTGTTTAATTTTATGTGATCAAATCACATAATAAATTCCTCCTTGTGTGACCAAATGATACAAATCGTCACACAAACATGAAAATAAAGTGGCCATTGGATGGACAATAGTCACACAAAATACAAGTTTACTTGACATTACAGAGCATATGGTCACACTTATTATCACCTACGGCCACTTTTGGTTTAATTTTATGTGACCAAATCCCATAATAAATCAGTACTTATGTGACTAAATGATACAAATCGTCACACAAACATGAAAATATAGTTGCCATTGGATGGACAATAGTCACACAAAATACAAGTTTACTTGACATTACAGAGCATATGGTCACACTTATTATCACCTACGGCCACTTTTGGTTTAATTTTATGTGACCAAATCCCATAATAAATCAGTACTTGTGTGACTAAATGATACAAATCGTCACACAAACATGAAAATAAAGTGGCCATTGGATGGACAATAGTCACACAAAATACAAGTTTACTTGACATTACAGAGCATATGGTCACACTTATTATCACCTACGGCCACTTTTGGTTTAATTTTATGTGACCAAATCCCATAATAAATCAGTACTTGTGTGACTAAATGATACAAATCATCACACAAACATGAAAATAAAGTGGCCATTGGATGGACAATAGTCACACAAATTACAAGTTTACTTGACATTACAGAGCATATGGTCACACTTATAATCACCTACGGCCACTTTTGGTATTACTTTATGTGACCAAATTCGATAATAAATCACTCCTTGTGTGACTAAATGATACAAATCGTCACACAAACATGAAAATAAAGTGGCCATTGGATGGACAATAGTCACACATAATAAATCACTACTTGTGTGACTAAATGATACAAATCGTCACACAACCATGAAAATAAAGTGGCCATTGAATGGACAATAGTCACACAAAATACAAGTTTACTTGACATTACAGAGCATATGGTCACACTTATTATCATCTACGGCCACTTTTGGTTTAATTTTATGTGACCAAATCCCATAATAAATCACTCCTTGTGTGACTAAATGATACAAATCGTCACACAAACATGAAAATAAAGTGGCCATTGGATGGACAATAGTCACACAAAATACAAGTTTACTTAACATTACAGAGCATATGGTCACACTTATTATCACCTACGGCTACTTTTGGTTTAATTTTATGTGACCAAATCCCATAATAAATCACTCCTTGTGTGACTAAATGATACAAATCGTCACACAAACATGAAAATAAAGTGGCCATTGGATGGACAATAGTCACACATAATAAATCACTACTTGTGTGACTAAATGATACAAATCGTCACACAAACATGAAAATAAAGTGGACATTTGATGGAAAATAGTCACACAAAATACAAGTTTACTTGACATTACATAGCATATGGTCACACTTATTATCACCTACGGCCACTTTTGGTTTAATTTTATGTGACCAAATCCCATAATAAATCACTCCTTGTGTCACTAAATGATACAAATTGTCACACAAACATGAAAATAAAGTGGCCATTGGATGGACAATAGTCACACATAATAAATCACTACTTGTGTGACTAAATGATACAAATCGTCACACAACCATGAAAATAAAGTGGCCATTGGATGGACAATAGTCACACAAAATACAAGTTTACTTGACATTACAGAGCATATGGTCACACTTATTATCACCTACGGCCACTTTTGGTTTAATTTTATGTGACCAAATCCCATAATAAATCACTCCTTGTGTGACTAAATGATACAAATCGTCACACAAACATGAAAATAAAGTGGCCATTGGATGGACAATAGTCACACAAAATACAAGTTTACTTAACATTACAGAGCATATGGTCACACTTATTATCACCTACGGCTACTTTTGGTTTAATTTTATGTGACCAAATCCCATAATAAATCACTCCTTGTGTGACTAAATGATACAAATCGTCACACAAACATGAAAATAAAGTGGCCATTGGATGGACAATAGTCACACATAATAAATCACTACTTGTGTGACTAAATGATACAAATCGTCACACAAACATGAAAATAAAGTGGCCATTGGATGGACAATAGTCACACAAAATACAAGTTTACTTGACATTACAGAGCATATGGTCACACTTATTATCACCTACGGCCACTTTTGGTTTAATTTTATGTGACCAAATCCCATAATAAATAAGTACTTGTGTGACTAAATGATACAAATCGTCACACAAACATGAAAATAAAGTGGCCATTGGATGGACAATAGTCACACATAATAAATCACTACTTGTGTGACTAAATGATACAAATCGTCACACAACCATGAAAATAAAGTGGCCATTGGATGGACAATAGTCACACAAAATACAAGTTTACTTGACATTACAGAGCATATGGTCACACTTATTATCACTTACGGCCACTTTTTGTTTAATTTTATGTGATCAAATCACATAATAAATTACTCCTTGTGTGACCAAATGATACAAATCGTCACACAAACATGAAAATAAAGTTGCCATTGGATGGACAATAGTCACACAAAATACAAGTTTACTTGACATTACAGAGCATATGGTCACACTTATTATCACCTACGGCCACTTTTGGTTTAATTTTATGTGACCAAATCCCATAATAAATCAGTACTTATGTGACTAAATGATACAAATCGTCACACAAACATGAAAATAAAGTTGCCATTGGATGGACAATAGTCACACAAAATACAAGTTTACTTGACATTACAGAGCATATGGTCACACTTATTATCACCTACGGCCACTTTTGGTTTAATTTTATGTGACCAAATCCCATAATAAATCAGTACTTGTGTGACTAAATGATACAAATCGTCACACAAACATGAAAATAAAGTGGCCATTGGATGGACAATAGTCACACAAAATACAAGTTTACTTGACATTACAGAGCATATGGTCACACTTATTATCACCTACGGCCACTTTTGGTTTAATTTTATGTGACCAAATCCCATAATAAATCAGTACTTGTGTGACTAAATGATACAAATCGTCACACAAACATGAAAATAAAGTGTCCATTGGATGGACAATAGTCACACAAATTACAAGTTTACTTGACATTACAGAGCATATGGTCACACTTATAATCACCTACGGCCACTTTTGGTATAACTTTATGTGACCAAATTCGATAATAAATCACTCCTTGTGTGACTAAATGATACAAATCGTCACACAAACATGAAAATAAAGTGGCCATTGGATGGACAATAGTCACACATAATAAATCACTACTTGTGTGACTAAATGATACAAATCGTCACACAACCATGAAAATAAAGTGGCCATTGAATGGACAATAGTCACACAAAATACAAGTTTACTTGACATTACAGAGCATATGGTCACACTTATTATCACCTACGACCACTTTTGGTTTAATTTTATGTGACCAAATCCCATAATAAATCACTCCTTGTGTGACTAAATGATACAAATCGTCACACAAACATGAAAATAAAGTGGCCATTGGATGGACAATAGTCACACAAAATACAAGTTTACTTGACCTTACAGAGCATATGGTCACACTTATTATCACCTACGGCTACTTTTGGTTTAATTTTATGTGACCAAATCCCATAATAAATCACTCCTTGTGTGACTAAATGTTACAAATCGTCACACAAACATGAAAATAAAGTGGCCATTGGATGGACAATAGTCACACATAATAAATCACTACTTGTGTGACTAAATGATACAAATCGTCACACAAACATGAAAATAAAGTGGCCATTTGATGGAAAATAGTCACACAAAATACAAGTTTACTTGACATTACATAGCATATGGTCACACTTATTATCACTTACGGCCACTTTTTGTTTAATTTTATGTGATCAAATCACATAATAAATTACTCCTTGTGTGACCAAATGATACAAATCGTCACACAAACATGAAAATAAAGTGGCCATTGGATGGACAATAGTCACACAAAATACAAGTTTACTTGACATTACAGAGCATATGGTCACACTTATTATCACCTACGGCCACTTTTGGTTTAATTTTATGTGACCAAATCCCATAATAAATCAGTACTTATGTGACTAAATGATACAAATCGTCACACAAACATGAAAATAAAGTGTCCATTGGATGGACAATAGTCACACAAATTACAAGTTTACTTGACATTACAGAGCATATGGTCACACTTATAATCACCTACGGCCACTTTTGGTATAACTTTATGTGACCAAATTCGATAATAAATCACTCCTAGTGTGACTAAATGATACAAATCGTCACACAAACATGAAAATAAAGTGGCCATTGGATGGACAATAGTCACACATAATAAATCACTACTTGTGTGACTAAATGATACAAATCGTCACACAACCATGAAAATAAAGTGGCCATTGAATGGACAATAGTCACACAAAATACAAGTTTACTTGACATTACAGAGCATATGGTCACACTTATTATCACCTACGGCCACTTTTGGTTTAATTTTATGTGACCAAATCCCATAATAAATCACTCCTTGTGTGACTAAATGATACAAATCGTCACACAAACATGAAAATAAAGTGGCCATTGGATGGACAATAGTCACACAAAATACAAGTTTACTTGACCTTACAGAGCATATGGTCACACTTATTATCACCTACGGCTACTTTTGGTTTAATTTTATGTGACCAAATCCCATAATAAATCACTCCTTGTGTGACTAAATGATACAAATCGTCACACAAACATGAAAATAAAGTGGCCATTGGATGGACAATAGTCACACATAATAAATCACTATTTGTGTGACTAAATGATACAAATCATCACACAACCATGAAAATAAAGTGGCCATTGGATGGACAATAGTCACACAAAATACAAGTTTACTTGACATTACAGAGCATATGGTCACACTTATTATCACTTACGGCCACTTTTTGTTTAATTTTATGTGATCAAATCACATAATAAATTACTCCTTGTGTGACCAAATGATACAAATCGTCACACAAACATGAAAATAAAGTGGCCATTGGATGGACAATAGTCACACAAAATACAAGTTTACTTGACATTACAGAGCATATGGTCACACTTATTATCACCTACGGCCACTTTTGGTTTAATTTTATGTGACCAAATCCCATAATAAATCAGTACTTATGTGACTAAATGATACAAATCGTCACACAAACATGAAAATAAAGTTGCCATTGGATGGACAATAGTCACACAAAATACAAGTTTACTTGACATTACAGAGCATATGGTCACACTTATTATCACCTACGGCCACTTTTGGTTTAATTTTATGTGACCAAATCCCATAATAAATCAGTACTTGTGTGACTAAATGATACAAATCGTCACACAAACATGAAAATAAAGTGGCCATTGGATGGACAATAGTCACACAAAATACAAGTTTACTTGACATTACAGAGCATATGGTCACACTTATTATCACCTACGGCCACTTTTGGTTTAATTTTATGTGACCAAATCCCATAATAAATCAGTACTTGTGTGACTAAATGATACAAATCGTCACACAAACATGAAAATAAAGTGTCCATTGGATGGACAATAGTCACACAAATTACAAGTTTACTTGACATTACAGAGCATATGGTCACACTTATAATCACCTACGGCCACTTTTGGTATAACTTTATGTGACCAAATTCGATAATAAATCACTCCTTGTGTGACTAAATGATACAAATCGTCACACAAACATGAAAATAAAGTGGCCATTGGATGGACAATAGTCACACATAATAAATCACTACTTGTGTGACTAAATGATACAAATCGTCACACAACCATGAAAATAAAGTGGCCATTGAATGGAAAATAGTCACACAAAATACAAGTTTATTTGACATTACAGAGCATATGGTCACACTTATTATCACCTACGGCCACTTTTGGTTTAATTTTATGTGACCAAATCCCATAATAAATCACTCCTTGTGTGACTAAATGATACAAATCGTCACACAAACATGAAAATAAAGTGGCCATTGGATGGACAATAGTCACACAAAATACAAGTTTACTTGACCTTACAGAGCATATGGTCACACTTATTATCACCTACGGCTACTTTTGGTTTAATTTTATGTGACCAAATCCCATAATAAATCACTCCTTGTGTGACTAAATGATACAAATCGTCACACAAACATGAAAATAAAGTGGCCATTGGATGGACAATAGTCACACATAATAAATCACTACTTGTGTGACTAAATGATACAAATCGTCACACAAACATGAAAATAAAGTGGCCATTTGATGGAAAATAGTCACACAAAATACAAGTTTACTTGACATTACATAGCATATGGTCACACTTATTATCACCTACGGCCACTTTTGGTTTAATTTTATGTGACCAAATCCCATAATAAATCACTCCTTGTGTCACTAATTGATACAAATTGTCAAACAAACATGAAAATAAAGTGGCCATTGGATGGACAATAGTCTCACAAAATACAACTTTACTTGACATTACAGAGCATATGGTCACACTTATTATCACCTACGTCCACTTTTGGTTTAATTTTATGTGACCAAATCCCATAATAAATCAGTACTTGTGTGACTAAATGATATAAATCGTCACACAAACATTAAAATAAAGTGGCCATTAGATGCACAATAGTCACACAAAATACAAGTTTACTTCACATTACAGAGCATATGGTCACACTTATTATCACCTACGGCCACTTTTGGTTTAATTTTATGTGACCAAATCCCATAATAAATCACTCCTTGTGTGACTAAATGATACAAATCGTCACACAAACATGAAAATAAAGTGGCCATTGGATGGACAATAGTCACACATAATAAATCACTACTTGTGTGACTAAATGATACAAATCGTCACACAACCATGAAAATAAAGTGGCCATTGGATGGACAATAGTCACACAAAATACAAGTTTACTTGACATTACAGAGCATATGGTCACACTTATTATCACTTACGGCCACTTTTTGTTTAATTTTATGTGATCAAATCACATAATAAATCACTCCTTGTATGACTAAATGATACAAATCGTTACACAAACATGAAAATAAAGTGGCCATTGGATGGACAATAGTCACACAAAATACAAGTTTACTTGACATTACAGAGCATATGGTCACACTTATTATCACCTACGGCCACTTTTGGTTTAATTTTATGTGACCAAATCCCATAATAAATCAGTACTTGTGTGACTAAATGATACAAATCGTCACACAAACATGAAAATAAAGTTGCCATTGGATGGACAATAGTCACACAAAATACAAGTTTACTTGACATTACAGAGCATATGGTCACACTTATTATCACCTACGGCCACTTTTGGTTTAATTTTATGTGACCAAATCACATAATAAATCAGTACTTGTGTGACTAAATGATACAAATCGTCACACAAACATGAAAATAAAGTGGCCATTGGATGGACAATAGTCACACAAAATACAAGTTTACTTGACATTACAGAGCATATGGTCACACTTATTATCACCTACGGCCACTTTTGGTTTAATTTTATGTGACCAAATCCCATAATAAATAAGTACTTGTGTGACTAAATGATACAAATCGTCACACAAACATGAAAATAAAGTGGCCATTAGATGGACAATAGTCACACAAAATACAAGTTTACTTGACATTACAGAGCATATGGTCACACTTATAATCACCTACGGCCAATTTTGGTATAACTTTATATGACCAAATTCGATAATAAATCACTCCTTGTGTGACTAAATGATACAAATCTTCACACAAACATGAAAATAAAATGGCCATTGGATGGACAATAGTCACACATAATAAATCACTACTTGTGTGACTAAATGATACAAATCGTCACACAACCATGAAAATAAAGTGGCCATTGAATGGACAATAGTCACACAAAATACAAGTTTACTTGACATTACAGAGCATATGGTCACACTTATTATCACCTACGGCCACTTTTGGTTTAATTTTATGTGACCAAATCCCATAATAAATCACTCCTTGTGTGACTAAATGATACAAATCGTCACACAAACATGAAAATAAAGTGGCCATTGGATGGACAATAGTCACACAAAATACAAGTTTACTTGACATTACAGAGCATATGGTCACACTTATTATCACCTACGGCTACTTTTGGTTTAATTTTATGTGACCAAATCCCATAATAAATCACTCCTTGTGTGACTAAATGATACAAATCGTCACACAAACATGAAAATAAAGTGGCCATTGGATGGACAATAGTCACACATAATAAATCACTACTTGTGTGACTAAATGATACAAATCGTCACACAAACATGAAAATAAAGTGGCCATTTGATGGAAAATAGTCACACAAAATACAAGTTTACTTGACATTACATAGCATATGGTCACACTTATTATCACCTACGGCCAAATTTGGTTTAATTTTATGTGACCAAATCCCATAATAAATCACTCCTTGTGTCACTAAATGATACAAATTGTCACACAAACATGAAAATAAAGTGGCCATTGGATGGACAATAGTCACACAAAATACAACTTTACTTGACATTACAGAGCATATGGTCACACTTATTATCACCTACGGCCACTTTTGGTTTAATTTTATGTGACCAAATCACATAATAAATCAGTACTTGTGTGACTAAATGATATAAATCGTCACACAAACATTAAAATAAAGTGGCCATTAGATGGATAATAGTCACACAAAATACAAATTTACTTGACATTACAGAGCATATGGTCACACTTATTATCACCTATGGCCACTTTTGGTTTAATTTTATGTGACCAAATCCCATAATAAATCAGTACTTGTGTGACTAAATGATACAAATCGTCACACAAACATGAAAATAAAGTTGCCATTGGATGGACAATAGTCACACAAAATACAAGTTTACTTGACATTACAGAGCATATGGTCACACTTATTATCACCTACGGCCAATTTTGGTTTAATTTTATGTGACCAAATCCCATAATAAATCAGTACTTGTGTGACTAAATGATACAAATCGTCACACAACCATGAAAATAAAGTGGCCATTGGATGGACAATAGTCACACAAAATACAAGTTTACTTGACATTACAGAGCATATGGTCACACTTATTATCACTTACGGCCACTTTTTGTTTAATTTTATGTGATCAAATCACATAATAAATCACTCCTTGTGTGACTAAATGATACAAATCGTCACACAAACATGAAAATAAAGTGGCCATTGGATGGACAATAGTCACCCAAAATACAAGTTTACTTGACATTACAGAGCATATGGTCACACTTATTATCACCTACGGCCACTTTTGGTTTAATTTTATGTGACCAAATCCCATAATAAATAAGTACTTGTGTGACTAAATGATACAAATCGTCACACAAACATGAAAATAAAGTGGCCATTAGATGGACAATAGTCACACAAAATACAAGTTTACTTGACATTACAGAGCATATGGTCACACTTATTATCACCTACGGCCAATTTTGGTTTAATTTTATGTGACCAAATCCGATAATAAATCACTCCTTGTGTGACTAAATGATACAAATCGTCACACAAACATGAAAATAAAGTGGCCATTGGATGGATAATAGTCACACATAATAAATCACAACTTGTGTGACTAAATGATACAAATCGTCACACAACCATGAAAATAAAGTGGCAATTGGATGGACAATAGTCACACAAAATATAAGTTTACTTGACATTACAGAGCATATGGTCACACTTATTATCACCTACGGCCACTTTTGGTTTAATTTTATGTGACCAAATCCCATAATAAATCACTCCTTGTGTGACTAAATGATACAAATTGTCACACAAACATGAAAATAAAGTGGCCATTGGATGGACAATAGTCACACAAAATACAAGTTTACTTGACATTACAGAGCATATGGTCACACTTATTATCACCTACGGCCACTTTTGGTTTAATTTTATGTGACCAAATCCCATAATAAATCAGTACTTGTGTGACTAAATGATACAAATCGTCACACAAACATGAAAATAAAGTGGCCATTGGATGGACAATAGTCACACATAATAAATCAGTACTTGTGTGACTAAATGATACAAATCATCACACAACCATGAAAATAAAGTGGCAATTGGATGGACAATAGTCACACAAAATATAAGTTTACTTGACATTACAGAGCATATGGTCACACTTATTATCACCTACGGCCACTTTTGGTTTAATTTTATGTGACCAAATCCCATAATAAATCACTCCTTGTGTGAATGAATGATACAAATTGTCACACAAACATGAAAATAAAGTGGCCATTGGATGGACAATAGTCACACAAAATACAAGTTTACTTGACATTACAGAGCATATGGTCACACTTATTATCACCTACGACCACTTTTGGTTTAATTTTATGTGACCAAATCCCATAATAAATCAGTACTTGTGTGACTAAATGATACAAATCGTCACACAAACATGAAAATAAAGTGGCCATTGGATGGACAATAGTCACACAAAATACAAGTTTACTTGACATTACAGAGCATATGGTCACACTTATTATCACCTACGGCCACTTTTGGTTTAATTTTATGTGACCAAATCGCATAATAAATCACTCCTTGTGTGACTAAATGATACAAATCGTCACACAACCATGAAAATAAAGTGGCCATTGGATGGACAATAGTCACACAAAGTATAAGTTTACTTGACATTACAGAGCATATGGTCACACTTATTATCACCTACGGCCACTTTTGGTTTAATTTTATGTGACCAAATCCCATAATAAATCACTCCTTGTGTGACTAAATGATACAAATCGTCACACAAACATGAAAATGAAGTGGCCATTGGATGGACAATAGTCACACATAATAAATCACTACTTGTGTGACTAAATGATACAAATCGTCACACAAACATGAAAATAAAGTGGCCATTGGATGGACAATAGTCACACAAAATACAAGTTTACTTGACATTACAGAGCATATGGTCACACTTATTATCACCTACGGCCACTTTTGGTTTAATTTTATGTGACCAAATCCCATAATAAATCAGTACTTGTGTGACTAAATGATACAAATCGTCACACAAACATGAAAATAAAGTGTCCATTGGATGGACAATAGTCACACAAATTACAAGTTTACTTGACATTACAGAGCATATGGTCACACTTATAATCACCTACGGCCACTTTTGGTATAACTTTATGTGACCAAATTCGATAATAAATCACTCCTTGTGTGACTAAATGATACAAATCGTCACACAAACATGAAAATAAAGTGGCCATTGGATGGACAATAGTCACACAAAATACAAGTTTACTTGACATTACAGAGCATATGGTCACACTTATTATCACCTACGGCCACTTTTGGTTTAATTTTATGTGACCAAATCCCATAATAAATCACTCCTTGTGTGACTAAATGATACAAATCGTCACACAAACATGAAAATAAAGTGGCCATTGGATGGACAATAGTCACACATAATAAATCACTACTTGTGTGACTAAATGATACAAATCGTCACACAACCATGAAAATAAAGTGGCCTTTGGATGGACAATAGTCACACAAAATACAAGTTTACTTGACATTACAGAGCATATGGTCACACTTATTATCACCTACGGCTACTTTTTGTTTAATTTTATGTGATCAAATCACATAATAAATCACTCCTTGTGTGACTAAATGATACAAATCGTCACACAAACATGAAAATAAAGTGGCCATTGGATGGACAATAGTCACACAAAATACAAGTTTACTTGACATTACAGAGCATATGGTCACACTTATTATCACTTACGGCCACTTTTGGTTTAATTTTATGTGACCAAATCCCATAATAAATCAGTACTTGTGTGACTAAATGATACAAATCGTCACACAAACATGAAAATAAAGTGGCCATTGGATGGACAATAGTCACACAAAATACAAGTTTACTTGACATTACAGAGCATATGGTCACACTTATTATCACCTACGGCCACTTTTGGTTTAATTTTATGTGACCAAATCCCATAATAAATCAGTACTTGTGTGACTAAATGATACAAATCGTCACACAAACATGAAAATAAAGTGTCCATTGGATGGACAATAGTCACACAAATTACAAGTTTACTTGACATTACAGAGCATATGGTCACACTTATAATCACCTACGGCCACTTTTGGTATAACTTTATGTGACCAAATTCGATAATAAATCACTCCTTGTGTGACTAAATGATACAAATCGTCACACAAACATGAAAATAAAGTGGCCATTGGATGGACAATAGTCACACAAAATACAAGTTTACTTGACATTACAGAGCATATGGTCACACTTATTATCACCTACGGCCACTTTTGGTTTAATTTTATGTGACCAAATCCCATAATAAATCACTCCTTGTGTGACTAAATGATACAAATCGTCACACAAACATGAAAATAAAGTGGCCATTGGATGGACAATAGTCACACATAATAAATCACTACTTGTGTGACTAAATGATACAAATCGTCACACAACCATGAAAATAAAGTGGCCTTTGGATGGACAATAGTCACACAAAATACAAGTTTACTTGACATTACAGAGCATATGGTCACACTTATTATCACCTACGGCTACTTTTTGTTTAATTTTATGTGATCAAATCACATAATAAATCACTCCTTGTGTGACTAAATGATACAAATCGTCACACAAACATGAAAATAAAGTGGCCATTGGATGGACAATAGTCACACAAAATACAAGTTTACTTGACATTACAGAGCATATGGTCACACTTATTATCACTTACGGCCACTTTTGGTTTAATTTTATGTGACCAAATCCCATAATAAATCAGTACTTGTGTGACTAAATGATACAAATCGTCACACAAACATGAAAATAAAGTTGCCATTGGATGGACAATAGTCACATAAAATACAAGTTTACTTGATATTACAGAGCATATGGTCACACTTATTATCACCTACGGCCACTTTTGGTTTAATTTTATGTGACCAAATCCCATAATAAATCAGTACTTGTGTGACTAAATGATACAAATCGTCACACAAACATGAAAATAAAGTGGCCATTGGATGGACCATAGTCACACAAAATACAAGTTTACTTGACATTACAGAGCATATGGTCACACTTATTATCACCTACGGCCACTTTTGGTTTAATTTTAGGTGACCAAATCCCATAATAAATAAGTACTTGTGTGACTAAATGATACAAATCGTCACACAAACATGAAAATAAAGTGGCCATTGGATGGACAATAGTCACACAAAATACAAGTTTACTTGACATTACAGAGCATATGGTCACACTTATTATCACCTACGGCCACTTTTGGTTTAATTTTATGTGACCAAATCCCATAATAAATCAGTACTTGTGTGACTAAATGATACAAATCGTCACACAAACATGAAAATAAAGTGGCCATTAGATGGACAATAGTCACACAAAATACAAGTTTACTTGACATTACAGAGCATATGGTCACACTTATTATCACCTACGGCCACTTTTGGTTTAATTTTATGTGACCAAATCCGATAATAAGTCACTCCTTGTGTGACTAAATGATACAAATCGTCACACAAACATGAAAATAAAGTGGCCATTGGATGGACAATAGTCACACATAATAAATCACTACTTGTGTGACTAAATGATAGAAATCGTCACACAAACATGAAAATAAAGTGGCCATTGGATGGACAATAGTCACACATAATAAATCACTACTTGTGTGACTAAATGATACAAATCGTCACACAAACATGAAAATAAAGTGGCCATTTGATGGAAAATAGTCACACAAAATACAAGTTTACTTGACATTACATAGCATATGGTCACACTTATTATCACCTACGGCCACTTTTCGTTTAATTTTATGTGACCAAATCCCATAATAAATCACTCCTTGTGTGACTAAATGATACAAATTGTCACACAAACATGAAAATAAAGTGGCCATTGGATGGACAATAGTCACACAAAATACAAGTTTACTTGACATTACATAGCATATGGTCACACTTATTATCACCTACGGCCACTTTTGGTTTAATTTTATGTGACCAAATCCCATAATAAATTAGTACTTGTGTGACTAAATGATACAAATCGTCACACAAACATGAAAATAAAGTGGCCATTGGATGGACAATAGTCACACAAAATACAAGTTTACTTGACATTACAGAGCATATGGTCACACTTATTATCACCTACGGCCACTTTTTGTTTAATTTTATGTGATCAAATCACATAATAAATCACTCCTTGTGTGACTAAATGATACAAATCGTCACACAAACATGAAAATAAAGTGGCCATTGGATGGACAATAGTCACACAAAATACAAGTTTACTTGACATTACAGAGCATATGGTCACACTTATTATCACTTACGGCCACTTTTGGTTTAATTTTATGTGACCAAATCCCATAATAAATCAGTACTTGTGTGACTAAATGATACAAATCGTCACACAAACATGAAAATAAAGTTGCCATTGGATGGACAATAGTCACATAAAATACAAGTTTACTTGATATTACAGAGCATATGGTCACACTTATTATCACCTACGGCCACTTTTGGTTTAATTTTATGTGACCAAATCCCATAATAAATCAGTACTTGTGTGACTAAATGATACAAATCGTCACACAAACATGAAAATAAAGTGGCCATTGGATGGACAATAGTCACACAAAATACAAGTTTACTTGACATTACAGAGCATATGGTCACACTTATTATCACCTACGGCCACTTTTGGTTTAATTTTAGGTGACCAAATCCCATAATAAATAAGTACTTGTGTGACTAAATGATACAAATCGTCACACAAACATGAAAATAAAGTGGCCATTGGATGGACAATAGTCACACAAAATACAAGTTTACTTGACATTACAGAGCATATGGTCACACTTATTATCACCTACGGCCACTTTTGGTTTAATTTTATGTGACCAAATCCCATAATAAATCAGTACTTGTGTGACTAAATGATACAAATCGTCACACAAACATGAAAATAAAGTGGCCATTAGATGGACAATAGTCACACAAAATACAAGTTTACTTGACATTACAGAGCATATGGTCACACTTATTATCACCTACGGCCACTTTTGGTTTAATTTTATGTGACCAAATCCGATAATAAGTCACTCCTTGTGTGACTAAATGATACAAATCGTCACACAAACATGAAAATAAAGTGGCCATTGGATGGACAATAGTCACACATAATAAATCACTACTTGTGTGACTAAATGATAGAAATCGTCACACAAACATGAAAATAAAGTGGCCATTGGATGGACAATAGTCACACATAATAAATCACTACTTGTGTGACTAAATGATACAAATCGTCACACAAACATGAAAATAAAGTGGCCATTTGATGGAAAATAGTCACACAAAATACAAGTTTACTTGACATTACATAGCATATGGTCACACTTATTATCACCTACGGCCACTTTTCGTTTAATTTTATGTGACCAAATCCCATAATAAATCACTCCTTGTGTGACTAAATGATACAAATTGTCACACAAACATGAAAATAAAGTGGCCATTGGATGGACAATAGTCACACAAAATACAAGTTTACTTGACATTACATAGCATATGGTCACACTTATTATCACCTACGGCCACTTTTGGTTTAATTTTATGTGACCAAATCCCATAATAAATTAGTACTTGTGTGACTAAATGATACAAATCGTCACACAAACATGAAAATAAAGTGGCCATTGGATGGACAATAGTCACACAAAATACAAGTTTACTTGACATTACAGAGCATATGGTCACACTTATTATCACCTACGGCCACTTTTTGTTTAATTTTATGTGATCAAATCACATAATAAATCACTCCTTGTGTGACTAAATGATACCAATCGTCACACAAACATGAAAATAAAGTGGCCATTGGATGGACAATAGTCACACAAAATACAAGTTTACTTGACATTACAGAGCATATGGTCACACTTATTATCACTTACGGCCACTTTTGGTTTAATTTTATGTGACCAAATCCCATAATAAATCAGTACTTGTGTGACTAAATGATACAAATCGTCACACAAACATGAAAATAAAGTTGCCATTGGATGGACAATAGTCACATAAAATACAAGTTTACTTGATATTACAGAGCATATGGTCACACTTATTATCACCTACGGCCACTTTTGGTTTAATTTTATGTGACCAAATCCCATAATAAATCAGTACTTGTGTGACTAAATGATACAAATCGTCACACAAACATGAAAATAAAGTGGCCATTGGATGGACAATAGTCACACAAAATACAAGTTTACTTGACATTACAGAGCATATGGTCACACTTATTATCACCTACGGCCACTTTTGGTTTAATTTTAGGTGACCAAATCCCATAATAAATAAGTACTTGTGTGACTAAATGATACAAATCGTCACACAAACATGAAAATAAAGTGGCCATTGGATGGACAATAGTCACACAAAATACAAGTTTACTTGACATTACAGAGCATATGGTCACACTTATTATCACTTACGGCCACTTTTGGTTTAATTTTATGTGACCAAATCCCATAATAAATCAGTACTTGTGTGACTAAATGATACAAATCGTCACACAAACATGAAAATAAAGTGGCCATTAGATGGACAATAGTCACACAAAATACAAGTTTACTTGACATTACAGAGCATATGGTCACACTTATTATCACCTACGGCCACTTTTGGTTTAATTTTATGTGACCAAATCCCATAATAAATCAGTACTTGTGTGACTAAATGATACAAATCGTCACACAAACATGAAAATAAAGTGGCCATTAGATGGACAATAGTCACACAAAATACAAGTTTACTTGACATTACAGAGCATATGGTCACACTTATTATCACCTACGGCCACTTTTGGTTTAATTTTATGTGACCAAATCCGATAATAAGTCACTCCTTGTGTGACTAAATGATACAAATCGTCACACAAACATGAAAATAAAGTGGCCATTGGATGGACAATAGTCACACATAATAAATCACTACTTGTGTGACTAAATGATAGAAATCGTCACACAAACATGAAAATAAAGTGGCCATTGGATGGACAATAGTCACACATAATAAATCACTACTTGTGTGACTAAATGATACAAATCGTCACACAAACATGAAAATAAAGTGGCCATTTGATGGAAAATAGTCACACAAAATACAAGTTTACTTGACATTACATAGCATATGGTCACACTTATTATCACCTACGGCCACTTTTCGTTTAATTTTATGTGACCAAATCCCATAATAAATCACTCCTTGTGTGACTAAATGATACAAATTGTCACACAAACATGAAAATAAAGTGGCCATTGGATAGACAATAGTCACACAAAATACAAGTTTACTTGACATTACATAGCATATGGTCACACTTATTATCACCTACGGCCACTTTTGGTTTAATTTTATGTGACCAAATCCCATAATAAATTAGTACTTGTGTGACTAAATGATACAAATCGTCACACAAACATGAAAATAAAGTGGCCATTGGATGGACAATAGTCACACAAAATACAAGTTTACTTGACATTACAGAGCATATGGTCACACTTATTATCACCTACGGCCACTTTTGGTTTAATTTTATGTGACCAAATCCCATAATAAATCAGTACTTGTGTGACTAAATGATACAAATCGTCACACAAACATGAAAATAAAGTGGCCATTAGATGGACAATAGTCACACAAAATACAAGTTTACTTGACATTACAGAGCATATGGTCACACTTATTATCACCTACGGCCACTTTTGGTTTAATTTTATGTGACCAAATCCGATAATAAGTCACTCCTTGTGTGACTAAATGATACAAATCGTCACACAAACATGAAAATAAAGTGGCCATTGGATGGACAATAGTCACACATAATAAATCACTACTTGTGTGACTAAATGATAGAAATCGTCACACAAACATGAAAATAAAGTGGCCATTGGATGGACAATAGTCACACATAATAAATCACTACTTGTGTGACTAAATGATACAAATCGTCACACAAACATGAAAATAAAGTGGCCATTTGATGGAAAATAGTCACACAAAATACAAGTTTACTTGACATTACATAGCATATGGTCACACTTATTATCACCTACGGCCACTTTTCGTTTAATTTTATGTGACCAAATCCCATAATAAATCACTCCTTGTGTGACTAAATGATACAAATTGTCACACAAACATGAAAATAAAGTGGCCATTGGATGGACAATAGTCACACAAAATACAAGTTTACTTGACATTACATAGCATATGGTCACACTTATTATCACCTACGGCCACTTTTGGTTTAATTTTATGTGACCAAATCCCATAATAAATTAGTACTTGTGTGACTAAATGATACAAATCGTCACACAAACATGAAAATAAAGTTGCCATTGGATGGACAATAGTCACACAAAATACAAGTTTACTTGGCATTACAGAGCATATGGTCACACTTATTATCACCTACGGCCACTTTTGGTTTAATTTTATGTGACCAAATCCCATAATAAATCAGTACTTGTGTGACTAAATGATACAAATCGTCACACAAACATGAAAATAAAGTGGCCATTGGATGGACAATAGTCACACAAAATACAAGTTTACTTGACATTACAGAGCATATGGTCACACTTATTATCACCTACGGCCACTTTTGGTTTAATTTTATGTGACCAAATCCCATAATAAATAAGTACTTGTGTGACTAAATGATACAAATCGTCACACAAACATGAAAATAAAGTGGCCATTGGATGGACAATAGGCACACAAAATACAAGTTTACTTGACATTACAGAGCATATGGTCACACTTATTATCACCTACGGCCACTTTTGGTTTAATTTTATGTGACCAAATCCCATAATAAATCAGTACTTGTGTGACTAAATGATACAAATCGTCACACAAACATGAAAATAAAGTGGCCATTAGATGGACAATAGTCACACAAAATACAAGTTTACTTGACATTACAGAGCATATGGTCACACTTATTATCACCTACGGCCACTTTTGGTTTAATTTTATGTGACCAAATCCCATAATAAATCAGTACTTGTGTGACTAAATGATACAAATCGTCACACAAACATGAAAATAAAGTGGCCATTAGATGGACAATAGTCACACAAAATACAAGTTTACTTGACATTACAGAGCATATGGTCACACTTATTATCACCTACGGCCACTTTTGGTTTAATTTTATGTGACCAAATCCGATAATAAGTCACTCCTTGTGTGACTAAATGATACAAATCGTCACACAAACATGAAAATAAAGTGGCCATTGGATGGACAATAGTCACACATAATAAATCACTACTTGTGTGACTAAATGATAGAAATCGTCACACAAACATGAAAATAAAGTGGCCATTGGATGGACAATAGTCACACATAATAAATCACTACTTGTGTGACTAAATGATACAAATCGTCACACAAACATGAAAATAAAGTGGCCATTTGATGGAAAATAGTCACACAAAATACAAGTTTACTTGACATTACATAGCATATGGTCACACTTATTATCACCTACGGCCACTTTTCGTTTAATTTTATGTGACCAAATCCCATAATAAATCACTCCTTGTGTGACTAAATGATACAAATTGTCACACAAACATGAAAATAAAGTGGCCATTGGATGGACAATAGTCACACAAAATACAAGTTTACTTGACATTACATAGCATATGGTCACACTTATTATCACCTACGGCCACTTTTGGTTTAATTTTATGTGACCAAATCCCATAATAAATTAGTACTTGTGTGACTAAATGATACAAATCGTCACACAAACATGAAAATAAAGTTGCCATTGGATGGACAATAGTCACACAAAATACAAGTTTACTTGGCATTACAGAGCATATGGTCACACTTATTATCACCTACGGCCACTTTTGGTTTAATTTTATGTGACCAAATCCCATAATAAATCAGTACTTGTGTGACTAAATGATACAAATCGTCACACAAACATGAAAATAAAGTGGCCATTGGATGGACAATAGTCACACAAAATACAAGTTTACTTGACATTACAGAGCATATGGTCACACTTATTATCACCTACGGCCACTTTTGGTTTAATTTTATGTGACCAAATCCCATAATAAATAAGTACTTGTGTGACTAAATGATACAAATCGTCACACAAACATGAAAATAAAGTGGCCATTGGATGGACAATAGTCACACAAAATACAAGTTTACTTGACATTACAGAGCATATGGTCACACTTATTATCACCTACGGCCACTTTTGGTTTAATTTTATGTGACCAAATCCCATAATAAATCAGTACTTGTGTGACTAAATGATACAAATCGTCACACAAACATGAAAATAAAGTGTCCATTGGATGGACAATAGTCACACAAATTACAAGTTTACTTGACATTACAGAGCATATGGTCACACTTATAATCACCTACGGCCACTTTTGGTATAACTTTATGTGACCAAATTCGATAATAAATCACTCCTTGTGTGACTAAATGATACAAATCGTCACACAAACATGAAAATAAAGTGGCCATTGGATGGACAATAGTCACACAAAATACAAGTTTACTTGACATTACAGAGCATATGGTCACACTTATTATCACCTACGGCCACTTTTGGTTTAATTTTATGTGACCAAATCCCATAATAAATCACTCCTTGTGTGACTAAATGATAGAAATCGTCACACAAACATGAAAATAAAGTGGCCATTGGATGGACAATAGTCACACATAATAAATCACTACTTGTGTGACTAAATGATACAAATCGTCACACAAACATGAAAATAAAGTGGCCATTTGATGGAAAATAGTCACACAAAATACAAGTTTACTTGACATTACATAGCATATGGTCACACTTATTATCACATACGGCCACTTTTCGTTTAATTTTATGTGACCAAATCCCATAATAAATCACTCCTTGTGTGACTAAATGATACAAATTGTCACACAAACATGAAAATAAAGTGGCCATTGGATGGACAATAGTCACACAAAATACAAGTTTACTTGACATTACATAGCATATGGTCACACTTATTATCACCTACGGCCACTTTTGGTTTAATTTTATGTGACCAAATCCCATAATAAATTAGTACTTGTGTGACTAAATGATACAAATCGTCACACAAACATGAAAATAAAGTGGCCATTAGATGGACAATAGTCACACAAAATACAAGTTTACTTGACATTACAGAGCATATGGTCACACTTATTATCACCTACGGCCACTTTTGGTTTAATTTTATGTGACCAAATCCGATAATAAGTCACTCCTTGTGTGACTAAATGATACAAATCGTCACACAAACATGAAAATAAAGTGGCCATTGGATGGACAATAGTCACACATAATAAATCACTACTTGTGTGACTAAATGATAGAAATCGTCACACAAACATGAAAATAAAGTGGCCATTGGATGGACAATAGTCACACATAATAAATCACTACTTATGTGACTAAATGATACAAATCGTCACACAAACATGAAAATAAAGTGGCCATTTGATGGAAAATAGTCACACAAAATACAAGTTTACTTGACATTACATAGCATATGGTCACACTTATTATCACCTACGGCCACTTTTCGTTTAATTTTATGTGACCAAATCCCATAATAAATCACTCCTTGTGTGACTAAATGATACAAATTGTCACATAAACATGAAAATAAAGTGGCCATTGGATGGACAATAGTCACACAAAATACAAGTTTACTTGACATTACATAGCATATGGTCACACTTATTATCACCTACGGCCACTTTTGGTTTAATTTTATGTGACCAAATCCCATAATAAATTAGTACTTGTGTGACTAAATGATACAAATCGTCACACAAACATGAAAATAAAGTTGCCATTGGATGGACAATAGTCACACAAAATACAAGTTTACTTGGCATTACAGAGCATATGGTCACACTTATTATCACCTACGGCCACTTTTGGTTTAATTTTATGTGACCAAATCCCATAATAAATCAGTACTTGTGTGACTAAATGATACAAATCGTCACACAAACATGAAAATAAAGTGGCCATTGGATGGACAATAGTCACACAAAATACAAGTTTACTTGACATTACAGAGCATATGGTCACACTTATTATCACCTACGGCCACTTTTGGTTTAATTTTATGTGACCAAATCCCATAATAAATAAGTACTTGTGTGACTAAATGATACAAATCGTCACACAAACATGAAAATAAAGTGGCCATTGGATGGACAATAGTCACACAAAATACAAGTTTACTTGACATTACAGAGCATATGGTCACACTTATTATCACCTACGGCCACTTTTGGTTTAATTTTATGTGACCAAATCCCATAATAAATCAGTACTTGTGTGACTAAATGATACAAATCGTCACACAAACATGAAAATAAAGTGGCCATTAGATGGACAATAGTCACACAAAATACAAGTTTACTTGACATTACAGAGCATATGGTCACACTTATTATCACCTACGGCCACTTTTGGTTTAATTTCATGTGACCAAATCCGATAATAAGTCACTCCTTGTGTGACTAAATGATACAAATCGTCACACAAACATGAAAATAAAGTGGCCATTTGATGGAAAATAGTCACACAAAATACAAGTTTACTTGACATTACATAGCATATGGTCACACTTATTATCACCTACGGCCACTTTTCGTTTAATTTTATGTGACCAAATCCCATAATAAATCACTCCTTGTGTGACTAAATGATACAAATTGTCACACAAACATGAAAATAAAGTGGCCATTGGATGGACAATAGTCACACAAAATACAAGTTTACTTGACATTACATAGCATATGGTCACACTTATTATCACCTACGGCCACTTTTGGTTTAATTTTATGTGACCAAATCCCATAATAAATTAGTACTTGTGTGACTAAATGATACAAATCGTCACACAAACATGAAAATAAAGTTGCCATTGGATGGACAATAGTCACATAAAATACAAGTTTACTTGATATTACAGAGCATATGGTCACACTTATTATCACCTACGGCCACTTTTGGTTTAATTTTATGTGACCAAATCCCATAATAAATCAGTACTTGTGTGACTAAATGATACAAATCGTCACACAAACATGAAAATAAAGTGGCCATTGGATGGACAATAGTCACACAAAATACAAGTTTACTTGACATTACAGAGCATATGGTCACACTTATTATCACCTACGGCCACTTTTGGTTTAATTTTATGTGACCAAATCCCATAATAAATAAGTACTTGTGTGACTAAATGATACAAATCGTCACACAAACATGAAAATAAAGTTGCCATTGGATGGACAATAGTCACATAAAATACAAGTTTACTTGATATTACAGAGCATATGGTCACACTTATTATCACCTACGGCCACTTTTGGTTTAATTTTATGTGACCAAATCCCATAATAAATCAGTACTTGTGTGACTAAATGATACAAATCGTCACACAAACATGAAAATAAAGTGGCCATTGGATGGACAATAGTCACACAAAATACAAGTTTACTTGACATTACAGAGCATATGGTCACACTTATTATCACCTACGGCCACTTTTGGTTTAATTTTATGTGACCAAATCCCATAATAAATAAGTACTTGTGTGACTAAATGATACAAATCGTCACACAAACATGAAAATAAAGTGGCCATTGGATGGACAATAGTCACACAAAATACAAGTTTACTTGACATTACAGAGCATATGGTCACACTTATTATCACCTACGGCCACTTTTGGTTTAATTTTATGTGACCAAATCCCATAATAAATCAGTACTTGTGTGACTAAATGATACAAATCGTCACACAAACATGAAAATAAAGTGGCCATTAGATGGACAATAGTCACACAAAATACAAGTTTACTTGACATTACAGAGCATATGGTCACACTTATTATCACCTACGGCCACTTTTGGTTTAATTTTATGTGACCAAATCCGATAATAAGTCACTCCTTGTGTGACTAAATGATACAAATCGTCACACAAACATGAAAATAAAGTGGCCATTGGATGGACAATAGTCACACATAATAAATCACTACTTGTGTGACTAAATGATAGAAATCGTCACACAAACATGAAAATAAAGTGGCCATTGGATGGACAATAGTCACACATAATAAATCACTACTTGTGTGACTAAATGATACAAATCGTCACACAAACATGAAAATAAAGTGGCCATTTGATGGAAAATAGTCACACAAAATACAAGTTTACTTGACATTACATAGCATATGGTCACACTTATTATCACCTACGGCCACTTTTCGTTTAATTTTATGTGACCAAATCCCATAATAAATCACTCCTTGTGTGACTAAATGATACAAATTGTCACACAAACATGAAAATAAAGTGGCCATTGGATGGACAATAGTCACACAAAATACAAGTTTACTTGACATTACATAGCATATGGTCACACTTATTATCACCTACGGCCACTTTTGGTTTAATTTTATGTGACCAAATCCCATAATAAATTAGTACTTGTGTGACTAAATGATACAAATCGTCACACAAACATGAAAATAAAGTTGCCATTGGATGGACAATAGTCACACAAAATACAAGTTTACTTGGCATTACAGAGCATATGGTCACACTTATTATCACCTACGGCCACTTTTGGTTTAATTTTATGTGACCAAATCCCATAATAAATCACTCCTTGTGTGACTAAATGATACAAATCGTCACACAAACATGAAAATAAAGTGGCCATTGGATGGACAATAGTCACACATAATAAATCACTACTTGTGTGACTAAATGATACAAATCGTCACACAAACATGAAAATAAAGTGGCCATTTGATGGAAAATAGTCACACAAAATACAAGTTTACTTGACATTACATAGCATATGGTCACACTTATTATCACCTACGGCAACTTTTCGTTTAATTTTATGTGACCAAATCCC
This sequence comes from Pseudognaphalium luteoalbum, assembly GCA_963422505.1. Classification (NCBI taxonomy): domain Eukaryota; kingdom Viridiplantae; phylum Streptophyta; class Magnoliopsida; order Asterales; family Asteraceae; genus Pseudognaphalium; species Pseudognaphalium luteoalbum. The sequence goes on along the minus strand of OY730193.1, from coordinate 53,255,683 downwards.
ATAATAAATCACTCCTTGTGTGACTAAATGATACAAATTGTCACACAAACATGAAAATAAAGTGGCCATTGGATGGACAATAGTCACACAAAATACAAGTTTACTTGACATTACAGAGCATATGGTCACACTTATTATCACCTACGGCCACTTTTGGTTTAATTTTATGAGACCAAATCCCATAATAAATCAGTACTTGTGTGACTAAATGATATAAATCGTCACACAAACATTAAAATAAAGTGGCCATTAGATGGACAATAGTCACACAAAATACAAGTTTACTTGACATTACAGAGCATATGGTCACACTTATTATCACCTACGGCCACTTTTGGTTTAATTTTATGTGACCAAATCCCATAATAAATCACTCCTTGTGTGACTAAATGATACAAATCGTCACACAAACATGAAAATAAAGTGGCCATTGGATGGACAATAGTCACACATAATAAATCACTACTTGTGTGACTAAATGATACAAATCGTCACACAACCATGAAAATAAAGTGGCCTTTGGATGGACAATAGTCACACAAAATACAAGTTTACTTGACATTACAGAGCATATGGTCACACTTATTATCACCTACGGCCACTTTTGGTTTAATTTTATGTGACCAAATCCCATAATAAATCACTCCTTGTGTGACTAAATGATACAAATCGTCACACAAACATGAAAATAAAGTGGCCATTGGATGGACAATAGTCACACAAAATACAAGTTTACTTGACATTAGAGAGCATATGGTCACACTTATTATCACCTACGACCACTTTTGGTTTAATTTTATGTGACCAAATCCCATAATAAATTAGTACTTGTGTGACTAAATGATACAAATCGTCACACAAACATGAAAATAAAGTTGCCATTGGATGGACAATAGTCACATAAAATACAAGTTTACTTGACATTACAGAGCATATGGTCACACTTATTATCACCTACGGCCACTTTTTGTTTAATTTTATGTGCTCAAATCACATAATAAATCACTCCTTGTGTGACTAAATGATACAAATCGTCACACAAACATGAAAATAAAGTGGCCATTGGATGGACAATAGTCACACAAAATACAAGTTTACTTGACATTACAGAGCATATGGTCACACTTATTATCACTTACGGCCACTTTTGGTTTAATTTTATGTGACCAAATCCCATAATAAATCAGTACTTGTGTGACTAAATGATACAAATCGTCACACAAACATGAAAATAAAGTTGCCATTGGATGGACAATAGTCACATAAAATACAAGTTTACTTGACATTACAGAGCATATGGTCACACTTATTATCACCTACGGCCACTTTTGGTTTAATTTTATGTGACCAAATCCCATAATAAATCAGTACTTGTGTGACTAAATGATACAAATCGTCACACAAACATGAAAATAAAGTGGCCATTGGATGGACAATAGTCACACAAAATACAAGTTTACTTGACATTACAGAGCATATGGTCACACTTATTATCACCTACGGCCACTTTTGGTTTAATTTTATGTGACCAAATCCCATATTAAATAAGTACTTGTGTGACTAAATGATACAAATCGTCACACAAACATGAAAATAAAGTGGCCATTGGATGGACAATAGTCACACAAAATACAAGTTTACTTGACATTACAGAGCATATGGTCACACTTATTATCACCTACGGCCACTTTTGGTTTAATTTTAATTGACCAAATCCCATAATAAATCAGTACTTGTGTGACTAAATGATACAAATCGTCACACAAACATGAAAATAAAGTGGCCATTAGATGGACAATAGTCACACAAAATACAAGTTTACTTGACATTACAGAGCATATGGTCACACTTATTATCACCTACGGCCACTTTTGGTTTAATTTTATGTGACCAAATCCGATAATAAGTCACTCCTTGTGTGACTAAATGATACAAATCGTCACACAAACATGAAAATAAAGTGGCCATTGGATGGACAATAGTCACACATAATAAATCACTACTTGTGTGACTAAATGATACAAATCGTCACACAAACATGAAAATAAAGTGGCCATTGGATGGACAATAGTCACACATAATAAATCACTACTTGTGTGACTAAATGATACAAATCGTCACACAAACATGAAAATAAAGTGGCCATTTGATGGAAAATAGTCACACAAAATACAAGTTTACTTGACATTACATAGCATATGGTCACACTTATTATCACCTACGGCCACTTTTCGTTTAATTTTATGTGACCAAATCCCATAATAAATCACTCCTTGTGTGACTAAATGATACAAATTGTCACACAAACATGAAAATAAAGTGGCCATTGGATGGACAATAGTCACACAAAATACAAGTTTACTTGACATTACATAGCATATGGTCACACTTATTATCACCTACGGCCACTTTTGGTTTAATTTTATGTGACCAAATTCCATAATAAATCACTCCTTGTGTGACTAAATGATACAAATTGTCACACAAACATGAAAATAAAGTGGCCATTGGATGGACAATAGTCACACAAAATACAAGTTTACTTGACATTACAGAGCATATAGTCACACTTATTATCACCTACGGCCACTTTTGGTTTAATTTTATGTGACCAAATCCCATAATAAATCACTCCTTGTGTGACTAAATGATACAAATCGTCACACAAACATGAAAATAAAGTGGCCATTGGATGGACAATAGTCACACAAAATACAAGTTTACTTGACATTACAGAGCATATGGTCACATTTATTATCACCTACGGCCAATTTTGGTTTAATTTTATGTGACCAAATCCCATAATAAATCAGTACTTGTGTGACTAAATGATACAAATCGTCACACAAACATGAAAATTAAGTGGCCATTGGATGGACAATAGTCACACAAAATACAAGTTTACTTGACATTACAGAGCATATGGTCACACTTATTATCACCTACGGCCACTTTTGGTTTAATTTTATGTGACCAAATCCCATAATAAATAAGTACTTGTGTGACTAAATGATACAAATCGTCACACAAACATGAAAATAAAGTGGCCATTGGATGGACAATAGTCACACAAAATACAAGTTTACTTGACATTACAGAGCATATGGTCACACTTATTATCACCTACGGCCACTTTTGGTTTAATTTTAATTGACCAAATCCCATAATAAATCAGTACTTGTGTGACTAAATGATACAAATCGTCACACAAACATGAAAATAAAGTGGCCATTAGATGGACAATAGTCACACAAAATACAAGTTTACTTGACATTACAGAGCATATGGTCACACTTATTATCACCTACGGCCACTTTTGGTTTAATTTTATGTGACCAAATCCGATAATAAGTCACTCCTTGTGTGACTAAATGATACAAATCGTCACACAAACATGAAAATAAAGTGGCCATTGGATGGACAATAGTAACACATAATAAATCACTACTTGTGTGACTAAATGATACAAATCGTCACACAAACATGAAAATAAAGTGGCCATTGGATGGACAATAGTCACACATAATAAATCACTACTTGTGTGACTAAATGATACAAATCGTCACACAAACATGAAAATAAAGTGGCCATTGGATGGACAATAGTCACACAAAATACAAGTTTACTTGACATTACAGAGCATATGGTCACACTTATTATCACCTACGGCCACTTTTGGTTTAATTTTATGTGACCAAATCCCATATTAAATAAGTACTTGTGTGACTAAATGATACAAATCGTCACACAAACATGAAAATAAAGTGGCCATTGGATGGACAATAGTCACACAAAATACAAGTTTACTTGACATTACAGAGCATATGGTCACACTTATTATCACCTACGGCCACTTTTGGTTTAATTTTAATTGACCAAATCCCATAATAAATCAGTACTTGTGTGACTAAATGATACAAATCGTCACACAAACATGAAAATAAAGTGGCCATTAGATGGACAATAGTCACACAAAATACAAGTTTACTTGACATTACAGAGCATATGGTCACACTTATTATCACCTACGGCCACTTTTGGTTTAATTTTATGTGACCAAATCCGATAATAAGTCACTCCTTGTGTGACTAAATGATACAAATCGTCACACAAACATGAAAATAAAGTGGCCATTGGATGGACAATAGTCACACATAATAAATCACTACTTGTGTGACTAAATGATACAAATCGTCACACAAACATGAAAATAAAGTGGCCATTGGATGGACAATAGTCACACATAATAAATCACTACTTGTGTGACTAAATGATACAAATCGTCACACAAACATGAAAATAAAGTGGCCATTTGATGGAAAATAGTCACACAAAATACAAGTTTACTTGACATTACATAGCATATGGTCACACTTATTATCACCTACGGCCACTTTTCGTTTAATTTTATGTGACCAAATCCCATAATAAATCACTCCTTGTGTGACTAAATGATACAAATTGTCACACAAACATGAAAATAAAGTGGCCATTGGATGGACAATAGTCACACAAAATACAAGTTTACTTGACATTACATAGCATATGGTCACACTTATTATCACCTACGGCCACTTTTGGTTTAATTTTATGTGACCAAATTCCATAATAAATCACTCCTTGTGTGACTAAATGATACAAATTGTCACACAAACATGAAAATAAAGTGGCCATTGGATGGACAATAGTCACACAAAATACAAGTTTACTTGACATTACAGAGCATATAGTCACACTTATTATCACCTACGGCCACTTTTGGTTTAATTTTGTGTGACCAAATCCCATAATAAATCACTCCTTGTGTGACTAAATGATACAAATCGTCACGCAAACATGAAAATAAAGTGGCCATTGGATGGACAATAGTCACACAAAATACAAGTTTACTTGACATTACAGAGCATATGGTCACATTTATTATCACCTACGGCCAATTTTGGTTTAATTTTATGTGACCAAATCCCATAATAAATCAGTACTTGTGTGACTAAATGATACAAATCGTCACACAAACATGAAAATTAAGTGGCCATTGGATGGACAATAGTCACACAAAATACAAGTTTACTTGACATTACAGAGCATATGGTCACACTTATTATCACCTACGGCCACTTTTGGTTTAATTTTATGTGACCAAATCCCATAATAAATAAGTACTTGTGTGACTAAATGATACAAATCGTCACACAAACATGAAAATAAAGTGGCCATTGGATGGACAATAGTCACACAAAATACAAGTTTACTTGACATTACAGAGCATATGGTCACACTTATTATCACCTACGGCCACTTTTGGTTTAATTTTAATTGACCAAATCCCATAATAAATCAGTACTTGTGTGACTAAATGATACAAATCGTCACACAAACATGAAAATAAAGTGGCCATTAGATGGACAATAGTCACACAAAATACAAGTTTACTTGACATTACAGAGCATATGGTCACACTTATTATCACCTACGGCCACTTTTGGTTTAATTTTATGTGACCAAATCCGATAATAAGTCACTCCTTGTGTGACTAAATGATACAAATCGTCACACAAACATGAAAATAAAGTGGCCATTGGATGGACAATAGTAACACATAATAAATCACTACTTGTGTGACTAAATGATACAAATCGTCACACAAACATGAAAATAAAGTGGCCATTGGATGGACAATAGTCACACATAATAAATCACTACTTGTGTGACTAAATGATACAAATCGTCACACAAACATGAAAATAAAGTGGCCATTTGATGGAAAATAGTCACACAAAATACAAGTTTACTTGACATTACATAGCATATGGTCACACTTATTATCACCTACGGCCACTTTTCGTTTAATTTTATGTGACCAAATCCCATAATAAATCACTCCTTGTGTGACTAAATGATACAAATTGTCACACAAACATGAAAATAAAGTGGCCATTGGATGGACAATAGTCACACAAAATACAAGTTTACTTGACATTACATAGCATATGGTCACACTTATTATCACCTACGGCCACTTTTGGTTTAATTTTATGTGACCAAATCCCATAATAAATTAGTACTTGTGTGACTAAATGATACAAATCGTCACACAAACATGAAAATAAAGTTGCCATTGGATGGACAATAGTCACACAAAATACAAGTTTACTTGGCATTACAGAGCATATGGTCACACTTATTATCACCTACGGCCACTTTTGGTTTAATTTTATGTGACCAAATCCCATAATAAATAAGTACTTGTGTGACTAAATGATACAAATCGTCACACAAACATGAAAATAAAGTGACCATTGGATGGACAATAGTCACACAAAATACAAGTTTACTTGACATTACAGAGCATATGGTCACACTTATTATCACCTACGGCCACTTTTGGTTTAATTTTAATTGACCAAATCCCATAATAAATCAGTACTTGTGTGACTAAATGATACAAATCGTCACACAAACATGAAAATAAAGTGGCCATTAGATGGACAATAGTCACACAAAATACAAGTTTACTTGACATTACAGAGCATATGGTCACACTTATTATCACCTACGGCCACTTTTGGTTTAATTTTATGTGACCAAATCCGATAATAAGTCACTCCTTGTGTGACTAAATGATACAAATCGTCACACAAACATGAAAATAAAGTGGCCATTGGATGGACAATAGTCACACATAATAAATCACTACTTGTGTGACTAAATGATAGAAATCGTCACACAAACATGAAAATAAAGTGGCCATTGGATGGACAATAGTCACACATAATAAATCACTACTTGTGTGACTAAATGATACAAATCGTCACACAAACATGAAAATAAAGTGGCCATTTGATGGAAAATAGTCACACAAAATACAAGTTTACTTGACATTACATAGCATATGGTCACACTTATTATCACCTACGGCCACTTTTCGTTTAATTTTATGTGACCAAATCCCATAATAAATCACTCCTTGTGTGACTAAATGATACAAATTGTCACACAAACATGAAAATAAAGTGGCCATTGGATGAAAAATAGTCACACAAAATACAAGTTTACTTGACATTACATAGCATATGGTCACACTTATTATCACCTACGGCCACTTTTGGTTTAATTTTATGTGACCAAATCCCATAATAAATTAGTACTTGTGTGACTAAATGATACAAATCGTCACACAAACATGAAAATAAAGTGGCCATTGGATGGACAATAGTCACACAAAATACAAGTTTACTTGACATTACATAGCATATGGTCACACTTATTATCACCTACGGCCACTTTTGGTTTAATTTTATGTGACCAAATTCCATAATAAATCACTCCTTGTGTGACTAAATGATACAAATTGTCACACAAACATGAAAATAAAGTGGCCATTGGATGGACAATAGTCACACAAAATACAAGTTTACTTGACATTACAGAGCATATAGTCACACTTATTATCACCTACGGCCACTTTTGGTTTAATTTTATGTGACCAAATCCCATAATAAATCACTCCTTGTGTGACTAAATGATACAAATCGTCACGCAAACATGAAAATAAAGTGGCCATTGGATGGACAATAGTCACACAAAATACAAGTTTACTTGACATTACAGAGCATATGGTCACATTTATTATCACCTACGGCCAATTTTGGTTTAATTTTATGTGACCAAATCCCATAATAAATCAGTACTTGTGTGACTAAATGATACAAATCGTCACACAAACATGAAAATTAAGTGGCCATTGGATGGACAATAGTCACACAAAATACAAGTTTACTTGACATTACAGAGCATATGGTCACACTTATTATCACCTACGGCCACTTTTGGTTTAATTTTATGTGACCAAATCCCATAATAAATAAGTACTTGTGTGACTAAATGATACAAATCGTCACACAAACATGAAAATAAAGTGGCCATTGGATGGACAATAGTCACACAAAATACAAGTTTACTTGACATTACAGAGCATATGGTCACACTTATTATCACCTACGGCCACTTTTGGTTTAATTTTAATTGACCAAATCCCATAATAAATCAGTACTTGTGTGACTAAATGATACAAATCGTCACACAAACATGAAAATAAAGTGGCCATTAGATGGACAATAGTCACACAAAATACAAGTTTACTTGACATTACAGAGCATATGGTCACACTTATTATCACCTACGGCCACTTTTGGTTTAATTTTATGTGACCAAATCCGATAATAAGTCACTCCTTGTGTGACTAAATGATACAAATCGTCACACAAACATGAAAATAAAGTGGCCATTGGATGGACAATAGTAACACATAATAAATCACTACTTGTGTGACTAAATGATACAAATCGTCACACAAACATGAAAATAAAGTGGCCATTGGATGGACAATAGTCACACATAATAAATCACTACTTGTGTGACTAAATGATACAAATCGTCACACAAACATGAAAATAAAGTGGCCATTTGATGGAAAATAGTCACACAAAATACAAGTTTACTTGACATTACATAGCATATGGTCACACTTATTATCACCTACGGCCACTTTTCGTTTAATTTTATGTGACCAAATCCCATAATAAATCACTCCTTGTGTGACTAAATGATACAAATCGTCACACAAACATGAAAATAAAGTGGCCATTGGATGGACAATAGTAACACATAATAAATCACTACTTGTGTGACTAAATGATACAAATCGTCACACAAACATGAAAATAAAGTGGCCATTGGATGGACAATAGTCACACATAATAAATCACTACTTGTGTGACTAAATGATACAAATCGTCACACAAACATGAAAATAAAGTGGCCATTTGATGGAAAATAGTCACACAAAATACAAGTTTACTTGACATTACATAGCATATGGTCACACTTATTATCACCTACGGCCACTTTTCGTTTAATTTTATGTGACCAAATCCCATAATAAATCACTCCTTGTGTGACTAAATGATACAAATTGTCACACAAACATGAAAATAAAGTGGCCATTGGATGGACAATAGTCACACAAAATACAAGTTTACTTGACATTACATAGCATATGGTCACACTTATTATCACCTACGGCCACTTTTGGTTTAATTTTATGTGACCAAATCCCATAATAAATTAGTACTTGTGTGACTAAATGATACAAATCGTCACACAAACATGAAAATAAAGTTGCCATTGGATGGACAATAGTCACACAAAATACAAGTTTACTTGGCATTACAGAGCATATGGTCACACTTATTATCACCTACGGCCACTTTTGGTTTAATTTTATGTGACCAAATCCCATAATAAATAAGTACTTGTGTGACTAAATGATACAAATCGTCACACAAACATGAAAATAAAGTGACCATTGGATGGACAATAGTCACACAAAATACAAGTTTACTTGACATTACAGAGCATATGGTCACACTTATTATCACCTACGGCCACTTTTGGTTTAATTTTAATTGACCAAATCCCATAATAAATCAGTACTTGTGTGACTAAATGATACAAATCGTCACACAAACATGAAAATAAAGTGGCCATTAGATGGACAATAGTCACACAAAATACAAGTTTACTTGACATTACAGAGCATATGGTCACACTTATTATCACCTACGGCCACTTTTGGTTTAATTTTATGTGACCAAATCCGATAATAAGTCACTCCTTGTGTGACTAAATGATACAAATCGTCACACAAACATGAAAATAAAGTGGCCATTGGATGGACAATAGTCACACATAATAAATCACTACTTGTGTGACTAAATGATACAAATCGTCACACAAACATGAAAATAAAGTGGCCATTGGATGGACAATAGTCACACATAATAAATCACTACTTGTGTGACTAAATGATACAAATCGTCACACAAACATGAAAATAAAGTGGCCATTTGATGGAAAATAGTCACACAAAATACAAGTTTACTTGACATTACATAGCATATGGTCACACTTATTATCACCTACGGCCACTTTTCGTTTAATTTTATGTGACCAAATCCCATAATAAATCACTCCTTGTGTGACTAAATGATACAAATTGTCACACAAACATGAAAATAAAGTGGCCATTGGATGAAAAATAGTCACACAAAATACAAGTTTACTTGACATTACATAGCATATGGTCACACTTATTATCACCTACGGCCACTTTTGGTTTAATTTTATGTGACCAAATCCCATAATAAATTAGTACTTGTGTGACTAAATGATACAAATCGTCACACAAACATGAAAATAAAGTGGCCATTGGATGGACAATAGTCACACAAAATACAAGTTTACTTGACATTACATAGCATATGGTCACACTTATTATCACCTACGGCCACTTTTGGTTTAATTTTATGTGACCAAATTCCATAATAAATCACTCCTTGTGTGACTAAATGATACAAATTGTCACACAAACATGAAAATAAAGTGGCCATTGGATGGACAATAGTCACACAAAATACAAGTTTACTTGACATTACAGAGCATATAGTCACACTTATTATCACCTACGGCCACTTTTGGTTTAATTTTATGTGACCAAATCCCATAATAAATCACTCCTTGTGTGACTAAATGATACAAATCGTCACGCAAACATGAAAATAAAGTGGCCATTGGATGGACAATAGTCACACAAAATACAAGTTTACTTGACATTACAGAGCATATGGTCACATTTATTATCACCTACGGCCAATTTTGGTTTAATTTTATGTGACCAAATCCCATAATAAATCAGTACTTGTGTGACTAAATGATACAAATCGTCACACAAACATGAAAATTAAGTGGCCATTGGATGGACAATAGTCACACAAAATACAAGTTTACTTGACATTACAGAGCATATGGTCACACTTATTATCACCTACGGCCACTTTTGGTTTAATTTTATGTGACCAAATCCCATAATAAATAAGTACTTGTGTGACTAAATGATACAAATCGTCACACAAACATGAAAATAAAGTGGCCATTGGATGGACAATAGTCACACAAAATACAAGTTTACTTGACATTACAGAGCATATGGTCACACTTATTATCACCTACGGCCACTTTTGGTTTAATTTTAATTGACCAAATCCCATAATAAATCAGTACTTGTGTGACTAAATGATACAAATCGTCACACAAACATGAAAATAAAGTGGCCATTAGATGGACAATAGTCACACAAAATACAAGTTTACTTGACATTACAGAGCATATGGTCACACTTATTATCACCTACGGCCACTTTTGGTTTAATTTTATGTGACCAAATCCGATAATAAGTCACTCCTTGTGTGACTAAATGATACAAATCGTCACACAAACATGAAAATAAAGTGGCCATTGGATGGACAATAGTAACACATAATAAATCACTACTTGTGTGACTAAATGATACAAATCGTCACACAAACATGAAAATAAAGTGGCCATTGGATGGACAATAGTCACACATAATAAATCACTACTTGTGTGACTAAATGATACAAATCGTCACACAAACATGAAAATAAAGTGGCCATTTGATGGAAAATAGTCACACAAAATACAAGTTTACTTGACATTACATAGCATATGGTCACACTTATTATCACCTACGGCCACTTTTCGTTTAATTTTATGTGACCAAATCCCATAATAAATCACTCCTTGTGTGACTAAATGATACAAATTGTCACACAAACATGAAAATAAAGTGGCCATTGGATGGACAATAGTCACACAAAATACAAGTTTACTTGACATTACATAGCATATGGTCACACTTATTATCACCTACGGCCACTTTTGGTTTAATTTTATGTGACCAAATCCCATAATAAATTAGTACTTGTGTGACTAAATGATACAAATCGTCACACAAACATGAAAATAAAGTTGCCATTGGATGGACAATAGTCACACAAAATACAAGTTTACTTGGCATTACAGAGCATATGGTCACACTTATTATCACCTACGGCCACTTTTGGTTTAATTTTATGTGACCAAATCCCATAATAAATAAGTACTTGTGTGACTAAATGATACAAATCGTCACACAAACATGAAAATAAAGTGGCCATTGGATGGACAATAGTCACACAAAATACAAGTTTACTTGACATTACAGAGCATATGGTCACACTTATTATCACCTACGGCCACTTTTGGTTTAATTTTAATTGACCAAATCCCATAATAAATCAGTACTTGTGTGACTAAATGATACAAATCGTCACACAAACATGAAAATAAAGTGGCCATTAGATGGACAATAGTCACACAAAATACAAGTTTACTTGACATTACAGAGCATATGGTCACACTTATTATCACCTACGGCCACTTTTGGTTTAATTTTATGTGACCAAATCCGATAATAAGTCACTCCTTGTGTGACTAAATGATACAAATCGTCACACAAACATGAAAATAAAGTGGCCATTGGATGGACAATAGTCACACATAATAAATCACTACTTGTGTGACTAAATGATACAAATCGTCACACAAACATGAAAATAAAGTGGCCATTGGATGGACAATAGTCACACATAATAAATCACTACTTGTGTGACTAAATGATACAAATCGTCACACAAACATGAAAATAAAGTGGCCATTTGATGGAAAATAGTCACACAAAATACAAGTTTACTTGACATTACATAGCATATGGTCACACTTATTATCACCTACGGCCACTTTTCGTTTAATTTTATGTGACCAAATCCCATAATAAATCACTCCTTGTGTGACTAAATGATACAAATTGTCACACAAACATGAAAATAAAGTGGCCATTGGATGAAAAATAGTCACACAAAATACAAGTTTACTTGACATTACATAGCATATGGTCACACTTATTATCACCTACGGCCACTTTTGGTTTAATTTTATGTGACCAAATCCCATAATAAATTAGTACTTGTGTGACTAAATGATACAAATCGTCACACAAACATGAAAATAAAGTTGCCATTGGATGGACAATAGTCACACAAAATACAAGTTTACTTGACATTACAGAGCATATGGTCACACTTATTATCACCTACGGCCACTTTTGGTTTAATTTTATGTGAAAAAATCCCATAATAAATCAGTACTTGTGTGACTAAATGATACAAATCGTCACACAAACATGAAAATAAAGTGGCCATTGGATGGACAATAGTCACACAAAATACAAGTTTACTTGACATTACAGAGCATATGGTCACACTTATTATCACCTAGGGCCACTTTTGGTTTAATTTTATGTGACCAAATCCTATAATAAATCACTCCTTGTGTGACTAAATGATACAAATCGTCACACAAACATGAAAATAAAGTGGCCATTGGATGGACAATAGTCACACAAAATACAAGTTTACTTGACATTACAGAGCATATTGTCACACTTATTATCACCTACGGCCACTTTTGGTTTAATTTTATGTGACCAAATCCCATAATAAATCAGTACTTGTGTGACTAAATGATACAAATCGTCACACAAACATGAAAATAAAGTGGCCATTGGATGGACAATAGTCACACAAAATACTAGTTTACTTGACATTACAGAGCATATGGTCACATTTATTATCACCTACGACCACTTTTGGTTTAATTTTATGTGACCAAATCCCATAATAAATCACTCCTTGTGTGACTAAATGATACAAATCGTCACACAAACATGAAACTAAAGTGGCCATTAGATGGACAATAGTCACACATAATAAATCACTACTTGTGTGACTAAATGATACAAATCGTCACACAACAATGAAAATAAAGTGGCCATTGGATGGACAATAGTCACAAAAAATACAAGTTTACTTGACATTACAGAGCATATGGTCACCCTTATTATCACCTACGGCCACTTTTGGTTTAATTTTTTGTGACCAAATCCCATAATAAATCACTCCTTGTGTGACTAAATGATACAAATTGTCACACAAACATGAAAATAAAGTGGCCATTGGATGGACAATAGTCACACAAAATACAAGTTTACTTGACATTACAGAGCATATGGTCACACTTATTATCACCTCCGACCACTTTTCGTTTAATTTTATGTGACCAAATCCCATAAGAAATCAGTACTTGTGTGACTAAATGATACAAATCGTCACACAAACATGAAAATAAAGTGGCCATTGGATGGATAATAGTGACACAAAATACAAGTTTACTTGACATTACTGAGCATATGGTCACACTTATTATCACCTACGGCCACTTTTGGTTTAATTTTATGTGACCAAATCCCATAATAAATCAGTACTTGTGTGACTAAATGATACAAATCGTCACACAAACATGAAAATAAAGTGGCCATTAGATGGACAATAGTCACACAAAATACAAGTTTACTTGACATTACAGAGCATATGGTCACACTTATTATCACCTACGGCCACTTTTGGTTTAATTTTATGTGACCAAATCCCATAATAAATCAGTACTTGTGTGACTAAATGATACAAATCGTCACACAAACATGAAAATAAAGTGGCCATTGGATGGACAATAGTCACTCAAAATACAAGTTTACTTGACATTACAGAGCATATGGTCACACTTATTATCACCTACGGCCACTTTTGGTTTAATTTTATGTTGCCAAATCCCATAATAAATCACTCATTGTGTGACTAAATGATACAAATCGTCACACAAACATAAAAATAAAGTGGCCATTGGATGGACAATAGTCACACATAATAAATCACTACTTGTGTGACTAAATGATACAAATCGTCACACAACCATGATAATAAAGTGGCCATTGGATGGACAATAGTCACTCAAAATACAAGTTTACTTGACATTACAGAGCATATGGTCACACTTATTATCACCTACGGCCACTTTTGGTTTAATTTTATGTGACCAAATTCGATAATAAATCACTCCTTGGGTGACTAAATGATACAAATTGTCACACAAACATGAAAATAAAGTGGCCATTGGATGGACAATAGTCACACAAAATACAAGTTTACTTGACATTACAGAGCATATGGTCACACTTATTATCACCTACAGCCACTTTTGGTTTAATTTTATGTGACCAAATCCCATAAGAAATCAGTACTTGTGTGACTAAATGATACAAATCGTCACACAAACATGAAAATAAAGTGGCCATTGGATGGATAATAGTGACACAAAATACAAGTTTACTTGACATTACTGAGTATATGGTCACACTTATTATCACCTACGGCCACTTTTGGTTTAATTTTATGTGACCAAATCCCATAATAAATCAGTACTTGTGTGACTAAATGATACAAATCGTCACACAAACATGAAAATAAAGTGGCCATTAGATGGACAATAGTCACACAAAATACAAGTTTACTTGACATTACAGAGCATATGGTCACACTTATTATCACCTACGGCCACTTTTGGTTTAATTTTATGTGACCAAATCCCATAATAAATCAGTACTTGTGTGACTAAATGATACAAATCGTCACACAAACATGAAAATAAAGTGGCCATTGGATGGACAATAGTCACTCAAAATACAAGTTTACTTGACATTACAGAGCATATGGTCACACTTATTATCACCTACGACCACTTTTGGTTTAATTTTATGTTGCCAAATCCCATAATAAATCACTCATTGTGTGACTAAATGATACAAATCGTCACACAAACATGAAAATAAAGTGGCCATTGGATGGACAATAGTCACACATAATAAATCACTACTTGTGTGACTAAATGATACAAATCGTCACACAACCATGATAATAAAGTGGCCATTGGATGGACAATAGTCACTCAAAATACAAGTTTACTTGACATTACAGAGCATATGGTCACACTTATTATCACCTACGGCCACTTTTGGTTTAATTTTATGTGACCAAATTCCATAATAAATCACTCCTTGGGTGACTAAATGATACAAATTGTCACACAAACATGAAAATAAAATGGCCATTGGATGGACAATAGTCACACAAAATACAAGTTTACTTGACATTACAGAGCATATGGTCACACTTATTATCACCTACGGCCACTTTTGGTTTAATTTTATGTGACCAAATCCCATAAGAAATCAGTACTTGTGTGACTAAATGATACAAATCGTCACACAAACATGAAAATAAAGTGGCCATTGGATGGATAATAGTGACACAAAATACAAGTTTACTTGACATTACTGAGCATATGGTCACACTTATTATCACCTACGGCCACTTTTGGTTTAATTTTATGTGACCAAATCCCATAATAAATCAGTACTTGTGTGACTAAATGATACAAATCGTCACACAAACATGAAAATAAAGTGGCCATTGGATGGACAATAGTCACACAAAATACAAGTTTACTTGACATTACAGAGCATATGGTCACACTTATTATCACCTACGGCCACTTTTGGTTTAATTTTATGTGACCAAATCCCATAATAAATCAGTACTTGTGTGACTAAATGATACAAATCGTCACACAAACATGAAAATAAAGTGGCCATTGGATGGACAATAGTCACTGAAAATACAACTTTACTTGACATTACAGAGCATATGGTCACACTTATTATCACCTACGGCCACTTTTGGTTTAATTTTATGTTGCCAAATCCCATAATAAATCACTCATTGTGTGACTAAATGATACAAATCGTCACACAAACATGAAAATAAAGTGGCCATTGGATGGACAATAGTCACACATAATAAATCACTACTTGTGTGACTAAATGATACAAATCGTCACACAACCATGAAAATAAAGTGGCCATTGGATGGACAATAGTCACTCAAAATACAAGTTTACTTGACATTACAGAGCATATGGTCACACTTATTATCACCTACGGCCACTTTTGGTTTAATTTTATGTGACCAAATTCCATAATAAATCACTCCTTGTGTGACTAAATGATACAAATTGTCACACAAACATGAAAATAAAGTGGCCATTGGATGGACAATAGTCACACAAAATACAAGTTTACTTGACATTACAGAGCATATAGTCACACTTATTATCACCTACGGCCACTTTTGGTTTAATTTTATGTGACCAAATCCCATAATAAATCACTCCTTGTGTGACTAAATGATACAAATCGTCACACAAACATGAAAATAAAGTGGCCATTGGATGGACAATAGTCACACAAAATACAAGTTTACTTGACATTACAGAGCATATGGTCACATTTATTATCACCTACGGCCAATTTTGGTTTAATTTTATGTGACCAAATCCCATAATAAATCAGTACTTGTGTAACTAAATGATACAAATCGTCACACAAACATGAAAATTAAGTGGCCATTGGTTGGACAATAGTCACACAAAATACAAGTTTACTTGACATTACAGAGCATATGGTCACACTTATTATCACCTACGGCCACTTTTGGTTTAATTTTATGTGACCAAATCCCATAATAAATCAGTACTTGTGTGACTAAATGATACAAATCGTCACACAAACATGAAAATAAAGTGGCCATTAGATGGACAATAGTCACACAAAATACAAATTTACTTGACATTACAGAGCATATGGTCACACTTATTATCACCTATGGCCACTTTTGGTTTAATTTTATGTGACCAAATCCCATAATAACTCAGTACTTGTGTGACTAAATGATACAAATCGTCACACAAACATGAAAATAAAGTGGCCATTGGATGGATAATAGTGACACAAAATACAAGTTTACTTGACATTACAGAGCATATGGTCACACTTATTATCACCTACGGCCACTTTTGGTTTTATTTTATGTGACCAAATTCCATAATAAATCACTCCTTGTGTGACTAAATGATACAAATTGTCACACAAACATGAAAATAAAGTGGCCATTGGATGGACAATAGTCACACAAAATACAAGTTTACTTGACATTACAGAGCATATAGTCACACTTATTATCACCTACGGCCACTTTTGGTTTAATTTTATGTGACCAAATCCCATAATAAATCAGTACTTGTGTGACTAAATGATACAAATCGTCACACAAACATGAAAATAAATTGGCCATTGGATGGACAATAGTCACACAAAATACAAGTTTACTTGACATTACAGAGCATATGGTCACACTTATTATCACCTACGACCACTTTTGGTTTAATTTTATGTGACCAAATCCCATAAGAAATCAGTACTTGTGTGACTAAATGATACAAATCGTCACACAAACATGAAAATAAAGTGGCCATTGGATGGACAATAGTCACACAAAATACAAGTTTACTTGACATTACAGAGCATATGGTCACACTTATTATCACCTACGACCACTTTTGGTTTAATTTTATGTGACCAAATCCCATAAGAAATCAGTACTTGTGTGACTAAATGATACAAATCGTCACACAAACATGAAAATAAAGTGGCCATTGGATGGATAATAGTGACACAAAATACAAGTTTACTTGACATTACTGAGCATATGGTCACACTTATTATCACCTACGGCCACTTTTGGTTTAATTTTATGTGACCAAATCCCATAATAAATCAGTACTTGTGTGACTAAATGATACAAATCGTCACACAAACATGAAAATAAAGTGGCCATTAGATGGACAATAGTCACACAAAATACAAGTTTACTTGACATTACAGAGCATATGGTCACACTTATTATCACCTACGGCCACTTTTGGTTTAATTTTATGTGACCAAATCCCATAATAAATCAGTCCTTGTGTGACTAAATGATACAAATCGTCACACAAACATGAAAATAAAGTGGCCATTGGATGGACAATAGTCACACAAAATACAAGTTTACTTGACATTACAGAGCATATGGTCACACTTATTATCACCTACGACCACTTTTGGTTTAATTTTATGTGACCAAATCCCATAAGAAATCAGTACTTGTGTGACTAAATGATACAAATCGTCACACAAACATGAAAATAAAGTGGCCATTGGATGGATAATAGTGACACAAAATACAAGTTTACTTGACATTACAGAGCATATGGTCACACTTATTATCACCTACGGCCACTTTTGGTTTAATTTTATGTGACCAAATCCCATAATAAATCAGTACTTGTGTGACTAAATGATACAAATCGTCACACAAACATGAAAATAAAGTGGCCATTAGATGGACAATAGTCACACAAAATACAAGTTTACTTGACATTACAGAGCATATGGTCACACTTATTATCACCTACGGCCACTTTTGGTTTAATTTTATGTGACCAAATCCCATAATAAATCAGTACTTGTGTGACTAAATGATACAAATCGTCACACAAACATGAAAATAAAGTGGCCATTGGATGGACAATAGTCACTCAAAATACAAGTTTACTTGACATTACAGAGCATATGGTCACACTTATTATCACCTACGGCCACTTTTGGTTTAATTTTATGTTGCCAAATCCCATAATAAATCACTCATTGTGTGACTAAATGATACAAATCGTCACACAAACATGAAAATAAAGTGGCCATTGGATGGACAATAGTCACACATAATAAATCACTACTTGTGTGACTAAATGATACAAATCGTCACACAACCATGATAATAAAGTGGCCATTGGATGGACAATAGTCACTCAAAATACAAGTTTACTTGACATTACAGAGCATATGGTCACACTTATTATCACCTACGGCCACTTTTGGTTTAATTTTATGTGACCAAATTCCATAATAAATCACTCCTTGGGTGACTAAATGATACAAATTGTCACACAAACATGAAAATAAAGTGGCCATTGGATGGACAATAGTCACACAAAATACAAGTTTACTTGACATTACAGAGCATATGGTCACACTTATTATCACCTACGACCACTTTTGGTTTAATTTTATGTGACCAAATCCAATAATAACTTAGTACTTGTGTGACTAAATGATACAAATCGTCACACAAACATGAAAATAAAGTGGCCATTGGATGGATAATAGTGACACAAAATACAAGTTTACTTGACATTACAGAGCATATGGTCACACTTATTATCACCTACGGCCACTTTTGGTTTTATTTTATGTGACCAAATTCCATAATAAATCACTCCTTGTGTGACTAAATGATACAAATTGTCACACAAACATGAAAATAAAGTGGCCATTGGATGGACAATAGTCACACAAAATACAAGTTTACTTGACATTACAGAGCATATAGTCACACTTATTATCACCTACGGCCACTTTTGGTTTAATTTTATGTGACCAAATCCCATAATAAATCAGTACTTGTGTGACTAAATGATACAAATCGTCACACAAACATGAAAATAAATTGGCCATTGGATGGACAATAGTCACACAAAATACAAGTTTACTTGACATTACAGAGCATATGGTCACACTTATTATCACCTACGACCACTTTTGGTTTAATTTTATGTGACCAAATCCCATAAGAAATTAGTACTTGTGTGACTAAATGATACAAATCGTCACACAAACATGAAAATAAAGTGGCCATTGGATGGACAATAGTCACACAAAATACAAGTTTACTTGACATTACAGAGCATATGGTCACACTTATTATCACCTACGACCACTTTTGGTTTAATTTTATGTGACCAAATCCCATAAGAAATCAGTACTTGTGTGACTAAATGATACAAATCGTCATACAAACATGAAAATAAAGTGGCCATTGGATGGATAATAGTGACACAAAATACAAGTTTACTTGACATTACTGAGCATATGGTCACACTTATTATCACCTACGGCCACTTTTGGTTTAATTTTATGTGACCAAATCCCATAAGAAATCACTCCTTGTGTGACTAAATGATACAAATCGTCACACAAACATGAAAATAAAGTGGCCATTGGATGGACAATAGTCACACATAATACAAGTTTACTTGACATTACAGAGCATATGGTCACACTTATTATCACCTACGGCCACTTTTGGTTTAATTTTATGTGACCAAATCCCATAATAAATCACTCCTTGTGTGACTAAATGATACAAATCGTCACACAAACATGAAAATCAAGTGGCCATTGGATGGACAATAGTCACACAAAATACAAGTTTACTTGACATTACAGAGCATATGGTCACACATATTATCACCTACGACCACTTTTGGTTTAATTTTATGTGACCAAATCCCATAATAAATCAGTACTTGTGTGACTAAATGATACAAATCGTCACACAAACATGAAAATAAAGTGGCCATTAGATGGACAATAGTCACACAAAATACAAGTTTACTTGACATTACAGAGCATATGGTCACACTTATTATCACCTACGGCCACTTTTGGTTTAATTTTATGTAACCAAATCCCATAATAAATCAGTACTTGTGTGACTAAATGATACAAATCGTCACACAAACATGAAAATAAAGTGGCCATTGGATGGACAATAGTCACTCAAAATACAAGTTTACTTGACATTACAGAGCATATGGTCACACTTATTATCACCTACGGCCACTTTTGGTTTAATTTTATGTGATCAAATCCCATAATAAATCAGTACTTGTGTGACTAAATGATACAAATCGTCACACAAACATGAAAATAAAGTGGCCATTGGATGGACAATAGTCACTCAAAATACAAGTTTACTTGACATTACAGAGCATATGGTCACACTTATTATCACCTACGGCCACTTTTGGTTTAATTTTATGTTGCCAAATCCCATAATAAATCACTCATTGTGTGACTAAATGATACAAATCGTCACACAAACATGAAAATAAAGTGGCCATTGGATGGACAATAGTCACACATAATAAATCACTACTTGTGTGACTAAATGATACAAATCGTCACACAACCATGATAATAAAGTGGCCATTGGATGGACAATAGTCACTCAAAATACAAGTTTACTTGACATTACAGAGCATATGGTCACACTTATTATCACCTACGGCCACTTTTGGTTTAATTTTATGTGACCAAATTCCATAATAAATCACTCCTTGGGTGACTAAATGATACAAATTGTCACACAAACATGAAAATAAAGTGGCCATTGGATGGACAATAGTCACACAAAATACAAGTTTACTTGACATTACAGAGCATATGGTCACACTTATTATCACCTACGGCCACTTTTGGTTTAATTTTATGTGACCAAATCCCATAAGAAATCAGTACTTGTGTGACTAAATGATACAAATCGTCACACAAACATGAAAATAAAGTGGCCATTGGATGGATAATAGTGACACAAAATACAAGTTTACTTGACATTACTGAGCATATGGTCACACTTAATATCACCTACGGCCACTTTTGGTTTAATTTTATGTGACCAAATCCCATAATAAATCAGTACTTGTGTGACTAAATGATGCAAATCGTCACACAAACATGAAAATAAAGTGGCCATTGGATGGACAATAGTCACACAAATTACAAGTTTACTTGACATTACAGAGCATATGGTCACACTTATTATCACCTACGGCCACTTTTGGTTTAATTTTATGTGACCAAATCCCATAATAAATCAGTACTTGTGTGACTAAATGATACAAATCGTCACACAAACAAGAAAATAAAGTGGCCATTGGATGGACAATAGTCACTCAAAATACAAGTTTACTTGACATTACAGAGCATATGGTCACACTTATTATCACCTACGGCCACTTTTGGTTTAATTTTATGTTGCCAAATCCCATAATAAATCACTCATTGTGTGACTAAATGATACAAATCGTCACACAAACATGAAAATAAAGTGGCCATTGGATGGACAATAGTCACACATAATAAATCACTACTTGTGTGACTAAATGATACAAATCGTCACACAACCATGAAAATAAAGTGGCCATTGGATGGACAATAGTCACTCAAAATACAAGTTTACTTGACATTACAGAGCATATGGTCACACTTATTATCACCTACGGCCACTTTTGGTTTAATTTTATGTGACCAAATTCCATAATAAATCACTCCTTGTGTGACTAAATGATACAAATTGTCACACAAACATGAAAATAAAGTGGCCATTGGATGGACAATAGTCACACAAAATACAAGTTTACTTGACATTACAGAGCATATAGTCACACTTATTATCACCTACGGCCACTTTTGGTTTAATTTTATGTGACCAAATCCCATAATAAATCACTCCTTGTGTGACTAAATGATACAAATCGTCACACAAACATGAAAATAAAGTGGCCATTGGATGGACAATAGTCACACAAAATACAAGTTTACTTGACATTACAGAGCATATGGTCACATTTATTATCACCTACGGCCAATTTTGGTTTAATTTTATGTGACCAAATCCCATAATAAATCAGTACTTGTGTGACTAAATGATACAAATCGTCACACAAACATGAAAATTAAGTGGCCATTGGTTGGACAATAGTCACACAAAATACAAGTTTACTTGACATTACAGAGCATATGGTCACACTTATTATCACCTACGGCCACTTTTGGTTTAATTTTATGTGACCAAATCCCATAATAAATCAGTACTTGTGTGACTAAATGATACAAATCGTCACACAAACATGAAAATAAAGTGGCCATTAGATGGACAATAGTCACACAAAATACAAATTTACTTGACATTACAGAGCATATGGTCACACTTATTATCACCTATGGCCACTTTTGGTTTAATTTTATGTGACCAAATCCCATAATAACTCAGTACTTGTGTGACTAAATGATACAAATCGTCACACAAACATGAAAATAAAGTGGCCATTAGATGGACAATAGTCACACAAAATACAAGTTTACTTGACATTACAGAGCATATGGTCACACTTATTATCACCTACGGCCACTTTTGGTTTAATTTTATGTGACCAAATCCCATAATAAATCAGTACTTAAATGATACAAATCGTCACACAAACATGAAAATAAAGTGGCCATTGGATGGACAATAGTCACACATAATAAATCACTACTTGTGTGACTAAACGTTAGAAATCGTCACACAACCATGAAAATAAAGTGGCCATTGGATGGACAATAGTCACAGAAAATACAAGTTTACTTGACATTACAGAGCATATGGTCACACTTATTATCACCTACGGCCACTTTTGGTTTAATTTTATGTGACCAAATCCCATAATAAATCACTCCTTGTGTGACTAAATGATACAAATCGTCACACAAACATGAAAATAAAGTGGCCATTGGATGGACAATAGTCACACAAAATACAAGTTTACTTGACATTACAGAGCATATGGTCACACTTATTATCACCTACGGCCACTTTTGGTTTAATTTTATGTGAAAAAATCCCATAATAAATCAGTACTTGTGTGACTAAATGATACAAATCGTCACACAAACATGAAAATAAAGTGGCCATTGGATGGACAATAGTCACACAAAATACAAGTTTACTTGACATTACAGAGCATATGGTCACACTTATTATCACCTACGGCCACTTTTGGTTTAATTTTATGTGACCAAATCCTATAATAAATCACTCCTTGTGTGACTAAATGATATAATCGTCACACAAACATGAAAATAAAGTGGCCATTGGATGGACAATAGTCACACAAAATACAAGTTTACTTGACATTACAGAGCATATTGTCACACTTATTATCACCTACGGCCACTTTTGGTTTAATTTTATGTGACCAAATCCCATAATAAATCAGTACTTGTGTGACTAAATGATACAAATCGTCACACAAACATGAAAATAAAGTGGCCATTGGATGGACAATAGTCACACAAAATACAAGTTTACTTGACATTACAGAGCATATGGTCACATTTATTATCACCTACGACCACTTTTGGTTTAATTTTATGTGACCAAATCCCATAATAAATCACTCCTTGTGTGACTAAATGATACAAATCGTCACACAAACATGAAACTAAAGTGGCCATTAGATGGACAATAGTCACACATAATAAATCACTACTTGTGTGACTAAATGATACAAATCGTCACACAACAATGAAAATAAAGTGGCCATTGGATGGACAATAGTCACAAAAAATACAAGTTTACTTGACATTACAGAGCATATGGTCACCCTTATTATCACCTACGGCCACTTTTGGTTTAATTTTATGTGACCAAATCCCATAATAAATCACTCCTTGTGTGACTAAATGATACAAATTGTCACACAAACATGAAAATAAAGTGGCCATTGGATGGACAATAGTCACACAAAATACAAGTTTACTTGACATTACAGAGCATATGATCACACTTATTATCACCTACGACCACTTTTGGTTTAATTTTATGTGACCAAATCCCATAAGAAATCAGTACTTGTGTGACTAAATGATACAAATCGTCACACAAACATGAAAATAAAGTGGCCATTGGATGGATAATAGTGACACAAAATACAAGTTTACTTGACATTACTGAGCATATGGTCACACTTATTATCACCTACGGCCACTTTTGGTTTAATTTTATGTGACCAAATCCCATAATAAATCAGTACTTGTGTGACTAAATGATACAAATCGTCACACAAACATGAAAATAAAGTGGCCATTAGATGGACAATAGTCACACAAAATACAAGTTTTCTTGACATTACAGAGCATATGGTCACACTTATTATCACCTACGGCCACTTTTGGTTTAATTTTATGTGACCAAATCCCATAATAAATCAGTACTTGTGTGACTAAATGATACAAATCGTCACACAAACATGAAAATAAAGTGGCCATTGGATGGACAATAGTCACTCAAAATACAAGTTTACTTGACATTACAGAGCATATGGTCACTTTATTATCACCTACGGCCACTTTTGGTTTAATTTTATGTTGCCAAATCCCATAATAAATCACTCATTGTGTGACTAAATGATACAAATCGTCACACAAACATGAAAATAAAGTGGCCATTGGATGGACAATAGTCACACATAATAAATCACTACTTGTGTGACTAAATGATACAAATCGTCACACAACCATGAAAATAAAGTGGCCATTGGATGGATAATAGTCACTCAAAATACAAGTTTACTTGACATTATAGAGCATATGGTCACACTTATTATCACCTACGGCCACTTTTGGTTTAATTTTATGTGACCAAATTCCATAATAAATCACTCCTTGTGTGACTAAATGATACAAATTGTCACACAAACATGAAAATAAAGTGGCCATTGGATGGACAATAGTCACACAAAATACAAGTTTACTTGACATTACAGAGCATATGGTCACACTTATTATCACCTACGGCCACTTTTGGTTTAATTTTATGTGACCAAATCCCATAAGAAATCAGTACTTGTGTGACTAAATGATACAAATCGTCACACAAACATGAAAATAAAGTGGCCATTGGATGGATAATAGTGACACAAAATACAAGTTTACTTGACATTACTGAGCATATGGTCACACTTATTATCACCTACGGCCACTTTTGGTTTAATTTTATGTGACCAAATCCCATAATAAATCAGTACTTGTGTGACTAAATGATACAAATCGTCACACAAACATGAAAATAAAGTGGCCATTGGATGGACAATAGTCACACAAAATACAAGTTTACTTGACATTACAGAGCATATGGTCACACTTATTATCACCTACGGCCACTTTTGGTTTACTTTTATGTGACCAAATCCCATAATAAATCAGTACTTGTGTGACTAAATGATACAAATCGTCACACAAACATGAAAATAAAGTGGCCATTGGATGGACAATAGTCACTCAAAATACAAGTTTACTTGACATTACAGAGCATATGGTCACACTTATTATCACCTACGGCCACTTTTGGTTTAATTTTATGTTGCCAAATCCCATAATAAATCACTCATTGTGTGACTAAATGATACAAATCGTCACACAAACATGAAAATAAAGTTGCCATTGGATGGACAATAGTCACACATAATAAATCACTACTTGTGTGACTAAATGATACAAATCGTCACACAACCATGAAAATAAAGTGGCCATTGGATGGACAATAGTCACTCAAAATACAAGTTTACTTGACATTACAGAGCATATGGTCACACTTATTATCACCTACGGCCACTTTTGGTTTAATTTTATGTGACCAAATTCCATAATAAATCACTCCTTGTGTGACTAAATGATACAAATTGTCACACAAACATGAAAATAAAGTGGCCATTGGATGGACAATAGTCACACAAAATACAAGTTTACTTGACATTACAGAGCATATAGTCACACTTATTATCACCTACGGCCACTTTTGGTTTAATTTTATGTGACCAAATCCCATAATAAATCACTCCTTGTGTGACTAAATGATACAAATCGTCACACAAACATGAAAATAAAGTGGCCATTGGATGGACAATAGTCACACAAAATACAAGTTTACTTGACATTACAGAGCATATGGTCACACTTATTATCACCTACGGCCAATTTTGGTTTAATTTTATGTGACCAAATCCCATAATAAATCAGTACTTGTGTGACTAAATGATACAAATCGTCACACAAACATGAAAATAAAGTGGCCATTGGATGGACAATAGTCACACAAAATACAAGTTTACTTGACATTACAGAGCATATGGTCACACTTATTATCACCTACGGCCACTTTTGGTTTAATTTTATGTGACCAAATCCCATAATAAATCAGTACTTGTGTGACTAAATGATACAAATCGTCACACAAACATGAAAATAAAGTGGCCATTAGATGGACAATAGTCACACAAAATACAAATTTACTTGACATTACAGAGCATATGGTCACACTTATTATCACCTATGGCCACTTTTGGTTTAATTTTATGTGACCAAATCCCATAATAAATCAGAACTTGTGTGACTAAATGATACAAATCGTCACACAAACATGAAAATAAAGTGGCCATTAGATGGACAATGGTCACACAAAATACAAGTTTACTTGACATTACAGAGCATATGGTCACACTTATTATCACCTACGGCCACTTTTGGTTTAATTTTATGTGACCAAATCCCATAATAAATCACTACTTGTGTGACTAAATGATACAAATCGTCACACAAACATGAAAATAAAGTGGCCATTGGATGGACAATAGTCACACATAATAAATCACTACTTGTGTGACTAAATGTTACAAATCGTCACACAACCATGAAAATAAAGTGGCCATTGGATGGACAATAGTCACAGAAAATACAAGTTTACTTGACATTACAGAGCATATGGTCTCACTTATTATCACCTACGGCCACTTTTGGTTTAATTTTATGTGACCAAATCCCATAATAAATCACTCCTTGTGTGACTAAATGATACAAATCGTCACACAAACATGAAAATAAAGTGGCCATTAGATGGACAATAGTCACACAAAATACAAGTTTACTTGACATTACAGAGCATATGGTCACACTTATTATCACCTACGGCCACTTTTGGTTTAATTTTATGTGACCAAATCCCATAATAAATCACTCCTTGTGTGACTAAATGATACAAATCGTCACACAAACATGAAAATAAAGTGGCCATTGGATGGACAATAGTCACACAAAATACAAGTTTACTTGACATTACAGAGCATATGGTCACACTTATTATCACCTACGGCCACTTTTGGTTTAATTTTATGTGACCAAATCCTATAATAAATCACTCCTTGTGTGACTAAATGATACAAATCGTCACACAAACATGAAAATAAAGTGGCCATTGGATGGACAATAGTCACACAAAATACAAGTTTACTTGACATTACAGAGCATATTGTCACACTTATTATCACCTACGGCCATTTTTGGTTTAATTTTATGTGACCAAATCCCATAATAAATCAGTACTTGTGTGACTAAATGATACAAATCGTCACACAAACATGAAAATAAAGTGGCCATTGGATGGACAATAGTCACACAAAATACAAGTTTACTTGACATTACAGAGCATATGTTCACATTTATTATCACCTACGACCACTTTTGGTTTAATTTTATGTGACCAAATCCCATAATAAATCACTCCTTGTGTGACTAAATGATACAAATCGTCACACAAACATGAAACTAAAGTGGCCATTAGATGGACAATAGTCACACATAATAAATCACTACTTGTGTGACTAAATGATACAAATCGTCACACAACAATGAAAATAAAGTGGCCATTGGATGGACAATAGTCACAAAAAATACAAGTTTACTTGACATTACAGAGCATATGGTCACCCTTATTATCACCTACGGCCACTTTTGGTTTAATTTTATGTGACCAAATCCCATAATAAATCACTCCTTGTGTGACTAAATGATACAATTTGTCACACAAACATGAAAATAAAGTGGCCATTGGATGGACAATAGTCACACAAAATACAAGTTTACTTGACATTACAGAGCATATGGTCACACTTATTATCACCTACGACCACTTTTGGTTTAATTTTATGTGACCAAATCCCATAAGAAATCAGTACTTATGTGACTAAATGATACAAATCGTCACACAAACATGAAAATAAAGTGGCCATTGGATGGATAATAGTGACACAAAATACAAGTTTACTTGACATTACTGAGCATATGGTCACACTTATTATCACCTACGGCCACTTTTGGTTTAATTTTATGTGACCAAATCCCATAATAAATCAGTACTTGTGTGACTAAATGATACAAATCGTCACACAAACATGAAAATAAAGTGGCCATTAGATGGACAATAGTCACACAAAATACAAGTTTTCTTGACATTACAGAGCATATGGTCACACTTATTATCACCTACGGCCACTTTTGGTTTAATTTTATGTGACCAAATCCCATAATAAATCACTCCTTGTGTGACTAAATGATACAAATCGTCACACAAACATGAAAATAAAGTGACCATTGGATGGACAATAGTCACACAAAATACAAGTTTACTTGACATTACAGAGCATATGGTCACACTTATTATCACATACGGCCACTTTTGGTTTAATTTTATGTGAAAAAATCCCATAATAAATCAGTACTTGTGTTACTAAATGATACAAATCGTCACACAAACATGAAAATAAAGTGGCCATTGGATGGACAATAGTCACACAAAATACAAGTTTACTTGACATTACAGAGCATATGGTCACACTTATTATCACCTACGGCCACTTTTGGTTTAATTTTATGTGACCAAATCCCATAATAAATCACTCCTTGTGTGACTAAATGATACAAATCGTCACACAAACATGAAAATAAAGTGGCCATTGGATGGACAATAGTCACACAAAATACAAGTTTACTTGACTCTACAGAGCATATTGTCACACTTATTATCACCTACGGCCACTTTTGGTTTAATTTTATGTGACCAAATCCCATAATAAATCAGTACTTGTGTGACTAAATGATACAAATCGTCACACAAACATGAAAATAAAGTGGCCATTGGATGGACAATAGTCACACAAAATACAAGTTTACTTGACATTACAGAGCATATGGTCACATTTATTATCACCTACAACCACTTTTGGTTTAATTTTATGTGACCAAATCCCATAATAAATCACTCCTTGTGTGACTAAATGATATAAATCGTCACACAAACATGAAACTAAAGTGTCCATTAGATGGACAATAGTCACACATAATAAATCACTACTTGTGTGACTAAATGATACAAATCGTCACACAACAATGAAAATAAAGTGGCCATTGGATGGACAATAGTCACAAAAAATACAAGTTTACTTGACATTACAGAGCATATGGTCACACTTATTATCACCTACGGCCACTTTTGGTTTAATTTTATGTGACCAAATCCCATAATAAATCACTCCTTGTGTGACTAAATGATACAAATTGTCACACAAACATGAAAATAAAGTGGCCATTGGATGGATAATAGTCACACAAAATACAAGTTTACTTGACATTACAGAGCATATGGTCACACTTATTATCACCTACGGCCACTTTTGGTTTAATTTTATGTGACCAAATCCCATAATAAATCAGTACTTGTGTGACTAAATGATACAAATCGTCACACAAACATGAAAATAAAGTGGCCATTAGATGGACAATAGTCACACAAAATACAAATTTACTTGACATTACAGAGCATATGGTCACACTTATTATCACCTATGGCCACTTTTGGTTTAATTTTATGTGACCAAATCCCATAATAAATCAGAACTTGTGTGACTAAATGATACAAATCGTCACACAAACATGAAAATAAAGTGGCCATTAGATGGACAATGGTCACACAAAATACAAGTTTACTTGACATTACAGAGCATATGGTCACACTTATTATCACCTACGGCCACTTTTGGTTTAATTTTATGTGACCAAATCCCATAATAAATCACTCCTTGTGTGACTAAATGATACAAATCGTCACACAAACATGAAAATAAAGTGGCCATTGGATGGACAATAGTCACACATAATAAATCACTACTTGTGTGACTAAATGTTACAAATCGTCACACAACCATGAAAATAAAGTGGCCATTGGATGGACAATAGTCACAGAAAATACAAGTTTACTTGACATTACAGAGCATATGGTCTCACTTATTATCACCTACGGCCACTTTTGGTTTAATTTTATGTGACCAAATCCCATAATAAATCACTCCTTGTGTGACTAAATGATACAAATCGTCACACAAACATGAAAATAAAGTGACCATTGGATGGACAATAGTCACACAAAATACAAGTTTACTTGACATTACAGAGCATATGGTCACACTTATTATCACATACGGCCACTTTTGGTTTAATTTTATGTGACCAAATCCCATAATAAATCAGTACTTGTGTGACTAAATGATACAAATCGTCACACAAACATGAAAATAAAGTGGCCATTAGATGGACAATAGTCACACAAAATACAAATTTACTTGACATTACAGAGCATATGGTCACACTTATTATCACCTATGGCCACTTTTGGTTTAATTTTATGTGACCAAATCCCATAATAAATCAGAACTTGTGTGACTAAATGATACAAATCGTCACACAAACATGAAAATAAAGTGGCCATTAGATGGACAATGGTCACACAAAATACAAGTTTACTTGACATTACAGAGCATATGGTCACACTTATTATCACCTACGGCCACTTTTGGTTTAATTTTATGTGACCAAATCCCATAATAAATCACTCCTTGTGTGACTAAATGATACAAATCGTCACACAAACATGAAAATAAAGTGGCCATTGGATGGACAATAGTCACACATAATAAATCACTACTTGTGTGACTAAATGTTACAAATCGTCACACAACCATGAAAATAAAGTGGCCATTGGATGGACAATAGTCACAGAAAATACAAGTTTACTTGACATTACAGAGCATATGGTCTCACTTATTATCACCTACGGCCACTTTTGGTTTAATTTTATGTGACCAAATCCCATAATAAATCACTCCTTGTGTGACTAAATGATATAAATCGTCACACAAACATGAAAATAAAGTGACCATTGGATGGACAATAGTCACACAAAATACAAGTTTACTTGACATTACAGAGCATATGGTCACACTTATTATCACATACGGCCACTTTTGGTTTAATTTTATGTGAAAAAATCCCATAATAAATCAGTACTTGTGTTACTAAATGATACAAATCGTCACACAAACATGAAAATAAAGTGGCCATTGGATGGACAATAGTCACACAAAATACAAGTTTACTTGACATTACAGAGCATATGGTCACACTTATTATCACCTACGGCCACTTTTGGTTTAATTTTATGTGACCAAATCCCATAATAAATCACTCCTTGTGTGACTAAATGATACAAATCGTCACACAAACATGAAAATAAAGTGGCCATTGGATGGACAATAGTCACACAAAATACAAGTTTACTTGACTCTACAGAGCATATTGTCACACTTATTATCACCTACGGCCACTTTTGGTTTAATTTTATGTGACCAAATCCCATAATAAATCAGTACTTGTGTGACTAAATGATACAAATCGTCACACAAACATGAAAATAAAGTGGCCATTGGATGGACAATAGTCACACAAAATACAAGTTTACTTGACATTACAGAGCATATGGTCACATTTATTATCACCTACAACCACTTTTGGTTTAATTTTATGTGACCAAATCCCATAATAAATCACTCCTTGTGTGACTAAATGATACAAATCGTCACACAAACATGAAACTAAAGTGTCCATTAGATGGACAATAGTCACACATAATAAATCACTACTTGTGTGACTAAATGATACAAATCGTCACACAACAATGAAAATAAAGTGGCCATTGGATGGACAATAGTCACAAAAAATACAAGTTTACTTGACATTACAGAGCATATGGTCACACTTATTATCACCTACGGCCACTTTTGGTTTAATTTTATGTGACCAAATCCCATAATAAATCACTCCTTGTGTGACTAAATGATACAAATTGTCACACAAACATGAAAATAAAGTGGCCATTGGATGGACAATAGTCACACAAAATACAAGTTTACTTGACATTACAGAGCATATGGTCACACTTATTATCACCTACGGCCACTTTTGGTTTAATTTTATGTGACCAAATCCCATAAGAAATCAGTACTTGTGTGACTAAATGATACAAATCGTCACACAAACATGAAAATAAAGTGGCCATTGGATGGATAATAGTGACACAAAATACAAGTTTACTTGACATTACTGAGCATATGGTCACACTTATTATCACCTACGGCCACTTTTGGTTTAATTATATGTGACCAAATCCCATAATAAATCAGTACTTGTGTGACTAAATGATAGAAATCGTCACACAAACATGAAAATAAAGTGGCCATTGGATGGACAATAGTCACACAAAATACAAGTTTACTTGACATTACAGAGCATATGGTCACACTTATTATCACCTACGGCCACTTTTGGTTTAATTTTATGTGACCAAATCCCATAATAAATCAGTACTTGTGTGACTAAATGATACAAATCGTCACACAAACATGAAAATAAAGTGGCCATTGGATGGACAATAATCAGACAAAATACAAGTTTACTTGACATTACAGAGCATATGGTCACACTTATTATCACCTACGGCCACTTTTGGTTTAATTTTATGTTGCCAAATCCCATAATAAATCACTCCTTGTGTGACTAAATGATACAAATCATCACACAAACATGAAAATAAAGTGGCCATTGGATGGACAATAGTCACACATAATAAATCACTACTTGTGTGACTAAATGATACAAATCGTCACACAACCATGAAAATAAAGTGGCCATTGAATGGACAATAGTCACACAAAATACAAGTTTACTTGACATTACAGAGCATATGGTCACACTTATTATCACCTACGGCCACTTTTGGTTTAATTTTATGTGACCAAATTCCATAATAAATCACTCCTTGTGTGACTAAATGATACAAATTGTCACACAAACATGAAAATAAAGTGGCCATTGGATGGACAATAGTCACACAAAATACAAGTTTACTTGACATTACAGAGCATATGGTCACACTTATTATCACCTACGGCCACTTTTGGTTTAATTTTATGTGACCGAATTCCATAATAAATCACTCCTTGTGTGACTAAATGATACAAATCGTCACACAAACATGAAAATAAAGTGGCCATTGGATGGACAATAGTCACACAAAATACAAGTTTACTTGACATTACAGAGCATATGGTCACACTTATTATCACCTACGGCCAATTTTGGTTTAATTTTATGTGACCAAATCCCATAATAAATCAGTACTTGTGTGACTAAATGATACAAATCGTCACACAAACATGAAAATAAAGTGGCCATTGGATGGACAATAGTCACACAAAATACAAGTTTACTTGACATTACAGAGCATATGGTCACACTTATTATCACCTACGGCCACTTTTGGTTTAATTTTATGTGACCAAATCCCATAATAAATCACTCCTTGTGTGACTAAATGATACAAATCGTCACACAAACATGAAAATAAAGTGGTCATTGAATGGACAATAGTCACACAAAATACAAGTTTACTTGACATTACAGAGCATATGGTCAAACTTATTATCACCTACGGCCACTTTTGGTTTAATTTTATGTGACCAAATCCCATAATAAATCAGTACTTGTGTGACTAAATGATACAAATCGTCACACAAACATGAAAATAAAGTGGCCATTGGATGGAAAATAGTCACACAAAATACAAGTTTACTTGACATTACAGAGCATATGGTCACACTTATTATCACCTACGGCCACTTTTGGTTTAATTTTATGTGACCAAATTCCATAATAAATCACTCCTTGTGTGACTAAATGATACAAATTGTCACACAAACATGAAAATAAAGTGGCCATTGGATGGACAATAGTCACACAAAATACAAGTTTACATGACATTACAGAGCATATGGTCACACTTATTATCACCTACGGCCACTTTTGGTTTAATTTTATGTGACCAAATCCCATAATAAATCACTCCTTGTGTGACTAAATGATACAAATCGTCACACAAACATGAAAATAAAGTGGCCATTGGATGGACAATAGTCACACAAAATACAAGTTTACTTGACATTACAGAGCATATGGTCACACTTATTATCACCTACGGCCAATTTTGGTTTAATTTTATGTGACCAAATCCCATAATAAATCAGTACTTGTGTGACTAAATGATACAAATCGTCACACAAACATGAAAATAAAGTGGCCATTGGATGGACAATAGTCACACAAAATACAAGTTTACTTGACATTACAGAGCATATGGTCACACTTATTATCACCTACGGCCACTTTTGGTTTAATTTTATGTGACCAAATCACATAATAAATCAGTACTTGTGTGACTAAATGATACAAATCGTCACACAAACATGAAAATAAAGTGGCCATTGGATGGACAATAGTCACACAAAATACAAGTTTACTTAACATTACAGAGCATATGGTCACACTTATTATCACCTACGGCCACTTTTGGTTTAATTTTATGTGACCAAATCCCATAATAAATCAGTACTTGTGTGACTAAATGATACAAATCGTCACACAAACATGAAAATAAAGTGGCCATTGGTTGGACAATAGTCACATAAAATACAAGTTTACTTGACATTACAGAGCATATGGCCACACTTATTATCACCTACGGCCACTTTTGGTTTAATTTTATGTGACCAAATCCCATAATAAATCACTCCTTGTGTGACTAAATGATACAAATCGTCACACAAACATGAAAATAAAGTGGCCATTGGATGGACAATAGTCACTCAAAATACAAGTTTACTTGACATTACATAGCATATGGTCACACTTATTATCACCTACGGCCACTTTTGGTTTAATTTTATGTTGCCAAATCCCATAATAAATCACTCCTTGTGTGACTAAACGATACAAATCATCACACAAACATGAAAATAAAGTGGCCATTAGATGGACAATAGTCACACATAATAAATCACTACTTGTGTGACTAAATGATACAAATCGTCACACAACCATGAAAATAAAGTGGCCATTGGATGGACAATAGTCACTCAAAATACAAGTTTACTTGACATTACAGAGCATATGGTCACACTTATTATCACCTACGACCACTTTTGGTTTAATTTTATGTGACCAAATCCCATAATAAATCACTCCTTGTGTGACTAAATGATACAAATTGTCACACAAACATGAAAATAAAGTGGCCATTGGATGGACAATAGTCACACAAAATACAAGTTTACTTGACATTACAGAGCATATGGTCACACTTATTATCACCCACGGCCACTTTTGGTTTAATTTTATGTAACCAAATCCCATAATAAATCACTCCTTGTGTGACTAAATGATACAAATCGTCACACAAACATGAAAATAAAGTGGCCATTGGATGGACAATAGTCACACAAAATACAAGTTTACTTGACATTACAGAGCATATGGTCACACTTATTATCACCTACGGCCACTTTTGGTTTAATTTTATGTGACCAAATCCCATAATAAATCAGTACTTGTGTGACTAAATGATACAAATCGTCACACAAACATGAAAATAAAGTGGCCATTGGATGGACAATAGTCACACAAAATACAAGTTTACTTGACATTACAGAGCATATGGTCACACTTATTATCACCTACGACCACTTTTGGTTTAATTTTATGTGACCAAATCCCATAATAAATCACTCCTTGTGTGATTAAGTGATACAAATCGTCACACAAACATGAAACTAAAGTGGCCATTAGATGGACAATAGTCACACATAATAAATCACTACTTGTGTGACTAAATGATACAAATCGTCACACAACAATGAAAATAAAGTGGCCATTGGATGGACAATAGTCACACAAAATACAAGTTTACTTGACATTACAGAGCATATGGTCACACTTATTATCACATACGGCCACTTTTGGTTTAATTTTATGTGACCAAATCCCATAAGAAAATCACTCCTTGTGTGACTAAATGATACAAATCGTCACACAAACATGAAAATAAAGTGGCCATTGGATGGACAATAGTCACACAAAATACAAGTTTACTTGACATTACAGAGCATATGGTCACACTTATTATCACCTACGGCCAATTTTGGTTTAATTTTATGTGACCAAATCCCATAATAAATAAGTACTTGTGTGACTAAATGATACAAATCGTCACACAAACATGAAAATAAAGTGGCCATTGGATGGACAATAGTCACACAAAATACAAGTTTACTTGACATTACAGAGCATATGGTCACACTTATTATCACCTTGGCCACTTTTGGTTTAATTTTATGTGACCAAATCCCATAATAAATCACTCCTTGTGTGACTAAATGATACAAATCGTCACACAAACATGAAAATAAAGTGGCCATTGGATGGACAATAGTCACACAAAATACAAGTTTACTTAACATTACAGAGCATATGGTCACACTTATTATCACCTACGGCCACTTTTGGTTTAATTTTATGTGACCAAATCCCATAATAAATCAGTACTTGTGTGACTAAATGATACAAATCGTCACACAAACATGAAAATAAAGTGGCCATTGGATGGACAATAGTCACACAAAATACAAGTTTACTTGACATTACAGAGCATATGGTCACACTTATTATCACCTACGGCCACTTTTGGTTTAATTTTATGTGACCAAATCCCATAATAAATCACTCCTTGTGTGACTAAATGATACAAATCGTCACACAAACATGAAAATAAAGTGGCCATTGGATGGACAATAGTCACTCAAAATACAAGTTTACTTGACATTACAGAGCATATGGTCACACTTATTATCACCTACGGCCACTTTTGGTTTAATTTTATGTTGCCAAATCCCATAATAAATCACTCCTTGTGTGACTAAATGATACAAATCGTCACACAAACATGAAAATAAAGTGGCCATTAGATGGACAATAGTCACACATAATAAATCACTACTTGTGTGACTAAATGATACAAATCGTCACACAACCATGAAAATAAAGTGGCCATTGGATGGACAATAGTCACTCAAAATACAAGTTTACTTGACATTACAGAGCATATGGTCACACTTATTATCACCTACGGCCACTTTTGGTTTAATTTTATGTGACCAAATCCCATAATAAATCACTCCTTGTGTGACTAAATGATACAAATTGTCACACAAACATGAAAATAAAGTGGCCATTGGATGGACAATAGTCATACAAAATACAAGTTTACTTGACATTACAGAGCATATGGTCACACTTATTATCACCCACGGCCACTTTTGGTTTAATTTTATGTAACCAAATCCCATAATAAATCACTCCTTGTGTGACTAAATGATACAAATCGTCACACAAACATGAAAATAAAGTGGTCATTGGATGGACAATAGTCACACAAAATACAATTTTACTTGACATTACAGAGCACATGGTCAAACTTATTATCACCTACGGCCACTTTTGGTTTAATTTTATGTGACCAAATCCCATAATAAATCAGTACTTGTGTGACTAAATGATACAAATCGTCACACAAACATGAAAATAAAGTGGCCATTGGATGGACAATAGTCACACAAAATACAAGTTTACTTGACATTACAGAGCATATGGTCACACTTATTATCACCTACGACCACTTTTGGTTTAATTTTATGTGACCAAATCCCATAATAAATCACTCCTTGTGTGATTAAGTGATACAAATCGTCACACAAACATGAAACTAAAGTGGCCATTAGATGGACAATAGTCACACATAATAAATCACTACTTGTGTGACTAAATGATACAAATCGTCACACAACAATGAAAATAAAGTGGCCATTGGATGGACAATAGTCACACAAAATACAAGTTTACTTGACATTACAGAGCATATGGTCACACTTATTATCACATACGGCCACTTTTGGTTTAATTTTATGTGACCAAATCCCATAAGAAAATCACTCCTTGTGTGACTAAATGATACAAATCGTCACACAAACATGAAAATAAAGTGGCCATTGGATGGACAATAGTCACACAAAATACAAGTTTACTTGACATTACAGAGCATATGGTCACACTTATTATCACCTACGGCCAATTTTGGTTTAATTTTATGTGACCAAATCCCATAATAAATAAGTACTTGTGTGACTAAATGATACAAATCGTCACACAAACATGAAAATAAAGTGGCCATTGGATGGACAATAGTCACACAAAATACAAGTTTACTTGACATTACAGAGCATATGGTCACACTTATTATCACCTAGGCCACTTTTGGTTTAATTTTATGTGACCAAATCCCATAATAAATCACTCCTTGTGTGACTAAATGATACAAATCGTCACACAAACATGAAAATAAAGTGGCCATTGGATGGACAATAGTCACACAAAATACAAGTTTACTTAACATTACAGAGCATATGGTCACACTTATTATCACCTACGGCCACTTTTGGTTTAATTTTATGTGACCAAATCCCATAATAAATCAGTACTTGTGTGACTAAATGATACAAATCGTCACACAAACATGAAAATAAAGTGGCCATTGGATGGACAATAGTCACACAAAATACAAGTTTACTTGACATTACAGAGCATATGGTCACACTTATTATCACCTACGGCCACTTTTGGTTTAATTTTATGTGACCAAATCCCATAATAAATCACTCCTTGTGTGACTAAATGATACAAATCGTCACACAAACATGAAAATAAAGTGGCCATTGGATGGACAATAGTCATACAAAATACAAGTTTACTTGACATTACAGAGCATATGGTCACACTTATTATCACCTACGGCCACTTTTGGTTTAATTTTATGTTGCCAAATCCCATAATAAATCACTCCTTGTGTGACTAAATGATACAAATCGTCACACAAACATGAAAATAAAGTGGCCATTAGATGGACAATAGTCACACATAATAAATCACTACTTGTGTGACTAAATGATACAAATCGTCACACAACCATGAAAATAAAGTGGCCATTGGATGGACAATAGTCACTCAAAATACAAGTTTACTTGACATTACAGAGCATATGGTCACACTTATTATCACCTACGGCCACTTTTGGTTTAATTTTATGTGACCAAATCCCATAATAAATCACTCCTTGTGTGACTAAATGATACAAATTGTCACACAAACATGAAAATAAAGTGGCCATTGGATGGACAATAGTCATACAAAATACAAGTTTACTTGACATTACAGAGCATATGGTCACACTTATTATCACCCACGGCCACTTTTGGTTTAATTTTATGTAACCAAATCCCATAATAAATCACTCCTTGTGTGACTAAATGATACAAATCGTCACACAAACATGAAAATAAAGTGGTCATTGGATGGACAATAGTCACACAAAATACAATTTTACTTGACATTACAGAGCACATGGTCAAACTTATTATCACCTACGGCCACTTTTGGTTTAATTTTATGTGACCAAATCCCATAATAAATCAGTACTTGTGTGACTAAATGATACAAATCGTCACACAAACATGAAAATAAAGTGGCCAT
Organism: Pseudognaphalium luteoalbum; assembly: GCA_963422505.1. NCBI lineage: Eukaryota > Viridiplantae > Streptophyta > Magnoliopsida > Asterales > Asteraceae > Pseudognaphalium > Pseudognaphalium luteoalbum. The sequence goes on along the minus strand of OY730193.1, from coordinate 53,214,603 downwards.
TGGATGGACAATAGTCACACAAAATACAAGTTTACTTGACATTACAGAGCATATGGTCACACTTATTATCACCTACGACCACTTTTGGTTTAATTTTATGTGACCAAATCCCATAATAAATCACTCCTTGTGTGATTAAGTGATACAAATCGTCACACAAACATGAAACTAAAGTGGCCATTAGATGGACAATAGTCACACATAATAAATCACTACTTGTGTGACTAAATGATACAAATCGTCACACAACAATGAAAATAAAGTGGCCATTGGATGGACAATAGTCACACAAAATACAAGTTTACTTGACATTACAGAGCATATGGTCACACTTATTATCACATACGGCCACTTTTGGTTTAATTTTATGTGACCAAATCCCATAAGAAAATCACTCCTTGTGTGACTAAATGATACAAATCGTCACACAAACATGAAAATAAAGTGGCCATTGGATGGACAATAGTCACACAAAATACAAGTTTACTTGACATTACAGAGCATATGGTCACACTTATTATCACCTACGGCCAATTTTGGTTTAATTTTATGTGACCAAATCCCATAATAAATAAGTACTTGTGTGACTAAATGATACAAATCGTCACACAAACATGAAAATAAAGTGGCCATTGGATGGACAATAGTCACACAAAATACAAGTTTACTTGACATTACAGAGCATATGGTCACACTTATTATCACCTAGGCCACTTTTGGTTTAATTTTATGTGACCAAATCCCATAATAAATCACTCCTTGTGTGACTAAATGATACAAATCGTCACACAAACATGAAAATAAAGTGGCCATTGGATGGACAATAGTCACACAAAATACAAGTTTACTTAACATTACAGAGCATATGGTCACACTTATTATCACCTACGGCCACTTTTGGTTTAATTTTATGTGACCAAATCCCATAATAAATCAGTACTTGTGTGACTAAATGATACAAATCGTCACACAAACATGAAAATAAAGTGGCCATTGGATGGACAATAGTCACACAAAATACAAGTTTACTTGACATTACAGAGCATATGGTCACACTTATTATCACCTACGGCCACTTTTGGTTTAATTTTATGTGACCAAATCCCATAATAAATCACTCCTTGTGTGACTAAATGATACAAATCGTCACACAAACATGAAAATAAAGTGGCCATTGGATGGACAATAGTCACTCAAAATACAAGTTTACTTGACATTACAGAGCATATGGTCACACTTATTATCACCTACGGCCACTTTTGGTTTAATTTTATGTTGCCAAATCCCATAATAAATCACTCCTTGTGTGACTAAATGATACAAATCGTCACACAAACATGAAAATAAAGTGGCCATTAGATGGACAATAGTCACACATAATAAATCACTACTTGTGTGACTAAATGATACAAATCGTCACACAACCATGAAAATAAAGTGGCCATTGGATGGACAATAGTCACTCAAAATACAAGTTTACTTGACATTACAGAGCATATGGTCACACTTATTATCACCTACGGCCACTTTTGGTTTAATTTTATGTGACCAAATCCCATAATAAATCACTCCTTGTGTGACTAAATGATACAAATTGTCACACAAACATGAAAATAAAGTGGCCATTGGATGGACAATAGTCACACAAAATACAAGTTTACTTGACATTACAGAGCATATGGTCACACTTATTATCACCCACGGCCACTTTTGGTTTAATTTTATGTAACCAAATCCCATAATAAATCACTCCTTGTGTGACTAAATGATACAAATCGTCACACAAACATGAAAATAAAGTGGTCATTGGATGGACAATAGTCACACAAAATACAATTTTACTTGACATTACAGAGCACATGGTCAAACTTATTATCACCTACGGCCACTTTTGGTTTAATTTTATGTGACCAAATCCCATAATAAATCAGTACTTGTGTGACTAAATGATACAAATCGTCACACAAACATGAAAATAAAGTGGCCATTGGATGGAAAATAGTCACACAAAATACAAGTTTACTTGACATTACAGAGCATATGGTCACACTTATTATCACCTACGGCCACTTTTGGTTTAATTTTATGTGACCAAATTCCATAATAAATCACTCCTTGTGTGACTAAATGATACAAATTGTCACACAAACATGAAAATAAAGTGGCCATTGGATGGACAATAGTCACACAAAATAAAAGTTTACATGACATTACAGAGCATATGGTCACACTTATTATCACCTACGGCCACTTTTGGTTTAATTTTATGTGACCAAATCCCATAATAAATCACTCCTTGTGTGACTAAATGATACAAATCGTCACACAAACATGAAAATAAAGTGGCCATTGGATGGACAATAGTCACACAAAATACAAGTTTACTTGACATTACAGAGCATATGGTCACACTTATTATCACCTACGGCCAATTTTGGTTTAATTTTATGTGACCAAATCCCATAATAAATCAGTACTTGTGTGACTAAATGATACAAATTGTCACACAAACATGAAAATAAAGTGGCCATTGGATGGACAATAGTCACACAAAATACAAGTTTACTTGACATTACAGAGCATATGGTCACACTTATTATCACCTACGGCCACTTTTGGTTTAATTTTATGTGACCAAATCACATAATAAATCAGTACTTGTGTGACTAAATGATACAAATCGTCACACAAACATGAAAATAAAGTGGCCATTGGATGGACAATAGTCACACAAAATACAAGTTTACTTAACATTACAGAGCATATGGTCACACTTATTATCACCTACGGCCACTTTTGGTTTAATTTTATGTGACCAAATCCCATAATAAATCAGTACTTGTGTGACTAAATGATACAAATCGTCACACAAACATGAAAATAAAGTGGCCATTGGTTGGACAATAGTCACACAAAATACAAGTTTACTTGACATTACAGAGCATATGGCCACACTTATTATCACCTACGGCCACTTTTGGTTTAATTTTATGTGACCAAATCCCATAATAAATCACTCCTTGTGTGACTAAATGATACAAATCGTCACACAAACATGAAAATAAAGTGGCCATTGGATGGACAATAGTCACTCAAAATACAAGTTTACTTGACATTACATAGCATATGGTCACACTTATTATCACCTACGGCCACTTTTGGTTTAATTTTATGTTGCCAAATCCCATAATAAATCACTCCTTATGTGACTAAATGATACAAATCGTCACACAAACATGAAAATAAAGTGGCCATTAGATGGACAATAGTCACACATAATAAATCACTACTTGTGTGACTAAATGATACAAATCGTCACACAACCATGAAAATAAAGTGGCCATTGGATGGACAATAGTCACTCAAAATACAAGTTTACTTGACATTACAGAGCATATGGTCACACTTATTATCACCTACGGCCACTTTTGGTTTAATTTTATGTGACCAAATCCCATACTAAATCACTCCTTGTGTGACTAAATGATACAAATTGTCACACAAACATGAAAATAAAGTGGCCATTGGATGGACAATAGTCACACAAAATAAAAGTTTACATGACATTACAGAGCATATGGTCACACTTATTATCACCTACGGCCACTTTTGGTTTAATTTTATGTGACCAAATCCCATAATAAATCACTCCTTGTGTGACTAAATGATACAAATCGTCACACAAACATGAAAATAAAGTGGCCATTGGATGGACAATAGTCACACAAAATACAAGTTTACTTGACATTACAGAGCATATGGTCACACTTATTATCACCTACGGCCACTTTTGGTTTAATTTTATGTGACCAAATCCCATAATAAATCACTCCTTGTGTGACTAAATGATACAAATCGTCACACAAACATGAAAATAAAGTGGCCATTGGATGGACAATAGTCATACAAAATACAAGTTTACTTGACATTACAGAGCATATGGTCACACTTATTATCACCTACGGCCACTTTTGGTTTAATTTTATGTTGCCAAATCCCATAATAAATCACTCCTTGTGTGACTAAATGATACAAATCGTCACACAAACATGAAAATAAAGTGGCCATTAGATGGACAATAGTCACACATAATAAATCACTACTTGTGTGACTAAATGATACAAATCGTCACACAACCATGAAAATAAAGTGGCCATTGGATGGACAATAGTCACTCAAAATACAAGTTTACTTGACATTACAGAGCATATGGTCACACTTATTATCACCTACGGCCACTTTTGGTTTAATTTTATGTGACCAAATCCCATAATAAATCACTCCTTGTGTGACTAAATGATACAAATTGTCACACAAACATGAAAATAAAGTGGCCATTGGATGGACAATAGTCATACAAAATACAAGTTTACTTGACATTACAGAGCATATGGTCACACTTATTATCACCCACGGCCACTTTTGGTTTAATTTTATGTAACCAAATCCCATAATAAATCACTCCTTGTGTGACTAAATGATACAAATCGTCACACAAACATGAAAATAAAGTGGTCATTGGATGGACAATAGTCACACAAAATACAATTTTACTTGACATTACAGAGCACATGGTCAAACTTATTATCACCTACGGCCACTTTTGGTTTAATTTTATGTGACCAAATCCCATAATAAATCAGTACTTGTGTGACTAAATGATACAAATCGTCACACAAACATGAAAATAAAGTGGCCATTGGATGGACAATAGTCACACAAAATACAAGTTTACTTGACATTACAGAGCATATGGTCACACTTATTATCACCTACGACCACTTTTGGTTTAATTTTATGTGACCAAATCCCATAATAAATCACTCCTTGTGTGATTAAGTGATACAAATCGTCACACAAACATGAAACTAAAGTGGCCATTAGATGGACAATAGTCACACATAATAAATCACTACTTGTGTGACTAAATGATACAAATCGTCACACAACAATGAAAATAAAGTGGCCATTGGATGGACAATAGTCACACAAAATACAAGTTTACTTGACATTACAGAGCATATGGTCACACTTATTATCACATACGGCCACTTTTGGTTTAATTTTATGTGACCAAATCCCATAAGAAAATCACTCCTTGTGTGACTAAATGATACAAATCGTCACACAAACATGAAAATAAAGTGGCCATTGGATGGACAATAGTCACACAAAATACAAGTTTACTTGACATTACAGAGCATATGGTCACACTTATTATCACCTACGGCCAATTTTGGTTTAATTTTATGTGACCAAATCCCATAATAAATAAGTACTTGTGTGACTAAATGATACAAATCGTCACACAAACATGAAAATAAAGTGGCCATTGGATGGACAATAGTCACACAAAATACAAGTTTACTTGACATTACAGAGCATATGGTCACACTTATTATCACCTAGGCCACTTTTGGTTTAATTTTATGTGACCAAATCCCATAATAAATCACTCCTTGTGTGACTAAATGATACAAATCGTCACACAAACATGAAAATAAAGTGGCCATTGGATGGACAATAGTCACACAAAATACAAGTTTACTTAACATTACAGAGCATATGGTCACACTTATTATCACCTACGGCCACTTTTGGTTTAATTTTATGTGACCAAATCCCATAATAAATCAGTACTTGTGTGACTAAATGATACAAATCGTCACACAAACATGAAAATAAAGTGGCCATTGGATGGACAATAGTCACACAAAATACAAGTTTACTTGACATTACAGAGCATATGGTCACACTTATTATCACCTACGGCCACTTTTGGTTTAATTTTATGTGACCAAATCCCATAATAAATCACTCCTTGTGTGACTAAATGATACAAATCGTCACACAAACATGAAAATAAAGTGGCCATTGGATGGACAATAGTCACTCAAAATACAAGTTTACTTGACATTACAGAGCATATGGTCACACTTATTATCACCTACGGCCACTTTTGGTTTAATTTTATGTTGCCAAATCCCATAATAAATCACTCCTTGTGTGACTAAATGATACAAATCGTCACACAAACATGAAAATAAAGTGGCCATTAGATGGACAATAGTCACACATAATAAATCACTACTTGTGTGACTAAATGATACAAATCGTCACACAACCATGAAAATAAAGTGGCCATTGGATGGACAATAGTCACTCAAAATACAAGTTTACTTGACATTACAGAGCATATGGTCACACTTATTATCACCTACGGCCACTTTTGGTTTAATTTTATGTGACCAAATCCCATAATAAATCACTCCTTGTGTGACTAAATGATACAAATTGTCACACAAACATGAAAATAAAGTGGCCATTGGATGGACAATAGTCACACAAAATACAAGTTTACTTGACATTACAGAGCATATGGTCACACTTATTATCACCCACGGCCACTTTTGGTTTAATTTTATGTAACCAAATCCCATAATAAATCACTCCTTGTGTGACTAAATGATACAAATCGTCACACAAACATGAAAATAAAGTGGTCATTGGATGGACAATAGTCACACAAAATACAATTTTACTTGACATTACAGAGCACATGGTCAAACTTATTATCACCTACGGCCACTTTTGGTTTAATTTTATGTGACCAAATCCCATAATAAATCAGTACTTGTGTGACTAAATGATACAAATCGTCACACAAACATGAAAATAAAGTGGCCATTGGATGGAAAATAGTCACACAAAATACAAGTTTACTTGACATTACAGAGCATATGGTCACACTTATTATCACCTACGGCCACTTTTGGTTTAATTTTATGTGACCAAATTCCATAATAAATCACTCCTTGTGTGACTAAATGATACAAATTGTCACACAAACATGAAAATAAAGTGGCCATTGGATGGACAATAGTCACACAAAATAAAAGTTTACATGACATTACAGAGCATATGGTCACACTTATTATCACCTACGGCCACTTTTGGTTTAATTTTATGTGACCAAATCCCATAATAAATCACTCCTTGTGTGACTAAATGATACAAATCGTCACACAAACATGAAAATAAAGTGGCCATTGGATGGACAATAGTCACACAAAATACAAGTTTACTTGACATTACAGAGCATATGGTCACACTTATTATCACCTACGGCCAATTTTGGTTTAATTTTATGTGACCAAATCCCATAATAAATCAGTACTTGTGTGACTAAATGATACAAATTGTCACACAAACATGAAAATAAAGTGGCCATTGGATGGACAATAGTCACACAAAATACAAGTTTACTTGACATTACAGAGCATATGGTCACACTTATTATCACCTACGGCCACTTTTGGTTTAATTTTATGTGACCAAATCACATAATAAATCAGTACTTGTGTGACTAAATGATACAAATCGTCACACAAACATGAAAATAAAGTGGCCATTGGATGGACAATAGTCACACAAAATACAAGTTTACTTAACATTACAGAGCATATGGTCACACTTATTATCACCTACGGCCACTTTTGGTTTAATTTTATGTGACCAAATCCCATAATAAATCAGTACTTGTGTGACTAAATGATACAAATCGTCACACAAACATGAAAATAAAGTGGCCATTGGTTGGACAATAGTCACACAAAATACAAGTTTACTTGACATTACAGAGCATATGGCCACACTTATTATCACCTACGGCCACTTTTGGTTTAATTTTATGTGACCAAATCCCATAATAAATCACTCCTTGTGTGACTAAATGATACAAATCGTCACACAAACATGAAAATAAAGTGGCCATTGGATGGACAATAGTCACTCAAAATACAAGTTTACTTGACATTACATAGCATATGGTCACACTTATTATCACCTACGGCCACTTTTGGTTTAATTTTATGTTGCCAAATCCCATAATAAATCACTCCTTATGTGACTAAATGATACAAATCGTCACACAAACATGAAAATAAAGTGGCCATTAGATGGACAATAGTCACACATAATAAATCACTACTTGTGTGACTAAATGATACAAATCGTCACACAACCATGAAAATAAAGTGGCCATTGGATGGACAATAGTCACTCAAAATACAAGTTTACTTGACATTACAGAGCATATGGTCACACTTATTATCACCTACGGCCACTTTTGGTTTAATTTTATGTGACCAAATCCCATACTAAATCACTCCTTGTGTGACTAAATGATACAAATTGTCACACAAACATGAAAATAAAGTGGCCATTGGATGGACAATAGTCACACAAAATACAAGTTTACTTGACATTACAGAGCATATGGTCACACTTATTATCACCCACGGCCACTTTTGGTTTACTTTTATGTGACCAAATCCCATAATAAATCAGTACTTGTGTGACTAAATGATACAAATCGTCACACAAACATGAAAATAAAGTGGCCATTGGATGGACAATAGTCACACAAAATACAAGTTTACTTGACATTACAGAGCATATGGTCACACTTATTATCACCTACGGCCAATTTTGGTTTAATTTTATGTGACCAAATCCCATAATAAATCAGTACTTGTGTGACTAAATGATACAAATTGTCACACAAACATGAAAATAAAGTGGCCATTGGATGGACAATAGTCACACAAAATACAAGTTTACTTGACATTACAGAGCATATGGTCACACTTATTATCACCTACGGCCACTTTTGGTTTAATTTTATGTGACCAAATCACATAATAAATCAGTACTTGTGTGACTAAATGATACAAATCGTCACACAAACATGAAAATAAAGTGGCCATTGGATGGACAATAGTCACACAAAATACAAGTTTACTTAACATTACAGAGCATATGGTCACACTTATTATCACCTACGGCCACTTTTGGTTTAATTTTATGTGACCAAATCCCATAATAAATCAGTACTTGTGTGACTAAATGATACAAATCGTCACACAAACATGAAAATAAAGTGGCCATTGGTTGGACAATAGTCACACAAAATACAAGTTTACTTGACATTACAGAGCATATGGCCACACTTATTATCACCTACGGCCACTTTTGGTTTAATTTTATGTGACCAAATCCCATAATAAATCACTCCTTGTGTGACTAAATGATACAAATCGTCACACAAACATGAAAATAAAGTGGCCATTGGATGGACAATAGTCACTCAAAATACAAGTTTACTTGACATTACATAGCATATGGTCACACTTATTATCACCTACGGCCACTTTTGGTTTAATTTTATGTTGCCAAATCCCATAATAAATCACTCCTTATGTGACTAAATGATACAAATCGTCACACAAACATGAAAATAAAGTGGCCATTAGATGGACAATAGTCACACATAATAAATCACTACTTGTGTGACTAAATGATACAAATCGTCACACAACCATGAAAATAAAGTGGCCATTGGATGGACAATAGTCACTCAAAATACAAGTTTACTTGACATTACAGAGCATATGGTCACACTTATTATCACCTACGGCCACTTTTGGTTTAATTTTATGTGACCAAATCCCATACTAAATCACTCCTTGTGTGACTAAATGATACAAATTGTCACACAAACATGAAAATAAAGTGGCCATTGGATGGACAATAGTCACACAAAATACAAGTTTACTTGACATTACAGAGCATATGGTCACACTTATTATCACCCACGGCCACTTTTGGTTTAATTTTATGTAACCAAATCCCATAATAAATCACTCCTTGTGTGACTAAATGATACAAATCGTCACACAAACATGAAAATAAAGTGGCCATTGGATGGACAATAGTCACACAAAATACAAGTTTACTTGACATTACAGAGCATATGGTCACACTTATTATCACCTACGGCCACTTTTGGTTTAATTTTATGTGACCAAATCCCATAATAAATCAGTACTTGTGTGACTAAATGATACAAATCGTCACACAAACATGAAAATAAAGTGGCCATTGGATGGACAATAGTCACTCAAAATACAAGTTTACTTGACATTACAGAGCATATGGTCACACTTATTATCACCTACGGCCACTTTTGGTTTAATTTTATGTGACCAAATCCCATACTAAATCACTCCTTGTGTGACTAAATGATACAAATTGTCACACAAACATGAAAATAAAGTGGCCATTGGATGGACAATAGTCACACAAAATACAAGTTTACTTGACATTACAGAGCATATGGTCACACTTATTATCACCCACGGCCACTTTTGGTTTACTTTTATGTGACCAAATCCCATAATAAATCAGTACTTGTGTGACTAAATGATACAAATCGTCACACAAACATGAAAATAAAGTGGCCATTGGATGGACAATAGTCACACAAAATACAAGTTTACTTGACATTACAGAGCATATGGTCACACTTATTATCACCTACGGCCAATTTTGGTTTAATTTTATGTGACCAAATCCCATAATAAATCAGTACTTGTGTGACTAAATGATACAAATTGTCACACAAACATGAAAATAAAGTGGCCATTGGATGGACAATAGTCACACAAAATACAAGTTTACTTGACATTACAGAGCATATGGTCACACTTATTATCACCTACGGCCACTTTTGGTTTAATTTTATGTGACCAAATCACATAATAAATCAGTACTTGTGTGACTAAATGATACAAATCGTCACACAAACATGAAAATAAAGTGGCCATTGGATGGACAATAGTCACACAAAATACAAGTTTACTTAACATTACAGAGCATATGGTCACACTTATTATCACCTACGGCCACTTTTGGTTTAATTTTATGTGACCAAATCCCATAATAAATCAGTACTTGTGTGACTAAATGATACAAATCGTCACACAAACATGAAAATAAAGTGGCCATTGGTTGGACAATAGTCACACAAAATACAAGTTTACTTGACATTACAGAGCATATGGCCACACTTATTATCACCTACGGCCACTTTTGGTTTAATTTTATGTGACCAAATCCCATAATAAATCACTCCTTGTGTGACTAAATGATACAAATCGTCACACAAACATGAAAATAAAGTGGCCATTGGATGGACAATAGTCACTCAAAATACAAGTTTACTTGACATTACATAGCATATGGTCACACTTATTATCACCTACGGCCACTTTTGGTTTAATTTTATGTTGCCAAATCCCATAATAAATCACTCCTTATGTGACTAAATGATACAAATCGTCACACAAACATGAAAATAAAGTGGCCATTAGATGGACAATAGTCACACATAATAAATCACTACTTGTGTGACTAAATGATACAAATCGTCACACAACCATGAAAATAAAGTGGCCATTGGATGGACAATAGTCACTCAAAATACAAGTTTACTTGACATTACAGAGCATATGGTCACACTTATTATCACCTACGGCCACTTTTGGTTTAATTTTATGTGACCAAATCCCATACTAAATCACTCCTTGTGTGACTAAATGATACAAATTGTCACACAAACATGAAAATAAAGTGGCCATTGGATGGACAATAGTCACACAAAATACAAGTTTACTTGACATTACAGAGCATATGGTCACACTTATTATCACCCACGGCCACTTTTGGTTTAATTTTATGTAACCAAATCCCATAATAAATCACTCCTTGTGTGACTAAATGATACAAATCGTCACACAAACATGAAAATAAAGTGGCCATTGGATGGACAATAGTCACACAAAATACAAGTTTACTTGACATTACAGAGCATATGGTCACACTTATTATCACCTACGGCCACTTTTGGTTTAATTTTATGTGACCAAATCCCATAATAAATCAGTACTTGTGTGACTAAATGATACAAATCGTCACACAAACATGAAAATAAAGTGGCCATTGGATGGACAATAGTCACACAAAATACAAGTTTACTTGACATTACAGAGCATATGGTCACACTTATTATCACCTACGGCCAATTTTGGTTTAATTTTATGTGACCAAATCCCATAATAAATCAGTACTTGTGTGACTAAATGATACAAATTGTCACACAAACATGAAAATAAAGTGGCCATTGGATGGACAATAGTCACACAAAATACAAGTTTACTTGACATTACAGAGCATATGGTCACACTTATTATCACCTACGGCCACTTTTGGTTTAATTTTATGTGACCAAATCACATAATAAATCAGTACTTGTGTGACTAAATGATACAAATCGTCACACAAACATGAAAATAAAGTGGCCATTGGATGGACAATAGTCACACAAAATACAAGTTTACTTAACATTACAGAGCATATGGTCACACTTATTATCACCTACGGCCACTTTTGGTTTAATTTTATGTGACCAAATCCCATAATAAATCAGTACTTGTGTGACTAAATGATACAAATCGTCACACAAACATGAAAATAAAGTGGCCATTGGTTGGACAATAGTCACACAAAATACAAGTTTACTTGACATTACAGAGCATATGGCCACACTTATTATCACCTACGGCCACTTTTGGTTTAATTTTATGTGACCAAATCCCATAATAAATCACTCCTTGTGTGACTAAATGATACAAATCGTCACACAAACATGAAAATAAAGTGGCCATTGGATGGACAATAGTCACTCAAAATACAAGTTTACTTGACATTACATAGCATATGGTCACACTTATTATCACCTACGGCCACTTTTGGTTTAATTTTATGTTGCCAAATCCCATAATAAATCACTCCTTATGTGACTAAATGATACAAATCGTCACACAAACATGAAAATAAAGTGGCCATTAGATGGACAATAGTCACACATAATAAATCACTACTTGTGTGACTAAATGATACAAATCGTCACACAACCATGAAAATAAAGTGGCCATTGGATGGACAATAGTCACTCAAAATACAAGTTTACTTGACATTACAGAGCATATGGTCACACTTATTATCACCTACGGCCACTTTTGGTTTAATTTTATGTGACCAAATCCCATACTAAATCACTCCTTGTGTGACTAAATGATACAAATTGTCACACAAACATGAAAATAAAGTGTCCATTGGATGGACAATAGTCACACAAAATACAAGTTTACTTGACATTACAGAGCATATGGTCACACTTATTATCACCCACGGCCACTTTTGGTTTAATTTTATGTAACCAAATCCCATAATAAATCACTCCTTGTGTGACTAAATGATACAAATCGTCACACAAACATGAAAATAAAGTGGCCATTGGATGGACAATAGTCACACAAAATACAAGTTTACTTGACATTACAGAGCATATGGTCACACTTATTATCACCTACGGCCACTTTTGGTTTAATTTTATGTGACCAAATCCCATAATAAATCAGTACTTGTGTGACTAAATGATACAAATCGTCACACAAACATGAAAATAAAGTGGCCATTGGATGGACAATAGTCACACAAAATACAAGTTTACTTGACATTACAGAGCATATGGTCACACTTATTATCACCTACGACCACTTTTGGTTTAATTTTATGTGACCAAATCCCATAATAAATCACTCCTTGTGTGATTAAGTGATACAAATCGTCACACAAACATGAAACTAAAGTGGCCATTAGATGGACAATAGTCACACATAATAAATCACTACTTTTGTGACTAAATGATACAAATCGTCACACAATAATGAAAATAAAGTGGCCATTGGATGGACAATAGTCACACAAAATACAAGTTTACTTGACATTACAGAGCATATGGTCACACTTATTATCACATACGGCCACTTTTGGTTTAATTTTATGTGACCAAATCCCATAAGAAAATCACTCCTTGTGTGACTAAATGATACAAATCGTCACACAAACATGAAAATAAAGTGGCCATTGGATGGACAATAGTCACACAAAATACAAGTTTACTTGACATTACAGAGCATATGGTCACACTTATTATCACCTACGGCCAATTTTGGTTTAATTTTATGTGACCAAATCCCATAATAAATAAGTACTTGTGTGACTAAATGATACAAATCGTCACACAAACATGAAAATAAAGTGGCCATTGGATGGACAATAGTCACACAAAATACAAGTTTACTTGACATTACAGAGCATATGGTCACACTTATTATCACCTAGGCCACTTTTGGTTTAATTTTATGTGACCAAATCCCATAATAAATCACTCCTTGTGTGACTAAATGATACAAATCGTCACACAAACATGAAAATAAAGTGGCCATTGGATGGACAATAGTCACACAAAATACAAGTTTACTTGACATTACAGAGCATATGGTCACACTTATTATCACCTACGGCCACTTTAGGTTTAATTTTATGTGACCAAATCCCATAATAAATCAGTACTTGTGTGACTAAATGATACAAATCGTCACACAAACATGAAAATAAAGTGGCCATTGGATGGACAATAGTCACACAAAATACAAGTTTACTTGACATTACAGAGCATATGGTCACACTTATTATCACCTACGGCCACTTTTGGTTTAATTTTATGTGACCAAATCCCATAATAAATCACTCCTTGTGTGACTAAATGATACAAATCATCACACAAACATGAAAATAAAGTGGCCATTGGATGGACAATAGTCACTCAAAATACAAGTTTACTTGACATTACAGAGCATATGGTCACACTTATTATCACCTACGGCCACTTTTGGTTTAATTTTATGTTGCCAAATCCCATAATAAATCACTCCTTGTGTGACTAAATGATACAAATCGTCACACAAACATGAAAATAAAGTGGCCATTAGATGGACAATAGTCACACATAATAAATCACTACTTGTGTGACTAAATGATACAAATCGTCACACAACCATGAAAATAAAGTGGCCATTGGATGGACATTAGTCACTCAAAATACAAGTTTACTTGACATTACAGAGCATATGGTCACACTTATTATCACCTACGGCCACTTTTGGTTTAATTTTATGTGACCAAATCCCATAATAAATCACTCCTTGTGTGACTAAATGATACAAATTGTCACACAAACATGAAAATAAAGTGGCCATTGGATGGACAATAGTCACACAAAATACAAGTTTACTTGACATTACAGAGCATATGGTCACACTTATTATCACCCACGGCCACTTTTGGTTTAATTTTATGTAACCAAATCCCATAATAAATCACTCCTTGTGTGACTAAATGATACAAATCGTCACACAAACATGAAAATAAAGTGGCCATTGGATGGACAATAGTCACACAAAATACAAGTTTACTTGACATTACAGAGCATATGGTCACACTTATTATCACCTACGGCCACTTTAGGTTTAATTTTATGTGACCAAATCCCATAATAAATCAGTACTTGTGTGACTAAATGATACAAATCGTCACACAAACATGAAAATAAAGTGGCCATTGGATGGACAATAGTCACACAAAATACAAGTTTACTTGACATTACAGAGCATATGGTCACACTTATTATCACCTACGGCCACTTTTGGTTTAATTTTATGTGACCAAATCCCATAATAAATCACTCCTTGTGTGACTAAATGATACAAATCGTCACACAAACATGAAAATAAAGTGGCCATTGGATGGACAATAGTCACTCAAAATACAAGTTTACTTGACATTACAGAGCATATGGTCACACTTATTATCACCTACGACCACTTTTGGTTTAATTTTATGTGACCAAATCCCATAATAAATCACTCCTTGTGTGATTAAGTGATACAAATCGTCACACAAACATGAAACTAAAGTGGCCATTAGATGGACAATAGTCACACATAATAAATCACTACTTGTGTGACTAAATGATACAAATCGTCACACAATAATGAAAATAAAGTGGCCATTGGATGGACAATAGTCACACAAAATACAAGTTTACTTGACATTACAGAGCATATGGTCACACTTATTATCACATACGGCCACTTTTGGTTTAATTTTATGTGACCAAATCCCATAAGAAAATCACTCCTTGTGTGACTAAATGATACAAATCGTCACACAAACATGAAAATAAAGTGGCCATTGGATGGACAATAGTCACACAAAATACAAGTTTACTTGACATTACAGAGCATATGGTCACACTTATTATCACCTACGGCCAATTTTGGTTTAATTTTATGTGACCAAATCCCATAATAAATAAGTACTTGTGTGACTAAATGATACAAATTGTCACACAAACATGAAAATAAAGTGGCCATTGGATGGACAATAGTCACACAAAATACAAGTTTACTTGACATTACAGAGCATATGGTCACACTTATTATCACCTAGGCCACTTTTGGTTTAATTTTATGTGACCAAATCCCATAATAAATCACTCCTTGTGTGACTAAATGATACAAATCGTCACACAAACATGAAAATAAAGTGGCCATTGGATGGACAATAGTCACACAAAATACAAGTTTACTTGACATTACAGAGCATATGGTCACACTTATTATCACCTACGGCCACTTTTGGTTTAATTTTATGTGACCAAATCCCATAATAAATCACTCCTTGTGTGACTAAATGATACAAATCGTCACACAAACATGAAAATAAAGTGGCCATTGGATGGACAATAGTCACTCAAAATACAAGTTTACTTGACATTACAGAGCATATGGTCACACTTATTATCACCTACGGCCACTTTTGGTTTAATTTTATGTTGCCAAATCCCATAATAAATCACTCCTTGTGTGACTAAATGATACAAATCGTCACACAAACATGAAAATAAAGTGGCCATTAGATGGACAATAGTCACACATAATAAATCACTACTTGTGTGACTAAATGATACAAATCGTCACACAACCATGAAAATAAAGTGGCCATTGGATGGACAATAGTCACTCAAAATACAAGTTTACTTGACATTACAGAGCATATGGTCACACTTATTATCACCTACGGCCACTTTTGGTTTAATTTTATGTGACCAAATCCCATAATAAATCACTCCTTGTGTGACTAAATGATACAAATTGTCACACAAACATGAAAATAAAGTGGCCATTGGATGGACAATAGTCACACAAAATACAAGTTTACTTGACATTACAGAGCATATGGTCACACTTATTATCACCCACGGCCACTTTTGGTTTAATTTTATGTAACCAAATCCCATAATAAATCACTCCTTGTGTGACTAAATGATACAAATTGTCACACAAACATGAAAATAAAGTGGCCATTGGATGGACAATAGTCACACAAAATACAAGTTTACTTGACATTACAGAGCATATGGTCACACTTATTATCACCTACGGCCACTTTAGGTTTAATTTTATGTGACCAAATCCCATAATAAATCAGTACTTGTGTGACTAAATGATACAAATCGTCACACAAACATGAAAATAAAGTGGCCATTGGATGGACAATAGTCACACAAAATACAAGTTTACTTGACATTACAGAGCATATAGTCACACTTATTATCACCTACGGCCACTTTTGGTTTAATTTTATGTGACCAAATCCCATAATAAATCACTCCTTGTGTGACTAAATGATACAAATCGTCACACAAACATGAAAATAAAGTGGCCATTGGATGGACAATAGTCACTCAAAATACAAGTTTACTTGACATTACAGAGCATATGGTCACACTTATTATCACCTACGGCCACTTTTGGTTTAATTTTATGTTGCCAAATCCCATAATAAATCACTCCTTGTGTGACTAAATGATACAAATCGTCACACAAACATGAAAATAAAGTGGCCATTAGATGGACAATAGTCACACATAATAAATCACTACTTGTGTGACTAAATGATACAAATCGTCACACAACCATGAAAATAAAGTGGCCATTGGATGGACAATAGTCACTCAAAATACAAGTTTACTTGACATTACAGAGCATATGGTCACACTTATTATCACCTACGGCCACTTTTGGTTTAATTTTATGTGACCAAATCCCATAATAAATCACTCCTTGTGTGACTAAATGATACAAATTGTCACACAAACATGAAAATAAAGTGGCCATTGGATGGACAATAGTCACACAAAATACAAGTATACTTGACATTACAGAGCATATGGTCACACTTATTATCACCCACGGCCACTTTTGGTTTAATTTTATCTAACCAAATCCCATAATAAATCACTCCTTGTGTGACTAAATGATACAAATCGTCACACAAACATGAAAATAAAGTGGCCATTGGATGGACAATAGTCACACAAAATACAAGTTTACTTGACATTACAGAGCATATGGTCACACTTATTATCACCTACGGCCACTTTAGGTTTAATTTTATGTGACCAAATCCCATAATAAATCAGTACTTGTGTGACTAAATGATACAAATCGTCACACAAACATGAAAATAAAGTGGCCATTGGATGGACAATAGTCACACAAATTACAAGTTTACTTGACATTACAGAGCATATGGTCACACTTATTATCACCTACGACCACTTTTGGTTTAATTTTATGTGACCAAATCCCAAAATAAATCACTCCTTGTGTGATTAAGTGATACAAATCGTCACACAAACATGAAACTAAAGTGGCCATTAGATGGACAATAGTCACACATAATAAATCACTACTTGTGTGACTAAATGATACAAATCGTCACACAACAATGAAAATAAAGTGGCCATTGGATGGACAATAGTCACACAAAATACAAGTTTACTTGACATTACAGAGCATATGGTCACACTTATTATCACATACGGCCACTTTTGGTTTAATTTTATGTGACCAAATCCCATAATAAATCACTCCTTGTGTGACTAAATGATACAAATCGTCACACAAACATGAAAATAAAGTGGCCATTGGATGGACAATAGTCACACATAATAAATCACTACTTGTGTGACTAAATGATACAAATCGTCACACAACCATGAAAATAAAGTGGCCATTGGATGGACAATAGTCACTCAAAATACAAGTTTACTTGACATTACAGAGCATATGGTCACACTTATTATCACCTACGGCCACTTTTGGTTTAATTTTCTGTGACCAAATTCCATAATAAATCACTCCTTGTGTGACTAAATGATACAAATCGTCACACAAACATGAAAATAAAGTGGCCATTAGATGGACAATAGTCACACATAATAAATCACTACTTGTGTGACTAAATGATACAAATCGTCACACAAACATGAAAATAAAGTGGCCATTGGATGGACAATAGTCACTCAAAATACAAGTTTACTTGACATTACAGAGCATATGGTCACACTTATTATCACCTACGGCCACTTTTGGTTTAATTTTATGTTGCCAAATCCCATAATAAATCACTCCTTGTGTGACTAAATGATACAAATCGTCACACAAACATGAAAATAAAGTGGCCATTAGATGGACAATAGTCACACATAATAAATCACTACTTGTGTGACTAAATGATACAAATCGTCACACAACCATGAAAATAAAGTGGCCATTGGATGGACAATAGTCACTCAAAATACAAGTTTACTTGACATTACAGAGCATATGGTCACACTTATTATCACCTACGGCCACTTTTGGTTTAATTTTATGTGACCAAATCCCATAATAAATCACTCCTTGTGTGACTAAATGATACAAATCGTCACACAAACATGAAAATAAAGTGGCCATTGGATGGACAATAGTCACACAAAATACAAGTTTACTTGACATTACAGAGCATATGGTCACACTTATTATCACCTACGGCCACTTTTGGTTTAATTTTATGTGACCAAATCCCATAATAAATCACTCCTTGTGTGACTAAATGATACAAATAGTCACACAAACATGAAAATAAAGTGGCCATTGGATGGACAATAGTCACTCAAAATACAAGTTTACTTGACATTACAGAGCATATGGTCACACTTATTATCACCTACGGCCACTTTTGGTTTAATTTTATGTGACCAAATCCCATAATAAATCACTCCTTGTGTGACTAAATGATACAAATCGTCACACAAACTTGAAAATAAAGTGGCCATTGGATGGACAATAGTCACACAAAATACAAGTTTACTTGACATTACAGAGCATATAGTCACACTTATTATCACCTACGGCCACTTTTGGTTTAATTTTATGTGACCAAATCCCATAATAAATCAGTACTTGTGTGACTAAATGATACAAATCGTCACACAAACATGAAAATAAAGTGGCCATTGGATGGACAATAGTCACTCAAAATACAAGTTTACTTGACATTACAGAGCATATGGTCACACTTATTATCACCTACGGCCACTTTTGGTTTAATTTTATGTTGCCAAATCCCATAATAAATCACTCCTTGTGTGACTAAATGATACAAATCGTCACACAAACATGAAAATAAAGTGGCCATTAGATGGACAATAGTCACACATAATAAATCACTACTTGTGTGACTAAATGATACAAATCGTCACACAACCATGAAAATAAAGTGGCCATTGGATGGACAATAGTCACTCAAAATACAAGTTTACTTGACATTACAGAGCATATGGTCACACTTATTATCACCCACGGCCACTTTTGGTTTAATTTTATGTAACCAAATCCCATAATAAATCACTCCTTGTGTGACTAAATGATACAAATCGTCACACAAACATGAAAATAAAGTGGCCATTGGATGGACAATAGTCACACAAAATACAAGTTTACTTGACATTACAGAGCATATGGTCACACTTATTATCACCTACGACCACTTTAGGTTTAATTTTATGTGACCAAATCCCATAATAAATCAGTACTTGTGTGACTAAATGATACAAATCGTCACACAAACATGAAAATAAAGTGGCCATTGGATGGACAATAGTCACACAAAATACAAGTTTACTTGACATTACAGAGCATATGGTCACACTTATTATCACCTACGACCACTTTTGGTTTAATTTTATGTGACCAAATCCCAAAATAAATCACTCCTTGTGTGATTAAGTGATACAAATCGTCACACAAACATGAAACTAAAGTGGCCATTAGATGGACAATAGTCACACATAATAAATCACTACTTGTGTGACTAAATGATACAAATCGTCACACAACAATGAAAATAAAGTGGCCATTGGATGGACAATAGTCACACAAAATACAAGTTTACTTGACATTACAGAGCATATGGTCACACTTATTATCACATACGGCCACTTTTGGTTTAATTTTATGTTGCCAAATCCCATAATAAATCACTCCTTGTGTGACTAAATGATACAAATCGTCACACAAACATGAAAATAAAGTGGCCATTAGATGGACAATAGTCACACATAATAAATCACTACTTGTGTGACTAAATGATACAAATCGTCACACAACCATGAAAATAAAGTGGCCATTGGATGGACAATAGTCACTCAAAATACAAGTTTACTTGACATTACAGAGCATATGGTCACACTTATTATCACCTACGGCCACTTTTGGTTTAATTTTATGTGACCAAATCCCATAATAAATCACTCCTTGTGTGACTAAATGATACAAATCGTCACACAAACATGAAAATAAAGTGGCCATTGGATGGACAATAGTCACACAAAATACAAGTTTACTTGACATTACAGAGCATATGGTCACACTTATTATCACCTACGGCCACTTTTGGTTTAATTTTATGTGACCAAATCCCATAATAAATCACTCCTTGTGTGACTAAATGATACAAATAGTCACACAAACATGAAAATAAAGTGGCCATTGGATGGACAATAGTCACTCAAAATACAAGTTTACTTGACATTACAGAGCATATGGTCACACTTATTATCACCTACGGCCACTTTTGGTTTAATTTTATGTGACCAAATCCCATAATAAATCACTCCTTGTGTGACTAAATGATACAAATCGTCACACAAACTTGAAAATAAAGTGGCCATTGGATGGACAATAGTCACACAAAATACAAGTTTACTTGACATTACAGAGCATATAGTCACACTTATTATCACCTACGGCCACTTTTGGTTTAATTTTATGTGACCAAATCCCATAATAAATCAGTACTTGTGTGACGAAATGATACAAATCGTCACACAAACATGAAAATAAAGTGGCCATTGGATGGACAATAGTCACTCAAAATACAAGTTTACTTAACATTACAGAGCATATGGTCACACTTATTATCACCTACGGCCACTTTTGGTTTAATTTTATGTTGCCAAATCCCATAATAAATCACTCCTTGTGTGACTAAATGATACAAATCGTCACACAAACATGAAAATAAAGTGGCCATTAGATGGACAATAGTCACACATAATAAATCACTACTTGTGTGACTAAATGATACAAATCGTCACACAACCATGAAAATAAAGTGGCCATTGGATGGACAATAGTCACTCAAAATACAAGTTTACTTGACATTACAGAGCATATGGTCACACTTATTATCACCCACGGCCACTTTTGGTTTAATTTTATGTAACCAAATCCCATAATAAATCACTCCTTGTGTGACTAAATGATACAAATCGTCACACAAACATGAAAATAAAGTGGCCATTGGATGGACAATAGTCACACAAAATACAAGTTTACTTGACATTACAGAGCATATGGTCACACTTATTATCACCTACGACCACTTTAGGTTTAATTTTATGTGACCAAATCCCATAATAAATCAGTACTTGTGTGACTAAATGATACAAATCGTCACACAAACATGAAAATAAAGTGGCCATTGGATGGACAATAGTCACACAAAATACAAGTTTACTTGACATTACAGAGCATATGGTCACACTTATTATCACCTACGACCACTTTTGGTTTAATTTTATGTGACCAAATCCCAAAATAAATCACTCCTTGTGTGATTAAGTGATACAAATCGTCACACAAACATGAAACTAAAGTGGCCATTAGATGGACAATAGTCACACATAATAAATCACTACTTGTGTGACTAAATGATACAAATCGTCACACAACAATGAAAATAAAGTGGCCATTGGATGGACAATAGTCACACAAAATACAAGTTTACTTGACATTACAGAGCATATGGTCACACTTATTATCACATACGGCCACTTTTGGTTTAATTTTATGTGACCAAATCCCATAATAAATCACTCCTTGTGTGACTAAATGATACAAATCGTCACACAAACATGAAAATAAAGTGGCCATTGGATAGACAATAGTCACACATAATAAATCACTACTTCTGTGACTAAATGATACAAATCGTCACACAACCATGAAAATAAAGTGGCCATTGGATGGACAATAGTCACTCAAAATACAAGTTTACTTGACATTACAGAGCATATGGTCACACTTATTATCACCTACGGCCACTTTTGGTTTAATTTTATGTTGCCAAATCCCATAATAAATCACTCCTTCTGTGACTAAATGATACAAATCGTCACACAACCATGAAAATAAAGTGGCCATTGGATGGACAATAGTCACTCAAAATACAAGTTTACTTGACATTACAGAGCATATGGTCACACTTATTATCACCTACGGCCACTTTTGGTTTAATTTTATGTTGCCAAATCCCATAATAAATCACTCCTTCTGTGACTAAATGATACAAATCGTCACACAACCATGAAAATAAAGTGGCCATTGGATGGACAATAGTCACTCAAAATACAAGTTTACTTGACATTACAGAGCATATGGTCACACTTATTATCACCTACGGCCACTTTTGGTTTAATTTTATGTTGCCAAATCCCATAATAAATCACTCCTTGTGTGACTAAATGATACAAATCGTCACACAAACATGAAAATAAAGTGGCCATTAGATGGACAATAGTCACACATAATAAATCACTACTTGTGTGACTAAATGATACAAATCGTCACACAACCATGAAAATAAAGTGGCCATTGGATGGACAATAGTCACTCAAAATACAAGTTTACTTGACATTACAGAGCATATGGTCACACTTATTATCACCTACGGCCACTTTTGGTTTAATTTTATGTGACCAAATCCCATAATAAATCACTCCTTGTGTGACTAAATGATACAAATCGTCACACAAACATGAAAATAAAGTGGCCATTGGATGGACAATAGTCACACAAAATACAAGTTTACTTAACATTACAGAGCATATGGTCACACTTATTATCACCTACGGCCACTTTTGGTTTAATTTTATGTGACCAAATCCCATAATAAATCAGTACTTGTGTGACTAAATGATACAAATCGTCACACAAACATGAAAATAAAGTGGCCATTGGATGGACAATAGTCACACAAAATACAAGTTTACTTGACATTACAGAGCATATGGTCACACTTATTATCACCTACGGCCACTTTTGGTTTAATTTTATGTGACCAAATCCCATAATAAATCACTCCTTGTGTGACTAAATGATACAAATCGTCACACAAACATGAAAATAAAGTGGCCATTAGATGGACAATAGTCACTCAAAATACAAGTTTACTTGACATTACAGAGCATATGGTCACACTTATTATCACCTACGGCCACTTTTGGTTTAATTTTATGTGACCAAATCCCATAATAAATCACTCCTTGTGTGACTAAATGATACAAATCGTCACACAAACTTGAAAATAAAGTGGCCATTGGATGGACAATAGTCACACAAAATACAAGTTTACTTGACATTACAGAGCATATTGTCACACTTATTATCACCTACGGCCACTTTTGGTTTATTTTTATGTGACCAAATCCCATAATAAATCAGTACTTGTGTGACTAAATGATACAAATCGTCACACAAACATGAAAATAAAGTGGCCATTGGATGGACAATAGTCACTCAAAATACAAGTTTACTTGACATTACAGAGCATATGGTCACACTTATTATCACCTACGGCCACTTTTGGTTTAATTTTATGTTGCCAAATCCCATAATAAATCACTCCTTGTGTGACTAAATGATACAAATCGTCACACAAACATGAAAATAAAGTGGCCATTAGATGGACAATAGTCACACATAAAAAATCACTACTTGTGTGACTAAATGATACAAATCGTCACACAACCATGAAAATAAAGTGGCCATTGGATGGACAATAGTCACTCAAAATACAAGTTTACTTGACATTACAGAGCATATGGTCACACTTATTATCACCTACGGCCACTTTTGTTTTAATTTTTTGTGACCAAATCCCATAATAAATCACTCCTTGTGTGACCAAATGATACAAATTGTCACACAAACCTGAAAATAAAGTGGCCATTGGATGGACAATAGTCACACAAAATACAAGTTGACTTGACATTACAGAGCATATGGTCACACTTATTATCACCCACGGCCACTTTTGGTTTAATTTTATGTAACCAAATCCCATAATAAATCACTCCTTGTGTGACTAAATGATACAAATCGTCACACAAACATGAAAATAAAGTGGCCATTGGATGGACAATAGTCACACAAAATACAAGTTTACTTGACATTACAGAGCATATGGTCACACTTATTATAACCTACGGCCACTTTTGGTTGAATTTTATGTGACCAAATCCCATAATAAATCAGTACTTGTGTGACTAAATGATACAAATCGTCACACAAACATGAAAAAAAAGTAGCCATTGGATGGACAATAGTCACAAAAAATACAAGTTTACTTGACATTACAGAGCATATGGTCACACTTATTATCACCTACGGCCACTTTTGGTTTAATTTTATGTGACGAAATCCCATAATAAATCACTCCTTGTGTGACTAAATGATACAAATCGTCACACAAACATGAAAATAAAGTGGCCATTGGATGGACAATAGTCACTCAAAATACAAGTTTACTTGACATTACAGAGCATATGGTCACACTTATTATCACCTACGGCCACTTTTGGTTTAATTTTATGTGACCAAATCCCATAATAAATCACTCCTTGTGTGACTAAATGATACAAATCGTCACACAAACTTGAAAATAAAGTGGCCATTGGATGGACAATAGTCACACAAAATACAAGTTTACTTGACATTACAGAGCATATTGTCACACTTATTATCACCTACGGCCACTTTTGGTTTAATTTTATGTGACCAAATCCCATAATAAATCAGTACTTGTGTGACTAAATGATACAAATCGTCACACAAACATGAAAATAAAGTGGCCATTGGATGGACAATAGTCACTCAAAATACAAGTTTACTTGACATTACAGAGCATATGGTCACACTTATTATCACCTACGGCCACTTTTGGTTTAATTTTATGTTGCCAAATCCCATAATAAATCACTCCTTGTGTGACTAAATGATACAAATCGTCACACATGAAAATAAAGTGGCCATTAGATGGACAATAGTCACACATACAAAATCACTACTTGTGTGACTAAATGATACAAATCGTCACACAACCATGAAAATAAAGTGGCCATTGGATGGACAATAGTCACTCAAAATACAAGTTTACTTGACATTACAGAGCATATGGTCACACTTATTATCACCTACGGCCACTTTTGTTTTAATTTTATGTGACCAAATCCCATAATAAATCACTCCTTGTGTGACTAAATGATACAAATTGTCACACAAACCTGAAAATAAAGTGGCCATTGGATGGACAATAGTCACACAAAATACAAGTTGACTTGACATTACAGAGCATATGGTCACACTTATTATCACCCACGGCCACTTTTGGTTTAATTTTATGTAACCAAATCCCATAATAAATCACTCCTTGTGTGACTAAATGATACAAATCGTCACACAAACATGAAAATAAAGTGGCCATTGGATGGACAATAGTCACACAAAATACAAGTTTACTTGACATTACAGAGCATATGGTCACACTTATTATAACCTACGGCCACTTTTGGTTTAATTTTATGTGACCAAATCCCATAATAAATCAGTACTTGTGTGACTAAATGATACAAATCGTCACACAAACATGAAAATAAAGTGGCCATTGGATGGACAATAGTCACACAAAATACAAGTTTACTTGACATTACAGAGCATATGGTCACACTTATTATCACCTACGGCCACTTTTGGTTTAATTTTATGTGACCAAATCCCATAATAAATCACTCCTTGTGTGACTAAATGATACAAATCGTCACACAAACTTGAAAATAAAGTGGCCATTGGATGGACAATAGTCACACAAAATACAAGTTGACTTGACATTACAGAGCATATGGTCACACTTATTATCACCCACGACCACTTTTGGTTTAATTTTATGTAACCAAATCCCATAATAAATCACTCCTTGTGTGACTAAATGATACAAATCGTCACACAAACTTGAAAATAAAGTGGCCATTGGATGGACAATAGTCACTCAAAATACAAGTTTACTTGACATTACAGAGCATATGGTCACACTTATTATCACCTACGGCCACTTTTGTTTAATTTTATGTTGCCAAATCCCATAATAAATCACTCCTTGTGTGACTAAATGATACAAATCGTCACACATGAAAATAAAGTGGCCATTAGATGGACAATAGTCACACATACAAAATCACTACTTGTGTGACTAAATGATACAAATCGTCACACAACCATGAAAATAAAGTGGCCATTGGATGGACAATAGTCACTCAAAATACAAGTTTACTTGACATTACAGAGCATATGGTCACACTTATTATCACCTACGGCCACTTTTGTTTTAATTTTATGTGACCAAATCCCATAATAAATCACTCCTTGTGTGACTAAATGATACAAATTGTCACACAAACCTGAAAATAAAGTGGCCATTGGATGGACAATAGTCACACAAAATACAAGTTGACTTGACATTACAGAGCATATGGTCACACTTATTATCACCCACGGCCACTTTTGGTTTAATTTTATGTAACCAAATCCCATAATAAATCACTCCTTGTGTGACTAAATGATACAAATCGTCACACAAACATGAAAATAAAGTGGCCATTGGATGGACAATAGTCACACAAAATACAAGTTTACTTGACATTACAGAGCATATGGTCACACTTATTATAACCTACGGCCACTTTTGGTTTAATTTTATGTGACCAAATCCCATAATAAATCAGTACTTGTGTGACTAAATGATACAAATCGTCACACAAACATGAAAATAAAGTGGCCATTGGATGGACAATAGTCACACAAAATACAAGTTTACTTGACATTACAGAGCATATGGTCACACTTATTATCACCTACGGCCACTTTTGGTTTAATTTTATGTGACCAAATCCCATAATAAATCACTCCTTGTGTGACTAAATGATACAAATCGTCACACAAACTTGAAAATAAAGTGGCCATTGGATGGACAATAGTCACACAAAATACAAGTTGACTTGACATTACAGAGCATATGGTCACACTTATTATCACCCACGGCCACTTTTGGTTTAATTTTATGTAACCAAATCCCATAATAAATCACTCCTTGTGTGACTAAATGATACAAATCGTCACACAAACTTGAAAATAAAGTGGCCATTGGATGGACAATAGTCACTCAAAATACAAGTTTACTTGACATTACAGAGCATATGGTCACACTTATTATCACCTACGGCCACTTTTGTTTTAATTTTATGTGACCAAATCCCATAATAAATCACTCCTTGTGTGACTAAATGATACAAATTGTCACACAAACCTGAAAATAAAGTGGCCATTGGATGGACAATAGTCACACAAAATACAAGTTGACTTGACATTACAGAGCATATGGTCACACTTATTATCACCCACGGCCACTTTTGGTTTAATTTTATGTGACCAAATCCCATAATAAATCACTCCTTGTGTGACTAAATGATACAAATCGTCACACAAACTTGAAAATAAAGTGGCCATTGGATGGACAATAGTCACACAAAATACAAGTTTACTTGACATTACAGAGCATATGGTCACACTTATTATAACCTACGGCCACTTTTGGTTTAATTTTATGTGACCAAATCCCATAATAAATCAGTACTTGTGTGACTAAATGATACAAATCGTCACACAAACATGAAAATAAAGTAGCCATTGGATGGACAATAGTCACAAAAAATACAAGTTTACTTGACATTACAGAGCATATGGTCACACTTATTATCACCTACGGCCACTTTTGGTTTAATTTTATGTGACCAAATCCCATAATAAATCACTCCTTGTGTGACTAAATCGTCACACAAACATGAAAATAAAGTGGCCATTGGATGGACAATAGTCACTCAAAATACAAGTTTACTTGACATTACAGAGCATATGGTCACACTTATTATCACCTACGGCCACTTTTGGTTTAATTTTATGTGACCAAATCCCATAATAAATCACTCCTTGTGTGACTAAATGATACAAATCGTCACACAAACTTGAAAATAAAGTGGCCATTGGATGGACAATAGTCACACAAAATACAAGTTTACTTGACATTACAGAGCATATTGTCACACTTATTATCACCTACGGCCACTTTTGGTTTAATTTTATGTGACCAAATCCCATAATAAATCAGTACTTGTGTGACTAAATGATACAAATCGTCACACAAACATGAAAATAAAGTGGCCATTGGATGGACAATAGTCACTCAAAATACAAGTTTACTTGACATTACAGAGCATATGGTCACACTTATTATCACCTACGGCCACTTTTGGTTTAATTTTATGTTGCCAAATCCCATAATAAATCACTCCTTGTGTGACTAAATGATACAAATCGTCACACATGAAAATAAAGTGGCCATTAGATGGACAATAGTCACACATACAAAATCACTACTTGTGTGACTAAATGATACAAATCGTCACACAACCATGAAAATAAAGTGGCCATTGGATGGACAATAGTCACTCAAAATACAAGTTTACTTGACATTACAGAGCATATGGTCACACTTATTATCACCTACGGCCACTTTTGTTTTAATTTTATGTGACCAAATCCCATAATAAATCACTCCTTGTGTGACTAAATGATACAAATTGTCACACAAACCTGAAAATAAAGTGGCCATTGGATGGACAATAGTCACACAAAATACAAGTTGACTTGACATTACAGAGCATATGGTCACACTTATTATCACCCACGGCCACTGTTGGTTTAATTTTATGTAACCAAATCCCATAATAAATCACTCCTTGTGTGACTAAATGATACAAATCGTCACACAAACATGAAAATAAAGTGGCCATTGGATGGACAATAGTCACACAAAATACAAGTTTACTTGACATTACAGAGCATATGGTCACACTTATTATAACCTACGGCCACTTTTGGTTTAATTTTATGTGACCAAATCCCATAATAAATCAGTACTTGTGTGACTAAATGATACAAATCGTCACACAAACATGAAAATAAAGTGGCCATTGGATGGACAATAGTCACACAAAATACAAGTTTACTTGACATTACAGAGCATATGGTCACACTTATTATCACCTACGGCCACTTTTGGTTTAATTTTATGTGACCAAATCCCATAATAAATCACTCCTTGTGTGACTAAATGATACAAATCGTCACACAAACTTGAAAATAAAGTGGCCATTGGATGGACAATAGTCACACAAAATACAAGTTGACTTGACATTACAGAGCATATGGTCACACTTATTATCACCCACGGCCACTTTTGGTTTAATTTTATGTAACCAAATCCCATAATAAATCACTCCTTGTGTGACTAAATGATACAAATCGTCACACAAACTTGAAAATAAAGTGGCCATTGGATGGACAATAGTCACTCAAAATACAAGTTTACTTGACATTACAGAGCATATGGTCACACTTATTATCACCTACGGCCACTTTTGTTTTAATTTTATGTGACCAAATCCCATAATAAATCACTCCTTGTGTGACTAAATGATACAAATTGTCACACAAACCTGAAAATAAAGTGGCCATTGGATGGACAATAGTCACACAAAATACAAGTTGACTTGACATTACAGAGCATATGGTCACACTTATTATCACCCACGGCCACTTTTGGTTTAATTTTATGTAACCAAATCCCATAATAAATCACTCCTTGTGTGACTAAATGATACAAATCGTCACACAAACTTGAAAATAAAGTGGCCATTGGATGGACAATAGTCACACAAAATACAAGTTTACTTGACATTACAGAGCATATTGTCACACTTATTATCACCTACGGCCACTTTTGGTTTAATTTTATGTGACCAAATCCCATAATAAATCAGTACTTGTGTGACTAAATGATACAAATCGTCACACAAACATGAAAATAAAGTGGCCATTGGATGGACAATAGTCACTCAAAATACAAGTTTACTTGACATTACAGAGCATATGGTCACACTTATTATCACCTACGGCCACTTTTGTTTTAATTTTATGTGACCAAATCCCATAATAAATCACTCCTTGTGTGACTAAATGATACAAATTGTCACACAAACCTGAAAATAAAGTGGCCATTGGATGGACAATAGTCACACAAAATACAAGTTGACTTGACATTACAGAGCATATGGTCACACTTATTATCACCCACGGCCACTTTTGGTTTAATTTTATGTAACCAAATCCCATAATAAATCACTCCTTGTGTGACTAAATGATACAAATCGTCACACAAACATGAAAATAAAGTGGCCATTGGATGGACAATAGTCACACAAAATACAAGTTTACTTGACATTACAGAGCATATGGTCACACTTATTATAACCTACGGCCACTTTTGGTTTAATTTTATGTGACCAAATCCCATAATAAATCAGTACTTGTGTGACTAAATGATACAAATCGTCACACAAACATGAAAATAAAGTGGCCATTGGATGGACAATAGTCACACAAAATACAAGTTTACTTGACATTACAGAGCATATGGTCACACTTATTATCACCTACGGCCACTTTTGGTTTAATTTTATGTGACCAAATCCCATAATAAATCACTCCTTGTGTGACTAAATGATACAAATCGTCACACAAACTTGAAAATAAAGTGGCCATTGGATGGACAATAGTCACACAAAATACAAGTTGACTTGACATTACAGAGCATATGGTCACACTTATTATCACCCACGGCCACTTTTGGTTTAATTTTATGTAACCAAATCCCATAATAAATCACTCCTTGTGTGACTAAATGATACAAATCGTCACACAAACTTGAAAATAAAGTGGCCATTGGATGGACAATAGTCACTCAAAATACAAGTTTACTTGACATTACAGAGCATATGGTCACACTTATTATCACCTACGGCCACTTTTGTTTTAATTTTATGTGACCAAATCCCATAATAAATCACTCCTTGTGTGACTAAATGATACAAATTGTCACACAAACCTGAAAATAAAGTGGCCATTGGATGGACAATAGTCACACAAAATACAAGTTGACTTGACATTACAGAGCATATGGTCACACTTATTATCACCCACGGCCACTTTTGGTTTAATTTTATGTGACCAAATCCCATAATAAATCACTCCTTGTGTGACTAAATGATACAAATCGTCACACAAACTTGAAAATAAAGTGGCCATTGGATGGACAATAGTCACACAAAATACAAGTTTACTTGACATTACAGAGCATATGGTCACACTTATTATAACCTACGGCCACTTTTGGTTTAATTTTATGTGACCAAATCCCATAATAAATCAGTACTTGTGTGACTAAATGATACAAATCGTCACACAAACATGAAAATAAAGTAGCCATTGGATGGACAATAGTCACAAAAAATACAAGTTTACTTGACATTACAGAGCATATGGTCACACTTATTATCACCTACGGCCACTTTTGGTTTAATTTTATGTGACCAAATCCCATAATAAATCACTCCTTGTGTGACTAAATCGTCACACAAACATGAAAATAAAGTGGCCATTGGATGGACAATAGTCACTCAAAATACAAGTTTACTTGACATTACAGAGCATATGGTCACACTTATTATCACCTACGGCCACTTTTGGTTTAATTTTATGTGACCAAATCCCATAATAAATCACTCCTTGTGTGACTAAATGATACAAATCGTCACACAAACTTGAAAATAAAGTGGCCATTGGATGGACAATAGTCACACAAAATACAAGTTTACTTGACATTACAGAGCATATTGTCACACTTATTATCACCTACGGCCACTTTTGGTTTAATTTTATGTGACCAAATCCCATAATAAATCAGTACTTGTGTGACTAAATGATACAAATCGTCACACAAACATGAAAATAAAGTGGCCATTGGATGGACAATAGTCACTCAAAATACAAGTTTACTTGACATTACAGAGCATATGGTCACACTTATTATCACCTACGGCCACTTTTGGTTTAATTTTATGTTGCCAAATCCCATAATAAATCACTCCTTGTGTGACTAAATGATACAAATCGTCACACATGAAAATAAAGTGGCCATTAGATGGACAATAGTCACACATACAAAATCACTACTTGTGTGACTAAATGATACAAATCGTCACACAACCATGAAAATAAAGTGGCCATTGGATGGACAATAGTCACTCAAAATACAAGTTTACTTGACATTACAGAGCATATGGTCACACTTATTATCACCTACGGCCACTTTTGTTTTAATTTTATGTGACCAAATCCCATAATAAATCACTCCTTGTGTGACTAAATGATACAAATTGTCACACAAACCTGAAAATAAAGTGGCCATTGGATGGACAATAGTCACACAAAATACAAGTTGACTTGACATTACAGAGCATATGGTCACACTTATTATCACCCACGGCCACTGTTGGTTTAATTTTATGTAACCAAATCCCATAATAAATCACTCCTTGTGTGACTAAATGATACAAATCGTCACACAAACATGAAAATAAAGTGGCCATTGGATGGACAATAGTCACACAAAATACAAGTTTACTTGACATTACAGAGCATATGGTCACACTTATTATAACCTACGGCCACTTTTGGTTTAATTTTATGTGACCAAATCCCATAATAAATCAGTACTTGTGTGACTAAATGATACAAATCGTCACACAAACATGAAAATAAAGTGGCCATTGGATGGACAATAGTCACACAAAATACAAGTTTACTTGACATTACAGAGCATATGGTCACACTTATTATCACCTACGGCCACTTTTGGTTTAATTTTATGTGACCAAATCCCATAATAAATCACTCCTTGTGTGACTAAATGATACAAATCGTCACACAAACTTGAAAATAAAGTGGCCATTGGATGGACAATAGTCACACAAAATACAAGTTGACTTGACATTACAGAGCATATGGTCACACTTATTATCACCCACGGCCACTTTTGGTTTAATTTTATGTAACCAAATCCCATAATAAATCACTCCTTGTGTGACTAAATGATACAAATCGTCACACAAACTTGAAAATAAAGTGGCCATTGGATGGACAATAGTCACTCAAAATACAAGTTTACTTGACATTACAGAGCATATGGTCACACTTATTATCACCTACGGCCACTTTTGTTTTAATTTTATGTGACCAAATCCCATAATAAATCACTCCTTGTGTGACTAAATGATACAAATTGTCACACAAACCTGAAAATAAAGTGGCCATTGGATGGACAATAGTCACACAAAATACAAGTTGACTTGACATTACAGAGCATATGGTCACACTTATTATCACCCACGGCCACTTTTGGTTTAATTTTATGTAACCAAATCCCATAATAAATCACTCCTTGTGTGACTAAATGATACAAATCGTCACACAAACTTGAAAATAAAGTGGCCATTGGATGGACAATAGTCACACAAAATACAAGTTTACTTGACATTACAGAGCATATTGTCACACTTATTATCACCTACGGCCACTTTTGGTTTAATTTTATGTGACCAAATCCCATAATAAATCAGTACTTGTGTGACTAAATGATACAAATCGTCACACAAACATGAAAATAAAGTGGCCATTGGATGGACAATAGTCACTCAAAATACAAGTTTACTTGACATTACAGAGCATATGGTCACACTTATTATCACCTACGGCCACTTTTGGTTTAATTTTATGTTGCCAAATCCCATAATAAATCACTCCTTGTGTGACTAAATCATACAAATCGTCACACAAACATGAAAATAAAGTGGCCATTAGATGGACAATAGTCACACATAATAAATCACTACTTGTGTGACTAAATGATACAAATCGTCACACAACCATGAAAATAAAGTGGCCATTGGATGGACAATAGTCACACAAAATACAAGTTTACTTGACATTACAGAGCATATGGTCACACTTATTATCACCTACGGCCACTTTTGTTTTAATTTTATGTGACCAAATCCCATAATAAATCACTCCTTGTGTGACTAAATGAT
Organism: Pseudognaphalium luteoalbum; assembly: GCA_963422505.1. NCBI lineage: Eukaryota > Viridiplantae > Streptophyta > Magnoliopsida > Asterales > Asteraceae > Pseudognaphalium > Pseudognaphalium luteoalbum. The sequence goes on along the minus strand of OY730193.1, from coordinate 53,179,247 downwards.
ACAAATTGTCACACAAACATGAAAATAAAGTGGTCATTGGATGGACAATAGTCACACAAAATACAAGTTTACTTGACATTACAGAGCATATGGTCACACTTATTATCACCCACGGCCACTTTTGGTTTAATTTTATGTGACCAAATCCCATAATAAATCACTCCTTGTGTGACTAAATGATACAAATCGTCACACAAACTTGAAAATAAAGTGGCCATTGGATGGACAATAGTCACACAAAATACAAGTTTACTTGACATTACAGAGCATATTGTCACACTTATTATCACCTACGGCCACTTTTGGTTTAATTTTATGTGACCAAATCCCATAATAAATCAGTACTTGTGTGACTAAATGATACAAATCGTCACACAAACATGAAAATAAAGTGGCCATTGGATGGACAATAGTCACTCAAAATACAAGTTTACTTGACATTACAGAGCATATGGTCACACTTATTATCACCTACGGCCACTTTTGGTTTAATTTTATGTTGCCAAATCCCATAATAAATCACTCCTTGTGTGACTAAATGATACAAATCGTCACACATGAAAATAAAGTGGCCATTAGATGGACAATAGTCACACATACAAAATCACTACTTGTGTGACTAAATGATACAAATCGTCACACAACCATGAAAATAAAGTGGCCATTGGATGGACAATAGTCACTCAAAATACAAGTTTACTTGACATTACAGAGCATATGGTCACACTTATTATCACCTACGGCCACTTTTGTTTTAATTTTATGTGACCAAATCCCATAATAAATCACTCCTTGTGTGACTAAATGATACAAATTGTCACACAAACCTGAAAATAAAGTGGCCATTGGATGGACAATAGTCACACAAAATACAAGTTGACTTGACATTACAGAGCATATGGTCACACTTATTATCACCCACGGCCACTTTTGGTTTAATTTTATGTAACCAAATCCCATAATAAATCACTCCTTGTGTGACTAAATGATACAAATCGTCACACAAACATGAAAATAAAGTGGCCATTGGATGGACAATAGTCACACAAAATACAAGTTTACTTGACATTACAGAGCATATGGTCACACTTATTATAACCTACGGCCACTTTTGGTTTAATTTTATGTGACCAAATCCCATAATAAATCAGTACTTGTGTGACTAAATGATACAAATCGTCACACAAACATGAAAATAAAGTGGCCATTGGATGGACAATAGTCACACAAAATACAAGTTTACTTGACATTACAGAGCATATGGTCACACTTATTATCACCTACGGCCACTTTTGGTTTAATTTTATGTGACCAAATCCCATAATAAATCACTCCTTGTGTGACTAAATGATACAAATCGTCACACAAAATTGAAAATAAAGTGGCCATTGGATGGACAATAGTCACACAAAATACAAGTTTACTTGACATTACAGAGCATATTGTCACACTTATTATCACCTACGGCCACTTTTGGTTTAATTTTATGTGACCAAATCCCATAATAAATCAGTACTTGTGTGACTAAATGATACAAATCGTCACACAAACATGAAAATAAAGTGGCCATTGGATGGACAATAGTCACTCAAAATACAAGTTTACTTGACATTACAGAGCATATGGTCACACTTATTATCACCTACGGCCACTTTTGGTTTAATTTTATGTTGCCAAATCCCATAATAAATCACTCCTTGTGTGACTAAATGATACAAATCGTCACACAAACATGAAAATAAAGTGGCCATTAGATGGACAATAGTCACACATAATAAATCACTACTTGTGTGACTAAATGATACAAATCGTCACACAACCATGAAAATAAAGTGGCCATTGGATGGACAATAGTCACACAAAATACAAGTTTACTTGACATTACAGAGCATATGGTCACACTTATTATCACCTACGGCCACTTTTGTTTTAATTTTATGTGACCAAATCCCATAATAAATCACTCCTTGTGTGACTAAATGATACAAATTGTCACACAAACATGAAAATAAAGTGGTCATTGGATGGACAATAGTCACACAAAATACAAGTTTACTTGACATTACAGAGCATATGGTCACACTTATTATCACCCACGGCCACTTTTGGTTTAATTTTATGTAACCAAATCCCATAATAAATCACTCCTTGTGTGACTAAATGATACAAATCGTCACACAAACATGAAAATAAAGTGGCCATTGGATGGACAATAGTCACACAAAATACAAGTTTACTTGACATTACAGAGCATATGGTCACTTATTATAACCTACGGCCACTTTTGGTTTAATTTTATGTGACCAAATCCCATAATAAATCAGTACTTGTGTGACTAAATGACACAAATCGTCACACAAACATGAAAATAAAGTGGCCATTGGATGGACAATAGTCACACAAAATACAAGTTTACTTGACATTACAGAGCATATGGTCACACTTATTATCACCTACGGCCACTTTTGGTTTAATTTTATGTGACCAAATCCCATAATAAATCACTCTTTGTGTGACTAAATGATACAAATCGTCACACAAACTTGAAAATAAAGTGGCCATTGGATGGACAATAGTCACACAAAATACAAGTTTACTTGACATTACAGAGCATATTGTCACACTTATTATCACCTACGGCCACTTTTGGTTTAATTTTATGTGACCAAATCCCATAATAAATCAGTACTTGTGTGACTAAATGATACAAATCGTCACACAAACATGAAAATAAAGTGGCCATTGGATGGACAATAGTCACTCAAAATACAAGTTTACTTGACATTACAGAGCATATGGTCACACTTATTATCACCTACGGCCACTTTTGGTTTAATTTTATGTTGCCAAATCCCATAATAAATCACTCCTTGTGTGACTAAATGATACAAATCGTCACACAAACATGAAAATAAAGTGGCCATTAGATGGACAATAGTCACACATAATAAATCACTACTTGTGTGACTAAATGATACAAATCGTCACACAACGATGAAAATAAAGTGGCCATTGGATGGACAATAGTCACTCAAAATACAAGTTTACTTGACATTACAGAGCATATGGTCACACTTATTATCACCTACGGCCACTTTTGTTTTAATTTTATGTGACCAAATCCCATAATAAATCACTCCTTGTGTGACTAAATGATACAAATTGTCACACAAACATGAAAATAAAGTGGCCATTGGATGGACAATAGTCACACAAAATACAAGTTTACTTGACATTACAGAGCATATGGTCACACTTATTATCACCCACGGCCACTTTTGGTTTAATTTTATGTAACCAAATCCCATAATAAATCACTCCTTGTGTGACTAAATGATACAAATCGTCACACAAACATGAAAATAAAGTGGCCATTGGATGGACAATAGTCACACAAAATACAAGTTTACTTGACACTACAGAGCATATGGTCACACTTATTATAACCTACGACCACTTTTGGTTTAATTTAATGTGACCAAATCCCATAATAAATCAGTACTTGTGTGACTAAATGATACAAATCGTCACACAAACATGAAAATAAAGTGGCCATTGGATGGACAATAGTCACACAAAATACAAGTTTACTTGACATTACAGAGCATATGGTCACACTTATTATCACCTACGACCACTTTTGGTTTAATTTTATGTGACCAAATCCCAAAATAAATCACTCCTTGTGTGATTAAGTGATACAAATCGTCACACAAACATGAAACTAAAGTGGCCATTAGATGGACAATAGTCACACATAATAAATCACTACTTGTGTGACTAAATGATACAAATCGTCACACAACAATGAAAATAAAGTGGCCATTGGATGGACAATAGTCACACAAAATACAAGTTTACTTGACATTACAGAGCATATGGTCACACTTATTATCACATACGGCCACTTTTGGTTTAATTTTATGTGACCAACTTCCATAATAAATCACTCCTTGTGTGACTAAATGATACAAATAGTCACACAAACATGAAAATAAAGTGGCCATTGGATGGACAATAGTCACACATAATAAATCACTACTTGTGTGACTAAATGATACAAATCGTCACACAACCATGAAAATAAAGTGGCCATTGGATGGAAAATAGTCACACAAAATACAAGTTTACTTGACATTACAGAGCATATGGTCACACTTATTATCACCTACGGCCACTTTTGGTTTAATTTTATGTGACCAAATTCCATAATAAATCACTCCTTGTGTGATTAAATGATACAAATTGTCACACAAACATGAAAATAAAGTGGCCATTGGATGGACAATAGTCACACAAAATACAAGTTTACTTGACATTACAGAGCATATGGTCACACTTATTATCACCTACGTCCACTTTTGGTTTAACTTTATGTGACCAAATCCCATAATAAATCACTCCTTGTGTGACTAAATGATACAAATCGTCACACAAACATGAAAATAAAGTGGCCATTGGATGGACAATAGTCACACAAAATACAAGTTTATTTGACATTACAGAGCATATTGTCACACTTATTATCACCTACGGCCAATTTTGGTTTAATTTTATGTGACCAAATCCCATAATAAATCAGTACTTGTGTGACTAAATGATACAAATCGTCACACAAACATGAAAATAAAGTGGCCATTGGATGGACAATAGTCACACAAAATACAAGTTTACTTGACATTACAGAGCATATAGTCACACTTATTATCACCTACGGCCACTTTTGGTTTAATTTTATGTGACCAAATCCCATAATAAATCACTCCTTGTGTGACTAAATGATACAAATCGTCACACAAACATGAAAATAAAGTGGCCATTGGATGGACAATAGTCACACAAAATACAAGTTTACTTAACATTACAGAGCATATGGTCACACTTATTATCACCTACGACCACTTTTGGTTTAATTTTATGTGACCAAATCCCATAATAAATCAGTACTTGTGTGACTAAATGATACAAATCGTCACACAAACATGAAACTAAAGTGGCTATTGGATGGACAATAGTCACACAAAATACAAGTTTACTTGACATTACAGAGCATATGGTCACACTTATTATCACCTACGGCCACTTTTGGTTTAATTTTATGTGACCAAATCCCATAATAAATCACTCCTTGTGTGACTAAATGATACAAATCGTCACACAAACATGAAAATAAAGTGGCCATTGGATGGACAATAGTCACTCAAAATACAAGTTTACTTGACATTACAGAGCATATGGTCACACTTATTATCACCTACGGCCACTTTTGGTTTAATTTTATGTGACCAAATCCCATAATAAATCACTCCTTGTGTGACTAAATGATACAAATCGTCACACAAACTTGAAAATAAAGCTGCCATTGGATGGACAATAGTCACACAAAATACAAGTTTACTTGACATTACAGAGCATATTGTCACACTTATTATCACCTACGGCCACTTTTGGTTTAATTTTATGTGACCAAATCCCATAATAAATCAGTACTTGTGTGACTAAATGATACAAATCGTCACACAAACATGAAAATAAAGTGGCCATTGGATGGACAATAGTCACACAAAATACAAGTTTACTTGACATTACAGAGCATATGGTCACATTTATTATCACCTACGACCACTTTTGGTTTAATTTTATGTGACCAAATCCCATAATAAATCACTCCTTGTGTGACTAAATGATACAAATCGTCACACAAACATGAAACTAAAGTGGCCATTAGATGGACAATAGTCACACATAATAAATCACTACTTGTGTGACTAAATGATACAAATCGTCACACAACAATGAAAATAAAGTGGCCATTGGATGGAAAATAGTCACATAAAATACAAGTTTACTTGACATTACAGAGCATAAGGTCACACTTATTATCACCTACGGCCACTTTTGGTTTAATTTTATGTGACCAAATCCCATAATAAATCACTCCTTGTGTGACTTAATGATACAAATTGTCACACAAACATGAAAATAAAGTGGCCATTGGATGGACAATAGTCACACAAAATACAAGTTTACTTGACATTACAGAGCATATGGTCACACTTATTATCACCTACGGCTACTTTTGGTTTAATTTTATGTGACCAAATCCCATAAGAAATCAGTACTTGTGTGACTAAATGATACAAATCGTCACACAAACATGAAAATAAAGTGGCCATTGGATGGATAATAGTGACACAAAATACAAGTTTACTTGACATTACTGAGCATATGGTCACACTTATTATCACCTACGGCCACTTTTGGTTTAATTTTATGTGACCAAATCCCATAATAAATCAGTACTTGTGTGACTAAATGATACAAATCGTCACACAAACATGAAAATAAAGTGGCCATTGGATGGACAATAGTCACACAAAATACAAGTTTACTTGACATTACAGAGCATATGGTCACACTTATTATCACCTACGGCCACTTTTGGTTTAATTTTATGTTGCCAAATCCCATAATAAATCACTCCTTGTGTGACTAAATGATACAAATCGTCACACAAACATGAAAATAAAGTGGCCATTGGATGGACAATAGTCACACATAATAAATCACTACTTGTGTGACTAAATGATACAAATCGTCACACAACCATGAAAATAAAGTGGCCATTGGATGGACAATAGTCACTCAAAATACAAGTTTACTTGACATTACAGAGCATATGGTCACACTTATTATCACCTACGGCCAATTTTGGTTTAATTTTATGTGACCAACTTCCATACTAAATCACTCCTTGTGTGACTAAATGATACAAATTGTCACACAAACATGAAAATAAAGTGGCCATTGGATGGACAATAGTCACACAAAATACAAGTTTACATGACATTACAGAGCATTTGGTCACACTTATTATCACCTACGTCCACTTTTGGTTTAATTTTATGTGACCAAATCCCATAATAAATCACTCCTTGTGTGACTAAATGATACAAATCGTCACACAAACATGAAAATAAAGTGGCCATTGGATGGACAATAGTCACACAAAATACAAGTTTACTTGACATTACAGAGCATATGGTCACACTTATTATCACCTACGGCCAATTTTGGTTTAATTTTATGTGACCAAATCCCATAATAAATCAGTACTTGTGTGACTAAATGATACAAATCGTCACACAAACATGAAAATAAAGTGGCCATTGGATGGACAATAGTCAAACAAAATACAAGTTTACTTGACATTACAAAGCATATGGTCACACTTATTATCACCTACGGCCACTTTTGGTTTAATTTTATGTGACCACATCCCATAATAAATCACTCCTTGTGTGACTAAATGATACAAATCGTCACACAAACATGAAAATAAAGTGGCCATTGGATGGACAATAGTCACACATAATAAATCACTACTTGTGTGACTAAATGATGCAAATCGTCACACAACCATGAAAATAAAGTGGCCATTGGATGGACAATAGTCACTCAAAATACAAGTTTACTTGACATTACAGAGCATATGGTCACACTTATTATCACCTACGGCCACTTTTGGTTTAATTTTATGTGACCAACTTCCATAATAAATCACTCCTTGTGTGACTAAATGATACAAATTGTCACACAAACATGAAAATAAAGTGGCCATTGGATGGACAATAGTCACACAAAATACAAGTTTACATGACATTACAGAGCATATGGTCACACTTATTATCACCTACAGCCACTTTTGGTTTAATTTTATGTGACCAAATCCCATAATAAATCACTCCTTGTGTGACTAAATGATACAAATCGTCACACAAACATGAAAATAAAGTGGCCATTGGATGGACAATAGTCACACAAAATACAAGTTTACTTGACATTACAGAGCATATGGTCACACTTATTATCACCTACGGCCACTTTTGGTTTAATTTTATGTTGCCAAATCCCATAATAAATCACTCCTTGTGTGACTAAATGATACAAATCGTCACACAAACATGAAAATAAAGTGGCCATTGGATGGACAATAGTCACACATAATAAATCACTACTTGTGTGACTAAATGATACAAATCGTCACACAACCATGAAAATAAAGTGGCCATTGGATGGACAATAGTCACTCAAAATACAAGTTTACTTGACATTACAGAGCATATGGTCACACTTATTATCACCTACGGCCAATTTTGGTTTAATTTTATGTGACCAACTTCCATACTAAATCACTCCTTGTGTGACTAAATGATACAAATTGTCACACAAACATGAAAATAAAGTGGCCATTGGATGGACAATAGTCACACAAAATACAAGTTTACATGACATTACAGAGCATATGGTCGCACTTATTATCACCTACGGCCACTTTTGGTTTAATTTTATGTGACCAAATCCCATAATAAATCACTCCTTGTGTGACTAAATGATACAAATCGTCACACAAACATGACAATAAAGTGGCCATTGGATGGACAATAGTCACACAAAATACAAGTTTACTTGACATTACAGAGCATATGGTCACACTTATTATCACCTACGGCCAATTTTGGTTTAATTTTATGTGACCAAATCCCATAATAAATCAGTACTTGTGTGACTAAATGATACAAATCGTCACACAAACATGAAAATAAAGTGGCCATTGGATGGACAATAGTCAAACAAAATACAAGTTTACTTGACATTACAAAGCATATGGTCACACTTATTATCACCTACGGCCACTTTTGGTTTAATTTTATGTGACCACATCCCATAATAAATCACTCCTTGTGTGACTAAATGATACAAATCGTCACACAAACATGAAAATAAAGTGGCCATTGGATGGACAATAGTCACACATAATAAATCACTACTTGTGTGACTAAATGATGCAAATCGTTACACAACCATGAAAATAAAGTGGCCATTGGATGGACAATAGTCACTCAAAATACAAGTTTACTTGACATTACAGAGCATATGGTCACACTTATTATCACCTACGGCCACTTTTGGTTTAATTTTATGTGACCAACTTCCATAATAAATCACTCCTTGTGTGACTAAATGATACAAATTGTCACACAAACATGAAAATAAAGTGGCCATTGGATGGACAATAGTCACACAAAATACAAGTTTACATGACATTACAGAGCATATGGTCACACTTATTATCACCTACGGCCACTTTTGGTTTAATTTTATGTGACCAAATCCCATAATAAATCACTCCTTGTGTGACTAAATGATACAAATCGTCACACAAACATGAAAATAAAGTGGCCATTGGATGGACAATAGTCACACAAAATACAAGTTTACTTGACATTACAGAGCATATGGTCACACTTATTATCACCTACGGCCAATTTTGGTTTAATTTTATGTGACCAAATCCCATAATAAATCAGTACTTGTGTGACTAAATGATACAAATCGTCACACAAACATGAAAATAAAGTGGCCATTGGATGGACAATAGTCACACAAAATACAAGTTTACTTGACATTACAGAGCATATGGTCACACTTATTATCACCTACGGCCACTTTTTGTTTAATTTTATGTGACCAAATCCCATAATAAATCACTCCTTGTGTGACTAAATGATACAAATCGTCACACAAACATGAAAATAAAGTGGCCATTGGATGGACAATAGTCACACATAATAAATCACTACTTGTGTGACTAAATGATACAAATCGTCACACAACCATGAAAATAAAGTGGCCATTGGATGGACAATAGTCACTCAAAATACAAGTTTACTTGACATTACAGAGCATATGGTCACACTTATTATCACCTACGGCCACTTTTGGTTTAATTTTATGTGACCAAATTCCATAATAAATCACTCCTTGTGTGACTAAATGATACAAATTGTCACACAAACATGAAAATAAAGTGGCCATTGGATGGACAATAGTCACACAAAATACAAGTTTACTTGACATTACAGAGCCTATGGTCACACTTATTATCACCTACGGCCACTTTTGGTTTAATTTTATGTGAACAAATCCCATAATAAATCACTCCTTGTGTGACTAAATGATACAAATCGTCACACAAACATGAAAATAAAGTGGCCATTGGATGGAAAATAGTCACACAAAATACAAGTTTACTTGACATTACAGAGCATATGGTCACACTTATTATCACCTACGGCCAATTTTGGTTTAATTTTATGTGACCAAATCCCATAATAAATCAGTACTTGTGTGACTAAATGATACAAATCGTAACACAACCATGAAAATAAAGTGGCCATTGGATGGACAATAGTCACTCAAAATACAAGTTTACTTGACATTACAGAGCATATGGTCACACTTATTATCACCTACGGCCACTTTTGGTTTAATTTTATGTGACCAAATTCCATAATAAATCACTCCTTGTGTGACTAAATGATACAAATTGTCACACAAACATGAAAATAAAGTGGCCATTGGATGGACAATAGTCACACAAAATACAAGTTTACTTGACATTACAGAGCATATGGTCACACTTATTATCACCTACGGCCACTTTTGGTTTAATTTTATGTGACCAAATCCCATAATAAATAACTCCTTGTGTGACTAAATGATACAAATCGTCACACAAACATGAAAATAAAGTGGCCATTGGATGGACAATAGTCACACAAAATACAAGTTTACTTGACATTACAGAGCATATGGTCACACTTATTATCACCTACGGCCACTTTTGGTTTAATTTTATGTGACCAAATCCCATAATAAATCACTCCTTGTGTGACTAAATGATACAAATCGTCACACAAACATGAAAATAAAGTGGCCATTGGATGGACAATAGTCACACAAAATACAAGTTTACTTGACATTACAGAGCATATGGTCACACTTATTATCACCTACGGCCAATTTTGGTTTAATTTTATGTGACCAAATCCCATAATAAATCAGTACTTGTGTGACTAAATGATACAAATCGTCACACAAACATGAAAATAAAGTGGCCATTGGATGGACAATAGTCACACAAAATACAAGTTTACTTGACATTACAGAGCATATGGTCACACTTATTATCACCTACGGCCACTTTTTGTTTAATTTTATGTGACCAAATCCCATAATAAATCACTCCTTGTGTGACTAAATGATACAAATCGTCACACAAACATGAAAATAAAGTGGCCATTGGATGGACAATAGTCACACATAATAAATCACTACTTGTGTGACTAAATGATACAAATCGTCACACAACCATGAAAATAAAGTGGCCATTGGATGGACAATAGTCACTCAAAATACAAGTTTACTTGACATTACAGAGCATATGGTCACACTTATTATCACCTACGGCCACTTTTGGTTTAATTTTATGTGACCAAATTCCATAATAAATCACTCCTTGTGTGACTAAATGATACAAATTGTCACACAAACATGAAAATAAAGTGGCCATTGGATGGACAATAGTCACACAAAATACAAGTTTACTTGACATTACAGAGCCTATGGTCACACTTATTATCACCTACGGCCACTTTTGGTTTAATTTTATGTGAACAAATCCCATAATAAATCACTCCTTGTGTGACTAAATGATACAAATCGTCACACAAACATGAAAATAAAGTGGCCATTGGATGGAAAATAGTCACACAAAATACAAGTTTACTTGACATTACAGAGCATATGGTCACACTTATTATCACCTACGGCCAATTTTGGTTTAATTTTATGTGACCAAATCCCATAATAAATCAGTACTTGTGTGACTAAATGATACAAATCGTAACACAACCATGAAAATAAAGTGGCCATTGGATGGACAATAGTCACTCAAAATACAAGTTTACTTGACATTACAGAGCATATGGTCACACTTATTATCACCTACGGCCACTTTTGGTTTAATTTTATGTGACCAAATTCCATAATAAATCACTCCTTGTGTGACTAAATGATACAAATTGTCACACAAACATGAAAATAAAGTGGCCATTGGATGGACAATAGTCACACAAAATACAAGTTTACTTGACATTACAGAGCATATGGTCACACTTATTATCACCTACGGCCACTTTTGGTTTAATTTTATGTGACCAAATCCCATAATAAATAACTCCTTGTGTGACTAAATGATACAAATCGTCACACAAACATGAAAATAAAGTGGCCATTGGATGGACAATAGTCACACAAAATACAAGTTTACTTGACATTACAGAGCATATGGTCACACTTATTATCACCTACGGCCACTTTTGGTTTAATTTTATGTGACCAAATCCCATAATAAATCAGTACTTGTGTGACTAAATGATACAAATCGTCACACAAACATGAAAATAAAGTGGCCATTGGATGGACAATAGTCACACAAAATACAAGTTTACTTGACATTACAGAGCATATGGTCACACTTATTATCACCTACGGCCACTTTTGGTTTAATTTTATGTTGCCAAATCCCATAATAAATCACTCCTTGTGTGACTAAATGATACAAATCGTCACACAAACATGAAAATAAAGTGGCCATTGGATGGACAATAGTCACACATAATAAATCACTCCTTGTGTGACTAAATGATACAAATTGTCACACAAACATGAAAATAAAGTGGCCATTGGATGGACAATAGTCACACAAAATACAAGTTTACTTGACATTACAGAGCATATGGTCACACTTATTATCACCTACGGCCACTTTTGGTTTAATTTTATGTGACCAAATCCCATAATAAATAACTCCTTGTGTGACTAAATGATACAAATCGTCACACAAACATGAAAATAAAGTGGCCATTGGATGGACAATAGTCACACAAAATACAAGTTTACTTGACATTACAGAGCATATGGACACACTTATTATCACCTACGGCCAATTTTGGTTTAATTTTATGTGACCAAATCCCATAATAAATCAGTACTTGTGTGACTAAATGATACAAATCGTTACACAAACATGAAAATAAAGTGGCCATTGGATGGACAATAGTCACACAAAATACAAGTTTACTTGACATTACAGAGCATATGGTCACACTTATTATCACCTACGGCCACTTTTGGTTTAATTTTATGTGACCAAATCCCATAATAAATCTGTACTTGTGTGACTAAATGATACAAATCGTCACACAAACATGAAAATAAAGTGGCCATTGGATGGACAATAGTCACACAAAATACAAGTTTACTTGACATTACAGAGCATATGGTCACACTTATTATCACCTACGGCCACTTTTGGTTTAATTTTATGTTGCCAAATCCCATAATAAATCACTCCTTGTGTGACTAAATGATACAAATCGTCACACAAACATGAAAATAAAGTGGCCATTGGATGGACAATAGTCACACATAATACAAGTTTACTTGACATTACAGAGCATATGGTCACACTTATTATCACCTACGGCCACTTTTGGTTTAATTTTATGTTGCCAAATCCCATAATAAATCACTCCTTGTGTGACTAAATGATACAAATCGTCACACAAACATGAAAATAAAGTGGCCATTGGATGGACAATAGTCACACATAATAAATCACTACTTGTGTGACTAAATGATACAAATCGTAACACAACCATGAAAATAAAGTGGCCATTGGATGGACAATAGTCACTCAAAATACAAGTTTACTTGACATTACAGAGCATATGGTCACACTTATTATCACCTACGGCCACTTTTGGTTTAATTTTATGTGACCAAATTCCATAATAAATCACTCCTTGTGTGACTAAATGATACAAATTGTCACACAAACATGAAAATTAAGTGGCCATTGGATGGACAATAGTCACACAAAATACAAGTTTACTTGACATTACAGAGCATATGGTCACACTTATTATCACCTACGGCCACTTTTGGTTTAATTTTATGTGACCAAATCCCATAATAAATAACTCCTTGTGTGACTAAATGATACAAATCGTCACACAAACATGAAAATAAAGTGGCCATTGGATGGAAAATAGTCACACAAAATACAAGTTTACTTGACATTACAGAGCATATGGACACACTTATTATCACCTACGGCCAATTTTGGTTTAATTTTATGTGACCAAATCCCATAATAAATCAGTACTTGTGTGACTAAATGATACAAATCGTTACACAAACATGAAAATAAAGTGGCCATTGGATGGACAATAGTCACACAAAATACAAGTTTACTTGACATTACAGAGCATATGGTCACACTTATTATCACCTACGGCCACTTTTGGTTTAATTTTATGTGACCAAATCCCATAATAAATCAGTACTTGTGTGACTAAATGATACAAATCGTCACACAAACATGAAAATAAAGTGGCCATTGGATGGACAATAGTCACACAAAATACAAGTTTACTTGACATTACAGAGCATATGGTCACACTTATTATCACCTACGGCCACTTTTGGTTTAATTTTATGTTGCCAAATCCCATAATAAATCACTCCTTGTGTGACTAAATGATACAAATCGTCACACAAACATGAAAATAAAGTGGCCATTGGATGGACAATAGTCACACATAATAAATCACTACTTGTGTGACTAAATGATACAAATCGTCACACAACCATGAAAATAAAGTGGCCATTGGATGGACAATAGTCACTCAAAATACAAGTTTACTTGACATTACAGAGCATATGGTCACACTTATTATCACCTACGGCCACTTTTGGTTTAATTTTATGTGACCAACTTCCATACTAAATCACTCCTTGTGTGACTAAATGATACAAATTGTCACACAAACATGAAAATAAAGTGGCCATTGGATGGACAATAGTCACACAAAATACAAGTTTACATGACATTACAGAGCATATGGTCACACTTATTATCACCTACGGCCACTTTTGGTTTAATTTTATGTGACCAAATCCCATAATAAATCACTCCTTGTGTGACTAAATGATACAAATCGTCACACAAACATGAAAATAAAGTGGCCATTGGATGGACAATAGTCACACAAAATACAAGTTTACTTGACATTACAGAGCATATGGTCACACTTATTATCACCTACGGCCAATTTTGGTTTAATTTTATGTGACCAAATCCCATAATAAATCAGTACTTGTGTGACTAAATGATACAAATCGTCACACAAACATGAAAATAAAGTGGCCATTGGATGGACAATAGTCAAACAAAATACAAGTTTACTTGACATTACAGAGCATATGGTCACACTTATTATCACCTACGGCCACTTTTGGTTTAATTTTATGTGACCACATCCCATAATAAATCACTCCTTGTGTGACTAAATGATACAAATCGTCACACAAACATGAAAATAAAGTGGCCATTGGATGGACAATAGTCACACATAATAAATCACTACTTGTGTGACTAAATGATGCAAATCGTCAAACAACGATGAAAATAAAGTGGCCATTGGATGGACAATAGTCACTCAAAATACAAGTTTACTTGACATTACAGAGCATATGGTCACACTTATTATCACCTACGGCCACTTTTGGTTTAATTTTATGTGACCAACTTCCATAGTAAATCACTCCTTGTGTGACTAAATGATACAAATTGTCACACAAACATGAAAATAAAGTGGCCATTGGATGGACAATAGTCACACAAAATACAAGTTTACATGACATTACAGAGCATATGGTCACACTTATTATCACCTACGGCCACTTTTGGTTTAATTTTATGTGACCAAATCCCATAATAAATCACTCCTTGTGTGACTAAATGATACAAATCGTCACACAAACATGAAAATAAAGTGGCCATTGGATGGACAATAGTCACACAAAATACAAGTTTACTTGACATTACAGAGCATATGGTCACACTTATTATCACCTACGGCCAATTTTGGTTTAATTTTATGTGACCAAATCTCATAATAAATCAGTACTTGTGTGACTAAATGATACAAATAGTCACACAAACATGAAAATAAAGTGGCCATTGGATGGACAATAGTCACACAAAATACAAGTTTACTTGACATTACAGAGCATATGGTCACACTTATTATCACCTACGGCCACTTTTTGTTTAATTTTATGTGACCAAATCCCATAATAAATCACTCCTTGTGTGACTAAATGATACAAATCGTCACACAAACATGAAAATAAAGTGGCCATTGGATGGACAATAGTCACACATAATAAATCACTACTTGTGTGACTAAATGATACAAATCGTCACACAACCATGAAAATAAAGTGGCCATTGGATGGACAATAGTCACTCAAAATACAAGTTTACTTGACATTACAGAGCATATGGTCACACTTATTATCACCTACGGCCACTTTTGGTTTAATTTTATGTGACCAAATTCCATAATAAATCACTCCTTGTGTGACTAAATGATACAAATTGTCACACAAACATGAAAATAAAGTGGCCATTGGATGGACAATAGTCACACAAAATACAAGTTTACTTGACATTACAGAGCCTATGGTCACACTTATTATCACCTACGACCACTTTTGGTTTAATTTTATGTGACCAAATCCCATAATAAATCACTCCTTGTGTGACTAAATGATACAAATCGTCACACAAACATGAAAATAAAGTGGCCATTGGATGGAAAATAGTCACACAAAATACAAGTTTACTTGACATTACAGAGCATATGGTCACACTTATTATCACCTACGGCCACTTTTGGTTTAATTTTATGTGACCAAATCCCATAATAAATCAGTACTTGTGTGACTAAATGATACAAATCGTCACACAAACATGAAAATAAAGTGGCCATTGGATGGACAATAGTCACACAAAATACAAGTTTACTTGACATTACAGAGCATATGGTCACACTTATTATCACCTACGGCCACTTTTGGTTTAATTTTATGTGACCAAATCCCATAATAAATCAGTACTTGTGTGACTAAATGATACAAATCGTCACACAAACATGAAAATAAAGTGGCCATTGGATGGACAATAGTCACACAAAATACAAGTTTACTTGACATTACAGAGCATATGGTCACACTTATTATCACCTACGGCCACTTTTGGTTTAATTTTATGTTGCCAAATCCCATAATAAATCACTCCTTGTGTGACTAAATGATACAAATCGTCACACAAACATGAAAATAAAGTGGCCATTGGATGGACAATAGTCACACATAATAAATCACTACTTGTGTGACTAAATGATACAAATCGTAACACAACCATGAAAATAAAGTGGCCATTGGATGGACAATAGTCACTCAAAATACAAGTTTACTTGACATTACAGAGCATATGGTCACACTTATTATCACCTACGGCCACTTTTGGTTTAATTTTATGTGACCAAATTCCATAATAAATCACTCCTTGTGTGACTAAATGATACAAATTGTCACACAAACATGAAAATAAAGTGGCCATTGGATGGACAATAGTCACACAAAATACAAGTTTACTTGACATTACAGAGCATATGGTCACACTTATTATCACCTACGGCCACTTTTGGTTTAATTTTATGTGACCAAATCCCATAATAAATAACTCCTTGTGTGACTAAATGATACAAATCGTCACACAAACATGAAAATAAAGTGGCCATTGGATGGACAATAGTCACACAAAATACAAGTTTACTTGACATTACAGAGCATATGGTCACACTTATTATCACCTACGGCCAATTTTGGTTTAATTTTATGTGACCAAATCCCATAATAAATCAGTACTTGTGTGACTAAATGATACAAATCGTTACACAAACATGAAAATAAAGTGGCCATTGGATGGACAATAGTCACACAAAATACAAGTTTACTTGACATTACAGAGCATATGGTCACACTTATTATCACCTACGGCCACTTTTGGTTTAATTTTATGTGACCAAATCCCATAATAAATCACTCCTTGTGTGACTAAATGATACAAATCGTCACACAAACATGAAAATAAAGTGGCCATTGGATGGACAATAGTCACACAAAATACAAGTTTACTTGACATTACAGAGCATATGGTCACACTTATTATCACCTACGGTCACTTTTGGTTTAATTTTATGTGACCAAATCCCATAATAAATCACTCCTTGTGTGACTAAATGATACAAATCGTCACACAAACATGAAAATAAAGTGGCCATTGGATGGAAAATAGTCACACATAATAAATCACTACTTGTGTGACTAAATGATACAAATCGTCACACAACCATGAAAATAAAGTGGCCATTGGATGGACAATAGTCACTCAAAATACAAGTTTACTTGACATTACAGAGCATATGGTCACACTTATTATCACCTACGGCCACTTTTGGTTTAATTTTATGTGACCAAAATCCATAATAAATCACTCCTTGTGTGACTAAATGATACAAATTGTCACACAAACATGAAAATAAAGTGGCCATTGGATGGACAATAGTCACACAAAATACAAGTTTACTTGACATTACAGAGCATATGGTCACACTTATTATCACCTACGGCCACTTTTGGTTTAATTTTATGTGACCAAATCCCATAATAAATCACTCCTTGTGTGACTAAATTATACAAATCGTCACACAAACATGAAAATAAAGTGGCCATTGGATGGAAAATAGTCACACAAAATACAAGTTTACTTGACATTACAGAGCATATGGTCACACTTATTATCACCTACGGCCAATTTTGGTTTAATTTTATGTGACCAAATCCCATAATATATCAGTACTTGTGTGACTAAATGATACAAATCTTCACACAAACATGAAAATAAAGTGGCCATTGGATGGACAATAGTCACACAAAATACAAGTTTACTTGACATTCTAGAGCATATGGTCACACTTATTATCACCTACGGTCACTTTTGGTTTAATTTTATGTGACCAAATCCCATAATAAACCACTCCTTGTGTGACTAAATGATACAAATCGTCACACAAACATGAAAATAAAGTGGCCATTGGATGGAAAATAGTCACACAAAATACAAATTTACTTGACATTACAGAGCATATGGTCACATTTATTATCACCTACGGCCAATTTTGGTTTAATTTTATGTGACCAAATCCCATAATAAATCAGTACTTGTGTGACTAAATGATACAAATCTTCACACAAACATGAAAATAAAGTGGCCATTGGATGGACAATAGTCACACAAAATACAAGTTTACTTGACATTCCAGAGCATATGGTCACACTTATTATCACCTACGGCCACTTTTGGTTTAATTTTATGTGACCAAATCCCATAATAAATCACTCCTTGTGTGACTAAATGATACAAATCGTCACACAAACATGAAAATAAAGTGGCCATTGGATGGACAATAGTCACACAAAATACAAGTTTACTTGACATTCCAGAGCATATGGTCACACTTATTATCACCTACGGCCACTTTTGGTTTAATTTTATGTGACCAAATCCCATAATAAATCACTCCTTGTGTGACTAAATGATACAAATCGTCACACAAACATGAAAATAAAGTGGCCATTGGATGGACAATAGTCACACAAAATACAAGTTTACTTGACATTACAGAGCATATGGTCACACTTATTATCACCTACGGCCACTTTTGGTTTAATTTTATGTGACCAAATCCCATAATAAATCACTCCTTGTGTGACTAAATGATACAAATCGTCACACAAACATGAAAATAAAGTGGCCATTGGATGGACAATAGTCACACAAAATACAAGTTTACTTGACATTACAGAGCATATGTTCACACTTATTATCACCTACGACCACTTTTGGTTTAATTTTATGTGACCAAATCCCAAAATAAATCACTCCTTGTGTGATTAAGTGATACAAATCGTCACACAAACATGAAACTAAAGTGGCCATTAGATGGACAATAGTCACACATAATAAATCACTACTTGTGTGACTAAATGATACAAATCGTCACACAACAATGAAAATAAAGTGGCCATTGGATGGACAATAGTCACACAAAATACAAGTTTACTTGACATTACAGAGCATATGGTCACACTTATTATCACATACGGCCACTTTTGGTTTAATTTTATGTGACCAACTTCCATAATAAATCACTCCTTGTGTGACTAAATGATACAAATCGTCACACAAACATGAAAATAAAGTGGCCATTGGATGGACAATAGTCACACATAATAAATCACTACTTGTGTGACTAAATGATACAAATCGTCACACAACCATGAAAATAAAGTGGCCATTGGATGGAAAATAGTCACACAAAATACAAGTTTACTTGACATTACAGAGCATATGGTCACACTTATTATCACCTACGGCCACTTTTGGTTTAATTTTATGTGACCAAATTCCATAATAAATCACTCCTTGTGTGATTAAATGATACAAATTGTCACACAAACATGAAAATAAAGTGGCCATTGGATGGACAATAGTCACACAAAATACAAGTTTACTTGACATTACAGAGCATATGGTCACACTTATTATCACCTACGTCCACTTTTGGTTTAATTTTATGTGACCAAATCCCATAATAAATCACTCCTTGTGTGACTAAATGATACAAATCGTCACACAAACATGAAAATAAAGTGGCCATTGGATGGACAATAGTCACACAAAATACAAGTTTACTTGACATTACAGAGCATATGGTCACACTTATTATCACCTACGGCCAATTTTGGTTTAATTTTATGTGACCAAATCCCATAATAAATCAGTACTTGTGTGACTAAATGATACAAATCGTCACACAAACATGAAAATAAAGTGGCCATTGGATGGACAATAGTCACACAAAATACAAGTTTACTTGACATTACAGAGCATATGGTCACACTTATTATCACCTACGGCCACTTTTGGTTTAATTTTATGTGACCAAATCCCATAATAAATCACTCCTTGTGTGACTAAATGATACAAATCGTCACACAAACATGAAAATAAAGTGGCCATTGGATGGACAATAGTCACACAAAATACAAGTTTACTTGACATTATAGAGCATATGGTCACACTTATTATCACCTACGGCCAATTTTGGTTTAATTTTATGTGACCAAATCCCATAATAAATTAGTACTTGTGTGACTAAATGATACAAATCGTCACACAAACATGAAAATAAAGTGGCCATTGGATGGACAATAGTCACACAAAATACAAGTTTACTTGACATTACAAAGCATATGGTCACACTTATTATCACCTACGGCCAATTTTGGTTTAATTTTATGTGACCAAATCCCATAATAAATCAGTACTTGTGTGACTAAATGATACAAATCGTCACACAAACATGAAACTAAAGTGGCCATTGGATGGACAATAGTCACACAAAATACAAGTTTACTTGACATTACAGAGCATATGGTCACACTTATTATCACCTACGGCCACTTTTGGTTTAATTTTATGTGACCAAATCCCATAATAAATCACTCCTTGTGTGACTAAATGATACAAATCGTCACACAAACATGAAAATAAAGTGGCCATTGGATGGACAATAGTCACTCAAAATACAAGTTTACTTGACATTACAGAGCATATGGTCACACTTATTATCACCTACGGCCACTTTTGGTTTAATTTTATGTGACCAAATCCCATAATAAATCACTCCTTGTGTGACAAAATGATACAAATCGTCACACAAACTTGAAAATAAAGTGGCCATTGGATGGACAATAGTCACACAAAATACAAGTTTACTTGAC
Organism: Pseudognaphalium luteoalbum; assembly: GCA_963422505.1. NCBI lineage: Eukaryota > Viridiplantae > Streptophyta > Magnoliopsida > Asterales > Asteraceae > Pseudognaphalium > Pseudognaphalium luteoalbum. Next base: position 53,157,578 of record OY730193.1, on the reverse strand, counting down.
ATTACAGAGCATATTGTCACAGTTATTATCACCTACGGCCACTTTTGGTTTAATTTTATGTGACCAAATCCCATAATAAATCAGTACTTGTGTGACTAAATGATACAAATCGTCACACAAACATGAAAATAAAGTGGCCATTGGATGGACAATAGTCACACAAAATACAAGTTTACTTGACATTACAGAGAATATGGTCACATTTATTATCACCTACGACCACTTTTGGTTTAATTTTATGTGACCAAATCCCATAATAAATCACTCCTTGTGTGACTAAATGATACAAATCGTCACACAAACATGAAACTAAAGTGGCCATTAGATGGACAATAGTCACACATAATAAATCACTACTTGTGTGACTAAATGATACAAATCGTCACACAACAATGAAAATAAAGTGGCCATTGGATGGAAAATAGTCACACAAAATACAAGTTTACTTGACATTACAGAGCATATGGTCACACTTATTATCACCTACGGGCACTTTTGGTTTAATTTTATGTGACCAAATCCCATAATAAATCACTCCTTGTGTGACTTAATGATACAAATTGTCACACAAACATGAATATAAAGTGGCCATTGGATGGACAATAGTCACACAAAATACAAGTTTACTTGACATTACAGAGCATATGGTCACACTTATTATCACCTACGGCTACTTTTGGTTTAATTTTATGTGACCAAATCCCATAAGAAATCAGTACTTGTGTGACTAAATGATACAAATCGTCACACAAACATGAAAATAAAGTGGCCATTGGATGGATAATAGTTACACAAAATACAAGTTTACTTGACATTACTGAGCATATGGTCACACTTATTATCACCTACGACCACTTTTGGTTTAATTTTATGTGACCAAATCCCATAATAAATCAGTACTTGTGTGACTAAATGATACAAATCGTCACACAAACATGAAAATAAAGTGGCCATTGGATGGACAATAGTCACACAAAATACAAGTTTACTTGACATTACAGAGCATATGGTCACACTTATTATCACCTACGGCCACTTTTGGTTTAATTTTATGTTGCCAAATCCCATAATAAATCACTCCTTGTGTGACTAAATGATACAAATCGTCACACAAACATGAAAATAAAGTGGCCATTGGATGGACAATAGTCACACATAATAAATCACTACTTGTGTGACTAAATGATACAAATCGTCACACAACCATGAAAATAAAGTGGCCATTGGATGGACAATAGTCACTCAAAATACAAGTTTACTTGACATTACAGAGCATATGGTCACACTTATTATCACCTACGGCCACTTTTGGTTTAATTTTATGCGACCAACTTCCATAATAAATCACTCCTTGTGTGACTAAATGATACAAATTGTCACACAAACATGAAAATAAAGTGGCCATTGGATGGACAATAGTCACACAAAATACAAGTTTACATGACATTACAGAGCATATGGTCACACTTATTATCACCTACGGCCACTTTTGGTTTAATTTTATGTGACCAAATCCCATAATAAATCACTCCTTGTGTGACTAAATGATACAAATCGTCACACAAACATGCAAATAAAGTGGCCATTGGATGGACAATAGTCACACATAATAAATCACTACTTGTGTGACTAAATGATACAAATCGTCACACAACCATGAAAATAAAGTGGCCATTGGATGGACAATAGTCACTCAAAATACAAGTTTACTTGACATTACAGAGCATATGGTCACACTTATTATCACCTACGGCCACTTTTGGTTTAATTTTATGTGACCAACTTCCATAATAAATCACTCCTTGTGTGACTAAATGATACAAATTGTCACACAAACATGAAAATAAAGTGGCCATTGGATGGACAATAGTCACACAAAATACAAGTTTACATGACATTACAGAGCATATGGTCACACTTATTATCACCTACGGCCACTTTTGGTTTAATTTTATGTGACCAAATCCCATAATAAATCACTCCTTGTGTGACTAAATGATACAAATCGTCACACAAACATGAAAATAAAGTGGCCATTGGATGGACAATAGTCACACAAAATACAAGTTTACTTGACATTACAGAGCATATGGTCACACTTATTATCACCTACGGCCAATTTTGGTTTAATTTTATGTGACCAAATCCCATAATAAATCAGTACTTGTGTGACTAAATGATACAAATCGTCACACAAAGATGAAAATAAAGTGGCCATTGGATGGACAATAGTCACACAAAATACAAGTTTACTTGACATTACAGAGCATATGGTCACACTTATTATCACCTACGGCCACTTTTGGTTTAATTTTATGTGACCAAATCCCTTAATAAATCACTCCTTGTGTGACTAAATGATACAAATCGTCACACAAACATGAAAATAAAGTGGCCATTGGATGGACAATAGTCACACATAATAAATCACTACTTGTGTGACTAAATGATACAAATCGTCACACAACCATGAAAATAAAGTGGCCATTGGATGGACAATAGTCACTCAAAATACAAGTTTACTTGACATTACAGAGCATATGGTCACACTTATTATCACCTACGGCCACTTTTGGTTTAATTTTATGTGACCAAATTCCATAATAAATCACTCCTTGTGTGACTAAATGATACAAATTGTCACACAAACATGAAAATAAAGTGGCCATTGGATGGACAATAGTCACACAAAATACAAGTTTACTTGACATTACAGAGCATATGGTCACACTTATTATCACCTACGGCCACTTTTGGTTTAATTTTATGTGACCAAATCCCATAATAAATCACTCCTTGTGTGACTAAATGATACAAATCGTCACACAAACATGAAAATAAAGTGGCCATTGGATGGAAAATAGTCACACAAAATACAAGTTTACTTGACATTACAGAGCATATGGTCACACTTATTATCACCTACGGCCAATTTTGGTTTAATTTTATGTGACCAAATCCCATAATAAATCAGTACTTGTGTGACTAAATGATACAAATCGTCACACAAACATGAAAATAAAGTGGCCATTGGATGGACAATAGTCACACAAAATACAAGTTTACTTGACATTACAGAGCATATGGTCACATTTATTATCACCTACGGCCACTTTTGGTTTAATTTTATGTGACCAAATCCCATAATAAATCAGTACTTGTGTGACTAAATGATACAAATCGTCACACAAACATGAAAATAAAGTGGCCATTGGATGGACAATAGTCACACAAAATACAAGTTTACTTGACATTACAGAGCATATTGTCACACTTATTATCACCTACGGCCACTTTTGGTTTAATTTTATGTGACCAAATCCCATAATAAATCAGTACTTGTGTGACTAAATGATATAAATCGTCACACAAACATGAAAATAAAGTGGCCATTGGATAGACAATAGTCACACAAAATACAAGTTTACTTGACATTACAGAGCATATGGTCACATTTATTATCACCTACGACCACTTTTGGTTTAATTTTATGTGACCAAATCCCATAATAAATCACTCCTTGTGTGACTAAATGATACAAATCGTCACACAAACATGAAACTAAAGTGGCCATTAAATGGACAATAGTCACACATAATAAATCACTACTTGTGTGACTAAATGATACAAATCGTCACACAACAATGAAAATAAATTGGCCATTGGATGGAAAATAGTCACACAAAATACAAGTTTACTTGACATTACAGAGCATATGGTCACACTTATTATCACCTACGGCCACTTTTGGTTTAATTTTATGTGACCAAATCCCATAATAAATCACTCCTTGTGTGACTAAATGATACAAATCGTCACACAAACATGAAAATAAAGTGGCCATTAGATGGACAATAGTCACACAAAATACAAGTTTACTTGACATTACAGAGCATATGGTCACACTTATTATCACCTACGGCCACTTTTGGTTTAATTTTATGTGACCAAATCCCATAATAAATCACTCCTTGTGTGACTAAATGATACAAATCGTCACACAAACATGAAAATAAAGTGGCCATTGGATGGAAAATAGTCACACAAAATACAAGTTTACTTGACATTACAGAGCATATGGTCACACTTATTATCACCTACGGCCAATTTTGGTTTAATTTTATGTGACCAAATCCCATAATAAATCAGTACTTGTGTGACTAAATGATACAAATCGTCACACAAACATGAAAATAAAGTGGCCATTGGATGGACAATAGTCACACAAAATACAAGTTTACTTGACATTACAGAGCATATGGTCACATTTATTATCACCTACGGCCACTTTTGGTTTAATTTTATGTGACCAAATCCCATAATAAATCAGTACTTGTGTGACTAAATGATACAAATCGTCACACAAACATGAAAATAAAGTGGCCATTGGATGGACAATAGTCACACAAAATACAAGTTTACTTGACATTACAGAGCATATTGTCACACTTATTATCACCTACGGCCACTTTTGGTTTAATTTTATGTGACCAAATCCCATAATAAATCAGTACTTGTGTGACTAAATGATATAAATCGTCACACAAACATGAAAATAAAGTGGCCATTGGATAGACAATAGTCACACAAAATACAAGTTTACTTGACATTACAGAGCATATGGTCACATTTATTATCACCTACGACCACTTTTGGTTTAATTTTATGTGACCAAATCCCATAATAAATCACTCCTTGTGTGACTAAATGATACAAATCGTCACACAAACATGAAACTAAAGTGGCCATTAAATGGACAATAGTCACACATAATAAATCACTACTTGTGTGACTAAATGATACAAATCGTCACACAACAATGAAAATAAATTGGCCATTGGATGGAAAATAGTCACACAAAATACAAGTTTACTTGACATTACAGAGCATATGGTCACACTTATTATCACCTACGGCCACTTTTGGTTTAATTTTATGTGACCAAATCCCATAATAAATCACTCCTTGTGTGACTTAATGATACAAATTGTCACACAAACATGAAAATAAAGTGGTCATTGGATGGAAAATAGTCACACAAAATACAAGTTTACTTGACATTACAGAGCATATGGTCACACTTATTATCACCTACGGCCACTTTTGGTTTAATTTTATGTGACCAAATCCCATAATAAATCACTCCTTGTGTGACTAAATGATACAAATCGTCACACAAACATGAAAATAAAGTGGCCATTGGATGGACAATAGTCACACATAATAAATCACTACTTGTGTGACTAAATGATACAAATCGTCACACAAACATGAAAATAAAGTGGCCATTGGATGGATAATAGTGACACAAAATACAAGTTTACTTGACATTACTGAGCATATGGTCACACTTATTATCACCTACGGCCACTTTTGGTTTAATTTTATGTGACCAAATCCCATAATAAATCAGTACTTGTGTGACTAAATGATACAAATCGTCACACAAACATGAAAATAAAGTGGCCATTGGATGGACAATAGTCACACAAAATACAAGTTTACTTGACATTACAGAGCATATGGTCACACTTATTATCACCTACGGCCACTTTTGGATTAATTTTATGTTGCCAAATCCCATAATAAATCACTCCTTGTGTGACTAAATTATACAAATCGTCACACAAACATGAAAATAAAGTGGCCATTGGATGGACAATAGTCACACATAATAAATCACTACTTGTGTGACTAAATGATACAAATCGTCACACAACCATGAAAATAAAGTGGCCATTGGATGGACAATAGTCACTCAAAATACAAGTTTACTTGACATTACAGAGCATATGGTCACACTTATTATCACCTACGGCCACTTTTGGTTTAATTTTATGTGACCAACTTCCATAATAAATCACTCCTTGTGTGACTAAATGATACAAATTGTCACACAAACATGAAAATAAAGTGGCCATTGGATGGACAATAGTCACACAAAATACAAGTTTACATGACATTACAGAGCATATGGTCACACTTATTATCACCTACGGCCACTTTTGGTTTAATTTTATGTGACCAAATCCCATAATAAATCACTCCCTGTGTGACTAAATGATACAAATCGTCACACAAACATGAAAATAAAGTGGCCATTGGATGGACAATAGTCACACAAAATACAAGTTTACTTGACATTACAGAGCATATGGTCACACTTATTATCACCTACGGCCAATTTTGGTTTAATTTGATGTGATCAAATCCCATAATAAATCAGTACTTGTGTGACTAAATGATACAAATCGTCACACAAAGATGAAAATAAAGTGGCCATTGGATGGACAATAGTCACACAAAATACAAGTTTACTTGACATTACAGAGCATATGGTCACACTTATTATCACCTACGGCCACTTTTGGTTTAATTTTATGTGACCAAATCCCATAATAAATCACTCCTTGTGTGACTAAATGATACAAATCGTCACACAAACATGAAAATAAAGTGGCCATTGGATGGACAATAGTCACACATAATAAATCACTACTTGTGTGACTAAATGATACAAATCGTCACACAACCATGAAAATAAAGTGGCCATTGGATGGACAATAGTCACTCAAAATACAAGTTTACTTGACATTACAGAGCATATGGTCACACTTATTATCACCTACGGCCACTTTTGGTTTAATTTTATGTGACCAAATTCCATAATAAATCACTCCTTGTGTGACTAAATGATACAAATTGTCACACAAACATGAAAATAAAGTGGCCATTGGATGGAAAATAGTCACACAAAATACAAGTTTACATGACATTACAGAGCATATGGTCACACTTATTATCACCTACGGCCACTTTTGGTTTAATTTTATGTGACCAAATCCCATAATAAATCACTCCTTGTGTGACTAAATGATACAAATCGTCACACAAACATGAAAATAAAGTGGCCATTGGATGGACAATAGTCACACAAAATACAAGTTTACTTGACATTACAGAGCATATGGTCACACTTATTATCACCTACGGCCAATTTTGGTTTAATTTTATGTGACCAAATCCCATAATAAATCAGTACTTGTGTGACTAAATGATACAAATCGTCACACAAACATGAAAATAAAGTGGCCATTGGATGGACAATAGTCACACAAAATACAAGTTTACTTGACATTACAGAGCATATGGTCACACTTATTATCACCTACGGCCACTTTTGGTTTAATTTTATGTGACCAAATCCCATAATAAATCACTCCTTGTGTGACTAAATGATACAAATCGTCACACAAACATGAAAATAAAGTGGCCATTGGATGGACAATAGTCACACATAATAAATCACTACTTGTGTGACTAAATGATACAAATCGTCACACAACCATGAAAATAAAGTGGCCATTGGATGGACAATAGTCACTCAAAATACAAGTTTACTTGACATTACAGAGCATATATAGTCACACTTATTATCACCTACGGCCACTTTTGGTTTAATTTTATGTGACCAAATTCCATAATAAATCACTCCTTGTGTGACTAAATGATACAAATTGTCACACAAACATGAAAATAAAGTGGCCATTGGATGGACAATAGTCACACAAAATACAAGTTTACTTGACATTACAGAGCATATGGTCACACTTATTATCACCTACGGCCACTTTTGGTTTAATTTTATGTGACCAAATCCCATAATAAATCACTCCTTGTGTGACTAAATGATACAAATCGTCACACAAACATGAAAATAAAGTGGCCATTGGATGGAAAATAGTCACACAAAATACAAGTTTACTTGACATTACAGAGCATATGGTCACACTTATTATCACCTATGGCCAATTTTGGTTTAATTTTATGTGACCAAATCCCATAATAAATCAGTACTTGTGTGACTAAATGATACAAATCGTCACACAAACATGAAAATAAAGTGGCCATTGGATGGACAATAGTCACACAAAATACAAGTTTACTTGACATTACAGAGCATATGGTCACACTTATTATCACCTACGGCCACTTTTGGTTTAATTTTATGTGACCAAATCCCATAATAAATCAGTACTTGTGTGACTAAATGATACAAATCGTCACACAAACATGAAAATAAAGTGGCCATTGGATGGACAATAGTCACACAAAATACAAGTTTACTTGACATTACAGAGCATATTGTCACACTTATTATCACCTACGGCCACTTTTGGTTTAATTTTATGTGACCAAATCCCATAATAAATCAGTACTTGTGTGACTAAATGATACAAATCGTCACACAAACATGAAACTAAAGTGGCCATTAAATGGACAGTAGTCACACATAATAAATCACTACTTGTGTGACTAAATCATACAAATTGTCACACAAACATGAAAATAAAGTGGCCATTGGATGGACAATAGTCACACAAAATACAAGTTTACATGACATTACAGAGCATATGGTCACACTTATTATCACCTACGGCCACTTTTGGTTTAATTTTATGTGACCAAATCCCATAATAAATCACTCCTTGTGTGACTAAATGATACAAATCGTCACACAAACATGAAAATAAAGTGGCCATTGGATGGACAATAGTCACACAAAATACAAGTTTACTTGACATTACAGAGCATATGGTCACACTTATTATCACCTACGGCCAATTTTGGTTTAATTTTATGTGACCAAATCCCATAATAAATCAGTACTTGTGTGACTAAATGATACAAATCGTCACACAAACATGAAAATAAAGTGGCCATTGGATGGACAATAGTCACACAAAATACAAGTTTACTTGACATTACAGAGCATATGGTCACATTTATTATCACCTACGGCCACTTTTGGTTTAATTTTATGTGACCAAATCCCATAATAAATCAGTACTTGTGTGACTAAATGATACAAATCGTCACACAAACATGAAAATAAAGTGGCCATTGGATGGACAATAGTCACACAAAATACAAGTTTACTTGACATTACAGAGCATATTGTCACACTTATTATCACCTACGGCCACTTTTGGTTTAATTTTATGTGACCAAATCCCATAATAAATCAGTACTTGTGTGACTAAATGATACAAATCGTCACACAAACATGAAAATAAAGTGGCCATTGGATAGACAATAGTCACACAAAATACAAGTTTACTTGACATTACAGAGCATATGGTCACATTTATTATCCCCTACGACCACTTTTGGTTTAATTTTATGTGACCAAATCCCATAATAAATCACTCCTTGTGTGACTAAATGATACAAATCGTCACACAAACATGAAACTAAAGTGGCCATTAAATGGACAGTAGTCACACATAATAAATCACTACTTGTGTGACTAAATCATACAAATTGTCACACAAACATGAAAATAAAGTGGCCATTGGATGGACAATAGTCACACAAAATACAAGTTTACATGACATTACAGAGCATATGGTCACACTTATTATCACCTACGGCCACTTTTGGTTTAATTTTATGTGACCAAATCCCTTAATAAATCACTCCTTGTGTGACTAAATGATACAAATCGTCACACAAACATGAAAATAAAGTGGCCATTGGATGGACAATAGTCACACAAAATACAAGTTTACTTGACATTACAGAGCATATGGTCACACTTATTATCACCTACGGCCAATTTTGGTTTAATTTTATGTGACCAAATCCCATAATAAATCAGTACTTGTGTGACTAAATGATACAAATCGTCACACAAACATGAAAATAAAGTGGCCATTGGATGGACAATAGTCAAACAAAATACAAGTTTACTTGACATTACAGAGCATATGGTCACACTTATTATCACCTACGGCCACTTTTGGTTTAATTTTATGTGACCAAATCCCATAATAAATCACTCCTTGTGTGACTAAATGATACAAATCGTCACACAAACATGAAAATAAAGTGGCCATTGGATGGACAATAGTCACACATAATAAATCACTACTTGTGTGACTAAATGATACAAATCGTCACACAACCATGAAAATAAAGTGGCCATTGGATGGACAATAGTCACTCAAAATACAAGTTTACTTGACATTACAGAGCATATGGTCACACTTATTATCACCTACGGCCACTTTTGGTTTAATTTTATGTGACCAACTTCCATAATAAATCACTCCTTGTGTGACTAAATGATACAAATTGTCACACAAACATGAAAATAAAGTGGCCATTGGATGGACAATAGTCACACAAAATACAAGTTTACATGACATTACAGAGCATATGGTCACACTTATTATCACCTACGGCCACTTTTGGTTTAATTTTATGTGACCAAATCCCATAATAAATCACTCCTTGTGTGACTAAATGATACAAATCGTCACACAAACATGAAAATAAAGTGGCCATTGGATGGACAATAGTCACACAAAATACAAGTTTACTTGACATTACAGAGCATATGGTCACACTTATTATCACCTACGGCCAATTTTGGTTTAATTTGATGTGACCAAATCCCATAATAAATCAGTACTTGTGTGACTAAATGATACAAATCGTCACACAAAGATGAAAATAAAGTGGCCATTGGATGGACAATAGTCACACAAAATACAAGTTTACTTGACATTACAGAGCATATGGTCACACTTATTATCACCTACGGCCACTTTTGGTTTAATTTTATGTGACCAAATCCCATAATAAATCCCTCCTTGTGTGACTAAATGATACAAATCGTCACACAAACATGAAAATAAAGTGGCCATTGGATGGACAATAGTCACACATAATAAATCACTACTTGTGTGACTAAATGATACAAATCGTCACACAACCATGAAAATAAAGTGGCCATTGGATGGACAATAGTCACTCAAAATACAAGTTTACTTGACATTACGGAGCATATGGTCACACTTATTATCACCTACGGCCACTTTTGGTTTAATTTTATGTGACCAAATTCCATAATAAATCACTCCTTGTGTGACTAAATGATACAAATTGTCACACAAACATGAAAATAAAGTGGCCATTGGATGGACAATAGTCACACAAAATACAAGTTTACTTGACATTACAGAGCATATGGTCACACTTATTATCACCTACAGCCACTTTTGGTTTAATTTTATGTGACCAAATCCCATAATAAATCACTCCTTGTGTGACTAAATGATACAAATCGTCACACAAACATGAAAATAAAGTGGCCATTGGATGGAAAATAGTCACACAAAATACAAGTTTACTTGACATTACAGAGCATATGGTCACACTTATTATCACCTACGGCCAATTTTGGTTTAATTTTATGTGACCAAATCCCATAATAAATCAGTACTTGTGTGACTAAATGATACAAATCGTCACACAAACATGAAAATAAAGTGGCCATTGGATGGACAATAGTCACACAAAATACAAGTTTACTTGACATTACAGAGCATATGGTCACATTTATTATCACCTACGGCCACTTTTGGTTTAATTTTATGTGACCAAATCCCATAATAAATCAGTACTTGTGTGACTAAATGATACAAATCGTCACACAAACATGAAAATAAAGTGGCCATTGGATGGACAATAGTCACACAAAATAAAAGTTTACTTGACATTACAGAGCATATTGTCACACTTATTATCACCTACGGCCACTTTTGGTTTAATTTTATGTGACCAAATCCCATAATAAATCAGTACTTGTGTGACTAAATGATACAAATCGTCACACAAACATGAAAATAAAGTGGCCATTGGATAGACAATAGTCACACAAAATACAAGTTTACTTGACATTACAGAGCATATGGTCACATTTATTATCACCTACGACCACTTTTTGTTTAATTTTATGTGACCAAATCCCATAATAAATCACTCCTTGTGTGACTAAATGATACAAATCGTCACACAAACATGAAACTAAAGTGGCCATTAAATGGACAATAGTCACACATAATAAATCACTACTTGTGTGACTAAATGATACAAATCGTCACACAACAATGAAAATAAATTGGCCATTGGATGGAAAATAGTCACACAAAATACAAGTTTACTTGACATTACAGAGCATATGGTCACACTTATTATCACCTACGGCCACTTTTGGTTTAATTTTATGTGACCAAATCCCATAATAAATCACTCCTTGTGTGACTTAATGATACAAATTGTCACACAAACATGAAAATAAAGTGGTCATTGGATGGAAAATAGTCACACAAAATACAAGTTTACTTGACATTACAGAGCATATGGTCACACTTATTATCACCTACGGCCACTTTTGGTTTAATTTTATGTGACCAAATCCCATAATAAATCAGTACTTGTGTGACTAAATGATACAAATCGTCACACAATCATGAAAATAAAGTGGCCATTGGATGGACAATAGTCACACATAATAAATCACTACTTGTGTGACTAAATGATACAAATCGTCACACAAACATGAAAATAAAGTGGCCATTGGATGGATAATAGTGACACAAAATACAAGTTTACATGACATTACGGAGCATATGGTCACACTTATTATCACTTACGGCCACTTTTGGTTTAATTTTATGTGACCAAATCCCATAATAAATCACTCCTTGTGTGACTAAATGATACAAATCATCACACAAACATGAAAATAAAGTGGCCATTGGATGGACAATAGTCACACAAAATACAAGTTTACTTGACATTACAGAGCATATGGTCACACTTATTATCACCTATGGCCAATTTTGGTTTAATTTTATGTGACCAAATCCCATAATAAATCAGTACTTGTGTGACTAAATGATACAAATCGTCACACAAACATGAAAATAAAGTGGCCATTGGATGGACAATAGTCAAACAAAATACAAGTTTACTTGACATTACAGAGCATATGGTCACACTTATTATCACCTACGGCCACTTTTGGTTTAATTTTATGTGACCAAATCCCATAATAAATCACTCCTTGTGTGACTAAATGATACAAATCGTCACACAAACATGAAAATAAAGTGGCCATTGGATGGACAATAGTCACACATAATAAATCACTACTTGTGTGACTAAATGATACAAATCGTCACACAACCATGAAAATAAAGTGGCCATTGGATGGACAATAGTCACTCAAAATACAAGTTTACTTGACATTACAGAGCATATGGTCACACTTATTATCACCTACGGCCACTTTTGGTTTAATTTTATGTGACCAACTTCCATAATAAATCACTCCTTGTGTGACTAAATGATACAAATTGTCACACAAACATGAAAATAAACTGGCCATTGGATGGACAATAGTCACACAAAATACAAGTTTACATGACATTACAGAGCATATGGTCACACTTATTATCACCTACGGCCACTTTTGGTTTAATTTTATGTGACCAAATCCCATAATAAATCACTCCCTGTGTGACTAAATGATACAAATCGTCACACAAACATGAAAATAAAGTGGCCATTGGATGGACAATAGTCACACAAAATACAAGTTTACTTGACATTACAGAGCATATGGTCACACTTATTATCACCTACGGCCAATTTTGGTTTAATTTGATGTGATCAAATCCCATAATAAATCAGTACTTGTGTGACTAAATGATACAAATCGTCACACAAAGATGAAAATAAAGTGGCCATTGGATGGACAATAGTCACACAAAATACAAGTTTACTTGACATTACAGAGCATATGGTCACACTTATTATCACCTACGGCCACTTTTGGTTTAATTTTATGTGACCAAATCCCATAATAAATCACTCCTTGTGTGACTAAATGATACAAATCGTCACACAAACATGAAAATAAAGTGGCCATTGGATGGACAATAGTCACACATAATAAATCACTACTTGTGTGACTAAATGATACAAATCGTCACACAACCATGAAAATAAAGTGGCCATTGGATGGACAATAGTCACTCAAAATACAAGTTTACTTGACATTACAGAGCATATGGTCACACTTATTATCACCTACGGCCACTTTTGGTTTAATTTTATGTGACCAAATTCCATAATAAATCACTCCTTGTGTGACTAAATGATACAAATTGTCACACAAACATGAAAATAAAGTGGCCATTGGATGGAAAATAGTCACACAAAATACAAGTTTACATGACATTACAGAGCATATGGTCACACTTATTATCACCTACGGCCACTTTTGGTTTAATTTTATGTGACCAAATCCCATAATAAATCACTCCTTGTGTGACTAAATGATACAAATCGTCACACAAACATGAAAATAAAGTGGCCATTGGATGGACAATAGTCACACAAAATACAAGTTTACTTGACATTACAGAGCATATGGTCACACTTATTATCACCTACGGCCAATTTTGGTTTAATTTTATGTGACCAAATCCCATAATAAATCAGTACTTGTGTGACTAAATGATACAAATCGTCACACAAACATGAAAATAAAGTGGCCATTGGATGGACAATAGTCAAACAAAATACAAGTTTACTTGACATTACAGAGCATATGGTCACACTTATTATCACCTACGGCCACTTTTGGTTTAATTTTATGTGACCAAATCCCATAATAAATCACTCCTTGTGTGACTAAATGATACAAATCGTCACACAAACATGAAAATAAAGTGGCCATTGGATGGACAATAGTCACACATAATAAATCACTACTTGTGTGACTAAATGATACAAATCGTCACACAACCATGAAAATAAAGTGGCCATTGGATGGACAATAGTCACTCAAAATACAAGTTTACTTGACATTACAGAGCATATGGTCACACTTATTATCACCTACGGCCACTTTTGGTTTAATTTTATGTGACCAACTTCCATAATAAATCACTCCTTGTGTGACTAAATGATACAAATTGTCACACAAACATGAAAATAAAGTGGCCATTGGATGGACAATAGTCACACAAAATACAAGTTTACATGACATTACAGAGCATATGGTCACACTTATTATCACCTACGGCCACTTTTGGTTTAATTTTATGTGACCAAATCCCATAATAAATCACTCCTTGTGTGACTAAATGATACAAATCGTCACACAAACATGAAAATAAAGTGGCCATTGGATGAACAATAGTCACACAAAATACAAGTTTACTTGACATTACAGAGCATATGGTCACACTTATTATCACCTACGGCCAATTTTGGTTTAATTTGATGTGACCAAATCCCATAATAAATCAGTACTTGTGTGACTAAATGATACAAATCGTCACACAAAGATGAAAATAAAGTGGCCATTGGATGGACAATAGTCACACAAAATACAAGTTTACTTGACATTACAGAGCATATGGTCACACTTATTATCACCTACGGCCACTTTTGGTTTAATTTTATGTGACCAAATCCCATAATAAATCACTCCTTGTGTGACTAAATGATACAAATCGTCACACAAACATGAAAATAAAGTGGCCATTGGATGGACAATAGTCACACATAATAAATCACTACTTGTGTGACTAAATGATACAAATCGTCACACAACCATGAAAATAAAGTGGCCATTGGATGGACAATAGTCACTCAAAATACAAGTTTACTTGACATTACAGAGCATATGGTCACACTTATTATCACCTACGGCCACTTTTGGTTTAATTTTATGTGACCAAATTCCATAATAAATCACTCCTTGTGTGACTAAATGATACAAATTGTCACACAAACATGAAAATAAAGTGGCCATTGGATGGACAATAGTCACACAAAATACAAGTTTACTTGACATTACAGAGCATATGGTCACACTTATTATCACCTACGGCCACTTTTGGTTTAATTTTATGTGACCAAATCCCATAATAAATCACTCCTTGTGTGACTAAATGATACAAATCGTCACACAAACATGAAAATAAAGTGGCCATTGGATGGAAAATAGTCACACAAAATACAAGTTTACTTGACATTACAGAGCATATGGTTACACTTATTATCACCTACGGCCAATTTTGGTTTAATTTTATGTGACCAAATCCCATAATAAATCAGTACTTGTGTGACTAAATGATACAAATCGTCACACAAACATGAAAATAAAGTGGCCATTGGATGGACAATAGTCACACAAAATACAAGTTTACTTGACATTACAGAGCATATGGTCACATTTATTATCACCTACGGCCACTTTTGGTTTAATTTTATGTGACCAAATCCCATAATAAATCAGTACTTGTGTGACTAAATGATACAAATCGTCACACAAACATGAAAATAAAGTGGCCATTGGATGGACAATAGTCACACAAAATACAAGTTTACTTGACATTACAGAGCATATTGTCACACTTATTATCACCTACGGCCACTTTTGGTTTAATTTTATGTGACCAAATCCCATAATAAATCAGTACTTGTGTGACTAAATGATACAAATCGTCACACAAACATGAAAATAAAGTGGCCATTGGATAGACAATAGTCACACAAAATACAAGTTTACTTGACATTACAGAGCATATGGTCACATTTATTATCACCTACGACCACTTTTGGTTTAATTTTATGTGACCAAATCCCATAATAAATCACTCCTTGTGTGACTAAATGATACAAATCGTTACACAAACATGAAACTAAAGTGGCCATTAAATGGACAATAGTCACACATAATAAATCACTACTTGTGTGACTAAATGATACAAATCGTCACACAACAATGAAAATAAATTGGCCATTGGATGGAAAATAGTCACACAAAATACAAGTTTACTTGACATTACAGAGCATATGGTCACACTTATTATCACCTACGGCCACTTTTGGTTTATTTTATGTGACCAAATCCCATAATAAATCACTCCTTGTGTGACTAAATGATACAAATCGTCACACAAACATGAAAATAAAGTGGCCATTGGATGAACAATAGTCACACAAAATACAAGTT
This sequence comes from Pseudognaphalium luteoalbum, assembly GCA_963422505.1. Classification (NCBI taxonomy): domain Eukaryota; kingdom Viridiplantae; phylum Streptophyta; class Magnoliopsida; order Asterales; family Asteraceae; genus Pseudognaphalium; species Pseudognaphalium luteoalbum. The sequence goes on along the minus strand of OY730193.1, from coordinate 53,140,693 downwards.
TACTTGACATTACAGAGCATATGGTCACACTTATTATCACCTACGGCCAATTTTGGTTTAATTTGATGTGACCAAATCCCATAATAAATCAGTACTTGTGTGACTAAATGATACAAATCGTCACACAAAGATGAAAATAAAGTGGCCATTGGATGGACAATAGTCACACAAAATACAAGTTTACTTGACATTACAGAGCATATGGTCACACTTATTATCACCTACGGCCACTTTTGGTTTAATTTTATGTGACCAAATCCCATAATAAATCACTCCTTGTGTGACTAAATGATACAAATCGTCACACAAACATGAAAATAAAGTGGCCATTGGATGGACAATAGTCACACATAATAAATCACTACTTGTGTGACTAAATGATACAAATCGTCACACAACCATGAAAATAAAGTGGCCATTGGATGGACAATAGTCACTCAAAATACAAGTTTACTTGACATTACAGAGCATATGGTCACACTTATTATCACCTACGGCCACTTTTGGTTTAATTTTATGTGACCAAATTCCATAATAAATCACTCCTTGTGTGACTAAATGATACAAATTGTCACACAAACATGAAAATAAAGTGGCCATTGGATGGAAAATAGTCACACAAAATACAAGTTTACATGACATTACAGAGCATATGGTCACACTTATTATCACCTACGGCCACTTTTGGTTTAATTTTATGTGACCAAATCCCATAATAAATCACTCCTTGTGTGACTAAATGATACAAATCGTCACACAAACATGAAAATAAAGTGGCCATTGGATGGACAATAGTCACACAAAATACAAGTTTACTTGACATTACAGAGCATATGGTCACACTTATTATCACCTACGGCCAATTTTGGTTTAATTTTATGTGACCAAATCCCATAATAAATCAGTACTTGTGTGACTAAATGATACAAATCGTCACACAAACATGAAAATAAAGTGGCCATTGGATGGACAATAGTCAAACAAAATACAAGTTTACTTGACATTACAGAGCATATGGTCACACTTATTATCACCTACGGCCACTTTTGGTTTAATTTTATGTGACCAAATCCCATAATAAATCACTCCTTGTGTGACTAAATGATACAAATCGTCACACAAACATGAAAATAAAGTGGCCATTGGATGGACAATAGTCACACATAATAAATCACTACTTGTGTGACTAAATGATACAAATCGTCACACAACCATGAAAATAAAGTGGCCATTGGATGGACAATAGTCACTCAAAATACAAGTTTACTTGACATTACAGAGCATATGGTCACACTTATTATCACCTACGGCCACTTTTGGTTTAATTTTATGTGACCAACTTCCATAATAAATCACTCCTTGTGTGACTAAATGATACAAATTGTCACACAAACATGAAAATAAAGTGGCCATTGGATGGACAATAGTCACACAAAATACAAGTTTACATGACATTACAGAGCATATGGTCACACTTATTATCACCTACGGCCACTTTTGGTTTAATTTTATGTGACCAAATCCCATAATAAATCACTCCTTGTGTGACTAAATGATACAAATCGTCACACAAACATGAAAATAAAGTGGCCATTGGATGAACAATAGTCACACAAAATACAAGTTTACTTGACATTACAGAGCATATGGTCACACTTATTATCACCTACGGCCAATTTTGGTTTAATTTGATGTGACCAAATCCCATAATAAATCAGTACTTGTGTGACTAAATGATACAAATCGTCACACAAAGATGAAAATAAAGTGGCCATTGGATGGACAATAGTCACACAAAATACAAGTTTACTTGACATTACAGAGCATATGGTCACACTTATTATCACCTACGGCCACTTTTGGTTTAATTTTATGTGACCAAATCCCATAATAAATCACTCCTTGTGTGACTAAATGATACAAATCGTCACACAAACATGAAAATAAAGTGGCCATTGGATGGACAATAGTCACACATAATAAATCACTACTTGTGTGACTAAATGATACAAATCGTCACACAACCATGAAAATAAAGTGGCCATTGGATGGACAATAGTCACTCAAAATACAAGTTTACTTGACATTACAGAGCATATGGTCACACTTATTATCACCTACGGCCACTTTTGGTTTAATTTTATGTGACCAAATTCCATAATAAATCACTCCTTGTGTGACTAAATGATACAAATTGTCACACAAACATGAAAATAAAGTGGCCATTGGATGGACAATAGTCACACAAAATACAAGTTTACTTGACATTACAGAGCATATGGTCACACTTATTATCACCTACGGCCACTTTTGGTTTAATTTTATGTGACCAAATCCCATAATAAATCACTCCTTGTGTGACTAAATGATACAAATCGTCACACAAACATGAAAATAAAGTGGCCATTGGATGGAAAATAGTCACACAAAATACAAGTTTACTTGACATTACAGAGCATATGGTTACACTTATTATCACCTACGGCCAATTTTGGTTTAATTTTATGTGACCAAATCCCATAATAAATCAGTACTTGTGTGACTAAATGATACAAATCGTCACACAAACATGAAAATAAAGTGGCCATTGGATGGACAATAGTCACACAAAATACAAGTTTACTTGACATTACAGAGCATATGGTCACATTTATTATCACCTACGGCCACTTTTGGTTTAATTTTATGTGACCAAATCCCATAATAAATCAGTACTTGTGTGACTAAATGATACAAATCGTCACACAAACATGAAAATAAAGTGGCCATTGGATGGACAATAGTCACACAAAATACAAGTTTACTTGACATTACAGAGCATATTGTCACACTTATTATCACCTACGGCCACTTTTGGTTTAATTTTATGTGACCAAATCCCATAATAAATCAGTACTTGTGTGACTAAATGATACAAATCGTCACACAAACATGAAAATAAAGTGGCCATTGGATAGACAATAGTCACACAAAATACAAGTTTACTTGACATTACAGAGCATATGGTCACATTTATTATCACCTACGACCACTTTTGGTTTAATTTTATGTGACCAAATCCCATAATAAATCACTCCTTGTGTGACTAAATGATACAAATCGTTACACAAACATGAAACTAAAGTGGCCATTAAATGGACAATAGTCACACATAATAAATCACTACTTGTGTGACTAAATGATACAAATCGTCACACAACAATGAAAATAAATTGGCCATTGGATGGAAAATAGTCACACAAAATACAAGTTTACTTGACATTACAGAGCATATGGTCACACTTATTATCACCTACGGCCACTTTTGGTTTAATTTTATGTGACCAAATCCCATAATAAATCACTCCTTGTGTGACTTAATGATACAAATTGTCACACAAACATGAAAATAAAGTGGTCATTGGATGGAAAATAGTCACACAAAATACAAGTTTACTTGACATTACAGAGCATATGGTCACACTTATTATCACCTACGGCCACTTTTGGTTTAATTTTATGTGACCAAATCCCATAATAAATCACTCCTTGTGTGACTAAATGATACAAATCGTCACACAAACATGAAAATAAAGTGGCCATTGGATGAACAATAGTCACACAAAATACAAGTTTACTTGACATTACAGAGCATATGGTCACACTTATTATCACCTACGGCCAATTTTGGTTTAATTTGATGTGACCAAATCCCATAATAAATCAGTACTTGTGTGACTAAATGATACAAATCGTCACACAAAGATGAAAATAAAGTGGCCATTGGATGGACAATAGTCACACAAAATACAAGTTTACTTGACATTACAGAGCATATGGTCACACTTATTATCACCTACGGCCACTTTTGGTTTAATTTTATGTGACCAAATCCCATAATAAATCACTCCTTGTGTGACTAAATGATACAAATCGTCACACAAACATGAAAATAAAGTGGCCATTGGATGGACAATAGTCACACATAATAAATCACTACTTGTGTGACTAAATGATACAAATCGTCACACAACCATGAAAATAAAGTGGCCATTGGATGGACAATAGTCACTCAAAATACAAGTTTACTTGACATTACAGAGCATATGGTCACACTTATTATCACCTACGGCCACTTTTGGTTTAATTTTATGTGACCAAATTCCATAATAAATCACTCCTTGTGTGACTAAATGATACAAATTGTCACACAAACATGAAAATAAAGTGGCCATTGGATGGACAATAGTCACACAAAATACAAGTTTACTTGACATTACAGAGCATATGGTCACACTTATTATCACCTACGGCCACTTTTGGTTTAATTTTATGTGACCAAATCCCATAATAAATCACTCCTTGTGTGACTAAATGATACAAATCGTCACACAAACATGAAAATAAAGTGGCCATTGGATGGAAAATAGTCACACAAAATACAAGTTTACTTGACATTACAGAGCATATGGTTACACTTATTATCACCTACGGCCAATTTTGGTTTAATTTTATGTGACCAAATCCCATAATAAATCAGTACTTGTGTGACTAAATGATACAAATCGTCACACAAACATGAAAATAAAGTGGCCATTGGATGGACAATAGTCACACAAAATACAAGTTTACTTGACATTACAGAGCATATGGTCACATTTATTATCACCTACGGCCACTTTTGGTTTAATTTTATGTGACCAAATCCCATAATAAATCAGTACTTGTGTGACTAAATGATACAAATCGTCACACAAACATGAAAATAAAGTGGCCATTGGATGGACAATAGTCACACAAAATACAAGTTTACTTGACATTACAGAGCATATTGTCACACTTATTATCACCTACGGCCACTTTTGGTTTAATTTTATGTGACCAAATCCCATAATAAATCAGTACTTGTGTGACTAAATGATACAAATCGTCACACAAACATGAAAATAAAGTGGCCATTGGATAGACAATAGTCACACAAAATACAAGTTTACTTGACATTACAGAGCATATGGTCACATTTATTATCACCTACGACCACTTTTGGTTTAATTTTATGTGACCAAATCCCATAATAAATCACTCCTTGTGTGACTAAATGATACAAATCGTTACACAAACATGAAACTAAAGTGGCCATTAAATGGACAATAGTCACACATAATAAATCACTACTTGTGTGACTAAATGATACAAATCGTCACACAACAATGAAAATAAATTGGCCATTGGATGGAAAATAGTCACACAAAATACAAGTTTACTTGACATTACAGAGCATATGGTCACACTTATTATCACCTACGGCCACTTTTGGTTTAATTTTATGTGACCAAATCCCATAATAAATCACTCCTTGTGTGACTTAATGATACAAATTGTCACACAAACATGAAAATAAAGTGGTCATTGGATGGAAAATAGTCACACAAAATACAAGTTTACTTGACATTACAGAGCATATGGTCACACTTATTATCACCTACGGCCACTTTTGGTTTAATTTTATGTGACCAAATCCCATAATAAATCACTCCTTGTGTGACTAAATGATACAAATCGTCACACAAACATGAAAATAAAGTGGCCATTGGATGGACAATAGTCACACATAATAAATCACTACTTGTGTGACTAAATGATACAAATCGTCACACAAACATGAAAATAAAGTGGCCATTGGATGGATAATAGTGACACAAAATACAAGTTTACTTGACATTACTGAGCATATGGTCACACTTATTATCACCTACGACCACTTTTGGTTTAATTTTATGTGACCAAATCCCATAATAAATCAGTACTTGTGTGACTAAATGATACAAATCGTCACACAAACATGAAAATAAAGTGGCCATTGGATGGACAATAGTCACACAAAATACAAGTTTACTTGACATTACAGAGCATATGGTCACACTTATTATCACCTACGGCCACTTTTGGATTAATTTTATGTTGCCAAATCCCATAATAAATCACTCCTTGTGTGACTAAATGATACAAATCGTCACACAAACATGAAAATAAAGTGGCCATTGGATGGACAATAGTCACACATAATAAATCACTACTTGTGTGACTAAATGATACAAATCGTCACACAACCATGAAAATAAAGTGCCATTGGATGGACAATAGTCACTCAAAATACAAGTTTACTTGACATTACAGAGCATATGGTCACACTTATTATCACCTACGACCACTTTTGGTTTAATTTTATGTGACCTACTTCCATAATAAATCACTCCTTGTGTGACTAAATGATACAAATTGTCACACAAACATGAAAATAAAGTGGCCATTGGATGGACAATAGTCACACAAAATACAAGTTTACATGACATTACAGAGCATATGGTCACACTTATTATCACCTACGGCCACTTTTGGTTTAATTTTATGTGACCAAATCCCATAATAAATCACTCCTTGTGTGACTAAATGATACAAATCGTCACACAAACATGAAAATAAAGTGGCCATTGGATGGACAATAGTCACACAAAATACAAGTTTACTTGACATTACAGAGCATATGGTCACACTTATTATCACCTACGGCCAATTTTGGTTTAATTTTATGTGACCAAATCCCATAATAAATCAGTACTTGTGTGACTAAATGATACAAATCGTCACACAAACATGAAAATAAAGTGGCCATTGGATGGACAATAGTCAAACAAAATACAAGTTTACTTGACATTACAGAGCATATGGTCACACTTATTATCACCTACGGCCACTTTTGGTTTAATTTTATGTGACCAAATCCCATAATAAATCACTCCTTGTGTGACTAAATGATACAAATCGTCACACAAACATGAAAATAAAGTGGCCATTGGATGGACAATAGTCACACATAATAAATCACTACTTGTGTGACTAAATGATACAAATCGTCACACAACCATGAAAATAAAGTGGCCATTGGATGGACAATAGTCACTCAAAATACAAGTTTACTTGACATTACATAGCATATGGTCACACTTATTATCACCTACGGCCACTTTTGGTTTAATTTTATGTGACCAACTTCCATAATAAATCACTCCTTGTGTGACTAAATGATACAAATTGTCACACAAACATGAAAATAAAGTGGCCATTGGATGGACAATAGTCACACAAAATACAAGTTTACATGACATTACAGAGCATATGGTCACACTTATTATCACCTACGGCCACTTTTGGTTTAATTTTATGTGACCAAATCCCATAATAAATCACTCCTTGTGTGACTAAATGATACAAATCGTCACACAAACATGAAAATAAAGTGGCCATTGGATGGACAATAGTCACACAAAATACAAGTTTACTTGACATTACAGAGCATATGGTCACACTTATTATCACCTACGGCCAATTTTGGTTTAATTTGATGTGACCAAATCCCATAATAAATCAGTACTTGTGTGACTAAATGATACAAATCGTCACACAAAGATGAAAATAAAGTGGCCATTGGATGGACAATAGTCACACAAAATACAAGTTTACTTGACATTACAGAGCATATGGTTACACTTATTATCACCTACGGCCACTTTTGGTTTAATTTTATGTGACCAAATCCCATAATAAATCACTCCTTGTGTGACTAAATGATACAAATCGTCACACAAATATGAAAATAAAGTGGCCATTGGATGGACAATAGTCACACATAATAAATCACTACTTGTGTGATTAAATGATACAAATCGTCACACAACCATGAAAATAAAGTGGCCATTGGATGGACAATAGTCACTCAAAATACAAGTTTACTTGACATTACAGAGCATATGGTCACACTTATTATCACCTACGGCCACTTTTGGTTTAATTTTATGTGACCAAATTCCATAATAAATCACTCCTTGTGTGACTAAATGATACAAATTGTCACACAAACATGAAAATAAAGTGGCCATTGGATGGACAATAGTCACACAAAATACAAGTTTACATGACATTACAGAGCATATGGTCACACTTATTATCACCTACGGCCACTTTTGGTTTAATTTTATGTGACCAAATCCCATAATAAATCACTCCTTGTGTGACTAAATGATACAAATCGTCACACAAACATGAAAATAAAGTGGCCATTGGATGGACAATAGTCACACAAAATACAAGTTTACTTGACATTACAGAGCATATGGTCACACTTATTATCACCTACGGCCAATTTTGGTTTAATTTTATGTGACCAAATCCCATAATAAATCAGTACTTGTGTGACTAAATGATACAAATCGTCACACAAACATGAAAATAAAGTGGCCATTGGATGGACAATAGTCAAACAAAATACAAGTTTACTTGACATTACAGAGCATATGGTCACACTTATTATCACCTACGGCCACTTTTGGTTTAATTTTATGTGACCAAATCCCATAATAAATCACTCCTTGTGTGACTAAATGATACAAATCGTCACACAAACATGAAAATAAAGTGGCCATTGGATGGACAATAGTCACACATAATAAATCACTACTTGTGTGACTAAATGATACAAATCGTCACACAACCATGAAAATAAAGTGGCCATTGGATGGACAATAGTCACTCAAAATACAAGTTTACTTGACATTACAGAGCATATGGTCACACTTATTATCACCTACGGCCACTTTTGGTTTAATTTTATGTGACCAACTTCCATAATAAATCACTCCTTGTGTGACTAAATGATACAAATTGTCACACAAACATGAAAATAAAGTGGCCATTGGATGGACAATAGTCACACAAAATACAAGTTTACATGACATTACAGAGCATATGGTCACACTTATTATCACCTACGGCCACTTTTGGTTTAATTTTATGTGACCAAATCCCATAATAAATCACTCCTTGTGTGACTAAATGATACAAATCGTCACACAAACATGAAAATAAAGTGGCCATTGGATGGACAATAGTCACACAAAATACAAGTTTACTTGACATTACAGAGCATATGGTCACACTTATTATCACCTACGGCCAATTTTGGTTTAATTTGATGTGACCAAATCCCATAATAAATCAGTACTTGTGTGACTAAATGATACAAATCGTCACACAAAGATGAAAATAAAGTGGCCATTGGATGGACAATAGTCACACAAAATACAAGTTTACTTGACATTACAGAGCATATGGTCACACTTATTATCACCTACGGCCACTTTTGGTTTAATTTTATGTGACCAAATCCCATAATAAATCACTCCTTGTGTGACTAAATGATACAAATCGTCACACAAACATGAAAATAAAGTGGCCATTGGATGGACAATAGTCACACATAATAAATCACTACTTGTGTGACTAAATGATACAAATCGTCACACAACCATGAAAATAAAGTGGCCATTGGATGGACAATAGTCACTCAAAATACAAGTTTACTTGACATTACAGAGCATATGGTCACACTTATTATCACCTACGGCCACTTTTGGTTTAATTTTATGTGACCAAATTCCATAATAAATCACTCCTTGTGTGACTAAATGATACAAATTGTCACACAAACATGAAAATAAAGTGGCCATTGGATGGACAATAGTCACACAAAATACAAGTTTACTTGACATTACAGAGCATATGGTCACACTTATTATCACCTACGGCCACTTTTGGTTTAATTTTATGTGACCAAATCCCATAATAAATCACTCCTTGTGTGACTAAATGATACAAATCGTCACACAAACATGAAAATAAAGTGGCCATTGGATGGAAAATAGTCACACAAAATACAAGTTTACTTGACATTACAGAGCATATGGTCACACTTATTATCACCTACGGCCAATTTTGGTTTAATTTTATGTGACCAAATCCCATAATAAATCAGTACTTGTGTGACTAAATGATACAAATCGTCACACAAACATGAAAATAAAGTGGCCATTGGATGGACAATAGTCACACAAAATACAAGTTTACTTGACATTACAGAGCATATGGTCACACTTATTATCACCTACGGCCACTTTTGGTTTAATTTTATGTGACCAAATCCCATAATAAATCACTCCTTGTGTGACTAAATGATACAAATCGTCACACAAACATGAAAATAAAGTGGCCATTGGATGGACAATAGTCACACAAAATACAAGTTTACTTGACATTACAGAGCATATGGTCACACTTATTATCACCTACGGCCAATTTTGGTTTAATTTTATGTGACCAAATCCCATAATAAATCAGTACTTGTGTGACTAAATGATACAAATCGTCACACAAACATGAAAATAAAGTGGCCATTGGATGGACAATAGTCAAACAAAATACAAGTTTACTTGACATTACAGAGCATATGGTCACACTTATTATCACCTACGGCCACTTTTGGTTTAATTTTATGTGACCAAATCCCATAATAAATCACTCCTTGTGTGACTAAATGATACAAATCGTCACACAAACATGAAAATAAAGTGGCCATTGGATGGACAATAGTCACACATAATAAATCACTACTTGTGTGACTAAATGATACAAATCGTCACACAACCATGAAAATAAAGTGGCCATTGGATGGACAATAGTCACTCAAAATACAAGTTTACTTGACATTACAGAGCATATGGTCACACTTATTATCACCTACGGCCACTTTTGGTTTAATTTTATGTGACCAACTTCCATAATAAATCACTCCTTGTGTGACTAAATGATACAAATTGTCACACAAACATGAAAATAAAGTGGCCATTGGATGGACAATAGTCACACAAAATACAAGTTTACATGACATTACAGAGCATATGGTCACACTTATTATCACCTACGGCCACTTTTGGTTTAATTTTATGTGACCAAATCCCATAATAAATCACTCCTTGTGTGACTAAATGATACAAATCGTCACACAAACATGAAAATAAAGTGGCCATTGGATGGACAATAGTCACACAAAATACAAGTTTACTTGACATTACAGAGCATATGGTCACACTTATTATCACCTACGGCCAATTTTGGTTTAATTTGATGTGACCAAATCCCATAATAAATCAGTACTTGTGTGACTAAATGATACAAATCGTCACACAAAGATGAAAATAAAGTGGCCATTGGATGGACAATAGTCACACAAAATACAAGTTTACTTGACATTACAGAGCATATGGTCACACTTATTATCACCTACGGCCACTTTTGGTTTAATTTTATGTGACCAAATCCCATAATAAATCACTCCTTGTGTGACTAAATGATACAAATCGTCACACAAACATGAAAATAAAGTGGCCATTGGATGGACAATAGTCACACATAATAAATCACTACTTGTGTGACTAAATGATACAAATCGTCACACAACCATGAAAATAAAGTGGCCATTGGATGGACAATAGTCACTCAAAATACAAGTTTACTTGACATTACAGAGCATATGGTCACACTTATTATCACCTACGGCCACTTTTGGTTTAATTTTATGTGACCAAATTCCATAATAAATCACTCCTTGTGTGACTAAATGATACAAATTGTCACACAAACATGAAAATAAAGTGGCCATTGGATGGACAATAGTCACACAAAATACAAGTTTACTTGACATTACAGAGCATATGGTCACACTTATTATCACCTACGGCCACTTTTGGTTTAATTTTATGTGACCAAATCCCATAATAAATCACTCCTTGTGTGACTAAATGATACAAATCGTCACACAAACATGAAAATAAAGTGGCCATTGGATGGAAAATAGTCACACAAAATACAAGTTTACTTGACATTACAGAGCATATGGTCACACTTATTATCACCTACGGCCAATTTTGGTTTAATTTTATGTGACCAAATCCCATAATAAATCAGTACTTGTGTGACTAAATGATACAAATCGTCACACAAACATGAAAATAAAGTGGCCATTGGATGGACAATAGTCACACAAAATACAAGTTTACTTGACATTACAGAGCATATGGTCACATTTATTATCACCTACGGCCACTTTTGGTTTAATTTTATGTGACCAAATCCCATAATAAATCAGTACTTGTGTGACTAAATGATACAAATCGTCACACAAACATGAAAATAAAGTGGCCATTGGATGGACAATAGTCACACAAAATACAAGTTTACTTGACATTACAGAGCATATTGTCACACTTATTATCACCTACGGCCACTTTTGGTTTAATTTTATGTGACCAAATCCCATAATAAATCAGTACTTGTGTGACTAAATGATACAAATCGTCACACAAACATGAAAATAAAGTGGCCATTGGATAGACAATAGTCACACAAAATACAAGTTTACTTGACATTACAGAGCATATGGTCACATTTATTATCACCTACGACCACTTTTGGTTTAATTTTATGTGACCAAATCCCATAATAAATCACTCCTTGTGTGACTAAATGATACAAATCGTCACACAAACATGAAACTAAAGTGGCCATTAAATGGACAATAGTCACACATAATAAATCACTACTTGTGTGACTAAATGATACAAATCGTCACACAACAATGAAAATAAATTGGCCATTGGATGGAAAATAGTCACACAAAATACAAGTTTACTTGACATTACAGAGCATATGGTCACACTTATTATCACCTACGGCCACTTTTGGTTTAATTTTATGTGACCAAATCCCATAATAAATCACTCCTTGTGTGACTTAATGATACAAATTGTCACACAAACATGAAAATAAAGTGGTCATTGGATGGAAAATAGTCACACAAAATACAAGTTTACTTGACATTACAGAGCATATGGTCACACTTATTATCACCTACGGCCACTTTTGGTTTAATTTTATGTGACCAAATCCCATAATAAATCACTCCTTGTGTGACTAAATGATACAAATCGTCACACAAACATGAAAATAAAGTGGCCATTGGATGGACAATAGTCACACATAATAAATCACTACTTGTGTGACTAAATGATACAAATCGTCACACAAACATGAAAATAAAGTGGCCATTGGATGGATAATAGTGACACAAAATACAAGTTTACTTGACATTACTGAGCATATGGTCACACTTATTATCACCTACGGCCACTTTTGGTTTAATTTTATGTGACCAAATCCCATAATAAATCAGTACTTGTGTGACTAAATGATACAAATCGTCACACAAACATGAAAATAAAGTGGCCATTGGATGGACAATAGTCACACAAAATACAAGTTTACTTGACATTACAGAGCATATGGTCACACTTATTATCACCTACGGCCACTTTTGGATTAATTTTATGTTGCCAAATCCCATAATAAATCACTCCTTGTGTGACTAAATGATACAAATCGTCACACAAACATGAAAATAAAGTGGCCATTGGATGGACAATAGTCACACATAATAAATCACTACTTGTGTGACTAAATGATACAAATCGTCACACAACCATGAAAATAAAGTGGCCATTGGATGGACATTAGTCACTCAAAATACAAGTTTACTTGACATTACAGAGCATATGGTCACACTTATTATCACCTACGGCCACTTTTGGTTTAATTTTATGTGACCTACTTCCATAATAAATCACTCCTTGTGTGACTAAATGATACAAATTGTCACACAAACATGAAAATAAAGTGGCCATTGGATGGACAATAGTCACACAAAATACAAGTTTACATGACATTACAGAGCATATGGTCACACTTATTATCACCTACGGCCACTTTTGGTTTAATTTTATGTGACCAAATCCCATAATAAATCACTCCTTGTGTGACTAAATGATACAAATCGTCACACAAACATGAAAATAAAGTGGCCATTGGATGGACAATAGTCACACAAAATACAAGTTTACTTGACATTACAGAGCATATGGTCACACTTATTATCACCTACGGCCAATTTTGGTTTAATTTTATGTGACCAAATCCCATAATAAATCAGTACTTGTGTGACTAAATGATACAAATCGTCACACAAACATGAAAATAAAGTGGCCATTGGATGGACAATAGTCAAACAAAATACAAGTTTACTTGACATTACAGAGCATATGGTCACACTTATTATCACCTACGGCCACTTTTGGTTTAATTTTATGTGACCAAATCCCATAATAAATCACTCCTTGTGTGACTAAATGATACAAATCGTCACACAAACATGAAAATAAAGTGGCCATTGGATGGACAATAGTCACACATAATAAATCACTACTTGTGTGACTAAATGATACAAATCGTCACACAACCATGAAAATAAAGTGGCCATTGGATGGACAATAGTCACTCAAAATACAAGTTTACTTGACATTACAGAGCATATGGTCACACTTATTATCACCTACGGCCACTTTTGGTTTAATTTTATGTGACCAACTTCCATAATAAATCACTCCTTGTGTGACTAAATGATACAAATTGTCACACAAACATGAAAATAAAGTGGCCATTGGATGGACAATAGTCACACAAAATACAAGTTTACATGACATTACAGAGCATATGGTCACACTTATTATCACCTACGGCCACTTTTGGTTTAATTTTATGTGACCAAATCCCATAATAAATCACTCCTTGTGTGACTAAATGATACAAATCGTCACACAAACATGAAAATAAAGTGGCCATTGGATGGACAATAGTCACACAAAATACAAGTTTACTTGACATTACAGAGCATATGGTCACACTTATTATCACCTACGGCCAATTTTGGTTTAATTTGATGTGACCAAATCCCATAATAAATCAGTACTTGTGTGACTAAATGATACAAATCGTCACACAAAGATGAAAATAAAGTGGCCATTGGATGGACAATAGTCACACAAAATACAAGTTTACTTGACATTACAGAGCATATGGTCACACTTATTATCACCTACGGCCACTTTTGGTTTAATTTTATGTGACCAAATCCCATAATAAATCACTCCTTGTGTGACTAAATGATACAAATCGTCACACAAACATGAAAATAAAGTGGCCATTGGATGGACAATAGTCACACAAAATACAAGTTTACTTGACATTACAGAGCATATGGTCACACTTATTATCACCTACGGCCAATTTTGGTTTAATTTTATGTGACCAAATCCCATAATAAATCAGTACTTGTGTGACTAAATGATACAAATCGTCACACAAACATGAAAATAAAGTGGCCATTGGATGGACAATAGTCAAACAAAATACAAGTTTACTTGACATTACAGAGCATATGGTCACACTTATTATCACCTACGGCCACTTTTGGTTTAATTTTATGTGACCAAATCCCATAATAAATCACTCCTTGTGTGACTAAATGATACAAATCGTCACACAAACATGAAAATAAAGTGGCCATTGGATGGACAATAGTCACACATAATAAATCACTACTTGTGTGACTAAATGATACAAATCGTCACACAACCATGAAAATAAAGTGGCCATTGGATGGACAATAGTCACTCAAAATACAAGTTTACTTGACATTACAGAGCATATGGTCACACTTATTATCACCTACGGCCACTTTTGGTTTAATTTTATGTGACCAACTTCCATAATAAATCACTCCTTGTGTGACTAAATGATACAAATTGTCACACAAACATGAAAATAAAGTGGCCATTGGATGGACAATAGTCACACAAAATACAAGTTTACATGACATTACAGAGCATATGGTCACACTTATTATCACCTACGGCCACTTTTGGTTTAATTTTATGTGACCAAATCCCATAATAAATCACTCCTTGTGTGACTAAATGATACAAATCGTCACACAAACATGAAAATAAAGTGGCCATTGGATGGACAATAGTCACACAAAATACAAGTTTACTTGACATTACAGAGCATATGGTCACACTTATTATCACCTACGGCCAATTTTGGTTTAATTTGATGTGACCAAATCCCATAATAAATCAGTACTTGTGTGACTAAATGATACAAATCGTCACACAAAGATGAAAATAAAGTGGCCATTGGATGGACAATAGTCACACAAAATACAAGTTTACTTGACATTACAGAGCATATGGTCACACTTATTATCACCTACGGCCAATTTTGGTTTAATTTTATGTGACCAAATCCCATAATAAATCAGTACTTGTGTGACTAAATGATACAAATCGTCACACAAACATGAAAATAAAGTGGCCATTGGATGGACAATAGTCAAACAAAATACAAGTTTACTTGACATTACAGAGCATATGGTCACACTTATTATCACCTACGGCCACTTTTGGTTTAATTTTATGTGACCAAATCCCATAATAAATCACTCCTTGTGTGACTAAATGATACAAATCGTCACACAAACATGAAAATAAAGTGGCCATTGGATGGACAATAGTCACACATAATAAATCACTACTTGTGTGACTAAATGATACAAATCGTCACACAACCATGAAAATAAAGTGGCCATTGGATGGACAATAGTCACTCAAAATACAAGTTTACTTGACATTACAGAGCATATGGTCACACTTATTATCACCTACGGCCACTTTTGGTTTAATTTTATGTGACCAACTTCCATAATAAATCACTCCTTGTGTGACTAAATGATACAAATTGTCACACAAACATGAAAATAAAGTGGCCATTGGATGGACAATAGTCACACAAAATACAAGTTTACATGACATTACAGAGCATATGGTCACACTTATTATCACCTACGGCCACTTTTGGTTTAATTTTATGTGACCAAATCCCATAATAAATCACTCCTTGTGTGACTAAATGATACAAATCGTCACACAAACATGAAAATAAAGTGGCCATTGGATGGACAATAGTCACACAAAATACAAGTTTACTTGACATTACAGAGCATATGGTCACACTTATTATCACCTACGGCCAATTTTGGTTTAATTTGATGTGACCAAATCCCATAATAAATCAGTACTTGTGTGACTAAATGATACAAATCGTCACACAAAGATGAAAATAAAGTGGCCATTGGATGGACAATAGTCACACAAAATACAAGTTTACTTGACATTACAGAGCATATGGTCACACTTATTATCACCTACGGCCACTTTTGGTTTAATTTTATGTGACCAAATCCCATAATAAATCACTCCTTGTGTGACTAAATGATACAAATCGTCACACAAACATGAAAATAAAGTGGCCATTGGGTGGACAATAGTCACACATAATAAATCACTACTTGTGTGACTAAATGATACAAATCGTCACACAACCATGAAAATAAAGTGGCCATTGGATGGACAATAGTCACTCAAAATACAAGTTTACTTGACATTACAGAGCATATGGTCACACTTATTATCACCTACGGCCACTTTTGGTTTAATTTTATGTGACCAAATTCCATAATAAATCACTCCTTGTGTGACTAAATGATACAAATTGTCACACAAACATGAAAATAAAGTGGCCATTGGATGGACAATAGTCACACAAAATACAAGTTTACTTGACATTACAGAGCATATGGTCACACTTATTATCACCTACGGCCACTTTTGGTTTAATTTTATGAGACCAAATCCCATAATAAATCACTCCTTGTGTAACTAAATGATACAAATCGTCACACAAACATGAAAATAAAGTGGCCATTGGATGGAAAATAGTCACACAAAATACAAGTTTACTTGACATTACAGAGCATATGGTCACACTTATTATCACCTACGGCCAATTTTGGTATAATTTTATGTGACCAAATCCCATAATAAATCAGTACTTGTGTGACTAAATGATACAAATCGTCACACAAACATGAAAATAAAGTGGCCATTGGATGGACAATAGTCACACAAAATACAAGTTTACTTGACATTACAGAGCATATGGTCACACTTATTATCACCTACGGACACTTTTGGTTTAATTTTATGTGACCAAATCCCATAATAAATCAGTACTTGTGTGACTAAATGATACAAATCGTCACACAAACATGAAAATAAAGTGGCCATTGGATGGACAATAGTCACACAAAATACAAGTTTACTTGACATTACAGAGCATATGGTCACACTTATTATCACCTACGGCCACTTTTGGATTAATTTTATGTTGCCAAATCCCATAATAAATCACTCCTTGTGTGACTAAATGATACAAATCGTCACACAAACATGAAAATAAAGTGGCCATTGGATGGACAATAGTCACACATAATAAATCACTACTTGTGTGACTAAATGATACAAATCGTCACACAACCATGAAAATAAAGTGGCCATTGGATGGACAATAGTCACTCAAAATACAAGTTTACTTGACATTACAGAGCATATGGTCACACTTATTATCACCTACGGCCACTTTTGGTTTAATTTTATGTGACCTACTTCCATAATAAATTACTCCTTGTGTGACTAAATGATACAAATTGTCACACAAACATGAAAATAAAGTGGCCATTGGATGGACAATAGTCACACAAAATACAAGTTTACATGACATTACAGAGCATATGGTCACACTTATTATCACCTACGGCCACTTTTGGTTTAATTTTATGTGACCAAATCCCATAATAAATCACTCCTTGTGTGACTAAATGATACAAATCGTCACACAAACATGAAAATAAAGTGGCCATTGGATGGACAATAGTCACACAAAATACAAGTTTACTTGACATTACAGAGCATATGGTCACACTTATTATCACCTACGGCCAATTTTGGTTTAATTTGATGTGACCAAATCCCATAATAAATCAGTACTTGTGTGACTAAATGATACAAATCGTCACACAAACATGAAAATAAAGTGGCCATTGGATGGACAATAGTCACACATAATAAATCACTACTTGTGTGACTAAATGATACAAATCGTCACACAACCATGAAAATAAAGTGGCCATTGGATGGACAATAGTCACTCAAAATACAAGTTTACTTGACATTACAGAGCATATGGTCACACTTATTATCACCTACGGCCACTTTTGGTTTAATTTTATGTGACCAAATTCCATAATAAATCACTCCTTGTGTGACTAAATGATACAAATTGTCACACAAACATGAAAATAAAGTGGCCATTGGATGGACAATAGTCACACAAAATACAAGTTTACTTGACATTACAGAGCATATGGTCACACTTATTATCACCTACGGCCACTTTTGGTTTAATTTTATGAGACCAAATCCCATAATAAATCACTCCTTGTGTAACTAAATGATACAAATCGTCACACAAACATGAAAATAAAGTGGCCATTGGATGGACAATAGTCACACAAAATACAAGTTTACTTGACATTACAGAGCATATGGTCACACTTATTATCACCTACGGCCACTTTTGGATTAATTTTATGTTGCCAAATCCCATAATAAATCACTCCTTGTGTGACTAAATGATACAAATCGTCACACAAACATGAAATTAAAGTGGCCATTGGATGGACAATAGTCACACATAATAAATCACTACTTGTGTGACTAAATGATACAAATCGTCACACAACCATGAAAATAAAGTGGCCATTGGATGGACAATAGTCACTCAAAATACAAGTTTACTTGACATTACAGAGCATATGGTCACACTTATTATCACCTACGGCCACTTTTGGTTTAATTTTATGTGACCTACTTCCATAATAAATCACTCCTTGTGTGACTAAATGATACAAATTGTCACACAAACATGAAAATAAAGTGGCCATTGGATGGACAATAGTCACACAAAATACAAGTTTACATGACATTACAGAGCATATGGTCACACTTATTATCACCTACGGCCACTTTTGGTTTAATTTTATGTGACCAAATCCCATAATAAATCACTCCTTGTGTGACTAAATGATACAAATCGTCACACAAACATGAAAATAAAGTGGCCATTGGATGGACAATAGTCACACAAAATACAAGTTTACTTGACATTACAGAGCATATGGTCACACTTATTATCACCTACGGCCAATTTTGGTTTAATTTTATGTGACCAAATCCCATAATAAATCAGTACTTGTGTGACTAAATGATACAAATCGTCACACAAACATGAAAATAAAGTGGCCATTGGATGGACAATAGTCAAACAAAATACAAGTTTACTTGACATTACAGAGCATATGGTCACACTTATTATCACCTACGGCCACTTTTGGTTTAATTTTATGTGACCAAATCCCATAATAAATCACTCCTTGTGTGACTAAATGATACAAATCGTCACACAAACATGAAAATAAAGTGGCCATTGGATGGACAATAGTCACACATAATAAATCACTACTTGTGTGACTAAATGATACAAATCGTCACACAACCATGAAAATAAAGTGGCCATTGGATGGACAATAGTCACTCAAAATACAAGTTTACTTGACATTACAGAGCATATGGTCACACTTATTATCACCTACGGCCACTTTTGGTTTAATTTTATGTGACCAACTTCCATAATAAATCACTCCTTGTGTGACTAAATGATACAAATTGTCACACAAACATGAAAATAAAGTGGCCATTGGATGGACAATAGTCACACAAAATACAAGTTTACATGACATTACAGAGCATATGGTCACACTTATTATCACCTACGGCCACTTTTGGTTTAATTTTATGTGACCAAATCCCATAATAAATCACTCCTTGTGTGACTAAATGATACAAATCGTCACACAAACATGAAAATAAAGTGGCCATTGGATGGACAATAGTCACACAAAATACAAGTTTACTTGACATTACAGAGCATATGGTCACACTTATTATCACCTACGGCCAATTTTGGTTTAATTTGATGTGACCAAATCCCATAATAAATCAGTACTTGTGTGACTAAATGATACAAATCGTCACACAAAGATGAAAATAAAGTGTCCATTGGATGGACAATAGTCACACAAAATACAAGTTTACTTGACATTACAGAGCATATGGTCACACTTATTATCACCTACGGCCACTTTTGGTTTAATTTTATGTGACCAAATCCCATAATAAATCACTCCTTGTGTGACTAAATGATACAAATCATCACACAAACATGAAAATAAAGTGGCCATTGGATGGAAAATAGTCACACAAAATACAAGTTTACTTGACATTACAGAGCATATGGTCACACTTATTATCACCTACGGCCAATTTTGGTTTAATTTTATGTGACCAAATCCCATAATAAATCAGTACTTGTGTGACTAAATGATACAAATCGTCACACAAACATGAAAATAAAGTGGCCATTGGATGGACAATAGTCACACAAAATACAAGTTTACTTGACATTACAGAGCATATGGTCACATTTATTATCACCTACGGCCACTTTTGGTTTAATTTTATGTGACCAAATCCCATAATAAATCAGTACTTGTGTGACTAAATGATACAAATCGTCACACAAACATGAAAATAAAGTGGCCATTGGATGGACAATAGTCACACAAAATACAAGTTTACTTGACATTACAGAGCATATTGTCACACTTATTATCACCTACGGCCACTTTTGGTTTAATTTTATGTGACCAAATCCCATAATAAATCAGTACTTGTGTGACTAAATGATACAAATCGTCACACAAACATGAATATAAAGTGGCCATTGGATAGACAATAGTCACACAAAATACAAGTTTACTTGACATTACAGAGCATATGGTCACATTTATTATCACCTACGACCACTTTTGGTTTAATTTTATGTGACCAAATCCCATAATAAATCACTCCTTGTGTGACTAAATGATACAAATCGTCACACAAACATGAAACTAAAGTGGCCATTAAATGGACAATAGTCACACATAATAAATCACTACTTGTGTGACTAAATGATACAAATCGTCACACAACAATGAAAATAAATTGGCCATTGGATGGAAAATAGTCACACAAAATACAAGTTTACTTGACATTACAGAGCATATGGTCACACTTATTATCACCTACGGCCACTTTTGGTTTAATTTTATGTGACCAAATCCCATAATAAATCACTCCTTGTGTGACTTAATGATA
Organism: Pseudognaphalium luteoalbum; assembly: GCA_963422505.1. Taxonomy (NCBI): domain Eukaryota; kingdom Viridiplantae; phylum Streptophyta; class Magnoliopsida; order Asterales; family Asteraceae; genus Pseudognaphalium; species Pseudognaphalium luteoalbum. The sequence continues at coordinate 53,118,719 of OY730193.1, read as the reverse complement.
CAAATTGTCACACAAACATGAAAATAAAGTGGTCATTGGATGGAAAATAGTCACACAAAATACAAGTTTACTTGACATTACAGAGCATATGGTCACACTTATTATCACCTACGGCCACTTTTGGTTTAATTTTATGTGACCAAATCCCATAATAAATCACTCCTTGTGTGACTAAATGATACAAATCGTCACACAAACATGAAAATAAAGTGGCCATTGGATGGACAATAGTCACACATAATAAATCACTACTTGTGTGACTAAATGATACAAATCGTCACACAAACATGAAAATAAAGTGGCCATTGGATGGATAATAGTGACACAAAATACAAGTTTACTTGACATTACTGAGCATATGGTCACACTTATTATCACCTACGGCCACTTTTGGTTTAATTTTATGTGACCAAATCCCATAATAAATCAGTACTTGTGTGACTAAATGATACAAATCGTCACACAAACATGAAAATAAAGTGGCCATTGGATGGACAATAGTCAAACAAAATAAAAGTTTACTTGACATTACAGAGCATATGGTCACACTTATTATCACCTACGGCCACTTTTGGTTTAATTTTATGTGACCAAATCCCATAATAAATCACTCCTTGTGTGACTAAATGATACAAATCGTCACACAAACATGAAAATAAAGTGGCCATTGGATGGACAATAGTCACACATAATAAATCACTACTTGTGTGACTAAATGATACAAATCGTCACACAACCATGAAAATAAAGTGGCCATTGGATGGACAATAGTCACTCAAAATACAAGTTTACTTGACATTACAGAGCATATGGTCACACTTATTATCACCTACGGCCACTTTTGGTTTAATTTTATGTGACCAAATTCCATAATAAATCACTCCTTGTGTGACTAAATGATACAAATTGTCACACAAACATGAAAATAAAGTGGCCATTGGATGGACAATAGTCACACAAAATACAAGTTTACTTGACATTACAGAGCATATGGTCACACTTATTATCACCTACGGCCACTTTTGGTTTAATTTTATGTGACCAAATCCCATAATAAATCACTCCTTGTGTGACTAAATGATACAAATCGTCACACAAACATGAAAATAAAGTGGCCATTGGATGGAAAATAGTCACACAAAATACAAGTTTACTTGACATTACAGAGCATATGGTCACACTTATTATCACCTACGGCCAATTTTGGTTTAATTTTATGTGACCAAATCCCATAATAAATCAGTACTTGTGTGACTAAATGATACAAATCGTCACACAAACATGAAAATAAAGTGGCCATTGGATGGACAATAGTCACACAAAATACAAGTTTACTTGACATTACAGAGCATATGGTCACATTTATTATCACCTACGGCCACTTTTGGTTTAATTTTATGTGACCAAATCCCATAATAAATCAGTACTTGTGTGACTAAATGATACAAATCGTCACACAAACATGAAAATAAAGTGGCCATTGGATGGACAATAGTCACACAAAATACAAGTTTACTTGACATTACAGAGCATATTGTCACACTTATTATCACCTACGGCCACTTTTGGTTTAATTTTATGTGACCAAATCCCATAATAAATCAGTACTTGTGTGACTAAATGATACAAATCGTCACACAAACATGAAAATAAAGTGGCCATTGGATAGACAATAGTCACACAAAATACAAGTTTACTTGACATTACTGAGCATATGGTCACACTTATTATCACCTACGGCCACTTTTGGTTTAATTTTATGTGACCAAATCCCATAATAAATCAGTACTTGTGTGACTAAATGATACAAATCGTCACACAAACATGAAAATAAAGTGGCCATTGGATGGACAATAGTCAAACAAAATACAAGTTTACTTGACATTACAGAGCATATGGTCACACTTATTATCACCTACGGCCACTTTTGGTTTAATTTTATGTGACCAAATCCCATAATAAATCACTCCTTGTGTGACTAAATGATACAAATCGTCACACAAACATGAAAATAAAGTGGCCATTGGATGGACAATAGTCACACATAATAAATCACTACTTGTGTGACTAAATGATACAAATCGTCACACAACCATGAAAATAAAGTGGCCATTGGATGGACAATAGTCACTCAAAATACAAGTTTACTTGACATTACAGAGCATATGGTCACACTTATTATCACCTACGACCACTTTTGGTTTAATTTTATGTGACCAAATTCCATAATAAATCACTCCTTGTGTGACTAAATGATACAAATTGTCACACAAACATGAAAATAAAGTGGCCATTGGATGGACAATAGTCACACAAAATACAAGTTTACTTGACATTACAGAGCATATGGTCACACTTATTATCACCTACGGCCACTTTTGGTTTAATTTTATGTGACCAAATCCCATAATAAATCACTCCTTGTGTGACTAAATGATACAAATCGTCACACAAACATGAAAATAAAGTGGCCATTGGATGGAAAATAGTCACACAAAATACAAGTTTACTTGACATTACAGAGCATATGGTCACACTTATTATCACATACGGCCAATTTTGGTTTAATTTTATGTGACCAAATCCCATAATAAATCAGTACTTGTGTGACTAAATGATACAAATCGTCACACAAACATGAAAATAAAGTGGCCATTGGATGGAAAATAGTCACACAAAATACAAGTTTACTTGACATTACAGAGCATATGGTCACACTTATTATCACCTACGGCCAATTTTGGTTTAATTTTATGTGACCAAATCCCATAATAAATCAGTACTTGTGTGACTAAATGATACAAATCGTCACACAAACATGAAAATAAAGTGGCCATTGGATGGACAATAGTCACACAAAATACAAGTTTACTTGACATTACAGAGCATATGGTCACATTTATTATCACCTACGGCCACTTTTGGTTTAATTTTATGTGACCAAATCCCATAATAAATCAGTACTTGTGTGACTAAATGATACAAATCGTCACACAAACATGAAAATAAAGTGGCCATTGGATGGACAATAGTCACACAAAATACAAGTTTACTTGACATTACAGAGCATATTGTCACACTTATTATCACCTACGGCCACTTTTGGTTTAATTTTATGTGACCAAATCCCATAATAAATCAGTACTTGTGTGACTAAATGATACAAATCGTCACACAAACATGAAAATAAAGTGGCCATTGGATAGACAATAGTCACACAAAATACAAGTTTACTTGACATTACTGAGCATATGGTCACACTTATTATCACCTACGGCCACTTTTGGTTTAATTTTATGTGACCAAATCCCATAATAAATCAGTACTTGTGTGACTAAATGATACAAATCGTCACACAAACATGAAAATAAAGTGGCCATTGGATGGACAATAGTCAAACAAAATACAAGTTTACTTGACATTACAGAGCATATGGTCACACTTATTATCACCTACGGCCACTTTTGGTTTAATTTTATGTGACCAAATCCCATAATAAATCACTCCTTGTGTGACTAAATGATACAAATCGTCACACAAACATGAAAATAAAGTGGCCATTGGATGGACAATAGTCACACATAATAAATCACTACTTGTGTGACTAAATGATACAAATCGTCACACAACCATGAAAATAAAGTGGCCATTGGATGGACAATAGTCACTCAAAATACAAGTTTACTTGACATTACAGAGCATATGGTCACACTTATTATCACCTACGACCACTTTTGGTTTAATTTTATGTGACCAAATTCCATAATAAATCACTCCTTGTGTGACTAAATGATACAAATTGTCACACAAACATGAAAATAAAGTGGCCATTGGATGGACAATAGTCACACAAAATACAAGTTTACTTGACATTACAGAGCATATGGTCACACTTATTATCACCTACGGCCACTTTTGGTTTAATTTTATGTGACCAAATCCCATAATAAATCACTCCTTGTGTGACTAAATGATACAAATCGTCACACAAACATGAAAATAAAGTGGCCATTGGATGGAAAATAGTCACACAAAATACAAGTTTACTTGACATTACAGAGCATATGGTCACACTTATTATCACCTACGGCCAATTTTGGTTTAATTTTATGTGACCAAATCCCATAATAAATCAGTACTTGTGTGACTAAATGATACAAATCGTCACACAAACATGAAAATAAAGTGGCCATTGGATGGACAATAGTCACACAAAATACAAGTTTACTTGACATTACAGAGCATATGGTCACATTTATTATCACCTACGGCCACTTTTGGTTTAATTTTATGTGACCAAATCCCATAATAAATCAGTACTTGTGTGACTAAATGATACAAATCGTCACACAAACATGAAAATAAAGTGGCCATTGGATGGACAATAGTCACACAAAATACAAGTTTACTTGACATTACAGAGCATATTGTCACACTTATTATCACCTACGGCCACTTTTGGTTTAATTTTATGTGACCAAATCCCATAATAAATCAGTACTTGTGTGACTAAATGATACAAATCGTCACACAAACATGAAAATAAAGTGGCCATTGGATAGACAATAGTCACACAAAATACAAGTTTACTTGACATTACAGAGCATATGGTCACATTTATTATCACCTACGACCACTTTTGGTTTAATTTTATGTGACCAAATCCCATAATAAATCACTCCTTGTGTGACTAAATGATACAAATTGTCACACAAACATGAAACTAAAGTGGCCATTAAATGGACAATAGTCACACATAATAAATCACTACTTGTGTGACTAAATGATACAAATCGTCACACAACAATGAAAATAAATTGGCCATTGGATGGAAAATAGTCACACAAAATACAAGTTTACTTGACATTACAGAGCATATGGTCACACTTATTATCACCTACGGCCACTTTTGGTTTAATTTTATGTGACCAAATCCCATAATAAATCACTCCTTGTGTGACTTAATGATACAAATTGTCACACAAACATGAAAATAAAGTGGTCATTGGATGGAAAATAGTCACACAAAATACAAGTTTACTTGACATTACAGAGCATATGGTCACACTTATTATCACCTACGGCCACTTTTGGTTTAATTTTATGTGACCAAATCCCATAATAAATCACTCCTTGTGTGACTAAATGATACAAATCGTCACACAAACATGAAAATAAAGTGGCCATTGGATGGACAATAGTCACACATAATAAATCACTACTTGTGTGACTAAATGATACAAATCGTCACACAAACATGAAAATAAAGTGGCCATTGGATGGATAATAGTGACACAAAATACAAGTTTACTTGACATTACTGAGCATATGGTCACACTTATTATCACCTACGGCCACTTTTGGTTTAATTTTATGTGACCAAATCCCATAATAAATCAGTACTTGTGTGACTAAATGATACAAATCGTCACACAAACATGAAAATAAAGTGGCCATTGGATGGACAATAGTCACACAAAATACAAGTTTACTTGACATTACAGAGCATATGGTCACACTTATTATCACCTACGGCCACTTTTGGATTAATTTTATGTTGCCAAATCCCATAATAAATCACTCCTTGTGTGACTAAATGATACAAATCGTCACACAAACATGAAAATAATGTGGCCATTGGATGGACAATAGTCACACATAATAAATCACTACTTGTGTGACTAAATGATACAAATCGTCACACAACCATGAAAATAAAGTGGCCATTGGATGGACAATAGTCACTCAAAATACAAGTTTACTTGACATTACAGAGCATATGGTCACACTTATTATCACCTACGGCCACTTTTGGTTTAATTTTATGTGACCTACTTCCATAATAAATCACTCCTTGTGTGACTAAATGATACAAATTGTCACACAAACATGAAAATAAAGTGGCCATTGGATGGACAATAGTCACACAAAATACAAGTTTACATGACATTACAGAGCATATGGTCACACTTATTATCACCTACGGCCACTTTTGGTTTAATTTTATGTGACCAAATCCCATAATAAATCACTCCTTGTGTGACTAAATGATACAAATCGTCACACAAACATGAAAATAAAGTGGCCATTGGATGGACAATAGTCACACAAAATACAAGTTTACTTGACATTACAGAGCATATGGTCACACTTATTATCACCTACGGCCAATTTTGGTTTAATTTTATGTGACCAAATCCCATAATAAATCAGTACTTGTGTGACTAAATGATACAAATCGTCACACAAACATGAAAATAAAGTGGCCATTGGATGGACAATAGTCAAACAAAATACAAGTTTACTTGACATTACAGAGCATATGGTCACACTTATTATCACCTACGGCCACTTTTGGTTTAATTTTATGTGACCAAATCCCATAATAAATCACTCCTTGTGTGACTAAATGATACAAATCGTCACACAAACATGAAAATAAAGTGGCCATTGGATGGACAATAGTCACACATAATAAATCACTACTTGTGTGACTAAATGATACAAATCGTCACACAACCATGAAAATAAAGTGGCCATTGGATGGACAATAGTCACTCAAAATACAAGTTTACTTGACATTACAGAGCATATGGTCACACTTATTATCACCTACGGCCACTTTTGGTTTAATTTTATGTGACCAACTTCCATAATAAATCACTCCTTGTGTGACTAAATGATACAAATTGTCACACAAACATGAAAATAAAGTGGCCATTGGATGGACAATAGTCACACAAAATACAAGTTTACATGACATTACAGAGCATATGGTCACACTTATTATCACCTACGGCCACTTTTGGTTTAATTTTATGTGACCAAATCCCATAATAAATCACTCCTTGTGTGACTAAATGATACAAATCGTCACACAAACATGAAAATAAAGTGGCCATTGGATGGACAATAGTCACACAAAATACAAGTTTACTTGACATTACAGAGCATATGGTCACACTTATTATCACCTACGGCCAATTTTGGTTTAATTTGATGTGACCAAATCCCATAATAAATCAGTACTTGTGTGACTAAATGATACAAATCGTCACACAAAGATGAAAATAAAGTGGCCATTGGATGGACAATAGTCACACAAAATACAAGTTTACTTGACATTACAGAGCATATGGTCACACTTATTATCACCTACGGCCACTTTTGGTTTAATTTTATGTGACCAAATCCCATAATAAATCACTCCTTGTGTGACTAAATGATACAAATCGTCACACAAACATGAAAATAAAGTGGCCATTGGATGGACAATAGTCACACATAATAAATCACTACTTGTGTGACTAAATGATACAAATCGTCACACAAACATGAAAATAAAGTGGCCATTGGATGGATAATAGTGACACAAAATACAAGTTTACTTGACATTACTGAGCATATGGTCACACTTATTATCACCTACGGCCACTTTTGGTTTAATTTTATGTGACCAAATCCCATAATAAATCAGTACTTGTGTGACTAAATGATACAAATCGTCACACAAACATGAAAATAAAGTGGCCATTGGATGGACAATAGTCACACAAAATACAAGTTTACTTGACATTACAGAGCATATGGTCACACTTATTATCACCTACGGCCACTTTTGGATTAATTTTATGTTGCCAAATCCCATAATAAATCACTCCTTGTGTGACTAAATGATACAAATCGTCACACAAACATGAAAATAATGTGGCCATTGGATGGACAATAGTCACACATAATAAATCACTACTTGTGTGACTAAATGATACAAATCGTCACACAAACATGAAAATAAAGTGGCCATTGGATGGACAATAGTCACACAAAATACAAGTTTACTTGACATTACAGAGCATATGGTCACACTTATTATCACCTACGGCCACTTTTGGTTTAATTTTATGTGACCAAATCCCATAATAAATCACTCCTTGTGTGACTAAATGATACAAATCGTCACACAAACATGAAAATAAAGTGGCCATTGGATGGACAATAGTCACACATAATAAATCACTACTTGTGTGACTAAATGATACAAATCGTCACACAAACATGAAAATAAAGTGGCCATTGGATGGATAATAGTGACACAAAATACAAGTTTACTTGACATTACTGAGCATATGGTCACACTTATTATCACCTACGGCCACTTTTGGTTTAATTTTATGTGACCAAATCCCATAATAAATCAGTACTTGTGTGACTAAATGATACAAATCGTCACACAAACATGAAAATAAAGTGGCCATTGGATGGACAATAGTCACACAAAATACAAGTTTACTTGACATTACAGAGCATATGGTCACACTTATTATCACCTACGGCCACTTTTGGATTAATTTTATGTTGCCAAATCCCATAATAAATCACTCCTTGTGTGACTAAATGATACAAATCGTCACACAAACATGAAAATAATGTGGCCATTGGATGGACAATAGTCACACATAATAAATCACTACTTGTGTGACTAAATGATACAAATCGTCACACAAACATGAAAATAAAGTGGCCATTGGATGGACAATAGTCACACAAAATACAAGTTTACTTGACATTACAGAGCATATGGTCACACTTATTATCACCTACGGCCAATTTTGGTTTAATTTTATGTGACCAAATCCCATAATAAATCAGTACTTGTGTGACTAAATGATACAAATCGTCACACAAACATGAAAATAAAGTGGCCATTGGATGGACAATAGTCAAACAAAATACAAGTTTACTTGACATTACAGAGCATATGGTCACACTTATTATCACCTACGGCCACTTTTGGTTTAATTTTATGTGACCAAATCCCATAATAAATCACTCCTTGTGTGACTAAATGATACAAATCGTCACACAAACATGAAAATAAAGTGGCCATTGGATGGACAATAGTCACACATAATAAATCACTACTTGTGTGACTAAATGATACAAATCGTCACACAACCATGAAAATAAAGTGGCCATTGGATGGACAATAGTCACTCAAAATACAAGTTTACTTGACATTACAGAGCATATGGTCACACTTATTATCACCTACGGCCACTTTTGGTTTAATTTTATGTGACCAACTTCCATAATAAATCACTCCTTGTGTGACTAAATGATACAAATTGTCACACAAACATGAAAATAAAGTGGCCATTGGATGGACAATAGTCACACAAAATACAAGTTTACATGACATTACAGAGCATATGGTCACACTTATTATCACCTACGGCCACTTTTGGTTTAATTTTATGTGACCAAATCCCATAATAAATCACTCCTTGTGTGACTAAATGATACAAATCGTCACACAAACATGAAAATAAAGTGGCCATTGGATGGACAATAGTCACACAAAATACAAGTTTACTTGACATTACAGAGCATATGGTCACACTTATTATCACCTACGGCCAATTTTGGTTTAATTTGATGTGACCAAATCCCATAATAAATCAGTACTTGTGTGACTAAATGATACAAATCGTCACACAAAGATGAAAATAAAGTGGCCATTGGATGGACAATAGTCACACAAAATACAAGTTTACTTGACATTACAGAGCATATGGTCACACTTATTATCACCTACGGCCACTTTTGGTTTAATTTTATGTGACCAAATCCCATAATAAATCACTCCTTGTGTGACTAAATGATACAAATCGTCACACAAACATGAAAATAAAGTGGCCATTGGATGGACAATAGTCACACATAATAAATCACTACTTGTGTGACTAAATGATACAAATCGTCACACAAACATGAAAATAAAGTGGCCATTGGATGGATAATAGTGACACAAAATACAAGTTTACTTGACATTACTGAGCATATGGTCACACTTATTATCACCTACGGCCACTTTTGGTTTAATTTTATGTGACCAAATCCCATAATAAATCAGTACTTGTGTGACTAAATGATACAAATCGTCACACAAACATGAAAATAAAGTGGCCATTGGATGGACAATAGTCACACAAAATACAAGTTTACTTGACATTACAGAGCATATGGTCACACTTATTATCACCTACGGCCACTTTTGGATTAATTTTATGTTGCCAAATCCCATAATAAATCACTCCTTGTGTGACTAAATGATACAAATCGTCACACAAACATGAAAATAATGTGGCCATTGGATGGACAATAGTCACACATAATAAATCACTACTTGTGTGACTAAATGATACAAATCGTCACACAACCATGAAAATAAAGTGGCCATTGGATGGACAATAGTCACTCAAAATACAAGTTTACTTGACATTACAGAGCATATGGTCACACTTATTATCACCTACGGCCACTTTTGGTTTAATTTTATGTGACCTACTTCCATAATAAATCACTCCTTGTGTGACTAAATGATACAAATTGTCACACAAACATGAAAATAAAGTGGCCATTGGATGGACAATAGTCACACAAAATACAAGTTTACATGACATTACAGAGCATATGGTCACACTTATTATCACCTACGGCCACTTTTGGTTTAATTTTATGTGACCAAATCCCATAATAAATCACTCCTTGTGTGACTAAATGATACAAATCGTCACACAAACATGAAAATAAAGTGGCCATTGGATGGACAATAGTCACACAAAATACAAGTTTACTTGACATTACAGAGCATATGGTCACACTTATTATCACCTACGGCCAATTTTGGTTTAATTTTATGTGACCAAATCCCATAATAAATCAGTACTTGTGTGACTAAATGATACAAATCGTCACACAAACATGAAAATAAAGTGGCCATTGGATGGACAATAGTCAAACAAAATACAAGTTTACTTGACATTACAGAGCATATGGTCACACTTATTATCACCTACGGCCACTTTTGGTTTAATTTTATGTGACCAAATCCCATAATAAATCACTCCTTGTGTGACTAAATGATACAAATCGTCACACAAACATGAAAATAAAGTGGCCATTGGATGGACAATAGTCACACATAATAAATCACTACTTGTGTGACTAAATGATAAAAATCGTCACACAACCATGAAAATAAAGTGGCCATTGGATGGACAATAGTCACTCAAAATACAAGTTTACTTGACATTACAGAGCATATGGTCACACTTATTATCACCTACGGCCACTTTTGGTTTAATTTTATGTGACCAACTTCCATAATAAATCACTCCTTGTGTGACTAAATGATACAAATTGTCACACAAACATGAAAATAAAGTGGCCATTGGATGGACAATAGTCACACAAAATACAAGTTTACATGACATTACAGAGCATATGGTCACACTTATTATCACCTACGGCCACTTTTGGTTTAATTTTATGTGACCAAATCCCATAATAAATCACTCCTTGTGTGACTAAATGATACAAATCGTCACACAAACATGAAAATAAAGTGGCCATTGGATGGACAATAGTCACACAAAATACAAGTTTACTTGACATTACAGAGCATATGGTCACACTTATTATCACCTACGGCCAATTTTGGTTTAATTTGATGTGACCAAATCCCATAATAAATCAGTACTTGTGTGACTAAATGATACAAATCGTCACACAAAGATGAAAATAAAGTGGCCATTGGATGGACAATAGTCACACAAAATACAAGTTTACTTGACATTACAGAGCATATGGTCACACTTATTATCACCTACGGCCACTTTTGGTTTAATTTTATGTGACCAAATCCCATAATAAATCACTCCTTGTGTGACTAAATGATACAAATCGTCACACAAACATGAAAATAAAGTGGCCATTGGATGGACAATAGTCACACATAATAAATCACTACTTGTGTGACTAAATGATACAAATCGTCACACAACCATGAAAATAAAGTGGCCATTGGATGGACAATAGTCACTCAAAATACAAGTTTACTTGACATTACAGAGCATATGGTCACACTTATTATCACCTACGGCCACTTTTGGTTTAATTTTATGTGACCAAATTCCATAATAAATCACTCCTTGTGTGACTAAATGATACAAATTGTCACACAAACATGAAAATAAAGTGGCCATTGGATGGACAATAGTCACACAAAATACAAGTTTACTTGACATTACAGAGCATATGGTCACACTTATTATCACCTACGGCCACTTTTGGTTTAATTTTATGTGACCAAATCCCATAATAAATCAGTACTTGTGTGACTAAATGATACAAATCGTCACACAAACATGAAAATAAAGTGGCCATTGGATGGACAATAGTCACACAAAATACAAGTTTACTTGACATTACAGAGCATATGGTCTTATCACCTACGGCCAATTTTGGTTTAATTTTATGTGACCAAATCCCATAATAAATCAGTACTTGTGTGACTAAATGATACAAATCGTCACACAAACATGAAAATAAAGTGGCCATTGGATGGACAATAGTCAAACAAAATACAAGTTTACTTGACATTACAGAGCATATGGTCACACTTATTATCACCTACGGCCACTTTTGGTTTAATTTTATGTGACCAAATCCCATAATAAATCACTCCTTGTGTGACTAAATGATACAAATCGTCACACAAACATGAAAATAAAGTGGCCATTGGATGGACAATAGTCACACATAATAAATCACTACTTGTGTGACTAAATGATACAAATCGTCACACAACCATGAAAATAAAGTGGCCATTGGATGGACAATAGTCACTCAAAATACAAGTTTACTTGACATTACAGAGCATATGGTCACACTTATTATCACCTACGGCCACTTTTGGTTTAATTTTATGTGACCAACTTCCATAATAAATCACTCCTTGTGTGACTAAATGATACAAATCGTCACACAAACATGAAAATAAAGTGGCCATTGGATGGACAATAGTCACACAAAATACAAGTTTACTTGACATTACAGAGCATATGGTCACACTTATTATCACCTACGGCCAATTTTGGTTTAATTTGATGTGACCAAATCCCATAATAAATCAGTACTTGTGTGACTAAATGATACAAATCGTCACACAAAGATGAAAATAAAGTGGCCATTGGATGGACAATAGTCACACAAAATACAAGTTTACTTGACATTACAGAGCATATGGTCACACTTATTATCACCTACGGCCACTTTTGGTTTAATTTTATGTGACCAAATCACATAATAAATCACTCCTTGTGTGACTAAATGATACAAATCATCACACAAACATGAAAATAAAGTGGCCATTGGATGGACAATAGTCACACATAATAAATCACTACTTGTGTGACTAAATGATACAAATCGTCACACAACCATGAAAATAAAGTGGCCATTGGATGGACAATAGTCACTCAAAATACAAGTTTACTTGACATTACAGAGCATATGGTCACACTTATTATCACCTACGGCCACTTTTGGTTTAATTTTATGTGACCAAATTCCATAATAAATCACTCCTTGTGTGACTAAATGATACAAATTGTCACACAAACATGAAAATAAAGTGGCCATTGGATGGACAATAGTCACACAAAATACAAGTTTACTTGACATTACAGAGCATATGGTCACACTTATTATCACCTACGGCCACTTTTGGTTTAATTTTATGAGACCAAATCCCATAATAAATCACTCCTTGTGTAACTAAATGATACAAATCGTCACACAAACATGAAAATAAAGTGGCCATTGGATGGAAAATAGTCACACAAAATACAAGTTTACTTGACATTACAGAGCATATGGTCACAGTTATTATCACCTACGGCCAATTTTGGTATAATTTTATGTGACCAAATCCCATAATAAATCAGTACTTGTGTGACTAAATGATACAAATCGTCACACAAACATGAAAATAAAGTGGCCATTGGATGGACAATAGTCACACAAAATACAAGTTTACTTGACATTACAGAGCATATGGTCACACTTATTATCACCTACGGACACTTTTGGTTTAATTTTATGTGACCAACTCCCATAGTAAATCAGTACTTGTGTGACTAAATGATACAAATCGTCACACAAACATGAAAATAAAGTGGCTATTGGATGGACAATAGTCACACAAAATACAAGTTTACATGACATTACAGAGCATATGGTCACACTTATTATCATCTACGGCCACTTTTGGTTTAATTTTATGTTGCCAAATCCCATAATAAATCACTCCTTGTGTGACTAAATGATACAAATCGTCACACAAACATGAAAATAAAGTGGCCATTGGATGGACAATAGTCACGCATAATAAATCACTACTTGTGTGACTAAATGATACAAATCGTCACACAACCATGAAAATAAAGTGACCATTGGATGGACAATAGTCACTCAAAATACAAGTTTACTTGACATTACAGAGCATATGGTCACACTTATTATCACCTACGGCCACTTTTGGTTTAATTTTATGTGACCAAATTCCATAATAAATCACTCCTTGTGTGACTAAATGATACAAATTGTCACACAAACATGAAAATAAAGTGGCCATTGGATGGACAATAGTCACACAAAATACAAGTTTACTTAACATTACAGAGCATATGGTCACATTTATTATCACCTACGGCCACTTTTGGTTTAATTTTATGTGACCAAATCTCATAATAAATTAGTACTTGTGTGACTAAATGATACAAATCGTCACACAAACATGAAAATAAAGTGGCCATTGGATGGACAATAGTCACACAAAATACAAGTTTACTTGACATTACAGAGCATATGGTCACACTTATTATCACCTACGGCCAATTTTGGTTTAATTTTATGTGACCAAATCCCATAATAAATCAGTACTTGTGTGACTAAATGATACAAATCGTTACACAAACATGAAAATAAAGTGGCCATTGGATGGACAATAGTCACACAAAATACAAGTTTACTTGACATTACAGAGCATATGGTCACACTTATTATCACCTACGGCCACTTTTGGTTTAATTTTATGTGACCAAATCCCATAATAAATCACTCCTTGTTTGACTAAATGATACAAATCGTCACACAAACATGAAAATAAAGTGGCCATTGGATGGACAATAGTCACACAAAATACAAGTTTACTTGACATTACAGAGCATATGGTCACACTTATTATCACCTACGGCCACTTTTGGTTTAATTTTATGTGACCAAATCCCGTAATAAATCATTCCTTGTGTGACTAAATGATACAAATCGTCACACAAACATGAAAATAAAGTGGCCATTGGATGGAAAATAGTCACACATAATAAATCACTACTTGTGTGACTAAATGATACAAATCGTCACACAACCATGAAAATAAAGTGGCCATTGGATGGACTATAGTCACTCAAAATACAAGTTTACTTGACATTACAGAGCATATGGTCACACTTATTATCACCTACGGCCACTTTTGGTTTAATTTTATGTGACCAAATTCCATAATAAATCACTCCTTGTGTGACTAAATGATACAAATTGTCACACAAACATGAAAATAAAGTGGCCATTGGATGGACAATAGTCACACAAAATACAAGTTTACTTGACATTACAGAGCATATGGTCACACTTATTATCACCTACGGCCACTTTTGGTTTAATTTTATGTGACCAAATCCCATAATAAATCACTCCTTGTGTGACTAAATGATACAAATCGTCACACAAACATGAAAATAAAGTGGCCATTGGATGGACAATAGTCACACAAAATACAAGTTTACTTGACATTACAGAGCATATGGTCACACTTATTATCACCTACGGCCACTTTTGGTTTAATTTTATGTGACCAAATCCCATAATAAATCAGTACTTGTGTGACTAAATGATATAAATCGTCACACAAACATGAAAATAAAGTGGCCATTGGATGGAAAATAGTCACACAAAATAGAAGTTTACTTGACATTACAGAGCATATGGTCACACTTATTATCACCTACGGCCAATTTTGGTTTAATTTTATGTGACCAAATCCCATAATAAATCAGTACTTGTGTGACTAAATGATACAAATCGTCACACAAACATGAAAATAAAGTGGCCATTGGATGGACAATAGTCACACAAAATACAAGTTTACTTGACATTACAGAGCATATGGTCACACTTATTATCACCTACGGCCATTTTTGGTTTAATTTTATGTGACCAAATCCCATAATAAATCACTCCTTGTGTGACTAAATGATACAAATCGTCACACAAACATGAAAATAAAGTGGCCATTGGATGGACAATAGTCACACATAATAAATCACTCCTTGTGTGACTAAATGATACAAATTGTCACACAAACATGAAAATAAAGTGGCCATTGGATGGACAATAGTCACACAAAATACAAGTTTACTTAACATTACAGAGCATATGGTCACATTTATTATCACCTACGGCCACTTTTGGTTTAATTTTATGTGACCAAATCTCATAATAAATTAGTACTTGTGTGACTAAAT
Organism: Pseudognaphalium luteoalbum; assembly: GCA_963422505.1. Classification (NCBI taxonomy): domain Eukaryota; kingdom Viridiplantae; phylum Streptophyta; class Magnoliopsida; order Asterales; family Asteraceae; genus Pseudognaphalium; species Pseudognaphalium luteoalbum. Next base: position 53,102,292 of record OY730193.1, on the reverse strand, counting down.
GATACAAATCGTCACACAAACATGAAAATAAAGTGGCCATTGGATGGACAATAGTCACACAAAATACAAGTTTACTTGACATTACAGAGCATATGGTCACACTTATTATCACCTACGGCCAATTTTGGTTTAATTTTATGTGACCAAATCCCATAATAAATCAGTACTTGTGTGACTAAATGATACAAATCGTTACACAAACATGAAAATAAAGTGGCCATTGGATGGACAATAGTCACACAAAATACAAGTTTACTTGACATTACAGAGCATATGGTCACACTTATTATCACCTACGGCCACTTTTGGTTTAATTTTATGTGACCAAATCCCATAATAAATCACTCCTTGTTTGACTAAATGATACAAATCGTCACACAAACATGAAAATAAAGTGGCCATTGGATGGACAATAGTCACACAAAATACAAGTTTACTTGACATTACAGAGCATATGGTCACACTTATTATCACCTACGGCCACTTTTGGTTTAATTTTATGTGACCAAATCCCGTAATAAATCATTCCTTGTGTGACTAAATGATACAAATCGTCACACAAACATGAAAATAAAGTGGCCATTGGATGGAAAATAGTCACACATAATAAATCACTACTTGTGTGACTAAATGATACAAATCGTCACACAACCATGAAAATAAAGTGGCCATTGGATGGACTATAGTCACTCAAAATACAAGTTTACTTGACATTACAGAGCATATGGTCACACTTATTATCACCTACGGCCACTTTTGGTTTAATTTTATGTGACCAAATTCCATAATAAATCACTCCTTGTGTGACTAAATGATACAAATTGTCACACAAACATGAAAATAAAGTGGCCATTGGATGGACAATAGTCACACAAAATACAAGTTTACTTGACATTACAGAGCATATGGTCACACTTATTATCACCTACGGCCACTTTTGGTTTAATTTTATGTGACCAAATCCCATAATAAATCACTCCTTGTGTGACTAAATGATACAAATCGTCACACAAACATGAAAATAAAGTGGCCATTGGATGGACAATAGTCACACAAAATACAAGTTTACTTGACATTACAGAGCATATGGTCACACTTATTATCACCTACGGCCACTTTTGGTTTAATTTTATGTGACCAAATCCCATAATAAATCAGTACTTGTGTGACTAAATGATATAAATCGTCACACAAACATGAAAATAAAGTGGCCATTGGATGGAAAATAGTCACACAAAATAGAAGTTTACTTGACATTACAGAGCATATGGTCACACTTATTATCACCTACGGCCAATTTTGGTTTAATTTTATGTGACCAAATCCCATAATAAATCAGTACTTGTGTGACTAAATGATACAAATCGTCACACAAACATGAAAATAAAGTGGCCATTGGATGGACAATAGTCACACAAAATACAAGTTTACTTGACATTACAGAGCATATGGTCACACTTATTATCACCTACGGCCATTTTTGGTTTAATTTTATGTGACCAAATCCCATAATAAATCACTCCTTGTGTGACTAAATGATACAAATCGTCACACAAACATGAAAATAAAGTGGCCATTGGATGGACAATAGTCACACATAATAAATCACTACTTGTGTGACTAAATGATACAAATCGTCACACAACCATGAAAATAAAGTGGCCATTGGATGGACAATAGTCACTCAAAATACAAGTTTACTTGACATTACAGAGCATATGGTCACACTTATTATCACCTACGGCCACTTTTGGTTTAATTTTATGTGACCAAATTCCATAATAAATCACTCCTTGTGTGACTAAATGATACAAATTGTCACACAAACATGAAAATAAAGTGGCCATTGGATGGACAATAGTCACACAAAATACAAGTTTACTTAACATTATAGAGCATATGGTCACACTTATTATCACCTACGGCCACTTTTGGTTTAATTTTATGTGACCAAATCACATAATAAATCACTCCTTGTGTGACTAAATGATACAAATCGTCACACAAACATGAAAATAAAGTGGCCATTGGATGGACAATAGTCACACAAAATACAAGTTTACTTGACATTACAGAGCATATGGTCACACTTATTATCACCTACGGCCAATTTTGGTTTAATTTTATTTGACCAAATCCCATAATAAATCAGTACTTGTGTGACTAAATGATACAAATCGTTACACAAACATGAAAATAAAGTGGCCATTGGATGGACAATAGTCACACAAAATACAAGTTTACTTGACATTACATGTCGCACCCCCAAATTCGTGATTAGCGGAAGCATACTTTGGGTGCGACTAATCAAGGTAATCAAGCACAAAGATATATAATGAACGACTCTATATGCGTCGTTTTAACAAAATACATTAATTCCATAAAAGTTTACATCAGTTGTACCAAATACATTAGCTCGTGTTCTGAAAATGAGAGATTTCCTAGCATAAATACTTATACAAAATATATTAATGCAATAAAATCTCTGATGTTTGCATGCTGACTCGAGCTAAGCTAAATCCTGAGTGCAAGCCTACAGCTGCTGAGTACCTGAGAATACATGCTAAAAGGGTCAGCTAAAAGCTGGTGAGCTCACAGGTTTGATAGTAAAAATAATGTATGAACCGCAAGATATAGTTATGTATGAAATCAATCATAAAAATGTGTATATTACTGCCATGAGCCCATAGTTCGAGCTTAACTGAGGTGTCAGGAATCACAATTAAGTGCCCGATCGTGCGTGCCTCCCTGCGAGTGCCTAATCTACACTCGTATAAACAAATGATAATGCATCCGTTCGACCGCAGTCGTGGTAGCGCGACTACCCCGGACGGGGATTGTCAATCCCATATGGTACCATACACTAACATTCACGCTAAATCCATATTAACAAACTATGTAATGGAGGACTTCATGATTAGTAGAGCAAACTCATGCAGTCAATATATCGTGTTTTGTACTTGCGTTCAAATGTAAATGAAAACTGAGCATGTATTCCCACCCCTGGGTTAAAAATAGTAAAATGAGGGGCTATGAGACTCACTTGAGTCTTAGAGTGTTTGCAAAGCAAGCAAGTATGATGTTGTACCAAATGAGTGTCCGCAGACTGTAACCTGCCGGGCGTTCAAAACGCGCAAGGTCATATGAGTGAGTAGATGTCTCAACAGACCATCTATGTCGATTGTATAAGTGGGGGTTAATGTCCACTTAAGCCAATCGGGCAGGTGGGGGTTTTATGTCCACCTAAAGCTAGTTCATCAACTAGTATGTCCAAATAGCAGTTCAAGTTTGTTTATCGAAAACGTGTACGACCCGTTGGTGAAAGTTTGTCATAATAATTCTTTAAGACATTATTATTAAGTTTGTGTCATCGTATACATTGTTACTGTATGTATCATGTGCGGTTATAAGTTGTTACACATGTTCAATACTTAGTGAAAAGCAAGTTCTAAACATTCTGTCATTAGCGACACTAGTGTCAGTGTCGCATGTCATGCGACACTAGGGTAAGTGTCGCAGTGAGTGTCGCAAGGTAGCCACTGTTAGTGTCGCAAGGCTAGCCACTGTTAGTTATGCGACACTAAGGGTAGTGTCGCAGGTAGTGTCGCATAGTTAACACTGTTAGTGTATTTTTTAGTTTCCACTGTTGGTTATGCGACACTGGGGGTAGTGTCGCACAACCATGCGACACTAAGGGTCTGTCCAAAAATTCAATTTTTGTCCAAGTGTTTTCAAATGTCGGTTTTCGTTCGGGAAACTTTCTAAAATTAGTTTTTGGTCCAAGTTACTAATTAAGTCAACCAATCCCATTTTTGTTACCACTTTCCAAATATAGTAAGTTTTTCGAAAACGAGCCACTTTTGTTGACTTGGTCAAACTTACTCGGTTTGACCGGAAACTTTCACCCAACCCAAATATCAGTTTATAGGGCCTAATTATGTTGTCGGTTCATGCCGGAGTTCACCAAAAGTCTTGGTTTTTATAAAAGTCCAAAAACAGTCCATATCTATGTTCTTCGGTTTGTCGGTTTACTTTCTCTATTTTTCTCAACTAGCTATAATCTGAGTTAGAGTCCAAGATTTTTACCAGCTGTTCTACCATATGTCTAGAGGTTAACTTAATTTTTCCATTAATTATGGTATTCATCTTGTTAGGTATAAAATTTATGGGTGAATCCATACACAGTTTTCAATTTCATGCAGGTCAGTCGCATAGATTCATATTTCTAAGAAAATCCGTAGGTTTATGGAAGGAGCCATAGAAGAACTTTTTGTAGATCTTTTCAGTACGCAACTTTTAAAAAAAAATTCATCTTCTAATTCTTTGTAGAACTCAAGTTATGGTCAAAATCATATGGTTCAAGTTTCTGACTTTCAGTACCAGAAAGTCTATGTGTTTTCATTTAAATTATTAAAAATACCAAAAAAGCTCAAAAAGGCATGAGGTTTGTGGTGTTAGAAAGATAACATCTTGAGCTTGATTTTAACCTATAAAAACGACCATTTTCATGAAAGGATGAATTTTATACAATTCGTGTAAATGAAGAAAGTTTCTGGACAGATTCATGCCTGTTCATATAGGTGTTATAAAAACGTATTTTGATCAAGGTTTTGGACATATTAATGTTAGATGAACTTTATAACATGTAAATAAATCATATGAAATCAGTTTTAGAGAGAGAAAGTGTTGGTATCCTTACAAAGATTTGGTGAAGATGAGATGAGATGATGATGCTTGTGTTCTTGAGCTTGAAAACCCTAGCAAATGATGGTGGTTGATGGTGATTTAGTGGTGGTGGTAATGGTGGTTGTGGTGGTTGTTTGTGGTGGTGTAAAGACTGAGTTTTCAGTCAAAGAGAGAGAGAAAGATGATAGGAATTTTGAGAGGAGGAGTGTGTGTGAAATGTTGAGTGTGAAAATGGAAAAGAGAGGTGGAGTGTATGCAAGTAATACTTGCATGCATTTTGAATGGGGGAGAGGGGAAGTGGAATGGGCAGCCATGGGAAGGGAGAGGGGGCCGGCCTAGGGGGGGCCCACCAGGGGTATTTTGGTCATTTTCCAATTCTAGCTTAATTTGTTGCGTTTTTCGTTCGTTTACTCGTTCGGTTTGGTGTTAAACGTTTAATATGCGTTTTTAAGTAGCGATTTAAGTTTCAATATTGCCATTTGAAGTATTCTTATAAAATACTTGAAAAACATTTATAAAAATGTTTCGTTAATTTATCGATCTCGATTTGCGCGTTCGTTGCACGGATTTTAAATCGCGTGATGTTTTATTTGGACGTTTTTCATTATCGTTTAAAGACACGATATATTAACTAATAGCTTTTCACTAATTAGTTTTATTTTAGATTCAAAAATATATTTTGAATTTCGTTCGATTGTCGGGCGCGTTCTGCGCGTTTTCGTTGCGTTTGAGACGTTTTAATCGAAACGTCTAGGTTTTTCGGGTATTATTATATTCAAATAATAATATATGATAAATAACTTCTAAAAATAGATTTAAGTTATTTATAGAAAAGTTTTCACCAACGTCGTATTTTCTGTCGGACTCCGTCCGGTTGTTTTGCACAATTTTACCAAATTGCGTGAGCGTAATTACAACGAATTACGTAGCGTAATATAAATCAATTACGGAAGTGTATATTCACATAAATATACAAATAGTTTCAAGTAATTACAAGCATTTAGCCTAATACAAAACTAAACACACGTAATTAGGGTTTCTAGAGGGTTAATCAGTAGCCCTAAATCGTCGGGTGTCACATTACAGAGCATATGGTCACACTTATTATCACCTACGGCCACTTTTGGTTTAATTTTATGTGACCAAATCCCATAATAAATCACTCCTTGTGGGACTAAATGATACAAATCGTCACACAAACATGAAAATAAAGTGGCCATTAGATGGACAATAGTCACACAAAATACAAGTTTACTTGACATTACAGAGCATATGGTCACACTTATTATCACCTACGGCCACTTTTGGTTTAATTTTATGTGACCAAATCCCATAATAAATCAGTACTTGTGTGACTAAATGATACAAATCGTCACACAAACATGAAAATAAAGTGGCCATTAGATGGACAATAGTCACACAAAATATAAGTTTACTTGACATTACAGAGCATATGGTCACACTTATTATCACCTACGGCCAATTTTGGTTTAATTTTATTTGACCAAATCCCATAATAAATCAGTACTTGTGTGACTAAATGATACAAATCGTCACACAAACATGAAAATAAAGTGGCCATTGGATGGACAATAGTCACACAAAATACAAGTTTACTTGACATTACAGAGCATATGGTCACACTTATTATCACCTACGGCCAGTTTTGGTTTAATTTTATGTGACCAAATCCCATAATAAATCACTCCTTGTGTGACTAAATGATACAAATCGTCACACAAACATGAAAATAAAGTGTCCATTGGATGGACAATAGTCACACAAAATACAAGTTTACTTGACATTACAGAGCATATGGTCACACTTATTATCACCTACGGCCACTTTTGGTTTAATTATATGTGACCAAATCCCATAATAAATCAGTACTTGTGTGACTAAATGATACAAATCGTCACACAAACATGAAAATAAAGTGGCCATTAGATGGACAATAGTCACACAAAATACAAGTTTACTTGACATTAAAGAGCATATGGTCACACTTATTATCACCTACGGCCACTTTTGGTTTAATTATATGTGACCAAATCCCATAATAAATCACTCCTTGTGTGACTAAATGATACAAATCGTCACACAAACATGAAAATAAAGTGGCCATTGGATGGACAATAGTCACACAAAATACAAGTTTACTTGACATTACAGAGCATATGGTCACACTTATTATCACCTATGGCCACTTTTGGTTTAATTTTATGTGACCAAATCCCATAATAAATCACTCCATGTGTGACTAAATGATACAAATCGTCACACAAACATGAAAATAAAGTGGCCATTGGATGGACAATAGTCACACAAAATACAAGTTTACTTGACATTACAGAGCATATGGGCACACTTATTATCACCTACGGCCACTTTTGGTTTAATTTTATGTTGCCAAATCCCATAATAAATCACTCCTTGTGTGACTAAATGATACAAATCGTCACACAAACATGAAAATAAAGTGGCCATTGGATGGACAATAGTCACACATAATAAATCACTACTTGTGTGACTAAATGATACAAATCGTCACACAACCATGAAAATAAAGTGGCCATTGGATGGACAATAGTCACTCAAAATACAAATTTACTTGACATTACAGAGCATATGGTCACACTTATTATCACCCACGGCCACTTTTGGTTTAATTTTATGTAACCAAATCTCATAATAAATCTTTCCATGTGTGACTAAATGATACAAATCGTCACACAAACATGAAAATAAAGTGGCCATTGGATGGACAATAGTCACACAAAATACAAGTTTACTTGACATTACAGAGCATATGGTCACACTTATTATCACCTACGGCCAGTTTTGGTTTAATTTTATGTGACCAAATCCCATAATAAATCACTCCTTGTGTGACTAAATGATACAAATCGTCACACAAACATGAAAATAAAGTGGCCATTGGATGGACAATAGTCACACAAAATACAAGTTTACTTGACATTACAGAGCATATGGTCACACTTATTATCACCTACGGCCACTTTTGGTTTAATTTTATGTGACCAAATCCCATAATAAATCAGTACTTGTGTGACTAAATGATACAAATCGTCACACAAACATGAAAATAAAGTGGCCATTAGATGGACAATAGTCACACAAAATACAAGTTTACTTGACATTACAGAGCATATGGTCACACTTATTATCACCTACGGCCACTTTTGGTTTAATTATATGTGACCAAATCCCATAATAAATCACTCCTTGTGTGACTAAATGATACAAATCGTCACACAAACATGAAAATAAAGTGGCCATTGGATGGACAATAGTCACACAAAATACAAGTTTACTTGACATTACAGAGCATATGGTCACACTTATTATCACCTACGGCCACTTTTGGTTTAATTTTATGTGACCAAATCCCATAATAAATCACTCCATGTGTGACTAAATGATACAAATCGTCACACAAACATGAAAATAAAGTGGCCATTGGATGGACAATAGTCACACAAAATACAAGTTTACTTGACATTACAGAGCATATGAGCACACTTATTATCACCTACGGCCAATTTTGGTTTAATTTTATGTTGCCAAATCCCATAATAAATCACTCCTTGTGTGACTAAATGATACAAATCGTCACACAAACATGAAAATAAAGTGGCCATTGGATGGACAATAGTCACACATAATAAATCACTACTTGTGTGACTAAATGATACAAATCGTCACACAACCATGAAAATAAAGTGGCCATTGGATGGACAATAGTCACTCTAAATACAAATTTACTTGACATTACAGAGCATATGGTCACACTTATTATCACCCACGGCCACTTTTGGTTTAATTTTATGTAACCAAATCTCATAATAAATCTTTCCATGTGTGACTAAATGATACAAATCGTCACACAAACATGAAAATAAAGTGGCCATTGGATGGACAATAGTCACACAAAATACAAGTTTACTTGACATTACAGAGCATATGGTCACACTTATTATCACCTACGGCCACTTTTGGTTTAATTTTATGTGACCAAATCCCATAATAAATCACTCCTTGTGTGACTAAATGATACAAATCGTCACACAAACATGAAAATAAAGTGGCCATTGGATGGAAAATAGTCACACAAAATACAAGTTTACTTGACATTACAGAGCATATGGTCACACTTATTATCACCTACGGCCACTTTTGGTTTAATTTTATGTGACCAAATCCCATAATAAATCAGTACTTGTGTGACTAAATGATACAAATCGTCACACAAACATGAAAATAAAGTGGCCATTAGATGGACAATAGTCACACAAAATACAAGTTTACTTGACATTACAGAGCATATGGTCACACTTATTATCACCTACGGCCACTTTTGGTTTAATTATATGTGACCAAATCCCATAATAAATCACTCCTTGTGTGACTAAATGATACAAATCGTCACACAAATATGAAAATAAAGTGGCCATTGGATGGACAATAGTCACACAAAATACAAGTTTACTTGACATTACAGAGCATATGGTCACACTTATTATCACCTACGGCCACTTTTGGTTTAATTATATGTTGCCAAATCCCATAATAAATCACTCCTTGTGTGACTAAATGATACAAATCGTCACACAAACATGAAAATAAAGTGGCCATTGGATGGACAATAGTCACACATAATAAATCACTACTTGTGTGACTAAATGATACAAATCGTCACACAACCAGGAAAATAAAGTGGCCATTGGATGGACAATAGTCACTCAAAATACAAGTTTACTTGACATTACAGAGTATATGGTCATACTTATTATCACCTACGGCCACTTTTGGTTTAATTTTATGTGACCAAATCCCATAATAAATCACTCCTTGTGTGACTAAATGATACAAATTGTCACACAAACATGAAAATAAAGTGGCCATTGGATGGACAATAGTCACACAAAATACAAGTTTACTTGACATTACAGAGAATATGGTCACACTTATTATCACCCACGGCCACTTTTGGTTTAATTTTATGTAACCAAATCCCATAATAAATCACTCCTTGTGTGACTAAATGATACAAATCGTCACACAAACATGAAAATAAAGTGGCCATTGGATGGACAATAGTCACACAAAATACAAGTTTGCTTGACATTACAGAGCATATGGTCACACTTATTATCACCTACGGCCACTTTTGGTTTAATTTTATGTGACCAAATCCCATAATAAATCAGTACTTGTGTGACTAAATGATACAAATCGTCACACAAACATGAAAATAAAGTGGCCATTAGATGGACAATAATCACACAAAATACAAGTTTACTTGACATTACAGAGCATATGGTCACACTTATTATCACCTACGGCCACTTTTGGTTTCATTTTATGTGACCAAATCCCATAATAAATTAGTACTTGTGTGACTAAATGATACAAATCGTCACACAAACATGAAAATAAAGTGGCCATTAGATGGACAATAGTCACACAAAATACAAGTTTACTTGACATTACAGAGCATATGGTCACACTTATTATCACCGACGGCCACTTTTGGTTTAATTTTATGTGACCAAATCCCATAATAAATCACTCCTTGTGTGACTAAATGATACAAATCGTCACACAAACATGAAAATAAAGTGGCCATTAGATGGACAATAATCACACAAAATACAAGTTTGCTTGACATTACAGAGCATATGGTCACACTTATTATCACCTACGGCCACTTTTGGTTTAATTTTATGTGACCAAATCCCATAATAAATCAGTACTTGTGTGACTAAATGATACAAATCGTCACACAAACATGAAAATAAAGTGGCCATTAGATGGACAATAATCACACAAAATACAAGTTTACTTGACATTACAGAGCATATGGTCACACTTATTATCACCTACGGCCACTTTTGGTTTCATTTTATGTGACCAAATCCCATAATAAATCAGTACTTGTGTGACTAAATGATACAAATCGTCACACAAACATGAAAATAAAGTGGCAATTAGATGGACAATAGTCACACAAAATACAAGTTTACTTGACATTACAGAGCATATGGTCACACTTATTATCACCGACGGCCACTTTTGGTTTAATTTTATGTGACCAAATCCCATAATAAATCACTCCTTGTGTGACTAAATGATACAAATCGTCACACAAACATGAAAATAAAGTGGCCATTGGATGGACAATAGTCACACAAAATACAAGTTTACTTAACATTACAGAGCATATGGTCACACTTATTATCACCTACGGCCACTTTTGGTTTAATTTTATGTGACCAAATCCCATAATAAATCAGTACTTGTGTGACTAAATGATACAAATCGTCACACAAACATGAAAATAAAGTGGCCATTGGATGGACAATAGTCACACAAAATACAAGTTTACTTGACATTACAAAGCATATGGTCACACTTATTATCACCGACGGCCACTTTTGGTTTAATTTTATGTGACCAAATCCCATAATAAATCAGTACTTGTGTGACTAAATGATACAAATCGTCACACAAACATGAAAATAAAGTGGCCATTGGATGGACAATAGTCACACAAAATACAAGTTTACTTGACATTACAGAGCATATGGTCACACTTATTATCACCTACGGCCAGTTTTGGTTTAATTTTATGTGACCAAATCCCATAATAAATCAGTACTTGTGTGACTAAATGATACAAATCGTCACACAAACATGAAAATAAAGTGGCCATTAGATGGACAATAGTCACACAAAATACAAGTTTACTTGACATTACAGAGCATATGGTCACACTTATTATCACCTACGGCCACTTTTGGTTTAATTATATGTGACCAAATCCCATAATAAATCACTCCTTGTGTGACTAAATGATACAAATCGTCACACAAACATGAAAATAAAGTGTCCATTGGATGGACAATAGTCACACAAAATACAAGTTTACTTGACATTACAGAGCATATGGTCACACTTATTATCACCTACGGCCACTTTTGGTTTAATTTTATGTTGCCAAATCCCATAATAAATCACTCCTTGTGTGACTAAATGATACAAATCGTCACACAAACATGACAATAAAGTGGCCATTAGATGGACAATAGTCACACATAATAAATCACTACTTGTGTGACTAAATGATACAAATCGTCACACAACCATGAAAATAAAGTGGCCATTGGATGGACAATAGTCACTCAAAATACAAGTTTACTTGACATTACAGAGCATATGGTCACACTTATTATCACCTACGGCCACTTTTGGTTTAATTTTATGTGACCAAATTCCATAATAAATCACTCCTTGTGTGACTAAATGATACAAATTGTCACACAAACATGAAAATAAAGTGGCCATTGGATGGACAATAGTCACACAAAATACAAGTTTACTTGACATTACAGAGCATATGGTCACACTTATTATCACCTACGGCCACTTTTGGTTTAATTTTATGTGACCAAATCCCATAATAAAACACTCCTTGTGTGACTAAATGATACAAATCGTCACACAAACATGAAAATAAAGTGGCCATTGGATGGAAAATAGTCACACAAAATACAAGTTTACTTGACATTACAGAGCATATGGTCACACTTATTATCACCTACGGCCACTTTTGGTTTAATTTTATGTGACCAAATCCCATAATAAATCATTACTTGTGTGACTAAATGATACAAATCGTCACACAAACATGAAAATAAAGTGGCCATTAGATGGACAATAGTCACACAAAATACAAGTTTACTTGACATTACAGAGCATATGGTCACACTTATTATCACCTACGGCCACTTTTGGTTTAATTTTATGTTGCCAAATCCCATAATAAATCACTCCTTGTGTGACTAAATGATACAAATCGTCACACAAACATGAAAATAAAGTGGCCATTGGATGGACAATAGTCACACAAAATACAAGTTTACTTGACATTACAGAGCATATGGTCACACTTATTATCACCTACGGCCACTTTTGGTTTAATTTTATGTTGCCAAATCCCATAATAAATCACTCCTTGTGTGACTAAATGATACAAATCGTCACACAAACATGACAATAAAGTGGCCATTAGATGGACAATAGTCACACATAATAAATCACTACTTGTGTAACTAAATGATACAAATCGTCACACAACCATGAAAATAAAGTGGCCATTGGATGGACAATAGTCACTCAAAATACAAGTTTACTTGACATTACAGAGCATATGGTCACACTTATTATCACCTACGGCCACTTTTGGTTTAATTTTATGTGACCAAATTCCATAATAAATCACTCCTTGTGTGACTAAATGATACAAATTGTCACACAAACATGAAAATAAAGTGGCCATTGGATGGACAATAGTCACACAAAATACAAGTTTACTTGACATTACAGAGCATATGGTCACACTTATTATCACCTACGGCCACTTTTGGTTTAATTTTATGTGACCAAATCCCATAATAAAACACTCCTTGTGTGACTAAATGATACAAATCGTCACACAAACATGAAAATAAAGTGGCCATTGGATGGAAAATAGTCACACAAAATACAAGTTTACTTGACATTACAGAGCATATGGTCACACTTATTATCACCTACGGCCACTTTTGGTTTAATTTTATGTGACCAAATCCCATAATAAATCAGTACTTGTGTGACTAAATGATACAAATCGTCACACAAACATGAAAATAAAGTGGCCATTAGATGGACAATAGTCACACAAAATACAAGTTTACTTGACATTACAGAGCATATGGTCACACTTATTATCACCTACGGCCACTTTTGGTTTAATTTTATGTTGCCAAATCCCATAATAAATCACTCCTTGTGTGACTAAATGATACAAATCGTCACACAAACATGAAAATAAAGTGGCCATTGGATGGACAATAGTCACACATAATAAATCACTACTTGTGTGACTAAATGATACAAATCGTCACACAACCATGAAAATAAAGTGGCCATTGGATGGACAATAGTCACTCAAAATACAAGTTTACTTGACATTATAGAGCATATGGTCACACTTATTATCACCTACGGCCACTTTTGGTTTAATTTTATGTGACCAAATCCCATAATAAATCACTCCTTGTGTGACTAAATGATACAAATTGTCACACAAACATGAAAATAAAGTGGCCATTAGATGGACAATAGTCACACAAAATACAAGTTTACTTCACATTACAGAGCATATGGTCACACTTATTATCACCCACGGCCACTTTTGGTTTAATTTTATGTAACCAAATCCCATAATAAATCACTCCTTGTGTGACTAAATGATACAAATCGTCACACAAACATGAAAATAAAGTGGCCATTGGATGGACAATAGTCACACAAAATACAAGTTTACTTGACATTACAGAGCATATGGTCACACTTATTATCACCTACGGCCACTTTTGGTTTAATTTTATGTGACAAAATCCCATAATAAATCACTCCTTGTGTGACTAAATGATACAAATCGTCACACAAACATGAAAATAAAGTGGCCATTGGATGGAAAATAGTCACACAAAATACAAGTTTACTTGACATTACAGAGCATATGGTCACACTTATTATCACCTACGGCCACTTTTGGTTTAATTTTATGTGACCAAATCCCATAATAAATCAGTACTTGTGTGACTAAATGATACAAATCGTCACACAAACATGAATATAAAGTGGCCATTAGATGGACAATAGTCACACAAAATACAAGTTTACTTGACATTACAGAGCATATGGTCACACTTATTATCACCTACGGCCACTTTTGGTTTAATTATATGTGACCAAATCCCATAATAAATCACTCCTTGTGTGACTAAATGATACAAATCGTCACACAAACATGAAAATAAAGTGGCCATTGGATGGACAATAGTCACACAAAATACAAGTTTACTTGACATTACAGAGCATATGGTCACACTTATTATCACCTACGGCCACTTTTGGTTTAATTTTATGTGACCAAATCCCATAATAAATCACTCCTTGTGTGACTAAATGATACAAATCGTCACACAAACATGAAAATAAAGTGGCCATTGGATGGACAATAGTCACACAAAATACAAGTTTACTTGACATTACAGAGCATATGGTCACACTTATTATCACCTACGGCTACTTTTGGTTTAATTTTATGTTGCCAAATCCCATAATAAATCACTCCTTGTGTGACTAAATGATACAAATCGTCACACAAACATGAAAATAAAGTGGCCATTGGATGGACAATAGTCACACAAAATACAAGTTTACTTGACATTACAGAGCATATGGTCACACTTATTATCACCTACGGCCACTTTTGGTTTAATTTTATGTTGCCAAATCCCATAATAAATCACTCCTTGTGTGAGTAAATGATACAAATCATCACACAAACATGAAAATAAAGTGGCCATTGGATGGACAATAGTCACACAAAATACAAGTTTACTTGACATTACAGAGCATATGGTCACACTTATTATCACCTACGGCCACTTTTGGTTTAATTTTATGTGACCAAATCCCATAATAAATCAGTACTTGTGTGACTAAATGATACAAATTGTCACACAAACATGAAAATAAAGTGGCCATTGCATGGACAATAGTCACACAAAATACAAGTTTACTTGACATTATAGAGCATATGGTCACACTTATTATCACCCACGGCCACTTTTGGTTTACTTTTATGTAACCAAATCCCATAATAAATCACTCCTTGTGTGACTAAATGATACAAATCGTCACACAAACATGAAAATAAAGTGGCCATTGGATGGACAATAGTCACACAAAATACAAGTTTACTTGACATTACAGAGCATATGGTCACACTTATTATCACCTACGGCCACTTTTTGTTTAATTTTATGTGACCAAATCCCATAATAAATCACTCCTTGTGTGACTAAATGATACAAATCGTCACACAAACATGAAAATAAAGTGGCCATTGGATGGAAAATAGTCACATAAAATACAAGTTTACTTGACATTACAGAGCATATGGTCACACTTATTATCACCTACGGCCACTTTTGGTTTAATTTTATGTGACCAAATCCTATAATAAATCAGTACTTGTGTGACTAAATGATACAAATCGTCACACAAACATGAAAATAAAGTGGCCATTAGATGGACAATAGTCACACAAAATACAAGTTTACTTGACATTACAGAGCATATGGTCACACTTATTATCACCTACGGCCAATTTTGGTTTAATTATATGTGACCAAATCCCATAATAAATCACTCCTTGTGTGACTAAATGATACAAATCGTCACACAAACATGAAAATAAAGTGGCCATTGGATGGACAATAGTCACACATAATAAATCACTACTTGTGTGACTAAATGATACAAATCGTCACACAACCATGAAAATAAAGTGGCCATTGGATGGACAATAGTCACTCAAAATACAAGTTTACTTGACATTACAGAGAATATGGTCACACTTATTATCACCCACGGCCACTTTTGGTTTAATTTTATGTAACCAAATCCCATAATAAATCACTCCTTGTGTGACTAAATGATACAAATCGTCACATAAACATGAAAATAAAGTGGCCATTGGATGGACAATAGTCACACAAAATACAAGTTTACTTGACATTAAAGAGCATATGGTCACACTTATTATCACCTACGGCCACTTTTGGTTTAATTTTATGTGACCAAATCCCATAATAAATCAGTACTTGTGTGACTAAATGATACAAATCGTCCCACAAACATGAAAATAAAGTGGCCATTAGATGGACAATAGTCACACAAAATACAAGTTTACTTGACATTACAGAGCATATGGTCACACTTATTATCACCTACGGTCACTTTTGGTTTAATTTTATGTGACCAAATCCCATAATAAATCACTCCTTGTGTGACTAAATGATACAAATCGTCACACAAACATGAAAATAAAGTGGCCATTGGATGGAAAATAGTCACATAAAATACAAGTTTACTTGACATTACACAGCATATGGTCACACTTATTATCACCTACGGCCACTTTTGGTTTAATTTTATGTGACCAAATCCCATAATAAATCAGTACTTGTGTGACTAAATGATACAAATCGTCACACAAACATGAAAATAAAGTGGCCATTGGATGGACAATAGTCACACAAAATACAAGTTTACTTGACATTACAGAGCATATGGTCACACTTATTATCACCGACGGCCACTTTTGGTTTAATTTTATGTGACCAAATCCCATAATAAATCAGTACTTGTGTGACTAAATGATACAAATCGTCACACAAACATGAAAATAAAGTGGCCATTGGATGGACAATAGTCACACAAAATACAAGTTTACTTGACATTACAGAGCATATGGTCACACTTATTATCACCTACGGCCACTTTTGGTTTAATTTTATGTGACCAAATCCCATAATAAATCAGTACTTGTGTGACTAAATGATACAAATCGTCACACAAACATGAAAATAAAGTGGCCATTAGATGGACAATAGTCACACAAAATACAAGTTTACTTGACATTACAGAGCATATGGTCACACTTATTATCACCTACGGCCAATTTTGGTTTAATTATATGTGACCAAATCCCATAATAAATCACTCCTTGTGTGACTAAATGATACAAATCGTCACACAAACATGAAAATAAAGTGGCCATTGGATGGACAATAGTCACACAAAATACAAGTTTACTTGACATTACAGAGCATATGGTCACACTTATTATCACCTACGGCCACTTTTGGTTTAATTTTATGTGACCAAATCCCATAATAAATCACTCCTTGTGTGACTAAATGATACAAATCGTCACACAAACAGGAAAATAAAGTGGCCATTCGATGGACAATAGTCACACAAAATACAAGTTTACTTGACATTACAGAGCATATGGTCACACTTATTATCACCTACGGCCACTTTTGGTTTAATTTCATGTTGCCAAATCCCATAATAAATCACTCCTTGTGTGACTAAATGATACAAATCGTCACACAAACATGAAAATAAAGTGGCCATTGGATGGACAATAGTCACACTTAATAAATCACTACTTGTGTGACTAAATGATACAAATCGTCACACAACCAAGAAAATAAAGTGGCTATTGGATGGACAATAGTCACTCAAAATACAAGTTTACTTGACATTACAGAGCATATGGTCACACTTATTATCACCCACGACCACTTTTGGTTTAATTTTATGTAACCAAATCCCTTAATAAATCACTCCTTGTGTGACTAAATGATACAAATCGTCACACAAACATGAAAATAAAGTGGCCATTGGATGGACAATAGTCACACAAAATACAAGTTTACTTGACATTACAGAGCATATGGTCACACTTATTATCACCTACGGCCACTTTTGGTTTAATTTTATGTGACAAAATCCCATAATAAATCACTCCTTGTGTGACTAAATGATACAAATCGTCACACAAACATGAAAATAAAGTGGCCATTGGATGGAAAATAGTCACACAAAATACAAGTTTACTTGACATTACAGAGCATATGGTCACACTTATTATCACCTACGGCCACTTTTGGTTTAATTTTATGTTACCAAATCCCATAATAAATCAGTACTTGTGTGACTAAATGATACAAATCGTCACACAAACATGAAAATAAAGTGGCCATTAGATGGACAATAGTCACACAAAATACAAGTTTACTTGACATTACAGAGCATATGGTCACACTTATTATCACCTACGGCCACTTTTGGTTTAATTATATGTGACCAAATCCCATAATAAATCACTCCTTGTGTGACTAAATGATACAAATCGTCACACAAACATGAAAATAAAGTGGCCATTGGATGGACAATAGTCACACAAAATACAAGTTTACTTGACATTACAGAGCATATGGTCACACTTATTATCACCTACGGCCACTTTTGGTTTAATTTTATGTGACCAAATCCCATAATAAATCACTCCTTGTGTGACTAAATGATACAAATCGTCACAGAAACATGAAAATAAAGTGGCCATTGGATGGACAATAGTCACACAAAATACAAGTTTACTTGACATTACAGAGCATATGGTCACACTTATTATCACCTACGGCCACTTTTGGTTTAATTTTATGTTGCCAAATCCCATAATAAATCACTCCTTGTGTGACTAAATGATACAAATCGTCACACAAACATGAAAATAAAGTGGCCATTGGATGGACAATAGTCACACATAATAAATCAGTACTTGTGTGACTAAATGATACAAATCATCACACAAACATGAAAATAAAGTGGCCATTAGATGGACAATAATCACACAAAATACAAGTTTACTTGACATTACAGAGCATATGGTCACACTTATTATCACCTACGGCCACTTTTGGTTTAATTTTATGTTACCAAATCCCATAATAAATCAGTACTTGTGTGACTAAATGATACAAATCGTCACACAAACATGAAAATAAAGTGGCCATTAGATGGACAATAGTCACACAAAATATAAGTTTACTTGACATTACAGAGCATATGGTCACACTTATTATCACCGACGGCCACTTTTGGTTTAATTTTATGTGACCAAATCCCATAATAAATCACTCCTTGTGTGACTAAATGATACAAATCGTCACACAAACATGAAAATAAAGTGGCCATTGGATGGACAATAGTCACACAAAATACAAGTTTACTTGACATTACAGAGCATATGGTCACACTTATTATCACCTACGGCCAATTTTGGTTTAATTTTATGTGACCAAATCCCATAACAAATTAGTACTTGTGTGACTAAATGATACAAATCGTCACACAAACATGAAAATAAAGTGGCCATTAGATGGACAATAGTCACACAAAATACAAGTTTACTTGACATTACAGAGCATATGGTCACACTTATTATCACCTACGGCCACTTTTGGTTTAATTATATGTGACCAAATCCCATAATAAATCACTCCTTGTGTGACTAAATGATACAAATCGTCACACAAACATGAAAATAAAGTGGCCATTGGATGGACAATAGTCACACAAAATACAAGTTTACTTGACATTACAAAGCATATGGTCACACTTATTATCACCTACGGCCACTTTTGGTTTAATTTTATGTGACCAAATCCCATAATAAATCACTCCTTGTGTGACTAAATGATACAAATCGTCACAGAAACATGAAAATAAAGTGGCCATTGGATGGACAATAGTCACACAAAATACAAGTTTACTTGACATTACAGAGCATATGGTCACACTTATTATCACCTACGGCCACTTTTGGTTTAATTTTATGTTGCCAAATCCCATAATAAATCACTCCTTGTGTGACTAAATGATACAAATCGTCACACAAACATGAAAATAAAGTGGCCATTGGATGGACAATAGTCACACATAATACAAGTTTACTTGACATTACAGAGCATATGGTCACACTTATTATCACCTACGGCCACTTTTGGTTTAATTTTATGTTGCCAAATCCCATAATAAATCACTCCTTGTGTGACTAAATGATACAAATCGTCACACAAACATGAAAATAAAGTGGCCATTGGATGGACAATAGTCACACATAATAAATCAGTACTTGTGTGACTAAATGATACAAATCATCACACAAACATGAAAATAAAGTGGCCATTAGATGGACAATAATCACACAAAATACAAGTTTACTTGACATTACAGAGCATATGGTCACACTTATTATCACCTACGGCCACTTTTGGTTTAATTTTATGTTACCAAATCCCATAATAAATCAGTACTTGTGTGACTAAATGATACAAATCGTCACACAAACATGAAAATAAAGTGGCCATTAGATGGACAATAGTCACACAAAATATAAGTTTACTTGACATTACAGAGCATATGGTCACACTTATTATCACCGACGGCCACTTTTGGTTTAATTTTATGTGACCAAATCCCATAATAAATCACTCCTTGTGTGACTAAATGATACAAATCGTCACACAAACATGAAAATAAAGTGGCCATTGGATGGACAATAGTCACACAAAATACAAGTTTACTTGACATTACAGAGCATATGGTCACACTTATTATCACCTACGGCCAATTTTGGTTTAATTTTATGTGACCAAATCCCATAACAAATTAGTACTTGTGTGACTAAATGATACAAATCGTCACACAAACATGAAAATAAAGTGGCCATTAGATGGACAATAGTCACACAAAATACAAGTTTACTTGACATTACAGAGCATATGGTCACACTTATTATCACCTACGGCCACTTTTGGTTTAATTATATGTGACCAAATCCCATAATAAATCACTCCTTGTGTGACTAAATGATACAAATCGTCACACAAACATGAAAATAAAGTGGCCATTGGATGGACAATAGTCACACAAAATACAAGTTTACTTGACATTACAAAGCATATGGTCACACTTATTATCACCTACGGCCACTTTTGGTTTAATTTTATGTGACCAAATCCCATAATAAATCACTCCTTGTGTGACTAAATGATACAAATCGTCACAGAAACATGAAAATAAAGTGGCCATTGGATGGACAATAGTCACACAAAATACAAGTTTACTTGACATTACAGAGCATATGGTCACACTTATTATCACCTACGGCCACTTTTGGTTTAATTTTATGTTGCCAAATCCCATAATAAATCACTCCTTGTGTGACTAAATGATACAAATCGTCACACAAACATGAAAATAAAGTGGCCATTGGATGGACAATAGTCACACATAATACAAGTTTACTTGACATTACAGAGCATATGGTCACACTTATTATCACCTACGGCCACTTTTGGTTTAATTTTATGTTGCCAAATCCCATAATAAATCACTCCTTGTGTGACTAAATGATACAAATCGTCACACAAACATGAAAATAAAGTGGCCATTGGATGGACAATAGTCACACATAATAAATCAGTACTTGTGTGACTAAATGATACAAATCATCACACAAACATGAAAATAAAGTGGCCATTAGATGGACAATAATCACACAAAATACAAGTTTACTTGACATTACAGAGCATATGGTCACACTTATTATCACCTACGGCCACTTTTGGTTTAATTTTATGTTACCAAATCCCATAATAAATCAGTACTTGTGTGACTAAATGATACAAATCGTCACACAAACATGAAAATAAAGTGGCCATTAGATGGACAATAGTCACACAAAATATAAGTTTACTTGACATTACAGAGCATATGGTCACACTTATTATCACCGACGGCCACTTTTGGTTTAATTTTATGTGACCAAATCCCATAATAAATCACTCCTTGTGTGACTAAATGATACAAATCGTCACACAAACATGAAAATAAAGTGGCCATTGGATGGACAATAGTCACACAAAATACAAGTTTACTTGACATTACAGAGCATATGGTCACACTTATTATCACCTACGGCCAATTTTGGTTTAATTTTATGTGACCAAATCCCATAACAAATTAGTACTTGTGTGACTAAATGATACAAATCGTCACACAAACATGAAAATAAAGTGGCCATTAGATGGACAATAGTCACACAAAATACAAGTTTACTTGACATTACAGAGCATATGGTCACACTTATTATCACCTACGGCCACTTTTGGTTTAATTATATGTGACCAAATCCCATAATAAATCACTCCTTGTGTGACTAAATGATACAAATCGTCACACAAACATGAAAATAAAGTGGCCATTGGATGGACAATAGTCACACAAAATACAAGTTTACTTGACATTACAAAGCATATGGTCACACTTATTATCACCTACGGCCACTTTTGGTTTAATTTTATGTGACCAAATCCCATAATAAATAACTCCTTGTGTGACTAAATGATACAAATCGTCACACAAACATGAAAATAAAGTGGCCATTGGATGGACAATAGTCACACATAATAAATCTCTACTTGTGAGACTAAATGTTACAAATCATCACACAACCATGAAAATAAAGTGGCCATTGGATGGACAATAGTCACACAAAATACAAGTTTACTTGACATTACAGAGCATATGGTCACACTTATTATCACCTACGGCCACTTTTGGTTTAATTTTATGTGACCAAATCCCATAATAAATCACTCCTTGTGTGACTAAATGATACAAATCGTCACACAAACATGAAAATAAAGTGGCCATTGGATGGACAATAGTCACACAAAATACAAGTTTACTTGACATTACAGAGCATATGGTCACACTTATTATCACCTACGGCCACTTTTGGTTTAATTTTATGTGACCAAATCCCATAATAAATCAGTACTTGTGTGACTAAATGATACAAATCGTCACACAAACATGAAAATTAAGTGGCCATTAGATGGACAATAGTCACACAAAATACAAGTTTACTTGACATTACAGAGCATATGGTCACACTTATTATCACCTACGGCCACTTTTGGTTTAATTTTATGTGA
This sequence comes from Pseudognaphalium luteoalbum, assembly GCA_963422505.1. NCBI lineage: Eukaryota > Viridiplantae > Streptophyta > Magnoliopsida > Asterales > Asteraceae > Pseudognaphalium > Pseudognaphalium luteoalbum. The sequence continues at coordinate 53,079,106 of OY730193.1, read as the reverse complement.
CCAAATCCCATAATAAATCACTCCTTGTGTGACTAAATGATACAAATCGTCACAGAAACATGAAAATAAAGTGGCCATTGGATGGACAATAGTCACACAAAATACAAGTTTACTTGACATTACAGAGCATATGGTCACACTTATTATCACCTACGGCCACTTTTGGTTTAATTTTATGTTGCCAAATCCCATAATAAATCACTCCTTGTGTGACTAAATGATACAAATCGTCACACAAACATGAAAATAAAGTGGCCATTGGATGGACAATAGTCACACATAATAAATCAGTACTTGTGTGACTAAATGATACAAATCGTCACACAAACATGAAAATAAAGTGGCCATTAGATGGACAATAATCACACAAAATACAAGTTTACTTGACATTACAGAGCATATGGTCACACTTATTATCACCTACGGCCACTTTTGGTTTAATTTTATGTTACCAAATCCCATAATAAATCAGTACTTGTGTGACTAAATGATACAAATCGTCACACAAACATGAAAATAAAGTGGCCATTAGATGGACAATAGTCACACAAAATACAAGTTTACTTGACATTACAGAGCATATGGTCACACTTATTATCACCGACGGCCACTTTTGGTTTAATTTTATGTGACCAAATCCCATAATAAATCACTCCTTGTGTGACTAAATGATACAAATCGTCACACAAACATGAAAATAAAGTGGCCATTGGATGGACAATAGTCACACAAAATACAAGTTTACTTGACATTACAGAGCATATGGTCACACTTATTATCACCTACGGCCACTTTTGGTTTAATTTTATGTGACCAAATCCCATAACAAATTAGTACTTGTGTGACTAAATGATACAAATCGTCACACAAACATGAAAATAAAGTGGCCATTAGATGGACAATAGTCACACAAAATACAAGTTTACTTGACATTACAGAGCATATGGTCACACTTATTATCACCTACGGCCACTTTTGGTTTAATTTTATGTGACCAAATCCCATAATAAATCACTCCTTGTGTGACTAAATGATACAAATCGTCACACAAACATGAAAATAAAGTGGCCATTGGATGGACAATAGTCACACAAAATACAAGTTTACTTGACATTACAGAGCATATGGTCACACTTATTATCACCTACGGCCACTTTTGGTTTAATTTTATGTTACCAAATCCCATAATAAATCAGTACTTGTGTGACTAAATGATACAAATCGTCACACAAACATGAAAATAAAGTGGCCATTAGATGGACAATAGTCACACAAAATATAAGTTTACTTGACATTACAGAGCATATGGTCACACTTATTATCACCGACGGCCACTTTTGGTTTAATTTTATGTGACCAAATCCCATAATAAATCACTCCTTGTGTGACTAAATGATACAAATCGTCACACAAACATGAAAATAAAGTGGCCATTGGATGGACAATAGTCACACAAAATACAAGTTTACTTGACATTACAGAGCATATGGTCACACTTATTATCACCTACGGCCACTTTTGGTTTAATTTTATGTGACCAAATCCCATAACAAATTAGTACTTGTGTGACTAAATGATACAAATCGTCACACAAACATGAAAATAAAGTGGCCATTAGATGGACAATAGTCACACAAAATACAAGTTTACTTGACATTACAGAGCATATGGTCACACTTATTATCACCTACGGCCACTTTTGGTTTAATTTTATGTGACCAAATCCCATAATAAATCACTCCTTGTGTGACTAAATGATACAAATCGTCACACAAACATGAAAATAAAGTGGCCATTGGATGGACAATAGTCACACAAAATACAAGTTTACTTGACATTACAGAGCATATGGTCACACTTATTATCACCTACGGCCACTTTTGGTTTAATTTTATGTTACCAAATCCCATAATAAATCAGTACTTGTGTGACTAAATGATACAAATCGTCACACAAACATGAAAATAAAGTGGCCATTAGATGGACAATAGTCACACAAAATACAAGTTTACTTGACATTACAGAGCATATGGTCACACTTATTATCACCTACGGCCACTTTTGGTTTAATTATATGTGACCAAATCCCATAATAAATCACTCCTTGTGTGACTAAATGATACAAATCGTCACACAAACATGAAAATAAAGTGGCCATTGGATGGACAATAGTCACACAAAATACAAGTTTACTTGACATTACAGAGCATATGGTCACACTTATTATCACCTACGGCCACTTTTGGTTTAATTTTATGTGACCAAATCCCATAATAAATCACTCCTTGTGTGACTAAATGATACAAATCGTCACAGAAACATGAAAATAAAGTGGCCATTGGATGGATAATAGTCACACAAAATACAAGTTTACTTGACATTACAGAGCATATGGTCACACTTATTATCACCTACGGCCACTTTTGGTTTAATTTTATGTTGCCAAATCCCATAATAAATCACTCCTTGTGTGACTAAATGATACAAATCGTCACACAAACATGAAAATAAAGTGGCCATTGGATGGACAATAGTCACACATAATAAATTAGTACTTGTGTGACTAAATGATACAAATCATCACACAAACATGAAAATAAAGTGGCCATTAGATGGACAATAATCACACAAAATACAAGTTTACTTGACATTACAGAGCATATGGTCACACTTATTATCACCTACGGCCACTTTTGGTTTAATTTTATGTTACCAAATCCCATAATAAATCAGTACTTGTGTGACTAAATGATACAAATCGTCACACAAACATGAAAATAAAGTGGCCATTAGATGGACAATAGTCACACAAAATATAAGTTTACTTGACATTACAGAGCATATGGTCACACTTATTATCACCGACGGCCACTTTTGGTTTAATTTTATGTGACCAAATCCCATAATAAATCACTCCTTGTGTGACTAAATGATACAAATCGTCACACAAACATGAAAATAAAGTGGCCATTGGATGGACAATAGTCACACAAAATACAAGTTTACTTGACATTACAGAGCATATGGTCACACTTATTATCACCTACGGCCACTTTTGGTTTAATTTTATGTGACCAAATCCCATAACAAATTAGTACTTGTGTGACTAAATGATACAAATCGTCACACAAACATGAAAATAAAGTGGCCATTAGATGGACAATAGTCACACAAAATACAAGTTTACTTGACATTACAGAGCATATGGTCACACTTATTATCACCTACGGCCACTTTTGGTTTAATTATATGTGACCAAATCCCATAATAAATCACTCCTTGTGTGACTAAATGATACAAATCGTCACACAAACATGAAAATAAAGTGGCCATTGGATGGACAATAGTCACACAAAATACAAGTTTACTTGACATTACAAAGCATATGGTCACACTTATTATCACCTACGGCCACTTTTGGTTTAATTTTATGTGACCAAATCCCATAATAAATAACTCCTTGTGTGACTAAATGATACAAATCGTCACACAAACATGAAAATAAAGTGGCCATTGGATGGACAATAGTCACACATAATAAATCTCTACTTGTGAGACTAAATGTTACAAATCATCACACAACCATGAAAATAAAGTGGCCATTGGATGGACAATAGTCACACAAAATACAAGTTTACTTGACATTACAGAGCATATGGTCACACTTATTATCACCTACGGCCACTTTTGGTTTAATTTTATGTGACCAAATCCCATAATAAATCACTCCTTGTGTGACTAAATGATACAAATCGTCACACAAACATGAAAATAAAGTGGCCATTGGATGGACAATAGTCACACAAAATACAAGTTTACTTGACATTACAGAGCATATGGTCACACTTATTATCACCTACGGCCACTTTTGGTTTAATTTTATGTGACGAAATCCCATAATAAATCAGTACTTGTGTGACTAAATGATACAAATCGTCACACAAACATGAAAATTAAGTGGCCATTAGATGGACAATAGTCACACAAAATACAAGTTTACTTGACATTACAGAGCATATGGTCACACTTATTATCACCTACGGCCACTTTTGGTTTAATTTTATGTGACCAAATCCCATAATAAATCACTCCTTGTGTGACTAAATGATACAAATCGTCACAGAAACATGAAAATAAAGTGGCCATTGGATGGACAATAGTCACACAAAATACAAGTTTACTTGACATTACAGAGCATATGGTCACACTTATTATCACCTACGGCCACTTTTGGTTTAATTTTATGTTGCCAAATCCCATAATAAATCACTCCTTGTGTGACTAAATGATACAAATCGTCACACAAACATGAAAATAAAGTGGCCATTGGATGGACAATAGTCACACATAATAAATCAGTACTTGTGTGACTAAATGATACAAATCGTCACACAAACATGAAAATAAAGTGGCCATTAGATGGACAATAATCACACAAAATACAAGTTTACTTGACATTACAGAGCATATGGTCACACTTATTATCACCTACGGCCACTTTTGGTTTAATTTTATGTTACCAAATCCCATAATAAATCAGTACTTGTGTGACTAAATGATACAAATCGTCACACAAACATGAAAATAAAGTGGCCATTAGATGGACAATAGTCACACAAAATACAAGTTTACTTGACATTACAGAGCATATGGTCACACTTATTATCACCGACGGCCACTTTTGGTTTAATTTTATGTGACCAAATCCCATAATAAATCACTCCTTGTGTGACTAAATGATACAAATCGTCACACAAACATGAAAATAAAGTGGCCATTGGATGGACAATACTCACACAAAATACAAGTTTACTTGACATTACAGAGCATATGGTCACACTTATTATCACCTACGGCCACTTTTGGTTTAATTTTATGTGACCAAATCCCATAACAAATTAGTACTTGTGTGACTAAATGATACAAATCGTCACACAAACATGAAAATTAAGTGGCCATTAGATGGACAATAGTCACACAAAATACAAGTTTACTTGACATTACAGAGCATATGGTCACACTTATTATCACCTACGGCCACTTTTGGTTTAATTTTATGTGACCAAATCCCATAATAAATCACTCCTTGTGTGACTAAATGATACAAATCGTCACACAAACATGAAAATAAAGTGGCCATTGGATGGACAATAGTCACACAAAATACAAGTTTACTTGACATTACAGAGCATATGGTCACACTTATTATCACCTACGGCCACTTTTGGTTTAATTTTATGTTACCAAATCCCATAATAAATCAGTACTTGTGTGACTAAATGATACAAATCGTCACACAAACATGAAAATAAAGTGGCCATTAGATGGACAATAGTCACACAAAATATAAGTTTACTTGACATTACAGAGCATATGGTCACACTTATTATCACCGACGGCCACTTTTGGTTTAATTTTATGTGACCAAATCCCATAATAAATCACTCCTTGTGTGACTAAATGATACAAATCGTCACACAAACATGAAAATAAAGTGGCCATTGGATGGACAATAGTCACACAAAATACAAGTTTACTTGACATTACAGAGCATATGGTCACACTTATTATCACCTACGGCCACTTTTGGTTTAATTTTATGTGACCAAATCCCATAACAAATTAGTACTTGTGTGACTAAATGATACAAATCGTCACACAAACATGAAAATAAAGTGGCCATTAGATGGACAATAGTCACACAAAATACAAGTTTACTTGACATTACAGAGCATATGGTCACACTTATTATCACCTACGGCCACTTTTGGTTTAATTATATGTGACCAAATCCCATAATAAATCACTCCTTGTGTGACTAAATGATACAAATCGTCACACAAACATGAAAATAAAGTGGCCATTGGATGGACAATAGTCACACAAAATACAAGTTTACTTGACATTACAAAGCATATGGTCACACTTATTATCACCTACGGCCACTTTTGGTTTAATTTTATGTGACCAAATCCCATAATAAATAACTCCTTGTGTGACTAAATGATACAAATCGTCACACAAACATGAAAATAAAGTGGCCATTGGATGGACAATAGTCACACATAATAAATCTCTACTTGTGAGACTAAATGTTACAAATCATCACACAACCATGAAAATAAAGTGGCCATTGGATGGACAATAGTCACACAAAATACAAGTTTACTTGACATTACAGAGCATATGGTCACACTTATTATCACCTACGGCCACTTTTGGTTTAATTTTATGTGACCAAATCCCATAATAAATCACTCCTTGTGTGACTAAATGATACAAATCGTCACACAAACATGAAAATAAAGTGGCCATTGGATGGACAATAGTCACACAAAATACAAGTTTACTTGACATTACAGAGCATATGGTCACACTTATTATCACCTACGGCCACTTTTGGTTTAATTTTATGTGACCAAATCCCATAATAAATCAGTACTTGTGTGACTAAATGATACAAATCGTCACACAAACATGAAAATTAAGTGGCCATTAGATGGACAATAGTCACACAAAATACAAGTTTACTTGACATTACAGAGCATATGGTCACACTTATTATCACCTACGGCCACTTTTGGTTTGATTTTATGTGACCAAATCCCATAATAAATCACTCCTTGTGTGACTAAATGATACAAATCGTCACAGAAACATGAAAATAAAGTGGCCATTGGATGGACAATAGTCACACAAAATACAAGTTTACTTGACATTACAGAGCATATGGTCACACTTATTATCACCTACGGCCACTTTTGGTTTAATTTTATGTTGCCAAATCCCATAATAAATCACTCCTTGTGTGACTAAATGATACAAATCGTCACACAAACATGAAAATAAAGTGGCCATTGGATGGACAATAGTCACACATAATAAATCAGTACTTGTGTGACTAAATGATACAAATCGTCACACAAACATGAAAATAAAGTGGCCATTAGATGGACAATAATCACACAAAATACAAGTTTACTTGACATTACAGAGCATATGGTCACACTTATTATCACCTACGGCCACTTTTGGTTTAATTTTATGTTGCCAAATCCCATAATAAATCACTCCTTGTGTGACTAAATGATACAAATCGTCACACAAACATGAAAATAAAGTGGCCATTGGATGGACAATAGTCACACATAATAAATCAGTACTTGTGTGACTAAATGATACAAATCATCACACAAACATGAAAATAAAGTGGCCATTAGATGGACAATAATCACACAAAATACAAGTTTACTTGACATTACAGAGCATATGGTCACACTTATTATCACCTACGGCCACTTTTGGTTTAATTTTATGTTACCAAATCCCATAATAAATCAGTACTTGTGTGACTAAATGATACAAATCGTCACACAAACATGAAAATAAAGTGGCCATTAGATGGACAATAGTCACACAAAATATAAGTTTACTTGACATTACAGAGCATATGGTCACACTTATTATCACCGACGGCCACTTTTGGTTTAATTTTATGTGACCAAATCCCATAATAAATCACTCCTTGTGTGACTAAATGATACAAATCGTCACACAAACATGAAAATAAAGTGGCCATTGGATGGACAATAGTCACACAAAATACAAGTTTACTTGACATTACAGAGCATATGGTCACACTTATTATCACCTACGGCCACTTTTGGTTTAATTTTATGTGACCAAATCCCATAACAAATTAGTACTTGTTTGGACTAAATGATACAAATCGTCACACAAACATGAAAATAAAGTGGCCATTAGATGGACAATAGTCACACAAAATACAAGTTTACTTGACATTACAGAGCATATGGTCACACTTATTATCACCTACGGCCACTTTTGGTTTAATTATATGTGACCAAATCCCATAATAAATCACTCCTTGTGTGACTAAATGATACAAATCGTCACACAAACATGAAAATAAAGTGGCCATTGGATGGACAATAGTCACACAAAATACAAGTTTACTTGACATTACAAAGCATATGGTCACACTTATTATCACCTACGGCCACTTTTGGTTTAATTTTATGTGACCAAATCCCATAATAAATAACTCCTTGTGTGACTAAATGATACAAATCGTCACACAAACATGAAAATAAAGTGGCCATTGGATGGACAATAGTCACACATAATAAATCTCTACTTGTGAGACTAAATGTTACAAATCATCACACAACCATGAAAATAAAGTGGCCATTGGATGGACAATAGTCACACAAAATACAAGTTTACTTGACATTACAGAGCATATGGTCACACTTATTATCACCTACGGCCACTTTTGGTTTAATTTTATGTGACCAAATCCCATAATAAATCACTCCTTGTGTGACTAAATGATACAAATCGTCACACAAACATGAAAATAAAGTGGCCATTGGATGGACAATAGTCACACAAAATACAAGTTTACTTGACATTACAGAGCATATGGTCACACTTATTATCACCTACGGCCACTTTTGGTTTAATTTTATGTGACCAAATCCCATAATAAATCAGTACTTGTGTGACTAAATGATACAAATCGTCACACAAACATGAAAATTAAGTGGCCATTAGATGGACAATAGTCACACAAAATACAAGTTTACTTGACATTACAGAGCATATGGTCACACTTATTATCACCTACGGCCACTTTTGGTTTAATTTTATGTGACCAAATCCCATAATAAATCACTCCTTGTGTGACTAAATGATACAAATCGTCACAGAAACATGAAAATAAAGTGGCCATTGGATGGACAATAGTCACACAAAATACAAGTTTACTTGACATTACAGAGCATATGGTCACACTTATTATCACCTACGGCCACTTTTGGTTTAATTTTATGTTGCCAAATCCCATAATAAATCACTCCTTGTGTGACTAAATGATACAAATCGTCACACAAACATGAAAATAAAGTGGCCATTGGATGGACAATAGTCACACATAATAAATCAGTACTTGTGTGACTAAATGATACAAATCGTCACACAAACATGAAAATAAAGTGGCCATTAGATGGACAATAATCACACAAAATACAAGTTTACTTGACATTACAGAGCATATGGTCACACTTATTATCACCTACGGCCACTTTTGGTTTAATTTTATGTTACCAAATCCCATAATAAATCAGTACTTGTGTGACTAAATGATACAAATCGTCACACAAACATGAAAATAAAGTGGCCATTAGATGGACAATAGTCACACAAAATACAAGTTTACTTGACATTACAGAGCATATGGTCACACTTATTATCACCGACGGCCACTTTTGGTTTAATTTTATGTGACCAAATCCCATAATAAATCACTCCTTGTGTGACTAAATGATACAAATCGTCACACAAACATGAAAATAAAGTGGCCATTGGATGGACAATAGTCACACAAAATACAAGTTTACTTGACATTACAGAGCATATGGTCACACTTATTATCACCTACGGCCACTTTTGGTTTAATTTTATGTGACCAAATCCCATAACAAATTAGTACTTGTGTGACTAAATGATACAAATCGTCACACAAACATGAAAATAAAGTGGCCATTAGATGGACAATAGTCACACAAAATACAAGTTTACTTGACATTACAGAGCATATGGTCACACTTATTATCACCTACGGCCACTTTTGGTTTAATTTTATGTGACCAAATCCCATAATAAATCACTCCTTGTGTGACTAAATGATACAAATCGTCACACAAACATGAAAATAAAGTGGCCATTGGATGGACAATAGTCACACAAAATACAAGTTTACTTGACATTACAGAGCATATGGTCACACTTATTATCACCTACGGCCACTTTTGGTTTAATTTTATGTTACCAAATCCCATAATAAATCAGTACTTGTGTGACTAAATGATACAAATCGTCACACAAACATGAAAATAAAGTGGCCATTAGATGGACAATAGTCACACAAAATATAAGTTTACTTGACATTACAGAGCATATGGTCACACTTATTATCACCGACGGCCACTTTTGGTTTAATTTTATGTGACCAAATCCCATAATAAATCACTCCTTGTGTGACTAAATGATACAAATCGTCACACAAACATGAAAATAAAGTGGCCATTGGATGGACAATAGTCACACAAAATACAAGTTTACTTGACATTACAGAGCATATGGTCACACTTATTATCACCTACGGCCACTTTTGGTTTAATTTTATGTGACCAAATCCCATAACAAATTAGTACTTGTGTGACTAAATGATACAAATCGTCACACAAACATGAAAATAAAGTGGCCATTAGATGGACAATAGTCACACAAAATACAAGTTTACTTGACATTACAGAGCATATGGTCACACTTATTATCACCTACGGCCACTTTTGGTTTAATTATATGTGACCAAATCCCATAATAAATCACTCCTTGTGTGACTAAATGATACAAATCGTCACACAAACATGAAAATAAAGTGGCCATTGGATGGACAATAGTCACACAAAATACAAGTTTACTTGACATTACAAAGCATATGGTCACACTTATTATCACCTACGGCCACTTTTGGTTTAATTTTATGTGACCAAATCCCATAATAAATAACTCCTTGTGTGACTAAATGATACAAATCGTCACACAAACATGAAAATAAAGTGGCCATTGGATGGACAATAGTCACACATAATAAATCTCTACTTGTGAGACTAAATGTTACAAATCATCACACAACCATGAAAATAAAGTGGCCATTGGATGGACAATAGTCACACAAAATACAAGTTTACTTGACATTACAGAGCATATGGTCACACTTATTATCACCTACGGCCACTTTTGGTTTAATTTTATGTGACCAAATCCCATAATAAATCACTCCTTGTGTGACTAAATGATACAAATCGTCACACAAACATGAAAATAAAGTGGCCATTGGATGGACAATAGTCACACAAAATACAAGTTTACTTGACATTACAGAGCATATGGTCACACTTATTATCACCTACGGCCACTTTTGGTTTAATTTTATGTGACGAAATCCCATAATAAATCAGTACTTGTGTGACTAAATGATACAAATCGTCACACAAACATGAAAATTAAGTGGCCATTAGATGGACAATAGTCACACAAAATACAAGTTTACTTGACATTACAGAGCATATGGTCACACTTATTATCACCTACGGCCACTTTTGGTTTAATTTTATGTGACCAAATCCCATAATAAATCACTCCTTGTGTGACTAAATGATACAAATCGTCACAGAAACATGAAAATAAAGTGGCCATTGGATGGACAATAGTCACACAAAATACAAGTTTACTTGACATTACAGAGCATATGGTCACACTTATTATCACCTACGGCCACTTTTGGTTTAATTTTATGTTGCCAAATCCCATAATAAATCACTCCTTGTGTGACTAAATGATACAAATCGTCACACAAACATCAAAATAAAGTGGCCATTGGATGGACAATAGTCACACATAATAAATCAGTACTTGTGTGACTAAATGATACAAATCGTCACACAAACATGAAAATAAAGTGGCCATTAGATGGACAATAATCACACAAAATACAAGTTTACTTGACATTACAGAGCATATGGTCACACTTATTATCACCTACGGCCACTTTTGGTTTAATTTTATGTTACCAAATCCCATAATAAATCAGTACTTGTGTGACTAAATGATACAAATCGTCACACAAACATGAAAATAAAGTGGCCATTAGATGGACAATAGTCACACAAAATACAAGTTTACTTGACATTACAGAGCATATGGTCACACTTATTATCACCGACGGCCACTTTTGGTTTAATTTTATGTGACCAAATCCCATAATAAATCACTCCTTGTGTGACTAAATGATACAAATCGTCACACAAACATGAAAATAAAGTGGCCATTGGATGGACAATAGTCACACAAAATACAAGTTTACTTGACATTACAGAGCATATGGTCACACTTATTATCACCTACGGCCACTTTTGGTTTAATTTTATGTGACCAAATCCCATAACAAATTAGTACTTGTGTGACTAAATGATACAAATCGTCACACAAACATGAAAATAAAGTGGCCATTAGATGGACAATAGTCACACAAAATAGAAGTTTACTTGACATTACAGAGCATATGGTCACACTTATTATCACCTACGGCCACAGTTGGTTTAATTATATGTGACCAAATCCCATAATAAATCACTCCTTGTGTGACTAAATGATACAAATCGTCACACAAACATGAAAATAAAGTGGCCATTGGATGGACAATAGTCACACAAAATACAAGTTTACTTGACATTACAAAGCATATGGTCACACTTATTATCACCTACGGCCACTTTTGGTTTAATTTTATGTGACCAAATCTCATAATAAATCACTCCTTGTGTGACTAAATGATACAAATCGTCACACAAACATGAAAATAAAGTGGCCATTGGATGGACAATAGTCACACATAATAAATCTCTACTTGTGTGACTAAATGTTACAAATCGTCACACAACCATGAAAATAAAGTGGCCATTGGATGGACAATTGTCACACAAAATACAAGTTTACTTGACATTATAGAGCATATGGTCACACTTATTATCACCTACGGCCACTTTTGGTTTAATTTTATGTGACCAAATCCCATAATAAATCACTCCTTGTGTGACTAAATGATACAAATCGTCACACAAACATGAAAATAAAGTGGCCATTGGATGGACAATAGTCACACAAAATACAAGTTTACTTGACATTACAGAGCATATGGTCACACTTATTATCACCTACGGCCACTTTTGGTTTAATTTTATGTGACCAAATCCCATAATAAATCAGTACTTGTGTGACTAAATGATACAAATCGTCACACAAACATGAAAATAAAGTGGCCATTGGATGGACATGAGTCACACAAAATACAAGTTTACTTGACATTACAGAGCATATGGTCACACTTATTATCACCTACGGCCACTTTTGGTTTAATTTTATGTGACCAAATCCCATAATAAATCACTCCTTGTGTGACTAAATGATACAAATCGTCACACAAACATGAAAATAAAGTGGCCATTAGATGGACAATAATCACACAAAATACAAGTTTACTTGACATTACAGAGCATATGGTCACACTTATTATCACCTACGGCCACTTTTGGTTTAATTTTATGTTACCAAATCCCATAATAAATCAGTACTTGTGTGACTAAATGATACAAATCGTCACACAAACATGAAAATAAAGTGGCCATTAGATGGACAATAGTCACACAAAATACAAGTTTACTTGACATTACAGAGCATATGGTCACACTTATTATCACCGACGGCCACTTTTGGTTTAATTTTATGTGACCAAATCCCATAATAAATCACTCCTTGTGTGACTAAATGATACAAATCGTCACACAAACATGAAAATAAAGTGGCCATTGGATGGACAATAGTCACACAAAATACAAGTTTACTTGACATTACAGAGCATATGGTCACACTTATTATCACCTACGGCCACTTTTGGTTTAATTTTATGTGACCAAATCCCATAATAAATTAGTACTTGTGTGACTAAATGATACAAATCGTCACACAAACATGAAAATAAAGTGGCCTTTAGATGGACAATAGTCACACAAAATAGAAGTTTACTTGACATTACAGAGCATATGGTCACACTTATTATCACCTACGGCCACTTTTGGTTTAATTATATGTGACCAAATCCCATAATAAATCACTCCTTGTGTGACTAAATGATACAAATCGTCACACAAACATGAAAATAAAGTGGCCATTGGATGGACAATAGTCACACAAAATACAAGTTTACTTGACATTACAAAGCATATGGTCACACTTATTATCCCCTACGGCCACTTTTGGTTTAATTTTATGTGACCAAATCCCATAATAAATCACTCCTTGTGTGACTAAATGATAAAAATCGTCACACAAACATGAAAATAAAGTGGCCATTGGATGGACAATAGTCACACATAATAAATCTCTACTTGTGAGACTAAATGTTACAAATCATCACACAACCATGAAAATAAAGTGGCCATTGGATGGACAATAGTCACACAAAATACAAGTTTACTTGACATTATAGAGCATATGGTCACACTTATTATCACCTACGGCCACTTTTGGTTTAATTTTATGTGACCAAATCCCATAATAAATCACTCCTTGTGTGACTAAATGATACAAATCGTCACACAAACATGAAAATAAAGTGGCCTTTGGATGGACAATAGTCACACAAAATACAAGTTTACTTGATATTACAGAGCATATGGTCACACTTATTATCACTTACGGCCACTTTTGGTTTAATTTTATGTGACCAAATCCCATTATAAATCACTACTTGTGTGACTAAATGATACATAACGTCACACAAGCATGAAAATAGGGTGGCCATTGGATGAACAATAATCACACAAAGTACAAGTTTACTTGACATTACAGAGCATATGGTCACACTTATTATCACCTACGGCCACTTTTGGTTTAATTTTATGTGACCAAATCCCATAATAAATCAGTACTTGTGTGACTAAATGATACAAATCGTTACACAAACATGAAAATAAAGTGGCCATTGGATGGAAAATAGTCACACAAAATACAAGTTTACTTGACATTACAGAGCATATGGTCACACTTATTATCACCTACGGCCACTTTTGGTTTAATTTTATGTGACCAAATCCCATAATAAATCACTCCTTGTGTGACTAAATGATACAAATCGTCACACTAACATGAAAATAAAGTGGCCGTTGGATGGACAATAGTCACACAAAATACAAGTTTACTTGACATTACAGAGCATATGGTCACACTTATTATCACCTACGGCCACTTTTGGTTTAATTTTATGTTGCCAAATCCCATAATAAATCACTCCTTGTGTGACTAAATGATACAAATCGTCACACAAACATGAAAATAAAGTGGCCATTGGATGGACAATAGTCACACATAATAAATCACTACTTGTGTGACTAAATGATACAAATCGTCACACAACCATGAAAATAAAGTGGCCATTGGATGGACAATAGTCACTCAAAATACAAGTTTACTTGACATTACAGAGCATATGGTCACACTTATTATCACCTACGGCCACTTTTGGTTTAATTTTATGTGACCAAATCCCATAATAAATCACTCCTTGTGTGACTAAATGATACAAATTGTCACACAAACATGAAAATAAAGTGGCCATTGCATGGACAATAGTCACACAAAATACAAGTTTACTTGACATTACAGAGCATATGGTCACACTTATTATCACCCACGGCCACTTTTGGTTTAATTTTATGTAACCAAATCCCATAATAAATCACTCCTTGTGTGACTAAATGATACAAATCGTCACACAAACATGAAAATAAAGTGGCCATTGGATGGACAATAGTCACACAAAATACAAGTTTACTTGACATTACAGAGCATATGGTCACACTTATTATCACCTACGGCCACTTTTGGTTTAATTTTATGTGACCAAATCCCATAATAAATCACTCCTTGTGTGACTAAATGATACAAATCGTCACACAAACATGAAAATAAAGTGGCCATTGGATGGAAAATAGTCACACAAAATACAAGTTTACTTGACATTACATAGCATATGGTCACACTTATTATCACCTACGGCCACTTTTGGTTTAATTTTATGTGACCAAATCCCATAATAAATCAGTACTTGTGTGACTAAATGATACAAATCGTCACACAAACATGAAAATAAAGTGGCCATTAGATGGACAATAGTCACACAAAATACAAGTTTACTTGACATTACAGAGCATATGGTCACACTTATTATCACCTACGGCCACTTTTGGTTTAATTTTATGTGACCAAATCCCATAATAAATCACTCCTTGTGTGACTAAATGATACAAATCGTCACACAAACATGAAAATAAAGTGGCCATTGGATGGACAATAGTCACACATAATAAATCACTACTTGTGTGACTAAATGTTACAAATCGTCACACAACCATGAAAATAAAGTGGCCATTGGATGGACAATTGTCACACAAAATACAAGTTTACTTGACATTACAGAGCATATGGTCACACTTATTATCACCTACGGCCACTTTTGGTTTAATTTTATGTGACCAAATCCCATAATAAATCACTCCTTGTGTGACTAAATGATACAAATCGTCACACAAACATGAAAATAAAGTGGCCATTGGATGGACAATAGTCACACAAAATACAAGTTTACTTGACATTACAGAGCATATGGTCACACTTATTATCACCTACGGCCACTTTTGGTTTAATTTTATGTGACCAAATCCCATAATAAATCAGTACTTGTGTGACTAAATGATACAAATCGTCAAACAAACATGAAAATAAAGTGGCCATTGGATGGACATGAGTCACACAAAATACAAGTTTACTTGACATTACAGAGCATATGGTCACACTTATTATCACCTACAGCCACTTTTGGTTTAATTTTATGTGACCAAATCCCATAATAAATCACTCCTTGTGTGACTAAATGATACAAATCGTCACACAAACATGAAAATAAAGTGGCCATTGGATGGACAATAGTCACACAAAATACAAGTTTACTTGACATTACAGAGCATATGGTCACATTTATTATCACCTACGACCACTTTTGGTTTAATTTTATGTGACCAAATCCCATAATAAATCACTCCTTGTGTGACTAAATGATACAAATCGTCACACAAACATGAAACTAAAGTGGCCATTAGATGGACAATAGTCACACATAATAAATCACTACTTGTGTGACTAAATGATACAAATCGTCACACAACAATGAAAATAAAGGGGCCATTGGATGGACAATAGTCACAAAAAATACAAGTTTACTTGATATTACAGAGCATATGGTCACACTTATTATCACCTACGGCCACTTTTGGTTTAATTTTATGTGACCAAATCCCATAATAAATCACTCCTTGTGTGACTAAATGATACAAATTGTCACACAAACATGAAAATAAAGTGGCCATTGGATGGACAATAGTCACACATAATAAATCACTACTTGTGTGACTAAATGTTACAAATCGTCACACAACCATGAAAATAAAGTGGCCATTGGATGGACAATAGTCACACAAAATACAAGTTTACTTGACATTACAGAGCATATGGTCACACTTATTATCACCCACGGCCACTTTTGGTTTAATTTTATGTGACCAAATCCCATAATAAATCACTCCTTGTGTGACTAAATGATACAAATCGTCACACAAACATGAAAATAAAGTGGCCATTGGATGGACAATAGTCACACAAAATACAAGTTTACTTGACATTACAGAGCATATGGTCACACTTATTATCACCTACGACCACTTTTGGTTTAATTTTATGTGACCAAATCCCATAATAAATCAGTACTTGTGTGACTAAATGATACAAATCGTCACACAAACATGAAAATAAAGTGGCCATTGGATGGACAATAGTCACACAAAATACAAGTTTACTTGATATTACAGAGCATATGGTCACACTTATTATCACCTACGGCCACTTTTGGTTTAATTTTATGTGACCAAATCCCATAATAAATCACTCCTTGTGTGACTAAATGATACAAATCGTCACACAAACATGAAAATAAAGTGGCCGTTGGATGGACAATAGTCACACAAAATACAAGTTTACTTGACATTACAGAGCATATGGTCACACTTATTATCACCTACGGCCACTTTTGGTTTAATTTTATGTGACCAAATCCCATAATAAATCACTCCTTGTGTGACTAAATGATACAAATCGTCACACAAACATGAAAATAAAGTGGCCATTGGATGGACAATAGTCACACATAATAAATCACTACTTGTGTGACTAAATGATACAAATCGTCACACAACCATGAAAATAAAGTGGCCATTGGATGGACAATAGTCACACAAAATACAAGTTTACTTGACATTACAGAGCATATGGTCACACTTATTATCACCTACGACCACTTTTGGTTTAATTTTATGTGACCAAATCCCATAATAAATCAGTACTTGTGTGACTAAATGATACAAATCGTCACACAAACATGAAAATAAAGTGGCCATTGGATGGACAATAGTCACACAAAATACAAGTTTACTTGATATTACAGAGCATATGGTCACACTTATTATCACCTACGGCCACTTTTGGTTTAATTTTATGTGACCAAATCCCATAATAAATCACTCCTTGTGTGACTAAATGATACAAATCGTCACACAAACATGAAAATAAAGTGGCCGTTGGATGGACAATAGTCACACAAAATACAAGTTTACTTGACATTACAGAGCATATGGTCACACTTATTATCACCTACGGCCACTTTTGGTTTAATTTTATGTGACCAAATCCCATAATAAATCACTCCTTGTGTGACTAAATGATACAAATCGTCACACAAACATGAAAATAAAGTGGCCATTGGATGGACAATAGTCACACATAATAAATCACTACTTGTGTGACTAAATGATACAAATCGTCACACAACCATGAAAATAAAGTGGCCATTGGATGGACAATAGTCACTCAAAATACAAGTTTACTTGACATTACAGAGCATATGGTCACACTTATTATCACCTACGGCCACTTTTGGTTTAATTTTATGTGACCAAATCCCATAATAAATCACTCCTTGTGTGACTAAATGATACAAATTGTCACACAAACATGAAAATAAAGTGGCCATTGCATGGACAATAGTCACACAAAATACAAGTTTACTTGACATTACAGAGCATATGGTCACACTTATTATCACCCACGGCCACTTTTGGTTTAATTTTATGTAACCAAATCCCATAATAAATCACTCCTTGTGTGACTAAATGATACAAATCGTCACACAAACATGAAAATAAAGTGGCCATTGGATGGACAATAGTCACACAAAATACAAGTTTACTTGACATTACAGAGCATATGGTCACACTTATTATCACCTACGGCCACTTTTGGTTTAATTTTATGTGACCAAATCCCATAATAAATCACTCCTTGTGTGACTAAATGATACAAATCGTCACACAAACATGAAAATAAAGTGGCCATTGGATGGAAAATAGTCACACAAAATACAAGTTTACTTGACATTACATAGCATATGGTCACACTTATTATCACCTACGGCCACTTTTGGTTTAATTTTATGTGACCAAATCCCATAATAAATCAGTACTTGTGTGACTAAATGATACAAATCGTCACACAAACATGAAAATAAAGTGGCCATTAGATGGACAATAGTCACACAAAATACAAGTTTACTTGACATTACAGAGCATATGGTCACACTTATTATCACCTACAGCCACTTTTGGTTTAATTTTATGTGACCAAATCCCATAATAAATCACTCCTTGTGTGACTAAATGATACAAATCGTCACACAAACATGAAAATAAAGTGGCCATTGGATGGACAATAGTCACACAAAATACAAGTTTACTTGACATTACAGAGCATATGGTCACACTTATTATCACCTACGGCCACTTTTGGTTTAATTTTATGTGACCAAATCCCATAATAAATCACTCCTTGTGTGACTAAATGATACAAATCGTCACACAAACATGAAAATAAAGTGGCCATTGGATGGACAATAGTCACACAAAATACAAGTTTACTTGACATTACAGAGCATATGGTCACACTTATTATCACCTACGGCCACTTTTGGTTTAATTTTATGTGACCAAATCCCATAATAAATCAGTACTTGTGTGACTAAATGATACAAATCGTCACACAAACATGAAAATTAAGTGGCCATTAGATGGACAATAGTCACACAAAATACAAGTTTACTTGACATTACAGAGCATATGGTCACACTTATTATCACCTACGGCCACTTTTAGTTTAATTATATGTGACCAAATCCCATAATAAATCACTCCTTGTGTGACTAAATGATACAAATCGTCACACAAACATGAAAATAAAGTGGCCATTGGATGGACAATAGTCACACAAAATACAAGTTTACTTGACATTACAGAGCATATGGTCACACTTATTATCACCTACGGCCACTTTTGGTTTAATTTTATGTGACCAAATCCCATAATAAATCAGTACTTGTGTGACTAAATGATACAAATATTCACACAAACATGAAAATAAAGTGGCCATTGGATGGACATGAGTCACACAAAATACAAGTTTACTTGACATTACAGAGCATATGGTCACACTTATTATCACCTACAGCCACTTTTGGTTTAATTTTATGTGACCAAATCCCATAATAAATCACTCCTTGTGTGACTAAATGATACAAATCGTCACACAAACATGAAAATAAAGTGGCCATTGGATGGACAATAGTCACACAAAATACAAGTTTACTTGACATTACAAAGCATATGGTCACATTTATTATCACCTACGACCACTTTTGGTTTAATTTTATGTGACCAAATCCCATAATAAATCACTCCTTGTGTGACTAAATGATACAAATCGTCACACAAACATGAAACTAAAGTGGCCATTAGATGGACAATAGTCACACATAATAAATCACTACTTGTGTGACTAAATGATACAAATCGTCACACAACAATGAAAATAAAGTGGCCATTGGATGGACAATAGTCACAAAAAATACAAGTTTACTTGATATTACAGAGCATATGGTCACACTTATTATCACCTACGGCCACTTTTGGTTTAATTTTATGTGACCAAATCCCATAATAAATCACTCCTTGTGTGACTAAATGATACAAATTGTCACACAAACATGAAAATGAAGTGGCCATTGGATGGACAATAGTCACACATAATAAATCACTACTTGTGTGACTAAATGTTACAAATCGTCACACAACCATGAAAATAAAGTGGCCATTGGATGGACAATAGTCACACAAAATACAAGTTTACTTGACATTACAGAGCATATGGTCACACTTATTATCACCCACGGCCACTTTTGGTTTAATTTTATGTGACCAAATCCCATAATAAATCACTCCTTGTGTGACTAAATGATACAAATCGTCACACAAACATGAAAATAAAGTGGCCATTGGATGGACAATAGTCACACAAAATACAAGTTTACTTGACATTACAGAGCATATGGTCACACTTATTATCACCTACGGCCACTTTTGGTTTAATTTTATGTGACCAAATCCCATAATAAATCAGTACTTGTGTGACTAAATGATACAAATCGTCACACAAACATGAAAATAAAGTGGCCATTGGATGGACAATAGTCACACAAAATACAAGTTTACTTGACATTACAGAGCATATGGTCACACTTATTATCACCTACGGCCACTTTTGGTTTAATTTTATGTGACCAAATCCCATAATAAATCACTCCTTGTGTGACTAAATGATACAAATCGTCACACAAACATGAAAATAAAGTGGCCATTGGATGGACAATAGTCACACAAAATACAAGTTTACTTGACATTACAGAGCATATTGTCACACTTATTATCACCTACGGCCACTTTTGGTTTAATTTTATGTTGCCAAATCCCATAATAAATCACTCCTTGTGTGATTAAATGATACAAATCGTCACACAAACATGAAAATAAAGTGGCCATTGGATGGACAAGTCACACATAATAAATCACTACTTGTGTGACTAAATGATACAAATCGTCACACAACCATGAAAATAAAGTGGCCATTGGATGGACAATAGTCACTCAAAATACAAGTTTACTTGACATTACAGAGCATATAATCACACTTATTATCACCTACGGCCACTTTTGGTTTAATTTTATGTGACCAAATCCCATAATAAATCACTCCTTGTGTGACTAAATGATACAAATTGTCACACAAACATGAAAATAAAGTGGCCGTTGGATGGACAATAGTCACACAAAATACAAGTTTACTTGACATTACAGAGCATATGGTCACACTTATTATCACCCACGGCCACTTTTGGTTTAATTTTATGTAACCAAATCCCATAATAAATCACTCCTTGTGTGACTAAATGATACAAATCGTCACACAAACATGAAAATAAAGTGGCCATTGGATGGAAAATAGTCACACAAAATACAAGTTTACTTGACATTACAGAGCATATGGTCACACTTATTATCACCTACGGCCACTTTTGGTTTAATTTTATGTGACCAAATCCCATAATAAATCAGTACTTGTGTGACTAAATGATACAAATCGTCACACAAACATGAAAATAAAGTGGCCATTAGATGGACAATAGTCACACAAAATACAAGTTTACTTGACATTACAGAGCATATGGTCACACTTATTATCACCTATGGCCACTTTTGGTTTAATTTTATGTGACCAAATCCCATAATAAATCACTCCTTGTGTGACTAAATGATACAAATCGTCACACAAACATGAAAATAAAGTGGCCATTGGATGGACAATAGTCACACATAATAAATCACTACTTGTGTGACTAAATGTTACAAATCATCACACAACCATGAAAATAAAGTGGCCATTGGATGGACAATTGTCACACAAAATACAAGTTTACTTGACATTACAGAGCATATGGTCACACTTATTATCACCTACGGCCACTTTTGGTTTAATTTTATGTGACCAAATCCCATAATAAATCACTCCTTGTGTGACCAAATGATACAAATCGTCACACAAACATGAAAATAAAGTGGCCATTGGATGGACAATAGTCACACAAAATACAAGTTTACTTGACATTACAGAGCATATGGTCACACTTATTATCACCTACGGCCACTTTTGGTTTAATTTTATGTGACCAAATCCCATAATAAATCAGTACTTGTGTGACTAAATGATACAAATCGTCACACAAACATGAAAATAAAGTGGCCATTGGATGGACATGAGTCACACAAAATACAAGTTTACTTGACATTACAGAGCATATGGTCACAATTATTATCACCTACAGCCACTTTTGGTTTAATTTTATGTGACCAAATCCCATAATAAATCACTCCTTGTGTGACTAAATGATACAAATCGTCACACAAACATGAAAATAAAGTGGCCATTGGATGGACAATAGTCACACAAAATACAAGTTTACTTGACATTACAGAGCATATGGTCACATTTATTATCACCTACGACCACTTTTGGTTTAATTTTATGTGACCAAATCCCATAATAAATCACTCCTTGTGTGACTAAATGATACAAATCGTCACACAAACATGAAACTAAAGTGGCCATTAGATGGACAATAGTCACACATAATAAATCACTACTTGTGTGACTAAATGATACAAATCGTCACACAACAATGAAAATAAAGTGGCCATTGGATGGACAATAGTCACAAAAAATACAAGTTTACTTGACATTACAGAGCATATGGTCACACTTATTATCACCTACGGCCACTTTTGGTTTAATTTTATGTGACCAAATCCCATAATAAATCACTCCTTGTGTGACTAAATGATACAAATTGTCACACAAACATGAAAATAAAGTGGCCATTGGATGGACAATAGTCACACATAATAAATCACTACTTGTGTGACTAAATGATACAAATCGTCTCACAAACATGAAAATAAAGTGGCCATTGGATGGACAATAGTCACACAAAATACAAGTTTACTTGACATTACAGAGCATATGGTCACACTTATTATCACTTACGGCCACTTTTGGTTTAATTTTATGTGACCAAATCCCATTATAAATCACTACTTGTGTGACTAAATGATAAATAACGTCACACAAGCATGAAAATAGGGTGGCCATTGGATGAACAATAATCACACAAAGTACAAGTTTACTTGACATTAAGAGAGCATATGGTCACACTTATTACCACCTACGGCCACTTTTGGCTTAATTTTATGTGACCAAATCCCAGAATAAATAACTCCTTGTGTGACTAAATGATACAAAACGTCACACAAATATGAAAATAAAGTGGCATATGGTCACACAAAATACATGTTTTACTTGACATTAATGAGCATATGGTCACACAAAATACAAGTTTACCTTACTTTAAAGATCATATGGTCACACTTATTAACACTTTTGGTCACATTTGGCTTAAATTTATGTAACCAAATCCCAAAATAAAGAACTTGTTGTGTGACTAAATGTTACAAATGGTCACACAAACATACAACTCAAGTGACCATTGGATGGAAAATAGTCACACAAAATACACTTTCACCTGATTTTAAAGAGCTTATGGTCACACATTTTATGGTTTTGGTTACTCTTTTTAAATGGATACGGCCGCTAACCAGCTAGTGTGACCGTATGGACCCCTTTGGTGGCGCGACCTTTAGTCACACACAAGGTGAAAAAACGAGTGTGACCATATGGTTTTAGTCACGCTTTTCTGGTGTGACCAAATCGCAGATCTGTACTAGTGTCAGAGTTCAGGCTTCTCTTCTGGTGAAGATTATTCTTCCACATTTTCAGCATTCTTAGCCTGCGCTGGTGACTTTTCTGATGAAGACTTTGGTCAAATTGATCAAGAGGAATTGGAGAGGTTAGATTTAAAATGGAACATGGCTATGCTAACAAGGAGGGTAAAGAACTTCTTGCAGAAAACCGGTAGAACTTCTGTGAACAATCCGGGTGAAAAAGGCATTGGTTTCAATAAAGGGAAGGTCAGATGTTATAAGTGTTAGAACTATGGACACTTTGCTCATGAGTGTGAAAAGAATAAGACACCACCTTCAGGTCTTACCAAGCCTTCCCCAACTAAGGCACCAGAGAAAGCTATGGTGTCAGCTGCTTTGATGCTGACAGAAACTCCATGTACAACAGCTGGTCAGATGCAGCTAATGATGAAGAAGAGAACACTGCACTAATGGCTGATGTTCATGAGGTAGATGATGAACCTTTATCTTGTGTTTCATGCATCAAACTTACTAACCAGTTTAATAGGTGTAGAGAGGATAACGAACGCCTTAATGCTACTATTTCACAATTAACAGAAAATAATGAAATGTTGAAAGAAAGTTATAAGGCGTCCGAAAAGAAATTAACGGCTATTTTTGAAGAAAAGAAAGAACTAAAAGCCAAATTTTTTGAACAGCAAGATGAAATAGGAAGTTATGTAGATATGTTAACTTTTGTTAAAAAGGAACTTGTTGATTCACAGGCTGAAGTTCTTACTTTAAATCGGAAATTATCAAATTTTTCGACATCCTCTCTCGTTTTTGATGAAATTCTTCAAAAGCAAAGGACAGATACTAAAAGTAAGGCAGGACTTGGTTATCACCATGTCCCACCTCCAAAATACTATCTGCCTATGCCTCAACAAGAAATCATCAAAGATTTTGTACCTACTGTTCCTCAAGTAGATATAAAACCTATCAAACCTGTTAAAGTAAGGATAAGGAGGCCTCAAGTTGGGAAGGAGGGACTAGGTTTTCATCAAGTCCCACCACCAACAGAGTATCATCAAGAAGATACGGCCGAAAATGCTAAACATGAGTCTAAAAAACCTGTAACTAGTATGCCTGAGCCAGTTAAGGCATCGACTAGTGAGCCTGAAAATTTGAAGGCTCCTAAGGTTGACTCAATTAAGAAGCTTGATGTCAGGGCTGAGCCATTTAAGCCCATTGAGAAACAGGAAACTAATGCTGAGCCTATTAAGCCTGTTGTAGTTTCCAAATCTGTCAAATCAGTTACTAAGTTGATTCCTCCAGTAAGTTTGAAGGAGGAAATTGAGATTGAGAATATAACCAATGAAGAATACGGTTATTTGAAAAAGAAGAATGTAACCAACGACCATCATATCTTCACCAGTGAAGGTTATGATGAGATTTATAAAATGAAAGGTAAAGCTAAGGCTGAACCTACAAAGGAGATTTCTCAACCATAAAATTTCAAATCTAATAAAAAATCTTCTAAAAATAAATCTCAAGGTTCAACTTCTGCTTGTACACATCAGTGTACTTGTTCAGCCCATCCATTTTTTGGCCGAGCTCAAAGGTTTATACCTCAATCTTCCCATAGTGTTGAGTAATGATCTTGTTTCTATTGCAAGAAACAGGGTCATTTGATTAGTATGTGCCCATTGCTTGCTAAGAAGTATGGTCGAAGGGGAGATACACGAACCTCTAACTCTCAAAATTTTTCAAAAAAATCTATGAGAGGTTATGCAGTTCCACCAACTACTTATGAGAATAACAATATTGAGCAAAACAAAGTTAAAAATGATAAGCTCAATAATGTTAACAAGCAACCATCCAAACCTCAAAAGGTTTGGAAGATCAAGGAGTCATGTTCTGACTCTTCATCTGACAATGATTCATTAGGCAATGATTTCGATTTACTAAAAAATAAAATTTTGACTGATGTAATCATTGTGGATGATGCTACTGGGTTACCCAAGTCTGTTAAGGCTTGGGTCTCCCTTACTCATTGATCTCTATATTTGTGTTGTTGCAGCAATCTGAAGTAGTTCAAAATAGTAGATGGTATATCGACAGTGGTTGCTCGCGACATATGACAGGCGAATTATCTCTGCTATCTGAAGTCAAGGATTATAATGGGGGATATGTTGCTTTTGCCGGTGATAAAGGAGGAGTTGTTACCGGACAGGGTACACTCACAAATGGGCAAGTGAGTTTTGAAAAGGTTAATTTTGTGGAGCAGCTTACTCAGAACCTACTCAGCGTATCACAAGTGTGTGACAAAGAGTATATTACGGCATTTACCAAAGCTGAATGCTGTATTTTGAAACCAGGATTTGTAATTCCTGAGGAATGGGTGCTACTGAGGGCACCTAGACAAAAAGACACGTATATTCTAGATATGAAGACTGTTGAAACAACCCAACATACGTGTCTACTTTCAAGAGCTCCTGAAAAAGAATCACTTTTATGGCACAGACGTATGGGTCATCTGCACTTCAGAAAGATGAATTATTTGGTGAAGCACGATCTTGTGCGTGGAGTTCCAAAGCAATCCTTTGGAATCAATGATCTTTGTGTTTCCTGTCAAAAAGGGAAACAGCACAAGAAGTCCCATAAGTCAAAAGTGGTGAATTCTGTTTCAAGTCCTTTGGAGCTACTGCATATGGATCTTTTTGGACCTATAAGTAAGAAGAGTATGGGAAGTTCTAAATACTGCTTAGTAGTAACTGATGATTACTCTCGCTTTTCTTGGGTGTTTTTCTTAACTACTAAGGATGAAGTTCCTGAAATTCTCACCTATTTGTTTGATAAGCTCGAGAACCTATGCAATTTATCAATTAAGAAACTGCGATCGGATAATGGTACTGAGTTTAAGAATTCGACAATTGAGTTGTACTGTTTAAGAAAAGGCATTGATCATCAATTCAGTGCAGCACGAACTCCTCAACAGAATGGAGTTGCTGAACGCAAAAACAGGACACTCATTGAAGTCGCATGAACAATGTTGGCAGACTCTAAGCTGCCTATCTCTTTCTGGGCTGAAGTAGTAAATACTGCTTGTTATATTCTTAATCGGTTTCCGTGGTTAAAAAGCACAATAAAAGATCTTATGAACTGCTTAATAATCGGAAACCTTCGCTACAGTTTCTCGAACCATTTGGCTGTCCCTGCACCATTATGTACACAAAAGAGAGAATTGCTAAATTTGGAGCAAAGTCTAGTGAAGGGTTAT
The DNA here is from genome assembly GCA_963422505.1 of Pseudognaphalium luteoalbum. Classification (NCBI taxonomy): domain Eukaryota; kingdom Viridiplantae; phylum Streptophyta; class Magnoliopsida; order Asterales; family Asteraceae; genus Pseudognaphalium; species Pseudognaphalium luteoalbum. The sequence continues at coordinate 53,051,398 of OY730193.1, read as the reverse complement.
TTTTGGGCTTTTCAAATAACTCTCCAAACAAACATGTGTACAACTTGGCAACTAAGCGTATGGAAGAACACTTTGAAGTCACGTGCTTTCGTTACTCTGACAATCCGGAGGGAAAGGGACCAGCACATTTGTTTAATTATGAGGCAATCTTTGATTCATTTAATCTACCTAAGGAAGATGATGAAGTTGATCAGGTGGTCACATTACTTCATGGCCTTGATTTATCTTCAAATACTTCACATCCATCAAAATCAAAGACTACGCCTGTCTCTGCTACTTCACCTTCTTCTCAACCAAATGTTGATGTTCCTGAATCATCCACAAGAAATCAAGAAACATATACTAATGATCCTGAGTTTTCTGATGATGAAGATGAACCGTTTGAGAATACGAGGGAGTTTGATTCGGCACAGGAAGCCGATTTCACAAACTTGGACTCTGTCATTGTGCCTGACGAGATTCCTAGTTCTCGCATTAATAAGAACCATCCAGTAGAGAATATTATAGGTCCTTTGGATAAGGGGATTCAGACAAGAAGTCAAGTTATTGCTGATATACATCCTGCATCCCCTTCTGACTCTTCTGAGTCTGCTTCTCTTGCATGTCTTTCTGCTGAGGTTAAATCGTGTTTTCTATCTCAGGTGGAGCCTAAATGTACAGAAGACGCTTTAAAAGATCCACACTGGGTTGAAGCTATGCAGGAGGAGTTGCAGCAATTCCAAAAGCTGCACGTTTGGGAATTAGTACCGTTACCTAAGGGTGCACATCCAACCGGCACTTGATGGGTTTATCGAATAAAGAAAGATGATCGAGGGGTTGTCATTAGAAACAAAGCAAGGCTAGTAGTTCAAGATTTTCATCAAGTATAGGGTTTGGACTATGATGAGGTTTTCGCTCCTGTTGCAAGATTGGAGTCGATTCGTATCTTCTTGGCCTTCGCGTCCTTCAAAGAGTTCATTGTTTATCAGCTTGATGTAAAGAGCGCTTTTCCGTATGGACAAGTTGATACCGACGTTTATGTGAAGCAGCCTCCCGGTTTTGAAGATCCGTTGCATCCAGAATAAGTCTGTAAACTTAATAAGGCATTATATGGTTCGCATCAGGCACCACGACTGTGGTATGAGAGGCTTGCCACTCATCTTGTTAAGAATGGATTCGAAAGAGGTAGCATTGACAGTACATTATTCACAAAAAGAGATGGAGAAGGCTTATTGCTGGTACAAGTATATGTCGACGACATCATCTTTGGATCTACCAAAGACTCCATGTGTAAAGACTTCGAACATCTCATGAAGTCTGCATTTGAGATGAGTGCAATGGGGGAACTCACGTTCTTTTTGGCTGTTCAAGTTGAGCAGTCTGCCAAAGGAATTTACATTCATCAGTCCAAATATGTCACTGATATGTTAACCAGGTATGACTTGCTTAATTGTAAGACCTATGGAACCCCCATTGAAATTAATCATAATCTCGGACCGGCCATTGATGACGAGGATTGTAAAGAAAAGAACTATCACTCAATGATTGGTTCTCTCATGTATCTGACCGCATCCAGGCCGGACATCGTATTTGTTGTGTCCATATGCTCAAGATATCAGGCTAGGCCAAAGGTTTCTCATATGAAAGCAGTAAAATGAATTTTTGGGTACCTCAAACATAGGCCAACTCTTGGTCTATGGTACTCCAATGAAAAATCATTTGCACTGACTGCTTATTCGGATTCTGATCATGGCGGCTGTAGCATAGATAAGAAGTCAACAACTGGTGGATGCCAGTTTCTTGGATCACGTTTGGTATCGTGGCAATGCAAGAAGCAGACAACGGTGGCTACTTCCACTGCAGAGGCTGAGTACGTTGCTGCAGCTAGTTGCTGTTCCCAGGTTCTGTGGATTCAGCATCAATTGCGCGATTACGGGTTACTTCTTACTATGACTCCCTTACATATTGATAATACTACTGCTATTTCCATTACATGCAATCCCGTACAACACTCTAGAACTAAACACATAGAACTTAGGTTTCACTTTATACGGGATTGCTATGAGAAACACTTAATAGACCTTGTCCATATAGATACTCTTAAACAGAATGCTGACCTATTCACTAAGGCTTTTTCTTGTTCCCGATTTGATGAACTGGTCAACATGATTGGTTTGCGCTTCTTTCAGCTTAAGAAGTAATTTTTTGGACTTGGACTATTTTCAATTCAAAAAAAAAAAAAAAAAAAAAAAAAAGCAATAGCCACTCTTTATACTCTTTAGTATTAATGAAATGCACAGTTGCAACATTTGTAAAAAGACGTTTAGTTGTGTCTGTAAACAACTAGGGAAATGATAGTACATTAGGGTGCATGCACAAAATGAAAAATTTAAGGTTTATCCTTGATGTATCAGTAGGTTTATCTAGCATACTTACCACAGCTTTTATAAACATTAGACTCATCATATGATGTACTGGTAGGCATGTTACACCGGCCTTTGAGCACTTAAAAAAATAATGCTAATACATGTCTATTATCATGTGGTCAACATTCTGTGATGTATGACTAAGTGTCTTAATTCCTTAATACAGCTTGGCATACTTCTAGTTTAGTTAATAATATGAAATACTTTGGGGGTATATATTTCTTGGTTCCTCTGTTGTACGTAAGTACAGACCTGGTCTCAAGTTGTATATACTTAAAAGTTAAGCAAACGCAAGTCAAAAGAACTTGAAAAAGTCTTACATTATAAGATGCCTAACAAGGTCGCCAAAATGGTTTGACCAAGTCTGGTTTTGCTTACACCTGAATCAAGTTATGTCGCTTTGTTGTACGTCTGTACAGACCTGTCACCGCTGATTTGATTCTTAAAAATGACTTTCCTCTATTTTATCTATCTTGGAAGATATGTTCTTGTCTAAGTTACTGGGATATGTCTATGGTGGGGACCACAGATAATTATTCATACTAACAATAAAAGTTTTGCTCATAGCCGTAGATGTTACATGTTTATGTGGTCAAACAATACCAGTAATCATCTTGAAATAATATTTATCAAAGGTGTTCTAAATATGCTAAGTAAATTTCAAGAGGTCACATATACTGATAATCGATATAACACTTACCATTTTCTAATAATTGCATGTTATTCTAATATGATCCCTTAGCAGACAAAATAACTATGTCACCAAAAAGAAAATTAATTTAAGTTTTATTTTAGGTTTAGTAATTCAGTTATTTTTTATCTTAAATTTGTATATTTATTTTTCACAAGTCCAATTAGTTACTCTTCCATCGGGCTACAAAACTTGAAATTAAAAATCAAGTTTTCTGGGCACTGCGACATATGTATTGTCCTGCGACATAACTTATTTCGCCTTCTATGTCGCTACATTATGTCGCTAGGTGGGGCAGAGGTATATATACCTCACTCCAGTCGCTTTCTCCGTTCACACTTTTAGCGACACCAAATCAAAAACCTGCGACATAACACTTACCCCTGCGACACAAAAGCTGTGGTGTATTTCATCTCTTGATTTCGTTCGTCTGGTGTTTATTTTGGCAATCAACCTCTTGTTTCTTTGTGACAACCGTCAGAAATCTCAGGTCATTACCGCACTTGAATCTTAAATTTACAGCATTCCTTAAATCCTAGTGAAAACTCTAGGTTATGACTCCTTAAATTGTTAAAGCTGTAGAACGTCTTAGAGATTGCTTAGTGAACCATAAGTTCATTCAGACATGCTAAATTAAGTTATGAAGCGCCATGAAAAACAAAAGAATCAAGTCTCATGAATTATCACAAAAATACTATCTTGTCGCACAACCAAGGTTTGCTAAAATTCCGTAAACCCGTAAATGAAACTCGAATATAATAAACTAACACTTGAATACCTATTGGAAGCAACTCAATCATAAATTAAAGTACTTTTATAAACTAAAGAACACAAACTTTTATAGCTCAAATATTAATCACCAAAACATCACAAAATAAACCTTATACCATACAATATACTTACACATCTTTAATACAAACTTAATACAACTTTTATAAACTTTATTTAACAAATAAAAAGAAATTAAAAGGCCTCCTTGGGACCCCAAAACCGGCCTCCCCCTTATCCCCACACATCTCCCCTCTTTTCTTACACCAAATCATTCATTTCACCCTCCCAAAACACACACTTCTCTCTAATTCTTCTCTCTAACCTTTCACACTCTTTTCTCTCTAAAACCTCTTAAGAAATCAGTCATTTTGCAACCTAAACCCAGAAACTTTAAGGTGTCCTCAAGCTATTTCAAGAACATAAAGGTAAAACACAACGTCTCTAACATCTTTCTTTACTTACAATCTCTAAAAATATGTTTTTCCTTCATAAAATTCGGAATTTATGCCTTTTTCAGGGCTAAAATCCTAATACAAAACTTGATGTTTGTAGGTTATCTCTTTTCACATCTTTATGTGTTAAAATAAAGGGAAACCCATGATCAAACCGAAAATCAAGTGAAAACCGATTATTGTTGGTAAACTTGTGGAAATATTGTTCATCTTTATTTAAAAACTTGTTCTTATGTTAATAATCATATCTAACACATCTTGGATGTATTTCAACACCATGCATGTGTTAGAACATGGATTTAAAGATCAAAAGATGATAATCTTCCTTATTTCATGTTTGGTGTTCATTATTTTGAATGAAACACTCAAACATGAGTTTACAACTTTCTGTCCAGGAGGCTTCTTCCACTTCAACGATTTTTATAAAAATCATTTCTTCATGAAAATGGACGTTTTTATAGTCTAGAATCAATTTCTGGAAGTTAACTTTCCAACCACATAATCCTCATGTTTTTATGAGTTCATTTGATATTTTTTATAATTTTTGTGAATAGAGATGTATAATCTGTTAGATTAAGGCAGAAACTTTCATCTCAATGTTTTAATCATAACTAGAGCATTACAACTCCAAATGACTTGAAACCAACGCCAAAAGTTTAAAATTTTCATTGGCTACAACTTTCAAGGAGACCACTTTTATTGATTCCTTGTACATTTTGTACAAAAATAATAATTGCATGCATGTGTTCAGATCTGACCTCAGATGGTAAAAGTAAAAATAATAAATACTTGGACTTCACTACAATCCATGGAAAAATTACAGTAGATAGATAACATATTTAAGATGATCTGTGATTTTTTCCTTATTTTATTTCGGACCATAAGTATTTTTAATAAATTAAACCAATTGAGGCAATTTTCTGTAAATAAGAATATGGACTGATTTTGGTAAAAGTTAAAAACCGACACTTGCGGACTTGTTACTTAAGGAAAGACTAACTCTTTTTTTTTTTTTTTTTTTTTTTTGACCCATAAATATGTTTAAGGATTGAGTAAAAGTCTCGGGTAAAACCGAGAAGGTTTGACCGAGTCAACAATAATCGGTCCCGATTTTGGAAACGGGAAATTTACTATTTTTGGGAATGAATGATAACCAAAAGGGGTTCGGGCGTCTTATGATGTATTTATTGATTTGTGTGTTGTTAACCATAATTCGGAAGGAACCAAAGTTCCAAAGCTCAAAACATTATGATTCTAAGACACTAACAATCGTGAGATATTATACACTTGTATAATCATTATTATATTCCATGCGATTATTGGACACTAACAAACTTCAAAAGCAAACAAACCATGTTGGCACTTCGTAATCTAAATACTTAGTTAAGCAATCCTAACAAACCTAAATTACCAAGGAACTAATTAGAAACCTCGTGTTCATAGGTCTTGGATAGGAGTCATACACGACAAGCACGCGCGCTACATTCATCGTTTACTCATACGCTCAATTGTGAGTATTCACAGCCCCTTTTTACTTGTTTTATTATTTTGGGGTGAAAAGCATGATCTCGAACTTTAACTAAATTGGTTGTACTCTTTATGAACTTGTTGAACTTTTGCTATACTATTTATGCGAATTGGTATATACTATTGTTATGCTTGAGTACTATCGTGCTAAAGTCCCCGGAAATACAGTTTACACTACTTATTAACTCGTCCGAGAGCCAGACTAGCCGTTGATATTTATGGATAGCGCTATTTAGGGGGAAACCACTCCTCACTCACACTGTTCGTGAGTGCATAGTATCACCTTACTCATGTTAGCGATAGAACATGGAGCTTGGGGCATGTGTCGGTTGAATCGGTTTAGTAGTGGCCTCAATTGCATTAACACTCTTGTATATTACCTTTCATATTCGCAACAATTACAACCAATCATTTTTATTCATGTCTTTATGGACAAAAGCTTTTAGTTCATTTATGTGTAACATTAAACCTGTGAACTCACCAACTATGTCCATAGTTGACCAGTTGTTTTATCATGCTTTTCAGGAGAACGACAGTAAGATGCACTCTAGGAGTACATTAGCATGGATGCATGTTCACACGCGTTTGCTTTATTTTGAAACTATTTGGAAACTTTAAGAGCTTCTTGTAATTTCTTTTCGAACTGTGGTTTGAACTTGTAGTAATGTGTAATATTTTCTCTAAATTATGTATGGTGGTGCTACTATATCTTATGCATTGTTACCCGGTAATGTTACATCTCGTGTTTCCGCTTTAGCGGGGTGTGACATTCTTGTTCCCTACCTTCTACTCGATCGATAGGTACTAGTTTCACCCTATATTACTGCTTATTTGTGCTTTAATCGTTAATTTTAGTTACGGGTTTTTAGGGTTCACGGGTTTGGGTTGATTAGTCACGAATATCTCACTGTTATTTGTTAATATGAATGTTTTTGTGCTTTTGGTGTGTTGGCGTACCCTAGGGTATGTCTCATTTTCAAAAACCCCAAATTAGAGGTTAGGGTTTTCTGGGTTGGGACTTGCTGTTCGTCATTGCGACATAACTTGCGACATAACTTGCGACATAAGAACTTATGTCGCAGAGTTTCTGCATTTCAATTTATGTTGCTGACATTTGCGACACAAAATTTATGTCGCTGGCATTTGCGACATAACTTTTATGTCGCCAACTGTCATTGCAACATATCTTATGTCGCTTAAATCAGTTTAGCCTATTCCTCACTTTTGTCAAATTATGGTATAGCCATGGCAGGTGATTTCGTTCAGGACAATGGTGTTATACACTACCGTATTCATTGCTTCTGCCCAAAGACTATCATGTCTTGCACTTCCGCGACTTCGAGGATCACTTTTCGGTCATGGAAGCTTACGTGCACTCAGGTGTCGTGATAGCATTCTTGCTTGATCGATTACCTTTCGTTTTTGGTGATCTGGTGGGATCCCCTCATTGTCCTGGATCTTAGCCTGGCATTGTCTTGAATCTTGGCCTTTTGTGTATTAATAGTATCCGAGGATACTATCTAGGTTTAGGGTTTAGGGTTTAGAAATGTGATAATTTGTAATCATAACTATGTATTAATCTTAATTATCAATTAAACCCTTATTTTGTGCTAATTTGATCTCTTTACTTGTTATATATGTGATTTTGCACTCTGTTATGCGACACAACTTTTATGTCGCCTCATATTTGCGACACAAATGTTTTATGTCGCCTAATCTTTGCGACACAAGCTGTTTATGTCGCATGAAATCGATTAAATTCAAATTAATTGCAAATGCGACACAACTCTGTCCGTCGCATTACTCTTTAGCGACACAATTCCTTATGTCGCTTACTTTGTCAACAATCAATTTCGTTCTGTTAGCGACTCATTCTAATTATGTCGCAGATTGTCTGCGACACAATTCTCTATGTCGCACTCAATAACAAATTGATTTGTTTATTTCGATTAAATCTGCTAATGCTAACCGTTTGCGAGTTTCATTTCTATACTTTGCACAGCAATGACAGATGGTGATATTCTATGGGAGCCACGTCACAACATTGTGGCATTTTTGGATGATTCGAAGGACACGGTTGCGCCATACAGGCCAATGGTGGCATTTCTACGCTGGTCTCGTATTCATACTGCTATCACCGCAACAACCGCTATTTACAAGGACCAGGTGGCTCAATTTTGGGAAAATGCGGTGATCAACTCCGAGCTGCCATTTACCAGGATTATCTACACAGTGGGTGATCGTCAACTTATTATCTCCGAACAGGTTATTCGGGAATTCTTTCACTTTGGAGATGCTACAGATATGCCTACTCTTTTTGGCAATGAGTTTATTATTGGGGCTATGACACATCTCGGTTATCCAGGTGTGCCCAACGATCAATATCGCAAGGTGAATCTGCCTAAGGTCTGGAGATATTTGATGCATGTGCTTATTGTTTGCCTTTCTCCTCGTAAGGCAGGATTTGACGGCATTAGTCATTCTACGGCTTCTGCCATGTTGGCGTTGATCTACAACAAGGCCTTCAATTTTTCTGGGTATATCTTTAGGGCAATGGTGGATAATCTTAACGCCGGGGATAAGCGTTGGAATTTATATCCACGCTTCATTCAGCTGTTTCTTGACAATTAGCTTCCCGGCCTTCCGCAAAATGCTCGCGAACGCTTGCGTCCTACTCCCATGAACGTCCGAATCTGGACGGTTTGTGCGGCTGGTGCGAACGCGAATAACAACTTTCCGTTGTTTGGGCACATAATCAATGAGGCTTATGTTGCGCCGCCCAATGACAGTTTTATAGACGTTTTGCCTGCACCTGGGCAGGAAATTCAGGAGGAGGAATTACACCTCCATGATGCTCAAATACAGGTCGATGATCTGTTATAGGAAATTGAAAATTTCCAAGCTGGAGAACAGGCTGATCAGCCTAATCTTGAAGATCCAGTTGTTGAAGATTCAGATGGAGGTTCTACTCCTGAGACTTCTCCAAGGGATATCCCCTCCGGAGATGCGTTGAGGAATATCCAACGCTTTGATCCTCGTCGGTTTAAACGAATACAGCGACGTATTCGTGCATGTATGAGTTATGTTCGCCCTGATCTGGGCAAATGACCAAGAAGTGCTGATCTTGATGATGAAGATTGGGTTCCACCTCAGTCTATTCGTCGTACTTCTACGTCGTCTTCGAGGCCACGGGTTGACATTCCCCGTGTTGAGGTTCCCATTTAACCTTTGCCTTCGGTTATCGAGGAATTGTTGAAAAGAATGGATCAAGCTAAAATGATTCAGTCTCAGGCATCGGTGTTGGAGGTTCAGGCTGCTCAGATTAAAGTGTTAGAAGAACAAGCAGCTTTAGTTCCTACTTTAAACACTAGGGTTTTAGAACTAGAATCCCTAGCTGTCGTTCCGGGGGAGTCAGGCCTGCGTGCCATAGAAACAACATCTAGGGCTTCAGCCGGAACACATACTGACAATGTAGATGATAATGTAAATATTTCTGATGATAATGAATCTCTTCGTTTGGATTATTTCTCTGTCGATGACATTCCAGATGATAATGTAAAGTTGTGACTGTGTGTGTTACACATGGGATTCATGCTGGAGGCAGGTTTCCTGCAGGCTGGGCTTAATTGAAGAAATTTTGAAGACCAAGCTGAAGACACGGGGGAGTTTGTTGGTGCATCTTGGTGTGTCTGTCAGTTGGTCTAAGTCTGTAATGCGTTTGATATGTAATTACGTTAGTTATAACGTTTGTTTTAATTACATTTTGTGTTTTGGCGACACAAGGTCTTTGTGTCGCAATAGTTAACCTGGCGACACATCTTGTGTCGCATGAGTAGGCTTGGCGACACAGCTTGTGTCGCAAAGGTCAGATCAGGTTTAGTATAAATAGATACATACGGCTCATTAGCTAAGGTTGACGAATTTGTGAGATCAGAGAGTATATTGTAACCGTTCTATTCAATACAAGCTGATCGACTTTTGGTATTCAATTCATATACTTTGTGTTTGATTCGTTGTTTACTCGTTTAACGTTTTGTTATCAATCGTGGGATTCCGCACTACGTTTGATTATTAGGGATTCAGTTAGGTCCGGTACAGGGGTCCTACAACACGTAAGTCTTGTAATGGAAGAACTTGGGATTGGTCCTCCAATTTACATTTTCTTAAATAGCACACATTAAAAGTATCGTGAATACACGCTAATTCAGAAGGAAGATCTAGTGACAACATTTGATCATTAACTACTTGTCAAATTCTAAATGGCTCGATATACCTAGGAGCAAGTTTACCACGCTTAATAAACCGAATCACATCTTTCCAAGAAGAAACTTTCAGATAAACCAATTCACCTACAATAAATGACACGGGGTGACGACGTGAATCAGCATATTGTTTCTGTCTATCACGGGCGGCTTTCAATTTCTCATGAGTAATAGCCACTTTATCTGCAGTTATATGAACAATATCTGGACCCGCAAACTGTTTTTCACCCGCCTCTAACCAACATGTAGGTGTTTTACAACGACGCCCATAAAGCATCTCATACGGAGGCATACCAATACTCGAGTGGTAAGAGTTATTATACGCAAATTCAATCAAAGGTAGGTGCGAATCCCAAGACCTACCATACTCCAACACACAAGCAGGCAACATATCCTTAAGAGTCTGAATAGTGCCTTCTGACTGACCGTCTGTCTGAGGATGATAGTTGTACTCAAATTGATTCTAGTACCAAGTTCCCGCTGTAAACTCTGCCAAAACTCATATACAAATTGAGAATTTCTGTCTGAAACAATAGACGACGGAATCCCATGTTTTGAAACAATCTCATTAATGTACAACTGCGCCAATTTACTCAAGGATGTCATCTCACTAGTAGCAAGGAAGTGAGCACTTTTAGTCAAACGGTCCACAATTACCCAAATCATATCATTACCTCTAATTGTCCATGGAAATTTGGTTATGAAATCCATAATTATATGCTCCCATTTCCATTCGGGAATCTCAAGTTGTTTCAATGATCCATATGGTTTCTGGTTTTCTGCTTTAACTTGAGGGCATATGTGACAAGATTCCACAAATCGAGCTACATCCATTTTCAAAGTAGGCCACCAAAATTATGGTTTCAAATCATTATACATTTTAGTACTGCCTGGGTAAACAGATAAATTAGATTTATGTGCCTCCATAAATATAACATCACGAAGACCGCCAATCAAAGGAACCCAAACACGTGACTAGAAAGTCTTTAACCCACGAGAATCATGATCCAACAAATCATTTCTTTTCAATATGATCTCAGCTTTCAAGTTATGATCCAAAAATGCTTCCAATTGTGCAGTTTTTAATTCGTCAACCAAATCCGAATAAACCTCTAATCGCATAAAGTAAATTTTGTCTGGAGTCCCTTTCCGGATCAATGCATCCGCAACAACATTCGCCTTGCTCAGATGGTATCAAATCTCACAATCATAGTCTTTAATCAATTCCAACATCGCCTTTGACGCATATTAAGTTCCTTTTAAGTAAATGATGTAGCGCAAAAAGTCACGTTTTTACCTACATTATTTACCCCATATTTAGCTCTTTTATAACAAATATATCTTAAAATCATAATTATTAATCAACTTTTATTAGAAAGGTATAAACTTGTCGGTCTTTCGAAAATCATGCAAAAAGGTCGTAAAACTAACCGAAATAGGCACTGAAGTGAGCAACATTTCAAATCTACTGTAAAATCCATACCAATACCTCATTCTTATCTTATTTTGTAGTTATGGAGATTACGAGAGCGTGGATATAAGGAAATTTCAATTTGGATCAAGGACAAGAAAGTTACAAGCCGAACACTGCTTTCGAAGATGTAACACCCACCAAATTAGGACTAGTGATTAGTACCTAATCAATTGTTAATACATATAATTAGTCCTTATATTAGGATGATTAATGTATCTTAATATATATTGTTGAATATATACGAATATGCGATTTAATTAAATTGTACACATCTCTAAATCGAATGGACTTCGATTCAATTAAATACGGACGTTGGTGATCAATTTTATTAAATAATATAAAATTATTTAATAACGATATCATACCCAAAATATTATTTTGATAATATTTCAATTACATTTTGTATCGTATAATAAACGTCTACGCGACTTAAACATTTAACACGCAAACAAACGAAACAAGTATAAGTTATATTTTTATAACTTAAATTCTAAAGGATTCGGTTAAATACTTCAACTAAAATGTCGAATAATTAATCGTATTTTAAAACTTATAATTGAACGCGTATAAAATTATTTAAACGTTTAAACGACCGGGGAAACAAACACCGCACGAAACGCAAATACACGGGAGTAAGAAGTGGAGACCCACACCCGGTGGGCCCCCACCGAACCAGCCAAAAAGGGAGGGAAAACCCTCCTCCCTTTCTCATTTTCACCATCCACTTTCTCTCTCTCCATCTTTTCTCTCTTCCTTCTCTCTAAACAACATCACCACCATCACCTAAAATCAAATAAAAACACCATTAAACATCATCATCTCGGTTAGCTCCTTTGAAAAAAAACGACCACGACATCACGATCTACGTTTCCATCTTTCCGAATTCTCCGCGCGCCGATTCGTAAGTTTCCGACAAAACTTGAAACCTCTCGATTTTTAAGTACTACCGACTTGTAATTGTTTATCTACACTTGAAATGTCCAAATAAGGGTTGGGTAAAAGTTTCGGACCAAACGGAAGTCGCATCTGTCCCAGCGACATTGCGACATCAGCCTCAATGTCGCACAAACCCGTCACAATGTCGCAGGTGCGACATCAGTTTCAATGTCGTCTTAAATGGCTAACGTCGCACATAGTGACACAGACCCTTACGTCGCAAGAATCAACAACGTCGCATATAGCGACATAACACCTAATGTCGTATTAAATTGCGAAGTCGCACTTAGCGATGCCATGACCAATGTCGCAGTCATGATCTGCGACATAACAACTTACGTCGCAGACAATGTCGCAGATGACAGAACCTAGAAAACTCAGATTTTACTAAGTGTCGAGGACTGAGATTTTATCACCTGATTTTACCCAAATTCGAATCTTAGATGCGTTTAGCTCGACCCCAGCCAGGGGCTCTGCCCCTTGGACCCCGCTACCAGGGGCGCAGCCCCAGGACCCCCATCATCCAGGAACTTGTAAATACTTTTCACACTAAGTGTCGAACACTTACAAATAATGAAACCTGATTACAATGATACATATAATAATGATAACACTTTGGATTATTATTACAAACCGTCACCAACGGGCCATAATTGTTTTCAAATTACAAACGGATTACTAAACAAACACTTGGACATTTCCTAGTTGAGTGGACAACTAGCATGGGAGATCTTTAAAGACACCAACTTATCTACTTGTTTACTTACAACCTTGTGCGTTTCGGACGCCAGAAGGTTGCAGGGTTCGGAGAACCAACATATGGGATTACACCCGACACCCTTACGGACTTACATCCGCTCTACTTGTTTGATTTCCCAAACATACTTGCTAGACTCAGGTGAGTCTTACAACCCTACTTTTACTGTTTTACTTACGGGGTGAGATACATTGCTTACTTTTCATGAACACAAGTACTGAACTACTCATTTTACTATACGGGATTGCATGAGTTACTTACCATTTACTGAAGTCCCTCCATCATACATTGTTAGTTATGGACTTAAGCGCGAACACTAGTTAATGGATCCATTAGGGAAATGACCCTCCCCACCCGGGGTAGTAGCGCTACCACGAACCGTTCTGTATAAACGGGCGACTATTATTAGTTACTTACGCTTGCTCAGTTTCGAGCATGTCGCGGGGGCAACTTATCACTTACGGGTTAAGCTTCGATTATGAGCCTCATGGCAACGGTATAAACTTACATACATTTGCAGGATTGCATATACTTGATTTACGCCTGCGGGCACCACTGATAAAAATCTTGTGTTCATATTACTTACAAACCTGTAAGATTTACCAACATTCGTGTTGACCTTTTTAGCATGTATTCTCAGGTACGCATACAGAGTAGGATTACTCCCGGACTTAGCTAGAGTCGCATGATTTCAGCATAACTGCATTAACGGAGATTCCTAGCATTATCTTTTGTATATTTCGATTATGTAATAGAATCTCCCGCCTTACGCGTGGACTCTAGGAAATTACAAATTTTATATCGAAAACAATATGTTTCGAAATGATTTACTATGAAATGTAACTATTTTATCTAAACGTCTCATTTAGAGGTCGTTTGCTTGTGATTATGTGTTATGATATTTGATTAGTAGCGCCCCGTGTTGACTTCAGCTGCATTATAAATTTGGGGGTGCTACAGAAGACCACAAAACGTATTCTGGACATGCCTGGGCTACACTCCTCCAATTTCTACCAAATTGGTATCATTAGAAGTGTAACAGAATTACGAAAGTGTGGATGAAAGAATCGGAGAAAATAGACAAGAAACGAAGTAGATACGCGCGATTTAAGCAACGAGAAAAGCCTAAAACATCACACAGCCTACCACATGGCCGTGTATTGATTGGGGAAGGCCGTGTACGGCCTGTTTATGGCAGTACATGGCTTGCTAGAGGCCGTGTACAACTCTGGCAAGGCCGTGTACGGCCTTGGCAACACCCGTGTGATTTCGTTGTACTTTTATGGCTTGTATCTTATGCTTTGGTGCTTGTATTACCCCTCCATGCCTTTGCCTATAAATAGAGGGCCTCATTTCTCATTTCAACACACCTAAATTTCACCTCTCTTCTTTCTCTCTCTAGAAATCTCTCTCTCTCTCTAGGTTTTCTTTAGTTTCTCTCTGTAGGTTCTCTCTCTAGTTTCCTGCTAGGGTTTTAAACCCTTGAACTAGTGAGAAGATTAGTGGGGGAATCCTTCTCTTTTCTTCTAGATTAGTAATGTAATATAATTAGTAGAGTCTAGCAGTTGTAATGCTCGGATCTTATTCGAAGAAATACAACATATTATTCTGTTCGCAACACGTATCAGTATTATCCATCCTTTCTAGTATTAACTTATCATAATGTTCTTGTTTGATGTTTGTGATTTATTAATGTTAGAAATATTTATTGGTATGCTTTGTGAGTAGTTGCTTGTAGTTTTGCCATGATTTAGATAGTTAGGAATGATGTTACATTAATTTTATCTGCATAAATGGGAGTTGTTATACTATGTTATCAGTCTAAGCTTATCCTGAATATAGACTTTATCATTCACCCTTTCCAGTCTTTCACGTGACTATTGCCCCTAGGACAGGACTTTATAAACCCGAATACTACGTAGATATAGTCTTCTTTGCTATAGTATGAAGCTTTGAGACTCCGTGGAATGGCACTGTACTTTGTATAGCGTTGGAAACACCTCGTGTGGAGTACAAATACGTGGAAGCTAAGGAAATTCCGTAGGATCATCTCATCATGAATTACCTAGAAGTCACCCTTCTAGAGCATGGTCTTGGATACATAAAGTTGTGTAAATGCTAAACCTTAAAAAGTATTGTACACCGTGAGTATACTTAGATTTATACAAGTTGCGGGAATACTTAATGCAGTGTACACCATGTTGAACCCAGTAAAGATCTTAATATGTATTACTTTGATTGATTATTAATAAGCTTGCGGAATAGTTTATTAATAACTTGAAGAATAAACTTGAAACACAGAATATTAATCAAAAGCTTCAATATTATTATCAAATAATACGAACACACAAACTGTGCTAGGGTTTACAACCTTGAAGCTAATAACTAGAAATTCGTATATGTTCTAGAGTTCTACAGGATCTCTATTTATAACATATAGAGTCCTTTACAGAATCAAACTATTATGGAAATCATATCTATTCCATAATTATCTCTAACCGACTACTAACAGTGGTTGAGCTATACACTAACAGGGGTAGTACCCGTATATAACCAACAGTGGTTAAACACTTAATACAAAGTATACTTATACCACCAGTGGCACTGTTAGACTAATTCTAACTGACAGTGACACTGTCAATACAAAACTAACTAACAGTGGTAAAGTGCTAGCAGTGGCACAAGACTTGACTTCTGAGCAGATCTGGCAGTGGCTCAGGACTCAACAATCTCCCCCTAAACTTGATAATTCTCAGTAATGATTCAAGTTTCTTCATCTTTCTTCTCATCCTTAGAATTTTGATTCTGTCTTCTCCTTTTCTCTTCCTCTCTTAACCTTTCCAACTCCATTCTCTTATGAAACTGATTAAACACCATGTATAAAGCATTGAAAGCCCCTTCTGAAACCACAGTAGTTCTTAACTTAGATGTAAGCACATTTCTCAGAATCTGAGTCCCCAAGACATATTGTCTTTCATCAAGCATGAAGATTGTGACTCCATCTCTGAACATAATCATATGTATTCCAGCTCTAACAAAATGTCTCCAAGTATGCACATGTTCAATGCAGTTTAAAAACAAATTAGTGAATGGCTCAGGCTCAAACAGCATATTCAAACATCTACTCAAATCTCTTTCCATAATCACCATAGAAGCTTGCCTGTTTCTTTGACTATTAAGCTCATACAGATCCAGAATGTCTAACCTATTCACATTTTTGATCACATCAGCTACAGATGTCAGATATTGCACATTCCCACCCTCTCTGACAATCTTGATCTGTTCTTTAACAACATCAGCAATTTTTGATCTCTGTCCTTCCCATTCCACTATCCTTGATGATCTATCATGATTAATATGAATATTTTCTTTGCTATCCTTCATCTCTGTGATATATTTTCTTAACTCTGCTGCATCTTTCTCCAGATCAGGAACCACATTATCACAAGCAAGAACTCCATCCCATCTAATCTTTAGATTGATATCAGAAAGCCTTTTTAATTCTCTTTCTTCTGCTTCTGCTTTCTCTTGCTCTTCCTTTTCAATTCTATTCTGTTCCTCTATTCTGACCTGCTCTGCAATCTTTTTCCTATCCTCAGATAACTTTTTCTCAATAAATTTATCTTGCATGAGCTTCTTTTCAAAATCCACCATACCTTCATTCTGATGTCTGGCATAAGCTTTTTCCAACCTATCCAATTCCCATCCTTCCAGAATACTTCTTGGTGCATACCTTCCACCAAGAATCCTGATTAAGTCCTTTTTTCTTTGAGCAGCAGATGGTGGTTTATTTCTTTTCTTTTCAAGCTCTGCTTGTCTTTTCTTTCTAGCCCTTTCTTCATTAGCTTGTTTTAACTTGGCAAACCCTGGGCTCAAATCATCCTGACCATCCTTCTTGTTGATCATATCATGAATCTGTTGTGCAGATAACCCTTTACCACTTGCAGCCATATCATTCAACATCTTTGCAGCCTTTTGAGATAAAGTTACCACACTCATATCTTCTAACACAACATCAACATCAGGACCCTCCAGCCTCTTAGACTCAACAGCCATCCTTAGCATTCTCTCATCATGCTCCTCCTGAGCTCTCCTAGCCTCATCCAAATCAATCTGAGGTTCTACAACCTTCTTTACCTTTTTCTCTTCTTTCAATTTTCCCTTACCTTTGTCTTTAGAATCAATCTTTGGAAGATCAGACTTAGGTTTGAGAGGTGAAGAAGGTTCTTTAATCATAATAGGGGGTAAATATGTTCTGGTGACAGTGGTTGATGGTGTTGTGATGACAGTGGTTGATTCTGTGATAACAGGGGTAGGTAATATAGCAGTGGTTGCTACTGAAGTACTAACAGAGGTAGATACCTCAACAGTGGTAGAAACCAAACTGCTAACAGTGGTTAGTGATTGAGATGACACAAGATTTTTCTTGACATAAGTCTTTCTCACTGGAATTGATTTCTTTCTATTATAGGTTGTCACTTTCATCTTCTTTTCAACTTCAGATCTATCAACCATCATCCTATCACTAAAACTTACTCTCTTTCCCATATCAACATGTTCTCCCATAACATCCCAAAAATACAAATTAGCCACAGCCTCAAAAGGTAATCCCTTGTTTATTGGGAAAACATTTAAAGCTGGACCTCTTTGTGCACTATTATCTGCCTCATCCTGACCAGTTTGTACATGTTCACCCTCATATATCACCATACTCCTATCAATTTCATCATCATTCATGCCCTCATTAATCACATAATCTGATACATTCAACTCATCCTCAACATTTTCACTAATACCACCTGCACCTCCATCATCATTCCCATCAGTACCATCATTATCATCTTTCTTATCTTCAGGCATATTATCTTTCTCCTGATTTTCATCATTTTTCTCCCCCTTGCCTGAAGATTTCTGTAAAGCTGCAGCAGGTTGTAAGACTTGTGTAACAACATCTTCTACCACAGCCAATCTAGCTCTTAAATCATCAATCTCCTGCTGCTGGCTTTGAAGTAACTCATCCTGAGCAGCCAACTTGATTTGTTGCTCTCTTCTCAACTCTCTTTCCTTCACAAATTTGTCCCATATCAAAATGACATCATGTGCCAAATCATCAATCGTCAATTCCAGTTATATTACTAGTCTCATCAACATTAGAGTGTGACCTCCTAGAAGAATCATTGACTGCATCTGGCACTTGCTCAGATGCCCCTAGATTCATGGTACTGGGACCTTCACCTGCTTCATTACCCGTAGGTTCAGCATTAGAAGTTGCCTCTGGTTGGGTCTGATTGATGTTACCACTGTCTTGTCCTGCCAGTGGGCTAGAAACAGTAGTGGCAGCCCTTCCAGAATGAACATTTTCATCAAGTATGTTCACCTGTTGTGAATGTTCCTGTGACTGAGACTGTGAAGAAACAGGAATCTCCATAGCCTGTTTAGATTTCTTGAATTTCTTGGCTTTGTTGTGGGTAGGTTGTTGGTTCCCTTGTTTTCTTTTTGTGCCACCTCCTGATGTGTGTTCAGAAACAACTTGTGTTGTTGTCCTGTCATCATTTTGTCCAAGTGGTGTTGGTAATACACCACCAGTGGCAGAAGGAGCAACTAACATTGTAGAAAACAATGCAGTTTCCTTCTTGGAAAAAGTGTTTTGGTATTGATACATGGCTCTAATAGTTTTCAAAGATAGAGTAGAGCTAACTATTACACTTTTATCTGCTGACAGATTTGGCAGCTGTTTATTCAACAAAAGTTGAACAAACCTAGGGTACATAATAAATGTATCACCCTTTACATTTTTAATCATATTATCTAAGATGAACCTAGACATATTAAATTTAAGACCTTGTGCCAAGCAGATTATAGGATATGCAATAGTAGAACTAAATTCATTAAAACTAGTCCTCTTCTGAGATAAACATACCAGGAAAGTATGAATATAGAACTTCCATTGAGGACAGAACCATGACTTCAAGAATGTGTATTCTGATCTTGTCTTTCCAGTACCTTCATAACCCATAGCATGTATTCCTTGAAATAGATCTCCTCTGGACAATTCCAGGACTCCTCCTTCATCATCAAACTGCAGAAGTTCCCTAAGAACAATCTCAGTTATCATCACTCTATTCCCCTTGACAGTAGAATGAATATGAGGAATGCCATTAACAGTTCCTTCCTTAGCATTCTTCCAGAATTCTTGAATGTGTGATCTGATCAATCTTGGAGCAACAGTAAGGGCATATGTAACTGGACAGTTACTCAAGAAATCAATAATTGGGTGAAAATATTCATCTGCGATTTCTTTATTCAAGAAAGCCCTCATGTTGTGTTCAGAATGAACACTCAGAATAGAATGATCAGTATCAGATGAAGATGATGATGCCATTTGTAAAATTGATGAAAGAAAGACGATTGATTGACAACTAAGAAAACACAAACAAGAGCGATTTGTAGAGAGTTGTGAGAGATTTGAAAGCGTAATTGAAAAAGTGAAGTGTTTAGATATTTATATGTTGACAGCACCAAGCCCTAGTAAAAGTAACTAACAGTGGCACTGTTAGTTATGTGCCAACAGGGGCACAACTAACACATAAGCCCAACAGGGGTTACTTCACTTGATCAAATTCAAATATTAATACCACACAATAACACCAACAGAGGTACTAGTACTAGCAGGGGTATACTAGAACTAGCAGAGGCAAATACTTCACATTTTTTTATTTATTTATTTTTTTTTTTATCACAAGAAAGAAAAACATTAGATTCCAGCTCTCCTAATGTCTCTTGACAGTGGCTTAATCCTGCAATATTAAACTAATAACAACCAGCAGGGGTTAAATTACAAAAATACACAGCAGAGGTTGAAAATACATTGACAGTGGCATAGGTAAACTAACAGTGGAACCAACTGTTATCATGATGAAGCTAACAGTGGTACCACTTGACCCTGTCACAATATAATTCACCTCTGTTAGTATCTAATCCTGACCAAAACACTAAGTGAGATTTATCATACCAATGTTAGATATCAAAAATGTAAATCTTCCTACATCAAATGCTTTGGTAAAAAGATCTGCAAGTTGATTATCAGTATGAATTTTGAAAATATGAATCAATCTTTTATCATAACAATCTCGTATAAAATGATATCTGATTTCAATGTGTTTGGTTTTTGAATGCTTAACAGGATTTTGTATGATACTAATAGCAGAAGTATTATCAATGTAAATAGGAGTGTTCATGAAAGTCAAACCATAGTCCATCATTTGATTCTGAATCCAGAGCACTTGTGCACAACAACTGGATGCTGCAACATACTCTGCTTCTGCTGTAGATGTGGAAACTGTGATCTGCTTCTTGCATTGCCATGACACTAGCCTATTTCCAAGAAATTGACATCCACCACTAGTTGATTTTCTATCCATGTTTTCACCACCATAGTCACTATCTGTGAAAGCTTTGAGCTCAAAATCTGAGCCTTTAGCATACCAAATTCCCAAATCTGGTTGACCTTTCAAGTATCTAAATATTCTTTTCACAGCATACATGTGTGACTGCTTTGGATTGGTCTGGTACCTAGCACAAAGACACACTGCAAACATAATATCAGGTCTAGATGAAGTTAAATACATCAAAGAACCAATCATTGACCTGTATAAGTGCACATCTACTTCCTCCCCCTCAGGATCAGAATTAAGATGTTTATGTGTCTCCATGGGAGTGCTAGCTATCTTTACATCTTGATAACCAAATTTAGTCAAGATATCTTTAACATACTTCCCTTGGTTAATGAAGATTCCATCTGGCTTCTGCTTAACCTGCAGCCCTAAAAAGAAGGTGAGTTCTCCCATTGAGCTCATCTTAAACTTCTTATGCATTAGCACCTCAAAATCTTTACACAGTGGATCACTTGTAGATCCAAATATAATATCATCGACATACACCTGTACCAGCAAAATATCTTTCTGAATTATCTTGATAAACAAAGTCTTGTCAATAGTACCTCTCTTGAATCCATTCTTGAGAAGATACTCAGATAGAGTGTCATACCAAGCTCTTGGTGCTTGATGTAAACCATACAAAGCTTTCTTCAATCTGCATACTCTATCTGGATATGATGGATCTTCAAACCCTGGAGGTTGGCACACATACACCTCATCATCAATCAAACCATGAAGAAAAGCACTCTTCACATCCATTTGATAAACCTTGAAACCCTGATAAGATGCATAAGCTAAAAATAATCTAATAGCTTCTATCCTAGCAACTGGAGCAAAAACATCATCATAATCAATGCCTTCTTCCTGTGTATACCCTTGTGCTACCAACCTGGCTTTATTCTTGATAACTATCCCTCTTTCATCTCTCTTATTCTTAAATATCCACTTGGTGCCTATAGCTCTCTTTCCTTTTGGTAAATCAACCAAATCCCATACATCTTGCAGCTTGAATTGCAGCAATTCTTCTTGCATAGCTTCAATCCAGCTGTGATCCTTGAGAGCTTCCACTGCTTTCTTTGGTTCCATCTGAGACAGAAAACAAACATATAATGAAGTATGTAAATCTTCCTCTCTTATCTTTGACTGCTGTCTTGTCAAAACAGGTGAACTAATATCACCAATGACCAGATCCAAAGAATGATCTTTATGAACCAGATATTTAGATGTGGATGTATCAAGCAATTCCCTTTCCAAATTATGACCCAGAAGATTATCCATTTCTGATTCAGAAAAAGAATCTCTTTCCTCTCTTTCTTTTGCAGACTATGGCGTTGTGTCAGAATCTGACAAAGAATTCCTTTCCAAGACTTGAAACGGTGAATGTTGTTCAAAGTCCTTTGGTGATCTCTGTTCTTTATATGAATCATCCTTTGCATCTGAACCAGTTGTTGCAGGAGTTGATCCTTCAGTTTCTGTTTGATCCTGTTGAAAAACTGCTGGTGGATCTGGAGTCCAAATTGGAAATAATACATACTCCAAGTCATTCTTTGTAGGTTGAATGATGTTGCTCTTTTCATCTGCACCATCACCTGCACTAGTACCTGCACTAGTAGACAAATCTGGATATCTAAAAGCATGGGTTAGTGCATCAATATCAAACAACACTTCTGGACCTGTTCCTTCTACATTTGGTGTATGTTCATTAAAAGTCACATTCATGGTCTCCTCTATGATTCTAGTCCTTTTATTAAATACTCTATAAGCCTTGCTTTGAATAGAGTACCCAACAAAGACAGCCTCATCTACCTTACTTTGAAACTTACCTAGGTGATCCTTGGTATTTAAGACAGTACAAGGACATCCAAATGGTTTTAAAAAGCTAACCAAAGGTTTTCTTTTAAATAATAACTCATAGGGTGTCTTGTTATGAGGTTTGACTATCAAAATCCTATTCAAAACATAACAAGCAGTGCTAACTGCCTCTGCCCAGAAAGACATTGGAAGTTTAGCATCTGCTAGCATGCTTCTAGCAGCTTCAATTAGTGTCCTATTCCTCCTTTCAGCTACTCCATTTTGTTGTGGAGTCCTAGGTGCACTAAACTGTCTTTCTATACCTTTCTCTTCACAGAACTTATTCATCTCACAATTCTTAAATTCTGTCCCATTATCACATCTGATGATCTTAACCTTCTGATTAGTTGAATTTTCAATCCTAGTTATGAAAGATCTAAGTGTTTCACTTGTCTCATCCTTTGTCCTAAGAAAGAATACCCAACTCATCCTAGAGTAGTCATCAGTTATCACCAAGCAGTAAGATTTCTTCCCTTGACTAGCTACATTGGTAGGGCCAAATAAGTCCAAATGTAACAGGTGTAAGGGAGTGATATTGGTATTAACAAGCTTGGACTTATAAGAAGTCTTGTGTTGCTTGCCTTTGAGACAAGCTACACAATGGTCACTACATTCAAATAACTTTTCAGGTAAGCCTCTCACTAGCCTATCCTTAACAAGTTTATTCATGGTCTTGTAATTCAAGTGACACATCCTCCTATGCCATAAGTCAGATTCAGAAACAGTAGCTTTAGATATAAAACAGTTGACATTTTGAGATTTCATCTTGTTTAGATCACTACAGTATACATTGTTCTTTCTTGGAACTCTCATTAAAATTTTGTCTTCAGGTATTTTGAGTTTTTCAGAAAGTATAATGCATTCTGTGTCAGTGAAATAAACAGGATTTTGCTTATCTGTGATTTGACTCACACTAAGCAAATTGTATCTCAATTGCTCAACATAATAAACATCATTGAAAGTGAGCTTACTGCTTTTTACCTTGCCTTTACCTGTGATTTTTCCTCCTTTAGGGTTACTACCAAAAGCCACATCTCCTCCATTAAATGCTTTAAAATCCTGCAGTTTCTCCCTATCTCCAGTCATGTGCCTTGAGCATCCTGAATCAATATGCCATAAACTTGGTTTGCTCTGCACATATCAAAAGAGAAATAATTAGTTTCTCTTGGGAACCCAAACCAATCTGGCTTTGGGTTTCCCTTTAGCATTTTTTACATCAACCCTCTTAAAAGTGATTGATCTCAATGCTTCATTGATTTTTGACACTTTTGATGTATATGCATTCTTATATTTCCAAAAACAATCTGTTTTAGACCTGACAGTGGTTAATGGTCTGACAGTGGTCACTTTCAAGTTTGTGTTTATTACCCTAGCAGTGGTAGCTTTACTTGGTATAAACATTTTTTTTAAATGTTTAACACCAGCAGAGGTACCATGCCTGACAGTAGTCAAATCCTCCCCTGTCCTTGTCTTGCCTCTGTTAGCCTTTGACAGTGGCACTGCTGCAGTATTAACAGTGGTTGCAGCATTGCCTCTGTTAGCTTTTGACAGTGGCACTGCTGCAGTATTAACAGTAGCTGCAGCATTGCCTCTGTTAGGCTTATTTCTCAACACTTGGCTTGTTCCACTGTTCCTATTATTTTTAGGATTGTGGTAGCAGTCCAGTTGAAGATGATTATACCCACCACAAATAAAACATGATTTTCTTTTCACACATTCAAACCCATTACCCAGCCTTTGTGACACTAATTGATTCCAATTCCTCTGATTCCCTCTAGGTGTAGGTTTGTTTATTTTATTTTCAGATTTGTCATTATGTTTGCCTGCACACTTATCACATTCAGCCTTGATATTTGACACATAACCTAGATTAGTTCTAGATTTGTTAACCCTATTCACTTGTTCAAGTTGAATTTTAGCTTTCTCCATGAACATCTTCTTGCCTTCTACCAATTTATCACTTTTAAGTTCTGAAACTAGACCAGTAATTGACTTATTACAATCATTCATAGAATTATCACTAGATAAGCTACCACTATCATTCTCATCTTCCTCAGTCCAATCAGATATGTCTACTTTATCAAAATCTATATTATCATCACAATTAACTACCGGATCTACCTTAATAATCTCTTCTGACACACCTTCCTTAAGTTTTCCTAAGTCAAACTCAATTTTAGATGGAAAGTAAGTATGATTATAAGGTGGGGGAACAGCATTAAGATTGTAACCTAACCCAGTTTTTAATTTATCATGAATTTGAGACTTGATTAAGTTTTGGACACCTTTGGAAGCATTTTCCAATTCATCAACTTTCAGCTTTATTGACTCTTTATCAGAAATTTCCTCAGCCAACTTGGCACTTAGCATATCAACTTTTGTTTGTAAAGCTTTCTTTTCCCAATTTAGATATTTAATATCTAAGTGAAATTGTGATTCATTCTTTTCAAAAGCTTTAATTTGTTTTTCCAGATTTTCAATAGCTAAAGTTGCATGTTGACCTTTGACCTCAAAAGCTTTTAACTCATTGCACACAACAACATTATGATCCTTATAAAATTTAACCATTTTCTTGCATTCAGGAGAACATAATTTAACTTGTACCTCATGTGGAATGTCTGAAGGTTCTGGGTCTTCTGTGACTGCCATCAATGCTTGATTCTTTACCACAAGCTCTTCTTGATCACTCCAGTCAAACCCCCCCATTCCATCTTGTGCTACCAATGAGTCTGAAGTGGTGTTCTGTACAGGTACCATTCTTCTCTGAGGACCAGAATTATTTCTCATGATTCCATTAGCAGTATTCATAGATCCTCCATCCTGTGTGTTCCTGCATTCTCTAGCAAAGTGACCCAGCTTGTGACAGTTGAAACACTCCACCTTGCTCTTGTCAAAGCCTGCTACACCATCTCTCTTGAATGTAAAATTTCTGTTACCAGACCTCTGCATAAACCTTTTTGCTCTTATGGTAATCATGGCCATTTGCCATCTTAAATCCATCTCCTCAAGATCTTCTTCAGTGACCTGCTCTAAATCCTCTGTAGTTAATGATGAATTTATATGGCTAGCAAAGAATGCTTCTAGCACATTATCATTAGCACCAGATGTGCTACTACTTCCAGTATCACCAACAGAAACAAAAGCAGTATTATTAGAACTACCAATGGATTGTTTCATAGCCAAAACCTCAGGCTCAAAGTTTCTTAGATCATTGTACAGATCCTCAATTTCCTTCTGATCAAGATCTGTACTTTGTCTAAGTCCCACAATGTACATGTTCCATTCTGTACCAAGTGATCTTAAAAATTTCCTATTAAGATCATCCTTGTCAATCTTAACATTGTGATTTTCAAGATCTCCCACCAGTTTCTGAAACCTGTCAAAAGTTTGAGTTAAGGTTTCTGACTTTACTCCAGCAAAATTCTCAAACTGTTGTTTGAGAAGAGACCTCTTGTTCTTCTTTGTATTATCATTACCTCCAAACCTTGTAACAATAGCTTCCAAGAGAACCTTAGCATCTACACATTTATCAAACTTCTTTTGATACTCATTGGGAATAGACAAAAGTAATGTACTTAATGCTTTCCACTCAGTAGCTCTTTCTTTTCTCTCAGCATCTGTTTTGGGTGGTGGTCTTTTCAATTTTTCACCATCTGGACCCTTTGGATAATTAGGTCCATTGATAACCACCTCCCACATCATATAATCTGTGAGAAGCATGTACTGCCTTATTCTTGTCTGCCATAACTCAAACTCATCAGGTTTGAGCATAGGAATCTTGGTAGCCTGTATTCCTTCCATTGTTTCAGTAGACATCTTGAAAGTTGAAGAGAAAGCTGCAATCTTTTATAGAATTCTTCAAGATCAAAGCAATATCTAGCTCTGATACCACTTGTTGAACCCAGTAAAGATCTTAATATGTATTACTTTGATTGATTATTAATAAGCTTGCGGAATAGTTTATTAATAACTTGAAGAATAAACTTGTAACACAGAATATTAATCAAAAGCTTCAATATTATTATCAAATAATACGAACACACAAACTGTGCTAGGGTTTACAACCTTGAAGCTAATAACTAGAAATTCGTATATGTTCTAGAGTTCTACAGGATCTCTATTTATAACATATAGAGTCCTTTACAGAATTAAACTATTATGGAAATCATATCTATTCCATAATTATCTCTAACCGACTACTAACAGTGGTTGAGCTATACACTAACAGGGGTAGTACCCGTATATAACCAACAGTGGTTAAACACTTAATACAAAGTATACTTATACCACCAGTGGCACTGTTAGACTAATTCTAACTGACAGTGACACTGTCAATACAAAACTAACTAACAGTGGTAAAGTGCTAGCAGTGGCACAAGACTTGACTTCTGAGCAGATCTGGCAGTGGCTCAGGACTCAACACACCATAAGTATACCTAGGGATGAACGACTGATTGTAAAGGAGGGTCTAATTCATGACGGAAGTACTTGAGCTTAAAATGTTAGAATAAGGAATTCTAAAAAGAAAGCTAAGACTCGTCAGTAGTG
Organism: Pseudognaphalium luteoalbum; assembly: GCA_963422505.1. Taxonomy (NCBI): domain Eukaryota; kingdom Viridiplantae; phylum Streptophyta; class Magnoliopsida; order Asterales; family Asteraceae; genus Pseudognaphalium; species Pseudognaphalium luteoalbum. The sequence continues at coordinate 53,024,288 of OY730193.1, read as the reverse complement.
TAAGATGCTTACACCGCTTAATTCCACTTAGCCGACAGTTTAGAATAACAATGTAAACAACAGCACACATTTAGGTAATAACATTTAGACATAGGTGTTAAGAACGGTCAGAGTATCCTTAATGGCAGTTTGTTACCTCATGCATGCACCCCGGAGTTATCTCCAGAGACTCACTATTCCGTAATAGGGTAGTTGAGCAAGGGTCACTATACCGTCACTAGGGAAGTGTTGGGGGGTTGAGCAACCTGTTCTGATCAGAATCACGATAGCCTAGTGATGCGTGTGAAAGCGTCTAGTTTTATTATTTATAAAGTACAAGATATACCAATCACTACTATCACACAACCAGACAAGAATACCCGATCGGAATAGTATAGCTATAGTAAGTCCAGGTCGAACACAGGAATGATGTTATTCAATTAAATTGAAATTATTAACTAACTTAATAAAGCAGTAACATAGGGGGGTACGTTTTAGTTCCGTACGAATGTTCAATATGAACTAAATAACTAAACCAAAAACATAAAACAAGATAAGAGGAATAGATAAACAATCGGAGATAGACATGTAATTGCTTAGAGTCTTCACACTCAGATTCATATTATCCGGTTCATGTGTTTTGATTGTATGATTGTGATTTCTTTTATATTAACTTAGTTACTAATCAAAGAATCTAAGTTAAATGTCAATTAGTCTCCGGTTCTGGTTAACTAATATCTACAACCTAGGGTCCTACATTAAACATCGATCCGACGTCGCAAGAATGTTGCTCTATTGCGTGTTTTTCCCTAGATTGAGCATTAAGTGTTCACGACTTGTTACGATTAATCCTCGCGGTATGACTCAACAATACCTTTTAATAATCTCTTATTAGCTTATTCATTTTAGATTAATTAATTACTATGCTCTTAACCTATCAAACTCAATCTATTTAGCAATGATCATAAACCTAGATTCATAATCATCAATAATCAATAGTATCAAAGGAACTCAATCTCAATAATCCTATTGACCATGTTAAGTAGCAACTAATAATCACCAATAAACAAGGATTCACGGATAACATAACAATCTTCAATCAGAAATTTAATACAAAACACCATTAGGGTAAAAGTGACTAAGTCAAGTTTCGGTAAAAGTTTGGGTAAAAGTTTGGGTAAAAGTTTCGGGTCAAACCGAGTAGGTTTGACTAAGTCAACAAAAACCGAGCTCGATTTCTAAAAACCGACAAACTTACTATTTTTAGAAAATGGTAACAAAAATGGGTTTGGGTGACTTAGTTGGTAACTTTGACCAAATTTGAACAACTTTGACTAGGTTTGACCAACTTTGACCACCTTTGACCAGGTTTGACCAACTTTGACCAACGAGTTGACCAACTTTGACCTACGATTTAAGGTTTTTACGAACTAAATAATCTGTTAGCAACACACGATATGTACTAATGAATAGTATACAACAAAACAAACATAATAATAATGTCTTAAAGAATTATTATTACAAACTTTCACCAACGTGTCGTACATGCTTTTAACAACTTAATTGAACATACTAGTTGAGTGAACTAGCTTTAGGTAGACATAAACCCCCCACCTACCCGATTGGCTTAAGTGGACATAAACCCCCACTTATACAATCACTATAGATGGTCTTTTGAGACATCTACTTACCCAACCTTATACGTTTAGGACATTAGAAGGTTGCGCTTTGGACTTTGCTTGCTATTTGATTATTGCTTGTTACCTGCTTAACTCTGGTGAGTTTCATAGCCCTTTTTTTACTGTTTTTCAACTGGGGTGAGAATACATACAACTGTTTATATAAACTGCTTTTATGACCACAAGTACTGGCAACAACTTTTCGTACGAATTGCATGAGATCTTATGATAATCCACTAAAGCCCTCTACCCATCATAGTTCGTTAATATATGCGTGAATATTATTTGATAGTACTATCAGGGTTTGACAAACCTCATCCGGGCTAGTCGCTCTAGCCAACCCACGAGTGCAATATTATTTGTGAATTAGAAGTGTATCAGATTAGTACACTTACCGGAGGCAAACAACGTTAAGCTCGAACTATGAAACTCATGCAAATGGTATACTTATATTGCAATATGCAATACTTTTACTTATCATTGACGAATGATACAATTTTGGTAATCTTGTGGATCATACTTATAACTGTTTGCTTACAAACCTATGAACTCACCAACTTTATGTTGACCCTTTTATTATGTATTCTCATTTTTACAGATGCAGTAGGACTATCCACAGGAATCAAGACAGTAGGATGCTTTTGGATAGCTTAGTTCGAGTCGCATTGTTTTCAAACATCAAGGAATTTGAATTGTATTTATTATATTACTAGTTATAATTATGTAATTCTACTTTTATTATGCGAACTCCAAATACTTTTGTAAACTTTTGAATTATTGTAATGTAACTATTTTCAAACATCTCATATAGAGGTCGTTTGCTTTAATCTTGGTGTTATGATATTTGATTTGGTCGGCGCCCCCGTGACTCCTCCTATTTCCGTTGCCACGTGTCTTGGGGGTGCGACAGATTGGTATTAGAGCCTAAGGTTATAGCGAACTAGGATTGCATTAGTGACCTAGACTATAACCGTTAGGTTAGTATTCCACGTTAGGTATGACTGGTTCAACAATTCCATCATTTGAATTTAATTTAACATAGCCTGATCAAGTATATATAATTAAAGGAGAATTGATGCAAGACCTGAAATGGTTATAGTGAACGAGAGAGTACATTAGAAGACTTTGACCAATGATAGAAATGGAACCAACCTGTTACGTGCTTATGTGCTAGGTTATTATATTTCTATATATATAACCTTAACTTCTCATGTACTAAACTTCTTGCCACAGAAAATGGCAACCACTCCCACAACTACGTCACCTAACATCGAGAATAAAACACAGACCTTACTTACTATTGTGGAGATTTCCATGGTACCCGCTCTCCCAACCGAATCGGGCAACTAGATAATCGAATAGGATTCACTTGGGAAAAATCCACCTAAGGATTCGCTACCCAAACAAGTGACACCTACTTCACCCTCTTCTTTTCGCTCGCAACCAAATCACTCGGGAACACGTATAAAACTTGAACAATACGATACTTCATCACTTAGACGAACTACACCTACTTTCGTCACTTCACACTCTCCCTTCCCACTCACATCGTAGATCTATGGATCGTGTATGTCACAAACAACTAGGGGAAACGGTAGAACCGCCTCGAAATATAATTTATCTTGTTCATACTACTACTACTACCGATACTCCACCCACTAGGACCCATCTTCGTGCAGATGCCGTCGATGCAATTTGTCAACCACAACACCTACACATTGGAAACGTTTCCTAGCACTTTGATGAATTCCAACAATTTACGGGTCTTTTATCCGAACGAATCAGGGATAGGATTTTTATCACTAGAGGGAAGTAGCTACTAACTTATAGAAAAGGACAAAAATGTGGATCTAACGAATGTACAAACAATCAACAAAGGATACCTTAATCCATCCTGCGCCTCAACAATACAGAGACATGCTTGAAGCACGTTACTACCCTCACGACCTGAACCTAGAATAGATTAGAAGTAGAAAGATGTGCCCGAATGTTACACCCGACGATTTAGAGTTATTGTTAGACCTACTTGAAATTCTAAATTACTTGTATTTAGTTTTTATTAGGCTAAATATTTGTAATTTCATGTGTTTTTAAATACACAATTACGTGATTATGTGTTTAACTGTAATTACGCAAAGCGATCGGAGGGATTCCGACACAAAATACAACGTTGGTGAAAACATTACTATAAATAACTTAAATCTATTTTTAGAAGCTATTTACCAATATTTATTATTTTGTTAAAATAATACACGAAAAACCTAGAGTTTTCAGTTTAAAACGTCTTAACGCAACGATAACGCGCGAATCTAGCTCATATTCATCATCTCCATCATCCTCTTGTTTCTCCTCATCATTTCTTGTAAGAATCTTCAAACCATCTACTAATTTTTCTTTCATATCACTGATTATGATGTTATATAGCTCCATCAAAAAGATTATGTCCAAAATAATTGATAAAATACGTTTTTATAATTTATTCATGAAAGATACATAATCTGTCTACAAAAACTCAGTTTAGTAAAAACGTCATATCTTGAGTTCTAGGAGGAGTTAGACGATGAATTTTTTTTAATTTGCATATTTAAAAGATCTACAACTTTCATGTTTTACGTTTTTACCAGATCCATATATATTTTTGTCTATAAGCTGATTTGTGGGATTGGTCTGTAGGAAAACATAATCTGAGCTAGGCTTTGTTGTACATTTTGTTTCCCTATGAAGATGAGACTTAAAATTCTTAGAAAACTTATGTTAGATGCTAGATACATAGAAGATCAGTTGGTAAAAATTGTGGGCTCAAATCTGGACCAAAAGTTAGTAAGATCTAGTGGCGAACTAAACCGGCAAAACCGAAAATATGAAATCTTGAAGTTTTAAGTTGCAATATAAAAACCGACACTTTAGGTGAACTCCGACATGAACCGATAAATTATTTGGACTCTATGAACAGAAATATGGGTTGGGTGAAAGTTTCGGGTCAAACCGAGTAAGTTTGTCCAGTCAACAAAAACGGCTCGGTTACTAAAAACGACAAAACTTACTATTTTTGGAAATGGGTAACAATTATTGGTTTGAGTGACTTAGTTAGTAACTTGGACCAAAAACTAAACTTAGAAAGTTTCTCGAATTAGAAACCGACACATATAAATTGGAAGTGACTCTATAAATTGGAAGTGACTTTATAAATTAAGAAGTGACTCTATAAATTGGAAGTGACTCTATAAATTGGAAGTGACTCTATAAATTAGAAGTGAGTCTATAAATTGAGAAGTGACTCATAGATTGACCAACTTTGACCAGGTTGACCAGGCTTAACCAGGTTGACCAGGTTTGACCAGGTTGACCAGGTTTGACTAGTTTGACCAGGTTTGACTAGGCTTGACCAGGTTTGACCAGGTTGACCAGATTTGACTGGTTTGACCAGGTTTGACCAACTTTGAACAAGGAGTTGACCAACTTTGACCTACGGTTTATGGCTTATACAAACTAAAATAATCTGTTTGCAACACAGGATATGTACTAATGAATAGTATACGACAAAACAAACTTAATAATAACGGTTTAAGATTATTATTACAAACTTTCACCAACGGGCCGTACACGTTTTTGATAAACAAATTTGAACAACTTATTTGGACATACTAGTTGATGAACTAGCTTTAGGTGGACATAAACCCCCCACCTACCCGATTGGCTTAAGTGGACATTAACCCCCACTTATACAATCGCTATAGATGGTCTCTTTAGACATCTACTTATACAACCTCATACGTTTAGGGAGTTAGGAGGTTGCACACGGGAACGAGAACACCCACTACTTGCTAATATTTGATATTGCTTGCTACCTGCCTAACTCTGGTGAGTTTCATAGCCCCTTTTTACTATTTTTCAATTGGGGTGAGAATACATACAACTGTTTTATATAAACTGCTTTTATGACCACAAGTACTGGCAACAACTTTTTGTACGAATTGCATGAGACCTTATGATATTCCACTAAAGCCCTCTACCCATCATAGTTCGTTAATATATGCGTGAATATTGTTAGATAGTACTATCAGGGTTTGACAAACCTCGTCCGGGCTAGTCGCGCTAGTCAACCTACGGGTGCAATATTATTTGTGAATTAGAAGTGTATCGGATTAGTACACTTACCGGAGGCAACGTTAAGCTCGAACTATGAGACTCATGCAAATGGTATACTTATATTGCAATATGCAATACTTTTACTTGTCGTTGGCTAGCGATACTTTTACTTATCATTGATGAATGATGCAAACTTGTGAAATCTTGTGGATCATATTAGCAACTGATTACTTAACAAACCTATGAACTCGTCAACTTTATGTTGACCTTTTAGTATGTATTTCTCAGGTAACCCGCCGCAGTAGGAAGCTTTTGGAAAGCTTAGCTTGAGTCGCATTATTTTCAAAACATCAAGAGATTAGATTGCATGTAGATGTATTTTGTAAATTCAGTAATGTATTAGAAATCTTTAAACGGTTTATGCGAACTCCATATATATTTTGTAAACATTTGAATTATTGTAATGTAACTATTTTTTTCAAACGTCTCATATAGAGGTCGTTTGCTTTAATTTTTGTGTTGTGATATTTAATTTGGTCAGCGTCCCCATGACACCTCCTACTTCCGCTGCCACGTGTTTTGGGGGTGAGACAGATTGGTATCAGAGACAAAGGTTATAGCGAACTAGGATTGCATTAGTGACCTAGACTATAACCGTTAGGTTAGTATTCCTTGTTTGGTATGCTAGTTCGGCGATTGCATCATTTGAATTTAATTTAACATAGCCTGATCAACTATGTACAATTAAAGGAGAATTGATGCAAGACCTGAAATGGTTATAGTGAATGGGAATGCATTAGAAGAATTTGACCGAGGATAGAAACGGGACCAACCTTATATGTGCTTATGTGCTAGGTTATTATATCTCTATATATAACCTTAACTTCTCGTATACTAAACTCCTTGCCACAGAAATGGCATACTCCTCTAACGTATCATCAACCGGCTTGAACAACGAAACTCAAACGCTATCCACTACTGGGGGTACCACTCCCTTACCTATCTCTACGACACCAAACTCTCCCGAACCTCTTTACTACATGACCGGCGAAGCTCGAATTATACGAAGATGCCGAGGGAATGCCGGATCATCCCGAGCAAACCCTTACTCAAACTCCATTGCTAACACCACAACTAATACCCGCTATCCGGCATACGCCTGCAGGTGGGACTGGCTACCCACAATCCTAAACATTTGGAGGTCTGAGGAAGCAATACAGATTCCTGCTGACCCCATGGACATCTCCCCGTACACACAAGAACCACTACACCATATGGTACCGGTGTTTGCAGCCCAACTTCATCGTCACGAAAAAAGGCTCAAATCCTTACAACGGGATCATTATATAGTAGAAATCTACCTGCTGCACTAAACCGATGATCGCATAACACAACTTTTTCAAGAACATGATAACACGAACCGTACTTTGGAAATGATTCATCAACAAGTGATAAACGACAGAAGCGCTACTGACCTCCTACAAGCAAGAATGGAAGAATGTGAACAACGTTCACAGGAAGCTGAGGAGTATGCTCGTGTGCTAGAGCGATGACTAACCTTGGCTGAAGAGGGTGCCATGCAAACCAGCAGACTTGCGGACACTATAAATCGTCTTGTCACTCTAATGTCAAGAGTAAACCTGCGTCAGAACTAAATCTACTTCTTTTATTGTAACCTATTGTGGCGGGATGTGCTCCACTTATTATCCTTTATTATGTTCCGTAAACTTTCGAATTTAGACCGGATGTAACATTCATGGCATCTTTTGTAATCCTTATGATTGTTGTCTTTTGAAACTCGTACTCTGTATTCAACCTTTCTATCTAATGAATTATGGTTATCACTCTAGTTATCACTCTGTGCTGTTGTATATTACCTCATTATATATACACATCTGATATATCATAACCTCGCGCAAACCTCTTATATGTCTCATTTCATTGTTGTTCAACATCATGCCTCCAAGATGACATACTTACATCGACACTAAAATCGCTCAAGTCATTGCACAGAGCATAGCCCAAGTCCTTGCTGCTCAATAAAATCCGGGCGGCGGAGGCGCGCCTGCTAATACATCTACTCCAAAACCATGTACCTACAAAGACTTTCTGAACTGCAAACCCTTATACTTTAAAGGTTCTGAAGGAGCCATTGGTCTTATACGCTGGATCGAAAAGACAGAATCTGTTTTCCGAACTGCAACTGCAATGAGGAAGACAAGGTCAAATTTTCCACCTTACCCTTTCTGAAGGTGCACTCACCTGGTGGAACACTTTCGCCTAGACTCAGGGAATTGATGTCGCCTATCAACTACCCTAGGAAGACCTTAAGAGAATGCTTAGGGAAGAATACTATCCCCGTGAGCAACTGCAACAACTTGAAGATGAATTCTGGAAACTTACTTTTCAGGGAAATGACATCAGCAGTTACACCACTCGATTCCACCAACTAGCTGTCCTATGTCCCTCTATGGTAGACCCCGAATACAAATGTATCGAGAGATACATTTGGGGGCTACCATAATCAATCCAAGGGAACGTCATCTCATCAAAACTCGGGACCATCCAAAGTGTTGTCCGAATGGCACACGAGCTCATGGCTCAAATTGTCAGTCGTGAGACACCCACAGTGAAAACCATCGGGGACAACAAAAGAAAATGCCCCGAGAACAACCAACAATAGCAGCAACCAAATAAAAAGGTCGAGACTGTTAAGGCCTACACCTCTGGTTCAGGGTCGGGGGACAAGAAAGGGTACGTTGGGAACAAACCTTACTATTCCAAGTGTACACGATACCATGATGGCCCTTGTACATGTACCAAGTGCAAATGACAGGGACATCTAGCCAAAGATTGCAGAACCCCCAACCCAAACACCAACCCTAACGCACCAAAGGCTTGTTTCAAGTGCGGCAACACTATCCATTTTAGAAACAACTGCCCGAAACAAAACAACAACAACAGGAACAACAATAACAACAACAACCTTCGCGGTCGAGCTTTCATGCTCAATGCTGGAGAAGCTCGCCAGGATCCCAACATTGTTACTGGTATGTTTCTCCTCAATGATTTAACCACTTCTGTTTTGTTCGATACCGGACCTGATAAAAGCTTCATATCCGATAAATTCTGTCCATTACTAAACATCACACCCATTGCCTTAGATGCTAAGTACACTATAGAATTAGCGAATGGCAAACTAATCGAGGCCGATAGTGTAATACCAAATTGCACTTTAAACCTCGCCAATGAACTGTTCCCTATAGACCTCATACCAGTTGAAATCAGGAGCTTCGATATCATCATAGGCATGGACTGGTTGTCCAAACACCGTGCCAAAATCATTTGTTTCGAGAAAATCATGCGTATACCTCTCGCTATCGGTGGAACCTTGATCATACAGGGGAAGACTAATAGGTGAAACCTGAACATCACATCTTGTATGAAAACTCAAAAGTACCTGAGGAAAGGGTACCCGACAGTCCTTGCTCATGTAACCGAAAAGAAGTCGGCTGAAAAGCGACTTGAGGATGTGCCCATCGTCCGAAACTATCCAGAAGTCTTTCCCGAAGACTTTCCTGGCCTTCCCCCGCCTAGACAAGTCTAAATCTAAATCGAACTTGTGCCCGATGCTGCACCCGTGGCACGAGCCCTATATAGATTAGCCCCATCCGAGTTGCAGGAGTTATCCACCAAATTACAGGAGCTCCTGGACAAGGGATTCATTCGACCAAGTTCCTCACCCTAGGGAGCTCCGGTCCTATTCGTTAAAAGAAAGGACGGATCCTTCTGAATGTGTATCGATTACAGTGAACTAAACAAACTTACCATCAAGAACCGATACCCGCTTCCCAGAATCGATGACCTGTTTGACCAACTTCAAGGTTCGAGCTTTTACTCAAATATCGATCTTCGGTCTGGTTATCACCAACTTCGTGTTCAAGACGCCGATATCCCGAAAACTGCATTCCGTACTCGCTACGGGCATTACGATATCCAAGTGTGTCACACCCCCAAAACACGTGGCAGCGGAAGTATGAGGTGTCACGGGGGCGCCGACCAAATCAAATATCATCACACAAAGATTACAACAAACGACCTCTATATGAGACGTTTTAATAAAAAGTTACATTTCTTAAATAAAATGATTACAAACGTTATATCAAAACATTGGAGTTCGCATTAAAAGTGTAGAGATTTCTAATACATAAATGTTGATACAAAATATCGTAATGCAATCAAATCTCTTGTTGTTTGTGAAAACATGCGACTCGAGCTAATGCTTTCCAAAAGCATCCTACTGCCTTGTTTCCTGTGGGTAGTCCTACTGCATCTGTGAACCTGAGAAATACATGCTAAAAGGTCAACATAAAGTTGGTGAGTTCATAGGTTTACGCAGTTAAAATCATAGTATGAACCACAAGATTTCATAGTTATCAAAGTAGCACGAATGCCAAAGTAAATTGTAGTATACTATTGCCATGAGCTCATTGTCCGAAGCTTAACCGTAGTTGTTTACCCCCAGTGAGTGTGTAACCAGTACACTCGGCTATACGAAATATTATGCATCCGTATAGTTGTTAGAGCGACTAACCCGGATGGCGGATTGTCAGGTCCCGATAGATCTATCCATAATGTTCGCGCTTAGTATTAACGTACTATGATATTTGTTAGGGGCCATCGTAGTTTGGTTTAGTTACTCATGCAATCAGTATAAGAGTTTTCGTTACTTGCGTTCATATGTAAAACAGTTTATAAAACAGAGCATATATTCTCACCCCAAAGTAAAAAACAGTAAAAAGTGGGGCTATGAAACTCACCTGAGTTAAGCAATTAACGAGCAAATAATCAAATAAGCAAGCAATGTGTGTATCCAACGTGCAACCTTCTAACGTCCTAAACATATAAGGTTGTATGTAAGTAGATGTCTTAAAGACCATCTATGTAAGTGGAGGGTTAATGTCCACTTAAGTCAATAATGTAGGTGGAGGGTTAATGTCCACCTAAGACTAGTTCACTCAACTAGTATGTCCAAGTATATTTGTTCAAATATGTTTATCAAAAACAAGTATGATCCGTTGGTGAAAGTTTGTAATAATAATTCGTTTAGACATTATTATTAAGTTTGTTTCGTTATATATCGTGTGTTGCTTACAAATTATTTAGTTCGTAAAAACCTCAAACCGTAGGTCAAAGTTGGTCAACTCGCTGGACAAAGTTGGTCAAACATGGTCAAAGTTGGTCAAATCTGGTCAAACCTAGTCAAAGATGGTCAAACATAGTCAAAGTTGGTCAAAGTTACCAACTAAGTCAACCCAACCCATTTGCTTATAAGTTTTGCCAAAAATAGTAAGTTTGTCATTTTTCGAAATCGAGCCCCGTTTTTGTTGACTTGGTCAAACCTTCTCGGTTTGACCCGAAACTTTTACCCGAACCTTATATGTGATTATGGACTATAAGAAGTTAGTTTGTCCATTTATAGAAAGCCCTCAAGTGTTACTAAAAACAGTCCACTATCTCATTTTCCAGAAATACTCTTGTTTGTCGAATTTTTAATAAATTGTATATTCCGAATTTACTCCCAAGAAAAATACCAGTTATTCCCCCATATGTTACATACTTCCAGTAAGTTTTCCATGAATTTTAGATTAGTCTAAATATTTATCAAAATTGCATGTGTCCTCTGAGGTCCAACAGTTGACCAATCTGGACACATGCATGAAGATTGAGTTTTTGGGAAAAATCTACAACTTTTCAAGAATAGGCTATCAGTACAACTTTTGTAGCTAACAAAATGTTTAAAATTTTGGCGGTGGTTTAAAGTTATTTGGAGTTGTGTATCTTAAGATATGGTCAAAACCCCATGAACAAAGTTTCCGACTTTTCAGTGCAGATTGTATATATATTTTTATATAAATTATTAAAAATAGTATTCTAGCTCAAAATGATATGAGGTTTGAGGAGTTTGAAAGATAACATCTTGAACTTAAGTTTTGACTATGAAAACGTCCATTTTCATGGAGAGATGATTTTTCTAAAAATCGTGGAAATGAGTATAACTTTCTGGTCAGAAGGTTTTCTCACATATTTACTAGTTTTAAGTTTATGAAAAGGGGTTTCTAAGCCAAGATTTGTTATATACATGTTGAGTGAACTTAATAACATGTAAATAAGTATAAATGAGAGTAGAAATAGGTCCTCACAATGATGTTTTGAAGAAAGGAGGACATAAGTGAGATGAGGAGCTCTTGAGGTCTTGAAATCTTGTCTTCCTTTTGTAAAAGCTTGAAGAAAATTGTGGTGCTTCAATGGTGGTTGAATGGTGTTTTTAGGTGGTTTTGGGGCTGGAGTATTTCCAGAAATTTGAGAGAGAAAAGATGGAAGAAAGAGTGTGAAATGAGAAGGTGTTAAATTGTTGAATGAAAAATGCATGTAATTTAAGTGGTTAAGAGTGGAAATGGGCATGATTGCAATTTGCATGTCTTGGGATAGGGGGAAGGGCACATGGTCAGCCAAGGGGGGCCCATAGGGGCTGATGAATTGCTTTTAACTCAGTTTTCATACAGTGTTTATGTACTTTGGTCGTTTGCTCGTTATTTTTGTTAAACCGTTAAATCGCGTAGTGTTTTCTTTCGTCGTTTTAATTCACGATATGTTTGGGATTATTTTTCACTAAAGTATTATTAAAATACTTTATTTGAAGTTACCGAAATATTTATCGGGTTTCGTTTCGTTGTCGAATGTGATTCGCGCGTTTTTACCGTGATTGAGACGTTTTAATTTAAAACGTCTAGGTTTTTCGAGTATTATTTTAACAAAATAATAAATAGTAATAAACAACTACTAAAATTAGATTAAAGTTATTTATAGAAATGTTTTCAACAACGTCGTATAGTTTGTCGGACTCCGTCCGGTTGTTTCGCGTAATTACAACTAATTACGTAAGCGTAATATAAAACAATTACGTAGGTGTATATTCACAATAATATACAAATAGTTACAAGTAATCACAAGTATTTAGCCTAATACTAAACTAAACACATGTAATTAGGGTTTCCAGGTAGGTTTATAGTTAACCTAAATCGTCGGGTGTCACATTCTCCCCCTGTTAGGAGAATTTCGTCCCGAAATTAGTTTGCAGTTACGGTTTGTGTGGGGTCTGTGAGAGAGTAAGTGCGTGTTTCTATCGTATCTGAGTTCCTTATCCACAAGTGAATCCGGACCTCGCCTTGAGATTCATCGGGCCTTGATGATGGGTAAGCCATCAGGGTCTAAGTTCTTGGTTTTCTCTTGTAAGGTTTCCCTAGGCTTACGAAATAATTCTTGTTTTACCTTTTCTCCCCTCGTTAGATCAATGTTCTACCGGTAACAGTAAGAATACAATAGGTTTCTCATGGAAACGATTCGGATGAGATTCTTAGATGGCATCTAGAAAGGAAAGGGAATGGAAATTCCGATGGTTTATTAGGTCTAGGGAGAAAAGTTTTGTATGCTAAGTTCGAAATGAGGTTCTGAATTAAGATTTCACGGCTAAAATCAATCTGTTATTTCTGCGTTATTCTTAGCTTCTAAGTCTGTGGGGCGTGATTGCGTAATTTAGTACCGAATAAGATTGAAAATAGTCAAGTTATTGAGAGGTAATGTACCCGTAACAATGTTATGGGTTCTGTCGAGCGTTGTTGTTCTGGTTGTTATTTCGTGATGTAAACACATCCATTCGTATACGTTTGGAAAATTATCCCCGTGTACTATAAGTAGTACAAATATTCCTAAATAGTCGGTCGTAGTAAGGTCATTTAGTATAGGGTTCGTAGTAGGAAAACATTCCAATGTGGTTCGTTGTAGGAATTGTAGTTGAAATCAAAGAAAGGTCATAGTTGAGATCATAGTTTAAAGTATAGTTCTAAAATCGGAGTACAAGTCTCAAGTTTTCAAAGTTGTCAAAATTTCCAAAGTTTAATCACAGATATAATCGTAGTTGGAATCGTAGTTATTATCGTAGTGGGGCTCGTAGTTACTATCGTAGTTCCCCCATAGTTGTTATCATAGTCGTTTCATAGTCGTATTATACAATACGTAAAAGTAATTTCACAAAAATAGTTCACAGTATAGTACAAGTAGTTCATGAATCAGAGTTCAAGTAGTTGGTAAATCAAAGTTCAAATAGTTCCTAAAACGGAGTTCAAAGGGTTCGTAGTAAATAATAGAAAATGAGCATTAAATAGTTCACAAACAGTTCTTAAAACAGCTTCAGAGTAGCTCACAAAACAGAGATAAGTAGTTCATAAAACAAAGACAAAGTAGTGATCAAATCTTGATAAGAGAAAAATGGAAGTAGTAATTGGATTCCAATAAATAGTTTGTTAAAACTGTCAATAAACCAATTTGTAAACAATTCGCAAGTTATGAGCAATTCATTGATCACATCCAATATAAATCGTTGTAAATATATTTCCAATATGTAAATCGTTAGAAGACCCGCAGGTGTTTCAAAGTATAAGTCATTATCGTTCGTTAGAAAACATAGATCTTTGAGAAAAATTAAGTGAAAATCAAGTGTTTGTTTATAGGTACGGTTTTTATTTGTTAAAAATGTCATCATAATTTTTGATAACTTCGTTAATAATTTATGAATTTTAAAAATTCTGTAAAAACATTTTGTGGCAAAATTTATTTAAAATCGCTGCTGACGTGAATCTGTTGAAAACTCTTGTCATTAACAAAACAGGGAAAATTTTGTTTAACAAAAATCCATTGAAAAATTGAAGTTGTGGGAAATTTCGAGTAACCGTTTGATGAAAATTCATTAAAGGCTCAAATAGATGAAAATACGTTGAAAACTCTGGTCATTAAAAAGTGTTGAAAATTCTGTTGGTCAAAAATCTGTTGGAAGATTTATGTTTGTGAATAATTCGTGAAAAATATCTGACGAAAGATTTATTTGAAAATTGTTTCCTACACAATGTACATGTTTAGTGGAATTTCTACTAGTCCTATGCGAGTTCTATTTTGCACACTAGTCTTAAACACAAGGCAGCGACTTCGTCTCTAGTCTCCATCACCTGGAGATGGATAGTTTCTATGGTTTCGCTAAGATTCTGTCGATCCTCAAGGATCTGTGCAACTCGGCCCTATGCCAGGTGCATCCAACCTAAACGGATTTCGTGTTGTTCTAACTCCATAGTGTCTATTCTATTTTCGTGAAGGCGTAGCCTAGTAGCTAGTACCAGAACGGTATGGTAAGTGGGTTCATGTGCATATAGGGAGGTTCGCATGTCGATAGCTTCTTCTTCCTCTGTAGAAATCTATATTCCTTCTTCAGTTCTCCAAGTCTCAAGTGTTGCGGGCAACCAATTCCATTGGCGGACATCTGCCCTACGATGGGTCCTAGTGGGTGGAGTATCAGTAGTAGTGGTATGAATAGGACAAGTTCTAGTTCGAGGTTGTGTATCTGTTCTTCTAGTCATGTGTAGCACGCGCGCTCCATGGGTCTATGATATAAGTAAGAACGAAGAGTGCGAAGTGACGGGAGGAGGTGTAGTTCATCTAGGTGTCGAAGTATCGTACGTTTTAAGTTCTATACGTATTCCCGAGTGATTTGGTTGCGAGCGGAAAGAAAAGGGTGAAGTAGGCGTCACTTATTTGGGTGGTGAATCCTTTGGTGGATTCTCCTCAAGTGAGTCCTATTCGATTATTTCGTTGCCCGATATAGTTGGGCGAGTGGGTACCGTGGAAATCTTCACAGTAGTATGTAAGGCTAGAGCCTCATTTTCGATGTCAGGTGACGTAGTTGTGGGAGTAGTTGCCGTGAAGAATGGCAAATAAGTTTGTACACATAAGGTTATATATATATACACATATATATAAAAAAATCTAGCACATAAACATGTATAAAGGTTGGTCCCGTTTCTAACCTTGGTCAAAGTCTTCTAATGTATTCCTATTCACTATAACCATTTCAGGTCTTGCATCGAATCTCCTTTAATTGTACATAGTTGATCAGGCTATGTTAAATTAAGTTTGAATGATGCAATTGCTGAACCAGTCATACCAAATGAGGAATACTAACCAAATGGTTATAGTCTAGGTCACTAATGCAATCCTAGTTCGCTATAACCTTAGGCTCTGATACCAATCTGTCACGCCCCCAAAACACATGGCATCGGAAGTATGAGGTGTCACGGGGGCGCCGACCAAATCAAATATCATCACACAAAGATTACAACAAACGACCTCTATATGAGACGTTTTAATAAAAAGTTACATTTCTTAAATAAAATGATTACAAACGTTATATCAAAACATTGGAGTTCGCATTAAAAGTGTAGAGATTTCTAATACGTAAATGTTGATACAAAATATCGTAATGCAATCTAATCTCTTGTTGTTTGTGAAAACATGCGACTCGAGCTAATGCTTTCCAAAAGCATCCTACTGCCTTGTTTCCTGTGGGTAGTCCTACTGCATCTGTGAACCTGAGAAATACATGCTAAAAGGTCAACATAAAGTTGGTGAGTTCATAGGTTTACGCAGTTAAAATCATAGTATGAACCACAAGATTTCATAGTTATCAAAGTAGCACGAATGCCAAAGTAAATTGTAGTATACTATTGCCATGAGCTCATAGTCCGAAGCTTAACCGTAGTTGTTTACCCCCAGTGAGTGTGTAACCAGTACACTCGGCTGTACGAAATATTATGCATCCGTATAGTGGTTAGAGCGACTAACCCGGATGGCGGATTGTCAGGTCCCGATAGATCTATCCATAATGTTCGCGCTTAGTATTAACGTACTATGATATTTGTTAGGGGCCATCGTAGTTTGGTTTAGTTACTCATGCAATCAGTATAAGAGTTTTCGTTACTTGCGTTCATATGTAAAACAGTTTATAAAATAGAGCATGTATTCTAACCCCAAAGTAAAAAGCAGTAAAAAATAGGGCTATGAAACTCACCTGAGTTAAGCAATTAACGAGCAAATAATCAAATAAGCAAGCAATGTGTGTATCCAACGTGCAACCTTCTAACGTCCTAAACGTATAAGGTTGTATGTAAGTAGATGTCTTAAAGACCATCTATGTAAGTGGAGGGTTAATGTCCACTTAAGTCAATAATGTAGGTGGAGGGTTAATGTCCACCTAAGACTAGTTCACTCAACTAGTATGTCCAAGTATATTTGTTCAAATATGTTTATCAAAAACAAGTATGACCCGTTGGTGAAAGTTTGTAATAATAATTCGTTTAGACATTATTATTAAGTTTGTTTCGTTATATATCGTGTGTTGGTTACAAATTATTTAGTTCGTAAAAACCTCAAACCGTAGGTCAAAGTTGGTCAACTCGCTGGACAAAGTTGGTCAAAGTTGGTCAAAGCTGGTCAAACCTAGTCAAAGATTGTCAAACATAGTCAAAGTTGGTCAAAGTTACCAACTAAGTCAACCCAACCCATTTGCTTATAAGTTTTGCCAAAAATAGTAAGTTTGTCATTTTTCGAAATCGAGCCCCGTTTTTGTTGACTTGGTCAAACCTTCTCGGTTTGACCCGAAACTTTTACCCGAACCTTATATGTGATTATGGACTATAAAAAGTTAGTTTTTCCATTTATAGCAAGCCCTCAAGTGTTGGTTTTTAAAGTGTTACTAAAAACAGTCCACTATCTCATTTTCCAGAAATGCTCTTGTTTGTCGAATTTTTAATAAATTGTATATTCTGAATTTACTCCCAAGAAAAATAGCAGTTATTCCCCCACATGTTACCTACTTCCAGTAAGTTTTCCATAAATTTTAGATTAGTCTAAATATTTATCAAAATTGCATGTGTCCTCTGAGGTCCAACAGTTGACCAATCTGGACACATGCATGAAGATTGAGTTTTTGGGAAAAATCTACAACTTTTCAAGAATAGGCTATCAGTACAACTTTTGTAGCTAACAAAATGTTTAAGATTTTGGCGGTGGTTTAAAGTTATTTGAAGTTGTGTATCTTAAGATATGGTCAAAACCCCATGAACAAAGTTTCTGACTTTTCAGTGCAGATTGTATATATATTTTTATATAAATTATTAAAAATAGTTTCTAGCTCAAAATGATATGAGGTTTGAGGGGTTTGAAAGCTAACATCTTGAACTTAAGTTTTGACTATGAAAACATCCATTTTCATGGAGAGATGATTTTTCTAAAAATCATGGAAATGAGTATAACTTTTTGGTCAGAAGGTTTTCTCACATATTTACTAGTTTTAAGTTTATGAAAAGGGGTTTCTAAGCCAAGATTTGTTATATACATGTTGAGTGAACTTAATAACATGTAAATAAGTATAAATGAGAGTAGAAATAGGTCCTTAAAATGATGTTTTGAAGAAAGGAGGACATAAGTGAGATGAGGAGCTCTTGAGGTCTTGAAATCTTGTCTTCCTTTTGTAAAAGCTTGAAGAAAATGGTGGTGCTTTAATGGTGGTTGAATGGTGTTTTTAGGTGGTTTTGGGGCTGGAGTATTTCCAGAAATTTGAGAGAGAAAAGATGGAAGAAAGAGTGTGAAATGAGAAGGTGTTAAATTTGTTGAATGAAAAATGCATGTAATTCAAGTGGTTAAGAGTGGAAATGGGCATGATTGCAATTTGCATGTCTTGGGATAGGGGGAAGGGCACATGGTCAGCCAAGGGGGGCCCATAGGGGCTGATGAATTGCTTTTAACTCAGTTTTCATACTGTGTTTATGTACTTTGGTCGTTTGCTCGTTATTTTTGTTAAACCGTTAAATCGCGTAGTGTTTTCTTTCGTCGTTTTAATTCACGATATGTTTGGGATTATTTTTCACTAAAGTATTATTAAAATACTTTATTTGAAGTTACCGAAATATTTATCGGGTTTCGTTTCGTTGTCGAATGTGATTCGCGCGTTTTTACCGTGTTTGAGACGTTTTAATTTAAAACGTCTAGGTTTTTCGAGTATTATTTTAACAAAATAATAAATAGTAATAAATAACTACTAAAATTAGATTAAAGTTATTTATAGAAATGTTTTCAACAACGTCGTATAGTTTGTCGGACTCCGTCCGGTTGTTTCGCGTAATTACAACTAATTACGTAAGCGTAATATAAAACAATTACGTAGGTGTATATTCACAATAATATACAAATAGTTACAAGTAATCACAAGTATTTAGCCTAATACTAAACTAAACACACGTAATTAGGGTTTCCAGGTAGGTTTATAGTTAACCTAAATCATCAGGTGTCACAAAGTGATGCCTTTTGGCTTAACCAACACACCGGCTATACTCATGGACCTTATGAATCGGGTGTGTAAACCCTACCTAGATAAGTTTGTCATAGTATTCATCGATGACATTTTGATCTACTCTCGCAACGAAACCGGACATGGCCAACACTTGAAACCCATCTTGGAATTACTCAGACACAAGGAGTTATATGCCAAGTTCTCCAAGTGTGAGTTCTGGATACGAATAGTACAGTTCCTAGGGCATGTCGTAGACATCCAAGGGATACATGTTGATCCAGCCAAGATCGAGGCCATTAAGTGCTGGAAAGCACCTACTACTCCAACCGAGGTACGATAATTCTTAGGTCACGTTGGGTATTACCGGCGATTCATTGAGAAGTTTTCCCGAATTGCTCAACCATTAACCTCCCTGACTCAGAAAGATAAGATATTCGACTAGACCGATAAACAAGAGTCAGCATTCCAACTTCTGAAACAGAAACTCTGTAGTGCACCATTCTGTCCTTACTCGAAGGCACCAATAACTTCATAGTTTATTGCGATGCCTCACCCCAAGGACTTGGTTGCGTGTTAATGCAATGTGATAAGGTCATCGCTTACGCCTCTCGGCAACTGAAAATCCACGAAAAGAACTACACTACTCATGACCTCGAACTAGGAGCCGTTATTTTCGCGCTTAAAATTTGGAGGCACTACCTATATGGTACCAAGTGCACTATCGTCACTGACCACAAAAGCCTTCAACATATCTTTGATCAGAAGGACCTAAACATGAGACAACATCATTGGGTCGAGTTACTTAGTGACTACGACTGCGAAATCCTATACCACCCGGGTAAGGCTAATGTTGTTGCCGATGCCCTAAGCCGAAAAGAACGAGTGAAACCCCTTCGAGTTCGAGCCCTCGGTTTAACCATCCACAATGATCTTATTTCTCAAATTCATTTCACTCAACTCGAAGCACTCAACGATAACAACATCAAAAATGAAGCCTTGCGAGGCATGGAAAAACAATTCAAAATCAAACCTAATGGAACCCGATACTTCTCCAACCGCATATAGTTACCAAACTTTGGAAACCTAAGAAATTTGGTGATGAATGAAGCTCACAAATCTCGATACTCTATACATCCTGGTTCCGACAAGATGTATCATGACATTAAACGACGGTATTGGTGGCCCAACATGAAAGCTGACATCGCCATCTATGTTAGCAAATGTTTAACCTGCGCCAAGGTTAAGGCCAAATACCAGAAACCCTCCGGGTTGCTACAACAACCCGAGATACCTCAATGGAAATGGGAAAACATAACCATGGACTTCATCACCAAACTACCGAAAATACCGAACGGTTGCGATGCCATTTGGGTGATCGTTGATCATCTCACGAAATATGCCCATTTCCTAGCTTTCATAGAAACCGACAAGATGGAGCATTTGGCTCGCATCTACATCAAAGAGGTTGTAGCACGACATGGCGTACCCATCTCAATCATCTCTGATAGAGATAGACGCTTCACCTCTCGATTCTGGCAAACACTTCAAAAAGCCCTCGGTACTCGCCTTGATTTGAGTACCGCTTATCATCCGCAAACTGATGGTCAAAGTGAATAGACTATTCAGACCCTAGAAGACATGCTACGAGCTTGCGTAGTTGACTTCAGAAACACTTGGGAAAACCACCTACCCCTGTGTGAGTTTTCCTACAACAACAGTTACCACGCCAGCATTGATACTGCACCGTTCGAGGCACTTTATGGGAGAAAGTGCCGATCACCCATTTGTTTGACCAAAATCGGTGATAGCCAACTCACTGGTCCTGAAATCATCCATGAAACAACCGAGAAAATCATGACCATTCAAAACAGGCTGAAAGCCGCACAAGATCGTCAGAAAAGCTATGCTGACGTGAGACACAGACCACTCGAGTTCCAGGTTGGGGATCGAGTACTCTTAAAAGTGTCACCTTGGAAAGGTGTCATTCGTTTTGGCAAATGCAGAAAACTAAACCCCAGGTACATCGGACCTTTTGAGATTCTTGAAAGAATTGGTCCGGTGGCATATCGACTGCAGCTACCACCACAACTCAGTAGCATGCACAACACATTCCACATTTCTAACCTGAAGAAATGTTTGTATGATGAGACACTTGTAATCCCGCTTGACGAAATCCACATTGATGAAAAACTCCATTTCGTCGAGGAACCTATTGAAATCACGGACCATGAGGTCAAACGCTTGAAACAGAGCCGTATTCCCATCGTTAAGGTCCGGTGGAATTCTAGGCGCGGTCCTGAATTCACTTGGGAATGGGAAGACCAAATGCGACTAAAACATCCACATCTATTCTTAGATGCCCAACAGACCACGACAACAAGATAATTTCGGGATGAAATTCTTCTAACAGGGGGAGAATGTGACACCCGACGATTTAGAGTTATTGTTAGACCTACTTGAAATTCTAAATTACTTGTATTTAGTTTGTTTTAGGCTAAATATTTGTAATTTCATGTGTATTTGAATACACAATTACGTGATTATGTGTTTAATGTAATTACGCAAAGCGATCAGATGGATTCCGACACAAAATACGACGTTGGTGAAAACATTACTATAAATAACAAAAATCTATTTTTAGAAGTTATTTACCAATATTTATTATTTTGTTAAAATAATACACGAAAAACCTAGGCGTTTCAGTTTAAAACGTCTCAAACGCAACGATAACGCGCGAATTTAATTCGGAAACCAAATAAACGTCAATAATTAATTTGACAACTCAAATTAAGTATTTTAAATAATACTTCAATGAAAATTTATCCAAATTATATCGTTAATTTAAACGACTCAAAATAATGTTAGGCGATTTAATGTTTAAACCCGAATGACGAACAAACAACCACAATACGTGAATACAGTGTAAGTTTAAAATTTAAAATACTCGAGCCCCTGTGGGGCCCCCCTGCCCCCCCATGTGGCACCACCCCTTCCCCCAATCACCTCTCATGCAAATGCAAGACTCATGATTTCATTTACAATAATACTTCTTTTCTTTTATTCTTTTTTTCTTTCATTTCCTTTAAACACACTCTCTCAAAAAACACACATTTCCTCTCAAGATTTCTGGAGATTTCCAGCCCCAAAACCCAATTTCAGTTTAAAACGTCTCAACGCAATGATAACGCGCGAATCTAGCTCATATTCATCATCTCCATCATCCTCTTGTTTCTCCTCATCATTTCTTGTAAGAATCTTCAAACCATCTACTAATTTTTCTTTCATATCACTGATTATGATGTTATATAGCTCCATCAAAAAGATTATGTTCAAAATAATTGTTAAAATACATTTTTATAATTTATTCATGAAAGATACATAATATATCTACAAAAACTCAGTTTAGTAAAAACGTCATATCTTGAGTTCTAGGAGGAGTTAGACGATGCATTTTTTTTAATACATTACTGAATTTACAAAATACAGCTACATGCAATCTAATCTCTTGATGTTTTGAAAACAATGAGACTCGAGCTAAGCTTTCTAAAAGCTTCCTACTGCGGCGGGTTACCTGAGAAATACATACTAAAAGGTCAACATAAAGTTGGTGAGTTCATAGGTTTGTTAAGTAATCAGTTGCTAATATGATCCACAAGATTTCACAAGTTTGCATCATTCAACAATGATAAGTAAAAGTATTGTTAGCCAACGACAAGTAAAAGTATTGCATATTGCAATGTAAGTATACCATTTGCATGAGTCTCATAGTTCGAGGTTAACGTTGTTTGACTCCGGTAAGTGTACTAATCCGATACACTTCTAATTCACAATTAATATTGCGTCCGTGGGTTGGCTAGCGCGACTAGCCCGGACGAGGTTTGTCAAACACTGATAGTACTATCCAATAATATTCACGCATATATTAACAAACTATGATAAGTAGAGGACTTTAGTGGATTATCATAAGGTCTCATGCAATCCGTACGAAAAGTTGTTGCCAGTACTTGTGATCATAAAGCAGTTTATAAAACAGTTGTATGTATTCTCACCCCAGTGAAAAACAGTAAAAAGGGGCTATGAAACTCACCAGAGTTAAGCAGGTAGCAAGCAATATCAAATATTAGCAAGTAGTGGGTGTTCTCGTTCCCGTGTGCAACCTCCTAACGCCCAAAACTTATGAGGTTGTATAAGTAGATGTCTCAAAAGAACATCTATAGCGATTGTATAAGTGGGGGGTTAATGTCCATTTAAGCCAATCGAGTACGAATGGTTTATGTCCACCTAAAGCTAGTTCATCAACTAGTATGTCCAAATAAGTTGTTCAAGTTCGTTTATCAAAAACGTGTATGACCCGTTGGTGAAAGTTTTTAATAATAATCTTAGACCGTTATTATTATGTGTTGTTTCATTGCATACTTTCCAAGTATATGTTTCGTGTGTTGTGTCGCATACAAGTATTGAAGTTGTGTGAGTTCAACACTTAGTGTGAAAACTAGTTTTGAAGTTTCTGTTTTAGGCATCACTTAGGGGTGACACTCTATGCGTCACTCAAGTAAGTGTCACTATAGGCGACACTTGGTTGGTTAGCGGCACTAGGTTAAGTGACGTTAAATGTGATTTTTAAATTGGCAGCGTCACTTGGGGTAAGTGTTGCTGTAGGCGACACTTGGTTCAGGCAGCACTGGATCAAGTGACACTAAATAAGCAGTTTGAATAATTGGGCGGCACTAAGGATAAGTGACGCAAGATTAGGCGTCACTTGGGTAAGTGTCGTTGGTTAGGCGACACTTGTGTCTGATTATGTAACACCTGCCTAATTAGGATGATTAATTATGCCTAATTAGGCGTAACTATCTGTGGTTAGTATGTAATAGGACTAATTACAGACCCAATTTGTGTGTATATATATACATATATATATATATATATATCCGTACGCGACTTGGTTTAAATAGTGCAATTTAACCGGAATGAGTCCGACACGAGTTAACTTGGACGTTGGTGACAAAACCTTTTAAAAATAATGTAGAATTATCCAAACAAACATTATTTGTATTAATATATTGAGGAAATACATTACACATATTCCGTATTTTTCTAAAACGCTCTAAACGCAACGAAAGCACACGAAACACGCCCGACAAAGGAAAATAAATCAAATCATATTGTTATGACCCATTATTAAGTATTTCGATAAAATACTTCATTTATAAATATTCCGGATATACTTTAACACATAACGCAAAATGACCTTTAGACGACTAACGAACGTAACGCAAATTTAAGAAACGAATCCACGAGCCTAAACCCGCAAACGGGTTAGCTCTAACCCGCGAACCGACCCAAGACCCCTTTTCCCTTTTCTTCCTTTCCCCTCCTACACTCACCTCATTTCACACACAAATTCCACCAAAAATCCTCTCATCTCTCTCTCTCTACCCATTTTCATACCTCTCTCTCTCTAAAAACTGAGGAAATCAGCAACACCACCACCATTTAATCGACCATCATTATCACAAGGAAGCAAGGAGTATCAAGATCTTCATCTTCATCTCCCCAATCTCTTCCATTTTCGATTTCTTGGTAAGAATACTTGAAAGCCCTTTTAAATTACTTGTAAAGCTATGATTTACATGCAAGAATGTCCACACAACAAGTTTATGTCCAAAATCCCACGGAAAACGCTTTAAAAATGGAAACCCATACAAAAATTCACAAACAGCTCGATCTACGAACTGAGATCCAACTCAGTTCGCAACCCGTATCTGCGAGTCGATATTTAGCGAGTCGAACTCGACTTGCGAGCTGAGGGTTTTGCGAATCGACCTGCGAACCGAACTGACCTGTGAACCAAATTGACCTGCGAATTGAATTGCGAGTTGACCTGCGAACTGACCTGCGAATCGAGTCCTGCGAACCGAACCTTACGCTGCGAACCAAACTCAGTTCGTATCCTACTGCCTTGCGAGCCGAACTCAGTTCGCACCGCGAACTCAGTTCGCAACACTTTTTAGTCCGCAGCCAGACTAGGTAAAAGTTTCCCGATTTTTAAATTGCAGATGCGACTTTTAATAAACGATGCGATATGGATGACAGAATTACAGATACATTTTCAAAGAAACAACATAACGAAATACAACACAATGATAATACGTAAAAATTATTATTACACCCCGTCACCAAGGGGCGCTAATTGATTACAAACGAACACTTGGACGTCTTCTAGTTGAGTGGACAACTAGCATGGGTGACCTTTCAGGACACCAACTTATTTACTTATGTACTTACAACCTTGTGCGTTCCGGATGTCAGGAGGTTGCAGGGTTCTGAGAACCGATACACGGACTTACGACCGCTTTACTTACTTGATTTCACCTACTCGCTAGGCTCAGGTGAGTCTTACAGCCCCATTTTACCGTTTTTATACTTTGGGGTGAGATACTTAGCAGCTGTTTTACGTATGAACACGATGTACTAAACTGATTTCATTGCTTCTTACATACAACGCATGAGTTACTGTTTATCCACTGAAAACCTCCTATCATAAGTTGTTAGTTATAGACATAAGCGCGAGTAGTAGTAGGATGGATCCATTCGGGAATGACAATCCCCGCCCGGGGTAGTAGCGCTACCACGAACTCTTCCGTAGAAACGGGCGTTTGATACTTGTTATATATGAGTGTTCGGATAGCACTCACAGGGGTACGTGATGCTGTACTTAACTGTACCATTCACATTACACTGTTAAGCTTCAACTTGTGAGCTCATGGCACTTGTGATGATTTACTGATTTACTTATTTTACTGATAGCAATACTGGTACATACTGTGGTTCATAATAACTATTTATTACTAAACCTGTAAGATTCACCAACCTTTTTGGTTGACCTTTTTAGCTTTGTATCTCAGGTACACAGACGGAGTAGGATTACCCCTGGACACTAGCTAGAGTCGCATGATTTCTACATTGCATATAACGGAGATTCTTAGCATTATCTTTTGTATATTATGATTATGTAATAGAATCTCCCGCTACACGCGTGGACTCTAGGGAACTACATTTTGTAACCAAAAACACTATGTTTTCAAACTCTGTATCTATGAATTGTAACTATTTTTAAAACGTTGCATATAGATGTCGTTCGCTTTATCTTTGTGCTGTTGATATTTAATTAGTAGCACCCCAAAGCTTGCTTCCGCTAAACATATAATTTGGGGGTGTTACAGATTGGTATCAGAGCCCGAGGTTATAGCGAACTAGGTTGCATTTAGTGGGCCTAGACTATGACCATTAGGTAGTATTCCCTATTAAGTATGATTAGGTTCAGTGACTACATGATATTGGTTTAATTAACATAGCCTGATCAACTATGTACAACTAAAAGAATATGATGTGAGACCTGAAAGGAATCATGACTGAACATGATACACTAGTTGACTCTGACCACGAGAAAAACCGGGACACAAAAATGTCTGTACTAGACACTCAATAGGCTATTATGTGATATATAGATATATACACCGGTTGATCTCTCTATGCATTCTAGACTATGCTATATGTACGAATGTAGGCCTCATTCTCTCTAACGCTTTGTCTCATAATGGCAAACACACCACCCAACTCGTCATGCTCTCATCTGCATGGGTCGCGAAACCCCAGGGTGGCTAGGAGGAACACCAGGTCGCCTCGAGCCGACCCATACCTCAATCACTCCACCTTGTCGGACTTAGCCACTAGGCTACACCAGCACGAGCAACAACTTAACACTATGGATATTGAACTCCAATAAACCAACGAAAACTGGAGACTCACATCACTCGAACATATCAATCAAGTCTCCGAAGATCACGAAAATACCGTCAACTGCATGGACACCCTTGACAACCGTCTGGGTGAAACCGTCAAAACTATGGAGGTTGTCCACAACCAAGTGATTGGCAACCGAAACGAAATCTCCGTCCTACAATCAAGGCTAAATCAGTGCGAGACACGTTTAAGGGAGACCGAGGATGCCCTCCGAATGGTTAGCAGACTTGCAGAATTTGTAGACCGTCTCACCGCACTGCTGCCGCAACTCAATTTACGCCAGGATTAGCTTAGGCTAAATTTGTACTTTATCATTCTTTCGTAGGACCTAGGTAATTCGACCGGATGTAACAATTCGCGGCACTTTTGTGAAAATCTCTAAGTCTGTAAACTTTTGAAAATCTCTAAGTCTGCCGCAACTCATAATAACTATTTATTACTAAACCTGTAAGATTCACCAACCTTTTTGGTTGACATTTTTAGCTTTGTATCTCAGGTACATAGACGGAGTAGGATTACCCCTGGACACTAGCTAGAGTCGCATGATTTCTACATTGCATATAACGGAGATTCTTAGCATTATCTTTTGTATATTATGATTATGTAATAGAATCTCCCGCTACACGCGTGGACTCTAGGGAACTACATTTTGTAACCGAAAACACTATGTTTTCAAACTCTGTATCTATGAATTGTAACTATTTTAAAACGTTGCATATAGATGTCGTTCGCTTTATCTTTGTGCTGTTGATATTTGATTAGTAGCACCCCAAAGCTTGTTTCCGCTAAACATATAATTTGGGGGTGTTACAGATTAGCTTTCCAATTTTTAATCCAAGCGTTCTAAGTGTCGTTTTTTCATTCGGGAAACTTTCTAAGTTTAGTTTTTGGTTCAAGTTACTAACTAAGTCACCCAAACCCATTTTTGTTACCATTTTCCAAATATAGCAAGTTTTTAGAAATCGAGCCGCTTTTGTTGACTTGGTCAAACTTACTCGGTTTGACCCGAAACTTTCCCAAAATCCTTAGATATGTTTAAAAGTCCAAAAATTAATTATTTCTATTTATAGCATGCCCAAAAGTGTTGGTTTGTAAAACACAAGTTAAAACTTCAAAATCTCATATTTTCGGTTTTGTCGGTTTGTTTCGCCATAGTTCTTACTAACTTCTGGTCCAAATCAAGTCTCACAAATTTTTACCAACTGATCTTTTATGTATCTAGTATCTAACATAAGTTTTCTAAGAATTTTAAGTCTCATCTTCATAGGGAAACAAATTGTACAACAAAGCCTAGCTCAGATTCTGTTTTCCTACAGACCAGTCCCACAAATCAGCTTATAGACAAAAATACGTATGGATCTGGTAAAAACGTAAAACATGAAAGTTGTAGATCTTTTAAATACTAATATACGAAAAAAAAATCATCGTCTAAATCCTCGTAGAACTCAAGATATGACGATTTTACTAAACTGAGTTTTTGTAGACAGATTATGTATCTTTTCTGAATAAATTATAAAAATGTATTTTAACAATTATTTTGGACATAATCTTGTTGGATGAGCTTTATAACATCTAAATCAGTAATATAAGAGTAAAATCCAGCAAATGGTTTATGGATTCTTACAAGAAATTGAAGAAAGAACAATAGGTGGTGATGAAGATGATGAAGGAGATGGTGTTCTTGAGCTTGTTCTTGATTTTCCTCTTGAATTGATGATGATGAAAGGTGATTTTGATGATGTTTGGGGCTGGTTTTTCTCCGGAAAATAGAGAGAAGATGTGGATGGATTATGGAGTTTGAAGTGAGAAAATGAAGGAAAGAGGAAAGTTGCATGAAATATGAGTGGTGTTGTAAGGGAATATCATCATGAGAATGCAAGAGAGATGAGAGGGTGAGATGGGAGGTGGTGGCCGGCCCATAGGGGCCCCACAAAGGTTATTTTGGTTATTTTTCTTGTTTCCCATTTTAATTGTTACGTTTCCCGTTCGTTTCGATGTTTATTAGTACGCAAAACGTTAATTATACGTGTTTAATCAACGATTTGAATTTCGATATTTTCACTTGGTATAAAAGATTTAAATATTTGGAAACATTATTAGAAATGTTCCGTTATGTTGTCGGCCTCGATTTGTGCATTCGTTTTACGGAGGTTTAATCGCGTAACGTTTTAAATAGACGTTTTTATTGAAGAATGTCACACCCCCAAATTCGTTAATTTTGGTTAGCGGAAGCATTTAGTTAAGTATGGGGGTAATGACACCAACAGTGTACATGCATACATATCAGAGCATATGATTACAACAGAACATAATATGTTAAGATGCCAAATGTAATAGTAACAAAGTTTACGATTCATCGAATCGTACAAGTGTAAAAGTTGTTAAGTTTACAAAAGTAGATTTCGTAAATATGACTAAAACAGGCGGTTCCATTTGTTTCGTGGGTCGCCTATGTTCCATTTGTGCAGGCGGTTCTTA
The DNA here is from genome assembly GCA_963422505.1 of Pseudognaphalium luteoalbum. NCBI lineage: Eukaryota > Viridiplantae > Streptophyta > Magnoliopsida > Asterales > Asteraceae > Pseudognaphalium > Pseudognaphalium luteoalbum. The sequence continues at coordinate 52,995,023 of OY730193.1, read as the reverse complement.
CGTGCGCAACTAATTCCCTGAAAAACATAGTAAAATTCAACAACGAGGTTGAGTGAATTCACAGGTTTTATGTTTGCAATATTTGAACCAAGTTTGAGTAGGCTTGTGGGCGTAAATGTCAAATAGTTTCATTTAGAATGCTTGTTCGAGTATAATCGTGGTGGGATGTTACCCAAAATACAGTTCACGTGTCGTAGGAAGCAGTATCCAATTAGTTTACTCAAGAAGTAGGGATTTAAAACGTTTACCCAAGACGTAGGGACTTTTCAAGTGCGTCCAAGAAGTAGGACCTAAATCGTTGCCCAAGAAGTAGGGACTTTCTATGTGCCCAAGACGTAGGGACTTGTATAAGTTGTGTCCAAGAAGTAGGACTAGCATCCAAGACGTAGGACCCATCTGCTCAAGAAGTAGAGCCCTCATCCAAGACGTAGGATGGCACCTTGCCCAAGAAGTAGGGACTTTCTGTTTGCCCAAGATGTAGGGACTTGTATAAATGTGCCCAAGAAGTAGGAACTTGCTGTGCGGGTGACCAAGACATAGGGACTTTCGGTGTGTGTGTGCCCAAGAAGTAAGGACTTTTCAGATGGTTATGAAAATGTTATTTCATAAAAGCCATTTTGTAAAAGCGTGTGTGGCTGGTCGTTCTCAAGTGTATTCCCAATTTAATTTTCGTATGAAATACCATTTCCTAAATAATAGTTATAATCGTTTGACTGCAGTCACAAATATTTAGCACAATGTATATCACAACATATACATAAAAGTTTTCTCACATAGCAAAAGCGTTGACAATGTTTTCCACCCCTGTTCAAAAGCAGTTAAAATAGTAAAAGTATGGGCTGTGAACTCACCTGTTGAGTTAAGTATGTTCGAGTGCTAGCAAAGCCTAAAGCCCGAGTCTAATCCAGAATCTTCTAACGCCCTATACGTATGAGATTTAATAAGTATGTGGATGTCTATGTCGACCATCTATGCTAGTGTCCACGCAACTAGATTATGTCCAAAGTTTTTGTTTGTCGTTTTAGTTTGTAGTTTTAGAAATGTATACGACTTGTTGGTATAAGTTTGTAATAATAATCTTTGAAAATATTTTTATATTCGTTTCATTGTGCTTCATAAAGTATGAAATTGTGTACGGGGATCCGGGGGCAGCGCCCCTGGTAGCGGGGTCCTAGGGGTGGTAGCCCCTGGTAGCGGGGTCCAAGGGGTGGTAACCCCTAGCGGGGTCCAAGGGGCAGAGCCCCTGGTTGGGGTCGAGCTGCCAAGTCAGCTTAGAAATTTTTTATTTCTACTACATTGCTTCATTAAAAATGCATCGAAAATTTAAAATTGGGGAAATTAACCAAGTCTGGATGCGGACCGAAATGGCGTTGCAAACTGAGTTCGCAGTGCGAGATGAGGTTGGACTTGCAAGGCAAATTAGGCTGCAAACCAAGTTAGGTTCGTAGAGCGGAGTTCGGCTCGCAAGTCAACTCGCGAGTGGGTTCGTTTTGCAGTTTCGGTTTGGTTCGCAGGTGTTTTCGGTTCGTGGTTTGGCTTCACGAGTCGAGGTCTCGGTTCGCCTCGCGGGACGAACTGAGATCTGGGATCTCAACTCGCACGACGGGCTGTTCGTACCTTAGGTTTTAAAAACGCATTTTTGAGTCATTTTTGGACATAATCAGTTGATGGGAACACTAATACATGATGTATTAAGTATTATAAACACGAAATATTAAAGAAAACATCGAAATCTAAGAGTTTACGAAAAATGTCGGAAACTCACGCGTGTCGGTTTTAAAATCCGAAAAGGTAGAAATGTAGCTTGTGGTACCAGAGAGAGTGCATTCACCCTCGTGATGCCTTTCGCACTTTCCGCATTTAGGCCTCTTGCCTAGGTATGGTTTCGGTTCTGTGTTGGCGATCGCGGCGTAGGCTCGGGTGTTTCCCACGTTCCTGTTCTGTTGACCCTGACGGTCATTACCCTCGTTGTTCCATTTGCGTTTATTGTTTCCAGATTCGCCCGCATCAGTGCGATTGGGTTCGTTCTTCCCTGACGCAGCTTTCAGAGTTCCGATTAGGACCGCGTCGTCAGTCAAGCTTTGAGCTAGATCCACTGCGCTCCTAAAAGTAGCCGGTTTGGAGGACATCACCATTCCTCTGATCTGTGGTGCCAATCCCTTAAGGTATCGTTTGACGCGTTCCTTCTCAGGAGTCACCATGTGGGGCACAAGACGTGCAAGCTCTTGGAATCTAGTTGTATAACCGGTAATGTCAGCGCCGGTCATTTGGATTTTCCATAGTTCAGTCTTGAGTTTCTGAACGTCATTGGGAGAGAAAAACTCTTCTATCATCATCTATCTCAAAGTTTCCTATGAGATGGAGTAAGCAGTTGTGCATCTGAGGATTTGGACCTGAGAGTTCCACCAAGTTAACGCCTTGTCGGCGAGAGTACATGTGGCGTATTTCACCATGTTGTTGGTAGCGCAGTCGCTGATATCGAAGACCGATTCCATTTTCTCGATCCAGTGAATTAGCCAATGGCCCCTTCAGTCCCAGTAAAGGTGCTCGGTTTGCAGGCCTGGAAAGTTTTGTAAGAACACCATTGCTGGGTATTCGCAGGTGTTTTGCTGTTGACGGGAGTGGTTTCATTGTTGTGCACCACATTATCACGTTTACGGCTTGCCTCATACTGGGCAATTGCTTCAGCCACACGTCATTCGATGATCTGTTTGGTGGTTTCAACGACAGGAGGTGTAGGCACTCGGCGACTATTTCGGGTCTTTCTTTATTTAGGCGGTATGACGACGTTCTGCGATAAGGGAATGCAAAAGTCAATGCCAATGAAAAGGATGCGAAGAATAAAGTAGGGACTTTCTATGTGCCCAAGACGTAGGGACTTGTATAAGTTGTGTCCAAGAAGTAGGACTGGCATCCAAGACGTAGGACCCATCTGCTCAAGAAGTAGAGCCCTCATCCAAGACGTAGGATGACACCTTGCCCAAGAAGTAGCGACTTTCTATTTGCCCATAACGTATGGACTTGTATAAATGTGCCCAAGAAGTAGGGACTTGCTGTGCGTGTGCCCAAGACGTAGGGACTTTCTGTGTGGGTGTCCAAGACGTAGGGACTTTCTATGTGTGTGTGCCCAAGAAGTAGGGACTCTTCAGATGTTTATGAAAATGTTGTTTCATAAAAGCCAGATTGTAAAAGCGTGCGTGGCAGGTCGTTCTCCAGTGTATTCCCAATTTAATTTTCGTATGAAATCCCATTTCATAAATAATAGTTATAATCGTTTGACCGCAGTCATAAATATTTAGCACAATGTATATCACAACAGTTATATAAAAGTTTGCTCACGTAGAAAAAGCGTTGACTATGTTTTCCACCCCTGTTCAAAAGCAGTTAAAACAGTAAAAGTAGGGGCTGTGAACTAACCTGTTGAGTTAAGTATGTTCGAGTGCTAGCAAAGCCTAAAGCCCGAGTCTAATCCAGAATCTCCTAACGCCCTATACGTATGAGATTTAATAAGTAGCTGGATGTCTATGTCGACCATCCATGCTAGTGTCCATGCAACTAGATTATGTCCAAAGTGTTTGTTTGTCGTTTGAGTTTGTAGTTTTAGAAATGTATACGACTTGTTGGTATCAGTTTGTAATAATAATCTTTGAAAGCATTTTTATATTCGTTTCATTGTGTTTCATAAAGTATGAAATTGAGTACGGGGGTCCGGGGGCAGCGCCCCTGGTAGCGGGGTCCAAGGTGTGGCAGCACCTGGTAGCGGGGTCCAAGGGGTGGCAACCCCTGGCGAGGTCCAAGGGGCAGAGCCCTTGGTTGGGGTCAAGTTGTCAAGTCAGCTTAGAAAATTTTTATTTCTAATACATTGCTTCATTAAAAACCCATCGAAAATTTAAAATCGGGGAAATTAACCAAGTCTGGCTGTGGACCGAAATGGTGTTTCGAATTGAGTTCGCGGTGCGAGATGAGGTTGGACTCGCAAGGCAAAGTAGGCTGCGAACCGAGTTGGGTTCGTAGAGCGGAGTTCGGCTCACAAGTCAACTCGCGAGTGGGTTCGTTTCGCAGTTTCGGTTCAGTTCGCAGGTGTTTTCGGTTCGTGGTTTGGCTTCGCGAGTCGAGGTCTCGGTTCGCCTCTTTGGACGAACTGAGATCTGGGATCTCAACTCGCACGACGGGCTGTTCGTCCCTTAGGTTTTAAAAATGCATTTTTGAGTCATTTTTGGACATAATCAGTTGATGGGAACACTAATACATGATGTATTAAGTATTAAAAACACGAAATATTAAAAAAAAACATCGAAATCTAAGAGTTTACGAAAAATGTCAGAAACTCACGCGTGTCGGTTTTAAAATCCGAAAAGGTAGAAATGTAGCTTGTGGTACCGTGAATGATTTATTCCAAAGAAGCTAGGTGATTCGTGTCGTATTTGTGGTAGTTTATGGTGATTTTGGGTGGTGGTTTTAGAGAGAGAGAGTGGGAATGAAAGAATGAGGTTGGTGGTGGGGGTGTAGGCCGGTTTTGGTCAACCAAAGGGGAGGGGAATTTTCGTCCCAATTTGTGATATTTAACCCGTGTTTGTTTACCCGACCGTTAAATATTAGTTTAATTTTAAATTGGTAAACTTTAAATACATTTTTAGAATATATTTTAGTTGAGATATCTTTATAAAAGTAATTTAACTAAGTTGCAAAATTATAACTTTGTTTTGTTACAGAAATGTCTCGAATTTGTTTCAGTTTACGAAATACTTGTTAAATGTTATCAAAATAATATTTAATAGACGTTAATGTTAACTAATAATTTCATATTATTAATTAATTTTATTCACCAACAGTCGTAATTATTTGTCATGTTTGTTCCAATTATTTTGTACGTAATTACAAATAAGTAATACTACGCGTATTAACTAGTTGGGCTTTGCTAGACTTACCTCTAAAATGTGTTGTGAATTCACTCTAAGTTAGGGAATTAGCCTAAAAATGCATGAAATTAACGTTTATAATTATGTTGAAATTGCGGGGTGTTACAACGAATCATTAGAAGATGTTTTTTTATGATAATTCCATACAAAATAATATATTATAAATTATAAAAATATATTTCGACGCCCGTTCGATTGTCAGGCGCGGTTCGCGCGTTTTCATTGTGTTTTCGTTACTTAATACGATATTAATGATTCGTTAAATATTTTCACCATAATATTTGTAAGTTTTTGAGTTTATTAAGTAATTTCATATTATTCAATATTTTGTTCACCAACATCCATATTTATACTGTGTCGGACTCCGTCTAGTAGTTTCGCACAATTTCACCAAATTGCGTAAGCGTAATTACACTAATTACGTAAGCGTAATATAAATCAATTACGGGAGTGTATATTCACATAAATATACAAATAGTTACAAGTAATTACAAGTATTTAGCCTAATACTAAACTAAACACACGTAATTAGGGTTTCTAGCAGGTTAATCAGTAACCCTAAATCGTCGGGTGTCACATTCTCTCCTGTTAGGAGAATTTCGTCCCGAAATTAGTTTGTTGTCGCAGTCTGTGGGGTATCTAAGAATAGATGTGGATGTTTCAATCGCATTTGGTCTTCCCGTTCCTAAGTGAATTCAGGACCGTGCCTAGAATTCCACCGGACTCTCACGATGGGAATACAACTATGTTTCAAGCGTTTGACCTCACAGTCCATGATTTCAATAGGTTCCTCGATGAAACGGAGTTTGTCATCAATGTGGATTTCGTCAAGCGGGATCACAAGTGTCTCATCAGACAGACATTTCTTCAGGTTAGAAATGTGGAATGTGTTGTGCATGCTACTAAGTTGTGGTGGTAGCTGCAATCGATATGTCACCGGACCCATTCTTTCAAGAATCTCAAAAGGTCCGATGTACCTGGGGTTTAGTTTGACACGTTTTCCAAAACGAATGACACCCTTCCAAGGTGATACTTTTAAGAGTACTTGATCCCCAACCTGGAACTCAAGTGGTTTGTGTCTCACGTCGGCATAGCTTTTCTGATGATCACGTGCGGCTTTCAGCCGGTTTTGAGTGGTCACGATTTTCTCGGTTGTTTCATGGATGATTTCAGGACCAGTGAGTTGGCTATCGCCGATTTCGGTCCAAAAAATGGGTGATCGGCACTTTCTCCCATAAAGTGCCTCGAACGGTGCAACATCAATGCTAGTGTGATAACTGTTGTTGTCAGAAAACTCACACAGGGGTAGGGGGTTTTCCCAAGTGTTTCCGAAGTCAAATACGCAAGCTCGTAGCATGTCTTCTAGGGTCTAAATGGTCCATTCACTCTGACCATCGGTTTGCGGATGATAAGCAGTACTCAAATCAAGGCGAGTACCGAGGGCTTTTTGAAGTGTTTTCCAGAATCAGGAGGTGAAGCGGCTATCTCTATTAGAGATGATTACGATGGGTACGCCATGTCGTGCTACGACCTCTTTGATGTAGATTCGAGCCAAACGCTCCATCTTGTCGGTTTCTTTGATAGCTAGGAAATGGGCAAATTTCGTGAGACGATCAACGATCACCCAAATGGTATCGCAATCGCTCGGTGCTTTCGGTAGTTTCGTGATAAAGTCCATGGTTATGTTTTTCCATTTCCATTGAGGTATTTCGGGCTGTTGCAGCAACCCAGAGGGTTTCTGGTATTCGGCTTTAACCTTGGTGCAGGTTAAACATTTGCTAACATATGTGGCGATGTCAGCTTTCATGTTGGGCCACCAATAAAATTGTTTGATGTCATGATACATCTTGTCAGAACCAGGATGTATGGAGTATCGAGATTTATGAGCTTCATGCATCACCAAATCTCGTAGGTTTCCATAGTTTGGTAACCATAACCGGTTAGAGAAATATCAGGTTCCGTCGGGTTTGATTTCCAATTGTTTTTCCATGCCTCGCAAGGCCTCGTTTTTGATGTTTTCATTTTTGAGTTCTTCGAGTTGAGTGGTGTGGATTTGAGTGATGAGATCTTTGTGAATGGTTAAACCAAGTGCTCGAACACGAAGGGGTTTTGAACGTTCTTTCCGGTTGAGGGCATCAGCAACAACGTTTGCTTTTCCTGGATGGTATTTGATTTCGCAGTCGTAATCGGGAAGTAACTCGACTCAACGACGTTGTCTCATGTTTAGATCTTTTTGATCAAAAATGTGTTGGAGACTTTTGTGATCGGTAAAGATGGTGTACTTAGTGCCATAAAGGTAATGTCTCCAGATTTTGTGAGCAAATATGACAGCCCCGAGTCCAAGGTCATGAGTGGTATAATTCTTTTCGTGGATTTTGAGCTGTCGAGAGGCATAAGCGATGACCTTATCACATTGCATTAACACACAACCAAGTCCTTGGGCTGAGGCGTCACAGTAAACTACGAAATCATTAGTGCCTTCGGGTAAGGACATGATTGGTGTACTGCAGAGTTTCTATTTCAGAAGTTGGAAGGCTGCATCTTGTTTGTCGGTCCAGTCAAATTTCTTATCTTTCTGAGTCAGGGAGGTTAATGGTTGAGCAATTCGGGAAAAGTTCTCAATGAATCACCGGTAATACCCGGTGAGACTTAAGAATTGTCGGATCTCAGTTGGTGTAGTTGGTGCTTTCCAGCACTTGATGGCCTCAAGTTTGGCTGAATCAACATGTATCCCTTGGCTGTCCACGACATGCCCTAGGAATTGTACTGTTCGCATCCAAAACTCATACTTGGAGAACTTGGCGTATAACTTCTCGTGTCTGAGTAATTCCAAAATAGTTTTCAGGTATTGGCCATGTTCAGTTTCGTTGCGAGAGTAGATCAAGATATCATCGATGAACACGATGACAAACTTATCTAGATAGGGTTTGCACACCCATTTCATAAGGTCCATGAATACAGCTGGTGCATTGGTTAAGCCAAAAGGCATCACTTGGAATTCGTAATGCCCATAGCGGGTACGGAATGCAGTTTTCTGGATATCGGCATCTCGAACGCGAAGTTGGTGATAACCAGACCAAAGGTCGATCTTTGAGTAAAAGCTCGAACCTTGAAGTTGGTCAAATAGGTCATCGATTCTAGGAAGTGGTATCAGTTTTCTATGGTAAGTTTGTTGAGTTCACGGTCTACCGGTCTCCCCTTGTTAGATCAAAGTTCCTGCGGTAATGAAGGGAATACGAACGATTTTCTAGGAACAAACTATTTCAGCACTGTGTTTGGACAATCAGACCATGCTTATGATGATTTCAAGGTTTCTGATTTTGACGAGTATGAGATCTATGGGGAAATGTTCGCTTGCGATGGTGTAGAATCAGTCGATAAACTTCTATGACAATAGTTTGTTTAGAACTATGAAGTACGTTTAAAACTTGAGTTAATCAAAATATGTTGGAAAAATCTGGTCGTCAATAAGTCGTTGAAAATTTCTATCTAGCCAAATTAATTGAACATTAAAAAGTTGTAAATAGTTCAGGGTAGTTGTTTGGTGAACATTCTTTGAAAACTTGTATTGGTAGAAATCTGTTGTGAGTATCCCTCACAATACTAATCTAGTGATGTTCGGAACAGACAAAATCGTGAATTAAGTTATGAGTAAATCGTTTGACAAACGTGTCGAAATAGTGACCAAACATGATCAAGCAGTAAGTCTCATGTTTGAAAGGATTGTTGACATACAAGTCAAAGAATGATCAATCATGATCAAGTAAAGAGTTAAGTGGATCGTTGAAATTCATGCAATTGTTCTAATGGTTACTTCCATTATGTAAGTGTTGTGGTTGACAAGGTTCACCTGCGGACCCTTGCATGACAACAGGTTCTAGTGGTTGGAGTATCAGTATCAGTAGTAGTAGTATCAGCAGTAGTAGTATCAGCAGTAGTAGTATTAGCAGTAGTAGTAGTAGTAGTAGTAGTAGTAGTAGTAGTAGTAGTAGTAGTAGTAGTAGTAGTAGTAGTAGTAGTAGTAGTAGCAGTAGTAGCAGTAGTAGTAGCAGTAGTAGTAGTAGCAGTAGTAGTAGTAGTAGTAGTAGTAGTAGTAGTAGTAGTAGTAGTAGTAGTAGTAGTAGTAGTAGTAGCAGTAGTAGTAGCAGCAGTAGTAGCAGTAGTAGCAGCAGTAGTAGCAGTAGTAGCAGTAGTAGCAGTAGTAGCAGTAGTAGCAGTAGTAGCAGTAGTAGTAGTAGTAGTAGGAGTAGTAGTAGTAGTAGTAGTAGTAGTAGTAGCAGCAGCAGCAGCAGTAGTATGAACAAGATATACTATAGTTTGAGGAAATTCTAGCGTTTCCCCTAGTTATTTGTAACGTATGAGATCTATAGATCTACGATGTGAGTGGGAAGGGAGAGTGTGAAGTGACGGAAGTAGGTGTAGTTTGTCAAAATGATGAAGTATCGTATTGTTCAAGTTTTATACGTGTTCCCGAGTGATTTGGTTGCGAGCGGAAAGAAGAGGGTGAAGTAGGTGTCACTTGTTTGGGTGGCGAATCCTCATGTGGATTTTCTTCAAGTGAGTCTTATTCGATTATCTCGTTGACCGATTCGGTTGGGCGAGCAGGTACCGTGGAAATCTCCACAGTAGTAAGTAAGGTCTATGTTTCGTTTTCGATGTTAGGTGACGTATTTGTGGGAGTGGTTGCCATTTTCTGTGGCAAGAAGTTTAGTATACGAGAAGTTAATGTTATATATATAGAAATATAATAACCTAGCACATAAGCACGTATAAGGTTGGTCCCGTTTCTATCCTTGGTCTAAGTCTTCTAATTCATTCCCATTCACTATAACCATTTCAGGTCTTGCATAAATTCTCCTCTAATTGTACATAGTTGATCAGGCTATGTCAAATTAAATTTAAATGATGCAATCGCTGAACCAGTCATACCGAACAAGGAATACTAACCTAATGGTTATAGTCTAGGTCACTAATGCAATCCTAGTTCGCTATAACCTTTGGCTCTGATACCAATCTGTTGCACCCCCAAAACACGTGGCAGCGGAAGTAGGAGGTGTCATGGTGGCGCTGACCAAATTAAATATCACAACACAAAAATTAAAGCAAACGACCTCTATATGAGACATTTGAAAAATAGTTACATTACAATAATCAAATGATTATAAAATATATCTGGAGTTCGCATAAACCGTTTAGAGATTTCTATTACATTACTGAATTTACAAAATACAGCTACATGCAATCTAATCTCTTGATGTTTTGAAAACAATGCGACTTGAGCTAAGCTTTCCAAAAGCTTCCTACTGCAGCGGGTTACCTGAGAAATACATACTAAAAGGTCAACATAAAGTTGGTGAGTTCATAGGTTTGTTATGAAATCAGTTGCTAATATGATCTACAAGATTTCACAAGTTTGCATCATTCAACAATGATAAGTAAAAGTATCGTTAGCCAACGACAAGTAAAAGTATTGCATATTGCAATATAAGTATACCATTTGCATGAGTCTCATAGTTCGAGCTTAACGTTGTTTGCCTCCGGTAAGTGTACTAATCCGATACACTTCTAATTCACAAATAATATTGCGCCCGTGGGTTGGCTAGCGCGACTAGCCCGGACGAGGTTTGTCAAACCCTGATAGTACTATCCAATAATATTCACGCATATATTAACAAACTATGATAAGTAGAGGACTTTATTAGATTATCATAAGGTCTCATGCAATCTATACGAAAAGTTGTTGCCAGTACTTGTGATCATAAAGCAGTTTATAAAACAGTTGTATGTATTCTCACCCCAGTGAAAAACAATAAAAAGGGGCTATAAAACTCACCAGAGTTAAGCAGGTAGCAAGCAATATCAAATATTAGCAAGTAGTGGGTGTTCTCGTTCCCGTGTGCAACCTCCTAACGCCCTAAACGTATGAGGTTGTATAAGTAGATGTCTCAAAAGACCATCTATAGCGATTGTATAAGTGGGGGGGGTTAATGTCCACTTAAGCCAATCGAGTAGGTGGGGGGTTTATGTCCACCTAAAGCTAGTTCATCAACTATTATGTCCAAATAAGCTGTTCAAGTTCGTTTATCAAAAACGTGTACGGCCCGTTGGTGAAAGTTTGTAATAATAATCTTAAACCGTTATTATTATGTGTTGTTTCATTGTATATTTTCCAAGTATATGTTTCGTGTGTTGTGTCGCATACAAGTATTGAAGTTGTGTGAGTTCAACACTTAGTGTGAAAGCTGGTTTTGAAGTTTCTATTTTAGGCGTCACTTAGGGGCGACACTTGGTTGGTTAACAGAACTAGGTTAAGTGACGTTAAATGTGATTTTTAAATTGGCAGCGTCACTTGGGGTAAGTGTCGCTGTAGGCGACACTTGGTTCAGGCGGCACTGGGTCAAGTGACGCTAAATAAGCAGTTTGAATAATTGGGCGGCACTAAGGATAAGTGACGCAAGATTAGGCGTCACTTGGGTAAGTGACACTGGTTAGGCGACACTTGTGTCTGATTAGCTTTCCAATTTTTAATCCAAGCGTTCTAAGTGTCGGTTTTTCATTCGGGAAACTTTCTAAGTTTAGTTTTTGGTTCAAGTTACTAACTAAGTCACCCAAACCCATTTTTGTTACCATTTTCCAAATATAGCAAGTTTTTAGAAATCGAGCCTCTTTTGTTGACTTTGTCAAACTTACTCGGTTTGACCCGAAACTTCCCAAAATCCTTAGAAATGTTTAATAGTCCCAAAAATTCATTATTTCTATTTCTAAAATGCCCAAAAGTGTTGGTTTGTAAAACACAAGTTTAAACTTCAAAATCTCATATTTTCGGTTTTGTCGATTTGTTTTGCCATAGTTCTTACTAACTTCTGGTCCAAATCAAGTCTCACAAATTTTTACCAACTGATCTTTTATGTATCTAGTATCTAACATAAGTTTTCTAAGAATTTTAAGTCTCATCTTCATAGGGAAACAAAATGTACAACAAAGCCTAGCTCAGATTCTGTTTTCCGACAGACCAGTCCCACAAATCATCTTATAGACAAAAATACGTATGGATCTGGTAAAAACGTAAAACATGAAAGTTGTAGATCTTTTAAATACTCAAATTTGAAACAACAATGCATCGTCTAACTCCTCGTAGAACTCAAGATATGACGATTTTACTAAATTGAGTTTTTGTAGACAGATTATTTATCTTTTGTGAATAAATTGTAAAAATGTATTTTAACAATTATTTTGGACTTAATCTTGTTGGATGGGCTTTATAACATTTAAATCAGTAATATAAGAGTAAAATCCGGCAAATGGTTTAAGGATTCTTACAAGAAATTGAAGAAAGAACGAGAGGTGGTGATGAAGATGATGAAGGAGATGGTGTTCTTGAGCGTGTTCTTGATCTTTCTCTTGAATTGATGATGATGAAAAGTGATTTTGATGATGTTTGCGGCTGGTTTTTCTCCAGAAAATAGAGAGAAGATGTGGATGGATTATGGAGTGTGAAGTGAGAAAATGAAGGAAAGAGGAAAGTTGCATGAAATATGAGTGGTGTTGTAAGGGAATATCATCATGAGAAAGCAAGAGAGATGAGAGGGTTAGATGGGAGGTGGTGGCCAGCCTATAGGGGCCCCACAAATGGTATTTTGGTCATTTTTCTTGTTTCCCATTTTAATTGTTACGTTTCCCGTTCGTTTTGACGTTTATTTGTACGCAAAACGTTAATTGTACGTGTTTAATCAACGATTTGAATTTCGATATTTTCACTTGATATAAAAGTTTTAAATATTTGAAAACATTATTAGAAATGTTCCGTTACGTTGTCGGCCTCGATTTACGCATTCGTTTTATGGGGGTTTGATCGCGTAACGTTTTAAATAGACGTTTTTATTGACGAATCATTAGACGATGTTCTTTTTATGATAATTCCATACAAAATAATATATTTTAAATTATAAAAATATATTTTGATTTCCGTTCGATTGTCGGGCACGGTTCGCGCGTTTTCATTGCGTTTTCGTTACTTAATACGATATTAATGATTCGTTAAATAATTTCACCATAATATTTGTAAGTTTTCGAGTTTATTAAATAACTTCATATTATTCAATATTATTTTCACCAATGTCCGTATTTATACTGTGTCGGACTCCGTCCGGTTGTTTCGCAAAATTTCACCAAATTGCGTAAGCGTAATTACACTAATTACGTAAGCATAATATAAATCAGTTACGGGAGTGTATATTCACATAAATATATAAATAGTTACAAGTAATTACAAGTATTTAGCCTAATACTAAACTAAACACACGTAATTAGGGTTTCTAGCAGGTTAATCAGTAACCCTAAATCGTCGGGTGTCACTAACTAGCTTTAGGTGGATATAAACCCCCCACCTACCCGATTGGCTTAAGTGGAAATTAACCCCCACTTATACAATCGCTATAAATGGTCTATTGAGACATCTACTTATACCACCTCATACGTTTAGGGCGTTAGGAGGTTACACACGGGAAAGAGAACACCCACTACTTGCTAATATTTGATATTGCTCGCTACCTGCTTAACTCTGGTGAGTTTCATAGCCCCTTTTTACTGTTTTTCAACTGGGGTGAGAATACATACAACTGTTTTATATAAACTGCTTTTATGACCACAAGTACTGGCAATAACTTTTCGTACGAATTGCATGAGACCTTATGATAATCCACTAAAGCCCTCTACCCATCATAGTTCGTTAATATATGCGTGAATATTATTGGATAGTACTATCAGGGTTTGACAAACCTCGTCCGGGCTGGTCGCGCTAGCCAACCCACGGGCGCAATATTATTTGTGAGTTAGAAGTGTATCGGATTAGTACACTTACCGGAGGCAAACAACGTTAAGCTCGAACTATGAGACTCATGCAAATGGTATACTTATATTGCAATATGCAATACTTTTACTTGTCGTTGGCTAACGATACTTTTACTTATCATTGATGAATAATGCAAAATTGTGAAATCTTGTGGATCATATTAGCAACTGATTACTAAACAAACCTATGAACTCACCAACTTTATGTTGACCTTTTGGTATGTATTTCTCAGGTAACCCGCCGCAGTAGGAAGCTTTTGGAAAGCTTAGCTCAAGTCGCATTGTTTTCAAAACATCAAGAGATTAGATTACATGCAAGTCCCTTTGTAGACAAACACGTGTCTGACGACAACCAACTATGTGATGAACCAACGACATTCCCATACCTACTTCGTTTAAACGAAGATATGTGTACGTCCTTTCTCTAAAACTTAACTTTTCGATCTTATTCAACACTAATGAGTGTAGCTCATTACTTCATTTCACTCCCATCGACTTGGACGTCAAGTGCATCGTAGGGTTGGCTAACTGGTTTGAGCCAACAGACAACCCTGGATTTGCAAAAGAAACTTTTCCCACATAGGCTTTTTATATTGCGATCTATGTTCTCCAATACTCAATAACGACTTTTACTTCAAAACACCTACGGGACTTCTAACGATTTACGTATGTGAAATACGTTTCTGACAACTTATATTAAAGGAATATTGGGGTCGGTTATGTGATGAGCCGACCTAACTTTCTTAAAGTGTATGAGAGAACTACATCAACCACGAATTTGGACTTAAAGAGCCGTAGTATTTGCCCTATGGATTTGGAGATACTACCATAAGGTAGGAAGTGTACAATGTTATTCGGTTATAAGAACCGCTAACCATATTCGATCAGAAGGATCTGAATATTAGACAATGCCAATGGGTCGAACTACTCAGTGAATTACGATTACGAGTTCTCATACAACAACTATCTCACCAGCATTAAGGCTGCACCATTCGAGTCACATTATGGAAGAAAGTGTCGATCACCCATTTGCTGGACCGAGGTCAACGATAACCAACTCACTGGTCCTGAAATCATTCGCAAAACAACCAAGAAAATCGTAAGCATTCAAAACCGGCTGAAAGCTGCACGTGATGGTTAGAAGAGTTACGCTGACGTGAGACGCAAACCCCTCGAATTCCAAGTCGGGGACAAAGTACTTCTCAAGGTGTCACCTTGAAAAGGTGTCATCCGTTTTAGTAAACGCGGTAAACTGAACCCTAGATACATCGGACCCCTCGAAGATCTTGAAAGAATTGGTCCGGTGGCATATCGACTGCAGCTACCACCACAACTGAGTAGCGTGCACAACACTTTCCACATTTCTAACCTTAAGAAATGCCTGTTTGATGAGACCCTTGTTATCTCGATCGACGAAATCCACATAGATGACAAACTTCATTTCATCGAGGAACCGATTGAAATCATGGACCATGAGGTCAAACGCTTAAAATAGAGTCGTATTCCCATCGTTAAAGTCCGGTGGAATTCCAAGCGCGGTCCTGAATTCACTTGGGAACGGGAAGACCAAATGCGACTGAAACACACACATCTATTCTTAGATGCCCAACAAACCACGACAACAAGCTAATTTCGAGATGAAATTCTTCTAACAAGGGGAGAATGTGACACCCTGCGATTTAGGTTAACTGTTAAACCTAACTGAAACCCTAATTACGTGTATTTAGATGTGATTTAGGCTAAGTACTTGTAATGGCTTGTAACTATTTGTATATTTATGTGAATATACACTTTCGTAATTGTTTAAATTACGCCTACGTAATTAGTTGTAATTACGCGAAACAACCGGACGGAGTCCGACTATTTATACGACGTTGGCGAAAATACTTTATAAATAACGTGAACCTATTTTATAAATTAAATAGTAGTTATTTACCCCATATTATTATTTCGTATAATAATACAAGAAAAACCTAGACGTTTTGTTTAAAACGTAACAAACACGGTAAAAATGCGTGAATCGAATTCGGCAACCAAACGAAAGTCAATAAATATTTTCACAACCCAAAATGAAGTATTCTAATAAACTTCAACTGAAAAATAACTCAATTATATCTTTAGTTAAAAACGACTCGAATAAACATTTAGCGATTAAACGAATAACGAAAATAACGTGTAAACAACCAAAATACGTAACACAATTTGGGAATTAAAATTGAAACTCTCCACCCACCATATGGGGGCCCCAAGTCCAGCCACCTCCTCCCTTCCCCAATAGGCATACATGCAGTTTTCTTGATTACTTACACCCACCAAACCACATGCAAGCACTCATTTATCACCATCCACTTTCTCTCTAATTCTCTACCTTCTCTCTAGACTCTCACTCTATCACTTACTTTCTGGAAAATCAGCCACCATTCCCACCACCACGTCACCACCATAAGCCACCACTTAAATACTACGCTATTCTTCAAGATTTTTACAAGAAAAGGAAGCTCTCAAGAACCTCATTACAAATCTGCCATTCTTTCATCTATAACACCATTGTAAGAATGATTCTCACTTTTAAATACTCTCAATAACATGTATTATAGTTCACTCAAGTATTATGATCATAAACAAACTTAAAACCCAACTTTTCTTAACTTAAAACTCATAAATATGTGAGAAAACTTTCTGACCAGAAAGTTGTGCTCAATTCCACGATTTTTAGAAAACTCATCTCTCCATGAAAATGGACGTTTTTATAGTCAAAACTTAAGTTCAAGATGTTAGCTTTCAAACCCCACAAGCCTCATATTTTTCTGATCTCATTTACTATTTTTAATAATTTATATAAAAACACATATATAATATGCTCTGAAAAGTTAGAAACTTTGTTCATATGGTTTTGACCATATCTTGAGTTACACAACTCCAAATGACCTGAAACTACCGCCCAAATTTCACACATTCCAATGGCTACAACTTTCATGATGACAACTTTTACTGGTTCGTTGTAGATTTTTCCCAGAAATGTAACCTTCATGCATATCTCCAGATTGGTCAACTGTTGGACCTCAGAGGACACATGTAATTTTTATAAATACTTAGACTTCTCTAAAATTCATGGGAAAATTTCTGGAAGTAGAAAACTTATGGAGGAACAACTGATATTTGTCTTGGGAATTAGTTCGGAATATAAATGTTTATAAAAATTCAACTAAGTGATGCATTTTCTAGAAAATTATAAAAGTGGACTGATTATATTAACTTATGAAAACTGACACCTTCCGAACATGCAATAAGTGTTAAAACTAACTTTTATGGACTTTTAAACAAATATAAGGTTTGGATAAAAGTTTTGGGTCAAACCGAGTAGGTTTGACTAAGTCAACAAAAATGGAGCTCGATTTCTAAAAACCGACAAACTTACTATTTTTGGAAAATGGTAACAAAAATGGGTTTGGGACGTTAGAAGGTCTTTCGAAACATCTACTTACCCAACCTTATACGTTTAGGACGTTAGAAGGTTGCGCTTTGGACTTTGCTTACTATTTGATTATTGCTTGCTACCTGCTTAACTCTGGTGAGTTTCATAGCCCATTTTTTTACTGTTTTTCAACCGGGGTGAGAATACATACAACTGATTATATAAACTACTTTTATGACCACAAGTACTGGCAACACTTTTCGTACGGATTGCATGAGATCTTATGATAATACACTAAAGCCCTCTACCCATCATAGTTCGTTATTATATACGTGAATATTATTGGATAGTTGTAACACCGCCAAAATTCGTTGATTTAGTTTAGCGGAAGAATTTAGTTAAGTATGGGGAGTGCCACAATATACAGTACATGCATACGTATCAGAGCATATGATTACAACCGAACAAATATATTAAGATGCCAAAGTATTAGTTACAAAGTTTACGATTTCTCGAATCGTACAAGTTAAAAGTATTAAGTTTACAAAAGTAGATTTCGTAAATATCACTAAAATCACTTTAGTTATACAAAAGAAATCCAGTTGTCAAAAGTTAGCATCCTATTCCTTCGTGGGTCGCCTATGTTCCATGTGTGCAGGTCGTCTTACATGCAGCTAATTCCCTGAAAAACATAGTAAAAGTCAACAACGAGGTTGAGTAAATTCACAGGTTTTATGTTTGCAATAGTTGAATCAAGTTTGTAAGCACAGTTGTTAAACCAATACGTTCACAAATAGTTATTGCCATAATAGTCAAGTAATCGTTTTGTGGAATGTTATCCAAGTATAGTTCAGTTGGGATGTCACCCAAAATACAGTTTGCGAGGGATGTTACCCAAAATACTGTTTACGTGGGATGTTACCCAAAACACAGTTTGCAAAACGTTGCTGGTCATTCTCCAGCGTTTACAAAACAGTATCGGTCGTTCTCCAGTCTAAATGCGAACGGGTCGTTCTCCCGTCCAACTCAGCCAGTCGTTCTCTGGCAATACATACTGCTGGTCGTTCTCCAGCGAAACACAGTACCAGTCGTTCTCCGGTCAAAAGACGCATGGGTCGTTCTCCCATCCAAATACGCACGGGTCGTTCTCCCGTCCACTTGGCCAGTCGTTCTCTGGCACTAAAATACATTGCTGGTCGTTCTCCAGCGTTCTCATAAAAAGTACCGGTCGTTCTCCGGCCAAATACGCATGGGTTGTTCTCCCGTTCAAACAAGACAGTTTATCAATTAGTTTACCACATTTGTTTTAGTTTATGGTATGAAAATGTTATCTCATAAACATCAGTTCGCACAATCGTTCAACAGTTCAAAGTACTCTAATCGTTCGAGTAAACACGTATACAATCATGTAGTAAAAGCAGTTATGGCAATTAATAAAGCAGTTGACTATGTTTTCCACCCCTGTTCAAAAGCTGTTAAAACAGTAAAAGTAGGGGCTGTGAACTCACCTATTGAGTCAAGTATGTTCGAGTGCTAGCAAAGCCTAAAGCTCAAGAAGTCTAGTCGAAATCTACTAACACCCTAAACGTATGAGATTTAATAAGTACGTGGAGGTCTAAGTTTAACCATCCATGCTAGTGTTCGTACAACCAAGTTATGTCCAATTGTTTGCTCGATGTTCATGTTTGAAGTTTTGAAAATGTATACGACTCGTTGGTAATAATAATCTCTGAAAGTATTATCATATTGTTTGATTGTGTTTCATAAAGTATGAAATTGTGTATGGGGGTCCGGGGGCAGCGCCCCTGGTAGCGGGGTCCAAGGGGCAGAGCCCCTGGCTGGGGTCGAGCTGCCAGGTCAACTTGGAAAATTTTTATTTCTACTATGTTGTTTTGGTGAAAATCGCATCTGGAAATTAAATTCGGGAAAATTGACCAAAGTTGGCTGAGGACAGAGATTGCGGTGCGAACTGAGTTCGCTTCGCAAGGCAAGGTGGGATGCGAACCGAGTTAGGCTCGCAGGGTAGATTCGGTTTGCAACTTTGACTTCGCAAGTCAAAGTTCGATTCGCAGTCAACAGGTTAACTTCGCAAGTTCAGTTCGTGAGATCTGGGTTCGCAGCACGATCTGCGGACTGAGACGCAGCTCAGTTCGCAGACCTCGCTGTTTGTGAAAAGTCGAGTTTTAAACGCATTTTTGAGTCGGTTTTTGGACATAATCAGTTGGTAGAACACTAAAACATAATGTATTAAGTATTATAAACATGAATATCAAAGAAAATAGCAAAAATCTAAGAGTTTGCGGGATTGTCGGGTTCTTACAAAGTTGTCGTCGTGAAAATCTGAGAAGATAGAAATGTAGATCTCGTTGTTGTGGTCGTTTTTCTCTACAGGAGCGAGGTGATTCGATGAGTTTTCGTGGTAATTTTTGAGTGAATTGTGTGGTTTTTGTTGTGTTTAGAGAGAGAGATAAGAGAAAAGGGAGGTGAAGAGAGAGAGTGAAAGAGAGAAAATGAGGGTGATGGTGGTGGGTGGGTGCCGGTTTTGGTGCCCTAAAGGAGAGGGACTTTGTCCCTAATTTGCGGTATTTGGCCCGTGTTTGCTTACCCGATCATTAAATGTTCAAATATTTTAATTTAGTAACTTTTTAAATACGTATTTGAATCTATTTTTAGATGAGATATTTTATAAAGATATTTTAGTTAAGTTATACAAATTTAAAATTTATTCTGTTTTGTTTTGTCAGAGATGTTTCGAGTTGTTTTCAGTTTGCAAAATACTTTGTAAATATTATTGACATAATATTTAATAGTTAATAACGTTATTTAATAATTTCGTTTTATTAAATAATTTTGTTCACCAACGGTCGTATATTTTGTCGCGTTTGTTCCTATTGTTTTGTACATATTTACAATTTACTACGAAATGTAATACTACACGTATTAACTAGTTGGGCTTTGCTAGACTTACCTCTAAAATGTGTTGTGAATTCACTCAAGTAGGGAATTAGCCTAATAATGCAAGTGTTTAGCGTATGTAATCATGTTTAAATTTGCGGGGTGTCACAATAGTACTATCAGAGTTTGACAAACCTCGTCCGGGCTAGTCGCTCTAGCCAACCCACGGGCGCAATATTATTTGTGAATTTGAAGTGTATCGGATTAGTACACTTACCGGAGGCAAATAACGTTAAGCTCGAACTATGAGACTCATGCAAATGGTATACTTATATTGCAATATGCAATACTTTTACATATCATTGACGAATGATACAATTTTGATAATCTTGTGGATCATACTTATAACTGTTTGCCTACAAACCTATGAACTCACCAACTTTATGTTGACCCTTTTAGTATGTATTCTCAGGTTTACAGACGCTTAGGACTACCCACAGGAATCAAGACAGTAGGATGCTTTTGGATAGCTTAGTTCGAGTCGCATTGTTTTCAAACATCAAGGAATTGGAATTGCATTTATTATATTACTAGTTATAATTATGTAATTCTACTTTTATTATGCGAACTCCTAATACTTTTGTAAAATTTTGAATTATTGTAATGTAAATATTTTCAAACGTCTCATATAGAGGTCGTTTGCTTTAATCTTAGTGTTATGATATTTGATTTGGTCGGCGCCCCCGTGACTCCTCCTATTTCCGCTACCACGTGTCTTGGGGGTGCGACAGATTGGTATTAGAGCCTAAGATTATAGCGAACTAGGATTGCATTAGTGACCTAGACTATAACCGTTAGGTTAGTATTCCACGTTTGGTATGACTGGTTCAACAATTGCATCATTTGAATTTAATTTAACATAGCCTGATCAACTATGTACAATTAAAGGAGAATTGATGCAAGACCTGAAATGGTTATAGTGAACGAGAGTACATTAGAAGACTTTGACCAAGGATAGAAATGGGACCAACCTTTTACGTGCTTATGTGCTAGGTTATTATATTTCTATATATATATCCTTAACTTCTCGTATACTAAACTTCTTGCCACAGAGATCGGCAACCACTCCCACAACTACGTCACCTAACATCGAGAACAAAACTCAGACCTTACTTACTATTGTGGAGATTTCCACGGTACCCGCTCTCCTAACCGAATCGGGAAACGAGATAATCGAATAGGATTCACTTGAGTAAAATCCACCTAAGGATTCGCCACCCAAACAAGTGACACCTACTTCACCATCTTCTTTCCGCTCGTAACCAAATCACTCGGGAACACGTATAAAACTTGAACAATATGATACTTCATCACTTAGACGAACTACACTTACTTCCGTCACTTCACACTCTCCCTTCCCACTCACATCGTAGATCTATGGATCGCGTACGTCACAAACAACTAGGGGAAACGCTAGAACCGCCTCGAACTATAATTTATCTTGTTCATACTACTACTACTACCGATACTCCACCCACTAGGACCTATCTTCGTGCAGATGCCGCCAATGCAATTTGTCAACCACAACACCTACACATTGGAAACGTTTCCCAGCACTTTCATGAATTCCAAAAATTTACAGGTCTTTTCTCCGAACGAATCAAGGATAGGATTCATTACTGGAGGGAAGTAGCTACTAACTTAAAGCAAAGGACCAAAATGTAGATCTAACGAATGTACAAACAATCAACAAAGGATATCTTAATCCATCCTGCGCCTCAACAATACAGAGACATGCTTGAAGCACGTTACTACCCTCACGACCTGAACCTAGAATAGATTAGAAGTAGAAAGACGTGCCCGAACAACAGAAAGCATTGCTAGAGTTATCTCGATGATGACTGGACTGACGACTAGCGTGGAGATGTAACTATTTTGTTAAGTCTACGTATGACAAAATTACGCCTACCTTTTGTTATAATAAAAACTTCTATCCCGATATGTATATAAGAAACCCCATCACATTTTAAATAAGACTTTTGTATTCGTCCGGATGTAACAATGCCCGACATGTTTTGTAAGCTTTGAATTCTGTAAATTATTAATCTTGCACCCTATTGGTCACTAATCATATTACCTTGTACCGATTAATCTTCGTATTACGATGTCACGTATTATTTCAAACACGTCTGCGATAATCTTAGTTTTCATATAAGGATCTCGTTCAATTCTTTTATCTCCCTTCGTATAAGTATATGCCACTACGAGAATCAACGTAAACATTTTACAATAATAAGAGTTCTCAACAGATTTCTACCAACTCGAGTTTTCAAAGAATTATCATCCAATATTTACCCGGAATTATCTACAACATCTGAATTTCAACTAGTTCTTATTAGACAAAAATCTTCAAACGTCTTGTCAACGACAAGAGTTTCCAACCTATTTCGACTGAATCACGTTTTTTTTATGGATATTAAACTTTCAAACAAATTGTATTATGGAAAATTTTCGACAGACTTTACACTTGCTCTTCCAAAAAATGATTTATAAAAATTTTCAAAATTTATAAACTGCTTAGTTACATTGAAAATTTTATTAGATGAAAATTTTATATAAGAAAAAGCACTTAATTTTCACTCAGCCTTTCTAAAGACGTTAACAATATAGGTGATGACGTTCATTTAACCAGAAATGGTACCGGTAGTTTGTGTTAAAACTTGAGATATTTGAAACTCTTTCGTATACTAGTAATATATGTAGCTTAAGAGGCTAAACCCTCTTTAACAAATTCACTGTTTTGATAAAAACAATTTTCTCGTAGAGAATGGCAAGTCCCTTTGTAGACAAACACGTGTCTGATGACAACCAACTATGTGATAAACCAATGAAATTCCCATATCTACTTAGTTTAAACGACGATATGGGTACGTCCTTTCTCGAAAACTTAACTTTTCAATCTTATTCAAAAGTAATAAGTGTAGCTCATTACTTCATTTCACTCCCATCGAATTGGACGTCGAGTGCATCGTAGGGTTGGCTAACTGGTTTGAGCCAACAGAAAACCCTGGATTTGCAAAAGAAACTTTTCCCACATAGGCTTTTTAGATTGCGATCTATGTTCTCTAACACTCGATAACGACTTGTACTTCAAAACACCTACGGGACTTCTAACGATTTACGTATGTGAAATACGCTTCCGACAACTTATATTAAAGGAATATTGGGGTTGGTTATGTGATGAGCCGACCTAACTTTCTTAAATCATTATGAGATTCTCATTTTTTTTTTCATAAAAACTTCAAAACCTAATAACTTCAAAATCAAAAAGGGAGAAAGGCAAGAATGGGTTCTGTGTATAATCCAACTACTTACTCACATTTTACAATTGCTTATGATTGGACTATCTCCGCCACACTTATACGAAACTAATTACTTGACCTCGATTAACCATTACTTTGACTTGTGCGTCAACGATACATCCAAAACACGAGACTTAATACCCATCGACATTGAAATCCTTCTTTCACCTCTCCCTTCTCGATGATATCATTTCCATGAGTTGGCTTCTCTAAGATTCGCACCGAAATCGTCTGCGATGAGGAAATCGTTCGTACACCCCTCATACCGGTGGATCATTTATCAAACAAGGGGAGACCAGCAAAACAAAGTTGACCACCAAATCGCATCGAAAGTGTATGAGAGAACTACATCAACCACGAATTTGGACTAAAAGAGCCGTAGTATTTGCCCTATGGATTTGGAGATACTACCATAAGGTATGAAGTGTACAATGTTATTCGGTTTTAAGAACCCCTAACCTTATTCGATCAGAAGGATCTGAATATTAGACAATGCCAATGGGTCGAACTACTCAGTGAATTACGATTACGAGTTCTCATACAACAACAACTATCTCACCAGCATTAAGGCTGCACCATTCAAGGCACTTTATGGAAGATAGTGTCGATCACCCATTTTCTGGACCGAGGTGGACGATATCCAACTCACTGGTCCTGAAATCATTCGCAAAACAACCAAGAAAATCGTAAGCATTCAAAACCGGCTGAAAGCTGCACGTGATGGTTAGAAGAGTTACGCTGACGTGAGATGCAAACCCCTCGAATTCCAAGTCGGGGACAAAGTACTTCTCAAGGTGTCACCTTGGAAAGGTGTCATCCGTTTTAGTAAACGCGGTAAACTAAACCCTAGATACATCGGACCCCTCGAAGATCTTGAAAGAATTGGTCCGGTGGCATATCGACTGCAGCTACCACCACAACTGAGTAGCGTGCACAAAACTTTCCACATTTCTAACCTTAAGAAATGCCTATTTGATTAGACCCTTGTTATCCCGATCGACGAAATCCACATAGATGACAAGCTTCATTTCATCGAGGAACCGATTGAAATCATGGACCATGAGGTCAAAAGCTTAAAACAGTGTCGTTTTCCCATCGTTAAAGTCCGGTGGAATTCCATGCGCGGTCCTGGATTCACTTGGGAACGGGAAGACCAAATGCGACTGAAACACACACATCTATTCTTAGATGCCCAACAGACCACGACAACAAGCTAATTTCGAGATGAAATTCTTCTAACAAGGGGAGAATGTGACACCCTGCGATTTAGGTTAACTGTTAAACCTAACTGAAACCCTAATTACGTGTATTTAGATGTGATTTAGGCTAAGTACTTGTAATGGCTTGTAACTATTTGTATATTTATGTGAATATACACTTTCGTAATTGTTTAAATTACGCCTACGTAATTAGTTGTAATTACGCGAAACAACCGGACGGAGTCCGACTATTTATACGACGTTGGCGAAAATACTTTATAAATAACGTGAACCTATTTTATAAATTAAATAGTAGTTATTTACCCCATATTATTATTTCGTATAATAATACAAGAAAAACCTAGACGTTTTGTTTAAAACGTAACAAACACGGTAAAAATGCGTGAATCGAATTCGGCAACCAAACGAAAGTCAATAAATATTTTCACAACCCAAAATGAAGTATTCTAATAAACTTCAACTGAAAAATAACTCAATTATATCTTTAGTTAAAAACGACTCGAATAAACATTTAGCGATTAAACGAATAACGAAAATAACGTGTAAACAACCAAAATACGTAACACAAATTGGGAATTAAAATTGAAACTCTCCACCCACCATATGGGGGCCCCAAGTCCAGCCACCTCCTCCCTTCCCCAATAGGCATACATGCAGTTTTCTTGATTACTTACACCCACCAAACCACATGCAAGCACTCATTTCTCACCATCCACTTTCTCTCTAATTCTCTACCTTCTCTCTAGACTCTCACTCTATCACTTACTTTCTGGAAAATCAGCCACCATTCCCACCACCACATCACCACCATAAGCCACCACTTAAATACTACGCTATTCTTCAAGATTTTTACATGAAAAGGAAGCTCTCAAGAACCCCATTACAAATCTGCCATTCTTTCATCTATAACACCATTGTAAGAATGATTCTCACTTTTAAATACTCTCAATAACATGTATTATAGTTCACTCAAGTATTATGATCATAAACAAACTTAAAACCCAACTTTTCTTAACTTAAAACTCATAAATATGTGAGAAAACCTTCTGACCAGAAAGTTGTGCTCAATTCCACGATTTTTATAAAACTCATCTCTCCATGAAAATGGATGTTTTTATAGTCAAAACTTAAGTTCAAGATGTTCGCTTTCAAACCCCACAAGCCTCATATTTTTCTAATCTCATTTATATTTTTAATAATTTATATAAAAACACATATATAATATGCTCTGAAAAGTCAGAAACTTTGTTCATATGGTTTTGACCATATCTTGAGTTACACAACTCCAAATGACCTGAAACTACCGCCCAAATTTCACACATTCCATTGGATACAATTTTCATGATGACAACTTTTATTGGTTCATTGTATATTTTTCCCAGAAATGTAACTTTCATGCATATGTCCAGATTGGTCAACTGTTGGACCTCAGAGGACACATGTAATTTTTATAAATACTTAAACTTCTCTAAAATTCATGGAAAAATTTCTGAAAGTAGAAAACTTATAGAGGAACAACTAATATTTGTCTTGGGAATTAGTTCGGAATATAAATGTTTATAAAAATTCAGCTAAGTGATGCATTTTCTGGAAAATTATAAAAGTGGACTGATTTTATCAACTTATGAAATCCGACACCTTCCAAACATGCAATAAGTGTTAAAACTGACTTTTATGGACTTTTAAACAAATCTAAGGTTTGGGTAAAAGTTTCGGGTCAAACCGAGTAGGTTTGACTAAGTCAACAAAAATGGAGCTCGATTTCTAAAAACTGACAAACTTACTATTTTTGGAAAATGGTAACAAAAATGGGTTTGGGTGACTTAGTTGGTAACTTTGACCAAATTTGACCACCTTTGACTAGGTTTGACCAATTTTGACCACCTTTGACCAGGTTTGACCACCTTTGACCAGGTTTGACCACCTTTGACCAGGTTTGACCAACTTTGACCAACGAGTTGACCAACTTTGACCTACGATTTAAGGTTTTTACAAACTAAATAATCTGTTAGCAACACACGATATTTACTAATGAATAGTATACAACAAAACAAACTTAATAATAATGTCTTAGAGAATTATTATTACAAACTTTCACCAAGGTGTCGTACACGCTTTTAACAACTTAACTGAACATACTAGTTGAGTGAACTAGCTTTAGGTGGACATAAACCCCCCACATACCCGATTGACTTAACTGGACATAAACCCACACTTATACAATCACTATAGATGGTCTTTTGAGACATCTACTTACCCAACCTTATACGTTTAGGACGTTAGAAGGTTGCGCTTTGGACTTTGCTTGCTATTTGATTATTGCTTGCTACCTGCTTAACTCTGGTGAGTTTCATAGCCTCTTTTTTTACTGTTTTTCAACCGGGGTGAGAATATATACAACTGTTTATATAAATTGCTTTTATGACCACAAGTACTGGCAACAACTTTTCGTACAGATTGCATGAGATCTTATGATAATCCACTAAAGCCCTCTACCCATCATAGTTCATTAATATATGCGTGAATTTTATTGGATAGTACTATCAGGGTTTGACAAACCTCTTCCGGGCGCCAACCTACGGGCGCAATATTATTTGTGAATTAGAAGTGTATCGGATTAGTACAATTACCGGAGGCAAACAACGTTAAGCTCGTACTATGAGACTCATGCAAATGGTATACTTATA
The DNA here is from genome assembly GCA_963422505.1 of Pseudognaphalium luteoalbum. NCBI lineage: Eukaryota > Viridiplantae > Streptophyta > Magnoliopsida > Asterales > Asteraceae > Pseudognaphalium > Pseudognaphalium luteoalbum. Next base: position 52,967,675 of record OY730193.1, on the reverse strand, counting down.
TTGCAATATGCAATACTTTTACTTATCATTGACGAATGATACAATTTTGGTAATCTTGTGGATCATACTTATGACTGTTTGCTTACAAACCTATGAACTCACCAACTTTATGTTGATCCTTTTAGTATGTATTCTTAGGTCTACAGAAGCAGTAGGACTACCCACAGGAATCAAGACAGTAGGATGCTTTTGGATAGCTTAGTTTGAGTCGCATTGTTTTCAAACATCAAGGAATTTGAATTTCATTTATTATATTACTAGTTATAATTATGTAATTCTACTTTTATTATGCGAACTCCAAATACTTTTGTAAACTTTTGAATTATTGTAATGTAACTATTTTCAAACTTTTGAATTATTGATGAATCGATCTACGATGCATGAAATCGTTTTAAGGGAATGCTTAAGAAATGTCCAAATCATCAATTTGAGCGTTCAGACAAGTTGCGCATTTTCTACAATGGTCTCTTCTCTCATCACCGTCCTTTACTTGATACCGCCTCTCAAGGTAGTTTCATAGACTGTACAACAAATGAAGCTTGGATCCTTATTGAGAAAATGACCTTACACAACCATGACTGGAACAGTGAAAATCACCCCTTAATAGTGAATCCACCTACTACAATCGGGAATGAAACTATCCAAACCCTCACTCAGCAAGTTGCAGACCTAACCAAAAAGATTAAGGAATTAAAAATTCAACAACAACAAGTCTGTGAAGTTCAAACCTACCTTAACTGTGCTAATCTGAACCAGTCAGCCTAAATTCCTCACTCTCATCTAACTCCTCCCAATACTAACCCTTCCTTTAACCCACCTAGGAATAGCCCACTAACTTACCAACCCGAACTGTCTGAGCCCTCTTCCTCACAAACCTCTAGTTTTGACGACACCCTGATACTAGTCATTCAAGGAATCTCGGCTAGACAAGACCAGGCTGATCTCATCTTAAGAGATCAACTGACTTTGTTAAATGCTTTTGAATCCCAATTAGGACAGTTAGCACTACGTATTAGCGCTAAACCTCATAATAGTCCAACTAGTTGCCGTAAAGAGGCTTCTCATTTTCAAGACTCTAAGGTAGCACATAGCCCACCTACGATTTCTTATCCGGTGAAGGAACCACCTATCGTCCCATCGACAATAGATTTAGAGTCTACACCAAATACTAAAGTAAACATTCCATTTCTGACTCATCTTAAACAACGACCCGACAAGCTTAAGTCTTTTAAGCTTGATAGGAAATTCCTAGGTATTGCATCTGAAGTTCATTCCAAAAAGTACTTCCGAAAACTTCTTACAACCAAGGATAAGGTACCCGAAGTACCCAATGTCCCGTTGAACAAGGAATGTTCAGCTATCTTGAAAAATACCATTCCCGAAAAACTCGGAGACACCGGATGTTGTACTCTCCCATGTTCTATCTACAATTCAGGCATCATCTGTTCTCTTTCCGATTTAGGAGCTAGTGTTAACCTTATGCCATACTCGCTTTTCAAGATGCTTGAGTTAGAAAATCCTCGACCTACCAAAATGGTCATACAGCTTGCTGACCACTCGGTCAAATACCCTAGGGGAATAGCTGAAAATGTTTTAGTTAGGATTGACAAATTTCTTTACCCAGTAGATTTTGTAGTAATGGATATGCAGGAAGACGTACACATCCCAATCATACTAGGAAGACCTTTCATGAATACGGCCAAGGCAATCATCAACGTCTTCGCACAAACCATTAGCTTGTAGTCTCAAGGAGAAACCATCACTTTCCATATCGACAATCCTAACGCTGGAGACCAAGCCGATATGTACATGATCTCCATGAACAAGACCACAAAGGACAAAGAAACTGCAAAGCCAATAAGTGAAAGGAAATCTAGCAAGGAACTGGCAATCACGCCATATTTTCCGATTGACCTCCGACGAATAGGAAAAAAGATGTAAAATGCATCAGCAAACAAATCAACGATGGAAGAAATAATCGGAAAGAGAAAGATAGAAGAAGAACACAGAAGAAGCAGACCGCCAACAATCTATTTACCCCTGAAGAAATGGCGAGAAGTAACCACGACCATCCTACGAGAAGAGAAACACTGGAGGAATATTCCAAACGCACAAGATACTAACCGCAAACCATCATAGATCACAAAGTGCTCAAAGAATTGATCCAAAGATTTGACAAAGTAGTAGGAGGAATAAGCGGTGTAGTCAACATGCTTGCTCTTTCCCCTACTGAACTGCAATACTGTCAACAACAGAAACGGACTTACGCTAGGATCTACAATGCCCTTAAAAGATCTAACATCCCATTCACCTCAACACAATGGGAGATGTCAGGATCCATTAGAGCGCGTATGAAAGAGACTACTTGACATCCAAGCAGTCGTGCTGACATCTTGACGATGAATGACCTCACATCACTACTTGACTTGCTAAATAGAGAACATCACCTTAGTTCCAAAGAAAGCGGATATATGGTTATCAACTCCACTATAGAAAAACAAGTTGAGTTATTGATTGAAAAACTTAGTGATCTCGTTTGGGAGGAATCAAGGCGCGAACAACCCTTTAGGGTTACATATAAATCACCACTTGATATCTCTACTTTTGTTACGATCCATCTACGGGAGATTCAACAACGGAAAAGTAACTCCAGAAGAAAGTTCATATTCCACTTAGGATGCAAGGAGATACTTCGTCAGCTTACTCTAGTTTTCTCAGAATCCGACTTTCCATTCAACAACCATCAGCACCGGCAAATCAAGGACCTGTGCACATCCATCAGAAAATTCAACGGAGACCCCAAGACTGAGAATTATGAAGTCATAAAACTGCAATACTTGGCGTTTGTATGCTCTCTCTGGCAAAACCCACCGCCAAGAGAGGTTGTTAAGACAGACACAACCACCATGACCGACCCTAGTGGGACTGTCACTAAAGCAGTCGATTACATCACCTTCGAACTTCACGGACTTGCAAGGACAAATTCAGAGCATCTTCTGAACTACAAGGCAAAATCGAGAGATAGTCCATTTGAATTGATTACGACAATAGTCAATCATTTAATGAGAATCTATCCACCTCGATATACTTTTCCACAACCTAGGGCCCACAACATCAGCACAGTGGATCTCATGGATGCATCCATCTCCATCTAGCCAGGAGAAAAGAAGTCGAGCTCTCGACTTTAAAAGAGCGCTTCTCGGGAGGCAACCCGTGTTTTACATTTCTGCAATTTTACATTCCAAGAAGTGATGAAGTCTCCGACTATCTTTCACACTTGGATATACGAACAAGTTTCTGCTCGACGCATCAAGTTTTCGACGTCGGAAATAAAGAAAGTATATCCAATGTGTTCACACCTACGAGACCAATCACAAGAAGACTTGATCAAGAGTGAACCCAACAAGATGAAGTTCGAAAAATGCATACCATAGAACACTGCAACTACTGGGGAGTACTTCTATACCAATCTCTTTCTTTTGTTATAAATATACCATATCCATTATGTTTATCACTAAGTGTGGGATTCAAACCCAACACATAATGCTAAAAGAATACGTCTTAGATGTTTCAAATCCTAAGTTTGGGATATACGAAGAAGACCGACACATCAAGTGTTTGGCACCGGAATTAAGAAAAGTATATCCAACATGTTCACACCTACGAGACAAATCACAAAAGACTTGAAGAAATCGGAGCACACAACAGCAACAAAGGGACTCTATGGAAAAGTCGGCAATCATGTGCTTGGGAGCACTCCTCATCATCACCAACAAGCCACATATATAAATAGGGAGTACTTCTATTCTAATCTCTTTCTTTCATTTATAAATATACCAGATCCACTATGCTTATCACTAAGTGTGGGATTCAAACCCAACACACACTGCTGAAAGAATACGTCTTAGATGTTTCAATTCTTAAGTGTGGGATTTTACCCCAGTTAGAGCTTAGAATAACATCGAGGATGATGTTCCTTTAAGTGTGGGATAGCAGTAGTTACACTACTGTAAAATGGATAATGGTATATGCTTGATTCTAAACTCGCTACTCTTTAGACCATTCTTCTCCTAAAAGTAACTCGAAATTTACACAAATTTTTCAAAATTGAGTTAAAAATATGTTGAAAATGAAAATTTTAGACAAAGAATGATTTACTTTGGGGAAGAAGGATAAATAAAATACGAATTCCTTTGAAAAATTAGTTTAGTAATCCCATAAAGAGCATCGCATGACTAGGCACACAACAAACCAACTTTCGATTCGTGAGGTATCTTGAGCCATATAAATCATTCATTTTTAATGCTTCACTTCTTTGATTCTAGAGTGTGCTGATGTATACATTTAGAATCAGAACTTTCTCCTGTTATGCATTTCGAATCCGAGCTAGTGAGTAAAAAGGAGATCGAATCACATCATTCTTAAACCCATCCATACACCCAAAAATGAAAATACGTTATTCATACCCTCTCAGAAGCATCCCTCAAACTTCATAGAAAGTTCCAAAGATGAAAGAAGAGAAGCTACAAGGATATGACGTCGGAAAAAAAATAAAAAGAAAAGAAAGTCAAATGGAGAAAAAGACTCCTACAAAAATCATGAGAAAAAAGCGTAAATCCTCTCAAAAATTCCAGCTTTCCTCTTCACAAAAAAATAATAATAATAATAACCCTATGATAAAACCAACACAACCCCTCTCATATCACCAACACTCCACTCCAAAAACCCTACATCACTTCTCCTAGAATTATTGTGGATAGATCGACTTCACGCTCACTTAAAAGGTAACGATTTGATTCTCGATCAAGCCTATGACGATAAATGATACATGACTGGCGTTCTGAGTGATTGATAATATTAGAATACGAAACCCTAAACACTTTGAGTGATTGGAGTGACCACCGTGAGAGGATCGCCTAGTCATGTATCCAAGATCAAAGATCAAAAGCATGCTCCAAAAGATTACAACCCTACTTTTTCAAAAGCACAAATATTTTATTTGCTCAAAACCCCCTCAGTAAAAAGTTCCGCCTTGAAATATTTCATTATCTACTTATTTCTAACCATGCTTGAAATTTGAGTTTGCTTGAGGACAAGAAAGTTCTAAGTGTGGGATACTTGATATCGGGTAAAAAGTCACATTTTTACTACTGATATCTCTCTCATTTTGGAACAATACTTGGCAAATAAACTCAGATAATGTACAAATCAATGAAACCTTGCCAAGAAGGTCAAAATGAAGTTGCACGAGAAAAATCAAGCAAAACGAACGAAAGACGAAGATTCAACACACGTTTAAAAATTCAAGACATCAAAACAAGATTTAGAGAAAAAGTACCCATCACCAAGATCCATCTTATCCAAGATGTTCATTTTCGGAATACGAATCCAACAGAAGAATAATCAGCAAAAACGGATGAAGAATGAAGATTCTACGTACACCGGAAGATTCAAATGATTCATACGAGACATCCAAAGATAAGAGACACATTTCAGGGATTTCTTTTCATCAAAGTCTTCGCTTTTTATAAACGAATCCAACGCAAAAAGAATCAACTAAAACGGATGCATAACAAAGAAAATATGCGCGAATTAAGAAACGAAGCGAAAGACGGCGAACCGGGGCGGGAGCATGGTAGCCGCCGCCAGCCACCATACAGCCGCCGCCGGCAGTAGGGGTGGCGGCACTGGCTGCACTCCCCCTGTCCCCCGCTTTTTCGTCCTTTGTCTTACTCTCCTGGTACATGTGCTAGACCTTTCCGCAACTTTATGGTACATGTGCTAGACCTTTCCGCACTTTAGGGTACATGTGCTAGCAACTTTACCACCTTTTGCTAACATGTTCCCCTAGTTGCAAAAATGCACCGGATTTCAACTATAAATAGGTGCCTCATGACTTCATTTCAAGACACACCTTTTCTACCTCACACCTTTCCTACACTATTCCTAACACATGTTTCTTGGGAAAAACACCTTCCATACTTTCTTTAGACTAATAATACTCTCTAATTATTAGTTCTACTTTCTCCTTCTATTTTCTTATTACAAATTAGTTAGGCTAGTTTAGGAAACTTGTTTAGAATAGAACGAAAGCAAGGAACGCATTGTAATCTTCGGTGTACGCTCGGAATTGTGTCAATAAATTCAAGTCTGTTCTCTCGCATTTAATCCTGGTTCTTTCTATCCTTATCTATCTTAATTAATTACATTTATATTGATAATGCCAGATTTAGTTATTGCCATAATTAGAGAGTAGTATACTTATTGTGTTTGCTTGCGATGTAGTTAGTTAATTATGGGATGATTTATAATTAAATATTAAAGATTAGTAGTATTGCTTTGATCATCTTGTTGCATGTTCTTGTTTGATTGTTGCCTTAGGATCATCATAGTAGTAAAATATAAATGGTCTTAATTATCGTAAAGTAATATGACGGCCCTTATTCAATTGTTCTTCGATATAGTACCGGAAACACTTCAAGGTGGAGTACAAATGTATGGAAGTCGAGGGACGATCGAAGTTAGTAATATTACGAAACGGTACAATATTATGAAGTAATATGATGGCCCCTATTCGACTGTTATTCGATATAGTACTGAAAACACTTCAAGGTGGAGTACAAATGTATGGAAGTCGAGTAACGACTGAAGGTAGTTATATCACGGACTGTAGATCCCCTATGGTCGGACCTAATCGAATCCTAATACTCAATCAACGTGCAGAATCCAAAGATTGAATATAAATGTTAAAAGATTAAAATGAAACAAACACGAAAGTATATTAATACTCAAATGAATACTGATCAGATTATCTTCAATAACTCGAGTACAATATGTTGTAACAACACCTAAGTTCGTCAACCCTAGCAAATGAGCCGAACTCATCTATTTATACTCGACACCTAATCTGATCTATGCGACATAAGCTGTGTCGCCAAGCCGACTCATGGAACACAAGTTATGTCGCCAAGTTGACTCTTGCGACACAAAACCCTTGTGTCACCAAAACACAAAATGTAATTACTTTCCAAATAGAAATGTCATAACTAACGTAATTACATATCTAACGCATTACAGACTTAGACCAACTGACAGACACACTAAGATGCACCAACAAACTCCCCCGTGTCTTCAGCTTGGTCTTCAAAATTTCTTCAATTCAAACCCAGCTTTCGGGAAACATGCCTCCCGCATGAATCCCATGCGTAACACACATAGTCACAACCTTCTGAAATTGTCTAGCAAGAGCGAGTTCACTACATTTCTTACGTTGAAGCGAATTGGACTATCAAACAATTTCCTCAAATCTTTCTGTGACAGATTAATCAAGCTCATAGGATCAAATACTTTGAATTGAGCTTTCTTCAAACCATACAACGAAGTGTTCTCCGGATGTTCAGATTAAGGTACAAAAACAAATACCGCTTCGCCCGTATGCGGATCAATTCCCAATGATGAAATCTTCTAAGAAAGTAAAAGGGAACAGTCTCAAGAAGAATCTCATTCAAACAATCAGTTGGCGGATAGTGTACTTTGCAGATCGGCTGTCTTGTTACTGGATCTAGCCTTTTCTTGAATATAAATCTTGTTCTAAGCGTCGGTTGGATAAAGTTATAACATTTACTCTTCACTTCACGATGCAAAACCATGTGTACAAAATCAGCTCGTGAATCTCTGGTTGGATTTATCAATTCCAGTTGAGCTAGACGATTTATCTCTCCCTTAGGCAACGTACTCAGCTTCTTGAATGACCTTTTAAAGTACTGAATACCATCTCTTCTCTTAATCATAGAGATACCCTTATAGGTTTTCCAACTTTTAATAATTCCTATGTAATTCCTACTAACTTTATATGACTTGCAAGTAACAGGAATAGGTTCACCAGGAATATAGCTTATCACCGGTCGTTCAGAAGTTGATGTAGAAGCAGTTTCAGAAGCCACTGTAGTCTCTGGAACAGTTTGCGAAGTTCCAACTGGCTCTGCTTCATCTTTAGAAGAATCAGTCTCGATTGTCGGAGCATCATCATAAAACTCATCATAATGCATCTCCTCTTCCTCAATCTCAACATCATCATTAATTTCAAATTCAGGTTCAGATGTCTGACCTTCCTCACTAACCATTCGCTAAATAAAAGATAGATTAGCATGTGAATAATCTACAGCTAATAGTCTTGGTTGACCTGGAATATCATCGACCGAGAAGTAATCCAAACGAAGCATTTCATTATCATCAGAAACATTAACATTATCGTTTACATTGTCAGTCTGTGTTCCGGCAGAAGCCCTAGATGTTGTTTCTATGGCACGCAGGCCTGACTCCCCCAGAACAGCAGCTAGGGATTCTAATTCTAAGACCCTAGTATTCAAAGTAGGAACTAAAGCTGCCGTTTCTTCTAACGCCTTGATCTGCGCAGCTTGAACCTCCAAAACTGATGCCTGAGACTGAATCAACTGAGCTTGATTATCCATAGTCTGCTGCATCGCATCCATTCTCTTCTGCTGAAGGCAAAGGTTGAACTAGAACCTCAACACGGGGAATGTCGACCCGTGGCCTTTAAGTAGAAGTAGAAGTATGACGGATAGACTAGGGTGGAACCCAATCTTCATCAGTGAAATCGTCATCTCGTGGTCGTTTTCCATGATCAGGTCGCACGGATGTCGTACCCTGATGAATGCGTCGCTGAATACGTTTGAACCTACGTGGATCAAACCGTTGAATATTTCTCAACGCATTTTCTGAAGGTACAATCCTCGGAGAAGTTTGAGGAGTAGAGCCCCCTTCCGAATCCTCAGCAGCTGGTTCCTCAAGATTAGGTTGATCAGCCTGTACACCAATTGGAAAATTATCAATTTCCTGCAATAGGTCATCAACCTGTATCTGTGCCTCATGGAGATGTAGTTCCTCCTCCTGAGGTTGCTGCCTAGTTGCAGCCAAAATATCCATAAATCCGTCGTTGGGCAGAGCAACATAGGCTTCATCAATGATATGCCCAAACATAGGAAAATTGCCATTTGCATTTGCACCGGCCGCACAAACAGTCCAGATTCGGACGTTCATGGGAGTCAGACACAGGCGTTCTCGAGCGTTCGGTGGAATACCAGGAAGCTGGTCATCAATAAGTAGCTGAACAAAGCGCGGATATAAATTCCAACGCTTTTCCCCGGCATTGATGTTGTCTACCATTACCCTGAAGATATAACCAGAGTAGTTGAAGGGCTTGTTATAGACCAACGCAAGCATAGCAGAGGCCGTTGAGTAACTAATTCCATCAAAACCGGCCTTGCGAGGAGAAACACAAACAATCATCACATGCATCAGATATCTCCAAACCTTAGGCAGATTCTCCTTTCGGTATTGATCATTTAGAACCCCTGGATAACCGATGCGAATCATGTCTCCAACAATGAACTAATTCCCAAACAGAGTGGGCATCTCTGGAGTATCACCGAATTGGAAGAAATCCTGAATAACCTATTCGGAGATGATCAACTGACGATCGCCAAGTGTGTAGATAATCCGTGTAAACGGCAGGTCAGAATTGATCGTCACGTGTTCCCAGAAACGAGCGACCTGGTCCTTGTAAATAGTAGTGGTCGCGGTGATAGCAGTGTGAATACGAGACCGGCGTAGAAATGCCACCATTGACTTGTACGGAGCCGCTGTCTCCTTTGAATCATCCAAAAATGCCACGATATTGTGGCGTAGTTCCCAAACAACATCACCGTCTGCCATTGCTGTATAAGATATAACAATAAAACTCGAAAGCAGTTAGTGTAATCAGATTCAATGTAAACGAACAAATCAATTTTAAATTCTATTTTATGCGACACTGGGAATTTTGTCGCAGGAACCCTGCGACATAAAAGCCTTGTGTCGCTTGCAGAATTAAAATTGATTTTCAAAGATAGGCGACATAAGGAATTGTGTCGCTAATCACGGATGCGACGGAAAGAGTTGTGTCGCATTTTGCAATTAAATCGAATTTAATCGAATATAATGCTTTTGGTGACATAACTCTTGTGGTGCATAGGTTGTGTCGCTTGTTAAAGCGACATAAGGCTTTGTGACGCATTAACTAGCGATATAAAAGATATGTCGTAGGCATTAGCGACATAAAATGATTTCATGAAACCTGCGACATAAAAGCTTATGTCGCAGGATGTGTCGCAACGACGAACTGCAAACCCCAACTCAGAAACCCTAAACCCCAAATTATGGGTTTTTGCAAACAAGTCAAACCCTAGGGTGCGGCTTACATCCGGGAACATGAAAATATCAATATTAACATCTAAAGAGTATGTTTTCGTTTAGAAATAACCCAAAAACCACAAAACCTAAAAACCGTATATAAAATCCCAAATTAAAGTCGAAATATACGGTGGAAAAAGGGGAAATTGGTACCTATCGATCGAGTGGAATTAGGGGAACAAGAATCGATGGTTGATTGCGGAGAAGATACACCGAAAGTTGAAATCGAGAACAAAATCAACCTCAGAGCGTTATGTCGCATAAACAGTTTTTTGTGTCGCTAGTTTTTGATTTTGTGTCGCAAAGTTTGGTATCAGTGAAAGCGACTGGGGTGAGGTATTTATGCCTCAACCCTAACTAGCGACATAACAAGCGACATAGTCTGCGTCATAAATGGCGACATAAGTTATGTCACAAAACAAGATTTATGTCGCAGGGGCCATAAAATTTGATTTTGAATTACAAGTTTCGTAACCCAATTCGAGAGTAACTTAGGGACTTGTAAAAATAAATATACAAAAAATTGAAAGTAACATAAACTAAAATAAAGTAACATATTTTTGATGACGTAGTTGTTTGGTCTGCTAAATTATTAGCAAAGAGTAAGTGTTATCTCGATTATCACTATATTTGTCCACTTTAAATTTACTTAGCATATCTAGAACACCTTTTATAAATATTATTTCAAGATGATTACTGGTATTGTTTGACCACCTAAACATGTTACATCCGTGACTATGAACAATTCTTTTATTGTTAGGATGAATATTTATCTGTGATCCCCACCATAGACATACCTCTGTAATTTAGACAAGACCATAACTTTCAAGATCAGATAGAATAGAGGAATATCATTTTTAAAAAGCAAGTCATCGGTGACAGGTCTGTACAAACATACAACAAAGTGACATAGCTTGATTCAGGTGTAAGCAAAACCAGACTTGGTCAAACCATTTTGGCGACCTTGTTAGGTATCTTGTGATTTAAGACTTTTTCAAGCTCATTGACTCTCGTTTGCTTAACTTTGAAGTATATACTAATTGAGACCAGGTCTGTACTTACGTACAACAGAGGAAACAATCAGCATATACCCCCAAATGATTTCATATTATAAACTAAAATGGAAGTATGCCAAGCTATATTAAGGAATTAAGACATTTAGTCATACATCACAGGGTGTTTACCACATGATAATAGACATGTATTTGAATTATATTTTTAATAGCTCAAAGAACGTTGTGTATCATGCCTACCAGTACATCATATTATGAAGCTAATATTTATAAAAGTTGTGGTAAGTATGCTAGATAAACCTATTGATACATCAAGGATAAACCTTAGAATTTCCATTTTGTGCATGTAAGCTAATGTACTATCATTTCCCTAGTTGTTTATAGACACAACTAAACGTCTTTTTACAAATGTTGCAACCGTGCATTTCTTTAATACTAAAGAGTATAAAGAGTGGCTGTTGCGTGAATTATTTTTTTTTAATCAAAAACAATAGTCCAAGTCCAAAAAGTTACTTCTTAAGTTGAAAGAAGCGTAAACCAATCATGTTGACTAGTTCATCAAATCGGGCATGAGAAAAGGCCTTGGTGAATAAGTCAGCGTTCTACTTAAGGGTATCTATGTGGACAAGGTCTATTAAGTGTTTCTCATAGCAATCCCGTATTAAGTGGAACCTAAGTTCTATGTGTTTAGTCCTAGAATGCTGTACCGGATTGCGTGTAATAGATATGGCAGCAGTATTATCTATATGAATAGGAGTCATAGTAAGAAGTAACCCGTAATCACGCAATTGATGTTGAATCCACATAATCTGGGAACAGCAACTAGCCGCAGCAACATACTCAGCCTCCGCAGTGGAAGTAGCCACTGTAGTCTGCTTTTTGCACTGCCACGAGATCAAACGCGACCCAAAGAACTGGCATCCACCAGTTGTAGACTTCTTATCTATGCTACAGCCGCCATGATCAGAATCCGAGTACGCAGTGAGTGCAAACGTTTTCTCGTTGGAGTACCATAGACCAAGAGTTGGTCTATATTTGAGGTATCCAAATATGCGCTTCACTGCTTTCATATGAGAAACCTTAGGCCTAGCCTGATATCTGGAGCAAATGGACACAGCAAAAACAATGTCCCGCCTTAAAGCGGTCAGATACATGAGAGAACCAATCATTGAGCGATAGTCCTTTTCTTTACAATCCTCTTCATCAGTGGCCGGTCCGAGATTGTGATTAATTTCAATGGGGGTGCCATAGGTCTTACTGTTAAGCAGGTCATACCTAGTTAACATATCAGTAACATATTTAACTGATGAATGTAGATGCCTTTGGCAGACTGCCTACTTGTACACCTAGAAAGAACGTAAGTTCCCCCATTGCACTCATCTCAAATTCAGACTTCATGAGATGCTCGAAGTCTTTACACATGGAATCTTTTGTAGAACCGAATATGATGTTGTCGACATAAACCTGTACCAGTAACAAGTCGTCTCCATCTCTTTTTGTGAATAGAGTTCTATCAATACTTCCTCTTTCGAATCCTCTCTTAATCAGATGAGTGGCAAGCCTCTCATACCACAGTCTTGGCGCCTGATGCAGACCATACAATGCCTTATTGAGTTTACAGACATATTCCGGATGCAAAGGATCTTCAAAACCAGGAGGCTGCTTCACATAAACATCAGTGTCAACCTGTCCATACAGAAATGCGCTCTTCACATCAAGCTGATAAACACAGAATTCCATAAAGGATGCGAATGCCAAGAAGATACGAATCAACTCTAATCTTGCAACAGGAGCGAAAACCTCATCATCGTCCAAACCCTCTACTTGATGAAAGCCTTGAACTACTAGTCGTGCTTTATTTCTAATAACTACTCCTCGATCATCTTTCTTGATTCTATATACCCATCGAGTGTCGGTAGGATGTGCACCCTTAGGTAATGGCACCAATTCCCAAACATGCAGCTTTTTGAATTACTGCAACTCCTCTTGCATTGCTTCAACCCAGTGTGGGTCTTTCAAAGCATCTTCTGTCCGTTTAGGCTTCACTTGAGATAGAAAACATGATTGTACCTCTGCGGCAAGACATGCAAGAGATACAGGCTCAGAAGAATCAAATGGGGATTCAGGATTCTCAACAGTAATAACTTGACTTCGTGTCTGAATCCCTTTATCCAAAGGACCGATAATATTCTCCACCGGGTGGTCCATATTGATACGAGAACTTGGAATCTCGTCAGGCACAATGACAGAATCCAAATTTGTAAAATCGGCTTCCTCAGTATTCACAAGAGGTTCATCTTCATCATCAGATAACTCAGGAACATCAGTATACGTTTCTTGATTTCTCGTCGATGATTCAGGAACCTCAGAAAGAGATGGAGTAGCAGAAGCAGTCGGTGGCTTTGATGCTGATGGCGGAAAAGTATCTGAAGACAAATCAAGGCCGTGGAGCAGTGTGACCACCTGATCAACCTCATCTTCTTTGTTAGGAAGATTGAATGAGTCAAAGATTGCTTCATAGTTAAACAACTGTGCGGGTCCCTTTCCCTGCGGATTTTCAGTACACCGAAAGCATGTTGTTGATGCATATTAGGTGTCTGTCAGTTGGTCTATCGAGTTGTAATAAGTGTCGTTTAGTTGTATAGTGAAATATATTGTTTTAGTTATATGCGACACTTAAGTTTTAGTTTAGGCGTCACTTTCCTTAGTGACGCATAGCGTCACTTAGGTAAGTGACGCATGAAGGCGGCCACATGCGACACTACCACAAGTGACGCATGTCGGCTGACTTTTAGTATAAATACAAACCTACGGGTTTCCGGCTAGGGTTGACGAAACCCTAGCACCATTTGTCGACTAAGCAACATTGTAATCGTTCCCAATTCATATATACAAGCTTATTACTTCGTTTACATTGTTAATCATATTTGTTTCGATTTGTGTTTATTGGTAATACACGCAATTGATTGATTCCGCCTGTCAATTGTGGTCAATTGTCATCTAGATCCACGTCAAAGGGCACTCTCAACTGGTATCAGAGCCTTTAGGTGATACTATTGACGTTTAGAAGGTGTTTTGGGTTGATTTCGGTTTGTTTGAATCAATTAATCAAGATTACATACGGATTTTGAGGTGCTAAGGTGAATTACAGTCGATATTCTTCAACATTTACAGGTTTCGTCCATTAGGGTTCAAGGAATTTTCGTTTGGTTTACGAAAGTTCGATATTTTTAGGGTTTTGGGATTTTGCAGCCGTTTTGCGACACTCGATCCGTCACTTGGATGCGTCACTTACTGCGGCACTACCTAATCCCAAATTAGGGTTATATCGTCACTTGAACGCGTCACTTGAAGTGTCATTTGAGGTTTATACGTCACTTACGTGCGTCACTGTTGCACGTCACTTGACCCTCAAGCGTCACTTCTGTTAGTGACGCCTGATTGATCTACTGCGTCACTTTTACTAGTGACGCCCTTTGTTTTAGCACGTCACTCAAGTACATCACTTGAGTGCGTCACTCGTCTGATTGAGCGACACTTACTTAAAGTGTCATCAGTCACTTCATCCGTCACTCGATAGCGTCACTTGCCTAGTGACGCTAGTCGTTGCGACACTTCAGTGCGTCACTTACTAAGTGACGCCTTCAGTACTAATATTTTTCAAGCTTTTGTTTTTAGTAAAGTTTCAGGTATATCTTCAATGGCTGGTGTTGCTGACAAAGAAGACATCAGAGGAATTAGGGATATGTTAAAACAGAATCACGATGTTGGTTCTAATAATAAACCTCCGTTGTTTTCAGCTGACATGGATTACGCATATTGGCGTGATCGATTTGAACAGTATATAAACTTCCATTGTCCAGAGCTATGGGGTCCACTCAAAGAAAAATATGTAGCTCCCTTAGCCGAAGGAATCTTTCCTCATCTTGCTCCGAACAAGCTCTACAAATCTATGACTCCGGAAGAAAAGAAAGACTATGATACTGAGAAAAAGGCACATGCGGCTATTTGTATGTGCCTAACCAAAGACATATTAAGACTGTTCAAATCACATGACACCGCATACGAACTTTGGAAGGCTATTGAAACTAGGTGTGGTGGAAATCAAAGATATAAAGCAGCTAAGCTAGAATTGATAAAGAAACAGTATGATATGTTTGATTCTCTACCAAATGAAACGACGTCTGGAGTTTTTACTAGATACTCACAGTTGGTGAGTGAGTTGACAGAGGGAGGGTATAATTTTCCTCTGCTTGAGGTAAATAAGAAACTTTTGGATGTTTTGCCTAGTTCGTGAGATGTTAAGGTACAGCTGCTTAAGGAAAGTCAAGAATTAGCTACCATGAAACTGGATGAGCTAATTGGTATTCTTCAAGCTCATGCAATGGAGATGAAGAAGAGAGAATGTAAGTCGGGTGGTTTTGTTCAAGACCCGTCTTTATATGGAGGTAAAGTCAACACTGGCAAGACTTATGGTGGAATGGCTTTTGTCTCCTCTACGAGCTCTCCACTTCAAGCTCCACTGTATTCAACTGGTGCTTCTCATCCAGTATATGCTTCTGGATCCTCACAGGGGTCACAACAGCAGGCTTCTGTCTCTCCTGCTATTCAAGAGCAGGCTGCCATTTATACAGCCTTTCTAAGCTCTTATAAGGATTTGGTTTCGCAACCAAATGCTACTTTGGAACTGGCCAAAGAAGATTATGCTCAACTTGATGATGATGATGATCTTGAGCAGATGGATTTGAACTGGAACATTGCTATGATATCCAGGCGTGTTCAGAAATTCTTGCAACGAACTGGTCGCAAGAGTTTGGAGGGAGATGGCAAAACCAGCTTCGGTTTTGATAAAAGCAAAGTGAAATGTTACAATTGTCAGAATCTGGGACACTTTGCGAGAGAATGTGAGAAGCCTAAGGTTCCTCCGTCTGGTTTCACAAAGCCTGATGCTCCTAGAACTCCGAAGAAGGATCAAGTGAAGCAAGCAACAGCAGATGCACTTGTTGTTTTTGAGCCAACAAGCACAGATTGGAGTATGTATGCTGAGAATTAGCAGCAGTGTCTCATGGCTCACATTTCAAATGAGGTACGCAATGAACCTGAAGAACCTTTGAACTGTATGTTATGCATTAAGTTAACTGAATCCTTAAGATGCTTTCAAGCAGACAACGTAGACTTAAGAAAAAAGGTCGAAAAACTTAGTGACTCAAACAGATACCTAAAAGCAAATGAACAATTGTATGATAAGAAAATAGAGGCTTATCAACAGGACACGCTTAGGTATAAATCTAAAGTTTTTAGTCAACAGGATGCTATTGATAGTTATCTTGTTGAAATAGACCGTTTGAGAAAGGAATATTCTGATCTTAAAGATGAATATGATAAATATAAAAATAAGATCCTAGGTTCCTCCTCGTCTACTGTTGCCTTTAATGAAATTCTTAACATGCAAAGGACAGATCACAAAACAAAGACGGGACTAGGTTATCATGTAGTCCCGCCTCCTACTGAATACTGTCCTATGCCTGTTAAGGAAGGCATCGAAGAGATTCCGGTTGACTATGCATTGTTATACGGGGTCAAATCTAAGGGTAATAAAGTTAACAAACAGGTGAAGGAGAAAACTAAACGGACAGAGTATCCCTCACCTCAGTTTGTTAAATCGGAATGTGAATCTCCAGTTAGTAATGAGGAGATTGTTGAGATTGAGGATATTACCGATGAGGAATATCCTGAGTTTAAAAGGAAGGTTGAAGTGAAAGCTGAAAAGGTGTCAAAAGTTGAACCTAAAATTAAGGTTCAACCTAACAAAGAAAAAATTAAGGTTTTAAAATCAAAATCTCAAACTTTACAGTCACCTGTAAAGATTTTGCAAAATAAACCTTCTACTTTAACCTCTCAACCTAAACAGGAAATTTCTAAGACATGCATGAAATGCGCATGTTCTAGAAACGTTTCTTCACCTCCGGTGATAAATCCTCAGTCTCAACCAGCTGTTGAGACTAGAGCATGTTTTTATTGCAAGAGACAAGGACATCTAATTCGTGAATGTCCCAAATTGTCTCATCAGAATTACGGGAGAGAAATGCCTAGGACATCTGTTTTCAGAAATTCTTTTTCAAGATCTCCTCCTAGGCGTTACTCTGTCTCTCCCATACCTGCTGTAAAACCAAGTAACGTTGGGCAAAAACCTTTGCCAAAACGAGAGCCTGACATTACTCCAAAGCCAAATTCTGAACCATCCAAGGTTTGGAAAAGAAAAGAGTCTACTGTGGACTCTAGTGTCATCAATAATAACACATCAGATACAAAATCTGATTTGCTTAAAAATAAAGTCTTATCTGATGTGATTATTGTTGATGACTGTGGTCGACCTAAGTCTGTCAAGGCTTGGGTCACCGTTTCTCACTAATCTCCTACTTTATGTGTTGCAGCAGTCAAAACGCGTTAAAGACGGTGAATGGTTTGTAGATAGTGGCTGTTCGCGACACATGACAGGCGATGTGTCCCTTTTGACGGATGTTAAACCACATTCTGGAGGACATGTTGCATTTGCGGGAGATACTGGAGGAACTATTTCGGGTAAAGGAACGCTAACTAACGGGAAAGTTAGTTTTGAGAATGTGAACTATGTGGCTCAACTGACCCACAACTTGCTAAGCGTATCACAAGTATGTGATAAGGATTACACAACAGCGTTCACAAAGACGGAGTGTGTGATTTTGAAGCCGGGTTTCGTTATCCCCGAGGAATGGGTGCTTTTAAGGGCGCCACGGATAAACGACACCTACGTTATGAATATGCGAACCGTGGAGACTAAAGATGAGTATACATGTCTCCTTTCGAAGGCTTCAGAAAAGGAATCACTATTGTGGCATCGACGAATGGGACACATCCATTTTCGTAAGATGAACTTCTTGATAAACAATGATTTAGTAAATGGAGTCCCTAAACAGTCATTTGCGCTAAAAGATGACTGCGTCGCCTGCTATAAAGGGAAACTTCATAAGAAACCCCACAAGCCGAAATTAGTGAATTCCATTGCGGCACCATTGGAGCTATTGCACATGGACTTATTTGGTCCTATCTCTACCAAGAGTATAGGTGGAAAGTCTTATTGTTTAGTAGTCACTGATGACTACTCGAGATTTTCATGGGTGTATTTTCTGGGTGCAAAGAGTGAAACACCAGACATTCTGGTGTATCTGTTAGATAAGTTGGCGAACTTATGCAACTTACAGGTGAAAAGACTGCGAAGTGACAATGGGACTGAATTCAAGAACTCTACTCTTGAGTTATACTGTGCCACGAAAGGCATTGATCATCAGTTCAGTGCCCCTCGAACTCCTCAACAGAACGGAGTCGCTGAGCGTAAAAATAGGACTATTATCGAGACAGCTCGGACTATGCTGGCCGATTCTAAGCTTCCTATAATCTTTTGGGCAGAAGCAGTTAGTACTGCTTGCTATGTTTTGAATCGCGTGCTCACGGTTAAGAAGAAGAATAAGACATGCTATGAACTCTTCAACAACCGTAAGCCCACTTTGCAGTTTCTGGAACCTTTCGGGTGTCCGTGTTTGATTATGATCTCCAAAGATAAAGTCTCGAAGTTTGGAGCTAAAGCAGTTGAAGGGATCTTCCTTGGATATTCAGTCAACTCTCCGAATAAACGAGTCTACATCAAATCAACTCACCAGGTGGAAGAGCATTTTGAAGTAAAATGCTTGCGATACACAGATCCTCCTCAAGGAACTGGTCCAGAATGGTTATTTAATTACAAGGACGTGTTCAATTCGTTTGATATACCCGAAGGACATGATGATGAGGATGAGATAGTCACTCTACTTCATGGTATAAGTTTATGTCAAGACACTTCTACATTAAAACCAGCATCTCCACCTACACCAACACCCACTACACCACCTCCAACACCTACTCCTACACCCACACCACTACCTATTTCATCCACATCATCGCCCTCGGTTCCACCTTTGGATATTCCTTCGACTTCAGGAACATCTAATACAACAGAATATCCCGATGATCCCAACATGCCACCATTGGAGGAAGACGAGGAAGACGAGGAAGATGAAATGGTCCACTCTCATCTTTTCTCTAATGAAAATGATACGGAACCTCCAGTGCAACCAGAAAGTCCTACTGTTCTTGCAACTAACACTGTTCCCGTCACTGAAGGGGACATGAATAATTTGGAGTTAGTACTTGCACCCGATCGAATCCCAGTCACACGTGTACACAGGGATCACCCCATTGATAACATTATCGGTGATCCTGAAGCTGCTGTTCGAACAAGGCATCAAGTGCAGCAAAATCCAAATCAGGAAATGTTGAATTTGGTCACCCGGATAAATTCCTGTCATTTATCCCAAATTGAACCGAAGAAAGTTGATGAAGCCTTAAAAGATCCATCTTGGGTCGAGGCTATGCAAGAAGAGTTGCAGTAGTTCAACAAGCTACACGTGTGGGATATAGTTCCATTACCCAAAGGTGCTCATTTAACTGGCACTCGATGGGTGTTTCGCAATAAGATGGATGATAGGGGTATTGTAATTCGGAATAAAGCCCGATTGGTCGTTCAAGGATTTAGTCAGATTGAGGGCTTGGATTATGATGAAGTCTTCGCTCCTGTGGCAAGACTTGAGTCCATTCGGATCTTTCTCTCATTTGCGTTTTACAAAGAGTTTCGCGTTCACCAACTTGATGTCAAGAGCGCATTTTTATATGGGAAAGTGGACACTGATGTCTACGTGAAACAGCCTCCTGGTTTTGAAGACCCTGAGCATCCAGAATACGAATGCAAGTTAAACAAGGCGTTATATGGTCTTCATCAAGCCCCGCGATTATGGTACGAGAGGTTAACTACTCATTTAGTTAAGCATGGATGTGTTCGTGGAAATATCGACAGTAATCTATTCATTCGCAAAGAACGGACTGGCGATCGAGAGGATATGCTACTTGTGCAGGTGTATGTGGACGACATTATTTTTGGCTCTACAAATGAAGCGATGTGCAAGCACTTTGAGGAAATCATGAAATCTGAGTTTGAGATGAGTGCGATGGGGGAGCTCAAATTCTTTTTAGGTGTACAAGTTGAGAAATCTCCAAAAGGTATTTATATTCATCAGTCAAAGTATGTCAAAGACATGTTGACTCGATATGATCTGCTCAATTGTAAAACCTATGGGACTCCCATCGAGCTTAATCACAATCTCCGACTTGCTGAGGATGAAGAAGATTGCAAAGAAAAGGACTATCGATCAATGATAGGTTCTTTGATGTACTTGACTGCTTCTCGACCGGATATTGTCTTTGCGGTATCCGTATGCTCTCACTTTCAAGCCAAACCAAAGGTGTCTCATATGAGGGCTGTAAAGCGAATCTTTGGTTATCTCAAACATAGACCCAATCTTGGTCTATGGTATTCAAATGAGAAATCATTCGCTCTTTCTGCCTATTCGGATTCAGATCATGGCGACTGCAGCATCGACAAGAAGTCAACCACTGGTGGATGTCAATTCCTAGGATCTCGACTAGTTTCGTGGCAGTGCAAGAAACAGACTACAGTTTCTCTCTCCACTGCGGAAGCTGAGTACGTTGCTGCTGCGAGTTGCTGCTCTCAGGTTCTATGAATACAGCATCAACTGCGTGATTACGGGTTACTTCTTTCTATGACTCCTATTCACATTGATAATACTGCTGCTATATCTATCACGCGCAATCCCGTACAGCACTCTAAGACTAAACACATTGAACTTAGGTTCCACTTTATACGGGATTGCTATGAAAAACACTTGATAGACCTAGTTCAAATAGACACCTTAAAGCAGAATGCCGACCTTTTCACTAAAGCCTTTACGCGTACTCGATTTGACGAACTAATCAACATGATTGGTTTAAGATTCTTTCTTGCTAAAAAGTAATTCGTGACTTGGATTGTTTTTAAAGTAATGTTTTATTAAAAAAAAAAAAAAAAAAAAAAAGATACGCAACTGCCACTCTTTATACTTTCTAGTATTAAAGAAATGCAAGGTTGCTACATTTTAAAAATAGTCGTTGAAGTTGTGTCTGTAAACAACTTGGGATATGATAGTACGTTGGGTGACATGCATAAAAATGGAAATTTAAGGTTTATCTTGGATATGTCAGTAGATTTATCTGACGTATTGAAAACAGTTTTTATAAACATTGTCTTCATCATACGATATATTAGTAGGCATGGTACGCAAACCTCTTTGAGAAGACTTAAGAAGCTTAATCATTAATTGTTTATTTCAAGTGGTATAACACCATTAGATGTATGATAAAAGTCTTAATTTCTTACTTATACTAGACGTGCTTTCGTGAAAGATGTTTATTTGACATCATTTGGGGGTATATATTGATAGTTTCCTCTGTTATACGTAAGTATAGACCTGGCTTCTATTAATATATACTTTAAACTTAAGCAAACACAAGTCAAAATACTTGTAAAGTCTTTCAAAATAAGATACCTTACAAGGTCGCCAAAATGGTTTGACCAAGTCTGGTTTTGCTTAAACCTGAATCAAGCTATGTCGCTCTGTTGTACGTAAGTACAGACCTGTCACCGCTGACTTGATTCTTAAAATTGATTTTCTAATATTCTATCTGTAAATGGAAACATGGTCTATGTATTTAGTTAAGATGTATATCTATGGTGGGAACTACAGCGAAATGCACATACCAATAATAATAACATACCTCCTAGAGGTGAGTATAACATGTTTAAGTGGATAAACATACTAATAATCGTTTTGAAATAATTTTTATAAAAAGTGTTTTTAGTATGTCAAGTAAATTTAAAGAGGACAAATATACTGATGATCGAAATAACACTTAATGTTCCTAATAAATGCATGTTATTCCAATATGATCCCTAACCAGACTTTATCAACTCCGTCACCAAAAAGAATGTGTTAATTTTGTAATTCTAAATTTACATTCTTGTATGACTTTTATTTTCTCTAAGTTAGTATGTGACAATCCTCCATTTAGGGTATTAATCTTTTCTTAATTTCATGCATTACCTAGAGTAATTCCCTGATTAGTGAATTCAAAACAATTTCTATATGTTAAGTTTATGAAACTTACTATGTGATACGTGATATATTAAATTCGTAGTTATATGTATATAATTACGGGTGAAATAAACGTACTAGACGTGACAAACTAAAATACAATAAAGTTGGTGACACAAAATAATTAATAATTCGAAAATTATTAATTACTAATATTAGTAACTTATATTATTGAAATAATATAAGATATTATACGAAATTAACATGTTAAAAGCCTACAATTTTAACCCAACTAAAATATCTGGGAACATTCTCCTGTTGAACCATACTCCCTACGTTGACAATTTAAACCATACACCATCCTTTATACTTCCTTACACTCAATATCAAATACACACACACACAAGTTCCCACCAACTCAAATTATTGGTTTTCTCTGTTCCTTCTTCTTCATCCATCGACTGAAGCAACAACAGGAGATCTGAGCTGAGGCTATTTTTTTCTTCTTCTTCACGATAATCAGCAGCACATCTACCATTTTATCATCATCACCATTGTAAGGACTCTTTTATTTTCAAAAGTTCTACTTTCTTTATGGTTATAGACATGTGTTAGTGTTCACTCAACTTCTACATGTCCAAAACATTAACCGAAACGCAATTTAAATCTAGAAACTAAGAGTTTATGTTCCTGTCCAGATTCTGTTTCCACTTCCACGAATTTTATAAAAATTATTACAACAACAAAATGGACGTTTCTTAAGCCTAGAATGTAGTACAAGAAGTTATCTTTCCAACAAAATTAGTCTCGTGACTTTTTGACTCCGTTTGCTACTCGAAAACATTTTTCTTCGGTGACATAGGTTTACTGTTCCGGCAGACAGGAATTTTCAGTAACTTCTCGAGACCATATCTTGAGTTCTAGACCACTAAAACGTATGAGACCAGTGCCAAAACCTTACATATTTTGTCAACTTTAAAAAGTTCTTCTATGACCATTTCCAGAAATGTCCGTAATTTCGTGTATAACTCGATCTTTGAACATATAACTGTTTTGGACCCAGTCTGACCACACCTTGAAACTATTTTTGTTTAAAATAGTAAATGAACATATAAAAATACCATAAAGTGCAGAAATAAACTAGACATATATGAGAACATGTGTGATTTTTGGTTAGGTATAAATCAGAAGAGAAATGCTCCAAATCGAAAGGCTTAACGAGTTATAACTAACAGTGGCAAAGATATAACTAACAGTGGTAACGAGTTATAACTAACAGTGGCAAAGTTATAACTAACAGTGGTAACGAGTTATAACTAACAGTGGCAAAGTTATAACTAACAGTGGTAACGAGTTATAACTAACAGTGGGAAAGTTATAACTAACAGGGGCAACAAACTATAACTAACAGTGGGAAGAATACAACTAACAGTGGTAACAGACTAACAGTGGGAAGAATATAACTAACAGTGGTAACAAATAACTAGCAGTGGAAAGAATATAACTAGTAGTAACAAAATACAACTAACAGTGGTAACGGACTAATTAACAGTGGGAATAATATAACTAACAATGGGACAAATTATAACTAGCAGTGGGAACAAGGAAACTATTAGCTGTCCTAACTAGTGTAACTCGTCACATGATACTTGAAAACACGATCATGAATTATTAGCCTGAATCTAAATTGGGTCAAAAGTTGTATTTTGTTAACGTGCCAAATTACTCGACTTTAATATTGGACCAAACAAATTGGGCCGAGCCCAACGGGCTACAAGATTTCAGAATGCAAACTTAAACCGGAATATATATATAAGTGACGAGTTAAACAAGACAAATGAGATTAGAAACACGAAAAATGAGTTATATATATATAGTTGACTATTATAATTTATTTATAGTTATATAAATGAACTACGACAATAGTATTAAACAAAGTTATTTTTATAACTACTATACTTATGTTTTGG
This sequence comes from Pseudognaphalium luteoalbum, assembly GCA_963422505.1. NCBI lineage: Eukaryota > Viridiplantae > Streptophyta > Magnoliopsida > Asterales > Asteraceae > Pseudognaphalium > Pseudognaphalium luteoalbum. The sequence goes on along the minus strand of OY730193.1, from coordinate 52,943,384 downwards.
AAACATAATCAACAACAATGACAACTACATATATATATATATAAGAGGATGAAAAATGACATATATATATTAAAATATATATATTCGACTAATAAGTATATGTAAAAATATACTTATGCGCCACGATTACTTCAACGCAATTATCACCAACAATTAAAATGTCATGAACATTTCAACTTAACGATTTATCCATATACTTATGTAAAGTATATTTAATTGTGTCTAGGTATTTGAGAGGCACGTTCGGACTACTGTGTATTACTAGCTGAAGCTTTTCTACACGTGAATTCACAGCCCCTACCTTTTACTTGTTTTAAATGCTTTTAAAACCAGGGGTGGAAAACATAGAACTACGTGCTATTACATGCTACTTGTTTATATAATTGCTTGACATGCTTTTATATCGAATTGATTTGTAATAATGCTTATTGCTTTATAAATCAATTGTTAACTATATGAAACGTTTTCACAACTATTTTGGGAATAAGACAACGAATCTTGGTACGATCCTAGGTTTACGCGAGGTAGTTGTAGTGCACATAAGTCCCGGTGCTTGCAACCTATAACCATTAGCTAGGTGACTCTAGCCACTGAGTATACAGATAGTACTATCGATTTGACAACCCTCCCACTGAAATAACTCGTTGGTCATTCCAACCACACGACGGCAGTCGTAACGAGGAGTGTATACTTACCGTGTTACTGAGGCAACAACAACATCAACTAGTCGTGGTTTGGTTATAGTACTAGGAGTCGTACTTTAACTTTAAAGGTGTCGCTCACCTTAGAGGGATCATAGTCTATATTTCCCACATAACTAAACAACTAAACTACAACTTGATTTGGGAAGGGTATTCCCTGTGGTAACTAATAGGACAGGTGTTCCTACACATGATTTCTTTTAGGAAACGTTTACCTTGATTGGATAAACTTGGTTTCCCGACAAAACAACTTTTATAGGAAATGTTTACTTAACTGTTAAACCTGTGTTTCCTACAACTATTTATATGGAAATGTTTACTTGATTGTTAAACTGTATTTCCTGTAACTATTATTAGGAAATGTTTATGATTAAACTTGTGTTTCCTAACACATCGACTGATTTGTAGTAAGAATGACATTCTTACAGTCAAATAGGAAATGTTTTCTTTTATAAGAACACTTGTGTTTCCTGCTATACATATAAACATTATGTTTGTGTACATGAATGATTCATACAAAACTTGGTTTAACTACTTTTATACTAAACCTGTGAATTCACTCAACATTCAATGTTGACGGTTTACTATGTTTTTCAGGGAATTAGGACTCAGGTACTTCTGCATGCATAAAGGACGTAGGCAACCCAGACTATTTATGATGCCACTTTTGGGACACTTGGATTTCCTTCGTATTACCAATTCCATTGGTTATACTTACGAAATCCCTCTTTTATAAACTCATGTTTTGTAAACTTATGTTGTTCTACAACACCACTACTTGTACGACTTTATAAGTCGTACCCTTTTGTAATAACGTTTAAACTTATGGCATCTTAAATCAATATGTTCTGTGTGATCATATGCTCTGATACGATGAATGCACTATTATAACGTCAGCACCCCCGTTGTTGAACTGTAAACTTAAAATGCTTCCGCTAATAATCAAATGCTTCCGCTAATTACTAAATAAACGCGATTACTGATTTTGGGGGTGTGACATAGTATAATTTTTTATTATCCAAGTTACAGTTACATTTTCAAATTTGAGTACCGAAATTACACTGCGAAAATTGAAAAATCGCCAATTTTTCACTAAAAGTGAACTGTGCGTCACTTTCATAAGTGACGCTGCCAGTGACGCATACGATATTGCGTCACTCCCTATAGTGACGCAGTAAGTGCCGGAGTAAGCTACGCTATAAGTGCCGGGTTGAGTGACGCATACTAGGGTCGGTGTATAAATACCCCTTCCCATGACACTCAACCTCACCACTTTTCAAATACTTATACCGACACTCGCTCTGACATACCGTCACTTCGATTGTCTCTGCGTCACTAGCTCTGTGCGTTTTTCTTCGATTTGATCGTGCACTCTGCGGTTTCTTATTGCATTCCAGTTCCATATTCTTGTTCTTTACATTCATACGAACTATTAGGTACTTACTTTAACCGTTAATTCTTGTTATTCATGTTGTAATTTGATTTAGGGTTACGGGTTTGGGTTTACGTTTGAAATCGTTCGATTAAACCTTTGATTTGTAAATGATTTCGTGTAATAGAGGGTGTGTAATACTCGTTTTTACCATGCGCACACCCTGGTAACTTCGATTTCAAAAACCCCCAATTTTGAAATCTGGGCATGAACAGTGACACGATGATCTTCATCGTTGCGTCACTTCGTGCGTCACTTACCACAAGTGACGCTATTTGGTATTTTTTGAAACCCATACCGTCACTTAATAAGTGACGCTTGCTTTTGCGTCACTTCTTAAGTGACTCTTTTAGGATACCGTCACTATTCTAACTGACGCATGTTCTTCACCCGTCACTTCATAAGTGTCGTATAATTTTAATCGCTAAATACAAACGTCACTTACATCAGTGACGCTTTATAGCGTCACTTAACCTAAGTGACGTTATGCTTTAATTTCGATTTTAAACACTGTATACTACGACACTTCCTTAGTGACGGTAGTGGCCATGCGTCACTTACCTTAAGTGACGCCTATAGTCAAAATTCGTTTTTTAACCCTTCTGTGTTCGAGCTAACTTTATAACGATTTCGGTTATTTTTCTTTGTATTTTTAGCTTACAGATGGCTGAACTTCAGAATTATTACCGCCGCACAAACACCAGACATAACATTACGGCTTTTCTAGAATCAACACATGCAAATTCAGCGCCTTTCAGGCCAATGATTGAATTTCTACGCAGATCGAGGATCTATTATGCGATTACGGCAACGACTCCTGTATACATGAACCAAATAGAGGAGTTCTATGATCATGCAGTGATCAGGGTTCAGGGTGATGTTCCCCAGATTGTTTCGACTATGTTTGGGGAGGAAATCGAGATCACCGAGAACTCGATTAGATGAGTTTTACAGTTCACTGATAACTCTACGATGCCCACTATCTTCCCAACTACATTTATCTACGGAGGGCTTCAGAGGATGGGATATCCGGCAAACCAGCTCTCTGATTTCAGGAAACAGTACGTTTGCCGGGTTTGGAGGTACCTTTGCCACATTGTAATCGTATGTTTATCTCCGAGAAAGGGGGGATACGATGCTGCCAGCCATCTCACTTTATCTCTCATGTTGGCCTTAGTTTACAACAAACCATATAATTTCAGCGGTTATATCTTCGGCAACATGGTGGAGAACATACGCGCTGGAAAGGATAAATGGCTGCAGTATCCTCGGTTTGTCCAGCTTTTGTTGAATGACCTCAACCTTGATATCGCTCCAGATCAGAGGTCTCTTCTGGTACCAACTCCCATGCTTTTGCGAGTCTTTAATGACTGCAAGCTCGCGCCAAAGGGCGAGCCGGTTTTGGCTGATCGTGAACTGTTCGGGCACATAGTGAACGAAAACTATGTTGCGCCGCGCGATCATGGTTTTTTGGATGACGTCGTGCCTCCGGTCAACGAGGACGACTTGGTTGATGCTGATATAGCTCAAGATTTAGACGATATTGATCGTGTTGACCGAGTTGAGGCTGACTCTGATGATGGTGGGCCCACTCCACCCGATTCTGAGGGTGACGTGCCCCCACAAACCGCTCTTGATGGAATTCAACTTGCCGATCCTCGACGCTTTAAGCGTATATTGAGACGGATCTCTGCTGGCAGGGTCCATGTCCCGAGGAATCCGGGCAAACGTCCTGCTGGGTCTTCACCCTCCTATGCTGATCTACCTCTTCGTAGATGCCAGCGGACGACAGTGGTTGTTGAGGAACCAACTTCCCAACGACAACAACCACCGCCACCGTCTGACATGCCGTCTCTTCAGATGGTTTTGGCTCAGATGGAGCTTTTGGCAAAGCGGTTTGATGATCAGAAGGCTATAATTGAAGCTCAAGCCTCTCAGATCAGGGAATTGGAAGCTCGAGCTGCTACGGTTGACTCTCTACAGCTTCAAGTGACGAATCTGTCATCTAGGTTGTTAGAGTTGGAATCCGTTACAAATGTTTCGGGGGAGGTAGGTCCTAGTGAGTTAGAAACAAATGTAACTCCTTCCCCGGAACCAGAAAATGTACTTCCTTCGACTATTAATGAAAACATATCTTTGGATTACTTCGTTGAGGTTCAAGGTCAAGCAAGACCTATTGCGGTTGATTATTCGTTTGTAGATCTTACATATCTGCAAAATTTGATGAATGATAATACAACGATACCGGAGGAAGAGGTAATAAATGATCCTGTAGCAGAGGATTATTTTTTTGAAGGAAATGACGAAGTTGAGGTTGAGGGGGAGCAACTTCAAAGTGATGAATGTTATGACGATGCTCCTATTATTGAATCGGATTCTTCAGAAGATGAATTACATCATGATTCTGAGACAGAGACAAATGAGCAATCAACTTCTACAGCTCAATCTTCAATGATAAAGCCTGACATAGTGCTCAAACCTATTGTTGAGGTACCCGTTACTTGTAAATTCTACAAAGTCAGAACTGATTACACGGGTTTGATAAAAAGCTGGAAGTTTGATGAGAACAATTCGGTGTTTATGATTAAACGAAGTGATGGCATTCAGTACTTTGCCGAAATGTGAACTTCAGAGATTATCTCGGATACCCTTGATTAACCGTGCTCGAGATTCACGCGCTGATTTCTTTCAAGTGGTTATTCGTCGGGAGATTAACAGCAAAAAGTATAATCTGATTAAACCGACATTGGGTATGAGATATAAGTTTAAGAAGAAGTTGGATCTGGTTACACGACAACCAATCGTAAGGATGATCTATCCACCAGCAAAGTGCTTACAGAAGATACCTCTAGAGATCATTCCTTTGGATTTTTTGAATAGGTTGTTGTACTGGGAATATGATGATATTACTGGTGAAGCTGTAATTGTTTTTATTCCAAAATCGGAACCAGCTACGGATTCGGAGTCTTTAGACGTAGAGTTGGAGGTTGAAGAGAAAACAGCATGGGATGCTGTTCAACCTAAAAAGAGGTCTACTTGGGGTCTGAAAAGAAATAGATTTTGTATATTTGACCCTTTGAGTTTGATTAATCTCTCTGAACAAGATATGAAAAGATTACATCAGAACAGGATTCAGTTCAAAGAAAGAGATAGAGCTGAAGCGATAAAGTTTCAGAAGATTGTCGATATCTGTGTAGCCAATGGAGTACACGCTGGTGGTGTATTTCCTGCTGGCTGGAAATAAAGTTTCAAGGATTTCAAAGAGTTTAAAGATTTTGAAGACCAAGCTGAAGACACGGGGGAGTTTGTTGATGCATATTAGGTGTCTGTCAGTTGGTCTATCGAGTTGTAATAAGTGTCGTTTAGTTGTATAGTGAAATATATTGTTTTAGTTATATGCGACAATTAAGTTTTAGTTTAGGCGTCACTTGCCTTAGTGACGCATAGCGTCACTTGCCTTAGTGACGCATAGCGTCACTTAGGTAAGTGACGCATGAAGGCGGCCACATGCGACACTACCACAAGTGACGCATGTCGGCTGACTTTTAGTATAAATACAAACCTACGGGTTTCCGGCTAGGGTTGACGAAACCCTAGCACCATTTGTCGACTAAGCAACATTGTAATCGTTCCCAATTCATATATACAAGCTTATTACTTCATTTACATTGTTAATCATATTTTTTTCGATTTGTGTTTATTGGTAATACACGCAATTGATTGATTCCGCCTGTCAATTGTGGTCAATTGTCATCTAGATCCACGTCAAAGGGCACTCTCACACGTGACTTCAAAATGTTCTTCCATGCGCTTAGTTGCCAAATTATACACACGTTTATTTGGAGAGTTATTTGAATAAACCTTCACTTGACTTTGCTCCAAATTTAGCAACTCTCTCTTTTGTGTACATAATTGTGCAGGGACATCCAAAAGGTTCAAGAAACTGTAACGAAGGTTTTCAATTATTAAGCATCTCATATGACGTTTAATTGTGCTTCTTAACCACATAAACCCTGTTAAGAATATAACAAGCGGTATTGACCGCTTCAGCCCAGAAAGTGATAGGCAGCTTAGAGTCTGCCAACATTGTTCGTGCGGCTTCAGTGAGTGTCTTGTTTTTATGTTCAGCAACTACATTCTGTTGAGGAGTGCGAGCAACACTGAATTGATGATCAATGCCTTTTCTTAGATAGTACAACTCAATCGTTTAATTCTTAAACTCAGTCCCATTGTTGGTGCATCTTAGTGTGTCTGTCAGTTGGTCTAAGTCTGTAATGCGTTAGATATGTAATTACGTTAGTTATGACGTATGTATTTGAAAAGTAATTACATTTTGTGTTTTGGCGACACAAGGGTTTTGTGTCGCATAAGTCAACTTGGTGACATAACTTGTGTCGCATGAGTCGGCTTGGCGACACAGCTTATGTCACATAGGGCAGATTATGAGTCGAGTATAAATAGCCTAGTTCGGCTCATTTGTCGAGGTTGATGAACCTAGGTATTCTGAAAGCATATTGTACTCGAGTTATTGAATATAATCTGATCGGTATTTATTTAATGTTTATATATTCAATCTTTGGATTCCGCATGTTGATTGAATATTAGGGTTCAATTAGGTCCGACTACAGGGGATCTACAAGTGGTATCAGAGCCAAAATCTAAGGATTTGGCGTTATTGAATCCGTTTTGATATGTTTTTAGGTTAAAACGACTTGTTTTTTGGTTAAAATCTTCATAGAAAGGTGCTACAAATTTGGTTTTTCAGTTTTCTGGAAGATTTTGGGTTTCTTGTTCGTCCTTCATTCGTGAAAATTCGTTAGGTTTACGAATCTTATGAATTTTAGGGTTTCTTGATTGCTGCTGCAGCCGTTTCTGCGACACAAGCTGCGACACAAAATTTTGTGTCGCGATTAGGGTTGGTGCGACATAATCTTTCTGTCGCTTTCTGTTCACTGCGACATAAGCCTTTAATTAGGCGACACAAGCTTGCAACATAAGCCTTTAATTAGGCGACACAAGCTTGCGACATAAGCTTGCGACATAAGACACGGTTTTCTTCCATCGCTAATACTTTGCGACACAACCTTTGTGTCACTAGGCTTTTTGAAATTCAGCAGTTTTCTGTGACATAATATTTGTGTCGCTTTATCTTATTGCGACACATACTTGTGTCGCATAACAGTTTGTTCTTTGTTTGTGTTTGATTATTTTGCAGGTAACTCAAAATGTCATCTTCTACAGCACATTCTATTCAATCGGTTGGAGCTATGTTGAAGCAAAATAATGAGGTTGGATCAGGAAATAAGCCTCCTATGTATATGCGAAGAATGAGTTATGCAGATTGGCGTCAACGCTTTGAATCATATGTTGGTCTTAATGATCCGGAAATGATGTTTTACTTAGAGGAAAAATATGAACGTCCTCAAAGAACCGGAGTCTTTAATGGCCCAGTTCTTGAAAAGTCAATTAAATCCATGACTCCTGAGGAACGTAAGGCATTTGATATGGAATGGAAAACTCACTCTGCAATCACTATGGCATTGCCTCAACCTACCATGAGACAATTACGACAACATAAGATTGCTTATGATTTGTGGAAGGCCTTTGAGAAAAAGTGTGGTGGTAGTGATCAATATAAGAAGAAGAAAATAGACTTGATCAAGAAACAGTATGAAGTCTTCGATATGCTACCTGATGAATCACTAGAAGATCTGTGCACTAGATATTCTTAATCGGTTACTGAGTTGTTGGAAGGAGGTATAACACTTGATAGGACATATGTGAATAAGAAACTTCTTGACTCACTTCCCAAGAAGTGGCATACTCATGTCCTCTTAATGGAAAGGGATGAGGATATCATGGATATGGAGCTCAAAGATCTTATAGGTCATATTGAGGCAGAGCTTCTTGAAATGCAAAGAAAGGAGACCAAGGCCACTTCTCACCTTCAAAATCCAAAACTGTATGGTGTAGATGTTCCAGTCTCAGTAAGTAAGGCTACGGGTACCGCATTTATAGATAGCTAAGCTAGTGGAAATGTAACTACAAATATTCCATCTGGTGGTACCTATTTTCATAGTTCAGGAATGTCATCTGGTGAAGAGTACTCTTCCATATTTTCGGCATTTCTAGCCTCTGCTGGTGATTTTACTGATGAAGACTTTGGTCAAATTGATCAAGAGGAATTGGAAAGGTTAGATTTGAAGTGGAACATAGCAATGCTGACAAGAAGAGTTAAGAACTTCTTAAAGAAATCTGGGAGAACATCGGTGAATGATCCAGGCGAAAAGGGTTTGGGGTTTAATAAAGGCAAGGTAAAGTGCTACAAGTGTCAAAATTATGGACACTTTGCTCGTGAATGTGAAAAGCATAAGACTCCACCTTCGGGTCTGACCAAACCCTCTCCAAATAAGGCTGAAGAGAAAGTTATGGTGTCAGCTGCTTTGATGCTGACTGAAACTCCATGGGACAACAGCTGGCCAGATGCAGCTGAGGATGAAGAAGAAGAAAACACGGCTCTCATGGCCGAAGTTCATGAGGTAGATGAAGAACCTTTATCTTGTGTTTCATGCATTAAACTTACTAACCAGCTTAACAGGTGTAGAGAGGACAATGAACACCTTAATGCTAATATCACGCAGTTAACGGAAAGTAATGAAATGTTAAAAGAAAGTTATAATGCTTCAGAAAAGAAATTAAAAGTTGTTTTTGAAGAAAAGAAAGAATTAAAAGCCAAAATTTTGAACAAGATGAAATAGAAAGTTACGTTGATATGCTAACTTCCGTAAAGAAAGATCTTGTTGACTCCCAGGCTGAAATTCTTACTTTAAATCGTAAACTATCAAAATTTTCAACGTCTTCTCTCATCTTTGATGAAATCCTTCAGAAACAAAGGACTGATACTAAAAGTAAGGCTATGGTGTCAGCTACTTTAATGCTGACTGAAACTCCATGGGACAATAGCTGGCCAGATGCAGCTGAGGATGAGGAAGAAGAAAACACGGCTCTCATGGCCGAATTTCATGAGGTAGATGAAGAACCTTTATCTTGTGTTTCATGCATTAAACTTACTAACCAGTTTAACAGGTGTAGAGAGGACAATGAACGCCTTAATACTAATATCACGCAGTTAACGGAAAGTAATGAAATGTTAAAAGAAAGTTATAAGGCTTCAGATGAGAAATTAAAAGCTGTTTTTGAAGAAAAGAAAGAATTAAAAGCCAAAATTTTTGAACAAAAAGATGAAATAGGAAGTTATGTTGATATGCTAACTTCCGTAAAGAAAGATCTTGTTGACTCCCAGGCTGAAATTCTTACTTTAAATCGTAACTATCAAACTTTTCAACATCTTCTCTCATCTTTGATGAAATCCTTCAGATTCAAAGGACTGATACTAAAAGTAAGGCAGGACTTGGTTATCACCATGTCCCACCTCCAAAAGATTATTTTCCTATGCCTAAACAGGAATCATCAAAGATTTTGTGCCTATTGTCACTAAAGTAGACATAAAACTTGTTAAGCCAGTTAGAGTAAGGATAAGTAAGCCTGAGCTTGGTAAGGTAGGACTTGGTTTTCACTATGTCCCACCACCAACAGAGTATCATCCTATGTCTGATCAGGAAGATAAGGCTGAACTTGGTAAAGATGAGTATCATCCTTTTTGAGACTCATCTTTACCAATTTCAGCCTTATCTTCCTGATCAGACATAGGATGATACTCTGTTGGTGGTGGGACATGGTGAAAACCAAGTCCTACCTTACCAAGCTCAGGCTTACTTATCCTTACTCTAACTGGCTTAACAGGTTTTATGTCTACTTTAGTGACAGTAGGCACAAAATCTTTGATGACTTCCTGTTCAGGCATAGGAAGATAGTCTTTTGGAGGTGGGACATGGTGATAACCAAGTCCTGCCTTACTTTTAGTATCAGTCCTTTGTTACTGAAGGATTTCATCAAGATGAGAGAAGACGTTGAAAATTTTGATAGTTTACGATTTAAAGTAAGAATTTCAGCATGGGAGTCAACAAGATATTTCTTTACGGAAGTTAGCATATCAACATAACTTCCGATTTCATCTTGTTGTTCAAAAATTTTGGCTTTTAATTCTTTCTTTTCTTCAAAAACAACTTTTAATTTCTTTTCTGAAGCCTTATAACTTTCTTTTAACATTTCAATACTTTCCGTTAACTGCGTGATATTAGCATTAAGGCGTTCATTGTCCTCTCTACACCTGTTAAACTGGTTAGTAAGTTTAATGCATGAAACACAGGATAAAGGTTCATCATCTACCTCATGAACTTCAGCCATGAGAGCCGTGTTTTCTTCTTCCTTATCCTCAACTGCATCTGGCCAGCTGTTGTCCCATGGGTTTCAGTCAGCATTAAAGTAGCTGACACCATAGCTTTTGCTTCAGTCTTATTTAGAGAGGGTTTGGTCAGACCCGAAGGTGGAGTCTTATGCTTCTCACATTCACGAGCAAAGTGTCCATAGTTTTGACACTTGTAGCACTTTACCTTGATTTTATTAAACCCCAAACCCTTTTCACCTGGATCATTCACCGATGTTCTGCCAGATTTCTTTAAGAAGTTCTTAACCCTTCTTGTCAGCATTGCCATGTTCCACTTCAAATCAAGCCTTTCCAATTCCTCTTGATCAATTTGACCAAAGTCTTCATCATTAAAATCACCAGCAGAGGCTAGAAATGCCGAAAATGTGGAAGAGTACTCTTCACCAGATGACATTCCTGAACTTTGAAAATAGGTACCATCAGATGGAATATTTGTGGTTACAGTACCACTAGCTTTGCTAGCTTTAAATGCGGTACCTGTAGCCTTACTTGCTGAGACTGGAACATCTACACCATACAGTTTTAGATTTTGAACGTGAGAAGTGGCCTTGGTCTCCTTTCTTTGCATTTCAAGAAGCTCTGCCTCAATATGACCTATAAGATCTTCGAGCTCCATATCCATGATATCCTCATCCCTTTCCATTAAGAGGACACGAGTATGCCACTTCTTGGGAAGTGAGTCAAGAAGTTTCTTATTCACGTCTGTCTTATCAAGTGTTATACCTCCTTCCAACAACTCAGTAACCAATTGAGAATATCTGCTGCACAGATCTTCCAGTGATTCATCAGGTAGCATATCGAAGACTTCATACTGTTTTTGATCAAGTCTATTTTTTTCTTCTTATAGTGGTCCCTACCTCCACACTTTTTCTCAAAGGCCTTCCACAAATCATAAGCAATCTTATGTTGCCGTAATTGTCTCATGATAGGTTGAGGCAATGCCATAGTGATTGCAGAATGAGTTTTTCGTTCCATATCAAATGCCTTAGGTTCCTTAGGAGTCATGGATTTAATTGACTTTTCAGGAGCTGGGCCATTAAAGACTCCGGTTCTAAGAGGACGCTCATATTTTTCATCTAAGTAAATCATCATTTCCGGATCATTAAGACCAACATATGATTCAAAGCGTTGACGCCAATCTGCATAACTCATTCCTGGCATATACATAGGAGGCTTATTTCCTGATCCAACCTCATTATTTTGCTTCAACATAGCTCCAACCAACTAAATAGAATGTGATGTAGAAGCTGACATTTTGAGTTACCGGCGAAATAATCAAATACACACAAAGAACAAACTGTTATGTGACACAAGTATATGTCGCAAAGAGATCAAGCGACACAAAAGATTACATCGCAGAAACTGCTGAATTCCAAAGTGCCTAGCGACATAAAGGTTGTGTCGCAAAGTAGTAGCGACGGAAGAAAACCGTGTCTTATGTCGCAAGCTTGTGTCGCCTAATCAAAGGCTTATGTCACAGTTCAAAATAAGCTTGAGTCGCAAGCTTATGTCACCTACTTAAAGGCTTATGTCACAGAGAACAGAAAGCGACAGAATGATGTGTCACACCAACCCTAATCACGACACAAAATTTTGTGTCGCAGCTTGTGTCGCAAAAACGGCTGCAGCAGCAATCAAGAAACCCTAAAATTCGTAAGATTCATAAACCTAACGAATTTTCACGAATGAAGGATGAACAAAAAATCTTCCAGAGAACTGAGAAATCAAAGTTGTAGCACCTTTCTATGAAGATCTAATCACAAAACAAGTTGTTTTAAACCGAAAAATGTCCCAAATGGATTCAATAACGCCAAATCCTTAGATTTTCGCTCTGATACCAACTGTAGATCCCCTGTGGTCGGACCTAATCAAATCCTAATACTCAATCAACGTGCGGAATCCAAAGATTGAATATAAACGTTAAACGATTAAAATGAAACAAACACGAAAGTATATTAATACTCAAATGAATACTTATCAGATTATCTTCAATAACTCGAGTACAATATGCTGTAACAACACCTAAGTTCGTCAACCCTAGCAAATGAGCCGGACTCATCTATTTATACTCGACACCTAATCTGATCTATGCGACACAAGATGTGTCACCAAGCCGACTCATACGACACAAGTTATGTCGCCAAGTTGACTCTTGCGACACAAAACCCTTGTGTCGCCAAAACACAAAATGTAATTACTGTTCAAATACAAACATCATAACTAACGTAATTACATATCTAACGCATTACAGACTTAGACCAACTGACAGACACACTAAGATGCACCAACACGGACTAATATATAAAATGAGAAACCTAGTTTAATTAACCTTTCTAAATAGAATTTTAAACTTCAAATTAATCTATCGCCTTTCCACTAATAAACGTGATTACAACGCCTTTTTAACGACGTCCAATTAAAAGGTAGTCAGTCATCTATGTCAATATAATTTGTCAAAGGTATGAAACTATGAAACTGCAAGGCTACATGGGGGATTATTGTAGGACAAGACATGGCCAAGGTTTGAAGCGGCGGAACCACTTTAAGTGATGAACACTGTGCATAATTAGGGGATTTATTGGGTAGTCTTAAGCAAGGGCTAGTTTAAACTCATAAATGAACTTTTTAAATATACGAATCTGTTAGGATGACGAGGAATCATTATATGATTTAGTTTTGTCTAGTACCTTTAGATTTTGTTCCCGTTCATATGAAAGTATTATTAAACCATGGTTAAGATTTTGCTTATTATTCTAAATACTTTGGAATGTTACCATAACCTAGCTCTCGGTGTGACATGCTAATGGAACCTTAATTAGTAGAGAATCTAGTGTTTACATACAAGTATTCAAGAATGATAATTAACTAATATCTTTCAAAACAGTTTCTCTAAATATCATCCCATAACTTAATTAACTAAGTCTCACCAAACACTATCTTTATCTTATCTGCTTTTTCATTTATTTTAATTTCGCTTTTACTTATTTACTTGCCTAAGTTAGTTAATATAAAAACCAATACTCCCCCATTATTTTATAAACTCTTCACTAGTTTGAAAGCCCCCATCTGCCACGCCTTAGTTTTAATTCAGTCGGTTTGAAGAACGACTCTAGGTCATACCTACCACTTGCTCACCCTTAGGATTAGCATTGTTAGGGAAAACTTAGGCCCCGCTATTACAAATTTAAAACACCCATTGATCACATATATTTATGTGAACATACATAAAAGATCTTTAAATAGTTTATAAGATAACATGATTTGTTGTGGACATATTTATACTTGGTTGCCTAATCTAATTGCTCAAATTCCCATATCTGTTATTTGTAGTGAAATTATAGGTAACTCACACTTTTATGTGCAGATCAAACTCTAAGTTATACACTGGTTTGTTTCTTTAAAGTACTCACTTTGATAGGTCCTTTACAAACCAGTGAATCTGTGATTTGGAGAATGATCACTTGTTTGTTAGATCATGCTTGTTTGTTCTATTAAACAGGGACTGAAGCCTATGGATGAAGAACTTTTTGAGTACAATGGAAAGAAGACAAGGGTATCTTACAAGTTCGTAGAATGAGGAGACTTTTTGAGCATTGCTTTTTAGGAGAAGAGATGGCTCTTTTAGACACATAGATGATTACTCTCTAGTTGTCTATAATTAGGTCATCGAGTAGATCACATCAAAATTTCACCATCTGTCCCACATCCTAGAGCTACACTTTACAATTTCCTTGGTCGCTAGCATGGTCTTACATGGAACCCGAAATCATCACTACCATCCACCATCACCATATCCACCCACATTCGCCTATCCATCCACCATCCAAAACCAACCTAAAGGGTTGAAATTTTAACCACCAAAACATTCGGAAACCCAACCTCGACGATGTCCGACATCCATTCGGTTGATTTCGAAATATTTTTCTAAAGATTTTAGACTTAGAAAATTCTTTCAAAGAAATAAACTTTCTGTCAAAATAAATAAGTTGCTTTGGAAAGTAAGATAAGGCAAAAATAAGAACGTATCTTAAACTAAAATTGAGAAATCCTCTTGGCATCGCATGATTTGGTGCATATAAACCCCAATTGTGGTGAGGTACTTGAGCCCATTATAAGCATTCATTTTTAATGTTTCACTTTCATTTCGGAGTGTGCACCGATGCATGTGTCTTTGAATTAGAACTTGCTCTTGTAATAAGTTTCGAGACCATACCAATGAGTGTTGTACGCGGTAAAGGTGCAATTAGAGGATCTTGGCATTTTTTAGGATTAACCCTTTTCTTTCATACCTTTTCAGGCCAACCCTTCCAACTTTCTTTAGAATATTATTGATGATCCGATTAGAAAACCCTTTGCGCCTTAACCTATTTCATTTCTAAAACCATAAAACCCGAAAACTTCCCCACACACAAACACTTTCCCACAAACACCATTCCAACTCGTGAACTTCATAGGTTATAAGTAAAGGATTGCTTAAGATATCTTTCTATTGGTGTCTCATCTTCGAACATCTTTCCGTACCTTTCAAAATCTTAAAGAAAAAATTAAAAAAGAAGAAATGTTACAAAAGCGAAGTTAGTACCCATCACGAAGATATTTTCCGCAAATGACAGTACGAAAAATTGGTACTTGTCAAAAAGAGAAGTCAAAGATGCCTCACTACATGAAGGATCTCTAAGGTCATAAAAAGAAGAAGAAGAAGAAGCAGACCTTAGAGAACTCCTAGAAGACCTCAAATAAGAAGACTATTCTCCAAAGAGGAAAAATCTGTCAGATCTCAAAAGAAACATCATACTCAGTAGAGATTATTCCTCTAGAAGATGAGTCTACTCTAGTTCTTATCTTAAGTGAAACTTTCTTTGATCCTTGAAATTCCGAGGGTCAAGTTCCAAATGCTCAAACCATTAACCAACCTATCACTGTCCACACACACCTTACCCTTATTCACACAACCCGATCAAAATGCCTTGGGATAAATAGCACCGTTCTCAAAGGAGTGGTGGAGATTCGATTCTCGATCAAGCCTATGATGATAAGCAATGCATGACTAGCATTGAGAGATTTCGTTTCTATTAGATTATAGGTAACCCGATACACTTTTGAGTGAATTGAGTGACCCACTTGTGAGAATCGCCCAATCATGTACATCTACGTTTCGAGAGTTGCAAAGTATGCCAAAAAGGGTTGATTAGTTTTGTAAAACCCAGATCGATCTAATAAAGTTATTAGATGAACACAGTTTTGAATAATTACTAAGAAGTTCACGGAATAACACTTAGTAACACAATGAAGATCAATACTAGAATCAATGAAAACAGAATTACTATCAAAAGCTTCAATCTTATTAATTTATAAGACGAATACACAGAATTGTATTAGGGTTACAAAGACCTTGAAGCGGCACATAAAACTCTTTACCTAAACTAGGTTTTGGACCTCTATTTATATCACATAGAGTCCTGCTAAACAATCTCCTATATTTATGGAATTCAAATTTATTCCATAAATATCTCTAACAGACTTATATACACTAACAGTGGGAACAACTTACTTTGTACCAACAGTGGTAGTAAGTTCCCTTTACAGACACAAGTATACTTACACTAACAGTGGCACTGCTTAAATACACTAGCAGTGGCTAGGTCTTCAATTCTTCTAGCAGTGGCACTGCTTCTACACTAGCAGTGGCTAGCAGTAAAACAGACAGTGGTAGAACTTCAACACTTGTCAAATACGCTCAGATCCCAACAATCTCCCCCTAAACTTAATCAATCCTGTATTGACTTAAGTTTCTTCATTCAGCTTCAATCTTTCATAGGAGGTTTCTATCTTTTCTTACTCAATTGATCTCTCTTGTTGTATTGATTCATCACCCAGTATACAATGTCTTTGCTTTTGTTTGACTTTACAGCAACAGATAATTTTCTTTCAATAAGTTGCTTCAACAGAGCTATACTCAGAAAATATTCTTTTTCATCCAATATATAAACATATTTGCCACTCTTCAAAGATATGCAATGAACTCCAGCTCTGACAAAATGTCTCCAATACCCAACAGCTTCAGTACCTAAAAATATATCTCCATATAACTCTGGCTCAAACATCATTTGCAACCATTCCCAAATGTATCTTTCTATAACAATCTTTATCTCCTTCACATCCTTTGTCAATCCAAGCTTATACATATCATACACATCAAATTTATTCACCCTTTTTAGAATATCTTGCATTGATTTATGAAATGTCACAACACCATTCTTTCTTTCAATTCTGATTTCATATGCTTCTGCACTTGACTCTACCAAAATTCCTTCCCATTTAAATATTTCAGAAAAATCTTCATCAGATCTATCACATTCTCAGATCTATCAACCTTCTCAATCAACATATTCTCCAAAATCTCTTCATCTCTGTCTAAATCACCAATCTGATCATCCAACTCCTGGAATTTTGCAAATGATCTTCTAACTCCTTCAACCTTCAATCTCAACTCTTTTTCTTTTTCCAACTCCTCATCAATCTGATCATATCTTTCCTGCAGTCTCCTCTGTATCTCTGCATCATCTTTCTTTTTCTTTTCTAACCTCTCTCTTGCAACAGGATTTACAAGAGTATCATTGTCATATATCTTCTGTAATTGTTCCAATGACATACTCCTCAGTCTCATTGTAGGAATTCGACCTCCTCTAAGTTTACAAACTAAATCATTTTTCAATTCAGCTTTTGATGGTTTCTTTGCTTTCCTCTTAGCAGTTTCTCTGTCATGTTTTTCTTTCTTTTCCCTTTCAACCTTCCTTTTTAAAGCCTCTTCCAAAGGATTTCCCTTTTTCTTTTCAACATAAGCATTATAAACCACATTATCAACCAGTACTCCCCTTTCCTTCAACTCTTTGTATATCCTACCAGCCTCCCTGGTCATCTTCACTATCACACCAGACTCAAGCATCACATCTATTTCATCAAGTTCTGATTCATTTTGCTTCTCTGCTTCCATTTTCTCTTGTTCTAACATCTCTGCTTGCAACCTCATTACATATTCATGATCATATTCAACATTCTGTTTCACCTTCTTTATTTTTGGTTTTTCTACCAATTTACCTTTACCCTTATCTTTTGGATCAATCTTTGAAGGATTAGATTTAGGCTTAGGTGGTGCAGTTGGTTCTCTTATCGTGAAAGGTACTTCAATTTGTCTAACAGTGGGTGGTTTTTGAGTAGCAGTGGTAGCAGTTGCAGCAGTGGTAGCAGTTGCAGCAGTGGTAGCAGTTGCAGCAGTGGTAGCCACTCTAGCAGTGGGACTACTTGACTTTGATTTTCTGATTTCATCCATCTTTTTAGCTTTTATGCTGAACACTGGTACAGATTTCTTCCTGCCATATGTAAGCTTAGGATCTGATCTTGGCATTGACTCCCCTTCTGCCTCTGCACCATCACCTTTCATCACAGGTTGTACCACCTCTTCACCTTCATCTACCTCAACAATCACCTCTGTGTCACCATCAACTACCTCAGTCTTTTGCATAACACTTTCAACAATTTCAGTATGTACATCCTCTTCCAAGACTTCAGTGTTAGCTTTAGACATAGCATCTGTTTCACCCACAACCTCATCCACATGGTCAAACATAAACACATCCTCATCAACCATCTCATCTGCATTTTTCTCCCCCTTTTTGAAAGTGTTGCTCACCAATAAAGCTTCTAACACAGCAAGCCTTTCCTTAAGCTCATCAATCACTTTCCTTTGCTCATCAATCTTAGCAGCCTGCTCTGCAATTTTAGCATCTTGAGCTTTATTCACCTTCTTCTCCTTCATCAACCTTTCCCAAATTTTGTCCACAGCCATTGTCAATTGTACATTCATTAATTCAATGTAAGTACTAGCCTCATCATCATTAGAGTGTGACCTCCTAGATGAATCATTGACAAAAGCATCTTCTGCCTCATGCCTAGCATGGTCAACAGAAGTTCCCTTTTTCTTGGTACTAGAACCTTCACCTGCTTCATTACCCTTAGGTTCAACATTAGAAGTTGCCTCTGGTTGGGTCTTATTGATGTTACCACTGCCCTCCTCTGTCAGTGGACTAGTAGAAGTAGTGGCAGCCCTTCCAGAATGACCACCCATCTCCTGTGGGGTCACTTGCTGTGGAATAATAGATTACTGAGACAATTGAGCAGCAGGAACCTCACTTGCCTGTTTTCTTTTCTTTTTCTGTGGCTGTAAGTGGGTAGGTTGTTTGGTCCCTTGTTTTCTTTTTGTACCCCCAATTGGAGTGTGTTCAGACCCAGTTGGTACTACTGGCCTGTCACCAATTGGTTCAGATGTAGTTGGTGGTACTGCATCTGTGGTGGAAGGAGCAGGAAGCATTGTAGTGAATAATGTTGTTTCCTTCCCGAAAAACTTCTTATTGGTATTCTTACTCATCTCTCTAAAAGTTCTAGCAGAAAGAGTACTAGCACCAATAATAAGGTCTTGTGCAACTAAATCAGAAATTTGTTTATTTAAAACAAGTTGCACAAATCTAGGATACATTATAAACATATCCTTTTTCCCTTTTGTTATATTTCTTATCATGCCTTCAAGAATATATTTAGAAAAATTAAATTTTTGACCCTTAGCCAAACACACAAGTGCATAGGCTATTTGAGTACCAAATTCATTAAAAGCAGTTCTTTTGGATGACAAACAGTGGAGAAGTGTATGTATGAAAAATTTCCATTGAGGGCTAAAGAGTGATTTAAAAAATGTAAAACGTGTGTAATCACCCTCATACCCCATTAATCTAAGATTATCATACAAATCTCTGTCATCAATAGAAGTTATACCTGAAGCGTCATCAAGAAGAAGTGCTTCTCGAAGAGAATCCTCAGATATCACCACTTTGGTTCCTTGAACCATAGAAACCACTTGACTGTTGCCCTCAATTACTTCCAATTGAGCATTCTTCCAAAATTCGTTCAAATGACCCCTGGAAACCCTTGGAGATACAGTAAGCGCGTGAAATATATAACTCGATCGCAGAAAATCCACAATTTGTGTGAAGTTTTGCGCCGATGAGGGTTTCATCAAGAAGGCGATCATATTGTGTTCTTCGTAAACACTCAAAGTAAGATCTGTTGATGAAGAAGCCATGACTATTGAATTGATCGTAATAGAAGTGAGGGTTTGATTTGCAGAGTAATTGCAGTGGTTATTTGTGAAAATAAGAAAGCGTAATGAAAAATTTAAGTGTTCTAAGATTATATACTGTTAGTCATAAGAACAGAGCCATGACCTAGAAAAATTAACTAGCAGTGGCACTGCCCGATATAACTAACAGTGGAAAGGTATACTTAGAAAGCTAACAGCAGTTAGTAGCACTAGCAGTGGCAACCGACCAAGGTAACCAATACTTAGTACTAGCAGTGCCAAGAATTTAGCTTCATAAGCAGAACATGGATATTTTTTTTTTTTAAATAAAACAAAAGAAACATTAATTCCAGCAGTAACAATGTCTTCTGACAGTAGCTAAGAACCTGCAGTGGTTAGATAGAAAACAATAAACAGTAGCAGTAATATACATGTTTACAAGCAGTGGCAACTGTATAAGAAACAGTGGCTAGAAAGTTCTAACAGTGGTAGATACTTGGACCAGACAGCACATGTTCTTTATACAGTTCCACTGTTAGTATCTATTCTAATACCAAACATAAGTTAAGTTAGATTGATCATGCCAATACTGGTGACCAAAAATGTAAACCTTCCCACATCAAAAGCCTTTGTGAAAAGATCTGCATATTGATTATCAGTATAGATTTTAAAGATTTGAATCAATCTCTTTTCATTGCAGTCTCTTATAAAATGATAATGAATTTCAATATGTTTGGTCTTAGAATGCTTAACAGGATTGTTAATGATACTAATTGCAGAATTATTATCAATATACATAGGAGTATTTAAAAAAGTCAAACCATAATCCAGCATTTGATTTTGAATCCAAAGCACTTGTGCACAGCAACTGGATGCAGCAACATATTCTGCTTCTGCAGTTGAAGTGGATACAGTGGTCTGCTTCTTGCATTGCCATGACACCAATCTTTCTCCTAGAAATTGACAACCCCCAGATGTAGACTTCCTATCCATATTCTCACCACCATAATCACTATCTGTATATGCCATAAGCTCAAAGAAAGAACTCTTAGGATACCAAAGACCCAATTGTGGTTGACCCTTTAAATATCTGAAGATCCTCTTACTGCATACAAATGTGATTGCTTGGGATTGGCTTGATATCTAGCACACACACACAACAAACATGATGTCTAGTCTAGATGAGGTGAGATACATGAGAGAGCCAATCATAGATCTGTATAGATGCACATCTACATCCTCCCCCTCAAGATCTGCATGTAAGGCTTTGTGTGTCTCCATTGGTGTGCTAGCTATTTTAGCTTCTGAGTAACCAAATCTGTCCAAAATGTCTTTGACATATTTGCTTTGGTTAATGAAAATGCCATCTAAATTCTGCTTGACTTGAAGTCCCAAGAAGAAAGTGAGTTCCCCCATTGAACTCATCTGGAACTTTTGATGCATTAACCTCTCAAATTCTTTGCACAGACCATCATTTGTAGATCCAAAAATGATGTCATCAACATAAATTTGCACCAACAAAATGTCATTGTTATCCCTTTTGGAGAATAGTGTCTTATCAATGGTGCCCCTCTTAAACCCATTCTCTAACAGATAAACTGGTAGAGTCTCATACCAACCTCTGGGTGCTTGATGCAGACCATACAATGCCTTATCCAATCTGCAAACTCTATCTGGATAGTTGGGATCTTCAAATCCAGGAGGTTGACACACATATACCTCATCATCAATTGTGCCATACAGAAAAGCACTCTTGACATCCATCTGATAGACTGTGAATCCTTTATATGAAGCAAATGCTAAGAACAGTCTGATGGCTTCTATCCTTGCAACAGGAGAAAATACATCATCATAATCAATACCTTCTTCCTGTGTATACCCCTGAGCCACCAGCCTTGCCTTGTTCTTGATTACAATGCCTCTTTCATCCTTCTTGTTCTTGAAGATCCATTTGGTGCCAATTGCCCTTTTTCCCTTTGGCAAATCAACTAGTGTCCACACATTCTGAATCTTGAACTGTAGCAACTCCTCTTGCATTGCCTCAATCCAACTAGGGTGTTTAAGAGCTTCTACTGCCTTTTTAGGTTCTACTTGAGACAGAAAACACACATATAGAGATGTATGTATTTCTTCTTCAGTGACATTAGTTTGCTGTCTAGTTTGTACACCAGAATCAATATTCCCAATCACCTGTTCCAGAGGATGATCTTTGTGAACATGAAAGTTAGATGTGGATGTCTCTGGAATGATTTCCTCCATGTTGGTAAAATTACCATCCTGCCCAGAATTTTCATTGGATGGTGTTTCAGTTGGTACTTCTGTCTCAATATTCTGAGATGACTGTGTTTGATCAAGAGAAAACACCTCTGGTGGATCAGGAGTCCAGATAGGAAATACAATGTATTCCATTGAATCTTTAATACTTTCTGTGGACATTCCTGATTCTTTCTCACTTGCTCCATCTGATGTCCCTATGTTGGTACATGTACTTGTACCTGTACTAGAATTGACAGTTGCATATCTAAAAGCAGAATTAAGAGCATCAATATCAAATAATGACTTTGGACCTATCCCATCAGGATTAATGATATTCTCATTAAAAGTGATGTTCAAAGATTCTTCGATTACCCTGGTCCTTTGATTGAAAACCCTATATGCCTTACTTTGAATGGAATAACCTACAAATACACCCTCATCCACTTTGCTTTCAAACTTTCCTAGGTGGTCTTTAGTATTCAAAATAGTACATGGACATCCAAAGGATTTTAAGAAACTAACCAGTGGTTTGTTCTTAAACATTAGCTCATATGGGGTTTTGAAGTAAGGCTTAACAACTGTTACCCTATCTGAACATAGCAAGCTGTGCTAACTGCTTCTGCCCAAAAGGACATAGGAAGTTTTGCATCAGCTAGCATAGTTCTAGCAACCTCTATTAGTGTCCTATTCCTTCTTTCAGCTACTCCATTCTGTTGAGGAGTCCTAGGAGCACTAAATTCTCTCTTAATGCCTTTCTCATCACAGAATTTATCCATATCATGATTTTTAAACTCTGTCCCATTATCACTCCTGATGATTTTAACCTTTTTATCTAATTGATTTTCCATCTTAGTTATAAATGATCTCAGTATTTCACCTGTCTCATCTTTTGTTCTAAGAAAGAAAACCCATGTAAATCTAGTATAATCATCAATGACTACAAGGCAGTAAGATCTTTTTCCCATACTACTTATACTTGTTGGTCCAAATAAGTCCATATGCAATAAGTATAAAGGAGTACAGTTTGAATTCACTGTTTTGGACTTAAAAGAAGTTTTGTGTTGCTTCCCCTTTAGACAAGAAACACAATGATCATCACATGAATAGACCTTCTCAGGTAAACCCCTAACAAGCTTGTTTTTGACAAGTTTATTAATGGTTTTGTAATTCATGTGACACATCCTTCTATGCCACAAATTAGACTCATTTAAATTTGCTTTAGAAATCAAGCAGTTTAAATCAGATTGAGGTGCCATGTTTGCTAAGTCACACTTATAGACATTATCTTGCCTAGGAATTCTCATTAAAATCATATTTTCTGGAATTTTGAACTCCTTAGACAGAATAAGACATTCAGTGTCAGTAAAATGAACAGGGTTCTTTTTATTCAGTGATTTGACTCACACTTAGCAAATTGTACCTCAACTGTTCCACATAGTAAACATTTTCAAAGCTTAACTTGGCACTTTGAACAGTTCCTTTGCCTGTGATCTTTCCTCCTTTGGGATTACTTCCAAATGCTACATATCCACCATCAAATGATTTAAAGTTCTGTAGCTTATCCTTATCTCCAGTCATGTGCCTTGAGCAACCACTATCAATATGCCATAAACTTCTTGGTTTGCCCTGCACACAAACAAACACAGAGAAAAATTAATTTCTCTTGGGAACCCAAACCAATCTGGCTTTGGGTTTCCCATGAGCATTTTTAACATCAACCCTCTTAAAGGTGATTGATCTCAATGCTTCATTGATTTTGGACACTTTTGATGTAGAGGTATTCTTATGTCTCCAAAAACAATCTGTTTTAGACCTGACAGGGGTTAATGGTCTGACAGTGGTTACCTTCAAATTTGTATTAATTACCCTGGCAGTGGTAGCTTTACTTGGTATAAACATTCTTTGCAAATGCTTAATACTAGCAGAGGTACCATGCCTGACAGTGGTCAAACCCTCCCCTGTTCTTGTCTTGCCTCTGTTAGCCTCTGACAGTGGCACTGCTGCAGTATTAACAGTGGCTGCAGCCTTGCCTCTGTTAGGCTGATTTCTCAACACTCTACCTGTACCACTGTTCCTATTATTTTTAGGATTGTGGTAACAGTCCAGTTGAAGATGATTATACCTACCACAAATAAAACATGATTTTCTTTTCACACATTCAAACCCATTACCCAGCCTTTGTGACACCAATTGATTCCAATTCCTTTGATTCCCTCTAGGTGTAGGTTTGATTATTTTCTTTGCAGAATTTTCATCATGTTTGCAAGCACACTTAAAACATTCAGCCTTTTTATTTGACTCATGATTAACCTTGTTATTCACATAACCTAGACCAGTTCTAGATTTGTTAGTCCTATTCACTTGTTCAAGCTGAAGCTTAGCTTTCTCTATGAACAATTTCTTTCCTTCTTCTAGTTTATCACTCTTAAGTTCTGAAACTAGACCAGAAGTTGACTTAACACAACCATCCATAGAATTACCACTAGATGAGCTATCACTATCACTCTCATCTTCCTCAGTCCAATCATGAATTTCAACTCCATCAATGTTCACATCTACTTTTAAACTTTTAACTGGGTCAACCTTTTTAACATCATCATTCAATCCTTCTTTAAGTAAATTTAAATCAATTTCAGTTTTTGAAGGAAAGTAGTTGTTGTTATAAGGAGGAGGTACATTACTGTATCCTAACCCAGTCTTAAGTTTATCATGAATCTGTGAATTGATAAGTTTATGGACACTCTTAGATGCATTTTCTAAATTACTTACATTAAGTCTTATGCTATCTCTTTCACATGTGACCTCAACAAGTTTCTTAGTTAATACTTCTACCTTATCTTTAAGAGTATCTCTCTCCCACCTAGCATACTCAATATCATACTTAAATTGTGTTGCATTTTCTTCAAATGCTTGAATCTGTTTTTCAAAATTTTCTATTACAGAGATTGTGTGTTTACTTTTAATTTCACATAGTTTTAACTCATCACACACTTTCTGGTTATGATCTCTATAATGTTTCACAGTTTGTTTACATACAGTTGAACACAATTTTATTTGACCTCATAAGGAACCTCAGATTGCTTATCTGATTCAGCTGTTGCCATGAAGCATTGATTCTTCACTTCATGCTCTTCCTGATTACTCCAATCCCATCCACATCCATCAACCGATACCAGTGCATTTGATGAACTATCTTGAATTGGCACATTCTTAGTTTGGCCTACGTTTCCTCCACTTCTCTGGCCATTTCCTCTCTCATTCTGATCAACCTTTGGGCTTCTGCATTCCCTAGCAAAATGTCCCATCTTGTGACAGTTGAAACATTCAACTTTGCTCTTGTCAAACCAGCTACCATCACTCCTCTTCTGTGCAAAGTTATTCCTACCAGTTCTTTGCATAAATCTTTTTGCTCTCTGTGTGATCAAAGCAATCTGCAGTTTAATATCCATCTCTTCTAAATCATCTCCTCCAAGTTGATCTAAATCTTCATTAGTAAGTGATGAATTCACATTACTAGCAAAAAAAGATTCTAAAATTTGATCATTAGAATGATTAGAGAATGATCCACTTTCTCTAAATCCATATGATGACCCTTTCTGACTTGATTCAGCTTTTGATCCAGATCCTGCCATAGACATAAATGCTGAATTACTATTGTTGCTCCCTGATCCCACCTTCTTGTTCTCAACTTCAGACTCAAAGTTTCTCAGATCATTATATATATCTTCTAGTTTCTTTACTTCCAGATCTGCACTCTGTCTTAAACCAACAGTATACATAGTCCATTCATCACCCAAGGACCTCAGAAATTTCCTGTTCAGATCATCTCTGTCTATTTTCACTTGATGATTTTCCAGATCTCCTACAAGCTTTGAAAACCTATCAAATGTTTGAGTCAAAGTTTCTGACTTTGCAGAATTAAAATTCTCATATTGTTGTTTCAACAGAGATCTTTTATTCTTTTTGTTGTTATCATTACCACCAAATCTCTTCTCTATTTCTTCCATGAGAACTTTAGCATCTTGACATGCTTCAAAATGTCTCTGATATTCATTTGGAATAGATAATAATAGAGTACTTAAAGCTTTGTACTCAATAGATCTGACCTTTCTTTCTGCCTCAGTGGATGGTGGTGATCTTGCTTGTGGAACACCATCACTATTAAGGGTCACTGGTGGACCATTAACAACCACTTCCCACATCTGATAGTCTGTGAGAAGCATATATTGTCTGATTCTGTTTTTCCACAGATCAAACTCATCAGGTCTAAGCATTGGAATCTTAGTGACCTGAATTCCTTCATTACTTTCTGCCATTGATTAGAATGTTAAATATTTGAGTGATCAATAAAACAGTGATTCTAGATCTTCCTGTATTCAAAACTTAACCAAAAGCTCTGATACCACTTGTAAAACCCAGATCGATCTAATAAAGTTATTAGATGAACACAGTTTTGAATAATTACTAAGAAGTTCGCGGAATAACACTTAGTAACACAATGAAGATCAATACTAGAATCAATGAAAACAGAATTACTATCAAAAGCTTCAATCTTATTAATTTATAAGACGAATACACAGAATTGTATTAGGGTTACAAAGACCTTGAAGCGGCACATAAAACTCTTTACCTAAACTAGGTTTTGGATCTCTATTTATATCACATAGAGTCCTGCTAAACAATCTCCTATATTTATGGAATTCAAATTTATTTCATAAATATCTCTAACAGACTTATATACACTAACGGTGGGAACAACTTACTTTGTACCAACAGTGGTAGTAAGTTCCCTTTACAGACACAAGTATACTTACACTAACAGTGGCACTGCTTAAATACACTAGCAGTGGCTAGGTCTTTATTTCTTCTAGCAGTGGCACTGCTTCTACACTAGCAGTGGCTAGCAGTAAAACAGACAGTGGTAGAACTTCAACACTTGTCAAATACGCTCAGATCCCAACAAGTTTTATGTTTAAGTATAGTTAATTTTTGTTGATACTTACTTTCTGAAAAATATTTATCTAATTTGAAGAAAGTGACTTTTTGCAGGAGATACTCTAAGCATCCAAAACAATTTTTCAAAAGTTATTTTCCAAATGAGGCTTGCTTGAAGACAAGCAAAAGCTTAGGTGTGGGATATTTGATATAGCGCAAAAAGTCACATTTTTACCTACATTATTTACCCCATATTTAGCTCTTTTCTAACAAATATATCTTAAAGTCATAATTATTCATCAACTTTTGTTAGAAACGTATAAACTTTCCACTCTTTCAAAAATCATGCAAAAAGGTCGGAAAACTAACCGAAATAGGCACCGAATTGAGCAACATTTCAAATCTACTGTAAACTCTATACCACGACCTCATTCTTATCTTATTTTGTATCTATGGAGATTACGAGAGCGTGGATATAAAGAAATATCAATTTGGATCAAGGACGAGAAAGTTACAAGCCGAACACTGCTTCCGAAGACCACAAAACGTAATCAAGACATGCCTGGGCTACACACCTCCAAATTCTACCAAATTGGTATCATTAGAAGTGTAATGGAATTACAAAAGTGTGGGCAAAAGAATCAGAGCAAACAGACAAGAAACGAAGAAGATACGCGCGATTTAAGCAACGAGAAAAGCCGAAAACATCACACGGCCTACCACACGGCCGTGTATTGAATGGGGAAGGCAGTGTACGGCCTGTTTATGGCAGTAAACGGCTGGCTATAGGCCGTGTATGGCTCTGGAAAGGCCGTGTATGGCCCTGGCAGCCCCCGTGTGATTCCGTTGTGCTTTTATGGCTTGCATCTTATGCTTTGGTGCTTGTATTCCCCCTCAATGCCTTTGCCTATAAATAGAGGGCCTCATTTCTCATTTCAACACACCTCAATTTCACCTCTATGGCTGAAGTTTATTTGTATGTTAGCTAAATGTGTCCCCAATAATCATCATTCTAACAAAACGCTATCCTAAATCATGGTGAACCACGTCTTTGTTATCCTTATGTGTTACATATCTAATATCCTCCCTTTAATTTTATGCTTTCTTAGTAGTTTATAAAAATAAAAACCCAAAAACAATTACCTTTCAATCTTTCAAAACCCTAGCTTAATTATTAAGTTGTCAGAACTACTTTTGTTTCAATTCTACCATCGTGAGGAACGACCCTGGATCATCCTTACTATATACTCATACCAGGTATTCATACCCAGTATTAGTAAGTAGGACGGAGGTTTAGGCTCCCTGATGCGACCCCAGCCGTCAGTGTCATTGGTGTTGTTGTAACGACTGAGGGGCGATCAGGGTGTTTTAAAATTTATTTCGCTCGGGGCCTAAACCTCCGAACTACCTACTGGTACTGGGTACAAATACCTAATACTAGCACGTGGTAAGGATGATCAGGGTCGTCTCCAGACGGTCGAATTTGAAACAGAGCTTGTTTGGATAATTAAGTCTTTAAGATAGGGTTCTGATAGTTGGTTTTGTTTTGTTTTTATCTAATTTAAACTACTAACAATGAAATTAAAAATAAGCTAGCTAGCACGTATGGAACAACCAAGGATAGGGAACACGTGGTTCACCATGACTTGGGATAGTATAATACCGGGATGGTGTTTATGAAGGGGACACTTTCAGATTAATAGATTAACAGAATTTGGTGTAAATGCTAGAACCCTACCAATTAAATTCCCGTTGGCATGTCACTAGGAACTAGGTTATCGTGATTCTGATCGGAGCAATACGCTAAACTCCCAATACTTACCTAGTTGAAAGATAAGCAACCTATCTTGGTGAACAACCGAGGTACATGAATAAAGCAGCGTATTGTCTCATAGGTCCAACCGTTCTTAACACCTAAGCTTATCTCGCGTTCTTCTAAATGTGTATCTAATTATTAACTTGCTATGTTTAAAGAACCAAATATGTAAGATCTAAGGGGTTCATGTATCTAAGTCACTAAGACTTTCCTTTCTAGACCTTGTTAATACTTTTCTTAAGCTCTAATTACTTTGATTTATGACCTAGACCTCTCCTTTTCAAACAGTTATACATCCCTGGATTATTCGCAGTTTGTCAAAATGTGTTTCATATGCAGACCATACCTTTCAGTAATAAACAGTGTACTTTACAGAGTAATTCCACGGCCTCTTACGTCTAACGTGCAGTCATGAGTAATTGACAGTGAAAGTGGCATTCTAAACTAATTAAATAAAAAGCAGTGTAGAAATGTAAATCTAATATGTACAACGAATGGTTTCACTGTGTCTTACTTATTGCACGTCATGGGTACAAATAACTACTTACCATAATTAAGGTTCATGACTCCCTAATATCTAAGTTATAGTCATGTGGATAACTAGAAAGGGTGCTCCATAAATTAGGTCTAGTGTCATATATTTGAACGATAAGAAAGCATAATAATTCCCATTCATATAAGTTTCTTTTTATAAATTTAAACTATGTTGGAATGAGTTATTTTTACGATCCTATCAACTAACTAACGTAGAGTTGCCCGCAATCAGATAGAAGATATGTCACATGGATAGTAAACACAAACAATTACAATACATCGGAAGTTCTCCCAAATGTACTGAACACATCGGCCAACGACTACCCTCGAATCCTATTCCCCAATCTCGGTCGTCAGAGACGTCCGTATCATGGCATGGTCTATTGAATAAATTGTCGCATAAACAGGTTTTACCCTACCGGAATAAGTTGGGGCAGTCTGGTCATAAGCGGTTGGCCAAACATGCCATCATTCGTTCATAATATTATAATTAAACAGAAATTCATTTATCACATTTATAACATTGATCCGTAATATAACTACCTTCGGTCGTCCCAGACTTCCATATGTTTGTACTTCGCATAAATCGTTTCCAGCACTTTATCCGGGAACAGTCGAATAGGGGCCTTCATATTACTTTACAATATTTAATTTCTTCCCATTATAACTATCTAATTCATGGCAAACATATAAGCAACTACTCGCATATCATGGCAATAGACATTTCTAATGTTAATAAATCATAAACATCAAACAAGAACAATTCAAATAATAAATAAAAGAAATGATGGATATTACCCGTAATTATTGCGAGCAAAACGATGCTTATATTACTTCTGAATATTCCAAAGCGTTACATTGCTAAGCTAGCTACTACTAACTACTACATAATTAATCTCCTACTTATCTCTCAATAAATTAATTAAATTAGCTTAGAGAGAGAAAGTAGAGAGAAAAAGAAAATAAAAGCTAGAAAGAAATAAGAAAGATATGAAAGGTGTGGAAGGTGTGTGTTAAAATGAGACTTAGGGGCTGCTATTTATAGGCAAAATATGGCTCACATTAGCACCCCTAGGCTCACATTAGCAAAAGTAGCGAAAGGTGGTGCACCAGGTACGAAAAAGTAGCGAAAGGTGGTGCACCAGGTACGAGCAAGGACGAAAAAGTGCAAAAAAGACTGGAGGGTGGAGGCCGGCACCGCCTGGCTGCTGGCTGGCGGCGGCTGGCTGCTGGCTGGCGGCGGCGGGCTGCCACCCGTCCCGGTCCGTCATTTTTCGTTGCGTTGCTTAATTCGCGCGTATCTTCGTCATTATATGTCCATTTGCGTTGATTATTTTTGCGTTGGATTCATAAATCAAAAACGAAGACTTTGATGTAAAGATATCGCAAAAATATGTCTCTTATCTCCAGATGTTGCGTACGAATCATTTGGATCTTCCGGCGGACGTAGAATCTTCATTCTTTATCCGTTTTTGTTGATTCTTCTTCTGTTGGATTCGTAATTTAAAAACGAGCATCTTGAGTGAGATGGATATTGATGATGGGCACTTTTGTCTTGAAATCTCGTTTTGATGCCTTGAATCTTCAAACGTGTGTGGAATCTTCGTTTTTCACCCGTTTTGCTTGATTTTTATCGTGCAACCTTGTTTTTACCCTCTTGGCATAATATCATTGATTCGTCGTGGTTTTGAGTTTAAAATGCCAAGAATCGTTCCAGAATGAGAGAGATATCGGTAGTAAAAACATGACTTTTTACGCGATATCAAGTATCCCACACTTAGAACTTTGCTTGTCCTTAAGCGAACTCATTCTTAAAAAGCTTCTGGAAGTATTCTAATCGCATTAGTTTTTAGAGATACCAATATCCAAAGAATATAAAGTTACAGTTATGAAAGAGTTTTCACCGGAAACTAAGGGTTTATAGAATTTGATACCTTCTTCGAGCAACATAAATGATGATCATGACCAGGCAATCCTCACAAGTGGGTTACTCAAATCACTCAAGTGTTTAGGGTTTCCTACTTACTAGTGTCAATCACTCAGATAGCCTATCATGCAGCATTCTCATCATAGGCTTGATCGAGAATCAGATCTCCATCACTTTTGATGAGGACGGTATTAACCTTTCGAGATATCTTGGAAGGAATCGGATGTTTTGTGTTGAAGAAGGTGTGAGGGTTTTCCTTGTATTTTCTCAAAACTTTTCTTGAGAGAGTTTCTTTGGAATTTCTCAGATTTTGAAAGGACTACATAGCCTTTTTCTTCCTTTTTCTTTGGAATTTTTCTTTTCTTGGCCCTTTTACTTGATCCTTGGGCTTTTAGGTTTCTTCTGACAGCTTTGCTTTTGCTGAATTTCTTTTTTCTTGGAGCTCCTTTTACGGATGATGCTCATCCTTTGGGGAACGCTCCGATATATTTTATGGCTTTGTGTTAGGCTGTAGAAGTCTTGGAAAATCAAGAGTATCTTTGAGAGTTCGTCGGAAAATGAAACTTATGTGGGTTCGGAATGAATAAAAGGAGGTTTTGATTGGGTGCGAAGTGGATGTTGAGTGAGTGGATGTTTGGTGGTGAGAGGGTGTTGAGATTCCTTAGAAGTTATCAAGATGGGTTGTACCTATTCCACGTATGGCACTCATTGGTACACACATGAAACGAAATGTATTGCACTCCTTAGAAGTTATCTCGAAATGTATTGCAAGAGCAAGTTCTAATTCAAATGCATACATCGGCACACACATGAAACGAAAAGTGAAGCATTTTAAATGATGAATGCTAGTCACGGGCTCAAACCTCATGAATCGAATGTTTTGGTCAATGCCTAGCCATGTGTTGCCCTTTTCGTCCGTATCTTATTCTAAGTAAACAGTTTTCTTTCTCTGTTAAAACTCTTTTCTTGTTGTAATTTACATTTATGGAAAATAGAGGTTCTAAAGTGTTGCTTTTGAACCCCAAAATTTTTGAAAATTTCTCTATTTTTAGCCTTTTAATGAAAATATTGTTTGACTTACGGACAAGAGGTTAAACTTGCGGTTGCAGACCGTATATCCCACACTTAGAGGAACATTGTCCCTAATGTTCGAATCTATGCATTGAGTACCTCTTGTCGAAGTATCCCACACTTAGAATTTCTACTAATTATGGAAAATATCTCTTAGTATTTTGTGGAGTCCAAGGATCCCACACTTAGTGTTTGGAATGGGATATAGGTCGATATAATCTTGCAAAAACGGATAAATAAACTAGAGAAAGGAATGCAGAACTCCCTTATCGTCTATACGACTGTGAGCTGATGATCTGAGTGGTTGACTGTGTCATCTCCAATGGATTTTGAACTTGGTTGGCATCAGCCTTCATGCATTAAACTTGAGCTCCAGCAGTATAACCTTTCTTCAATCACTCAACTAGTTTCCTCACGAAAATAACTAAGAGCTAAAGGATAGATTGCAGAAAATGAAGTGATGTCGCCCTTCGGACACAAGCATAATTAACCAATAAAAACCAAATGTTGGATAGAGATTAATGGACAAAGATCCTAATCTTCAAGAGTTGCTGCTGTAACTCAACTGCTCCTAATGATTTGAAAGTGTTGAATCCAATGACCATGAATCTTTATTACCCGAGATCTTTTGCTGACAACTGATGTAATGAATCTAATGTTGTTCTTTTATCGACTGATATCTCCAGTTTCCAAATTGTTCCCGTATCTATTCCTTTGTATGAATAGTCCCTGAGGGTGATGGTTGTATGTATGAAGGGGTGGATGGATGGGTGAATGTGGGTGGATATGGTGATGATGGTTTAGGGTTCCATTATGTGGCAAGGTTTAGCTATAGGACTTGGAATTTGTGGGCACATATGATGAGTATTGAGCTGATCAACTTGATGAACTAGTCATAGACAACTAGAAATCATCTTCGTATCCAGAAGTGTCATCTCTTGTCCCCTGTAAAGCAATGCTCCAAAGATTCCCATACTCAATGAACTGTAAGCTCCTCTTGTCATCTTTCCATTATCCTTAGAGATTCTTTTTCCATAGGCGTCAGTCCCTGTCTGTTACAAGTAGGTCAAATAAACAAGATCTAACAAACAAGTGATTATTCTCCAAATCGTAGATTCACTGGTTTGCGAAGAACCTATCAAAGTGAGTGCTTTGTATATGAAATAAACAAGTGTAAGACTTTGAGTTTAATCTCACACAAAAAGTGTTAGTTGCCTATAATTTCACCACAGCACAAATAGCAGATATGGAAATACCAGTATTATCAGTTGAATCAGGTAGCCAAGTATAAAGATATCCAAAGCACATATTTTTAAACGAGTTTGAGCATAGTACACATATTGACATACAAATAAGATTAAGCATTAATATCTTATGTATTTCAACAATAATATATGTAAGTACCTCAAATGCTCGAAACATGTCAGTGGGTGTTTAGAATGACTAAGGCTCCTAACTCCTAGTAGGTTTCCATTTTTGTGAGTGAAAGGGATAACAAGAACTTTAGAAAATGGTGAAAATAGGTGTTGTAATAAATTCCAAATGACTGGGAGTAGGAAGTATTAAGGTTTGACAAAAATTTGACTTTTAACGAAGTAATTTGGCAAAACATCCATTTTTGTTCATAAAGATAGAAAACTTAGAACATTCATTTTAGGGTTTCATTTCTACTTATTGAGTTAGTTCACTACTTAAACTACTTTAACTACTACTGATAATCCTATATTAGACACGGGTTGCCTCCCGAGAAGCGCTTGTTTTTGTTCGAGTCACTAGCTTGACTCCAAACCTATTTCATGGGAAATCTAGGGGGCTCCTTTGCATCCATCAGTAGACATAAGCGAAAGTATTGGTACATACCTAAGGAATTAAAGCAGATTATGGTCAAGGTAAGTCCAATAAGGTAAGAAGGCATGGAAAAGTGAGTGATTTGTTTTACTGAGGCAAAACAAAGCTCTCGACTTTTTCTACCTCTTGCATTTTGGGTTGTTTGGGTTCGTCAAAGAGGTCCTTATCACTCCACGACGTGTACGTCATTATGTAATGGAGAGATGGTTTGTAAGGTGCTCTTGACGCAAAACCCACCTTGCTTCCTAAAGCCTTTGGTTTGATGAAAAAGTTGTACTCTGGGCATGGAGGTGGGACAATGTCCATTAGTGTCTCCAATCTTGTAGCAACGTTATTATCAAATACTTGGGTGTTTGTCTCCTCTAAGGTACTAGTAAAGTCTATTAGATCAGGAAGTGAATCAATCAAAGAGATTAATGGGATACAGTCAACCACAACTAGTTGTGGGACGTGTTCAACCATATCAGTTTTAATAAGTTCACTACTTAGAGTTGGTATGTATTCCTTTAGTCCATGTGAAGTTGAGTCTTCTTTGTAAATCTCCAAATTTGGGCTTTCCATCTCGATCTCTTCGTCTACTTCATCATCCTCGTCAATCCGGCTGGAAGTTTCGAGTTGTAGTGGTTCGGAAAGTTCTTCTAGAACAAACCCTCCGCCGATCTTTGACGTTGATAGGTTAGGAATAGGTGAAATTTAAGGTTTAGAAGATTGGGTTGGTGTGGAAGTTAAAGGGATATTGCGACCGAACTTATGAGAATGTAAGTCTGTGTCGGGTGTAATAGATGTGGAGTGTGTGTGTCTCTCAACTTTCTGTATCCTAGAGTTGGTTCTAGCTTGATTCCTACTCTCCTCACTACTCTCTTGGGCGTGTATTGATAGTTTAGTAAAGATTTTAGACACATTATAAGTAAAACTCCTAAGTATGTCTTCTTGTTCTTTAATCATTTCTTCAAGTGATTCGGAAGGAGGTGAGAAAGCAGCATTACTGCTGAGACAGGCTAAGGGTGTATCTCTCAAGTCAGGATTCTCATAGGGTTGTGGTATACTTATAGGGTGAGGTGAATGTGGGTAGATTTCGAGTGGTTGGGGATGAAAAGGTTGGCATGGATGTGGTTGAAAAGTGTTAGGGTCATTTTGATACAGTGTTTGAGGATCTAAGTACCCTAGGTTATCCGAATACATCATACTATGGCTTTGGCATTTTCCATCTACGCGGGTATTATTGCACATGTTACATCTATTTTGGATTGAATCAATAAGACTTTGCATTTGATCTAATCTTTCCCATTGATTTAACATTTCCCAAGGGTTCATAATAGATGGCATAGGGAGAAGGTTTAAGAATTGACGTTGTGGGTGAGAAGAGAACTTAATCTAAACTAAATTATGCTAAGGTAATCCTAAGTACGCTAAACTAAGTGCAAAAGGTAACTTTTGATAAGGATGGTGAGTCCCAATCAAAAGGATCTCTTAAAAACTAACTTATCTAAACAGGCTCCAAATCGTACTACCGTCCCCGGCAGCAGCGCCAAAAACATGATGCGACCCCAGTCATCAGTGTCGTTGGTGTTGTTGTAATGACTGAGGGGCGATCAGGGTGTTTTAAAATTTATTTCGCTCGGGGCCTAAACCTCCGAACTACCTACTGGTACTGGGTACAAATACCTAATACTAGTACGTGGTAAGGATGATCAGGGTCGTCTCCAGACGGTCGAATTTGAAACAGAGCTTGTTTGGCTAATTAAGTCTTTAAGATGGGGTTTAGATAGTTGGTTTTGTTTTGTTTTTATCTAATTTAAACTACTAACAATGAAATTAAAAATAAGCTAGCTAGCACGTATGGAACAACCAAGGATAGGGAACACGTGGTTCACCATGACTTGGGATAGTATAATACCGGGATGGTGTTTATGATGGGGACACTTTCAGATTAATAGATTAACAGAATTTGGTTTAAACGCTAGAACCCTACCAATTAAATTCCCGTTGGCATGTCACTAGGAACTAGGTTATCGTGATTCTGATCGGAGCAATACGCTAAACTCCCAATACTTACCTAGTTGAAAGATAAGCAACCTATCTTGGTGAACAACCGAGGTACATGAATAAAGCAGCGTATTGTCTCATAGGTCCAACCGTTCTTAACACCTAAGCTTATCTCGCGTTCTTCTAAATGTGTATCTAATTATTAACTTGCTATGTTTAAAGAACCAAATATGTAAGATCTAAGGGGTTCATGTATCTAAGTCACTAAGACTTTCCTTTCTAGACCTTGTTAATACTTTTCTTAAGCTCTAATTACTTTGATTTATGACCTAGACCTCTCCTTTTCAAACAGTTATACATCCCTGGATTATTCGCAGTTTGTCAAAATGTGTTTCATATGCAGACCATACCTTTCAGTAATAAACAGTGTACTTTACAGAGTAATTCCACGGCCTCTTACGTCTAACGTGCAGTCATGAGTAATTGACAGTGAAAGTGGCATTCTAAACTAATTAAATAAAAAGCAGTGTAGAAATGTAAATCTAATATGTACAACGAATGGTTTCACTGTGTCTTACTTATTGCACGTCATGGGTACAAATAACTACTTACCATAATTAAGGTTCATGACTC
Source organism: Pseudognaphalium luteoalbum (assembly GCA_963422505.1). Classification (NCBI taxonomy): domain Eukaryota; kingdom Viridiplantae; phylum Streptophyta; class Magnoliopsida; order Asterales; family Asteraceae; genus Pseudognaphalium; species Pseudognaphalium luteoalbum. The sequence continues at coordinate 52,906,768 of OY730193.1, read as the reverse complement.
CCTAATATCTAAGTTATAGTCATGTGGATAACTAGAAAGGGTGCTCCATAAATTAGGTCTAGTGTCATATATTTGAACGATAAGAAAGCATAATAATTCCCATTCATATAAGTTTCTTTTTATAAATTTAAACTATGTTGGAATGAGTTATTTTTACGATCCTATCAACTAACTAACGTAGAGTTGCCCGCAATCAGATAGAAGATATGTCACATGGATAGTAAACACAAACAATTACAATACATCGGAAGTTCTCCCAAATGTACTGAACACATCGGCCAACGACTACCCTCGAATCCTATTCCCCAATCTCGGTCGTCAGAGACGTCCGTATCATGGCATGGTCTATTGAATAAATTGTCGCATAAACAGGTTTTACCCTACCGGAATAAGTTGGGGCAGTCTGGTCATAAGCGGTTGGCCAAACATGCCATCATTCGTTCATAATATTATAATTAAACAGAAATTCATTTATCACATTTATAACATTGATCCGTAATATAACTACCTTCGGTTGTCCCAGACTTCCATACGTTTGTACTCCGCATAAAGCGTTTCCAGCACTATATCCGGGAATAGTCGAATAGGGGCCGTCATATTGCTTTACAGTATTTAATTTCATCCCATTATAACTATCAAAATCATGGCAAACATATAAGCAACTACTCGCATATCATGGCAATAGACATTTCTAATGTTAATAAATCGTAAACATCAAACAAGAACATTTCAAATATATATAAAAGAAAGGATGGATATTACTCGTAATTATTGCGAGCAAAACGATGCTTATATTACTTCCGAATATTCTAAAGCGTTACATTGCTAAGCTAGCTACTACTAACTATTACATAATTAATCTCCTACTTATCTCTCACTAAATTAATTAAATTAGCTTAGAGAGAGAAAGTAGAGAGAAAAAGAAAATAAAAGCTAGAAAGAAATAAGAAAGATATGAAAGGTGTGTGTTAAAATGAGACTTAGGGGCTGCTATTTATAGGCAAAATATGGCTCACATTAGCACCCCTAGGCTCACATTAGCAAAAGTAGCGAAAGGTGGTGCACCAGGTACGAAAAAGTAGCGAAAGGTGGTGCACCAGGTACGAAAAAGTAGTGAAAGGTGGTGCACCAGGTACGAGCAAGGACGAAAAAGTGCAAAAAAGATGGGAGGGTGGAGGCCGGCGCCGCCTGGCTGCTGGCCGGCGGCGGCTGGCTGCTGGCCGGCGGCGGCTGGCTGCTGGCCGGCGGCTGGCTGCTGGCCGGCGGCGGCTGGCTACCACCTGTCCCGGTTCGTCGTCTTTCATTGTGTTACTTAATTCGCACGTATCTTTATCATTATGCGCCTGTTTGCATTGATTCTTTTTGCGTTGGATTCGTAATTCAAAAACGAATACTTTGATGTAAAGATATCCCAAAAATATGTCTCTTATCTCCAGATGTTGCGTACGAATCATTTGGATCTTCCGGCGGACGTAGAATCTTCATTCTTTATCCGTTTTTGTTGATTCTTCTTCTGTTGGATTCGTAATTTGAAAACGAACATCTTGGGCGAGATGGATATTGGTGATGGGCACTTTTGTCTCGAAATCTCGTTTTGATGCCTTGAATCTTCAAACGTGTGTGGAATCTTCGTTTTTCACCCGTTTTGCTTTATTTTTATCGTGCAACCTTTTTTTTACCATCTTGGCATAATATCACTGATTTGTATTGGTTTTGAGTTTAAAATGCCAAGAATCATTCCAGAATGAGAGAGATATCGGTAGTAAAAACATGACTTTTTACGCGATATCACTCCCCCGACTTTTATAAATTTAAAACTACCATCTGGTGCCGTCGCAGCGGAAAGGTCTGCAACGACAGGAAGCGATTCCTGAACCGATCGCCAGGGGCGCATCAGTATACATGTACCGAAGACTCTTGTGATCCATACAAATGACACATTTAGTGCCATACAAGTAGTGTCTCCAGATTTCAATGAAAATACAACAGCCGCAAGTTCCAAGTCATGGGTAGAATAATTTTTTTCATGAGGCTTAAGATGACGAGAAGCATATGCAATGACCCGATCTCGCTGCATTAAAACACAACCCAAACCGCATACGATGCATCACAATAAACAATAAAATCATCGGATCCATCAGGTAATTCTAAAACCGGAGCCTGGCACAAAAGTTGTTTCAAAGTCTAAAAAGCCGAATTCCTGTTGTTCATTCCACATAAACTTTACATCCTTTCAAGTTAATTTAGTCAAAGGGCCAGCAATCTTAAAGAAATCCTTGATGAACTTTCGATAGTAACCCGATAACCCAAGAAAACTCTTAATCTAAGAAGAAGACTTAGGTGCATGCCAATTCATAACGGCCTCAACCTTAGACGGATCTACCTTAACCCCATCTTTGCAGATAATATGCCCCAAAAACTGTACATCGCAGAGCCAAAATTCGCATTTTGAAAATTTAGCATACAATTGTTCTCTTTTCAAGGTTTCCAAGATAAATCTCAAATGCATTTCATGATCGGATTCGGACTTAGAATATATCAAGATGTCATCGATAAACACAATCACAAATTTATCAAGAAATGGCCGACAAACGCGATTCATTAAATCCATAAAAACCGCCGGAGCATTAGTCATCCCAAACAGCATGACTAAAAACTTGTAACACCCCTAAATTTATTGTTTAGCGGAAGCAAGATTTGGGTGTTACTAATCAATATTCAAAGCACAGAGATTAATAGTAAACGACTCTATATGCGTCGTTTTAACAGAATGTATTAATAGCAAAATGTTTACAAGTTTGAAGCTACATATAGCTCGTGTTCGTTTAAAATGAGAGATTTCAATACATAAATACTTATACAAAATATATTAATGCAAGAAAATCTCTATTGTCTGCATGCTGACTCGAGCTATAGTTTCCTGGGGCAATCCTGCCTACTGCTTTGTACCTGCGATACATGCTAAAATGGGTCAGCTAACGCTGGTGAGCTCACAGGTTTGAGTATCAAATAAGTTGAGTGAACCGCAAGATTTAAATAGTTGATTTGCATCCAGCAAATGATAGTGGTAACAGTATACAGCCATGAGCACATAGTTGAGCTTAACTCGTGGGTCAGGACACAGCCTGAGCGTTTTCGCCTCCACGGATGCCTAATCAACATCCGTCTTCCTTAAATATTAGTACGTCCGTTTACCCGGTTAGTGCTTGCTAACCCGGACGAGGTGGGTCAATCCTATATGGTACCATATACTAATATTCACGCTACAAATGTATTAACAACTATGCTGATGGAGGGCTTTAAAAGATTAGTTGTGTAAAACTCATGTAGTACATGTAAAAGTTGTACTTGCGTTCACGCGTTAAAACAAGCAATATATCACACCCCTGAGTAAAAATAGTAAAAGAGGGGCTATGAGACTCACCTGAGTCTTTAGAGTTTATATCAATAAACTGAGATTGATGAGTCGGGAATCGAAGTCCAAAGACTTGTAACCTGAGGGTGTCCACGACACGCGATGGTTATAAACATATGAAGGCATCTCATAAGACTACCTTGTAGTTGTTTGTCCAACTAGAATGTCCAAATGATTACAATTTGGTTGATTGTTTAAGTGTTTGAAAATGTGTATGGCCCGTTGGTGATTGTTGGTAATAACAATATTATCATTATTCTTGAAAAAAAAACGTGTCCCAAAGTGTTTTAGAAGTCATGTCGCATTCGTGTTTGATGTTATACAAGTTTAACACTTTGCGTGAAAATTTAGATGTAACACTGTTACTCGTGACTCTAGGGTAAGGGCGAAGCCCGTTAATGACGGGGGTCCGGGGGCAGCACCCCTGGTAGCGGGGTCCAAGGGGCGGCAGCCCCTGGCGGGGTCCAAGGGGCAGAGCCCCTGGCTGGGGTCGAGCTTTTGGTGAAAAACGCATCTGGATTCGAATTTGGGTGAAATGGGGCGTCAAATTTTGGGTCTCAAAACTTAGTGTAAAATTAGCTAAAACTTTCTGTTTATGCGTCACTTATAGCGTCACTTAGGGGCTTGGGCGACACTTGGGAAGTGTCGCTAAAAATATTAAATCTGAGCATATGCGTCACTTAAGGGAAGTGACGCATGGTAGGGCGTCACTAAGGTAAGTGTCGCTATAAGTGTCGGGTGCGGGTCTAGGCGTCACTCAGGAAGTGTCGCTATAAGTGTCGGTTAACGTTGTTGTGCGTCACTAGTCAAGTGACGGTAGAAGTGTCGGGAAAAAGGGGCTTTATGCGGCACTTATGCAAGTGACGCATGATTAGGGCTTTTAGCGACACTCAATGCGTCACTTAAGTGACGCATGAAGTGACGCTATACTGCACTTCGTTGCGACACTTAGGTCTGTCAGCGAATTTTTGAGCCAAAAATGAGTTTTCGGGTTTCCGTTTGGTCTGATTCTTTTACCCAACCCTTATAAGGACATTCTAAGCTTAAAGAAACAACTAAAACTTAAAAATACTCAAAATCGTAAGATTTTGGGTTTTTGTCGGAAACTTACAAATCGTCTCGCGGAGAATCCGGAAAGATAGAAATGTAGATCCTTGCGAGATGAGTCTTTTTCTCCAAACGAGTTATGCGAAATATTGAGGTATGCTAGTGTTATTTGAAGGTTTAATGGTGATGGTGGTTTGGTGTGGTTGAGAGGAAAAAGAAAGAGAGAGAGAAGAGAAGGAAGATGGAAGTGAGAAGTGGGGTGGGGAGGTGGTGACCTCACCCCCTTTTTGGCAGATTTTTAGTGGGGCCCACCCTATGTGGGTGTGTCCCAAACTTGTTCCTCGCGTCTGCGCTCCGCGCGGTGTTCGTTTTCCCGATCGTTTAACCGTTTAAATAATTATTTCGCGCGTTATACACCCGTTTTAAGGCACGAATAATTACCCAATATTTTTACTTAAAATATTTCACCAATTACTTTAATAATTGAGTTATAAAGTATAACTTAACATTGTTTGCGCGTTTAACATTCTAATCGCGTAGGCTTTTAATTGTACGATACGAAACATGTATGAATTATCATCAAAATACTATTTTAGATATAATAACGTTATTAAATAATGTTATCTTATTTAATAATTTTGTTCACCAACGTCCGTATAAAATTGAATCGAATTACATTCGATTTAAATTGCGTACGATTTAATCAAATCGCAAAATTGTATATATTCAACAATATAAAATCCGATACATCAATTAGCCTAACACGGAACTAATTACATGTATTAATAGTTGATTAGGCACTAATCACTAGTCCTAATTTGGCGGGTGTTACATTCTCCCCCTGTTAGGAGAATTTCGTCCCGAAATTTAGTTCTTGGTCGTGTTTGAAGTAGAGTCAGGGAATAGCTGAGGATACTTGAGTCGCATTTGGTCTTCCCGTTCCCAAGTGAATTCTGGTCCACACCGCGAATTCCACCTGACTTTGACGATGGGAATACGACTTTGTTTGAGTTGTTTGACCTCACGGTCCATGATCTCCGCAGGTTCCTCGACAAAATGAAGTTTGTTATCAATGCGAATTTCGTCGAGTGGGATGATAAGTGTCTCATCAGACAGACATTTCTTTAGGTTTGAAATGTGAAAGGTGGGGTGCACACTGCTGAGTTCGGCTGGCAGCTGCAATCGATATGCCACGGGGCCAATCCTCTCAAGGATCTCAAAGGGCCCAATGTACCTGGGGTTTAACTTCCCGCGTTTGCCGAATCGGATTACGCCTTTCCAAGGCGATACTTTAAGGAGTACTCGATCCCCAACTTGGAACTCGAGTGGTTTGCGTCTCACGTCAGCATAACTTTTCTGACGATCACGTGCGGCTTTAAGTCGGTTTTGGATCTCGGAAATTTTCTCAGTGGTTTCGTGTATGAGTTCAGGACCAGTGAGTTGGCTGTCTCCCACTTCAGTCCAACAGATCGGTGATCGGCACTTACGACCGTACAGTGCCTCGAATGGTGCAGCCTTAATGCTGGTATGATAACTGTTATTGTAGGAAAACTCGCACAATGGCAGGTGTCTTTCCCAGTTTGCACCGAAGTCAACTACGCAAGCTCGTAGCATGTCTTCCAGTGTCTGAATGGTTCGTTCACTTTGGCCGTCGGTTTGAGGGTGGTATGCGGTACTCATATCAAGTCGGGTACCTAATGATTTTTGGAGTGATTGCCAAAAGTGAGATGTGAAACGAGCGTCTCTGTCAGAGATAATCGAGGTTGGAACACCATGTCGAGAAACAATTTCTTTGATGTAGATTTGCGAGAGGCGCTCCATTTTATCGGTTTCTTTGATCGCCAGGAAATGAGCAGATTTGGTGAGTCGATCGACGATCACCCAAATGGTATCGCAACCGCTCGATGACTTGGGTAGTTTGGTTATGAAATCCATGGCGATTTGTTCCCATTTCCATTCAGGAATGTTGGGTCGTTGAAGTAAACCAGAAGGTTTTTGATGTTCGGTTTTGACTCTCGAGCAAGTAAGGCACTTGCTAACATATGTGGCGATTTCGGCTTTCATGTTCGGCCACCAATAGAACTCTTTGATGCCGTGATACATTTTGTCGGATCCAGGGTGGATAGAATATTTAGACTTGTGAGCTTCGTCCATCACCAAGTCTCGCAGGTTCCCAAAACTAGGCAACCAGATTCGATTTGAGAAGTACCTAACACCATTAGGTTTGTTTTCGAATTGCTTATCGATGCCTCGTAAGGCTTCGCTTTTGACATTTTCGGGTTTCAAAGCTTCGAGTTGAGCGGTATGAATCTGAATGGTGAGATCATTATGGATGGTCATACTGAGGGCTCGAACTCGAAGTGGTTTCGTCCGTTCCTTTCGACTGAGGGCATCGGCAACAATATTTGCCTTGCCTGGGTGGTATTTGATTTCGCAGTCATAATCGGTGAGCAACTCGACCCAACGACGTTGTCGCATATTAAGGTCTTTTTGGTCGAAGATGTGCTGGAGACTTTTATGATCGGTGAACACGGTACTTCGGGTACCATAAAGGTAGTGTCTCCAGATTTTGAGGGCGAACACCACGGCCCCTAGCTCGAGGTCGTGGGTCGTGTAGTTCTTCTCATGAACTTTGAGTTGTCGGGAAGCGTAAGCAATGACCTTATCTCGTTGCATCAACACGCAACCGAGACCTTGGTGGGAAGCATCGCAGTATACCACGAAGTCGTCGGTGCCTTCGGGTAAGGATAGAATAGGAGCACTGCAAAGCTTGAGTTTTAATAGCTGAAATGCTGACTCTTGTTTATCAGTCCAATCGAACTTCTTTTCCTTCTGAGTCAGAGTCGTGAGTGGTTGAGCTATTTTGGAGAAATTTTCGATGAAACGACGATAATAACCAGCCAACCCTAGAAATTGGCGTACTTCGGTCGGAGTAGTTGGCGCTTGCCAGTCTTTGATAGCCTCGATTTTCGATGGATCGACATGGATTCCTTGACTATTAACAACATGACCAAGGAATTGAACGGATTGTATCCAGAACTCACACTTGGAGAAATTGGCATATAACTCCTCGTGTTTAAGTAGCTCGAGAACGGTTTTGAGGTGTTGTGCGTGTTCTTGTTCGTTGTGTGAATAGATGAGGATGTCATCGATAAAGACAATGACAAACTTGTCGAGATAGGGTTTGCACACCCGATTCATAAGGTCCATGAATACAGCCGGTGCGTTTGTTAAACCGAAGGGCATCACTTGAAATTCATAATGCCCGTAACGAGTTCGGAAAGCAGTTTTCGGAATGTCGATGTCGCGAACTCGAAGTTGATGATAACCTGACCGAAGATCGATCTTTGAATAAATACTCGACCCTTGTAGTTGGTCAAACAGGTCATCGATGCGAGGAAGTGGATACCGGTTCTTGACGGTCAACTTGTTCAACTCTCGATAGTCGATACACATTCGGAAAGAGCCGTCTTTCTTTTTCACAAATAAGACCGGAGCTCCCCAAGGTGAAGAACTCGGCCTAATAAATCCTCTGTCCAGGAGTTCCTGTAACTGGGTGGACAACTCCTGAAGTTCGGATGGGGCTAGGCGGTATGGTGCTCGGGCTACCGGTGCAGCACCCGGCACGAGATCGATTGAGAATTCGACCTGTCTATGTGGAGGTAAACCAGGTAGTTCTTCCGGAAAGACTTCGGGAAAGTCTCTAACAATTGGCACATCCTCAAGTCGCTTCTCCTCTGACTTTTTCTCCGTGATGTGCGCGAGGATTGCTGGATAACCCTTTCTGAGAAATTTTTGGGTTTTCAAACAAGAAATGATATTTAGTCTCGCCCTGCCAGTCTCCCCCTGTATGATCAAGGTTCTACCGACGGCGAGAGGGATGCGGACGATTTTATCGTAACAGACGATTTCGGCTCGATGTTTGGACAACCAGTCCATTCCAATGATGACGTCGAAACTCCCAATTTCAACAGGCATAAGGTCGATCGAAAAGGTTTCATCGGCTAGGTTTAAAGTGCAATTAGGTATCACACTATTGGTTTCTATGAGTTTACCGTTTGCTAGCTCTACAGTGTACTTAACATCTAAGGCAACAGGAGTGATGTCAAGTAAGGGGTAAAACTCATCAGAAATAAAGCTTCTATCGGCACCAGTATCAAATAGAACAAAAGCAGTTAAGTTGTTGAGGAGGAACATACCCGAGACCACATTCGGGTCCTGCCGGGCGTCCCCAGAGTTGAGTACGAACGCTCTACCTTTAGCGTTGTTGTTGTTGTTGCTGTTGTTGCCCTTTTTCTTCAGGTTTGGGCAATCATTCTTGAAGTGTCCGGTGTTTCCACATCCGAAACATGTCTTGGGTGCCTTGGGGTTGTAGTTGGAGTTGTTGTTGGTGGGGGATCTACAGTCCTTGGTGAGGTGTCCGTACCTCTTGCAGTTGCTGCAATAAGGACCACAAGGACCTTCATGGTGGCGGTTGCACTTGGAACAGTAGGGCTTGTTCCCGGTGTAACCACGCCTGGGTTCGGTGGTTGAGTTGTAGGCTTTGATGGTGTCGGGTTTCTTGTTTTGGTTGTTGCTGTGGTTGTCAGACCACTTCCTTTTGAGGTGGTTGGAGGAAGAAGTGGGTGGTTCTGAGTCCTCGTTCATGGCCATGAGTTCATGAGCCAATCGGATAGCACCATCAATGGTGGTCTGGTTTGAGGAGGCGACGTTCCCCCGGACAGGCTCCGGAAGACCGCGGATGTACCTTCGGATTTTATCGGGTTCGGTGCTCACCATTGCTGGGCGAAGGATGGCAAGCTGTTGAAATCTGACGGTATATCCGTCAATGTCAGCTCCCTGCACCTTTAGGTGCCAGAACTCATCCTCTAGCTTTTGGAGTTGTTCGATGGGGCAATACTTAGCAGTAAGCATCGTCTTCAGTTCCTCCCAAGGGAGTAGGTAGGCGGTATCGATACTCACAGACTGGGCATATGAATTCCACCATGAGAGTGCACCATCCTCGAGGGTGCAGGTGGAGTACTTGACTCTGTCCTCTTCCGCACATTTGCTGATGTGGAAGACGGACTCCATTTTCTCGAACCATCTGATCAGTCCGATGGCTCCTTCAGTTCCCTTGAAGTTCAAGGGTTTGCAGCTCAGGAAGTCCTTGTATGAACAAGGTTTGGATTGAGGCCCGTTGGCAGCTGTATCTTCGCTGCCCGAACTGGGTTGTCGGGTAGCCATAGCTTGAGCCACGCTTTGGGCTATGAGTTGGGCGATTTCAGTTTCGCTGAAGGTGAATCGCTTCGGTGGCATCTTGCTGAACAAGATCAAGAAAAGACAATGAGATTTTTGCATGAAATTCTGATATATCACATGTGTATATGGTGGAATATACGATATAAAGTGATAATTATATTTCATTTAAATAACCAAGCTTGGTACATGACACGAGTTTTCAAAAGATTACATAATACGGGAAGTACAAAAGGTACCGGGAATTGTTACATCCGGTTAGAATAGTAAAAAGTCCTACATAGATAGATATAGATTACAAGATGACAGTCACACTAGCTCTAATGCAAGTTGATCCTTTCCATTAGTGTGACGAGTCGATCAACGGTGGCTGCGAGTCTGCTGGTTTGTCGGGCGTTGTCTTCTGCCAATGCTAGTCGTTGTACCAGCATTCTTGAGTATTCTTCAGCCTCTTGCAGGCGCTGCTCGCATTGTTCCAACCTGAGTCGCAAAAGTTCGACTTCTATTCCTGATTCCACCACTCGGTCGTGGAGTATGTTCATGTTGCTAACGGTGTTTTCGTGATCCTCGGAGACTTGATTGATACGTTCAAGCGCTGTGAGTCTCCAATTTTCATTGGTTTCTTGCAAAACGACATCCATGGTGCGAAGTCGTTGCTCGTGACGGTCCAGCCTAGCGGCCAAGGCCGGCAGAGTGAAGTGAGTGGGGTATGGGCCAGCTCGAGGCAACCTGGCGTTCCTCCTAGCTACCCTCGGGTTCTGCGACCCGGATTGAGAGCGTGACGAATTGGGTGGTGTGTTTGCCATTCTGAGACAAAGCGTTAAAAAGAGTGAGGCCTATCTATGTATATACATATATATTACATAATAGCCTAAGGTGTCTAACACATACATGTTTGGGTCCCGGTTTCTCTCGTGGTCAGAGTCAACTAGTGTATCCTGTTCAGTCATGATTCCTTTCAGATTCCACATCATATTCTTTTAATTATACATAGTTGATCAGGCTATGTTAAATTAAACCAATACCATGTAGTCTTTGAACCTAATCATACTTAATAAGGAATACTGCCTAATGGTCATAGTCTAGGCCCACTAAATGCAACCTAGTTCACTATAACCTTAGGCTCTGATACCAATCTGTAACACCCCTAAATTTATTGTTTAGCGGAAGCAAGATTTGGGTGTTACTAATCAATATTCAAAGCACAGAGATTAATAGTAAACGACTCTATATGCGTCGTTTTAACAGAATGTATTAATAGCAAAATGTTTACAAGTTTGAAGCTACATATAGCTCGTGTTCGTTTAAAATGAGAGATTTCAATACATAAATACTTATACAAAATATATTAATGCAAGAAAATCTCTATTGTCTGCATGCTGACTCGAGCTATAGTTTCCTGGGGCAATCCTGCCTACTGCTTTGTACCTGCGATACATGCTAAAATGGGTCAGCTAACGCTGGTGAGCTCACAGGTTTGAGTATCAAATAAGTTGAGTGAACCGCAAGATTTAAATAGTTGATTTGCATCCAGCAAATGATAGTGGTAACAGTATACAGCCATGAGCACATAGTTGAGCTTAACTCGTGGGTCAGGACACAGCCTGAGCGTTTTCGCCTCCACGGATGCCTAATCAACATCCGTCTTCCTTAAATATTAGTACGTCCGTTTACCCGGTTAGTGCTTGCTAACCCGGACGAGGTGGGTCAATCCTATATGGTACCATATACTAATATTCACGCTACAAATGTATTAACAACTATGCTGATGGAGGGCTTTAAAAGATTAGTTGTGTAAAACTCATGTAGTACATGTAAAAGTTGTACTTGCGTTCACGCGTTAAAACAAGCAATATATCACACCCCTGAGTAAAAATAGTAAAAGAGGGGCTATGAGACTCACCTGAGTCTTTAGAGTTTATATCAATAAACTGAGATTGATGAGTCGGGAATCGAAGTCCAAAGACTTGTAACCTGAGGGTGTCCACGACACGCGATGGTTATAAACATATGAAGGCATCTCATAAGACTACCTTGTAGTTGTTTGTCCAACTAGAATGTCCAAATGATTACAATTTGGTTGATTGTTTAAGTGTTTGAAAATGTGTATGGCCCGTTGGTGATTGTTGGTAATAACAATATTATCATTATTCTTGAAAAAAAAACGTGTCCCAAAGTGTTTTAGAAGTCATGTCGCATTCGTGTTTGATGTTATACAAGTTTAACACTTTGCGTGAAAATTTAGATGTAACACTGTTACTCGTGACTCTAGGGTAAGGGCGAAGCCCGTTAATGACGGGGGTCCGGGGGCAGCGCCCCTGGTAGCGGGGTCCAAGGGGCGGCAGCCCCTGGCGGGGTCCAAGGGGCAGAGCCCCTGGCTGGGGTCGAGCTTTTGGTGAAAAACGCATCTGGATTCGAATTTGGGTGAAATGGGGCGTCAAATTTTGGGTCTCAAAACTTAGTGTAAAATTAGCTAAAACTTTCTGTTTATGCGTCACTTATAGCGTCACTTAGGGGCTTGGGCGACACTTGGGAAGTGTCGCTAAAAATATTAAATCTGAGCATATGCGTCACTTAAGGGAAGTGACGCATGGTAGGGCGTCACTAAGGTAAGTGTCGCTATAAGTGTCGGGTGCGGGTCTAGGCGTCACTCAGGAAGTGTCGCTATAAGTGTCGGTTAACGTTGTTGTGCGTCACTAGTCAAGTGACGGTAGAAGTGTCGGGAAAAAGGGGCTTTATGCGGCACTTATGCAAGTGACGCATGATTAGGGCTTTTAGCGACACTCAATGCGTCACTTAAGTGACGCATGAAGTGACGCTATACTGCACTTCGTTGCGACACTTAGGTCTGTCAGCGAATTTTTGAGCCAAAAATGAGTTTTCGGGTTTCCGTTTGGTCTGATTCTTTTACCCAACCCTTATAAGGACATTCTAAGCTTAAAGAAACAACTAAAACTTAAAAATACTCAAAATCGTAAGATTTTGGGTTTTTGTCGGAAACTTACAAATCGTCTCGCGGAGAATCCGGAAAGATAGAAATGTAGATCCTTGCGAGATGAGTCTTTTTCTCCAAACGAGTTATGCGAAATATTGAGGTATGCTAGTGTTATTTGAAGGTTTAATGGTGATGGTGGTTTGGTGTGGTTGAGAGGAAAAAGAAAGAGAGAGAGAAGAGAAGGAAGATGGAAGTGAGAAGTGGGGTGGGGAGGTGGTGACCTCACCCCCTTTTTGGCAGATTTTTAGTGGGGCCCACCCTATGTGGGTGTGTCCCAAACTTGTTCCTCGCGTCTGCGCTCCGCGCGGTGTTCGTTTTCCCGATCGTTTAACCGTTTAAATAATTATTTCGCGCGTTATACACCCGTTTTAAGGCACGAATAATTACCCAATATTTTTACTTAAAATATTTCACCAATTACTTTAATAATTGAGTTATAAAGTATAACTTAACATTGTTTGCGCGTTTAACATTCTAATCGCGTAGGCTTTTAATTGTACGATACGAAACATGTATGAATTATCATCAAAATACTATTTTAGATATAATAACGTTATTAAATAATGTTATCTTATTTAATAATTTTGTTCACCAACGTCCGTATAAAATTGAATCGAATTACATTCGATTTAAATTGCGTACGATTTAATCAAATCGCAAAATTGTATATATTCAACAATATAAAATCCGATACATCAATTAGCCTAACACGGAACTAATTACATGTATTAATAGTTGATTAGGCACTAATCACTAGTCCTAATTTGGCGGGTGTTACAAAACTCATAATGACAATATCTAGTACGGAAAGCAGTCTTAGGGATATCTTCCTCACAAACCCGAACTTGGTGATAATTCGACCTCAAATCAATCTTAGAGAAATAAGAAGACCCTTGTAACTGATCGAACAATTCATCTATTCGGGGCAAAGGGTACTTATTTTTTACGGCTCACTTATTCAATTCCCTGTAGTCTATACACATACGAAAGGTGCCATCTTTCTTTTTAACAAATAACACTCGTGCACCCCATGGAGAAGAACTAGGCCTAACAAATCCCTTATCTAACAACTCTTGAATTTGGCTCATCATTTCACGAATTTCAGAGGGAGCTAATCTATATGGGGCCTTAGCTACTGGAGTAGAACCAGGAATTAAATCAATTTTATATTCTACTTCTCTAATGGGAGGTAAACCATGCAACTCATCGGGAAAGACTTCTGAGTATTCAGAAACCACTCGAACATCAGAAACAGTTTTCTTTTCTAACTTAGCATCAATAACATAAGCCAGATATGATTCACACCTTTTAGCTAGAGATTTGCTAGCTTTCATCAAAGAAATCAAAGGAATACTACCATTATCCCGTTCCCCTCGGGCCACGACATATGACTCATCTGAGATAGGGATTTTTATTAGCTTCTTATGGCATTCTATATTGGCTTTATTATGACTCAACCAGTCCATGCCTAAAACTACGTCAAAACTAAGAATAGGCATCTATAGAAAAGAAACTGGGAAACTATGACCTTCAATCAATATACTAGCTCCAGTAACCAATGTGGTAACCGGAACCAAATTACCATCTCCTACTTCAACCTCATAAGGTTTTGCAATAATAGTGGGAGTCAGTTTCAGTCTATCACAGAAAAGCACGGATATAAAATATAAATTGACTCCCGAATCAAATAGAACACTTGGTGGTACGGAATTGATAAGAAAAGTACCAGTTATGACATCCTCGGTTCCGACAGCTTCATCAGCTGTCATTTGAAAAGCCTTGCCAGATGTTGATGGTGGATTCTTTCTTTTCTGGCCAGAAGATGAAGACCCTCCGACCGTACCCGCTTTTTGCCTATTCGCCTCCGGGCATTGACCCGCTCGGTGACCCTTCTTATGACAATTCCAAAAAACATGCTTGGGAAACGTGCAATCCTTAATGTCATGACCAAACTGTCCACATTTAATTCACCTAGCTGTTTGAGGAGTACAAGGTCCTGTGTGCTTGGATTTACAACTTTGGCACTAATTAAATTTATCCATTATACCACCACTAGTGTTCTATTTCTTGTTTTGTTGAGATCCATGCCATCTTTTCTTCCCTTGATTCGAAGATGAATCACCTTTGGATTTCAATGAAGACTTTTCTTTATTTTCCAAATCATGAGCCCGTAAATCACCATCCACTGAACGGACCAAATTAAAAGCCTTGGAAGAGAACCCTCTAATCGCACTGTCGTCCGATAGGTAGGTGGTAACATACCAAAAAAATGCTCAATTTTTGTCTTTTCATCCGGAACCCATTGTTGCACAAATCTCAACTTCTCAGAAAGAAATAAGTTCATCCATAGACATACTATCCGTCAAGTGTAAATCCATAAATTCCCGTCAGATACGAGTCATGTCAAAATCGGGACAATATTGCTTGCACAGTTCATTGTAAAAATCAGACCATCTAATAGATTCCCTTTGTTGTGGTGTCAAGGGTGATGTAATGGCATCCCACCATGTCATTGCCAGACCTTTAAGGAGTTGAACCGCATAAGGAACCTTAATTTCTTCCTCACACCTACATACCTCAAATTTCCTCTCCACGTTTCTTAATCAATAGGATAACCGAAGGATTGGTACTACCAAAGAAATCTGATGGTTTACATGCCATGAAAGTCTTAAAGGAACATACTTTATGCTGCTGTTGAGGAGGGAAAACCGGTAATTGATAACCTGAAGGCAGAGAATGGAACTAATGTATGATAAGTACTATAAGGTTGTTGTTGATGAAAGAAAGGCAAAGATGTAGAAATCTGTGATGACACCAAAGAAGGTGGTATCGTGCTAACGACAGGTGGTAAGGATAGTGGAAACTGTTGAGATGATCTAGTTTGTTGATCTTGTAAAAACTGTTATTGAAAACCTCTAAGTCTAGTTAATCTATCCTCTAGCTGTAACACATAGTCATCTCGGTCTAAATCTTCCGCTGAAAATGAGGTACCAGACTGACCCCGTCTAACATTCTGATTCTCGGGAGGAGTAACGTCCATTCTAGAGGCGTTATTAGGAGTATCAGTTGGGTGTTCATTATCTGTCATAATCCTGTACCAAAACATCATCTCACAAGCCGTTAATTGTTAGTACCTACATACTAGCCAATTCTCATACAATAGCTAAATCCCACTGTTGGTGCATTTTGTGTGTCAGTCAGTTGGTCAAACATTTGTAATTGTCAAAGTCAATTAGTCTGCGTGTGTATAATGTTTAGTGTGTATATGCAAGTCTGTAAACGAATAGTGAAATAGAGAATATACACAAATTAGTGTTTATGCGACACTAAGCAAGTGTCGCATATAGCGACACTTGGCTAGTGTCGCTATAGAGTTTGGACAGCCTATAAATAGAGAGTTATGTTTCAGTTTTAGTGTTGGTCATTAGAGTTAGAGTGGGAGGCGTTTTGTATGTGAGAGAGAGAGGAGAAAAAGCTTGTAACGTTTATACTCAATTGTGAATACAAAGAAAACGTTATAGAAATTGTGTGTTTGTTTATTCGTTCTATAATCGCTAACCAAACGGATTCCGCACGTTTGGTTGATTAAACGATCCGTTAGATCAGAGGTACTGGAATCTACACCCACTCCCTGGAATGTTTGACTAACACAAAATAGATTTAGGATTGAACATTTTACCCATGTTCAATTCACCCAAACCTATGCTCTGATACCAAATTATAACGCCCTGTATTTCAAAGACCATTTTTTGTTTTAAACATATATCGGAATCGCATATTTAAATACTTACATCTTAGATTGCATATATTTATATTTCAAAACTGCAATCTACATAATCATAATCCATAAAACTAAATTACCGTAATAACTACAACCATTAAGTTTAGGTGTTACATAATTTTGAAACACAATGTTAGACCCTTAACATATATATAAATCAGAGTGAGGAGTTGTCAAACATTCCATTAAAAGCCGACTTCTTGCCAACCCACTATCAAAAGTAAAACCTGCAAGAAGTGATGAGAGGGATTAGCACAAAGTTAAGTGAATAGATCCATAACTATCAACATACTTTAGATTAACAATTGTTTACAGCAAAACATCATAAACAATTAACTTCAAAGAGGATCGGTGGTCCTTGAGGTACCCTCATACCGCGGTGGCCCCCAAGTAACACCTAAAACCAACTGAAGGCCAATG
Organism: Pseudognaphalium luteoalbum; assembly: GCA_963422505.1. Taxonomy (NCBI): domain Eukaryota; kingdom Viridiplantae; phylum Streptophyta; class Magnoliopsida; order Asterales; family Asteraceae; genus Pseudognaphalium; species Pseudognaphalium luteoalbum. The sequence goes on along the minus strand of OY730193.1, from coordinate 52,889,872 downwards.
CAGTGGTTTAACCGATAGTTTGGTACTATTACTACATACAACACAAATTCAATAAACAACGCATGTACAAAGTACTTATGTTGTCTAAGTAATAGTACCCAAACCCAATCCATGTTGACCTCTGCATAAGCACACAATCCATAATCATCATGGCAATATGCTAACTTAAATAATATATAATAGTAAAACCAAGTTTACCCATTGTAACCAAGTTGTTATAACTAATTTAGACCGAAAGTCATTGATCTACTCACCCTGTCGATCACAGTCTCCACTCTGAGGTCTTACATTACTGAGTCTTCGGGTTATCTGAGATCACAAGCAAAACCCAAGTTAGATTCTCATTTTACAATTTGTTATGATCTTCTCAAGTATATAATGTCAAATAAGTACATATAATATACCCAATACTATTTAAATATCAAAATTGTACAAGTCACAAGTTATCAAAATTTTTCAATTCAAACATGCAAACGCGATCCGGTACAAGGGAGCTGGATCGCGTTACACTGACCAAAACCATTCTGTTACCGATTAACACTTTCAAATGTGATCCGAGTGAGGTGCAGGGATCACGTTCCTAAAAATATAACTCAACTGTAATGGAATAACACTTAGTAACGCGATCCGGGAATGTGGCTAGGATCGCGTTCACACGACTAAACCCGGCTGTGACCAATTTTAACTATGAAACGCGATCCTGGTTTGGAGCTGGGATAGCGTTCACAAGGTTGAAATTAATGTTTCAGACCTGCAACTATACAGCACGGACTCAAACCCAAATTCAATCATCAAATCATCATCAAACTCAGTTTACAATCTATTCTAACACATCAATAGCCTCAAATAAACCTTATTTAACATTAACATCAACATGCTAGCTTAAATTTCTTTCACCTAATCTTAACCCACATGATTCAATCAAAACCCCTTTATGCATTGATAATTCAAGCACTTAAGTCAAAGAAGAACAAGAAGATGATGATGAATCAAACAATCACACTAACAATTTAATCATTCAAGTACCAATTATTGACCTAATTCATCAAATAAGCTCATAGAACTCAAAGCAATCAAACTTACAATTGAGATGAGGAAATAGTATGAACAAGATGAAGATGATGATGATGAATGTAGAATCACAGCCTCAATAATAATTTTACTTAAGTTTAAGGTCACAATTTTGATGTTTGTGGGGTGGTTCTTGAGAGTGAAGAGTGTTGGGAAAAATGAAATAAGTTAGGTCAGCTCCAACTAACCGACCCAATATAAGTTGGCCTAATTTTATTCCCCTTTTATTCCTATTGTCTGGAACCTAAAGACCATTTGCGAGACCAATAATTTTTACTTTACCAACAACTATAACAATTTAAAAGAAACAATATTTTACTAACCACAGGAAGTCATTTAACCATTTGACCCATTATTTACAATTATCCAAATAATATAAATTATTTCTAATCACAATTAAATAATAAAATAAAGAAATTATTGTATTTACTCCTAGGCCCAAAAGAGGATGTTACATTATAAGTCTCTTAAAATTCGTTCTTTAATGTTCTTAATAATTTCATAATGGATTAGACGAATTGTGAATTGATTAGACGATTTAGTTATGTTCCAGAATATAGTTTTGTTTAAAAAATAGTATAAAATTAAAGTTTATGTTTTCTACAACTTTGAAGTTGTAAGTGTTTGTTAATTTGGACTCGAATGGGTCAAACATGTTATTTTATAAATCTGAGCAGATTAGTGACGAATCAGTAAACATGATTTTTGTGAAATTCATATATAATAGAGTTTCACTCTAAAAGATAAAAATATCTGGAACTCGATGGATTAATGTGATATTGAGTAATCTATAAAATATTATAAATTATGAAAGAGTATAAGTGGCTCAAGTGTTCATTTCTAGAGTTGTGTACTGTTGGATCATCTAGCTAACTTGTTTGATTTAATTTATGAGTCATTGAGTAATCAAACGATTAGAGAACATTGTTACTCATATTAAAGTAGCTCTACTCCTTGAGAAGTAATGTATCGAATGCCCTTACTCCCTCTAAAGGAGTAATGCTAGTTTCCTTCATCATATCAAATAGAATCTAAATATTGAATTAAGTTGGAAATAGTGTCTAATCGTATGATATATTTTTCTGATGTGAAAATGAATTTTTGAAATGAAACACTCCCCATTGGTTCTTATTTTTTGTGTTATTCTTTTTTGAAAATTTCTCTATAAGATATAGTATAATTATAATTATCATTATAATAATAATAATAATAATAATAATAATAATAATTACATAAATAACTTATACTACTAATTACCATTAAAACATCCTATATCTTGTAGGATTGTTAGATTTTACTATTAAATGAATAATTTTTAGCCAATATGATATTGATAAGTATATCTTCTTATTTATTATTTTTATTTAATTAGAAGTAATATATTATTAGAAGTAGCATGTGATCAAGAGTTGATAGGAAAGATGATAGTTATTTTTATTATTATTATTATTATTAATTTATCATCTTAAAATAAATATCAAACTAAGTATCTTATTTCAGTTTATACAGAGTTTAGAAGAGTTTAGAAAATTACATTATCGCATAAGGGAAGTTAATATTATTACCTTTACTTTTTGCATGGACTTTCATGTATTAGACATAAGAAAATATATATCGAGGGAAATATAGTAAAAGTTAATATACTATATGTCTATATGGAAATGGATATATATTTTCGGACAAACTAAAATGGAAATGTGGACATTTATTTTGGAACGGATGGAGCAATATTTTTGTGAGTGATGCAAAGTTATGCAAATAACTATAAATATCATTTAGCTTAAAATCGTGGTATTTTATTGTGCCATTCAAAAACAAAAATATAGATCACCATATATTATTTATAATTTATAAATTGAATATTTTGTAAATTGCATATACTTTACCTGAATAAACTATTACCCGATTGGCCAATATGTTTTCTTTATATTAATCATTTAATTTGAGATTTAAAAAAAAACTTAGATGTGTTTTGTTTAGCGCTACAAATCATTTTCATATTATCATTATTCACAGTTTTTATAATAAGATGTCAAAATTTCAAGTTACGCTCTTAGATTAGTGTATATGAGTCATTAAGTCACAATTTTCAAGATTACTGATTAATAAATTATATTGTATATTGTAATTGGTGGGAATTTGCACGCCACCAAAAATTAGTTATACTCAATTAACTATAGTTTTAAATTGTTGTATAGTAGAACAGTATGATGTATAAAAGTAGTGTATTGCTAATTTCTTTGATGTACAAATCACCACCATTTCTAAATTTTATATATTCTATCTTACATAAACTTTCAAACACTTGACTTATCAATGTGATGTTTTATATTAATTGATTACTCGAGATAACATTAAAATACAATTTATTTTAATTTAATTTAACGCTAACTTTCACTAATGTATGATAACTATTTATAGTTTTTATAGAATGGCAGCAATGTAAATCCCCAAATTACACTATTAATTTAGAGTAAATTAGTTACAAAGTCAACATTGTATTATAGAGGTGTGCATGTATAATGATTAGTTCGACAATCAAACGATAACTCAAATGTAATCGGACAAAGTAAATATTTTTAACTATTAAAAACTTAATATAAGCATTTTTAACTTGAACGTGACTAGCTTACATAGCTTTGATTAATTTAAATCAAATACCTCAAAGTGAATTGACAAATACATAATGTAAATATGAGAAAATCTACACAACTGTGTATTCATAGTTTGATCATGAGATGCATGGTATCGAATACACAGTTCTTATAATTTCAACTTTGTATCTGAGAAATTAGCTTAAATGTTACGTTTAATTAAATAGTACATGACCACTCACCTTTTACACACTGCTTTGTCATTTCATTTTCTTTATCATAATTTTTACATATACCTCACATGTCATCTATTTCTCTTTGCTTCATTTTGTTTTGTTTTGTTTTAATATAGCTCACTCTAAAATACGAGTAATCTAATAGTATATATTATGATATTTATAAAAATGATAGTAAGAAATTATTCATGATCAATAGGATGTTATGTAAAATGAGTTGATTTTTGGTATATAGATGCGTATGTGTAAGGGTGTGCAAAACACGGTTCGAACCGGCAAACCGTACCGGAACCGTACTATCCCGTACCAAACCACTTCTCTACGGTAGGGTTCTCGGTTCTAATATTTGTAGTTTTACGGTTCGCGGTTCGGTTCGGGCCGGTTCTACACTTTGGGGTGTGAAAAAAACGATTCGAACCATGAGAACCGACAAATCATACCGGAACCGTACCGTCCTGTACCGAACCGCTTCTCTACGGTACGATTTTCGATTGTAATATTTGTAGTTTCGCGGTTCGGTTCGGGTCAATTCGGGCCGGTTCCATCACTTTGCACATGCCTATGTGTGTATATCACGGAAAAACAAAAAGGAATAAGTATGAGTACAAACTACTAAAATTATTTTGTTTTTTTATGTGGATATAGTGTAAAAATCATATACATTAAAGTGCTTAACAATTTTGTTATGATTTTTCAATCAATTAATAAAAATCATATACATATGATTATAAAGGCAAAAAGTGTAAACAAACTAGATGAATTTATTGTCTTGCCACAAAATTTAATTAAGCAATGGACATAAATTTACGTATATACATAGCTCTTGACTACGTACGGAACACACGCTATAAAATAATTTAAGTATTTTGTTTTAGTTCAACGCTCGGTGCTAATAAAATGTTACTAAATGGACCAATGGTGTTACAGATTCGCACCAACCATCCTTACACAGAGGCGTTGCAACTCGAGGCTGACGAAGAAGCTACCGTTTTTACATTAAAGAAACTTTCATGTTTCCAGCGAGTCGAAACACCAATCATTGTCGATTTGTCGTCAACCCAAACAACATTATATGTTATCCTTCCCCACTCCCCCCAATACCATCACATGTCGTGACAAAAAAATTGCTCCCCACACATATGTCTCTATCTCATTCTCCCCCTCAGCTTCATTTATTCTTCTCCTATGTAACTTCCAATAATTCAAGATTCTTTTATTTATTTATTTATTATTTTCAATAAGCTGTTTCAAGATTGCAAAAGATTTAAGTTTCTTTTGATGGATTGATTTGAGTTTATGGTATCCAAAATGATTTGTTTTAAGTTTTTGATATGTGAAAATAAGTTAGGCACCCTTTAGTTGGGTGTTAACTGTTAAGTGATTAACTTCAAGATACTAAAATTGTGTCTTTGGTTTTGATTGAAAAAAAATATTATTTAGTTGATAAGGGTATGTGTCAACAGTTTCAATATCATCAAAGTTTGGTAGTCTTTCCTTATATATGCTGAAGTTGGTTTTGTATTATTAATACTTGGGTACTGAAAAAATATTCTCTACAGTGAGTGGTTTTTAAGTTTATAAGATTATTGTATCAAGATTTCTAAATTTAAGTAAGATTTTTGGATTGTTTAGAAGAAAGTAGTGATGGAAGAGGATGGGATAGAAGAGATTAGTAGTAGTAGTGGTAGTATTAGTGCTAGACTATTGAGAAGAAGAAGTGGTGGTGGTGGTGATTCAGGGTCAAGGTGGGTTGATGGTAGTGAAGTAGATTCAGAATCACCACCATGGTCATTAATTAATGATAAAGATGGTGAAAATACTAGTGAAAGGTATGGATATGTTAGAAGAAGGTTGATAAAGAAGGCCAAAAGAGTTGACTCTTTTGATGTTGAAGCCATGGCTATCTCTGGCTCCCATGGCCACCACAATAAGGTTAGCTCATTTACTTTAGTCAACACAATTTTAATTATAAAGATTTTATTTTGCTAATTGATAATTGAGGATCAATGGAATTTGCTGAATTGTATATATCTGTATGTGATGTGGTTGCATATGTTGGTTTTGAAATATGAGTAGTTTTTGGTTGCTACTAAGATATTCTGGTTTACGATGTCTGTAACGTAGTAATAGTCCGTTGAAAACAAAATGATTTTAAAATGCATTTTGCAAGAACCTAAGCTCGTATATAATCTTAAGCTATAATTATCAGTTTACAGTTTAGATAAACACCAACACTTAAGCTATTATTATATTGTATAGGTAATTCTATTTTTGCATATATCCTAAGTAGCTGATTAGAGAAATGTGTGCTTCATAAAACTGTCTTTTTATTTCTTCAACATAATGTCCCTTTTGGTCATTCTAATATAATATCTGCTTAGATAATCAGATTTGCCAAACAGTCGAACATATGCTTATCTGACTGGTGGAACTTCAAACTCCAATGCACATTCAAACACTATCTTCTACAGCCCATTTTAGTGCACCTGATTATCTGATTATGATTATTAACATATACTTGTATGCAGTTTCATCTAAAATTCATTTTATGCTTAAATATGTTTTTCTTGATTGTTTCCAAAATCAGGAAGTCTCGATATGGCAGACTCTTGGATTGGCTTTTCAGACACTGGGAGTCGTTTATGGAGATATGGGGACGAGTCCTTTGTATGTATTTACAGACGTTTTCAGCAAGGTCCAAGTTGAGTCAAATATTGATGTCTTGGGAGCTTTATCACTTGTTATATACACGATTGCTCTCGTGCCTTTAGCAAAGTATGTTTTTATAGTGCTAAAAGCAAACGACAATGGTGAAGGTGAGATTCTGAAAATTTTAGGTTCATTTTCAATAAATATATGTGTTACAGGTCAAACATACTGCCTTTTGAATTCAGAACTTATGTGAGTTCATTAACTGTTTGAAAAACAATGAGACGAATTGCATTATGTTTCTAATAGATTCTTCCTATGAATGTGCTAGTTAAATTTACAACAAGAAGATCAATGTTTGAACTTAAAAACTCAAGGTTATATCACTTTTGCTGACATTGTAGCAGTTATGTTTACGGGTCAAACATAGTACTATTTGTCTTCAGAAAAAGTCATATTAGTTCTTTCACCTTTCAAGAACAGCATGATGCCCGCATTGAACTTCTAAAAAGTTTTTTATGTAAATATTCAAGTTAAATATACTACAAGAAATGCACATTATATTTACCGTGAATGGGAAAGAACTTGGTTTGATCTAAAAAGTCAAAAAGTTTTATCCTTCCTTGCTGATACATAACTATTCTTGCAGGGGGAACTTTTGCACTGTATTCATTGATTAGCAGATATGCAAAAATTAATCTTCTACCAAATCGTCAACAAGCTGATGAACGTATCTCAAGTTATAGGCTCAAACTACCTACTCCAGAACTGGAAAGGGCTCTGAGAATTAAAGAGAAATTAGAACACAATTCCTTTTACAAAACTCTTCTGTTGTTACTCGTTCTAATGGGAACTTCTATGATCATTGGGGACGGTATTCTGACCCCGGCTATATCAGGTAAGTTTTTAACTCATCAGATTCTACGTCCGCTTATTTGAGTATTCAGTGGTCAAATAGTCTATTCTTACTGATTGTTATTACAGTTATGTCTGCTGTGAGTGGTCTGGAAGGTAAAATACAAGGATTTGGTACAGGTATGTGGATACCTAGTGACTCACCAATTCTTGTTTGTGACCATATTAATTGACTGTTTGACTCAGGACTTCTTTTTGACAGGAGCATTAGTCAGTGTATCAATTGTCATTCTTGTGGGATTGTTTGGCATACAAAGGTTTGGGACGAGTAAAGTGGGATTGACGTTTGCTCCTTGTCTTGCTTTGTGGTTCTTTAGCCTTGGGTCTATTGGATTATACAATCTTATTAAGTATGATGTAACTGTCGTGAAGGCGATTAATCCTATGTATATATATTTGTTCTTCAAAAAGAACTCTTTCAAGGCGTGGTCATCTCTTGGTGGTTGTGTTTTATGCATTACAGGTACCTTAATTTGTCTAATTTTGTGGAAGAATTATGAATTAGTTTGTTAATGAATCACTTAACAGATACAATTTTCTTGTCCTTTATACATTATTTATGTGATTATATGTTCCTTTCATCAAGGAGCGGAAGCTATGTTTGCTGATTTAGGGCATTTCTCTGTACCATCCATACAGGTTCGTCTTTGTTTCCATAAGCAGTAGAGGTGTCCAAATGGGCAGATGAGGTGGGTTGGTTAACGAGTTAAAGTGAGTAGATGTATACTAATCTATGTAAAGTTAGGTTGCGTAGACCTGACCCTCTAAATCTTTGTTTGTCCCTTTTCCTGAGTGTTACAAATAATTAATATTTTAAATATCAGAATGATACAAGTTAAATGGGCAGATGAGGTGGGTTGGTTAACGAGTTAAAGTGAGTAGATGTATACTAATCTATGTAAAGTTAGGTTGCGTAGACCTGACCCTCTAAATCTTTGTTTGTCCCTTTTCCTGAGTGTTACAAATAATTAATATTTTAAATATCAGAATGATACAAGTTAAATGTGATTTTAGTTTTTGAAGTAAACGATTCATGAGTTTCTTAAGCATTTTGAATGCACTCGGGTTCTCTTTGAAACAAATTTTTGATTATTATCCATTTGACTCTGTTAAAGGCAAAATACAAACTAAAACGACCCGTTCAAAGTAACTGGGTCAAAGTTGCCACCTTTAATAAGTAGTAACCCTAATCAGAGATTATAACTTTTTTCATTTTAAACGCACCTAGTTAATGATCATATCTTCATGTTCTAGATTGCTTTCTCATTCGTGGTTTTTCCATGCCTTCTCTTGGCTTACATGGGTCAAGCGGCGTATCTTATGCAATACCCTGATTCCGCAAGTAGAATATTCTATGATTCTATTCCAGGTAATGCTTGTTTATATCCATAAATTTGGAAGAACCTCCTTAATGACTAATCATCTATATTTTGTAAACAGATGGACTTTTTTGGCCAGTCTTTGTGATAGCAACAATTGCTGCTGTAATTGCAAGTCAAGCTATGATATCCGCTTCATTTTCGTGCATTAAACAATCCATGGCTCTTGGATGCTTCCCGAGGTTAAAAGTTATTCACACATCAAGAAAGTTCATGGGTCAAATCTACATTCCAGTCATCAACTGGTTTTTAATGATCATGTGTGTTCTCGTTGTAGCCACCTTTCAAAGCACTACAGATATAGCCAATGCATACGGTTCGGTTTCTTCTCAATATACAGCATAACTAATTGATATGACACCTAAAAAGATTTATTGTTTGTACAGGCATAGCTGAAGTCGGTGTGATGATGGTTAGCACGGCGTTAGTGACTCTCGTGATGCTTCTCATTTGGCAAACAAACGTATTTTTAGCATTATGTTTTCTTGTCGTTTTTGGATCAATCGAGCTTCTATACATGTCAGCTGTTCTGTCTAAAATCACTGAGGGCGGTTGGCTTCCTCTTGCATTCGCTTCATTCTTCCTTTGTGTCATGTACATTTGGAACTATGGTAGTGTACTAAAATACCAAAGTGAAGTAAGAGGCAAAATCTCAATGGACTTCATGAACGACCTCGGATCAACCCTTGGAACAGTACGGGTCCCTGGAATCGGACTTCTCTACAGCGAACTAGTCCATGGTGTACCCTCAGTTCTCGGTCAGTTCCTGCTGGACCTTCCCGCCATCCACTCAACGCTTGTTTTCGTCTGCATAAAGTACGTTCCAGTCCCTGTAGTCTCACAAGAAGAACGTTTTCTGTTCAGACGAATTTGCCCGAAAGACTACCATATGTTTCAATGTGTAGCAAGATACGGGTATAAGGACGTCCGTAAGGAAGATCACCATGCTTTTGAGCAACTTCTTGTTGAAAGCCTCGAAAAGTTCATGAGAAAAGAAGCTCAAGAACTCGCATTAGAAAGTGACATAATTGATGCTGATTTTGAAAGTGTTTCAGTTGGTCAAAGAAGTTATTCAGATGAACTTAGTGTCCCGTTGATTCAACCTGATAGTGATCCAGTGCTTCCATCGAGTATCATGGGTCCCGTTGATGATGATCCAAGCTTAGAATACGAGCTTTCGGCCCTTAGAGAAGCTACAGAATCTGGGTTCACTTACTTACTTGGACATGGTGATGTTAAAGCCAAAAAGGACTCATTTTTCTTAAAGAAACTTGTGATCAATTACTTCTATTCATTTCTAAGGAACAACTGCAGAGGAGGTGCAGCAACAATGAGGGTTCCACATATGAACATCATACAAGTCGGGATGACTTATATGGTATGATAATGATAATGATAATGCCACCCATATTCGTTTATTTTGTTAAGTTTATTCGTTTTGTTATGGTTTTGATGCTAAAATTGAAAGCTCAATGAATTTTTTTAGAAGTCATAATGGAAATATGGTTCCTTTGTTGTAAATTTTAAATGAATATGCATAAGTTGTTGTTTTGATGTTATTCATCTTTGGAGCTTTGAAGATGTATGGTGAAAGAGATGCAAGTCAAAATATGATAGAAATAAAATAAATTAATTTACTTATCTTTACTTTTTTCTTTGGGTACCAGACAAAATTAGTCATTCATCCCTCTCTTACATACTCACCTGTCCCAAATTAAATGTCAGTAGTTTGATTTTTTGAGTCATTCCTTTTTCAACTTTGAACCTAAAATATTTTTGTTTGTGTTATATAATACTTGATGCAAAATATATGTATGGATTGGATTTTAAATATATTTTCATTGGTATGATTTTCATAAAGTAATATATAACACAAACAACAATATTTTAGGTCAAAGTTGAAAAAGAAAGACTTCCAAATCTGATACAGGACACTTAATTTAGGACGAATGGAATATTACTTATCATTTATCATTTCCTAATCATTTGTAAAAGTTTTATCCTAAATTTTTTTTACTCATAAATAGAGATGCACATCCGACCCGGGTTTCAAAACCCGACCCGGTTATAACCCGAAACGAAACCGGTCAAAACCGATTTTGACCCAAACCGGTTCGGGTTTGACCCAACCCGTAGGGTTGAAACCGGTTTCCCATATGACCGTTACAAACCGGTTTGTACCCGGTTCACCATTGAGGGGCATTTTCTTTCATATTCGATGTGTTGCACATATTATTAACTTAGTTGTACAAGCCGGACTAGCGGTTGAAGAAATAGACGAAATAAAAACCGCTTATAAAACTATGTTGCAAGACGTATTTCAAAGGGGTAAAGCTAGATACAAATCTTATATGATATTGTATAAGGAAACGAATTTCATTTTCTTAACCCCTAATTGGGACATGCCCGTTAGATGGAATTCGACCTACCATATGTTTGTTTGTGGTTTACGCCAACGTGACACTTTACAAGTTTTTCATGATCAACTTGTTGCAAAAGGTCGTGCAACACCATTTCCAAACGAATTTTGGGAGATTATTAAAAAGATAACCGGTTTGCTTAAACTTTTCAAAACCGCGACTACTTTATTATCGGGTGTTTATTATCCCACTAGTCATTTGGTACTTAATCAAATTTGGTTAATGACTACAAAACTAAACGAATACGAATATGAAGGTCCTTTATTTGAAAAGATGGTGGCTCCCATGAAAGAAAAACTAAGAAAATATTTTCAAGAAATGTCACCGGTAATTACTTGTTCCGCCGCAATGAACCCGTGTTTGAACCTTGCCGGGGTGGAAATGCTTATCGAAAGCATTTGTCACAATTTGGATTTGAATGACGCGGACCCAACGTTTTCACTAGATGCAAAAACGAATTTTAGTTAATGTTTACAAGATTTATTTGACGTGTATTTTCAAAAGTATGGTTCAACAAAAAATGTGCCCGTTAGTTCGGTTAACTCACTGTTTGCTTTATCTTCTTCCAACAATGCGATGCTAAACTTATATAATTCTTTAAGACAAGAAAACCATAAACGGGCAAGGGGTGAAGGTAACCAAAACACAACTAGCGAATATGGGAGATATACCGGAACTGATTTTTTGTCCAATATTCTACCCAATGAGTTTGAACAATTTGATATTTTGGCTTGGTGGAAAGAGAGGGAATCTCAATTTCCCGTTCTAACCATCATGGCCCGAGATTTACTAACCGTCCAAGCTTCTACGGTAGCTTCGGAATCCGCATTTTCTCTTAGTGGCAGGGTATTATCTATACGAAGAACAAGACTCACACCGGCCTCCTTAGAGATGTGCATTTGCTTGAAGGATCACTTGGATGCCGCGGAACGTATACAAAATATTTCAAGTCTTGAAGGTGAAATGGAATACGAAGAAGAAATACACAATATCGAGGTGGAAGAAGGTGTGACAATATCACTTTCCGACGAAGAAATTGCTCTTGATCTTGCTTCGCGCGAGGCTACATCCGAAGAAGATTTCGACTTTTGAAGACTTTGAAGACGTTTGAAGACTTTGAAGACTTGAAGATGTATACAAGTTGAAGATTATGAAAATTACAAAGATTATGAAGACTTTTTTCTATTCGATAATATTTTCAAGAAGACTTAGAAGAGTTTTGTTTAAGTTATTATTCAATTATGTTTGTATTACTAGTGTTCTACGAATTCAATAAAAAAAATTTGCTCCAAACATTGTTTTTCCTTAAAAAGCCTAACGCTCGAACCATTTTGATTTGGGAGTTGATAAATGCAAGGAAGTTTTTACTAAATTCACGGAAAAGTACAACTCTTTATGCTTACAATACCACTTTTTATGCACATATTTTCTTGCATTTAGTAAAAACTTCCTTGAATGTATCAGCTCACTTTGAATTTTATAGACTTTTTTCGATTCAATAATTTTTTTAAGAAAACTTAGAAGACTATTGGCTAGGTTATTGATCAATTGTTTTTCCATTACTAATGTTCTACCAACTCAATGAAATTTTTTTGACCCAAACGTTGTTTTTCCTTAAAAAGCTTAACGCTCGAACGTGTTTGAATTATATAGACTTTTTCGATTCAATAATTTTTTTAAGAAGATTTAGGAGACTTTTGGATAGGTTATTGATCAATTGTGACGCCTTTACTAATGTTCTACAAAGTTAATAAACAAAATTTGGCCCAAACGTTGATATTCATTAAAACGCTTAACGCTCAAACGTTTATGAATTATATAGACTTTTCCGATTCAATAATATTTTTAAGAAGATTTAGAAGCATTTTGGTTATGTTATTGATCAATTATGTTTCCATTACTAATGTTCTACAAAGTTAATGAAAAAAATTTGGCCCAAACGTTGCTTTTCCTTAAAACGCTTAACGCTCAACGAAAATACCATTTTTATAAAAAAAAAACCGGTTTCATTTTTATAAAAAAACCGGTTTGAAACCGGTTTTGGACCCAAACCGGGTTGAACCCTACCCTAACCGGTTTGGGTCGGGTTGGGGTCTTGGGGTGTCAAAACCGGGTTGAACCCGAACCGGTTTTAGCCAAACCAGTTTTGACCAAGTTTGACCAAAACCGGTTTCGGGTCGGATCGGGTCGGGTTGACTCCAAAACCGGTTTATGTGCATCTCTACTCATAAATACGATTTATTTCCATTCTTACACTGTGTTTCAAGGTTTTAATTTGAATAGAAAAGAAAAGAGTGAGAAAGAAAAGGAAAATTACAAAAAAATAATACTGTAATTGTTTCGAGAGTTGTTTAAGGGAAATCTCATCGTATTTTCTCTCCTAACTTTCCTCTCAAATTAAAGTGATTTGGAATGATGTATATCTGCTACACAAGACCACTCATTGTTGAACATGAACTGAATACTTCAGTTTGTATCACATCAGCGCCTTGTCAGCAAAATATAAAACTGACACAAACTGAACATTTCACTACCAATAATGACACTTCAGTTTTTTTCTGGACCCCACAAATTATTTACTTTTATTGTTTAAACTACAAAATTAAATGTAACACTTTATATTAAAACTAAAAACATTACATTAATCAAAATAAAACATTACATTAATTAAAAATTAGAAACAATACAATAAATAAAAAAGTACATTTATTGAAAAATAAAATAAGACTAATTAAGTCTAATACAGAAGTTTGGTGGGAGGTTCGCAATGTGTTGGATTAGAGCTTCGTGACGTTGATGATGCACGTCACGGTTGCGTATTTCCTTGTCTATACGCATTTGTGTTTCAACCCTTTCTTGCCACGAGCCTTGGGGGCATATTTTCTGGATTCGCCAAAGTCTTCCTCAAGTCGACACATATTTCTGATGTGTTTTCTATTCCCTAGCTAGATTAACAAAGCAGCGGAAAATAACAATTAATCTAGAGCATCTAGGAAACTAAACTCTAAGGACCTTAACTTAATAAATGAAAGCAACGATACAAATGACTAGATAAATAAGAAAATACTAACCTTGAGAAAACCAATTTCTCATATGCAGACCACCTTGCAGAACCTTCTTGACTTGGAGACAAGTACACGAACCAGTACCTCTAATAGCTCACATCCACGAACCAAGAGAAATTTTAAATCCTAAAGTCACGACTCTAAGTCGTGTAAACTCTCACAAGGATTAGGAATTCAGAAAGAAGAGAAAATTGAAATCTATTCAATTGGGATTATTTGAAAGCTTGGATTATGTGACACTCCTCAAATTTCGATGTAATTACATACATTAATCACGTGCATGTCTTATTCTAATTCCCTACTTAAGAGAATTCACTCTATTTTTATGAGATAAGTCTAGCAAAGCCCAATAAATTAATATGTGAGGTATTACAAAACTTGTAATTATTCTTAATTACGCGCGAAACGATCGGACGGAGTCCGACACTACATACGACGTTGGTGAAAAAATTTCTATAAATAACTTAAATCTATTTTTAGAAGTTATTTATCATATATTATTATTTTGAAATAATAATACACGAAAAACCTAGACGTTTTGTTTAAAACGTAAAAAAACGCTGTTAAAACGCGCAAACTGAACCCGACAACCAAACGAAAGTCAATAAGTATTTTGACAACTCAAGATAAAGTATTTTAAAAATACTTCAATGAAAATAAATCCCAAAAATATTGTTAATCAAAACGATTCAAAATAACGTCACGCGATTTAACCGAATAACGAAAATAACGAGTAAACGACCACCATACGTAACACAGTCTGAAAATCAATTATTAAAACTCACCACCCACTCAAATGGGGCCCCCTAAACCAGCCCCCAACACCCCATGTGATCCCACATGATCACTTACACCAACTCCATACAAGTTACATGCATACATGCAATACACTTATTCACTTCACACATTTTCAAGTATTCTCTCTAACATCTCTCTAAACTCATATTCTCTAACTAAAATCTGAGATAAACTCAGACTAACAACCACCACAACACCACCCCTCAACCACCATTGACCACCATACAACAACCATCAACCAACACTTTAAACTTTCAAGTTTTTGCAAGATTTCAAGCTCAACAACATCTTCTTCTTTCCTTCATCTCATCCCCATTGACGGTAGGGACTTTACTTGGACACACGCTTTGCTAGCACTCACGTATTTAGCTCACGAGGTGAGTTCACAACCCCTATTTTTACTGTTTTACTACTTTTAAACCAGGGGTGAAAAACATAGAAAATGTTTTACTACTGTATGCTACAACTGTATATAAATGCTTTTATGCTTTCATAACTACAAACTGTTGTTTACATGAATGTATCCATGTTTTACTCGATAGATTGAGTACTTTTGAACTATACTTATGAATTGACTTCATACTATACTTGTAAACTATTTATAAAGTGCTTTTAGGCTTTTATACAAACTGTTATTGATGAAACAACATTTTTATACTGTTTTGTGCCCTACAGACTTGGGTATTGGATCCTACGGACTTGGATCAGATCATATGGACTTGGATCGAGGGACACTTACTCTCCCTACATTTTTGGAACCTACTGACTTGGGTATTGGATCCTACGGACTTGGATCAGATCCTACTGACTTGGATCGAGGGACACTTACTCTCCCTACATTTTGGACCCTACTGACTTGGGTATTGGATCCTACTTACTTGGATCAGATCCTACTGACTTGGATCGACGGACACTTACTCTCCCTACATTTTTGGACCCTACTGACTTGGGTATTGGATCCTACTGACTTGGATCAAGGGACACTTACTCTCCCTACTATTCCTGGATCCTACGAACTTGGATCAGGAATTCTTATTTTTCTACACATTTTATTTTAAAATACCTACTTTTATAAAACGTTTGAAATAGGATACATACTTTCCTACAAATACCTTTGAAATAGGATACATACTTTCTACCTTTGAAATAGGATACGTACTTTCCTACATATACTTTTGGATAGGATACATACTTTTCGACAATTACTTATAGGATACTTACTTTCCAACAAACTCTTATAAACGAAACTTATTTGACATTTAGGTCAACGATTTACAACGAACTTGGTTTAACCACTTATTAAACATAAAACCTGTGAATTCACTCAACAACCATGTTGACTTTTTACTATGTTTTTCAGGAAATTAGCTGCACAAATAAGACTGCATGCATATGGAACTAGGAGACCCACGATGAAATATGATGACATCTTAACTACTATTCAGCAATAATCATAGGCTCTGATGCATGAATGTCCAATGTTGACGTCGACGTCCCCGACTACACTAATGCTTCCGCTAAACACCAGATCACCATTTTGGGGGTACGACATATTAAGCCTCTATTTATAAGGGGAGAGGAGGCCCTAGGTTTCATATTCTGGCTGATGTTCAACAATTTGATTTCATCCTCCAACCGCCGGTTAGACCTTCCAGCCAGCGGTTGAGCTTACTTTTTGCCCACGTATCCAAGCCACGACCTGCATGCTCCACCGACCTTTAAACCCTAATCCCAGTCGTCGGTTGGACCTTCCAGCCGTCGGTTGGACCTTCCAGCCGTCGTTTGGACCTTCCAACCGGCGGTTGAAACCTGCTTCCAGAATCTTCTTTTAGTTTCATATTAATATTCATTTAATAAACTAATCAATATTTAGTTTCTAATTAATTTATCACTTTAATAACTTAATAAACCAATCTTAATATTAATTTCAATTAATATTATCTCACTTTAATTTCTCTTACTATTCATTGAGGGCGATCCAAAAAGGACACCACTTTTAACGATAGTCTTACCAATTAGTTATGACCTTGAACACTATTCCAACAGTATCCCACTTGGACAAGTCATCAACTACTATTGGTCTAAGTCTCTATCTCATTAACTAAGTAGAGAGTGTCATCCAATGCAACTTTCGAACTCCGAATCATATCTAGAGATAGCCTTTAGATAAATGATCAAATATTCCTTTGTTTCAGATATCATATGAAATTAGGACATGGATTTTAATCAATCTCCAGATTCAAGATTATGTTTTTTAATCTCCTGATTAATTGACTATATGAGACCACTAATTTGTGCACATCAATTTAGTCCCAGCTAGGCCTAGCTCTTGTGAGTCAACATTTAATCATTAGAAGGCCCATAGATATCGCTTTTCTATTTAGGAAAAAGGAACAAATAAATTTCGCATACATAGTACTAGTCAACTCATCATGTCATACCTAGCGTATCCATTATGAGTGGTATTTACACTCAGAATTTGAATAAGCTAAAGTATAACAGACTTGAAAAACTAGAAACTCAATGTATCTGCATTTTATGAATATAAGATATTATCATCTCAGAATTACTCGTGATTTCAATCCATGAAGTAATCTCTCCGAATGCAGGTCTCTCCTATATTTAAATCTCTATTAAGTATTGTTGACTGTTGCATCATTCTCCACGCAATGTCTAATTTCCATAGACAATCTACTAACACTCCATGACAATCTTAATTCATCACATACTTTATATAATGTGATCGACTGAGGAGGTTTGAGTAAATCCAATTTACTCTAGAAGTAGTGTCTAAACATGCAAAACTGAAACATGTTGACAAACAATAGTAAATGGTAGTATACTCCTTACAAATAAATAAATCTCCATTATTTAATCACCAAGTATATTACAATTTCTATCATTGTTTGTAATGTTTTAAATTTAAACTAGCAACTAAAACTTTACATTATCTCGTAAACCTATGCTCCTAGCATGTTCATCATATTTGGACTTAGCCAGTGCTTTTAGTGAACGGATCAGCACGATTATCCTCTGATCGTATATGCTTCACAACCACGTATCCTTCTTCAACTTTTCTACAAACAAAATGGTATTTTCTTTCAATATGCTTTGACCTTTCGTGATCTTTGGATTCTTTAGGCAAACTGATTGCACTTTCATTATCACAGAATATGTCAATGGGATCTTGTACTGTGGGAACGACTTTAAGATCTCCAAGGAGATTCCTCATCCAGATAGCTTCCTTTGAAGCCTTGCAAGTTGCAATATACTCAGACTCATACGTTGAGTCTGCTACTGTATCTTGCTTTGAACTTTTCCAAGTTACCGCTCCCCCATTCAACAAGAATACCCAACTAGACTGTGAACGACTATCATGTCTATCTATTTGGAAACTTGCATCACTATAGCCCGTGACTCTAAGTTCTTCTTCTCCACCATAAACCAAGAACCTCTCTTTAGTATTCCTCAAATAATTAAGAATATTCTTTACAGCTGTCCAATGACCTTCACCAGGATTTTGCTGATGTCGACTCACCATGCTTAAAGCAAAAGAGACATCAGGCCTTGTACACATCATGGCATACATGATCAATCCTATAGCCGAAGCATATGGTACTCGACTCATTCTGTCCAATTCTTGCTCTGACTTTAGACTTAGATCCTTACTGATCTTTATGTCATGATTTAAGGGTAAATTCTCTTTTTAAGAATTCTCCATGTTGAATTTCATTCAAAATTTTATCAAAGTACGTATCCTGGCTGAGTCCTATGAGACATTTCGTCCTATCTTTGTGATGGCGGCCCCTGCAGTCGGTGTCGTTTTCCAACCATTAAAGTCACAATCGGGTAAGTTTTAATATTTAGTGTGCTGGGAAGCCTAAGCTTTATTGCTACCTACTGCTCTAAGGATATTAGGGTAGTAAGCAGTAAGTTTGACTAAGGTGTCGTTCTTTAAATCAGAGCGAATCGAAATGAAGCGTATACCTTAAATAGTAGAAAATAGGATGGGTTTGATAGAGCATATAGGGTTTGTTTGTTTTTTTTTGGTTTTTCTAATTTAACTGATTTGCAGAAAAGTAAATACTAAACTAAGGATAGGGTAAGCAGATAGATAGAGTTGTGATTGCTGAAGTTTCAATATTCAGGTTTTGAGATGATGTTCATTATAAAAGGTGATTGGAGACTTGCCTTAACTACAATCATTAGAGGTTCGGTGTAAACACTAGCACCCTACGATTTAAGTGGAAACCCTAAGTCATATGTCACTAATAACTAGGTTATCATGAGTCTGATCAGATCAGGATGCTTAGTCCCCAACACTGTCCGATGAGGACAAGTGACCCTTCTTGGAGTTTAACTCCTGGGTGCATAAATA
Source organism: Pseudognaphalium luteoalbum (assembly GCA_963422505.1). NCBI lineage: Eukaryota > Viridiplantae > Streptophyta > Magnoliopsida > Asterales > Asteraceae > Pseudognaphalium > Pseudognaphalium luteoalbum. The sequence goes on along the minus strand of OY730193.1, from coordinate 52,870,367 downwards.
AGGCAACAAACCGATATTTAATTTTCGATCTTTCTTAACACCTAAGTCTAATTGATTTTATTAAGGTTAATGCTAATTGCATGCTAATGTATGTTAAACTATCAGTTATGAAGGATCAGGTGGTTTAAGCATCTCACACTACAGCTGAGTGTTTGCTTTCATTTCAAGATCCCATTTTAATTTAATTGTGGAGCTCATTTACTTCTGTTAAGGGGTAGACCCTCCTTTGCGATCAATCTTTCATCACTGGGTTTGTTTCACGGCGTATAATACATTTTTCAGTAATTCCACAGCTTTTGTATAAACCTAGTATAACACCCCTTAAATTCCAAGACATTTTTTTAGACACTTATCGGAAGCGAAAATCCCTACTTTCATTATCAACAAAACATTTAATATGTATATATAATTATAATGTCATAAACTTTAAAACTTTACAAAGTTCTAGTATTACACAAATATATAACATAATATAATTGTTCCAAAATATCAGAGTCTACTGTGGTCAAACATTCCTTCTTAACTAGCTTCTTACTCCCAGCCCAAAATGATCAACAAGACCTACAAGAAGTTTAATGGTGGGATTAGCACGAAGCTAAATGAGCAAATCAATAAATAACAGCCTAATATGGCATATCAAATCAGTTTATAACCGATAAACATATTGCACAACGATAACAATGAGGATCGGTGGTTCCGAGGAACCCTAATGCCGCGGAGGCCCTCGAGAACTCTTATCAACAAACTGTATTGGCCTATACAGAATCTACCGATAGTTTGGGTGCTATTACCACACCTACACATATTCTCAGGAACAACACATGTATAAAGTTCCTGTGTAGGTCAACTAATAGCATTCCATGCCCAGTAAACAACTGACCTCAACAAAACATATAGCACGAAGGCAATATAACTCCTAATGCATTATAATCAGGATATATTATTCAATAACACTATATCATTAGTAAACTATGCTTATTTGTTGTAACCTAACATGTTACAACCAAATAAACTGAGAGTTATAGATCCACTCACCCGACGATCTCAGTCTCCACTCAGAGTTCTAATGTTACTGAGTCTTCGGTTGATCTGAGAACATGACAGGATACAAATTAGTATTCTAACTCGTAAAATAAATAATTAAATTCAATTGTATAACATTAAACAAATAACATTATATATATAAATTCATAGATATATAGTCATATCATATCACTTTAGTTAGGTATTTAACAATTTAATATACCATAACTACTATTACATCAATTTCTTATTATTGACCAAATATCAAAACTTACTGATGCATACACGATCCTGACACCAAGGGTGGGATCGCATAACACTGAAGAAAGTCTTCTGTTACCAATTTGCACACACGTACGCGATCCAGATATTTGGCTAGGATCACGTAACCAAGACTAATTTCAACTGTGACCAAATATAAATGACTTACACGATCCTGAAAACACAGGTGGGATCATGTATCTATGAACAAAACATGACTGTAATGAGTTATAACTAGGGTACGTGATCTGGACAACAACTGGGATCGCGTATGAAGGTTAAAAACGACCTGCACTTTTCAGCTGAAACCCTAACTCCGAACTTCATCACTAAACTTACAAACCTAGGTTTATAGTTCAATTTAATGCAGCAAATACATCATATATTATCAATTATCACTTAATAACAACTATTCAAACTCAATTTCACATACATATCAATAGCTTACTTGATTCAATCAAACCAATATCATATATAAATAAACAAAGTACTTACAACTAAATGGAGAAGTTAAGATGATGAACAAGATGTTGATGATGATGAACTTGAAATAAAGTCAACCACAATTCCAATCTTGTTTTAATTTTGCTTTTGGTTTCTTTTGAGTAAGTTCTCAAAGAGAATGAAAATATTAGATAATTTGGGAAAGTGAGGGACATAAGGGTCGGCTACCTCATAAACCGACCCAAATTCTATTTTTATTTTATTCCCCTTCTAAATAAATTGTCTGAAACCTAGAAATATTCACGAGGCTAACTATTTTATTTTACCGTCAACTATAACAATTTAACACAAGTAATAATTCACTAGTCACAATAAATCATAAGACTCCTTTACATACTATTTAAAATAAAATACACACACACACACACACACACACACACACACACACACACACACACACACACACACACACATATATATATATATATATATATATATATATATATATATATATATATATATATATATATATATATATGTTTTAACTTAGTTAATAAAATTTGCATTTAAAATTGAGAAAAATACCTTTTATCACTAGGCCCATTTAGGGGATGTTACACCTAGACCATGTTCAGGAAGGGTAACTTCTAGATAATCCACGGTGTTATATGCCTACGACCGGTTTAGTAGCTTTCACGCATTTGTACTACACCAATGGTGATTCCAACGCTATACTAATTACTGTGCCGTTTTATGGCATTTTCACATCTTCATACAGTATCACAGATAACTATCTAGTAAACTAGGGTTGATTAGGTCCTAATACTAAAGTGATAGCCACGTGAAAGATTGGAAAGGGTGAAATGCGTGAATTAGATCTACGGCTTGAGAATTTAACTGGGTACATAGCATGGAAATTTCCAATCACATATTTAATTAAAGATAAATTTTACGTCATACCTACTCCTAAATATTTACATTTCAATAATCACAATATTATACTACTCAATTAACATAGTAATAAATAAAGCACATACGATAATACTATGCATGGATAAATCAGACATAATAACAGTATGAGAGAATAGATATCACCGGAAAGTAGGGGAGCGTAACAAGAGAAAAGAACTTGCAATCCTTGAATAAAAGCTTGAACACCAATACTCATTGATTACAAAACTAATCTCTACTCTAATCTGCTAGCTACGCACTAATTTCTCTCTAACTCTTTAGAAAGATAAGTTAGAGAGAGAAACTAAGAAAGAAAGAAAATTACAAGTGAAAGAGTGTGTGAGAGAAAAGATGAATTGTGTTGTGAGGGATGAGAAATGAGGAGGTGAAGGTCTCTAATAATAAGACAAGGGAACCAATCTTCCACCTTTAAACTTGACACCCAAGCTTTGCAATTTACATTGAAATACCACCCCTAAATATGAAATTCGGCACCAAAAAGGGGGTATACGGCGTCAAAAGGGTAGTATCCAACACCAAAAGGGGTGGTATACCACCCTCAAGGGGTAGTATACGCCCCCTAAGGGGTGGTACACGACCCTTGAGGGGTCGTATCCGTGCCCTGTGGGGTGGTATATGGCCCTATAGGGGTGGTATGCCTTGGTTCGTGCTCGTGTGTGCTGGATCGTAAGTCTTGGTTGTTTGGTCGTAGTTCGTTTGGCCCTAACTTCTTCGTTCTTGATCCGTTTTAACGATCTTTATATCCTCGCAATTGTAATCTCCAGACCTACATTTTAAGATATTTGTTAGGTTCTAGATCGGAATTTTATGATAAAATAGCATGTCGAACGAATTATGCATATTTAAGTGTGTTTTTCATCCATTTACCATTGTTTTTAAAATACTTATAAAGTTTTGACCTTTTTAACAAAATGTGGTAAATGTGAGCTTTATCGGCATGTTTTTGTTAATTAAGTACTAAATATGAGGTAAACTATGTGCGTAAAACATGACTTTTTATGTCACATCACTTTGTAAATCATTATACCAAGAATATATGCTGCATCTCCCGAGTCTTTCATAGCGAAATATTTTCCCAACCACTCCTTTACACCTTGTAAATTTGGGATATCATTTCCTATTAGTAGTATATTATCTACATATAATATTAGGAAGACTACAACACTCCCACTGAACTTGACATATATACAAGATTCATCTTCACTTCTTGAAAATCTAAACTCTGTAACTTTCTCATGGAAGCAAAGATTCCTGCTATGAGGGGCTTGTTTAAGTCCATAAATAGCCTTCTGAAGCTTACACACTCTTTTAGGATTCTTTGCATTTTCAAAACCATTTGGTTGTGCCATGAACACATCCTCTATCAGTTTCCCATTAAGGAAAGCTGTTTTGACATCCATCTGCCAAATTTCATAATCATGAAATGCAACTATCTCAAACATTATCCTAATTGACTTAATCTTAGCTACTGGTGAGAAGGTTTCCTCATAATCAATCCCATGGGTTTGAGTATAGCCCTTCGCTACCAACCAAGCTTTATAAGTGTGTATTTTCCCATCCATGTCCGTCTTCTTCTTGAAGATCCAGTTACAATCCACTGTCTTAAGACCGGGTGTAGTGTTAACTAAGTTCCAAACTTGATAGTCATACATAGACTAAATTTCACTTTTCATAGCTTCCTTCCACTTAACAGCCTCAGGGCCTTCCATCATTTCCTTGTAGTTAGCAGGTTCATCCAATTCAACCAGTGTACTATCACTCATCTTATCCTCTTCTTCTATTTGAAAAACATAGTAGAACTGAGGAGGATTGCTAACTCTACTAGATCTGCGAATGGGTAAGGATATGTCATCAGGCTCAATAGGCGTTGCCACCTCAAGTTGAGTGTTAGTGTCTATTATAGATTCTTTATCGGTAGACTCTTGAATTTCTTCAAGATCAATGGTACTCCCACTGTCCTCTTTAGATATCATTTCTCTTTCAAGGAACACTCCCCTTTGAGCTACAAATATCACATTATCATTGGGTCTGTAAAAAAAATATCCAAACGACTCTCGTGAATAACCGACGAAAAGACACTTTTCAGATTTGGTTTCTAGCTTGTCATGAATCTCTCGTCTAATGAAGACCTCACAACCCAGATCTTCATGTGACCAAGAGAAGGAATTTTTCCCTTCCACATCTCATAAGTGTCTTTAAAACCTTTTTGGTGGGTAGTAGATTTAAGATATGCACGGTGGTCTCTAATGCATAACCCCATAAGCTTATTGGAAGTATTGCCTGACTAACCATAGATCGAACCATATCTAAGAAGGTTCTATTTCTACTCTCAGCAACACCATTAAGCTGTGGTGTTCTAGGAGGAGTCAACTGTGAAACTATTCCACAATCTCTAAAATGATCGAGAAACTCGATACTAAGGTATTCTCATCCCTGTCAGATCGGAGTACCTTTATCTTTCTGCCCAATTGGTTCTCTACTTCGGTCTAATACCTTTAGAAATTTTCCAAAGTATCTGACTTATGTATAATCAGATAAACATATCCATATATACTGAATCATCAATAAAAGTAACGTAATATCGATTTCCATCTTTTGTGGCGCATCGAAATGGTACACATACATCTATGTGTACCAAGTCCAATAGTCCTTCACCTCTTTCATATGATACTGTGAATGGTGACTTAGTCATCTTTCCTAATAAACAAGATTTGCATACATCATCCGATTTGAGGTCGAATGATTCCAATACTCCATTCTTTTGGAGTTAGACAATGCAATTCTTGTTTACGTGCCCAAGATGAGAATGCCATTATTTGGATTTATCGATAACATTAGACGGACCAATATTAAAAAAAAACATTGCTATCACATTTAAAAGTTTCATATATGCCTTTGGAAGGAGAAACTTATAAAAAATCATTTTTATAAATCAAAATATCCCTATTATCATTCAAATAAAAAATGATAACCATCCTTATACAAAGCATGAAATGAAATAATGTTCCTAGTCAGTTCTGATGAATAACAACAATTATTTAAATCTATCCTAACTCCAGACTTTAGAATGAGCTTAAACTTTCCGATTCTTGTCACGGGCATGACTTTCCTGTTTCCCATGACCAAGTTGAGCTCTCCATCCTTCAAACTTCTATATTCCATTAGCCCCTGCAACACGGTGCAAATGTGAGTACCACACAGTGTATCCAGGACCCATGAATTAGAAGTTGTAGTATAATAGAGTTCGATCATGAACATACCTAAGTGACTACTCTTGCCGACCTTACCATCTTTAAGGTCCTTCAGGTATTCTGGACAGCTTCGCTTCCAATGTCTCTTTGTGTTGTAGTAGAAACACATTGTATCCTTTAGATCATTTCCAGGTGCAATATCAAACTTCCTCTTGGACCCACGATTAGACTTTCCATTCGTAGCCATTATTTTCCATTTTCTTTTCTTTGCAGTTCGACCAATTGCCAACACAGGAGCTGTTGAGCCTGAGGGCACATCAACCTTCTTGATCCCTTGCTCAGAAATTTGGAGCAGATTATGGAATTCCAATATTGAGCTTTCTTTCTCATTTAGACTCATTTGATATGACATTACAAATTGTCAAATTATTTGTAAACAGTTGGTAAATCGGTAGAGTTATGTTGATGGAAAGCTCTCTGTCAAACATCATAATTAATGATTCCTACCTATCAAAGTACTCTTTCATCTCAAAGACGAAAGCACATATTAATACTCCAGACTTCGGTTTGCAAGCCTGAGGGATCTAACCACATCAAGGCGTTCCTTGCTTACCTTTGCCTGAAACATTTCTTTCAGCTGTTGGTTCATTTCACAAGCCCAAGTATTTTCAAAAGTCTTTTGAAGCTCGGGGCTCATAGAGGATACCATGATGCATGGCACTTTATTCGCATCATCATAATATTTCCGGTGTGCTTCAATCTCCTCTTGGGTTGAATCATCATCAATTATGGGAATTTGCTCATCAAAAACATACTCCTTGTTCTCGTACCTTAAGGTGAACCTAAGGTTTCGCATCCAGTCCATATAGTTTGGACCGGTAAGTCTTTCCCTCCCAAGAACTGAGAGTGGTGAGAAGTTCGAGTTATTTGCAGTATTGGGATGGGAGGATTAGCACCATTTTCGTTAGTCATCTATGAGATAAAAAAGTTTTAGTTAGTTTGAATATTCCTTAATCAATTACCTAATTTTCAATTTAAAGCTAGGATCCATATTTTCGATTCGTCTTATGTAGAGGGTTGCCGTAGTCATATCGCGAATTTATTTTAGGTAGACAAAACTCTTATCAGTTTCATTCTCTGTGAAATTCCTATGTCTTTTGAGATTCATTGATTATTATCAATAGCATGTTAATCTCGGTTATGCTCATCTACCATTCATGACTGGATTGCCGAGGATCATGAAAAGATGGTGAATTAACCATGCAATCCCCGCGTGATCCCCAGCTTGAGTACGCTCGAGAATCTGAGTCTCACATCACCTCTCACTTATGTCCTCATATTAATGTGCCGGTAAACCACACACGCTCCATTAACAGTCCATATGAGAGATGTGCGGTTTTCATGGATTAGCATACTATTCACATTTCCTATAGCTAAAACGGGATTTTATTTTAGTACTTTAAGTCTACTTTTAATCTTGACATCATCCTGTCAAAAGTCGTCGGTAGTTCCATTGAACGCACAAAGAAGCGGAGAAGTAGGTCAGCGCGAAGCATATTAAAAACCTCTTCTTTAGGGAAGCTAAGTGACCCATCTTATACCTCTATTATAGTTTTTTCTCTATGGGTGAGCTGATTTATCAATTGACTGACAATGTATATAAACATTAATGATACATATATATAAATCATGTTACATATAAGGTCTCTCTTAACATTTAAGGTTCAGGGTTCCACTTTAAACATTTTTAAATTTTGAGCGTATATTTTAAACAATTAAAATATGAAGGTCTGATTAGTAACTAAATTAACTGTATACATATATAAACCTATTATAAATAAATACCTAATTTAATTATTTGGACAGAATAAAAACAATTTTATTTCCAAATTCATTTTATCTATATTTTGTAATGCTAACATTATTAAGCTATGTCTCTAATACCATTGATGGCTTTTCTATTCCCTAACCAGACTAACATAGCAGCGAGAAATACTAATTAATCTAGAGCATCTAGGAAACTAAACCCTAAGGACCTTAACTTAATAAATGAAAGCGACAATACAAAATATATAGATAAATAAGAAAATACTAACCTTTGATAATAACCAATTTCTCAGACGCAGACCACCTTGAAGAACCTTCTTGACTTGGAGGCAAGTACCCAAACCAGAGTACTCTCTAATAGCTTACACCCACAAACCAAAGAGAAATTCCAAATCCTAAGGTCCCGAATCTAAGTCGTGTAAACTCTCACAAGGATTATAAATTCAGATAGAAGAGAGAATTGAAATCTATTCAATTGGGATTATTTGAAAGCTTGGATTAAGCCTCTATTTATAAGGGGAGAGGAGGCCCTAGGTTTCATATTCTGGCTGATGTGGGACAATTTGATTTCATCCTCCAACCTGGTTGGACCTTCCAGCCGGCAGTTGGGCTTACTTTTTACCCACGTATCCGAGCCACGACCCACATGCTTAATCGACCTGTAAAACCCTAATCCCAGCCGCCGGTTAGACTGTCCAATCAGCAGTTGGAACCTGCTTCGAGAATCTTCTTTTAGTTTCATATTAATATTCATTTAATAAACGAATCAATATTTAGTTTCTAATTAATTTATCACTTTGATACATTGATAAATAAATCTTAATATTAATTCCAATTAATATTATTACACTTTAATTTCTTTTACTGTTCATTGAGGGTGACCCAAAAAGGACTCCACTTTTAACGATAGTCTTACCAATTAATCATGACCTTGAACACTATTTCAACAGTTTCGTCCATTGTTCTCGGTTATCATGTTATGTAAAATGATATGACAATACATGATTCGGCGTATTTTGTTGACGCTCTATGTGCTAACAAGGGATCTGATGATTACCCAACGGCCTTGAAGCACTCCAAATGCTCGTTCCACATCTTTTCTGGAAGATTCTTGGTATCTCTTGAACCTCTTCTCACCTTCTGTTATCGGATGCTTAAACGTCTTCACAAGTGTTACCCATTCTGGATATATTCCTTTAGCGAGATATAACCCTTTTGTGAATTGTTTACCGGCAATATTGAACACAACTTCAGGAGGCCTATCTAGTAGTAAGTCTTTGAATAAATCAGGTTCATTAAGAACGTCGAGGTTGTTGCTTGATCCCACGGGGCCAAAGTAAGCGTATAGTACGCCGAAGACATAACAGTTATCTAGCAATTAAGTTTCAAACTTTTTTGTTTTTTATAAGAATTTCTTTTAGTAATATTGATTAAAGTCAATTTATATCATTAAAGTTTCAAGCTTTATTGTGAAACACTTAAAATTCAACTTATTTACAAAAAACTTCAAATGTTAGTACGACATAGACAAAACGGATATTAGCAATAAACTTTCAAATTTTTTGTTTTTTATGAGAATTTTTTTTAATATGATTATTTAAAATCAATTTATAACATTAAAGTTTCAAGCTTCAACCGCTTCGAGAATGAGTGTTGGATGACCATAATCACCTCAGGTGCATTGACCTTGCCATGTGATGTGCCCCCGGTAGTCGGTTCAGGAATCGCTTCCTGTCGTTGCAGACCTTTCCGCTAGGCGCGGCACCAGATGATAGTTTTAAATTTATAAAAATCGGGGGAGCCTAAACCTCCATCCTACTTACTAATAATGGGTATGAATACCCGGTATGAGTATGCGGTAAGGATGATCCAGGGTCGGTCCTCACGACGGTAGAATTGAAACAGAGCTAGTTCTGATAACTTAGTAATTAAGCTAGTATTTTGAAAGATTGAAAGGTAATTGTTTTTGGTTTTTTATTTATTTAAACTACTGAAACTAAGAAAGCATAAAAGTAAAGAGAGGTTGTGCAATTATGTAACACTTAAGGATAACAAAGACATGGTTCACCATGATTTAGGATAGCGTATTGTTGGAATGATGATTATTGGGGACACATTTAGCTAACAGAAAAATAAACTTAGGTGGAAACACTAGGACCCTGCTTATTTAGTTCCGGTTCTAAATTAGTATTTCACTGAGTTCCTAGGTTATCGTGATTCTAATCAGAACAGGTTGCTCAACCCCCCAACACTGCCCTTGTGACGGTACAGTGACCCTTGCTCAACTACCCTGTTACGGAATAGTGAGTCTCTGGAAATAACTCCGGGGTGCATGCATGAGGTTACAAACTACCATTAAGGATACTCTGACCATTCTTAACACCTATGTCTAAATGTTATTACCTAATTGTGTGTTGATTGTTTACTTTGTTATTCTAAACTGTCGGTTAAGTGGAATTAAGCGGTTTAAGCATCTTAAACTACTGACGAGTCTTTGCTTTCTTTTCAAAAATTCCTTATGCAAACATTTTAAGCTCAAGTACTTCCGTCATGAATTAGACCCTCCTTTACAATCAGTCGTTCATCCCTAGGTATACTTACGGTGTATACTGCATTAAGTATTTCCACAGCTTGTATAAATCTAAGTATACTTACGGTGTACAGTACTTTTAAGGTTTAGCATTTCCATAGCTTTATGTATCCTAGACCATGTTCTAGAAGGGTGACTTCTAGGTAATTCACGATGAGATGGTCCTACGGCATTTCCTTAGCTTCCATGTATTTGTACTCTACACGAGGTGTTTCCAATGCTATACGAAGTACAGTGCAGTTTTACGGAGTCTCATAGCTTCATACTGTAACAAAGATGACAATATCTACGTAGTATTCGGGTTTGCAAAGTCCTATCCTAGGGGCAATAGTCACGTGAAAGACTGGAAAGGGTGAACGATAAAGTCTATATTCAGGATAAGCTTAGACTGATAACAAAGTATAACAACTCCCATTTATACAAATAGAGAATTAATGTAACATCATTCCTAACTATCTAAATCATGACAAACATACAAGAAACTACTCACAAAGCATACCAATAAACATTTCTAACATTAATAAATCACAAACATCAAACAAGAACATTATGATAAATTAATACTAGAAAGGATAGATAATACCGATATGTGTTGCGAACAGGATAGAATAACAGCTTGTATTTCTTCGAATAAGATCTGAGCATTACAACCGCTAGCCTCTACTAATTATATTACATTACTAATCTAGAAGAAAAGAGAAGGATTCCCCCACTAATCTTCTCACTAGTCCTAGGGTTTAAAACCCTAGCAAGAAACTAGAGAGAGAACCTAGAGAGAGAAACTAAAGAAAACCTAGAGAGAGATTTCTAGAGAGAGAGAGAGAAGAGAGGTGAAATTGAGGTGTGAAGGTGTGTGAAATGAGGTAATGAGGTCCTCTATTTATAGGCAAACCATGGAATCAAGAGTACAAGTCCACAAGCACACCCGTACAAGCAAACAAAGCAAAACGAGATCACACGGTGGGTACCAGGCCATACACGGCCCTATACAGGCCGTACACGGCCCTGTATAGGCCGTACACAGCCATGGAAAGGCCGTTCATGGATGTAGGCTGGCCATGTGCTAGGCCGTGTGTTGTTTTCGGCTTTTCGCGTTGCTTCGGAAGGCTGTATATTCTTCGTTTTGCGTTCGTTTGACTTGATTCTTTCGCCTACGATCTCGTAATTCGGTTACGCTTCTAATGATGCCAATTTTCTAGGAATTGGAGGTGTGGATCCCGGGCGTGTCCAAAGTACGTCTCTTAGTCTTCGGTTGTGTTGTTTGTTGCGTATCTCTTTCATCCTTGATCCAATCTGAGCAATCCTTAAATCCACATTCTCGTAATCTCCATGGATACAAAATAAGATAAGAATGAGGTCTTGGTATGGAGTTTACAGGAAATTTGAAGTGTTGCTCAATTTGGTGCCTATTTATGTTAGTTTTCCGACCTTTTTGCATGATTTTCGAAAGACCGGCAAGTTTATACCTTTCTAACAAAAGTTGATTAATAATTATGATTTTAAGATATATTTGTTAGAAAAGAGATAAAATATGGGGTAAATAATATAGGTAAAAACGTGACTTTTTGCGCTACATCACCATGCCACATGGGCAATTTTCCCAAGGCCAATGCATGCAATTGATACTTTCGAGCATACCCGAAAAACCATACAACTCTACATGTTTTGATATAAACATTGTATATATTGGAGTGTTGGTCTTCTTAAATTCTCAGTTGAAAAAGATGAAAAACACACTTGCAAAAGTTGTCCAAACAATCGTACGATGTTTGTTGACCCATATGTAAATTTTCATAAAATGCGTCGGGTGCATACCCTTACGCCAATTGGCATAAGGCGGAAGTGACTTTTTGATAAATAAAAATAGTAAGTCTACCGTGCGCATCTAGGACTTGTTGAGAATAACTTAAATATGTGGGAAATAGAAGATGGGAGTACGAAGGTATACCTTGACATATACTGATGAACAACGGTCGACTCATCTGAAAACGCCGCCGATTGTAATCTAGAGGAAATGTTGGCCACTCGGCACAGTAGTCTTGAAACAAACACTAACCGACAACTTCTCAATTTCTAGGTAAATATCTTCTTGGTGCACGAGGTATACGGATTTATGGCTCGGCATCATCATCCGAATCGGTAACTGTGTCTTCCGCATCTATCTTATTAACTCTAGTGATCGGATCGAAAATTTGAGTGACGACATGAAAATTTTCCTTATCGGAATCGGACGACATTTGAATTGAAAGTATGAAAGATGTGTGTATATCTGAATTGAATTGGAATAAAAATTGTGTGAATTTTTTAATGTATGTGTGTATGTATTTATAGAGTGGAAAAAGTTAGTAAAATTTTTATTTTATTTCAAACGATAATATTACCGCTTTAATTAAATTTTTTTAAAAAAAATTATTTCAAACGGTCAAAAGAATAAAAAAAACAAAAAACATAAAAGTGCACATCGGTCTTACCTTAACTAGCGTCTGTTCCCTTTCGGTTTTTCGACGACATCAACCGACGGTGGCCAACCGACAACCAATCAACGGCTGGAACGAAGTGCCATTGGCACATGTCTAATAACTATCATTTTCTTTTCTCTTCTTTTAAATCGGGAACAACTAAATTAAAAACTCAATCTTTCAACTTCTTTTCTTTACTATCTTTTTAGTTCCCATTCATTACTTTCTTTCCGCTAAAAACTCTAGAATGGAGTGTATAGTCCAATTGCTACGTGATGTAACTATTTTCATCAAAAGAGTTGACACACTGTCAAATCAATGTTCTAATGATTATTTTTATTAACCACCTCCAACCACCTTTTACTTAGCAGTGAACCATTTTCACCATTATTTTATGAGTAACTTTACAAAATGGTTTATGTGTTGTACCTTTTTTCAATTCCAATCCCTTAGATTTGATGTTTTATTAATATATCCCGAGGAATACGCCGATCAACATTGAAGCCAACCTCGAGCCCATAGTAGGAATGTAGGATCTAGGAATTTATTTTAGTGGGGGCATAAAATTTATCACAAATTCTATTACTAAAAATAAAAATGGAACCATAAAACTAACTATTGAATTTTAAAAATAAAATAAAATAAATATAAAGAAGTGTAAAAACCACCATTAATAACCGTTGATGAAGATGATTCATCTCTTTTAAAAAAATTTCTCAAAATTCTAGGAAAACCTATAAGAAGTAAATCTCAAATAAAATAATTGAGTTACACAACATAAAGTCAAGAACTATCAACAAAAAGTATTGAGAATAGTTAACGTTTAGTCTTGTTATCTAACCACGGGGCAATTAAAATAACACTCGGGTCATATTTTTTAAACAATAGGTTTAAACTAAATATAACTGCATTAATATAAAATTATATCTCATGTTTAACATAAAATTTGCAAACCATAAATCATCTACAAGACTCGATTACCTTATTTTAAAGGATTCGTGAAGTATATGTTGACACTTTAGAATCCTCCCAACAGTGATACAAACTGATGCATCGGTTTGTGCCACATATGTGCTACATCAATTTTTTATAACTGACGTAAACTAAAGTTTCACTGCTTACAATGAACATCACTTAATATCACTTCTATTTTTTTGAGAGCCCCACATACTAATTTCTTTATTTATTTAAAATACAAACTTAAATAAAACATTTTTAATATGAAAAGCATTACATTATTAGAAATAAAACATGAAATTAGTGAAAATAAAACATTCAAATAATTAAAATATTTAAACAAAAATTATATGATTTAAAGCATATTTAATAAAAACTCATTAAAATGCTAAAAATTTGGGCCCATTTAATATAATACAATCCACTTAAAGCTCAAATACTTAAATAATCCTATAATCCCTTATTCATCATCATCTTCATCATTTACAGCCTCTCTCCCCTGCAACTGAAATAAAAATAATAAAAAAAAGAGAATACACATTTGTTTTAAAAAAAATGAAAAAAAAAAAAAGAAGAAGAGTTGTTGGACCCACTCCCCTTAGCCGACGCCCTCCTCTTTCCCGTTGAAATACCGAAGCTCCAAACCGACGCCATGAAACTGACACCCCGTTCCAATGGCGTCAGTTTCTTCGGTACAAACCGATGCGGCAAACCGACGTTCATTAGGAACAGCCTTAGACTTTTGCAACAATTTTTTAGTGAGCAAATCAAATTAATGAAGGACTAAAAAGATGTAACGTAGATTTTATTGTTGGTTAGGAAGAAGCACATAACACATAGTGAAATAAAAAAATGTATAAGCATATTTAGTTTGCGATCAGTAAGATGCCTTCTCCTTTTCTTTTCCTTTTCGGGTTGAAATTTTCAAGTGGGCTTGGACAATTTTAAACGGACTGATATCGCGTAAAAAGTCATGTTTTTATTCTCAATATCTCTTCCATTTAAAGCCATTATCATAAATAGTTCTGATATTATTTTTATTTATATTATTTTGTTAAGTAGGTGAAAACAAAGACGATGCAAAAAGAATGAGTAAAAATGACTGAAAACAAAGGTTCCAGAGCATTTAGTGTCGAGTTATTGTACACCTATCATATTTTAATTATTTCTATCTTTTGTCTATTTAAACATGTTTTACGTACTTGCTTAAATGTTTAAATTAGGGATGTTCACAAAACCGTCAAACTGCTAAAACTGGTAGAACCGTATCTATTTAGCCGGTTCGGTTCGTTCCGGTTTGGTTTCTTGCCGGTTTCAAAAGTACAAAAACTAAATAACCGGTCCAGTTTACGCTTTTAATAAATAATAGGCCGCTTAACCTAGACCGGACCATATAATCAATAGTATATGTATCTGTATATAGTTGATAAATGATCATAAATCATAAGAGAGTTATAATAGTGGTTGAAATGTGGAAGTTTTAAAGTTATAAATGATGTATAAAGTTAATATCAATTTCACACTATTACCCATATGAATGACAAACTATTAATGCTGAAGAGATATTAGCGTGTCTTTGCGATATATGATATTATATGATTGTTGCAATATAGATCAAGATATTAAATTGATGTTGATTTATATAGAGTACCATAATGAATCTAAAACTAAATGTCATGATAACTTAACGAAATCTTCTTATCTTATCGGTTATAAACAAATTATGGTATATTTATATACATTGGTAGTTCTCATCGATTAACAATAAATAGTCTCTAATCATAAGGAATAAATATTTTTCAATCGTTTTGTATGATTGATTATGATTATCGTTATCAAACATTAAGTAATAGTGTTATATAATTTATATCTATTCAAAAGATTATATATTTTTAAAATTATTTGCAAAAGGATAAAAAACCACAAAACCGGCTGAACCGAACCGGTTTTCACGGTTTGGTCTGGTCCGGTTTCAAAAGTTAAATACTCCGCTTTGATTTTGATTTTACCAATCCGTTAAACTGCGGTCCAGTTTAGATTTTTGTCAAAAATCGATCGGACCTGACTGTGAATACCCCTAGTTTATATATGCGTGCTAAATTACCATTTTAGGTTAAATAACATAATTGTTTGATTTGATAGTCGTATATTGCTAGGATAATTATGTAAATACTATACCGTTATGCTATCTACAAAATAATTAAATTATAAATAGATATATATGGATTAGATTCTTGAATGTTTATCTTCCTAACTCATGATGTGGCTAAGACCTTATCTAAAAATGAACGTAACTAAGTCATATAGTGTTGGTAACTTAGTTATTTTTATGTCCGATTGAATCATTGAGCTCGACACGACCAGTGTTCTCTAAACTGATATAAGTTATAAGAGAAACGGAGCGTAAGAGTAGAGGTAGATTCAGATTTAAACTAGATAGTATAGTAAGTATTTTTGAGAGACCTTACATAATACTTGCAATCTAGTTAGGACATTCACCTGTGTACAATTAAATTACTACCTTTGTCTACCTACCACATGTTCTTTTTTTATTGTTGTCCTATGACTGCCATGTTGCCATGATAGTACTCGTATTCTGAATGTGTTATAGATTAATTATTCCAAACTATTAAGTGTACTAGAGCATTAACGATAACTAATATGAATGAATGATGACGTATTAACTAACCGTTTTGACAAGCCTTCCCTAACTAACCCTGGTAGGTTCAAACGTGTTCATGCAAGTATTATTCAATAGACCATGCCATGATACGCACGTCTACAAAAACCGAGAAATGAGGAATAGGATTCGAGGGTAGTTGTGAGGGTAGTTGTTGGTCAATATGGTATCTACATTTGGGACAACTTCCGGTGCATTGTAACTTTGTATCCTCACTATCCAAGTGACATATCTTCTACCTAATTGCGGACAAATTTACATTAGTTAGTAGATAAGATAGGTATAAGTCATTTGGACATAGGAGTCTGTCATTGCTGGAACTCAAGATAATTTCCCAGACCTATCATTAGATGATATCATAGTAGGTAATCACTATATCTGTCACCCCCGAAGTTATTTCTGACCCTTTTACTTTCTTTGTTTTAATATAATTTAGGAAGAAAACTCAAACTAAAACCCTAACCAACTTTTATCCCAGCTAGATTACCATAGGTTTATGATATTTCTAGTTTCAATTTGTGATGTTTTAAAGAACGACTCTAGGTTATACTTGCCACTCGCTAGCCCTTAGGAATAGCAATAGTAGTAAACTTATGCCCCTTCTTTATTATAATTTTTAAAAAAAATCTCCATCCGGATCCAGCATCCACCGTAAACTCTCAAAAATGACAGGTGGGTTACGCATCTGCATCACGGACTTAGGACATTTGTTAAATTGGAGTGAGGGCATAAACAAAAATATATACATATATAAGCTAAATATTCTTGGGGCATTTGGGGCTTGGGCCCCAGTTCTGGTTGAGCAAATCCACCATTGAGTAGATGCTCTTATCGCTCAAAATAATCAACACCAGTAACTCGTAAAACTCTATTACATGTGATTAGATGGCAAGATAAAACAAATGATATAACGCATAAATATACATTTAAATAAGAACTAGTAATCTCTATATCATATTATAAAAAGTTTGAGGTATAATCTTGTGGGTATTGTAAATGACAACCCTAAGGGCTGTCAATAACGTGCATAAAGTGGTTGTACTTTAAGTGATATTTATGGGGGTCAACTAAAATTCAGGGGTCAGAGAGTTTATTATAGTACAAGTATTAATGCATGTTGTAAATTCTTATTGACAACCCTTTCGTTATCATTTTTCTAATTTTAAAGGGAAAAATAGTAAATTATTGTTCTATCCCTTTAATTATCTCATTCGACTTTAAACACTTAAATTAAATGCAATTTAGCATACACATTAATATCTCATAATTATTTTTCCGTTACAAATGTAAGCCCATAAATATTTAATTTTTTTATAACTTATATAACACATTAATGAATATATAAATGTATATTAAGATTATTTTAATATAAGTATTAATAAAAAATCGTATATTATTTACGAATTATGACTCACCTCTATCTCTTTATCTTTTATACTAACATATAAAAGTTTTGTTACCAAAGTTTAATCTATAAAAAATAGATATTTAAAAATTTTATTTACCTATAACACTTAAGCATTTAAAGTGAATTCAAATAATTATAAAAGTTAATATGTCATTGCTATATAAAAGATTTAACTATTTGATTTGAAAAAAAGTAGAAATTACTATATTAGTTTATACAAAATCAAATGCATAACAACAAGTATTCTATAGCTATATTAAATATTTGTAACTTAATTTTAATGAACTTTCAATAATTATAATTAGGGATTGGGATGTGGGTCGATTTAGCATTACGGGTCAAAAGTTGACAATCTAAACTCAGAAATACTTTGATAAACGAGTTAATGGGTTAAAAGTAACCAACCTGGATACGGCATGCTTGGTGGTGGTTGAGCGATCAACCCGTTGATCTGGACTTTAACCCAAACCCAATAACATAAATTAAACTAGTGGACGGGTTAAGAGTTGAGAATAAAATTCTTCCTCATTTATTTCTATGTAAAATATCAAGTTGTGTCAAAAATTATCACCACCAAACATAATCATTTAGAAAAAATTTAATATAATATAATGGACAAATTGACATAGGTTTATTAATTTTAGTTTTTACTCAAGTATCACATGTCATTGAACTAACCACTATAAAATCTTTTGTTGTCGCTGCATTGCACGGGCAAAATGCTAGTAGCATATAATATACATTCATAGAAAAAAATGAGTGATTTGCAAAATTATGAACTATATAACGGATATATATAAATTCATTAAAAAAAATAATGAGCATTTTTTAAAACGGACTTATTGTCTGAAAATGCATCGAACTTGTCACGAATGCATCCATGTTTAAAATATTCTATTGTGTGCATTGTAGTGACTACTATTGTATGTAATCATTAAACTGAAACCCAAAATTTGCTTATGTGGCACCGGTTAATCAACATATGTCCACATCACCTGCCACCTAGATATCACGTGGGACTAAGTAAACGTAGTGAACTTTTCCTGAATCTATCAAACTTTAGAGTCCATTTTATAATTTGAAATAAATAAATTTTTTTCTCACATTCATTGTTCCAATTTATACGGAAAAAAAAAAAAATTAATCAAACTAGCATCAAATTGTACAATAATTTTTTAAAAACTTTCAATACATTTTATATTTCTTTGAATAAATTTTACATTTTATACATCTCTGCCATAAAACAAAACCACTTCATGGTCACCATAAACATGCTCAACCAAAAATTCCGTCAATTTCTAATGGATTTTGTGGTTCCGAGGAGGAGTTACGACCACTGATCACTATTATTCACTATTTACCGGTTAAACTAAAATGAATTCAAGCTAGATCCGATGAAAATTGAAATGAAAACAAATTTATATTACAACTAACAATCATAACAAATTCACATACCACCAGAGGTGGACTCACTTTTTTTAATACATGGGTCACTTGACCAAGGTTGTAATCTAAAAACAATTAGAGAGGATTACTTAAATTATTTAAATAAACCATGTTACAAATATAAAATGAACCACCTTTATAACTTTGAACCATCAATTAGTAGTTCATATATTTTAATAAGTTATTTGGCCCATAATTCATCAGTGGCCCACATTTGATGGTAGATATGTTAGGGGTCAATAATCGTATGAATAAAACACTATAAAAGAAAGATCAAGATATTGTAATTGTGATCCATCAAGTGCGGGTTGCAAAGTAAAGATTGCAAGAGATTAGGAATATCGAATGGGAACCACTTTTAGGAAAGATTGCTTCTTTTTGTGATAAAAATGATGTTGAAATCGTGAACATGGAATATCCATATTACGATGTAATAAGTCGTCGAAGTGGCTCACAGGTTAGCAAATTCCTCTACTATAAAGTTAATTTATTTTTGATCATAAAATTGATCAGAGACTGTGCAACTTAATTATAATTATGCAACTCATGAACTTTATGTCTTTTCAGTCACATACTTGTTACTAGCCAATATTTTCGCCCACTTGTGAAAGTTAACTACTAAAACATTGACATGTATCTATAATAAGTTAGCAACTCGCACCATTATCAAGTTGATGTGCTTTATTCGGTGATATATATGCAACTTCAAGAGCTCAATAATCGTTTTAATGAAGTAAACACGAGATTACTTCTTTCAATGGCATCTTTGTGCCCAAGTGATACATTTAAAGCTTTTAGATTGGAGGACCTATTGGAAATGGCAGAGTTTTATCCGAATGAGTTACCAACAACAAAAGACCTTGGACAACTTGAATTGGAACTTAAAGATTACATTGACGATGAACGTGGCGATGAAAAGTTTAATAGATTGAAGGGCATTGACGACCTTGCGAAGATGATGATCCAAACAAAAAAGTATATAAATTATTCGAAGGTATATCTTTTATAATTAGCATTGATTTTACCAGTTGCTACATCTACCATGGCACGCGCACTATCAATAATGTTATTAATGAATATATGTTTTATGTTCGGTATTAACGATCCGACCCGTTTATATTTACATTATTAGTTTGTTACCTCAACCATGTTATTGAGTAAGGTATTAATGAACCATGTTAATTTAGGCTCTAGATCCGCCACTGCATACAATTAATTCGAAAAATACACCACCCAACAAATTGAAAATTTACATACAATTTTACAACAAATTAACACCCGCAAAGGTATTTTGCAACCAAAAAACACTCATTGTTGCGTCCTGAAGCGGTCGTCCACATAACGAGAGCTTAACAGTGGGCTAGTTTTATAATTTAAAGAAAGCTGGGGACCTAGATTTTACTTAGAAAGGCAAGTATAACTTGGGGTCATTCTTAAGATCAATCGTATTGTGAAGCAGAGTTGTCTAGACAAACAATTCAATTTAGTGATGGGTTTTTAAAAAGGTTTTGGTTTGGTTTTAGGTTCGTTTAAACTAAGCTAAGTAATTAAAACAGAAAATAAAAGCAGTAAATAAAAGATAGGGTTGTAATCAGTAATGGAGGATAGTACTTGCTATGACTTTGTTAGCTTATGCATGGGGTGATGTCTGGGAATTTAAGTATGAAAGCGTCTTTTAAAGATTTTTGTCTTGCTTTGCCTAAGTTTTCGTAGTATAAACACTAACACCCTACTTTTTGATCTCTCAGATAGTATGTCACTGGGTTGCTAGGCTATGGTGATTCTGATCAGAGGACGCTACTCAACTCTTCAACACTTCCCATATGATGGAACACTGACCCTTCTTGGAATAATATTTCTGGGCGCATGAGATAGAGTAACACACCCACTATAGTTCTGACCATTCTTAACACTACGGGGACACTCAGAATAGGCAAGGCATTTAATATTAAGACTGGGTTTGGTAACTGCTAAACTTTACATTAATGGTCATTGTTTAGTCCAGAGTTGTGTGGTTTAACCGGGATGTGACACAGTCTTCAACCTACGCTGGTTCCTTAGCTTCCACGTATTTGTACTCCGCTTGAAGTGTTTCCAACGCTATACGAAGTACTATGCTATTTTACGGTCTTTCCGGGATCACATACTTTACGGTCACTCTAGACTAAGTCTGTATTAACGTTTAAACATCAATGATATAAACCAGCCCTCATTATAATATTTATCTCAATAAATCCATGATTGATTCACGGTGTATTACACAAAAGGTTTTGGCAGTATTTACACAGCTACACAATTCAGACCATGTTTGTATTTTGAAAATACAAATAAGTAGTGACTGATTGATCAAGGTTCGAGACTCCTTGTCATACAGGTTCTAACCGTGTTTATTGGAGGAAAGGCGATTAGGTTTAGAAATTCATATCTATAAAGTTAACAGTACACCGATTTTCATTTGTGTATTTAAAGTAACATCACCCTAACATATACAAGCTAATTACATCACAACAAGCACATAAGAGAACTACTCACTACGCATGACAAAAAATCCTAGATCTATCATAATAACAATAGTAATAATTATAATAGAAAAGGAAAGAAGTAACCGTATATAATGCATAGATAGAATAATGTTGAAAGAAATCACGAACGGAACCACCAAAATATCTTCGACAATACTACAAATAAGCTCCTCGAAATATTCCCTACACTATTACAAAAGTAGCCCCTCTGTTAGTGTGGGTTAAATATTAACTAAGAACTAACTAAAACCTTAATCTAGAGAGAGAAACTCTAGAGAGAGAGTGTGTAAGAGATAAAGTGAAAGAATGAAATGAAGTTGAGAGGTATGTGAAATGAGGGAATAGAGCCATCTATTTGTAGGCAAGGCATAGGATTACACGTAGAAGCTCTAAAGCACCAAGATACAAGCAAACGAAGTAAAACGAGAACACATGGGGGCTGAGGCCGTACACGGCCTTCCCAGGGTTGTAAATGGTTTGTTTAAGGCCATACACGACCTACCCCCAGGGCCATACACAGTCTGGTGGGTGGCCGTGTGCTGCCCGTGTGCTCTATTCGGCTTTTCTCATTACTTAATTCGTGTGTATCTTCTTCGTTTCTTGTCCGTTTGCTTTGATTCTTTCACCTAAGATCTCGTAATTCTATTATGCTTCTAATTATTCCAAATTGGTCAAATTTGGATGTCTATAGGTCAGGCGTGTGCGGAATGCTCTCGGT
Source organism: Pseudognaphalium luteoalbum (assembly GCA_963422505.1). NCBI lineage: Eukaryota > Viridiplantae > Streptophyta > Magnoliopsida > Asterales > Asteraceae > Pseudognaphalium > Pseudognaphalium luteoalbum. The sequence continues at coordinate 52,847,869 of OY730193.1, read as the reverse complement.
TTGTCTTCAGACGGCTCTATCTTCCTCATTCTTTATCCGATCTGCACGATTCTTGATTCTCTACTCTTGAAATAACCTATGACATCATATGAAAGTAATTAAGATTTTGTATCATAAGGAAATTAAAATAGTGTAAGAACCAGTGTTGGTTAATCTACCTCATTTTGCGTATCTTTTGGATGTTTTTTAGTACTTTTTATAGCAATGTCTATCATTTGACCTATTTTGTGAAATTAAGTAGATACACGTTTAATTCAAGTATTTTCACCAAGAATTAGGTCAAATGTGAAGAAAATATGAGCGTAAAAACATGACTTTTTGCTACACATCACTCACATCGAATAAGAAGGGAGGTCGGATCTTCTAGTCCTCACCACCGTCTCTGATATAGACTTCGGAACACCGTTGCGGAATCACGAATTCAAACAGAGGCGGATTTTCTTGCCGCTGTCACCATCTCCGGCATATTAAAATGCGATCTGAAAACCCCAAATCTTTGAAAACTCTAAATATAAAAACTACTTTAGATCTTAAAACTGAGATCTGAAACGGTAGAAATTAAAATTCGGCAGTCAAAACAGAGACAGTGTTAAGATTAAATATCGAGACAATCTACTATTATTGGAGGGAGGAGTGAAGAAAACGGAAATGAAGAGAAAAATAGAAGATGGAACGATGGTGGTTGGTGGTTTTTATGAGTTCCCCTTGCTGTGGATCTAAGTGATTGATGACAACGATTAAATGGCGGAAACAAACAATCACAATAAACAAATATAATTACAAACCGAAATCGAATAAACGAATCAAGATCAACTTTGTATTGATAATCGTAACCTATTAGCTTGTTTACAGACTTGCAATTTCGACAAATGGTGCTAGGGTTTCATCAACCCTAGCCTAAAACTCGTAGGTTTATATTTATACTAATCGGCAGACATGCAACACTCCCTAAGTGACGCATGTGGCCGCCTTCATTCGACACTACCTAAGTGTCGCTATGCGACACTAAGGCAAGTGTCACCTAGACCAAACTAAGTGTCGCTAATACAAAAATGACTTTTCTATTACAATTAATCAACGACATTTACAACTCAATAGACCAACTGACTGACACACTAAATGTACCAACAAACTCCCCCTTGTCAGCAGCTTGGTCTTCAAAAACTTCAATCTTCAGAGATCTCTCATCAGCACCATCCTTCTGGGAATGTTCCACCAGCATGAACACCCATTCTAACACAAACCTCGTCAACCTTTATGAATTTTACAGCTTCCTCATGATCAATCTGATTATATCGCATCTTATTCTTGTGGAGAGCTTTCAAATCATTCTTTGACATATTAATAAGGCTGAGCAGGTCAAACACACGAACACTCTTACCAAGAGCTCCTTTGATATTCCATTCAGTCTTTTCATTCTCAAACTCTTTCTTTGTAGAATATTCAATAACAGCTTCTTGTGTATCCGGGTCAAACCACCAATATCGTAGATACTTGAGAAAATTCAGTGGTAGTGACTGTAAAGGAACTTTCTTCAGACAAGTAGCTGGCGGATAATGATATATTACTATTGGTTCATGAGTTCTCGGATCAATTTTCTTCTTATAACAAAAACGAACTCCCAGTTCTGGTCTAATCCACATATACGTCTTGCTGTAGATCTCTTTCCTTAAAAGCTTCTGAAACACATTTCCTCAAAAATCATATGTATGATTAACTATGTTCAGCTGAGCAAGATGATTTAATTCGACATTTAGCAACGTGCTAATATGATTAAATCTTGTTTCGACATATTGCACACCGTCTCTTCTTTTAATCAAAATCAAAAAAAAAATCTGCATTAAATTTCTAACTTTTGATCAAACCTGTAAGTTCACCTCGAACCTCGAAAAATTTGCACTTCTTCAATTCAGGTTCGACTGGAAAATAACTCATATGTGGCTTAGTCGAATCTCGAATAATCGATATCGATTCACCCTCTGGTACTGAATGAGATGACGATTCAGCAACTGATTGAACAGTTGGTTGTTCCTGAATATTTTTAAACGTTTGTTCTTCCTCATCTTCCGAAGAATCCGACTCAATGATTGGTGCATCAAAATCATATGGTTGAGCCGGTTGTCTCTGGATAGGTTCAGGTTCTCTTTCAGGCGCCGGTTCTTGATTCGGGTTTTCCATATAAACCTCATTCGGCCCTGGAACCTCTGCATCCATCTCTACATCATCGAGATCAACTGATCTATCATCTTCATCAATCAGATTAATCAAACTCTGCAGATACGTGAGATTGATATTTGAATAGTCAACTACAATCGGTCTCGGTTGACCTTGAACATCAACAAAATAATCCAAAGTGATATTTTCATTCATTTCTGAATCTGGTACATTTTCCGGTTCTGGGGGAGGTGTTACATTTGTTTCCAAGGTCCTGGGACCAGCCTCCCTTGAAACAATTGTAACAGACTCTAACTCTAACAACCTAGACTGTAGATATGTCACTTGAAGCTTTAAGTCATTAACCTCATCAGCCTTGGTCTTTAATTCCTTTATATGTGCAACCTGAACTTGAATAATCGCAGATTGATCTTCAAAACGTTTGCTCATCTGTTAGATCTGAGCAAAAAATTGTTGAATAGAAGGAAGTTGCGGCTGAGATGGTGGTTGTTGTGGAGGACATTGTTGTTGCTGAGTGATTCGCTGACCAGGTTCCTGAATAACCACCCTTGTGTGCTGGCGCCTTTTGTGGGGCAAGTCAGCATAAGAGGGAGCGGAACCAGCTGGTCGCTTACCTGGATTTCTCGGGACGTGAACCCTGCCCTCAGAGATGCATCTCAAAATACGCTTAAAGCATTTCGGATCAACCATGTGGATTGCATCTAAAGCCTCTTGAGGAGGCACATCCCCATCAGAATCGGATGGTGTGGGTCTACCATCATCATCATCATCATCATCGACATCAACATTCTCAACCTGATTAATGTCATCTAAATCCTGAGCTACCTCTGTATCGACCAAATCATCCTCATTCACCTGAGGGATCTTGACATCCTCAAACCCATCATTTGGTGGCGCAACATAGTTTTCGTTTACTATGTGCCCAAATAGCTCCCTATCGGCCAATACTTGTTCACCTTTTGGCGCTAACTTACAGTCATTGAAGACTCGTAAGAGCATTGGTGTCGGAACCAATAGCGAGCGCTGATCTGGAGCAATATCCAAATTAAATCATTCAACAGTAGCTGCACAAACCTCGGATACTGCAGCCATTTATCTTTCCCAGCTCGGATGTTCTCAACCATATTACCGAAGATATATCCGCTGAAATTGTAGGGCTTGTTGTAGACCAGTGCCAACATCAAAAGTAGAGTCAAATGACTCGCAGCATCGTATCCACCTTTCCTTGGAGATAAGCAGACAATAACAATATGGCATAGATATCTCCAAACCCTACACAAATATTGTTTTCTAAAGTCGGAGAGCTGGTTTGCAGGATAACCCATCCACTGAAGGCCACCTTAAATAAAGGTCATCTCAAACATAGTTGGCATTGCATGTGTATCGTTGAATTGGAGAACTCGGCGAATAGAATTCTCAGTAATCTCAATCTCCTCGCCAAACATAGTGGAAACAATTCTTGGCACATCACCCTGTGTTCTGATAAAGGCGTGATCATAGAATTCCTCGATCTGATTCATGTACACTGGAGTGGATGCGGTGATAGCGTAGTGAATCCTCGATCGGCGTAAAAACTCAATCATTGGTCGGAATGGGATTGAGTTCGCATGCATGGACTCCAGGAATACAACGATGTTGTGGCGTGTGTTGGTACGACGATAATAGTTTTGCAGAGCTGCCATCTGTAAGCTAAAAGACCGAAAAATAACCAAAAATAGTGTTATAGAATTAGCACAAAAATTTACACATATTAAACTAAATTCTAATGTTGAAGCAAAAGTGTCTAAAGCTTGATTTTATTTTTGTTTAAAATCTGTTTAAGTGTTAAGTGATGTGCGATAATAGATTCGTCCGTGAATAGTCATTGTCGGATATATAGGTCAGTCCGTGAATAGCATTAACGGATTGACTAAAGTCAACTCACTTAAGGCATTGTCGCATAGGCTTAGAAGCTAGTCTATAAATAGATTAGTTTTTATCATTTGTATCTAAGTCTTTTGTAACCATTGTCGCAGTATTCTCTATGTGTTATTGAAATACAAAAGCAATTTTTGATATTGAATACTTCTTGTTCTCTTATTCATATATTGATATATATCTTGTATTCCGCACAAGATATAGTTCTAATTGCGATTCGTGATCCACGGCACAACAAAGTGGTATCAGAGCCGTACGAATAGAATTAGGACTGATTGATTGAATTAGAGTTTATATTTGAGGTATTTGATTGATTTGAAGGACTCGGAAGAATTCAGGTTGATATTGTTTGATTGATTTTGAGGTATTCGAAGTATTGGACACTGTTTGATTGATTTGGAAGATCAATTTGCTTCGAATTTGAAGAGCTTTTTCAAAATCTGAAGACTCTTATTGCTGTACGTGATTCTGTGATCATAATTCATCTGAATTTGATATGATTATCTTATTTTGATCTTTTGAATTGATTACGACTTATCGTCAAATTGTAGGAATTCGTAAATTTGACGGTAAAAGATCAAATTGATTAGATACGAGTATCAGAAATTGAATTCCGAGCTCAGAGATATAAATTTTAGCAAAAACAAGCTAAAATTGAAGAGTTTACAACACTTTTTATTTTCTGGAAATTTCATGCGTGAATAGATACTTCCGACAATAGTGATAACCATATTATCCGTGATTGCACTTACGTGAATAGTGATCCGACAATAAGCTATTGTCGCATGAACAATAGTTGATATTGACGGATTTGTGTGATTAGTGATCCGATAATAAGATATTATCGTATGAACAGTAGTTGATTGACGGATTGACGGATTTGTGTCATTGACGGATTTGTGTTAGTTTCGCATAAACAGTTTTTGGAGGGTTTATTATTGCCGGAGTGTTATTCACGGATAGTTGTGATTGACGGAGTGTTATTGACGGATTGCCATTACTCTCGAATTAACTATTATTCTCGGATTGATTGTTACTCTTAGAGTGTTTTGAAGATATTATTCTCGGAATATCTTCTTATTCACGGATATTGATATTCTTGAATTTTTCTAAGTGTTTACAATGGCTCATGTGAATTGGCAAGCTATGATGAAGAATGAACAAGAGACTGGAACTACAACCAAACCACCAAAGTTTTTATTTCAAAATGATTATGATGATTGGAGGTATCAGTTTGAGTCGTTTATTGCTCTATATGATCCAGATCTAATGATTCCTATCTCGGAGCAATACATTCATCCTAGAGCTGAAGGAATTTATAGAGATAATAATCCTCCTCCCAAGTCACTCAAAATGATGACTTCTGATGAAAGGAAAGAACATGATCGAGACAAGAAAGCTAAGTCAGTTATCTCTATGAGTCTTCCTAGTGATGTTCTTGCTGGATGGAAAGATTTGAATACGGCTTATGAGCTCTATAAAGCAATGGAGAAACATTTTGCTAGTAACGACAAGTTGAAGAAAAGTAAACGTGACTTGTTAAAGAAACAATGGGATGTATTCACATGCATGCCAAATGAATCTTTTAATGACTTAATTGTCCGATATTCCCAGCTAATCAGTGAGCTCAAAAGACATGGTTTGATTTTGGAACGTCTTGAAATTAATGAGAAGTTGATTGAAGCTTTACCTTCAAGGTGGGATATTAAGGCAAACATTTTGATGGAAGATGAATCATTGGGTGAATATGCATATAAAGACTTGATCAACAAGTTGCAAGTATATGATGTTTCTTTACAAAAAAAGGAGACTGGAAAGATGATGCAATATTCTCAATTCGGTTCTAAGAAAACTTCATAAACAACAGCATTGTTCTCTGGTTCTGAGACATTCAATGGTGGGAATTCTAGTGGATCCACAGGTGGATATTCTGGTTATGGATTTTATGGATCTGGAAGTGCTTCAGCTACCAGTCATCAACAACCAAATTCCAACCAACATGTTTCAAAGATAACCGAAGATCATGCAAATGTTGTCACCGCTTTTCTTTCATCATATGAAGCATTTATTGCTGGAAAGGTTGGTAATGTAGACTTGACAGAAGAAGATTACGATCAGTTACATCCTGACGATCTTGAAGAAATGGATCTCCAATGGAATCTTGCTATGTTAACAAGAAAGGTGAAAAAGTTTCTTCAAAGAACTGAAAAAAGCAAGTTGGGGGGTAAACTAGGATTTGATAAGTCGAAGGTTCGGTGTTACAACTGTCAAAATTTAGGGCACTTTGCTCAGGAATGTTAGAAAAGCAAAGCACCTACATCTGGTTTTACCAAGCCTTCTACATCCAAAATCTATTCTTCTTCTGGTCAATCACAATCTTCTGGAAAAGATACAACTCCTGCTTCCACATCAACAACACTAATTTCAATAGCAGATGAATTTTATGATTGGAGTGCGCATGTGGAGGAATATTCTCATAATCAAGCTTTCATGGTAAATGTCTCTGAGGTTGATTCTTCTCCATTTGAACAAATTTGTTCAAAATGTACTGACTTGAGTGATCAACTCAGTCCATACAAAACTCAAAATCAACAACTTTTAACTGACATTGAATTGATTAAAAATCAAAATAAGGAGTTGGTGGAAAACAACAAGCTTTTAAATAAACGTTTTGAGTCAACTAATATTGAGACTCATGATTTAAAAGCTAAAATTCTAAATCAGCAATCCATCATAAATAGTTATTTGGTTGAGATGGATTTACTTAAACAAGAAAAATCTGAAGCTGATTCTAAAATTTTAGATCTTGAAAGACAATTGTTGAATGTTTCTACATCAGTAGTGGTTTTTGATGAAATTATCCATAAACAGCGTTTAGATACCAAATCTAAATCTGGTATTGGATATCAAAATGATTTAAATGAAAAGGCCAAAGCATCAAAAGCAGAGTCTAATACTGGAATTGGATATCATTTTGTTCCACCACCAAAATCTTATTTTCAATTGCCAGTTAAAGATGAATCTGATTCTGAGTTTGTATATGGGAAGGGAAAAGTTGATGATTCAAAATCTCAAGAAGAAGCAACCCAAAAGGTTCTTCTAATGAGAGTTCTGAATCACTACATGAGAATAATTCATCAGATTTTTCTAATCAATCTTCAAAGATGAAGAACAATGATTGTGATGATTGTGAAAAGCATAAGAAGTGTGTTTTGAATCAAAATGATAAAGAAAAATCTAAAGCTTGTGAAATTCCAAAACAAGTTACCAAGATTTTGAAAAAACTTCTTCTCCAAACAAATTACAATCATCTTCTTCATCACCAAAAGGTCAATATCATACTTCCAAACCTGATTTTTCAAAATGTGAAGCTTCTACTAGTAAAAGCTCATATTCTAAATGTGATGCTTCTACAAGTAAACCTTCATATCATCGTTCTCATAAAAGTTTTCATTCTTGGAGAAAGTATGAAACACGAAGTTGTTTCTATTGTGGAATTCGTGGACATCTTTTGAATGATTGTCATAAACTTGCTAGAAAACGTTCGAGAGAACATTCGAAGCAAGTTAAATCTTCAAAGCAAAAAAATGTTTCAAAATTATCTAATGAAAATCCACAAAACCGAGAATCAATACTTTTGTTTCTTCTAAGAAGAAATCATCATCTTATGATGCGTCAAAAGATTTCAAAAAGGATTTCAAAGAAATTGACGTTTTCATCATAGATGAAATCACTGGACGACCCAAAGCCTCCAAGGCTTGGGTCTCCATTAGCAATATATTGTTTCCATCAAATGTCTTGCAGTCATCCCGAGCTATTGATAATGTGTGGTACATAGATAGTGGCTGCTCAAGACATATGACCGGGAATCTCTCCTTACTCGAAGATGTTAAAATAAAAAATGGAGGGTTTGTTGCTTTTGCGGGAGATAAAGGAGGAATGATTTCAGGCGAAGGAACTGTTACAAATGGTGAAATAAGTTTTGATAAAGTGAATTATGTTGAACAACTTCAACATAATTACTTAGTGTTTCACAAGTGTGTGACAAAAAGCTGTCAACATGGTTCAATGATGAAGAATGTTTGATTCTCAAACCAGGATTTGTTGTACCAAAAGAATGGATTCTTATGAGGGCTCCTAGGGTTAAAGATATGTATGTTCTAGATATGCGTTCTATAACTCCTACAATGGAGCATACTTGTTTGTTGTCAAAAGCATCAGAGAAGGACTCAGTTTTATGGCACAGACGGATGGGGCATATCAACTTTAGGAAAATGAACTTTTTAGTCAAACATGATTTAGTGATTGGAGTTCCTAAACAGACTTTTTCACTAAATGATCATTGTATTTCCTATAAAAAGGGAAAACAAACTAAAAAGTCTCATAAACCTTAAGTTGGTGAATTCAATTAACACTCCATTGGAACTTCTCCATATGGATTTGTTTGGCCCAGTTAGTGTGAGGAGTATTGGTGGCAAATCCTATTGCTTGGTAATTACTGATGATTACTCAAGATTTTCATGGGTTTACTTTCTAAGTACCAAAGATGAGACGGCTGAGAAAATTAAGTATCTGATTTTACGATTAGAGACTTTATTTTCGTTGAAAGTAAAGAGGCTTCGAAGTGATAATGGAACGGAGTTTAAGAACTACATCATGGAAATGTTCTGTCTTCAACATGGTATTTCCCAACAATTCAGTGCTTCTTGAACTCCACAGCAAAATGGAGTTGCTGAAAGAAAGAACAGAACATTGATTGAAGCTGCAAGAACTATGCTTTCGGATGCAAAGTTACCAACAACTTTTTGCGCTGAAGCAGTTATTGAATAGAGTTCTTGTTTCGTGTTAAAGACATGAAACAATAGAGTTCTTGTTTTCTACGATTATTCAATAACTTTTTGAGATGCAAAGTTAATACGGCTTGTTTCGTGTTAAATAGAGTTCTTGTGGTTAAAGATAAAAAGAAAATGAGCTATGAGTTATTGAATAATCGGAATCCGAATATTCACTTTCTGGAACCTTTTGGATGCCCATGTTTATTGATGAAAACTAAGGATCGTCTTTCCAAATTTGCTGAGAAATCTGAATCTGGATTTTTCTTAGGTTACTCAGCAAATTCTCAAAATAAAAGAGTTTATAACACGGCATCACATCGAATAGAAGAATGCTATGAAATTGAATTTTTGCGGTATTCTTCTCCATCCAATGGGATTGGTCCAGAATGGTTATTTGACTATGACTCATTCTTTAATTCTCTCGCTTCTTTTCAACATGATGTGTCATCTCCTGTTGAGGATTCTGATGATTTTGTTATTCCGATTCTTTCTTCTCCTGTTGAGCCGCTTCTTACTTCTGTTCCACCAGTATCTACTTCTAATCTTTCTCCTCCTCAATTAACTGAAGAATCTGTTGCTCATGAACCTTCTCAACCTATGACAAATGATGAAGATGACACAACTTCAAATCCTGATGATACTGAAGCTTTTCATGAACCTTCTATTGAACTAGATGATTCAACTCATGATGATTCTAGTGATGATGTAGTAAGTAATCCTAAGGATTCACATTTAGGAACCAACTTGAATGTGGAATATGTTCCTACTTTGCGGGTTAATTCTGAGCATAAACATCCACTCACAAATGTGATTGGAGATGTTTCTGAAGGGATCAAAACTCAACATCAACACAAGTCTTCTACTTGTTTCTTATCACAGATTGAACCAAAGAATGTTCAGATAGCTTTGTCAGACTCTTCTTAGGTTCAAGCAATGTAAGAAGAATTGCAGCAGTTTGTAAAATTGCAAGTTTGGACATTGGTGAAACCTCCCAAGGATATTCATCCAATTGGCACGCGTTGGATTTTCAGATATAAGAAAGATGATCGAGGAATTGTGGTTCGTAATAAAGCAAGATTAGTGGTTCAAGGATTCACTCAGATTGAAGGTTTGGATTATGATGAAGTTTTTGCTCCGGTTGCTAGACTTGAATCCATTCAGATTTTTCTAGCATATGCTTCTTTCATGAATTTCAAAGTGTATCAGCTCGATGTCAAGTGTGCATTTTTGTATGGGAAAGTGCATGAAGAAGTGTTTGTCAAACAACCACCAGGTTTTGAAGATCCTAAATACCCAAATTATGTGTTTCGGTTGGATAAAGCCTTATACGGGTTACATCAAGCTCCTCGAGCTTGGTATGAGACTTTATCTCAACATCTACTCGCAAATGGGTTTTTGAGGGGTCAAATTGATAGTACACTCTTCATTCGGAAAACAAAAGGAAATTTGTTACTCGTTCAAGTATATGCGGACGACATTATATTCGGGTCTACGAATGAAAGTTTGTGCAAAGAATTTGAGCATATCATGAAGTTTAAGTTTGAAATGAGTTCAATGGGAGAAATGTCTTTCTTTCTAGGTTTGCAAGTACAGCAACTAGACAAGGGCATTTTCATACATCAAACGAAGTATGTTCATGATATCTTAAAGAAATTTAAGATGTTGGATGTCAAATCTATCTCAACTCCCATTGATCTTGTTGACAAAATTGGACCTGCTCTTGATGAATCATCAACTGATCAAACGGAATATCGATCAATGATTGGTTCTCTCATGTACTTAACTGCTTCCAGACCTGATATTATGTTTGCTGTGTCTATTTGTTCACGGTATCAAGCAAATCCCAAAGTCTCACATTTGAGGGCCGTACAGAGAATCTTTTGATATTTGAAGGGCAAGCCTGATTTAGGCATCTGGTATTCAAATGATGCAGATTTTTCACTTTCAGCATATTCTGATTCTGACTATGGCGGATGTGGTATTGACTTCAAATCCACATCAGGTGGATGTCAATTTTTGGGAGATCGCTCGTGACCTGGCAATGCAAGAAACAAAACACGGTTTCTACCTCTACTGCGGAGGCTGAATATATTGCTGCTGCCAGTTGTTGTTCGCAAATCCTCTAGATTCAACAACAACTTCGAGATTATGGTTTACTTCTTACCAAAACTCCTTTGCATATTGACAATACCGCAGCCATAAGTATCATACGTAATCCCGTTCAGCACTCAAAAACTAAACATATTGAAATACGTTTTCACTTCATACGGGATTGCTATGAGAAAAACTTGATCATTTTGGTTCATGTTGATACATTGAAACAAAGAGCTGATTTGTTTACCAAAGCCTTTTCAAAACCACGTTTTGAAGAACTCATTTCGATGCTCGGCATGAAACATTTGGATCAAATTAAGTAAACTTTGGATCTTTAACATTTTATTTTCTGTTTGTTGTTTGCTTGTTTTCTTTTATAAACAAAAATCCAAAAACATTTGCAAAATAAAAATCCAAAAACATTTGAAAAATAAATCGGGGGAGATTTTGTGTAAAAAGTTGGGAAATGATAGTACATTGGGAAATGTATTAATAAATAATAAGTAAAAGAAATGATAAGTACTATATTTGATGTGTTAGTAGGTTTACATAGCATTTTTAAACCAAATTTTCTTCTAATTAATTTTATATGTGATTTATTGGTAGGCATTTTTGCATTTAAAATATCTAGTCTAAGAAATTTTAAATCATATATGCATATTATTTTACATAATCAAAATATTAATATATGACAATCAAAGGTTATCAAAATGATAATAAATGTCTTAAAATTTTGAAGGATTAGTATATTATGATTCATGATTTATGGTTTTAATATTATGATATCTGAAGAAATATATTAACTATTTGTTGTACTGAGTACAGACCTTAGTTGATATAATTTTATAAAAGGACGTGCAAATATTCCAAAGTTTCATATATCAAATCAAAATAAACTCTATCACTCTGTTATATGATGTATAGACATGTGATACAGTTTATAAGTCCAACCCGGGGTATGACATGTGTGACTAAATGTCATTCCAACATATGTGTGTACTTCTAAAGATATCATCATATTCTCACTCTTTATATGAAAATATTAATATATTATGAATTTAAAAGTATATTTTTATTTAGATTATCTAAAGTAATATGCATGCGAATAATAAAAGTATTAAAGATATTTAAATGCAGAAGTGTTTAAAAGACCAATGAATACCAATAAACATATGTAGAATGATTCTTAGAAAGCATATTTTATTAATGCTAAGTAAATTTAAAGAGGTCAAAAATACTAACAATCAAAATAGACTTTCATTTCTAAATAATAAAAAATAAATACATTCATTTATCCCAATATGATCCCAACTCATGAGAATTACCCCAACAAAAATATTTTACTTTTATTTTGTTATGATAGTTTGTAAATATTTAGTTTAATGATTTTTCATTTTTCAAATTTTAGTTTTAAAATAGTTTAGCATTTTATCCAAAGTATATTTGATTTTATTAAAACGTTTTTTATTACAAGTTATTGTCGGAATTATATTCTTGAATTTTATTCACGGATATCATTGTTATTCACGGATAAAAAAAGGGGGAAAAGTGTATAAGTATTTCAAATTTTGAAATTTTACTCACTTTTTCAAAAATCATCCGACAAACACCTTTTTCCGACAATAGCTATATCCGACAATACGCTGGACATTTGAGTTTCTTTTCGATTACTTGTTGTGTGCTATATTTCATTCGATTTTGTTCCGACGGAACTGAACGCCTTATCATTCCGCATCTATTGGTATAATTTTCCCTCTTTATCTCCTTGTAAATAAGTTTTAATCGTTGCAATTGTGCGAAATACACTGTTCATGAACAGTACTCTAAGATCGTCCGACAATACCTATTGTCGGATGAACAGTGAATTAGGTTTTAATACGTGAATAGCTTATTCACGCATGAACAGTGTTCCGTGAATCTGACTTGTTGACTTTGACTTGTTTTGCATACTTATTACGACAATTCATTATTATCGCATGAACAATACTTATTCACGCATGAATAGTACTCCGACAAATATTATTCACGCATGAACAGTGTTTTGTGTATAACTATTGTCGTATAATAATGTGATTGTCGCATGAATAGTGCTCAAAGTTCTTATTGTCGCATACTTTCAACACTTAGAAAATTTTCAGATTTTTTGAGACTTGAAATTTTTTCAAAGTATGTTTAGGTTCTTTGCTTAACATATACTTTGTGCAGTTTGTATTTGTATATCCATGGAAGCTCTTGATCCTATCATTGCAGCACAACCTGATGTGCTTCGACGGCCTGTTGTTTTTGAGAAAAGACACAATGCCACAGCTTATCTACTTGAGGCACCGGATAAACCTGAAACCAGAAAATTCTTTCCTATGGTTAGGTTTCTTTTACATTCAAGGATATCTTATGCCTTGACTGTTCTAGTGGCCAACATCTATGAAGATCATATGACTGATTTCTGGGTATCTGCTGAATATCACACGGATGTTCAACCTTCTTGTATCACGGCCACAGTCGATGGAAGACCTCTTGTTCTCATTGAGGAATTAATTCGACATACTTTACAATTAGGTGATTTTGTAAATGCTTTAAATAATATTCCTCGAAATATTATTGATGATTGTCTTCATCAAATGGGTTGTATAAAAGGACCACAAGATGTCCAGATTATGAAGAATCATTTTTGCCCACATTGGAAGTTCTTGGCTCACACATTGATTGGTTGTATCTCTCCACGAAAAGCCGGATTTGACACAATGAGTTACCACTTAGCTGGTTTAATGACAGCTTTGGTACTCAATATTCCTTATAACTTCTCAAGATATCTTTTTGACAATTTGGTTGGAAACATTAATGAAGACGGATTTTTTATGTACCCACGATTTCTTCAACTGATTTTTGATCAACATATTCAAGGGATTACATATCATGGAGCAATCTTGCATTATACTCCGATTCCCAAAAGAGTGTTTGCTGACTGTAACAGTTATCGTGGTAAACCTACACCACCAACTGTTGATCTTCATTGATGACGACTTTCTTCCACCTCAGATTGATATTCAAATGGAATCAGATGATGATAGTGAGGAAGCTTCGGCTGAGGGGGAGTCAGTTCAAGGAGAAGATGAACTTCAAATTGTTCATGAGATTGATGATATTGTTCAACAAAATCTTGATCATCCAGTTGAGATAGAATCATCTAGTTCTGAGGATGAGGAACCTATTCGTCCTAAGACTATTGAAGAATCTTTAGTTTCTCAATGACTTACTGAGGAAAATATCGAGAAGGAACGACGAGATTTAAGATGACAACGAGAGGAGGCACAGGATCCTGAATATATTCCTGAGTCTAGACCTACTCAAAGAAGGAAGCTGCTTGTATCTTCTGAAGCTGGATCTTCTTCTTCTTCATTACCAGTGACTTCTTCTGCAATATCTATTTCTGAATCTTTGCCAGTCACTTCTTCAGCACTACCTTCTTCTTCTATATCAATGCCTGTTATTTCTTCTGCACCTAGTATTTCTACTTCTCTTCCTATTCCTTCATCAATACCTATTACTTCATCTTCTACAGCTGCTGGAACATCATCTACCACAACTACTCCTACTGTGAGTATGTCAGCTCTCGATGCTTCTCTTCAAAGAGCTGTGACACCTTTGATGTCTTTGGTGGATAAATTGCGAGATGATTTATTTCATGCTTTGCAACGCATTGGCACCCAGGATATTCTTATTGCTAATCAAGGTCAACAAATTGCTTCTCAGACCTTAAGGATTGAATCACTCGAACAAGAAATTTTTCTTTTGAAAGAAAAATTAGGTGATCAGGGGGAGAATGTGCATGAAGTTGTTAATGTTGATGATAATGATCAGAATAATGATGATCAAGGAAATGTTGAATTAAATGATCAAGGAAATGAAGGATCTGATGATGATGTTGACGGAAATGATGGTAGTAATTCTGATGATTCTGATGATTCTGGTGAAAATGGTGATAATGGTGATCAACCAAATTTTTCTCAAGCAATGGTACTAGTTCATAATGTTGAAGAGGAAGAACCTTTGAATGTTGAACCAATAAGTTCTGTTCCTGCTCTGGTTTTGACTCCTGAACCAAGTTTTGAAGATATGGAGTTTGATGATCTTGGTGAAACAGATTTAAATGATTTACATCTTGAAAGTTTGTTTGATGATATGGGTGAATCTTCTATGTTTGAGATTGGTGAATCTTCACGAAGATTTGATCAAGAGGAGTTATCAGATAGTATTGATGAAGAAGAGATTCTATGTCCTACTCCTTTGAATATTATTGTTGAAGATTTAGTTCCGTTTGTGGAGTTATGTAACAATGGTGAATATGATTTTGATGAATTTGAAGATCCAATATTTCCTCCAGGGTTTGAGCCTGATTTTGATGATGTACATGTTGAAGACTGGGAAGATTCTGAAGATGAATTGCATTCGGAAAAAGTTCAGTCTAATATGTGTTCTCAAGAAGGGTTTTGGGTTGATTCGGACGAAGAAAAAGAACTTGAACAAAAAGTTCCATGGTGGTTCTCTAAACAACCTGAGCCTGAGATTATAAAAACCAGAAAATTCTTCAAGATTTCAAGACATGAATGTGTGGGAAGGATTATTAGATGGAAGTATGATAATGATAACAAAGTGTTTATCATCAAGAGAACAGATGGGCTGCAATATTTTTATCCAACTTTTAAAGCTCTTGAGAAACTTCCAAAGTGTGAAATCAATCATATTGCTTCAATTGACATTATCAATCATTCTAAGAATGGTCTGGTGAATTGGATGACTGAAGTTCTCTCTCGTGAATGCAATAAAGGAAAATACACTTGGGTTAAAGAGACGTTTCCAAGGAGAACTGTGGATTATTTCGACATTGAACCTATTTCAAATCAACCACAAGTAATCATTACTTATCCAAAGGTAAAATGTCTGAGAAGAATTCCACTTGAAAACTTCCAGTAAATTTTTGGAAATTTGTGAGTTATTGGAAGTATAATGGAAGCACGGGAGAAGCAGAGATTGCATGTTATGATCGAGATACCAAGGGAGAAATTATGTGGAATCGTGAAACGATTGTATATGTGTTCGATCTCTTGAGTTTGATAAATCTCTCAAAAGATGACCTTGAAGTTCTTCTAGTGAATCCAATTATCTATGATGATGCCTTTGATGATGAAGCCATGGCCTTGAAGTTTCAAAGAGTTGTTGAAGTTTGTTGTGCTCAAGGTGTTCATGCTGGTTGTAATTTGCCTGGATATACATAAAGTTTAAAGTTTCAAGAAATCAAGCATTATCCAAGGGGGAGTTTGTTGAAGCAAAAGTGTCTAAAGCTTGATTTTATTTTTGTTTAAAATTTGTTTAAGTGTTAAGTGATGTGCGACAATAGATTGGTCCGTGAATAGTCATTGTCGGATATATAGGTCAGTCCGTGAATAGCATTAACGGATTGACTAAAGTCAACTCACTTAAGGCATTGTCGATAGGCTTAGAAGCTAGTCTATAAATAGATTAGTTTTTATCATTTGTATCTAAGTCTATTGTAACCATTGTCGCAGTATTCTCTGTGTGTTATTAAAATACAAAAGAAATTTTTGATATTGAATACTTCTTGTTCTCTTATTCATATATTGATATATATCTTGTATTCCGCACAAGATATAAGTTCTAATTGCGATTCGTGATTCACGGCACAACATCTAATTTAGGCGTCACTTAGGAAGTGACGCATAAACACAAACGACACTTAGGAAGTGTCGCATGAAACAGTTTTTTTAAATCAGAAATCAAGTATAGCGTCACTTGGGGTAAGTGACGCTATCAGGCGTCACTGGTGTAAGTGACGTGGCCAAATTATGCATCCATTAAATGCGACACTTAGGAAGTGTCGGTACAAAAGTATGCGTCATTTAACCTAGTGACGGTAACCTAGGTGAGTCACTAAGGGAGTGACGGTATAAGTGTCGGTATAGACAAGGGCGTCACTAAGGTAGTTACTTAGGGAAGTGACGCATAGATGTGCGTCACTCAGACGAGTGACAGGCTAATTAATGACACAAGCATATGCGTCACTAAGGGAGTCACTTAATGAAGTGACGCATTAAAGAGCGTCACTAAAGTAGTGAAGGTAAGGGTTCTAAATTGCCAAATAGCGTCACTTACAGGAAGTGACGCATGAAGTGATGCAACGATGAAGATCATCGTGTCACTGTTTATGCCCAGAAATCATAATGAACGAATGTAGGGGTTTAGAAAAATAAGTTAACCAAAAGATGCGCAATATCACGCTTAGCAAAACACATCAATTTATAACGTGAAACACTAACATATCAATCCCTAATTCGTATGATTTTGAATAAACCCTAAAACGGTAACCGTAATATACAATTAAATCATGAATACGTAAGTACAGGGGTTAAGATTAGTACCAATAGATGTGGATGAGTGAGAGGAACAAGAATATGTGAACCATTTGCACGAACAAGCTTGAAATCCGCAAGACAGTTGAAAAATCCTCTAACAGTCGAAGTGACGCAGAGACAAAGGAAGTGACGCTATGTCAGAGGAAGTGACGCTAATTGAATGATTAAAGAGATGAAGTTGAGTGTCGTTTGGAAGGGTATTTATACCTAAACCCTAATGTGCGTCACTCAACTCGACGCTAGTAGCGTCACTTATGAAGTGACGCATAGGGTCACTTAATTAAAAATTTTGTAACTTTTGAGATTTTTTCGATCATTTGCGTTTTGATTTTGGTACTCAAATTTGAAGGTAACTGTAACTTGGTTATAACACAAAAAAAAAAAAAAAAAAAAAAATAACATAACATTACAAAGACAAAAGTAACACATTCTTTTTGGTGACGGAGTTGATTGAGTCTGGTTAGGGATCATATCAGAATAATATGCATTTATTAGGAAATAGTAAATGTTATTTCGATCATCAGTATATTTGTCCACTTTAAATTTACTTGGCATGCTAAAAGCACTTTTTATAAAAATTATTTCAAAACGATTATCAGTATATTTGTCCTCTTAAACATGTTACACTCACATCTAGGAGCTAATTTTATTATTATTCGTATGTATATTTCGCTGTGGTCCCCACCATAGATATACATCCTAACTTAAGACATAGACCATGCTTCCATTTACAGAAAGAATATAAGAAAATCAATTTTAAGAATCAAGTCAGCGGTGACAGGTTTGTACCTACGTACAATAGAGCGACATAGATTGATTCAGGTTTAAGCAAAACCAGACTTGGTCAAACCATTTTGGCGACCTCGTTAGGTATCTTAATTTTTAAAGACTTTGCAAGTACTTTGACTTGTGTTTGCTTAATTTTTAAGTATATATTAACAGAAACCAGGTATATACTTACGTATAACAAAGGAAACTGTCAATATATACCCCCAAATGATATCAAATAAGCTTCTTCCACGAAAACTTGTCTAGCATAAGTAAGATATTAAGACTTTTGTCATACATCTAACGGTGTTATACCACTTGAAATAAACAATTGTATATTAGGCTTCTTAAGAGGTCTCAAAGAGTTTTGTGTAACATGCCTACTAACACATCCAATATAAACCTTAAAATTCCATTTTGTGCATGTCACCCGATGTACTATCATATCCCAAGTTGTTTACAGACACAACTCAACGTCTATTTTTTAAAAAAATGTAGCAACCGTGCATTTCTTTAATACTAAAGAGTATAAAGAGTGGCTGTTGGCCTTTTTTTTTAATATCCTTCAAAAGTAAGTAAATTTATGTTCCAAGTTACAAATTACTTTGTGGTCACAAAGAACCTTAAACCAATCATATTAATTTGTTTATAAATTGAGTACGCGAAAAAGCTTTGGTGAAAAGGTCAGCATTCTGCTTTAGGGTGTCTATGTGGACAAGGTCTATCCGGTGTTTTTCATATCAATCCCGTATAAAGTGGAACATAAGTTCTATGTGTTTAGTCTTAGAGTGTTGTACGGGATTGCGTGTGATAGATATGGCAGCAGTGTTATCTATGTGAATAGGAGTCATAGAAAGAAGTAACCCGTAATCACACAGTTGATGCTGAATCCATAGAACCTGAGAGCAATAACTGGCGATCCGAGAAATTGGCATCCACCAGTGGTGGACTTCTTGTCTATGCTGCAGCTGCCATGATCAGAATCCGAATAGGCAGTAAGAGTGAATGATTTCTCATTTGAATACCATAGACCAAGATTGGGTCTATGTTTGAGATAACCAAAAATTCGCTTTACCGCTTTCATGTGAGACACCTTGGGTTTGGCTTGAAAGCGTGAACAAATGGATACCGCGA
This sequence comes from Pseudognaphalium luteoalbum, assembly GCA_963422505.1. Taxonomy (NCBI): domain Eukaryota; kingdom Viridiplantae; phylum Streptophyta; class Magnoliopsida; order Asterales; family Asteraceae; genus Pseudognaphalium; species Pseudognaphalium luteoalbum. The sequence continues at coordinate 52,828,518 of OY730193.1, read as the reverse complement.
ACACAATATTCGGTCGAGAGGCAGTCAAATACATCAGAGAACCTATCATTAAATGATAGTCCTTTTCTTTGCAATCTTCTTCATCCTCGGCAAGTCTAAGGTTGTGATTAAGTTCGATAGGAGTCCCATAGGTTTTACAATTGAGTAAGTCATATCTAGTCAACATGTCATTGACATATTTTGACTAATGAATATAAATACCTTTTACAGACTGCTCAACTTGTACAACTAAAAATAATTTGAGCTCCCCTATCGCACTCATCTCAAACTCGGACTTCATGATTTCCTCAAAGTTCTTGCACATTGCCTCATTTGTAGAGCCAAAGATAATATCGTCCACGTAAACAATCACAAGTAACATATCTTCTCGATCCCCAGTCTGTTCTTTACGGATAAACAGAGTACTGTCAATGTTCCCTCTAACAAAGCCATGCTTGATTAGATGAGTAGTGAGCCTCTCGTACCAAAGCCTTGGAGATTGATGAAGACCATATAACGCCTTGTTTAATTTGCAAACATATTCTGGATGCTCAGGGTCTTCAAAACCTGGAGGCTGTTTAACGTACACATCTATATCTTTTTTTCCATACAGGAAGGCGCTTTTAACATCGAGTTGGTTAACACGGAACTCCTTGAAAGAAGCGTACACTAGGAAGATACGAATTGACTCCAATCTTTCCACAGGAACAAATACTTCATCATAGTCCAAACCCTCGATTTGACTAAAACCTTGAACAACCAACCGTGCTTTGTTACGAATCACTATGCCCTGATCGTCCATCTTATTTCGAAATACCCATCGAGTGTCAGTTAAGTGAGCACCTTTGGGTAACGGAACTACATCCCAAACGTGTAGCTTGTTGAACTGCTGTAATTCTTCTTGCATTGCCTCAACCCAGGATGGATCTTTTAAGGCCTCATCAACCTTCTTGGGTTCAATTAGAGATAAATGACATGAATTTATCTGAGCAACCAGAGTCAACATTTGCTGATTTGGATTTTGTTTCACTTGTTGTCTTGTTTGAACCACAACATTAGGATCACCAATAATATTATCGATGGGGTGATTCTTGTGTACACGTGTCATTGGGATTACGTCCGGCGCAAGTACTAACTCCAAATTGTTTATATCCCCTTCAGTGGCAGGAACAGTTGTAGACTCAGGAGCAGTAGAACTCTCGGGTTGCGCGGGTTGTTGTGGTTCCTCATCTTCTTCATCATGAGCATTAAAATGGGTGAAGACCGTTTCTTCTTCTTCGGCTTCCTCTAAAGGAGGCATATTAGGATCATCAGGAAGATCTTTTGCATTGATCGTTCCTGAAGCCGAAGGAGCATTCGATGATGGGGTAATAGGAGATGGTTCGGTTGTAGTAAGTGATGGTGTAACACCCGCCAAATTAGAACTAGTGATTAGTACCTAATCAATTGTTAATACATGTAATTAGTCCTTAGATTAGGATAATTAATGTATCTTAATATATATTATTGAATATATACGAATATGCGATTTGATTAAATCGTATGCTCTTTAAATCGAATGTAATTCGGTTCAATTAAATACGGACGTTGGTGAACAACTGTATTAAATAATATAACACTATGTAATAACGCCATTATATCCAAAATATTATTTTGATGATATTTTCTATTTATTTCGTATCGTACAAATAAATGCCAACGCGATTAAAACATTAAACGCGCAAACAATAAAAGCAAAGTCAAGTTATATTTTATATAACTCAATTATAAAGTATCGGATAAAATACTTCAACAAAAATATTGGATAAACATCCGTATTTTTAAAACATATATTTAGACGTATAAAATACTTATTTAACGTTTAAACGCTCGGGAAAACGAACACCGCACGGAGCGCGTGTACACGGGGATAAAAATGGAGACCCACACCACGGTGGGCCCTCACCGAATCAGCCACAAAGGGGAGGGACCCCATCCCCTCACCCTCATTTCTCACCTCATACTCTCTCTCTTCACTCTCTTTTCTCTCTTTTCTTTCATAAACCACCACCACCACCACCTTTAAACCACCAAATACTACTACTAAACGACCCTAAATCTCAAAGCTCATTTGGAGAAAAAGATTCACTGCGACACGATCTACATTTCCGTCTTTCCGAAATTCTCACGCGCTAACTTGTAAGTTTCCGACAAAACCCGCAACTCCTCGATTTTTAGTGTTTTCAAGTAATAATTGTTTATTTAAGCTTGGAATGTCCAAATATGGGTTGGGTAAAAGTATCAGACCAAACGGTCACCGGAAAACATGTTTTTGGCTCAAATTCCGGCCAACAGCGCGTTATGTCGCAGAGGCGACATAAGCGACATAAGTCACTATGTCGGACTAATTACGGACGTCGCATATAGCGACACAAAACACTATGTCGCAAAACCTATTTCTGTCGCATATAGCGACACAATATTTTATGTCGCATAAATTGCGGACGTCGCACTTAGCAACACAAGCCCTTATGTCGCAGATATGATCTGCGACACAATAAACTATGTCGCACCTAGCGACACAAGCCTTATGTCGCATGTAGTGTCGCATAAAACAGAACCAAGAAAACGCAGATTTTCTAAGTGTCGAGACCTAAAAATTTAGTACTTGATTTCACCCAAATTCGAGTCCATGTGCGTTTTTCACCAAAACAATATAGTAGAAATAAAAATTTTCCAAGCTGACCTGGAAGCTCAACCCCAACCAGGGGCTCTGCCCCTTGGACCCCGCCAGGGGCTGCCGCCCCTTGGACCCCGCTACTAGGGGCGCTGCCCCCGGACCCCCGTCATCCAGGAACATGTAAATACTTTTCACACTAAGTGTCGAACACTCACAAATAATGAAACCTGATACAACGATACATATAATAATAACACTTTGGATTATTATTAAAAACCGTCACCAACGGGCCATATTTGTTTTCAAATTACAAACAGATTACTAAACACACACTTGGATATTTCCTAGTTTAATGGACACCTAGCGTGGGTGATCTTTTAAGACACCAACTTATTTACTTGTTTACTTACAACCTTGTGCGTTTCGGATGCCAGAAGGTTGCAGGGTTCGGAGAACCAACATACGGGATTACACCCAACACCCTTACGGACTCACATCCGCTCTACTTATTTGATTTCCCAAACATACTTGCTAGACTCAGGTGAGTCTTACAGCCCCACTTTTACTGTTTTACTTACGGGGTGAGATACATTGCTTACTTTTCTTGAACACAAGTACCGAACTACTCATTTTACTATACGGGATTGCATAAGTTACTTACCATTTACTGAAGTCCCTCCATCATACATCGTTAGTTATGGACTTAAGCGCGAACACTAGTTAATGGATCCATTAGGGAAATGGCCCTCCCCGCCCGGGGTAGTAGAGCTACCACGAACCGTTATGTATAAACGGGCGACTATTATTCGTTACTTACGCTTGCTCAGTTTCGAGCATGTCACGGGGGTAACTTATCACTTACGGGTTAAGCTTCGATTATGAGCCTCATGGCAACGGTATAAACTTACATACATTTGCAGGATTGCATATACTTGATTTACGCCTGCGGGCACCACTGATAAAAACCTTGTGTTCAAATCTGATATTACTTACAAACCTGTAAGATTCACCAACATTCGTGTTGACCCTTTTTAGCATGTATTCTCAGGTACGCATACGGAGTAGGATTACTCCCGGACCTAGCTAGAGTCGCATGATTTCAACATAACCGCATTAACGGAGATTCTTAGCATTATCTTTTGTATATTTAGATTATGTAATAGAATCTCCCACCTTATGCGTGGACTCTAGGAAATTACAACTTTTGTATCGAAAACAATATGTTTCGAAATGATTTACTATGAAATGTAAATATTTTCTATAAACGTCTCATTTAGAGGTCGTTTGCTTGTGATTATGTGTTATGATCTTTGATTAGTAGCGCCCCGTGTTGACTTCCGCTGCATTATAAATTTGGGGGTGCTACAGATGGTGTGGGTATGGGTGTTGGAGTGGGTTTAGGAGTGGGAGTTAGAGTGGAGGGTTGGTTGGGTGTTGCATCAGATGTGTCTTGACATAGAATGATGCCATGAAGTAGGGTCACCAACTCTTCCTCTTCATTTTCTTCTGGCATGTTGAAAGAGTTAAAAACATCCTTATAGTTAAACAACCAATCCGGACCCGTTCCTTGAGGAGGATCCGTGTAACGCAAGCATTTTACCTCAAAATGCTCCTCCACCTGGTGTGTTGATTTAATGTAGACTCTTTTGTTTGGAGAATTAACTGAATAACCAAGAAAGATCCCTTCAACAGCTTTATCTCCAAACTTTGAGACCTTTTCTTTTGGGATCATAATCAGACACGGACACCCAAACGGCTCTAGAAACTGCAGATTTGGCTTACGCTTATTGAAAACTTCATAACATGTCTTGTTCTTTTCCTTAACCGTGAGCACTCGATTCAGAACGTAACAAGCAGTGTTGACTGCCTCAGCCCAAAATATGATAGGTAGCTTAGAATCAGTCAGCATAGTCCGAGTTGTCTCGATAATGGTCCTATTCTTGCATTCTGCAACTCCATTCTGTTGAGGAGTTCTTGGAGAACTGAACTGATGATCAATGCCTTTCGAGGCACAATATAACTCGAGAGTTGAGTTCTTGAATTCAGTTCCATTGTCACTGCGCAGTCTCTTCACCTTTAAGTTGCACAGATTTTCCAACTTATCCAACAGGTATACCTAAATATCTGATGTTTCACTCTTTGCGGCAAGAAAGTACACCCACGAAAATCTGGAGTAGTCATTAGTGACTACCAAGCAGTAGGATCGGCCACCAATGCTTTTAGTAGAAATAGGACCAAACAAATCCATATGTAAGAGCTCCAGTGGTGCAGCAATAGAATTCACTACCTTGGACTTATGGGACTTTTTGTGGAGTTTGCCCTTGTGGCATTAAATACAGTCATCTTTTAGAGCAAATGACTGTTTTGGAACCCCGTTTACCAAATTATTCTTTATAAGAAAATTCATTTTGCAAAAATGAATATGTCCCATCCGTCGATGCCAAAGTAGTGATTCCTTTTCTGAAGCCTTTGATAAGAGACAAGTGTACTCATTTGTAGTCTCCACAGTTCGCATGTTCATCACAGAAGTATCATTTCTCCGTGGCGCCCGCATAAGCACCCATTCTTCAGGGATAACGAAACCCGGCTTCAAGATCACACATTCTGTTTTTGTGAATGTTGTGGTATAATCCTTATCACAGACTTGTGAAACGCTCAGCAAGTTGTGAGTGAGTTGAGCCACATAATTCACATTCTCAAAGCTAACTCTCCCATTAGTTAGCATTCCCTTTCCAATAATCGTTCCTCCAATATCTCCGGCAAAGGCAACATGTCCTCCGACGTGTGGTTTAACATCTGTTAGAAGAGACACATCGCCAGTCATGTGTCGCGAGCAGCCACTGTCCATATACCATTCACTATCTTTAACATGTTCTGACTGCTGCAACACATAAAAGTAAGGAGATTAGTGAGAAACGGTGACCCAAGCCTTTACAGACTTAGGTCTACCAAGGTCATCAACAATAATCACAGCAGATAGAATCTTATTTTTTAATAAATCAGAATTTTCATCTAATGTGTTATTGTTGATGACGGAAGAGTCACTAGCAGACCCCTTTCTTTTCCAAACTTTAGATCATTCGGAAGTTGGTTTGGGAGCAATGTCGGGCTTTTGTTTTGGGAGAGGTTTTTGCCCAACATTACTTTGCTTTTCAACAGGCTTGGGAGAGTTGGAATAACGCCTAGGTGGTGAAAATGAATTTCTATAAAAAGAAGTTCTAGGCATATCTCTCCCATTAGCGCTGATGAGAAAGCTTGGGACAATCACGAATTAAATGTCCCTGCTTCTTGCAGTAGAAACAGGAACTATTCTCAACAATCGGTTGAAGCTGAGGATTTACCGGAGTAGACGGTGAGGCATTTTTAGAACAAGCACAGTGTGTGCAAGTTTGAGAAAATGTTTGTATAACACCCCTCATTTGACAAACATTATAATAATGTATTTTGACTCGAAAACGTATGTCCCAAAACAAACTTTTAATATTATATACAAAATTCTAACTTGTTTCAAACATATATATATATATATATAGAGAGAGAGAGAGAGAGAGATTATAATTACACCAAAGAAAATACAACTATTGGGTGTTATAGAAATCCAAATACTACTGATTTTATCAAATCAGATATCAGAGTAAACGCAATGATCGTCAAACATTCCATCTAGGTCAACAGCTTCTTGCTCCATCAATTATATCCAAAATATAATCTGCAGGAAGTATTTAAAGTGGTGGGATTAGCACAACTGCTAAGTGAGTAAATCAATAAACAACAGACTGACTTAGCATAACAACTTGTGCACAAAAAATAATTATATGCACACAACTCATCTGTTTACATATTATCACATCACAATCAACTGGCATCATAGAGGACCGGTGGTTCTTGAGTAACTTCCTCAAAGAACACTTTTAAACCAACTGCAGGCCCATACAGAGGTTTAACCGACTACTTGCTAGTATTACTCATACAACACAGGCTATGACAATAATACTTGTACTAAGACCCTATGTTATCCAACCAATAGCAAACCCAAGCCCAGCCCTATGCTGATCCCTAAATCAACAATGCCCAAAGGCAATACAACAAGTGATCACATTTTCACATACTTATCAGGGCAGCAATTCAGGTCATCAATCTGTCAACAGTATTATTACTAATAAACCACAATCATCATGGTAACTAAATCAATAGTAATAATACAATTACTCGTTGTAACAAACCTGTTACAACTAAATCAAACTGAGGGTTATCGATCCACTCATCGAATACCTCAAATGTCACTCAGTAGTCTAATATCACTGAGTCTCCTCAAAATCTGAGAATACAACAAAACAATGAGTTAGTAACTCACTAATCAATAATAATTGGTATAACATATATTAGTACATATTATCAATCATCTAAACATTCGCTAAGTCGTAATTAAACCATATTACTTCATAATATACTTACATAAGTGTATGATCTTAAGACAACTTACACATGACCATCTAGCTGGTACATAACATCAAACTACAAATCATAACATATTTACCCAACTCAAGTAATCTCTATTGTCTAAGAAAACAAAAGTCTAATCCGAAACATAGAGAGTCTCGAAATAAGGTCTGAAAATGCCAAATGTTAACTTTGGTCCCCAATTGACCTCCCAAAATAATAATTTATTCTTTTTATATTTAGACTCCAAGGATATAACCATCAAAAAGTAGACTCTTTTACCTTTCCAACGATATAAAGAACGTCAAAAATGGAGTTACGGTTCATCTTTTATGACTATTATAAAATGCTGAAATCTGTTTGTTCTATTTCAGCCGTTAGGCTGAAGTCTAGCCGTTCGGCTGTCTTTCCTAAGCCCAGATGCCCTGTAACTTTCTGCAAGTTCTCAGCTCGAACCAAAACCCTAAAATTACATTATTCATATACAATACATGATTTTATCTATCAAATTACCTCAAATATCATTCATAAACATAGAACAACAATAAACAACATCTTCTAACATCAAATTTCAACTTCAATCTACTACATAATCATATACTCGTATATATAACATTAACCCTAACTCATTAGTATTTATATATATGTAAAGAACACTTACAATCTGATTATGAACAATATGATGATGGTGATGATAATCTGATAAAGATGATGAGATATAGTGAATCACAAGAACAAGATGTAATCTTTCCTTTCTCTCTTTCAATTCCTTTCTATGTGTTTTTAGTTTGTAAAAATATATCAAATGAAACAAGAAAGCATAGAAAGGAAATAAGGAATAAGGTCGGTTTCTTAACCGACTCACTTAATACACAGTATAATGTATCCCCCTCCTTGACCTATTGTCTGGAACTCGATACTACCCGTAAGTCTAAATATTTTTATTTTACCGTCGGGTTCAATAATTTTTAAAACAATTAATATTTCATTAGTCACAATAATTTCTGTGACTCTTTTATCTATTTATTTTCAACAACCAAACAAAACTGTTTCCTAACACCTTAAATAATTATTTAAATAAGAAAATAATATAAAACGGCTAGGCCCGATTCGAGGATGTTACAAATCTCTCCCCCTTAAAGAGATTTCGTCCTCGAAATCTAATCATACCCGACAACCCAAGGTATTTTAATCACATCTAATTTTCTTTTCTTTCTGAAATTCCGCTTTTACTGCACCATTACCATATCATGTCATTATCTGGTGATATCCGCAAAAGTTATTGTTAACTTCCATCATTAGCATTTCAATACTATTTACCTTGTTATTGCTATCCAACTTTACTTAACTCATATACAACGAGATTCTACAATCAAATTACCTTTGTCTTCATAATAATCCATCGATATGAAAATATCAAGTCATGATGTGCCTGTTAACTATTTCGACGAATAAACAACCGATACTCGAGAGTCTTGGTTAAAATCATCTCATGGAGACTTCAATCCAACGGTTGATAATCCATCTACAGATTTCAGTAATCCATATAGCTCTCCAAATTTGAGTTTTACTCAAAACATATATAACAAGATCCATAACCAATGGTATATTAGTCTTCATAATACTTTATCAATTTACTGGTTTCAACTCATTATATAGTTAATAATCCCCGAATGATCAACAATCAAATTCGACTTAAGGCTCAGTCAAAGTCACATCTCAAAAGTCTCAATTCTACTGCTCGAGCACAAGATTAATAATCTTTAATCCTCTATAATTATTCAATAACATATCTCAATTTCTGATTATAATCCATCAAATCTTAGCTGAACAACTTTTAGTTTATCCACTAAAGAAAGGATTTCCAAACATGACAAATCCTGTCACAAGTCTTTTATCACATAAGACATCGGCAATAACATTATCTTTCTGGATAATATCAACTTTCTCAATCAAACATCTTTATAAATAATCATCAATCTAGCGATGCATATTAAACTCTTTGATGAAAGCAATACTGAAGACTCTAAAGATCAACTTATATCAATCATTTAATACCAACTAAACATTGTCTTCAGATTCACAACGCAACATCAATTATAAACTCCAAGTCATAACAGATTAACTCCTCTCATATAACTTAAGTTATCAAAATCAATATCAATAATCTAATCTCTGTGCATCAAACACAACCTCATCTCATCAAAAGTATGCAATACTTTGTAAAGTCAATAAGTCCATCAAACAGTGTTAAAGCAAAAACCTGACACATAGCTATTTCAATGTCAAGATTAGTTTCTACTGTTCATCTCAAGGTTAATCGATACAACCTTGTAATTATCTAAATCAAATTCTCAACTTTAGGATAATCCACTCTAATTTCAACTTTACAATTAACATGTATCAACATTTTCATCTTTCAAAGTCAAAGTTCATTTAGTTGAAAATCTAACACAAGGATAATCCCCTCTTTATAATTCCAAGAACTAATCACAAACACATTATATACTCAAATTCAATCTTATAATTAATCAAGATGCCATCATTCCAATAATTTCAACTTGTTCAACAAGGATAATACACCCTGATTATTTAATCCATAAAATCTCATGAATATTTATTAACCTCAATGATATAACCAGTTTTATAATAATCATAGCTGATACAACCAGCAATCATGGTATATCTCCGTTTTTAACATATACTTTGAATCATATCAACCTGGCATTTTATCAATCAAATAGATTAATTCAACAATCTCATCAAAACTTTCAAATATTGGTAGTCACACAACATCGTAACATATTTCTTTCACCGAACATCTCATATAAATCAATTAATCTGTACCGATAATCTCATCCAACGGTAATTAATCTTTTCAAAATGTCAACATATACAGTTCAACAGATTCATATTATCCGCACAAACTTTTCTGAATTCAACAACATAATCATTTTCTCGTATCCCTCGAGTCAATTACACGACTCGTCCAACAAGGATATTTATTAATTTCTTTTACTATTCAATATAAGTTACCCAATTCATATCAAGGTCTATATCATTTAAGGATTGACACTAACACAAATAATCACATATTATGACCTTCTATCCAACACTTAATTTCAGTCACTAACATAGTAACAGAAATTATATCATTATCAACTATCTTTATTCTAAAAGAATTAGAATCACTAGGGTCACTTTCAGTTAATCACACAATAAACAAATATAAAGGAATAATTTGTTTCAAAGCATATAAACACATGCCAGTATAGGATAAATACAAAAGTACTTGTAATGATGTCACCCGTCCTGACAGCTTTATCAACTGTCATCAGAAAACCTGCCAACTGTTGACTGCAAATTCCTCCGCTTATGGCCAGAAGATGATGACGCACCGACCAAACCCGATCCCTGTCTTATCTCCTCTGGACACTACCCCGCATGATGACCCTCCTGTTGACAATTCCAACATACTTTCTCAGGATAATTACAATCCCTGACTTTATGTCCAATCAACCCACATTTAATGCATCTGGTAGTTTGAGAAGTACACTTTCCCGTATGTCTGGATTTACAATCATTACACCAAAGAGATCGATCATCCGAAACACTATGACTCTTTGACTTTCTGCTCGGTCTTTTATGTTTACCTTTATCAGAAGGTTCACTTTCAACTGGATATAAAGTCTTTTCTTTGTTCTGAGCTCGTAAGTCATTATCCACTAAACGAGCTAAAGCAAAAGCATCCGCAAGAGAACTTGCCAATCTCACCGTCGTACGATATTCAGGTGGTAATGCTTCAACAAAATGATCTATTTTAGTTCTATCATCAGGTACCCATTGCTGCACAAACCTCAATTTCTCTGTAAACTGAGAAATCAACTCATCAATAGTCATCTCATCAGTCAGTTTTAATTCCATAAATTCCTGTCGAATACATGAGAAATCAACTCATCAATAGTCATCTCATCAGTCAGTTTTAATTCCATAAATTCTTGTCGAATACATGACACATCAAACTCAGAACAATACTATCGACATATCTTATTACAAAAATCACTCCATCGAATAGATGCTTTCTGTTGTGATGTCAGATTTGCTGTAATCGAATCCCACCAAAACATTGCATGTCCTTTCAAAAGCTGAACTGCATATGAAACCTTAAATTCCTCCTCACAATGGCACACCTCAAGTTTCTTCTCAGTATCCCATAACCAATCAAGTGTAACAAATGGATTAAAACTTCCATAATATTTTGAAGGTTTAAAAGACATAAAAGTTTTAAATGAACAACTCTTTCTCTGTTGATGTGGTGATAGAAACACTGGTACCTGATAATTAATAGGCCCTGAAGATGACACTATAGGCTGGGAAATAGTACTCATATTAGGATGATGTGACTGTGAATGCGGCTGAGAAGATCCAATCTGTCTATTTTGTAAATACTGTTGTCTTCTCTGAAACTCTAGTAATTCCATCTCAGATTGTAATACTGTGAGTCCCTAATCACTATTTAGTTAGTGATTATGAATCGCTAACAGTTGTTTAATTGTAGAAGGGGGGGTTGAATACAATTAAAACTTTTTCTTTTTGAAATGTGTTAACTGATTAGACAAGTTTTAATTATGATAATATAACAAGCAACTGAACAGATGTATAAAACTTAACAGGCAGATCAATCACTGAGGCATATCTTGCTGAAAGATAAATTCTATTATTCATAAAATCTATCTATTGTTGATTGCGGAATAGATTAGCCAAGGCTAATCTAAATCAAACAATACAGCTATTACAGACTGAGATGAACAAGTAGTGGACATACACGCTACTGTTCACTCGCTGGTGATGATCGTATTTTAGACAAACTAGTCACTGACAAACAAGCGACAATACGAACAATTGACACAGAATGAAGTACAACATATTACGCTATTTATAGACATCGAGTCCCTTGAAATCTGGATAAAGAAAAACACGCATCGCTGCTTGATTGGTCTGGAACAAATGATGTGATATATCATTGTTCCAACATTCCGGTATAAACACGTGTTGCTGCTTGATTGGTTAGGAACAAATGATGTGATATATCATTGTTCCAACATTCTGGTATGGGGAAACATCACCTTTTACCATGAAGCCAATCACTTGCTGCCACGTTAGTTTCTATGTTGGACCAAGTCACGAGGAGCATGCGTGGCGCCGTAATAATGTAGAATATGTCAACTCCTTATTAATGCAACATTTAATGTTGCAGTCACTGAAGTAATAGAGGCTCTCCTTTCACTGCGAACTAACGTGCTCTTGAAGAGTAACTTGAGCTACAGTACTTGAGTGACTTCTTTTATTCAGCAGAAGAAATAACTTAAAAAGACTTGGAGACTCTCGCTAATAGATGAGTATCAGCGACACACAAAGTTGAGTCTTTTAACTTGATAGGTTCTTCATCTTCTAACTGGGGAGATAGGATCAGAGACTAAAACTTTTGCAACAGCAGCTTCAACTACGATCATTTCCAAGAAGTCTTTCAGAGAGAGTATCAGTGACTTTATATCAGCGACTAATGAGTTGAGATCAGCGACCAGTGACTCAACAAATACATACTCATCTCTAACTGTGTACTCCTCAACTAAAAATGATGTATCTATCTGACCATGTTTCTCGGTAGTTGTCTCTGTATAAAGGACATCCAATCTCGGGGAACGGTTGAGGGTATTGGTCAGGTGCTCGTTTTCTGCCATATCTGTATTCAAAACAACAACTCACAAAATTGTTAATCGTTAGTACTTAATATACTAACTGATTCCCAACACAGCTAAATCCCACATCTGGAATGTTTGACTAACATAACCATAGATTTGGGATTGAACACTTACCATTGTTCAATTCACCCAAACCTATGCTCTGATACCAACTTATAACACCCCTCATTTGACAAACATTATAATAATGTATTTTGACTCGGAAACGTATGTCCCAAAACAAACTTTTAATATTATATACAAAAGGCTAACTTGTTTCAAACATATATATATATATATATAGATTATAATTACAACAAAGAAAATACAACTATTGGGTATTATAGAAATCCAAATACTACTGATTTTATCAAATCAGATATCAGAGTAAACGCAATGATCGTCAAACATTCCATCTAGGTCAACAGCTTCTTGCTCCATCAATTATATCCAAAATATAATCTGCAGGAAGTATTTAAAGTGGTGGGATTAGCACAACTGCTAAGTGAGTAAATCAATAAACAACAGATTGACTTAGCATAACAACTTGTGCACAACAAATAATTATATACACACAACTCATCTGTTTACATATTATCACATCACAATCAACTGGTATCATAGAGGACCGGTGGTTCTTGAGTAACGTCCTCAAAGAACACTTTCAAACCAACTGCAGGCCCATACAGAGGTTTAACCGACTACTTGGTGGTATTACTCATACAACACATGCTACGACAATAATACTTGTATTAAGACCCTGTGTTATCCAACCAATAGCAAACCCAAGCCCAGCCCCATGCTGGCCCCTAAATCAACAATGCCCAAAGGCAATACAACAAGTGATCACATTTTCACATACTTATCAGGGCAGCAATTCAGGTCATCAATCTGTCAACAGTATTATTACTAATAAACCACAATCATCATGGTAACTAAAGCAATAGTAATAATACAATTACCCGTTGTAACAAACCTGTTACAACTAAATCAAACTGAGGGTTATCGATCCACTCTCCGAATACCTCAAATGTCACTCAGTAGTCTAATATCACTGAGTCTCCTCAAAATCTGAGAATACAACAAAACAATGAGTTAGTAACTCACTAATCAATAATAATTGGTATAACATATATTAGTACATATTATCAATCATCTAAACATTCGCTAAGTCGTAATTAAACCATATTACTTCATAATATACTTACATATGTGTATGATCTTAAGATAACTTACACATGACCATCTAGCTGGTACATAACATCAAACTACAAATCATAACATATTTACCCAACTTAAGTAATCTCTATTGTCTAAGAAAACAAAAGTCTAATCCGAAACATAGAGAGTCTCGAAATAAGGTCTGAAAACGCCAAATGTTAATTTTGGTCCCTAATTGACCTCCCAAAATAATAATTTATTCTTTTTATATTTAGACTCCAAGGATATAACCATCAAAAAGTAGACTCTTTTACCTTTCCAACGATATAAAGAACGTCAAAAATGGAGTTACGGTTCATCTTTTATGACTATTATAAAATGCTGAAATATGTTTGTTCTATTTTAGCCGTTAGGCTGAAAGTGTTTCCTAACACCTTAAATAATTATTTAAATAAGAAAATAATATAAAACGGCTAGGCCCGATTCGAGATTGTTACAGTTTGCCTCGGTTGATTGGTTGAGGGTAAAGGTTTTTTACATGAAATTCTTTCATTATTCACATTTAAGTTATCTTTAAAAATATTTACAGGTGTCTGTAAAGTTTGAGTTTTCTCATTTAAAACCTTTTTCTTGCCCTTATCATTTTGTACTTAAGGACAACTTCATTATTCAAAATCACCTTTTCTGATTTGACCTCAACCTTCTCAACCTTAGGATACTCCTGATCGGTAATATCCTCAATCTCAACTATCTCCTCAACACTAACTGGAGATACAGCTTCAGACTTAACAAACTTAGGCGAAGGATACTCTGGCCGCTTGGTTTTCTCCTTTGCCTGTTTGTTTTGCTTGGTTGCTTTTGACTTGATATCATATAACAATGCATAGTCAACAGGAATCTCTTCAGTGCCTTCCTTAACAGGCATAGGACAGTATTCAGTGGGAGGTGGGACTTCAGCATAGCCTAGTCCTGCCTTAGTTTTGTTATCTGTCCTCTGCTTATTAAGGATTTCATTGAAGGCAACTGTAGAGGAAGAGGAACCTAGAATCTTGTTCTTATAGTTATCATACTCAATTTTTAAATCAAAGAGTTCCTTATTCAACAATTCAATTTCAGCAAGATAGCTGGTAATAGCATCTTGTTGACTAAAAACCTTTGATTTGTACTTTTGAGTGTCTTGCTTATAAGCCTCAATCTTCTTATCGTAAAGGTGTTCATTAGCTTTTAGGTATTTATTGGACTCATTAAGTTTTGCAACCTTTTCTCTTATTCTAAGTTTTCTTCTTAAAAACACTTTAAAGATTCAGTTAACTTAATGCATGAAATACAGTTCAAAGGCTCATCAGGTTCATTGCGTACCTCATTAGTAATGTGAGCCATAAGACACTGTTGTTACTTTTCAGCGAACATACTCCAGTCTGTGTTTGTAGGCTCGAACACAACTAAAGCATCAGTTGTTGCTTATTTCACTTCATCCTCCTCTTGAGCTTTAGGAGCATCAGGCTTCGTAAAACCCGATGGAGGAACTTTGGGTTTCTCGCATTCCCTTGCGAAATGTCCCAAATTTTGACAGTTATAGCAGCGGACCTTGCTCTTGTCAAAACCAAAGCTGGTTTTGCCGTTTCCTTCCAAACTCTTGCGTCCAGTCCTTTGCAAGAATTTTTAAACTCTTCTTGAGATCATGGCAATATTCCAGTTTAGATCCATTTGCTCAAGATCATCATCATCCAGTTGAGCATAGTCTTCTTTAGCAAGTTCTAGTGTAGAATTTGGTTGCGAAACCAAATCCTTGTAGGAGCTTAGAAAAGCTGTATAGATGACAGTTTGTTCTTCAATAGCTGGAGAAATCGTAACTTGATGTTGTGAACCTAGTGAAGGTCCAGAAGCATAGACTGGATGATGAGCACCAGTAGACTGCAATGGTGAACTAGTATCAGAAATGAAAGCCATTCCACCATATGCCTTCCCGATGTTTATCTTTCCTCCATATAATGTCGGGTCTTGAACAAACCCACCCAACTTACACTCATTTTTCATCAACTCCATTGCGTGAGCTTGAAGAACACCAATCAACTCATCCAAGTTCATTCTTGCTAACTCTTGGTTCTCCTTTAGAAATTGCACTTTTACATCCCAAGTACTAGGCAGAACATCTAACAGCTTCTTATTCACCTCAATCTGAGGGAAATTGTAACCTCCCTCGGTTAACTTACTAACCAACTGTGAGTACCTTGTGAATAATTCAGATGCAGTTTCATTAGGAAGAATATCAAACAGATCATATTGTTTCTTGATTAGTTCTAGTTTGGCCTCCTTATACTTCTCATTTCCTCCACATCGTGTTTCAATGGCCTTCCATAGATCATAGGTGATGTCATGAGTTTTGAAAAGTCGTAAAACATCCTTAGTTAGGCACATACAGATAGCAGAATGAGCCTTTCTCTCGATGTGATACTCCTTTCTTTCCTCAGGAGTCATAGCTTTATACGTCTTGGCCGGAGGGATACCACGATAATTTCCTTCAGCTACTGGAGCCTCATATCTTTCTCTAAGTGGACCCCAAAGCTCTGGACAATGGAAATCTACATATTGTTCAAATCTGTCATGCCTATAAGCATAATCCATATCCGCGGTAAACAAAGGAGGTTTACTGTTAGAACCAACATCATGATTCTGTTTAATCATCTCTCTAATTCCCCTAATATCTTCTTTATCAGCAGCAGCCATTAAAGAAAATCCTGAAAAATAGCTGAAAAACAAAAACTAGAAAACTGATTAGTAACAAAGGCGTCACTTGGAAAGTGACGCACTGAAGTGTCGCAACGACTAGCGACAAGTGTCGCTATCGAGTGACGTATAAAGTGACCGATGACACTAGAAGCAAGTGTCGCTCAATCAAGCAAGTGACGCACCCAAGTGTCTTACTTGAGTGACGCAGTAAATCAAACAAGCGTCACTAGAGGAAGTGACGCGTGAAAAACAAGTGACGTGCTGAAGTGACGCACGTGAGTGTCGCTAGATTAAAGTAGACGACACTAGAGGCAAGTGTCGTATTACTCACAAATGACGCTCTTAGTGACGCACAAAGTGACGCACTAGAGTGTCAGTAAAACCCTAATAGGAACTTACAGAGTGTCGCACGAAGTGTCGCTATCTAGTGACGCAACGAGTGACGCAAAAACGGCCGTGATGTCCCAAAAACCCTAAAATTTGAATTTTCGTAAACGTAGCGAAAATTCTTCAATCCCAATCGAACGAAACATGTAAATGTTGATTCAAATCGTTTGAATAGCACCTAATTGATCCAAATAACTTGATTGTTCTTGATTCTCTTCACAAAGCAAATTGAAAACAAGCGATTTCGTGATCAATACTTCAATCAAACCACTTTGAGGCTCTGATACCAGTTGTGAGTGCCCCTTACTTTGGATCTAAGTGATTGATGACAGCGATTGAATGACGGAAACAAACAATCACAATAAACAAATATAATTGCAAACCAAAATCGAATAAACGATTCAAGATCAACTTTGTATTGATAATCGTAACCTATTAGCTTGTTTACAGACTTGTAATTTCGACAAATGGTGCTAGGGTTTCGTCAACCCTAGCCTAAAACCCGTAGGTTTATATTTATACTAATCGGCAGACATGCGACACTCCCTAAGTGACGCATGTGGCCGCCTTCATGCGACACTACCTAAGTGTCGCTATGCGACACTAAGGCAAGTGTCGCCTAGACCAAACTAAGTGTCGCTAATACAAATATGACTTTTCTATTACAATTAATCAACGACATTTACAACTCAATAGACCAACTGACTGACACACTACATGTACCAACAGTTTTTGACGATGGTGATTGTTGGGGCTTTTACAATGGTGGTGGGTGATGGTTTTAAGAGTGATGGTAAGTGGTATGGAGAGAAAGATATAGTATGGGTAGTGGCTCTGGTTTTTTTATAGAGTGAGATGGAGTTGGAATGGAAGATATAAATTAAAGTTAGGTGTGGAAGATATAAAGTTAGGTGGTCAACAATAAAAGTATTCAACTTTTTTGTAATATTACAATGTTTCAAGTTTTATTGACGTGGCGATTACATGGCAATGACAAATCAGCATATACAAACCAAATAAGCAAGGGGTAATTAACTGTGCTTCCGTAACCGAATATATACAAAAGAAGTGATTAGTCACTTTAATGCATATAATAGAACATTTTGAACATGGATACATACAAATAGATTTCGTGACAAATTCGATGCATATTCAGACAATAAGCCCTTTTCAAAACCAACCTAACAAATAGGTTGGATCGCATGCTAGAACTAGTTATGGGTTAACATCTATATGCCAACAGGTTCATTCTAGTGGTATCGTGTCCATCAATTAAAAGAATCCTGAATTAATGTATAACTTCACAATATTTAGTGAGCTCTTACATTTACCTTTTAACATTTGTAATTCATAAAGTTTAATGAATTAATTCTTACTTTGTTATTATATTTTTTTTATTGTAATGAGTAAAGAAGGGTCTACTATAAAACTCCATCAACATTTGAATAATGAAAGTATTTAATTAATGTAATTTCTTTTTAGGATACATACTATTTATAGATACTTTAATTAAGTAATTTTTTCCTCAAAATAAATTTCATACTACATACAATATTATTATACCAACTTTTAACACAAATTTAACAAAAAATTACCATACTACCTAATTGATTTGCTAGATTATGGAAGAATGCTATACCCTATAATTTCTATCTTCTATTTTATTCGTTCAACTTGACATGCATAAGTGTTACATTTTCAGACTTACTTTAATTCTACCTAATTAAATTTATCAGTCATTTTCCATATCTTCGTCTCAATTAAGGCGTTTCACTTTAATTATGCATACAATTTTAGGATTCTTCACTAACTCTACTTTTTCACTCAAATAACATATCTACCTATAAACATTTCATTTAAATGATTATAATTTGAACGTCAATACTTATTTGGGACAATCCAATATCAATAGTAACGTGATCGTTTGAAGTGTCAAGGAGGAAGTATTATACACCCTTATAAAGAGTTTAAAACTTTTCTTATCAAACTTATGGTTTCAAAGATTGAAAAAGACATAAATACCCCTACCTACAATGAAAATGACAAAATTACCCATAATATAATAAGTAAATTTAAAAAAGGTCTATAATAATCAAAATAGATCTCTAAATCAAATGACACATACTGCTTTCCATACATAAACATTCTAAATTTTGGAAATAATATAATTTGTCAAATGTTATCCTATATATGTTGACTAATGGAGTATTAATTAATTGAGAGTGAATGATTTCTGGTTCGATAACAAAACCAAAAACAAAAGTCATATTTTGATAAAACAAATTATGTAACCACAAATCACAATATTTCCTTATGAACTCATAAACTTACTCGGTGCGTAGTGCGTGTCTCTGCTAGTAATTTAGAATTTAGAAGTTCATTTTGCCATTTTTTTTTCTTTCTATATTTTCACATTGGTGCATTTTTCTATATTTTTCCTGCTAAAAGAAAAACAATAAAAACCTGAGTGGAAGGCAAAAATAAAAGATTTGTAATCATCATTCTCATTCTCATCATTATTCATCACAGATCCCAAATTCATCTTCAGATCCTCGTAATTCACCTTCTCCAGATCTCGATTCCATCGCACATTTATACGTATATATACTTCACCGGTTTATATAATTGCCGTCACCGGTTTGTATACTTCAATTCATCTCTGCACTAAATACCTGTGGATCTGACCGACCTTCTCAATCATGAATCCTTTTTCTTCTGGAACGCGTTTAACGTCAGTTGCTTCTTCACAACTGTTCTTGTTCCTTTTTTTATTGTCATTTAATTTCTTTACTTTTGATCAATTTTGAAGTAGCTAGTTGCTGTTCATTTTGACCTAGTTTGTGCTAATGTGGTATCGTATTATATAAATTAAACATTATTAGTTTGGCAGGTGATGTAGTTGGAATGTTTAATTTGTGTTTGTTGTGCCTAGTGATGAAAAATGTTAGATTCAGTAACTTGTTAGAGCTTTGCAAATGTCTTATAGTTCAGTTAATTGGCAGAGCATGATGGTTGTTATGAGAATTGACTTCTGTATGATTGTTTTAGTGCATTTTATACACTGATAATGATATTATTAGGGATCAACTTTGAGAATGAGGACTCTCATGATGGGTTACACACTTACACGCCCTTTACGATGTATAATTGTTGAGCATGGTAGATGGATTGGATACATTAAAAGTTATGGAGACGAGGAGAGAGGGAGGAAGGAAGCACGAATGTCTGTTTTGTATGAATGTCAGTCGTCTACCATAACACGCATTTTACTTCTTGGTGCAAGACTTATTATCTTAGGAGATAGCCAAGCAAGATTAATAGTGAGCATCTCTTTTATCGGTAGAAAAAGACTAGATGTTGTCGGCATTATAGGGTGAGGTGTTTCGAATTTTCATTTTCCCTATGGGGATGATTATGGCATGTATAGCCTTATTATTTTAGTGGGGTGGGGTGCGTCTGTCTATTATATCGAGTAGCTGGTCCGTAATATCAAGTTACATCGTTCTTTGTGCTCCTAGAGATACTGTTGGAGCTTCACAACTCTGAAAATCTGTCAGGTTCTTTTTTTTATTATTTCGGCTTGTGCTGCGGTTCACCGGGTTTCTTACTTTAATCTTCGGCTCTGTATGTGCAATGTGGTTAATAATCCCTTGCTTATACTATACACATGCTCACATTAATTCACTAATATTGGCTTGTGTTTTCATGACAATGTCTACCCAACTCTGTCTACCTTAGTTTTTTTCACCACCTGTTGTCTGGTAATTTTGTCTGGGTTTGTATATAGCTGTATTCAGTATTTCAGATGAGAGAAATCTCCATATCTACACTAGGTGTTGCTCTTATATGTTGATATGTTGCAGATTCTTTGAGATAGGTGTAGTTTTTGGGTGAAATTGGTGTTATAAAACACTCCTTCTTGGCTGCACAGCCAGTTTCATTTAAAAGTTAAGCCATCTGTCAGAAGTGGAAACATGGAGTAGTGTAGGATGTCTATGGCTCTGTTAAATATGAACTTTTCTTTTTCTTTTGTTTGGCCAATGAAGATTGTCAAAGACCTTCACAGTGATACTTGTGTTATACTGGTCTTTTCTTACCCTTATTAACTTGCTCTGAATCAAAAGCTTATGCACAAAATGTCTGTAACATGCTGTTATTTAGTCGTGTGTGAATGAGGATTGCCCTTCCACTGCAGGGACATGATACGGGCAATACGTGCTTGCAAAACTGCTGCAGAAGAGCGTGCTGTTGTTAGAAAAGAATGTGCTTCTATTCGTGCAGCAGTTAGTGATAATGATAATGATTATAGACATCGTAACTTGGCAAAGCTCATGTTCATTCACATGCTAGGATATCCCACACATTTTGGCCAAATGGAATGCCTCAAGTTAATTGCAGCTCCAGGGTTCCCTGAGAAGAGAATAGGATATCTTGGACTTATGCTGCTTCTTGATGAAAGACAAGAAGTTTTGATGCTCGTCACCAATTCACTGAAACAGTATGCTCCGACATCACATTCTCTCTTTCTATTTATCTTGCGCCATAGTAATATTTGTGGTGTCTTTAGTGCTTAGTATTGTGTATATGCATAAAGAAATTTATATTCACCAAGAATATGCTGTTGTCATCAGAGATCTTAACCATACCAACCAATATATTGTGGGACTAGCTCTTTGTGCTTTGGGAAATATATCATCTGCAGAAATGGCTCGTGATCTTGCACCTGAAGTTGAAAGGTTGCTGCAATTTCGAGATCCAAATATCCGGAAGAAAGTAAGTTCTATAAATATAGCATTTCAAATTCATGGCTGGTCCCTAAGGAGTCATGAACCAAGTACGTGTTTAGCTGTTCTCAGTTTTACACATGTACTATTATATTTCTGATATTTGGTTGGTATTTTAATAGTTAACTCGAGGTTATATTTTTGGATCACATTAACTAACAAATCAGTTGTACGATCTGATAAACTCATATATCACAATAAACTGTTTGCCATATGTTTGAACATATAGAAGTGAAATTGCCTTCCTGGAATGTATTTACTATTTAGTTTGGAGGAGTGAGGAGAACTTTAAATTACCTATAGAAACACGTTGCAACTTATCTATATGAAAACCTTACATGCTGAATCTGCCTTGTTTTGAAAGCGGATGATGTTGTAAGTTTTTCTAGTTGAGTGTTTCTCAAAAAGTTACTTAGTCATCATTAAAATGAAGAATGACGATCCGCATATGATATTTTTTCTTCAAACAAAAAATGGAAACATAGCCATGCTGTTGATTGTTTAATAGATACAACAAGTACATGAATAATAAATCTTTTGAGTGTAAGGCCTGGGAATTTCTATACTACAAAGTACTTCCATGTTTTCTTGCAAAATTTCACTCATCTCTCACAAGTATATATTCATAGCATTGTAGTGACATAAGCTTATACATTGTGCAGGCTGCATTATGCTCAATAAGAATTGTAAAGAAGGTCCCTGACCTTGCAGAAAATTTTGTGAACCCTGTTGTTTCCTTACTAAAAGAAAAACATCATGGAGTTCTTTTAACTGCAATCCAGCTTTGCACAGATCTCTGTAATCTTAATGAAGAGGCTCTTGAATATTTTAGGAAGGTAATTGACTTGCCCCAGATTTTATCTTCCTTTTTCCTTTTTGTAGCCTTTTTAAAATGCATTGCTAAGACTAAATTCAGGTATAAATATATGTTGACAAATGACAATTTTGTCATTCTAGTCTTTATAAGATTTGTAGGGCCTTACATTCTGTTGCGTTTTGTGATTGAGGCATTTTTTTCCTTCTGTTGTCTAGAAATGCACGGAGGGGTTGGTAAAAGTTCTGAAGGATGTTGTAAACAGCCCATATGCTCCTGAATACGACGTGTCAGGAATTGCAGACCCTTTTCTCCATATAAGATTGCTCCGTCTATTGCGTGTCTTAGGTCATGGAGATGCTGATGCTAGTGATTCTATGAATGACATTCTTGCTCAGGTAGTTTATCATGATATCTAATTCAGTATTCGTAATTAATGACTAATTAAAGGTATTTCGTCTTGTATCTGATCTTCTTGAAATGTGAATCACATGGTTATGTTACTCTTTGAAGCTTTTTATTAATATTTGCTAAATTAGTAGCCATTAAGGCTTTTATAGGTTATATGTTTTGGCACATATAAAGGAAGACTATCAAATGATAATGTCTATGGATAATCTTGCAATGAAGTCTGCTTACACTGCTTGTGCTGAATTCCCTGTTTAGGTGGCAACAAAAACTGAGTCAAACAAGAATGCGGGGAATGCAATACTTTATGAATGTGTAGAAACCATTATGAGCATTGAAGATAGTAGTGGCCTGCGTGCTCTTGCAATCAATATTTTAGGGCGGTTCTTGTCTAACCGTGACAACAATATCAGGTTGGTGTTCGCTTGTTTATGGTCTAAAATATTCCGAGTTAATGCAAAACATACTTTACATGACTTATGTTGAACTGCAATATATTGTTTATGAGGATCTTATTGTATTACAGAGAGTTAAAAGTTATCTTTCGTACAATGATTTTCCAGTTAGCTCGTGCAGCGGGTTTCAATCATGTTTTGGTACTATACATAAACTCTTTTGTTTTTTACTTGGCAGATATGTCGCATTGAACATGCTGATGAGGGCAGTTTCAATTGACGATCAAGCGATACAGAGACATCGTGTAACAATCTTAGAATGTGTAAAGGTATATTTCTTACTTTCAGGCAGATTCATAATTTTTTAACACTACTTGCATATAAGAAAGAGGCCCTCCCACGCATTGATTTGATATAAAGCTTTAGAGTTTAAATTAAGAGGCTACATATTCTCTTATTACTCTTATCTTTCTTAATAGTTACTATTCGTTCCTCGATTCTTAACAAAAAATATATTAAGTGGGTTGTAAGTTTTCGCGCTACCAAATGTACATTTTCGGGGATTAAGGTGGAAAGTTTCGAAGATCGGGTCTAATACTGTATGTAAATTTCATATATTATTCAGGATTCAGATGCTTCAATTCGTAAAAGAGCTCTTGAACTTGTATACCTTCTGGTGAATGAGAGCAATGTGAAACCTTTGACCAAGGAGTTAATTGATTATCTACAAGTGAGTGATCAGGACTTCAAGGGAGATCTTACTGAAAAGATCTGCTCCATTGTGGAAAAGTAAGTTCATAGTTTCTTATTCGTACCCATATCATCTTGTATCTTGTCAGTTATCAGAATTGTGAAGTTATCCCATTACATGTATATGCAATTTGTATCTATGGGGTTAACATCCCTTTTTAATTACTTCCAGTATCTATCTGATACTCTCTCCGTCCCAATTTAATTGTCCACTACTGAAATGCACACAGTTTTTTTTGTCAACCAATAATATTTAATATCTATCCACTAAAACCCTTTCTGATTGGTTGAAATCAAAAGTGGACAATAATTTTGGGACATCCCATAATGGAATACTAGACAATTAAATCGGGACGGAGGGAGTAATTTTGATTTGCATGTGACTAACCATATAATATAGTGTATCAAGTAACACATTTTTATAATTTCATCTTATCATCTACGCACTAAAATTTCTTCTCTCGTGTTCTAGGCTTTCCCCGGACAAGATTTGGTACATTGATCAGATGCTCAAAGTTCTCTCTGAGGTATGCGTAATGGAAGTAGGTTTCACATCCACATCCATATCTCATGTTCCATTCATTGTTTGCGACACCCCATGGCTAAATTACTGCGCTAGTATGATAACCTCAAAATCAACTATCAAGCCATCGTGAAGCTTGAAATTTATTAGTAGCCTACTAATCTCATGTTCTATCATTAGTAGGCTGGAAATCTTATTTAGTTGTCACTTATAGGGGATTCTTAATTTGATTCTTAATGTTCTACTAATCTCATGTTCTATTGTTAGTAGGCTGGAAATCATGTGAAAGATGAAGTATGGCATGCACTTATTGTTGTGATAACCAATGCTCCTAACCTTCATGGATATACAGTACGTTCACTGTACAGGGAAATTCAAACATCAGTTGACCAGGTACAATAGTTTCCATGCATTATAAACGTTGGTCAATTTGGTTCAGTATGATGTTTTACTAGTATGTATTACACTATTACATAAATTTAGGTGCTGTTGTATATTTTTAATACTTTCATAATCAGGAAACCCTTGTAAGGGTGGCTGTATGGTGTGTTGGAGAATATGGTGACATGTTAGTAAACAATATTGGAATGCTTGATCTGGAGGAACCCATAACTGTGAGTTTGCTTCTTCATAAGTGTATGATATTCAGTTCCTATATCAAACTGAGTCCCATATCTTGTTTTGACATGATATAAGTTTTATTGAGGTATACTTTAGCATCTCATTCTTTGTAAAATATCTCTTAATTTGATTTCTTGTGAACAGGTAACCGAAAATGATGCTGTGGATGTTGTTGAAATTGCAATCAAGCGCCACACATCAGATCTTACTACCAGGGCTATGTGTCTAATTGCTTTGTTGAAGCTGTCTTCTCGTTTTCCGTCTTGCTCGCAGTAAGTTATTCATCGATTATTAAAAAAAAGATTCTGGCACTCTACTTTTATGCCACTTTAGAGGATGGATGTATGAAATTTCTGACTTGGTGGTTATTAATTTTAGGAGAATAAAGGACATTGTTACTCAATCTAAAGGAAGCCTTCTGCTTGAACTGCAGCAGAGATCCATTGAATTTGATTCTATAATTGAAAAGCATCAGAATATAAGGTAGGGTTTAGTCTTAATTCAATAAAAAACTGTAGCATATGCTCTATGCATGCTATGAACTTGTAATTTATATAATATATAATAATGAACTTGTGATTTATATAATGTAATGCCTTTAGAACAGAAACCATCAAGTTGTTTTTTGAATATGTGAAGGTCTGCACTAGTTGAAAGGATGCCGGTTCTGGATGAAGCTACTTACATTGGTAGGAGGACTGGCTCTATTCCAGCAGGTGCTTCAACTTCACAGGGAACTGCACTAAATCTTCCTAATGGAGTTGCCAAAACAGCTGCTGCTCCTCTAGTAGACTTGCTTGATTTAGGAGCAGATGAACCTGCAGCCCCTACCTCTTCAGGTGCCAACTTTCTTCAGGATCTTCTTGACGTTGGTGCACCACCCTCTTCATCACAATCAGGTTAGATCTAAATACCTAGCAGACTGCTTTTCTCTTGTTTATTTAGTTTTTTGAAAGGGTGTTCGTGGTACCAAACTATTCCTACGAAATACAGATGAATTTAAGCAGACCTGTCTTTTTTAGAACTGTATCTTTTTATCACGTCGCCTAAACCCAATTATTCCCATCTAACATGTACACCTTCCACTCATGGATTTACTAAATGGAAAGTTGGAAACTATCATTATATTCAGTTTAAAGTTTTGGTCTTTGAGTTAATTATCTTATCTCCTATGATTTGGAAAATATTGTAATTCAGCTTTATCACTTTCATGTTTGGAAATAACATATGGTCTTGTTACCTGTATTTGCTCAGGTACAACCCAGGCTCAAAAGAGTGGCACAGATGTTCTGTTGGATCTACTGTCAATTGGGTCACCTCCTCCCCAAAATGGTTCATCTGCTCCTATGGACATATTATCGTTAAGTCAAGATAATAAAACCTCAGTTAGCCCATTAGATAGTCTTTCATCAACTATAGGGTCATCTGTACAACCCTCATCATCAGGAAACTTCCCAATGATGGATTTGATGGACGGATTTGCTTCTAGCCCTCCAGTGCCTAGTAAGTATTTGCTTACTATCTGCCCAATCTGGCTTATTAGCTGCATCAACCTCAAGCTTTTTGTAACAAAGACTTTTTCATAACAGAAAACAACGGTCCTGCATATCCGCCAATAGTTGCTTTTGAAAGTAGCTCTTTGAAGTTAACATTTAACTTTTCCAAACAACCAGAAAGTCCAAAAACAACAGAAGTTGAAGCAAGTTTCATAAACAAGTCTTCCGATGTGTATACAGACTTCATTTTTCAGGCAGCAGTCCCAAAGGTAAACAGCCAATCTCATATTAAGTGATATTTTATAATCAGATTCATATTCATAATAAACAATATATATCTATATCTCAAGTTGAATATACAGTAATATTTCGAACATACTCATAAACAATACTTACATCATTCTCAACTTGATTATGACATCTGAAACGCTGCTTTTACAACCCGCAGTTTCTTCAGTTGCATTTAGAACCTGCTAGTAGTAATGCTCTTCCTGAAAATGGTAATGGGTCAATTACTCAGAAGTTACGAGTTACCAACAGTCAACATGGCAAGGTATTCACTTTCATGATCCATGTATTTCCGTTGTTTCTTCTTTATATTGTTTTCATTGTTCACCAAGTAAATGATAAATATTGTTTACACCAGAAATCAATCGTTATGCGCATAAGAATAAGTTACAAGTTAAACAACAAAGATATGTTGGAGGAAGGACAAATCAGTAACTTTCCTCGTGACCTATGAGTCTGAATTGCCAATGGAATTTTTTATCACAGAAACGACGTGTCTTCTCTCACTGTATATTGGTTCAATGATATCCTTTTTCTTTTTCTGTTACACTGAGAGAGGCGGGTTGGGTGGGGGTCTGTTGCAATCGGCATGTTTAGTTGAAGACTCGGAGCTTGGATTTGTACATTAAAAGAAAAAAATGTTCCTGTAATCAAATTTTGTCATCATAGGCACAGATAGGAGGAGCTCTGAGTGGTTTGAAATGGTTTTTGGTGAAAGTCTTTGATTGTCAGTTTGGAAGCCTTATTTGTTGAAAACCAATTCCAGCTGTGTAAAATAGGTGTTGTTTTTAACCATGGGACTTTCAAGTTAAAGATGAAGGTGTACCTTGCTTGTAATTTTTATTATACTTTAGTTAAAAACTTTGCTATCGTTTTTCCTTCCTTTGATGTTTTTGTTTTGAGGAATCTGGTATATATGAGTCAAGTATTCGTACATTCATATCCGTATGTTTTTGCTGGATACACATTGTTTTGATATGTTCAATGTGTTAACATTAATGGTAAAAGTATGTTATGCTTACAACGAATGTATGTATATAAAGTTTGTTTTACCGTTAAGAACATGTGTTGTGTAAAAAGTAAGATTGTTTGCCGTTGAGTTGCGTTGGCGAATAAGTTCTTGAAAATGATGAACATGACTTATTGACATGTCCATATGAATCTCTAAAGATATGATTAGTAGGTATAAAAGATTGATATAGGTTACCAGGGAAAAACTTAACAAATAAAATCATTGGATTATACATTGAATACAGTGGATTTACTTTTACATTCTAAAATCATACATCACTAGATAAGCAGATGAAATTTTCATCGGGTAATGTTGAAGATGAAATGTGCCATTGGAATTAATGGATGGACCATTTATGTACATATAACAAAGTTGAAGGATCAAAAATATAAAATATGTGATTTTAGTTAAATATTGATTGGTCAACAGCACCATTACTTGAAATTGTTATCCTCGTTTTCATTTGATTTGATTAGAGCGCTTGTGTCAAATCCAAAAAGAAAGAAGATAATGTCTTGGAAAAAATGTTAGTAGAACGTAAAGAAGCTGTCATATCTCATGTAAGTTGGGACAACCTCTTTCCGAGTTTATCAAGAAGTAATTTGGTCAAAAATCTTTACATTACAAGTGTGTCTATAACGAAACTAATTACTAGCAAACTGTTTAGATTATACTTGTTCGTTTATAATGAACAAACATGTTCGTTTCGAATTTAGTCTATAATTCAATTTTTGTATGTCCTATGTTAATTGTCACAAATCAGAAAGTGGATGGTAACATATAATTTTATTGATAGTACGTTATAATGACTTTAATTGTTTTTAACGGTATATATTTTGTAAAGTTTATTTGGGAGGAAGAGAAATGTAATTTGTTTAAGTTTATGTATATTTCTTCATCATTTACTATATATTTAGTATACTTTCTTCATTTATTCGTGTCTACTTTAACATTAACATATTAATTAAAAAATTCAATCATGAAAAAGAGATAGATATGAGCCCCTACTCAAGATCTTCTTTCTTGTTGAACATGAAAACAAATAGATAAAACACAACATTGAAAGTTTGAAACCATGGAACAGAGAGATAGTGCACATGCCATTTTGTTATTTGGATTTTTGCATATCTTTTTACCAATTAATTTTATCTTATATATTTTATTCTATGTTTTTAGTCTTGTCACTCATAGATTAAATAATATTGTCCATTCCCATGTACGGTTTTGTGAAAGAATTAATACATTTTTGTTAATAGGATAAGATATAATTTAGATCTTTTTCCAAATTTTTCAATATATTTGAAAGTGATGTCCAAGAAAAGTGACAAAACGTGTTTGAGGCCAAATTTAAACCCACTAGTTATGTACCCCTTCTAGTAAATATACTAACATATAAACCTATATACTATATAGAAATTATATAGGTTTTATTTAAGGATTTTTTGAGGTTTAATTTTTCAATAAATCTTATTTGTGTTGCCGAACATAACTTATGGGTTGGGGTTAGTTAAAGGTAGAAGTTCAAACCTCTACAAATCTTTAAAAGCCCTTGTCAAATACAACGATATTAAAAGTAGAAATTCTAAGTCCTCAAAAACGCCATATCAAACACACCCTTACTACCATTTTAACCAAACATAATTTTACCAATTTTATCTAGGAATCCCTTTTATTTAGGACTTTAAACTCTTTGTGGGCTCTTTTTCAATGCTAAAAAGTTAAAGGTTGCACACGTGTACAAATTGGCTAACGTAGATTAGGTATTACCGTATTACATACACAAACTTATTAGACTTTTATAACTATTAGAATTAGAATTAGGGACGGATCCCTTCCCTGATAGGAGGGGGTTCCCGGACCCCATGACTTTGGCCCAGTAACAAGAAGATATACAAGTTTTCTAGTGGACTCTCAATATAAATACCATTGGACCATCATATCATTAAGTGAAAGATTAATGTAAATACTATTGATCCTCCGTTGACTATTAATAAAAAAAAAATGGTCTCATTTTTAATCCCTCTTATATATTAAAAGAGGGCTTATTAGACTAATCATTTTGTAATTAGCTTTTAAGTTTATAACTACATAATTGTGATTACCCAATAAATCTCTAGCCATATTATTAAAGTACCATATTACCCCTCCTTTATTCAAAATCACGCCATCTCCAAATCCTCCCTTTCATTCAAACGGATTCAAACGCACTACCAGAAACCAAAACCTGCACCTTACGTCTTGAAGAATTCAGAAAAGAATTGAAAGCAAATAAGAAACACACGATCTTTCTTCTCACAATCTTCATCCTACATGGATTTCCCGATTTCGATTTCAGGTATCAATTACATTATTTTATCTCCTTTTGAAAGTAGCTCTTTGTGATCGTGTTTAGCTCTCGCAATAGCAATCTTTAAATACCATTAATTTCAGAATAATGAAGAAACGATGAAAAGAAAGAGGGTGTGTTACTGTTGGAATTTTAGATTGAATTCGTATGAATTTATTATGGGGATATTTGTGCACACCATGTGTTTGATGAAATGTTTGATTTAAATTAAATGATGTAAACTAATGATTTCTTGAAATTCTTAACTGCGTGTCTTTTTATTGTCTGTAGCAGTTATACTAATATCAGTTGTTTAGATGGTTGGTGAGTTGATTGCCAATATTTTTTATTGTTTATTGGTTCATTACACTTCTCAAGTTGGAATTATAATACTTATAGCTTAAAGTCTTGGAACAAGTTTAGTCTCTTTTCATTTAGACATTCCATGTTCTATCTGATACCTGGCCAGATTACACTAAATAGAATTGCCATTATTAACTGTCTAAAACCTTTTGGCCTGTTGCATGACATAACAAAAAAAGTATAATTGTATTGGATCAAATTCAGTTAATTCATATGCAGTATCCACATAAGTTATTGCTTTGCTACAGCATATACTTCCATCTTAGTCTTTTTATCTTTTTATCCATTGAAACCATTTTGTCTATCATTTTTTTCCTTTTCTTTTAGGGTTTAAAGCTGTAGATGTAAATCTAGGGTTCTGCCTTTCGATTGATTTGTTTTTTAAGGTTTTGGACATCGATTTAAAGGCTATGGGTTTCCATTTTGTATGTTTAAATTTTGATTTCATACTCCATCATTTACTTTAATTTCGATTATTTTACTTCAATTGTTCTATAGCAGTTCATGTTAACTTCGATTTTAATTTAAATATGATGTGTTTGTTGTAGTTTGTAATTGTGGAACTTGAAGATATATAATTGGATGATAAACACAGATGGAGATTTGAAGATATCTATTAAACTCTTTCAACTATTATCATTTATGTCCAATCCATCTGCTTCAAGTTATGCTTCCACAATTTATCTATTATATATAGGTTAGGAAATTAACCAAATTTAGTTTTCAACATGTAAAGAAAAAAGGGATGATCATCAAGTCATTAAGAGAGCCAATGTCATCAACATCATTCAAGGTTCACCTATCAGTTACGTATTTTAAAGCATTTTAATCTTTTAATTCTAAGATTCATGTTACCTATACTTTGCGTTGATCTTAACTCACACCTATATTTCATTCTCTCAAAGTCGAGTGTAACTATGGTTCATGTGAAACAAGTATAGTTGCCCCACGACATACTGGCTCCTGATATAAAGAAGTGGGGAAATCCATCATCAAAGTAAAGGGTCCAATGGTGATCATCTGCCACCTCTAAATTGCCCCATTATACAACCCGCTCAATTGTCCGATCTTGCGACTTCTAATTTACCTAAACTATGGTGATCATCCTTTTTATGATGTATTATATTACAGGCGGTGTTTTGAAGCCAACTGATAGCGACACTTCGTGGGTTCATGTCACATGTGCATGGTTCCAGCCTGAAGTTTGTTTCGTAAGTGACGCAAGAATTAGTTCCATTGTTTTTTATGCCCATGTATGTTTTACCTAACTGTGAGGCTAAAAAATTTAGTTTTTTTTTTGACATCTTTGTTCTTTACTTTTCCTTTATAAAGAAAATACAAAAAGATTTTATTTCTATATTATTTTCTTCAAACATCACATATCTGGTTAAAGTTAAATATTGAAGATGTAAAGGATGTCGGTTATTCTCCAAAGACTGTGAAAATAAATTCTATTGGAGAAGCTGCTGATGATTGAGAGATGGTCACATAGTTTGAAGATCTTATTGTATGATGAATTTGTGTCAGTCACATGAATTTGGACATCAAGATTTCTTTGAAGACCATGCTATCTCAATGGGGGAGATTCTTATTGTTAAAGATATGAAAGAGATTCTGATTGTTGAAGACATGAAAGAGTTTGTTGATGAAGACTAATTGAAGACTTATTTGACCAAGCTGTTGACATGGGGGAGTTTGTTGGTGCATTTGGTGTGTCAGTCAGTTGGTCAAACGTTTGTAATTGTCAAAGTCAATTAGTCTGCGTATGTATAGTGTTTAGTGTGTATATGCGAGTTTGTAAACGAATAGTGAAATAGAATATATACACAAAATAAGTGTTTATGCGACACTTAGCTAGTGTCGCATATAGCGACACTTGGCTAGTGTCGCTATAGGGTTTGGACAGTCTATAAATAGGCATGTAGGGACACTTGGCTAGTTCCAACATAAACATATAATTCATATAATAAACTAAATAAACATACATTTAAACATTCATAATGAAAATCTAACAAACAATTAATTCAAATAAACAATATCCAAAATAACCCAAAAGAATAATAAAGTTACAAGGATAAAGAAACCGAACCAATTGACGAACTAGCTTTTCCTAGGGTTAAAAACCTTTAAACCCTAGCTCCTTAGCCTCCAAATTCGTACCTATAGTCGACCTAAAACCCTAACTTTCGACTTTTTATTCTTAGAATCGTATATCTCAAACCTAAACTTAAGCCTCTATTTATAGTTTTCAAAACCGCCAGTCCAACCGCCGGTTGGAATTCCCAACCGTCGGTTGGATCAATTTGAGTCCTAGTCCAACTCCGCGTCTGAAACCGCCTTAAACCTTTTATACCCCAACCGCCGGTTGGGTAATCCAACCGCCGGTTGGACCTCAATTCCAGAATCTTCCAACTTCGGGTTGGGCTTCACTTTTTTGGCTTCTTCTTCTCTTTAACGGATCTTAATCTTCAATTTGGCCCATTTCTTCAATATTATCATTTTAGGTCTTCAATTCTTTAAGGTTTAAGTTTCCTTTTCTTCATTTCTTCATTTTCTTCAATTTTGGATTCATTTTTGTTCCTTTTTCTCCAATCTTTAATTAAATTACATTTCTGCAAATATTAACAAAATAAGTATCTAAAATCATATAAATGCATTAAAATGTATACAAATATAGAAATAAATAGTATAAAATATAGTATCTGTTTGATGCTTATCAGTCGACAATATTATAAATCAACCAATCAATTTAAGTCTTCTAATTACGTCTAATTAGAATTCACAATCAATCACTCAATTGACCAAGTAACATATCACGCAAAAGTTATCACTAATTGCAAAGCAATAAAGCAACTACTTGAATTAATCAATCAATAAATAATATCAATCGTTCTTTCGTTACCGAGAAATCAAAGTATATAAATCCAATCACGTAAATATATCCAAACTAGATGCAAATCGATCTAAACAAGTATTAGAAACTTTGCCCATAATCATGGGTTCAGCAAAATAAGAAATCATAGACATAAACATGTTCATAATCGAGTAAATAACGAACAAACCAATGTTAATGACGTATGGAATCGATCTTCTAGCTTCAAACAGATGGAAATGGCCGAATCAGACTCTAGGTATCCCTAAAAGTCATCCTCAGGCCTCTGGAATCGGCTGGAATCAAGATTAGGGTTAACAAGCAGATCAAAAACTGAATTTATACTCTTTTCTGGCCGACCTCAAATCGCGTCATGATCTTGCATGGTTGCGTACTGATCTTCCCTAAGTCAAAATGATCTGAATTTTTGATATGTTGTAGCGCTATGTGTTCTTTAAATTTGGGCTTTTGAATCAACTCATTTAGAGTTCGTATGAAGAAGTTATGGCCAAAATACTAACGCATAGCCGAAAACTCAGCTTTTACACTTTTCTTCCATTTTCAGCTCATCTTCCATTCTTTTTCCGATTCAAGCTTCATTTACACCTATTTTGCAAATATAAAAGAAATAAGTGCCTAAAATTACATAAATACAATAAAAGTATATAAACTTTGAGAAGTATTAATATATAAATATAGTACTTATTTGATGCTATCAAATATCCCCACACTTAAGATCTGCTTGTCCTCAAGTAGATGATTTCATCATAAAACCTTGATAAGCATCAAACTAATATTTACAAATCATAATACCTAAATTAAAAATCTGTTTCATACTTTAAAACTTTAAACAATTTAATTAACATGGATAACTATATCGTACAAATAAGAATTTTTCATTATTGTTCATGCAACATATAGTTCATAAATGATTACTAATATTTTTATCCACTCTAAACAGTCTATACTCATATTTCTGAATACATCTTTATTATTAGTATGTATATTACTTATGATTTCCATATATGACATACTCTTAAACTTAATCATGCATTTTTCTTTTATATTCAAAATAAATATATGAAATTCATTTTTAAGAATCAAGACATTGGTGACAGGTCTGCATTTTCATGCAACAAAGCGACATAACTTGATTCAAGTAAAGCAAAACCTTTTAAATCAAACCAACAGTGACAGGTCTATACCTTAGTATAACAAAGTAACATAGTTTGATTAGTTGGAATCTTATGATTTAATGATTTTAAATCTCTTTTGCTTTTTATTTAAGAATACTAATACGAGATCAGGTCTGTACTTCCGTACAACAAAGGAAACAATTAGTAAACCCTCAAATGGTTTCATATAACTATCAAAAATATAAAATTATTTGCATGATAAATCTAAGAATTAAGACTTTTTATGTCATACATCATATTGCTTTTATCTTAAAATAATATACAAGTTATTTATCAATTTCTTAAAATTCAGAAATCCTCGTATAGATTGCCTATTAGTACATCATATTATGTAACCATATATTACTTATTATTATATATTTTCACCTTATATGTACAAAACAGTTAATCCACATTAAAGTATAAACTTTTAAATATAAAACAAAACTTTTAACAAAAGTATTCTAACTTATAAATACTTAGTTATTAACTTAAAATTTTTAAATTTTGATGAAAGAACGATATGAAAAATTTATTACATAAAGGACAAGTAAAACTAAAATAATATTTCTTTTCTACCGACCACTTCCCCATACTTCAGTTATACAATGTCCTCATTGTATATAAACATATAAAATAAAAGTGAGTAAGGAAGAAAAGAAATTAGAACGAAAAACTCCCCTGACTGTGAAACAATCATCGTCGGCTAGTTCGATATTAGTCGGTTGTCTCATGATCCTTCGTAATAAATATACAACAAAGCACACTTTCGTAGGCAATCACGGTTACATTTAGCATATGCAACAAGCCTTTAAACCCCTCGGTATCCAAATGGACGAGTTATAGTCTTGTGAGGGTTTCCAGGGAACACACCCACAAAGTTCAAAAGTTCCTACATTGTTAATAAACAAAACAAAACAACGAAAATGCAAATAATATACAATTTACAAGGCTTATTTATTAACGAGTCTTAAGCTTAACTCTACCCCGAATATTACTGTTTAGTGGGGTTTTAGCTCCCCCACACTTGTTTCATTGTGGGAGCTATTAGTGGAACGCGTACCTTGAATAAGAGAAGTTAACCAATCATTCGTACCTCTTGTGGTGTTGACAATCTCGAGAAGCTTTCCTTTCTCTTTCTTTGACAATTTTGGAATAATCCGAGTACCACAAAAAGTATCACCTTTAGACGCGGCTTGAAGTATCCGATTGTATACTTTCTTCATTGATTTCTCAAGGATCGAATCACCAGACTTTTTAACTTCATTCAACGTTCCATGGCAACCTTTCTCTTTTAAATCCCTCCTCTCTTTTTCACTCACCTCATTGTTGATCACGAGTTCATTCTGGCTCACAATAAAGGCGGAATCGGTATACTCCGGTGAATGTGACAAAATTGTTTATTATAAAAAGTAACCTCCGCATCATCAACTCTAAGGGTTAATTTACCACCCTTAACATCCACAAGTGCACTGGCAGTAGCGAGAAACGGTCGACCTAAAATGATCGGGGTATTCCGGTCTTCCTCCATATCAACAATAACAAAATCAACCGGAAAAAGGAAATGATCAAACTTAACTAGAACATTTTCCACGATACCTTTAGGATAAGTTAATGACCTATCAGCTAATCGTATACTCATATTTATCATGTTAGGCTCACCTAGCTTGAGTCTAGCATACATCGAATAATGCATGATATTTATGCTAGCTCCTAGGTCGGCTAAAGCATTGCTCACGGGTAAATTACCTAATTGGCAAGGAATAATAAAACTCCCTGGATCCTTCATCTTTGGAGGTATTTTACCTGTCACTACTGCTGAGCACTCACCATCCAAAGTTACAGTCGATAAATCATCAAGCTTCTTCTTGTCTTTGAGAAGTTCTTTCAAAAACTTTTCATACTTCGGCATATGTGAGATAGCTTCAACAAAAGGTATGTTAATATGAATAGTCTTTAAAAGATCAAGAAACTTACCGTGTTTCTGTCGAACCTCATCTCGGAGAATCACCTTTGGATACGGTAACTTTGGCTTATATTCCGGTACAACAGGTTTGCCTCGAATGGTGGGTTGTGGTATTGGGGTGTGTTCTATATCACTTTCATCCTCCACTGTCTCTTCCTCAACAACTGAATTTATGGCATTCACGTGCTCATTTCGGAGGTTAACCTTCATATCACTCGGTAAAGTACCTGGTTGCCTCTTAGCTAACATCCTCGAGATGTTTCCCACTTCTTGCTCTACGTTCTGGATCGATGCCTGCTGATTTCTAAGGGACTGTGATGTTTGCTCGTTGATTTGGATTTGAGCATTCACAAATCTTTCAACAAGATCTTCCAAACTCGGTTTATTTTCCTCCGGTTGTGGTGATGGTGGTTGTTGCTTATAATAACCCGGAGCGATCTGTGTGTAAGAAGAATTGAAGTTCCCATTGAAATTATTTCTTCCCCCTTAAAAATTATTAGACCCCTAATTTGCGAAAGAAACATTTTCCAACTGGTCCATCGGTTTACCAGCATCACAATCTTTGGTTAGATGCATACCCCCACAAGTTTCACAACCGACTTTGATGGCATGAATGTCCTTTGTCATTTTCTCCATTTGCCTTCCAAAGGTTGCCATCTGAGCAGTTAAAGCAACAATACCCTCATTAGCTTCAACACTAGCCACTCTAGATGCTCTAGACTTTTCCCTCTTCTGATGCCATTCGTGAGTGTGGGCGACTAAATCAACATTAATAGTATGAGCTTGAGCAGCTGTCTTCTTCATGATTGAACCCCCTGCTGCAGTATCAATAGCTTTCCTTGTATCCACATCGGCTCCCTTATAAAAAATTTGCACCTTTTGAAAGGTGTTCAAACCATGTTGAGGACACATCCGTATCATTTTACCAAATCTAGTCCAAGCCTCATATAAAGTCTCTGCGGGTTTCCGTTCGAATTGGAAAATTTCCCCCTGTAGTTCAGCTGCTTTGGAAGCAGGGAAGAATCTTTGAAGAAACTTGTCAACCATGCCTTGCCAAGTGGTGATCTCCCCCTCTGGCAAGGAATCCAACCAATCCTTAGCCTCTCACGTGAGAGTCCAAGGAAATACTCTCAAGTAAATAACTTCATTCTTGATAGCTCGCAAATTGAAAAGTGAACAAATGCCCAAAAATTTCCTCATGTGATCATTTAGGTCTTCCTTCTCAGATCCGCTAAATAACTTCACCCACTTATTTTACATGCAAAACTCAATGATTAAACCCTTTCTTACTTCCACTAGATTCTCATGCAACCATTTCATTTCACACTCCATCTCACTTTCACTCTATCATTTTCTCTCTATTCTCTCTCTCTCAAAATCTCCAGATTTTTAACACCACAACAAACCACCACCATCACCTAGAACAACCACCATAAACCACCAAGTCACCACCATCAACCACCAACAAATTCCTTAACTATTTGTAATAATAATAAGCTCAAGAACACTAACACCATCATCTCATCTCATCTCCATCAAAATCTTTGTAAGAAACCTCCTCTCTCCTTCCATTATACTTATTATGATGTTATAAAGCTCATCTAACAAGATTATGTCCAAATATAAGCTTAAAATACGTTTTTATGATTTATACACTAAGAGTATACAATCTGTCTAGAAAATCACAGGACATTAAAAACGTCATATCTTGAGTTCTAGGAAGAGTTAGAAGATGGTTTTTTTTTTTAAATTTGTATATTGAAAAGATCTACAACTTTCGTGTTTTACACTTTTTCCAGAAACGTACACGTTTTTCTCTATTGGTCGATTTGTGAGACTGGTCTGGGTGAAATCAGAATCTGGGCTATGCATGGCCATTTATATTGTTTCTATATGAAGATGGGACTTAAAACTCTTAGAAAACATATGTTAGACACTAAACACATAGAAGATCAGTTGGTAAAATTTGTGAGACTTGATTTGGACCAGAAATATGTAAGACACATGGTGTAACAAACCGACAAAAAGTCGAAAATGTGAAATCTTGAAGATTTGAGACTTTTATAAGAACCGACACTTTGGTGAATTTGGACATGAACCGACAATATATTTGGACTCTATAAACTGATATTTGGGTTGGGTGAAAGTTTCGGGTCAAACCAAGTAAGTTTGACTAAGTCAACAAAAGTGGCTCGATTTCGAAAAACTTACTATATTTGGAAAATGGTAACAAAAATGTGTTTGGGTGACTTAGTTAGTAACTTGGACCAAAAACTAATTTTGGAAAGTTTCCCAAATGAAAAACCGACACTTAGAACACTTGGATTAAAAATTAAAAATCTGATCAGGCACAAGTGCCGCCCTACCAGCGACACTTACCCTAGTGACGCCTATAGCGTCACTTACCCTTAGTGCCGCCTGAACCAAGTGTCGCCTATAGCGTCACTACCCCAAGTGACGCTGCCAAGTTAAAAATTACATTTAACGTCACTTGACCTAGTGCCGCTAACCAATCGAGTGTCGCCTATAGCGACACTTACTTGAGTGACGCCCCTAAGTGACGCCTAAAACAGAAACTTCAAAACTAGTTTCACACTAAGTGTCGAACTCACACAACTTCAATACTTGTATGCAATACAACACACGAAACATATACTTTGAAAGTATACGATGAAACAACACATAATAATATTGATTTAAGATTTTTATTACAAACTTTCACCAATGGGTTGTACACGTTTTTGATAAACAAACTTGATCTACTATTTGGACATACTAGTTGATGAACTAGCTTTAGGTGGACATAAACCCCCCACCTACCCGATTGGCTTAAATGGACATTAACCCCCACTTATACAATCGCTATAGATGGTCTTTTGAGACATCTACTTATACAACCTCATACGTTTAGGGCGATAGGAGGTTGCACACGGGAACGAGAACACCCACTATTTGCTAATATTTGATATTGCTTGCTACCTGCTCAACTCTGGTGAGTTTCATAGCCCCTTTTTACTGTTTTTCACTAGGGTGAGAATACATACAACTGTTTTATAAACTGCTTTATGATCACAAGTACTGGAAACTACTTTTTGTACGGATTGCATGAGACCTGAATAATCCACTAATGTCCTCTACTTATCATAGTCATTAAAATTTGTGCGTGAGTATTATTGGGTGGTACCATCAGGGTTTGACAAACCTCGTCCGGGCTAGTCGCGCTAGCCAACCCACGGGCGCAGTATTACTTGTGATTTAGAAGTGTATCGGATTAGTACACTTACCGGAGGCAAACAACGTTAAGCTTGACTATGAGACTCATGCAAATGGTATATTTATTGCTGTATGCAATATTTTTACTTGTCGTTGGCTAACGATACTTTTACTTATCATTGACGAATGATGCGAAACGTGTGAAATCTTGTGGATCATTTTAGCAACTGATTACTTAACAAACCTATGAACTCACCAACTTTATGTTGACCTTTTAGTATGTATTTCTCAGGTAACCCGTCGCAATAGGAAGCTTATGGATAGCTTAGCTCGAGTCGCATCATTTTCAAACATCAAGGAACTAGATTGCATTCACTATATTTTAGAATCATAGTTATGTAATTCTACTTTTGTCATGCGAACTCCAGAATTATTTTGTAAACATTTGAATTATGGTAATGTAATATTTTCAAACGTCTCATATAGAGGTCGTTTGCTTGATCTTTGTGTTGATGATATTTGATTTGGTCGGCGCCCCCGTGACACTCCCACTTCCGCTGCCACGTGTTTTGGGGGTGCGACAAGTTGCTAGCACATGTACCCTAAAGCGCGTAAAGGTCTAGCACGTGTACCCTACGAGTACGGGCGAGGACGGAAAAGCGCACGGGGTACGGGGTGGCCAGACGCCGCCACCACCATAGTGGCCGGCAACGGCAGCCTGGTGGCCGGCGGCGGCTGCCACCTGCTCGCCCCGATTCGTCGTCTTTCGCCTCGTTACTTGGTTCGTGCGTATCTCCTTCGTTATGCGCCCGTTTGCGTTGATTCTTTTTGCGTTGGATCCTTTTTTCAAAAACAAAGAATGTTTTAAAAAGAAATCCCAAAAATATGTCTTTGATCTTTGGGTGTCTTGTACGAATCGTTTGAA
Organism: Pseudognaphalium luteoalbum; assembly: GCA_963422505.1. Classification (NCBI taxonomy): domain Eukaryota; kingdom Viridiplantae; phylum Streptophyta; class Magnoliopsida; order Asterales; family Asteraceae; genus Pseudognaphalium; species Pseudognaphalium luteoalbum. The sequence continues at coordinate 52,787,490 of OY730193.1, read as the reverse complement.
TCTTTCGGCGTACGTAGAATCTTCGTTCTTCATCCGTTTTTGTTGATTCTTCTTATGTTAGATTCGTATTTTAAAAACGAATATCGTGGATAAGAGAAATCTCAGTGATGGGTACTTTTGCCTTTAAATCTTGTCTTGATATCTTGAATCTTCAAACGTGTGTGGAATCTTCGTTTTTCGTTCGTTTTGTTTGATTTTTCTCGTGCAACTCTATTTTGACCTTCTTGGAAAAGTTTCATTGATTTGAACATTATCTGAGCTTATTTTCCAAGTATTGTTCCAGAATGAGAGAGATATCGGTAGTAAAAACGTGACTTTTTACGCGATATCAAGTATCCCACACTTAGAACTTTGCTTGTCCTCAAGCAAACTCGAATTTCAAGCATGGTTAAAGATAAGTAGATAATGCAATATTTTAAGGCGGAACTTTTTACTGAGGGGGTTTTGGAAAAATAAAATAATTGTGCTTTTGAAAAAGTAGGGTTGTAATCTTTGGGAGCATGCTTTTGATCTTTGATCTTAGATACATGACTAGGCGATCCTCTCAAGGTGGTCACTCCAATCACTCAAAGTGTTTAGGGTTTCCTATTCTAATATTATCAATCACTGTTGGGATCTGAGCAGAATTGATCAAGTGTTGAAGTCTTGCCACTGTTAGTTCAATTGATTGCCACTGCTAGAAGGATTGAAGAACTAGCCACTGCTAGTGTATTTGTAACAGCAGTGCCACTGTTAATGTAATTATACTTGGTGTCTGTAATGGGAACTTACTACCACTATTGGTATAAAGTAAGTTACTCCCACTGTTGGTGTTTATAAGTCGGTTAGAGTTATTTATGGGATAGATTTGAATACCATAATAACTAGAGATTGTATAGGACTCTATGTAATATAAATAGAGATCCTTAGACCTAGATTAGGTTAAGATTAGTTTTACGCAGCTTCAAGGTTTTCTGTAACCCTAATACTTAAGTGTATTCGTCTTATATCATTAATAAGATTGAAGTTTTTGATAATCAATTGTGAATTACGTATTGTTTTAATTCTTGATCTTCTTAATATTATTGAGTGTGATTTCGCAACTTCTCAATAATAATTCAAGGCTTATTGAATTGTTTATTAGATAATTCTGGGTTTAACAAGTGGTATCAGAGCTTTGGTTAAGCTTTGAATACAAGAAGATCTCGTATTACTGTTTGATTGATTTTCAAATTGTTTATTGAATCAATGGCAACAGAAGGTAATGAAGGAATCCAGGCAACAAAGATTCCAATGCTCAAACTTGATGAGTTTGATCTATGGAAGGTCAGGATCAAACAATATATGCTTCTCACAGATTATCAGATGTGGGAAGTTGTTGTTAATGGTCCTGCGTATAAAGTAGACAGTGATGGTGTCAAAGAAAGACCTCCACCAACATCAGAGGCTGAGAGAAAGGTTAGATCAACCGAGTACAAGGCTTTAAGTACTCTACTTCTGTCAATTCCCAATGAATATCAAAGAAGATTCGAAAACTGTGATGATGCTAAAGAATTGATGGAAGCAATACAGAAAAGGTTTGGAGGGAACGAGAACACTAAGAAGAATAAAAGATCTATGCTTAAACAGCAATTTGAGAACTTTAATTCTGTCAAGACAGAAACTTTGACTCAAACCTTTGATAGGTTCACTAAACTTGTGGGAGATCTGGAAAACCACAAGGTTAAGATTGATAAGGATGATCTGAACAAAAAGTTCTTAAGGTCATTAGGTGAAGAATGAACCATATACACTGTTGGTCTAAGACAAAGTACAGATTTAGAAGTTAAGGAGCTTGAAGACATCTACAATGACCTAAGAAACTTTGAATCTGAGATAGAAAGCAAGAAGCAGACATCTGGATATAGTCACAATGCAGCTTTTATGTCCATGGGTGGATTAAAGGGTGAATCAAGTCAACAAAAATCTACCTATCTGTCTAGAGGAGTAGGATCATCTGAGATCAAATCTAATGATCAGATTCTAGAATCCTTCTTTGCTAGTAATGTGAACTCTTCACTTACTAATGAAGATCTAGAACAGTTTGATGGAGATGATTTAGAAGAGATGGATATCAAACTGCAGATTGCTTTGATAACTCAGAGGGCAAAGAGATTTATGCAGAGAACTGGGAGGAATAACTTTGCATACAAGAGGAATGATGCAAACTGGTTTGATAAGAGCAAAGTTGAGTGTTTCAACTGTCATAAGATGGGACACTTTGCCAGAGAATGCAGGAGTCCCAGGCAAGAGCAGAATGGTAATGGTCAAAGGTCAGGGAGTAATGGAACTCAATCAAGAAACATACCTGTTCAAGGTGCTTCATCAAATGCTTTTGTCTCTGTGGATGGATGTGGATGGGACTGGAGTGATCAAGAAGAGCATGAAGTAAAGAATCAGTGCTTCATGGCCATTGCTGAGTCTGACAAGAAGTCAGAAATTCCTTATGAGGTACAAAACAAATTATAACAAACTGTTAAACATTACAGGGATCATAATCAGAAAGTATGTGATGAATTAAGGCAACGGGAAATAAAAAATAAACACACCACTGCAGCTATTGAAAATCTTGAAAAGCAAATCACAACATATGAGATTAATGCAACTCAGTTTAAATATGACATTGATTATGCTAAATGGGAAAAAGGTGTGTTGAATGAAAAGGTAGAATTGTTAACTAAGAAACTATCTGAGGTCACATGTGAGAGAGATAGTATTAAGTTATCAGTAGAAAACCTACAATATGCCTCACAAAATGTACAAAAGTGTATCAACTCTCAAATACATGATAAGCTTAAGACTGGATTGGGATATAATAATGTTCCTCCACCTTATAACAACAACTACTTTCCTTCTAAAACTGATTTAGATTTAAATAAGTTAAAAGAAGGATTGGTAGATGAGGTTAAAAGGGTTGATCCAATTGAAAGCTTAGAGTGTAATAAAGAGTTTGATAAAGTTGAAATAAGAGAGTGGTGTGAGGAAGATGATCAGAGTGATAGTACATCTGAAAGTTTTGAATCATCTAATTCATCATGTGAAGGTAGCGAAAAGGTTATTGGTCTAGTTTCTGAACTAAATGTTGATAAAGTAGAAGAGGGTAAAAGATTGTTTCAAGAAAAGGCCAAACAACAGATAAAGCAAGTGATCAATACTAATAAGTCTAGAAAGGGTCTAGGATTTGTTAGTAAAACAGTTAAGCAGGAGTCAAAATCTGTGACAAATTTGAATGATAAATGTATTAACTGTGATTGCAAAACAAGACTTTCTTCACCAAAACCTTTTACTAAAACTGCACCAAGAGGCAATCAAAGAAATTGGAACCAAATGGTTTCACAAAGATTGGGGCAGAATTTTCAAGTGGTAAAAGAAAAGTCTTGTTATATTTGTGAAAAAACTAATCATCTTCAACATGATTGTTATCACAATCTTAAGAATTTCACTAGGGTTATGAAACCATTATGGACAGCAGCAAACATGATTAATAAATAAAATTTCAAATCAAAAGTTAATCATGTTGCCACTGTCAAGAGGATGAAGAATACGGCTAACAGTGGTACAACTGCAGCCACTGCTACTAATACTGCAGTGATACCACAAAATAAAGCCAACAGAGGTAAGAAGACTAATACAGTGGGAAGTGTTACCACTGTTAAGCATGCAGCCACTGTTAGTGTTAAAAATTCTAAAAGAATGTTTACACCAAGTATGGCTACCACTGCTAGAATAATTAACACAAGCCTAAGGGTTACCACTGTTAGGCCAATTCCCACTGTTAAGTCTGAAATTAGTTGGGTTTGGAAACCAAAGAACATTGTTGCATCCAAAGTTTCCAAATCTAACAGTGCTTCAAAATCAATTGTCTTCCAGAGAGTTGATTTTAATGATGCACACGGGAAACCCAAGACCAAATTGGTTTGGGTTCCCAAGAGAAACTAATTCTCTTTTTGATGTTTGTGCAGGGCAAGCCAATGAGCTTATGGCATGTTTATAGTGGCTGCTCAAGGCACATGACTGGAGACAAAGGAAAGCTACAGGATTTCAAATCATTTGATGGAGGGTATGTAGCATTTGGAAGTAATCCCAAAGGTGGGAAAATTACGGGCAAAGGAACAGTGCAAAGTGATAAGATAAGTTTTCATGATGTGTATTTTGTAGAACAGTTGAGGTACAATTTGCTAAGTGTGAGTCAAATCACAGATAAAAAGAATCCAGTCTATTTTACTGACACTGAATGCCTTATCTTGTCCAAGGAATTTAAGATACCAGAAAACATGATTTTAATGAGAATTCCAAGGAAAGATAATGTATATAAGTGTGACTTAGCAAACATGTCACCTCAATCTGAATTAAACTGTCTTATTTCAAAAGCAGGTCTGAATGAATCTGAATTGTGGCATAGAAGGATGTGTCACATGAATTATAAAACCATTAATAAACTTGTCAAAAACAAGCTTGTTAGAGGTTTGCCTGAAAAGGTATATTCATGTGATGATCATTGTGTTTCTTGTCTAAAAGGAAAGCAACACAAAACTTCTTTTAAGTCCAAAGCTGTGAATACCAACTGCACACCCTTACACTTATTACATATGGACTTATTTGGAGCAACCAATATAAGTAGTATGGGGAAAAGGTCTTACTGCCTTGTCATTATTGATGATTACACTAGATTTACATGGGTTTTCTTTCTTAGAACAAAAGATGAGACAGGTGAAATACTTAGATCATTTATAACTAAGATGGAAAATCAATTGGATAAAAAGGTTAAAATCATCAGGAGTGATAATGGAACAAAGTTTAAAAATCATGAGATGGATAAATTCTGTGAAGTTAAAGGTATTAAGAGAGAGTTTAGTGCACCTAGAACTCCTCAACAAAATGGAGTAGCAGAGAGACGAAATAGGACATTAATTGAGGCTGCTAGAACTATGTTATCTGATGCAAAATTGCCTATGTCCTTCTGGGCAGAGGCAGTTAGCACAACTTGCTATGTTCAGAATAGGGTACTAGTTGTTAAGCCTCATAATAAAACACCAAATGCTGTTTAAGAACAAACCATTGGTTAGTTTCTTAAAATCTTTTGGATGTCCTTGTACCATTTTAAATACCAAAGATCACTTAGGAAAGTTTGAAAGCAAGATAGATGAGGGTGTTTTTGTTGGTTACTCCATTCAAAGTAAGGCTTATAGGGTATTCAATCGAAGGACCAGGGTGATAGAAGAATCAATGAACATCACTTTTAATGAAAATATCACTAATCCAGATGGAAAAGGTCCAAAGTCTTTGTTTGATATTGATGCACTTAATTCTGCTTTTAGATATACAACTGTAGACTCCAGTGCAGGTACAAGTGCAGGTACAACTACAGGAACAAGTGATGAATGTGGTACATCTGAATCAGGAATGTCATCTGGAAAGAAGAAAGATTCAGTGGAATACATTGTATTTTCAATCTGGTCTCCTGATCTCCCAGAAGTGTTTGAAACTGATCAGTCAAAGTCAACACAGAGTTTAGAGTCAGAAGAATCAGATGAACCATTCATTAAGCTTGTTGAATCTGACAGACAAAGCATGGAAGATAGTGAAGAAGAAAGTGAGATGAGTCCAACACAACAACTTGATAAGGAGAAGGAGAATATAGATTATCTGAATTATATGAGTTCTACTCCTTTGTCAAAAAGGATCTCAAGAGAGGCATCAAGTGAAAGGTCTGGACAAGATGGTAAATATACAAATTTGGAAACTGAGATACCTGAAACACCTACATCCAAATACACTGTTCATCAAGATCATCCTCTTGAACAAGTAATTGGTGATGTTGGTTCTACTGTGCAAACTAGACAGCAGACCAAGGTCAATGAAGAGGAACTCCATACCTCTTTATATGTATGTTTCTTATCTCAAACTGAACCAAAGAAGGCAGTGGAAGCTCTTAAAGATCCCAGTTGGATTGAAGCAATGCAGGAGGAATTGCTACAGTTTAAGATACAGAATGTGTGGACCTTAGTTGATCTACCAAAGGGAAAAAGAGCTATAGGCACAAAATGGATCTTTAAGAAAAAAGGATGAAAGGGGTATTGTAATCAAGAACAAGGTAAGGTTGGTGGCACAGGGTTATACACAGGAAGAAGGTATTGATTATGATGATGTGTTTGCTCCTGTTGCAAGAATAGAAGCAATCAGGTTATTCTTGGCATATGCTTCATATCAGGGATTTAAAGTTTATCAAATGGATGTCAAGAGTGCCTTTCTGTATGGGGCTATTGATGATGAAGTTTATGTTTGTCAACCACCTGGATTAGAAGACCCCAAGTATCCAGATAGAGTATGCAGATTGGATAAGGCTCTATATGGCTTGCATCAAGCACCTAGAGCCTGGTATGAAACTCTATCTGTTTACTTATTGGAGAATGGTTTTAAAAGAGGTACCATTGACAAAACACTGTTCACCAAGAAGGTTCACAATGATATCTTGTTAGTATAAGTGTATGTTGATGATATCATTTTTGGTTCTACTAATGATATATTGTGCAAGGAGTTTGAGAAGTTAATGCATCAGAAGTTCAAGATGAGTTCTATGGGGGAACTTACTTTCTTTTTGGGACTTCAAGTCAAGCAGAGGAATGATGGCATTTTCATCAATCAAAGCAAGTATGTTAAAGACATTCTGGACAGATTTGGTTACAGATATGCTAAAGTAGCTAGCACACTAATGGAGACACACAAGGCATTACATGCAGATCTTGAGGGGGAGGATGTAGATGTGCATCTTTATAGATCTATGATTGGCTCCCTCATGTATCTCACTTCATCTAGACCAGACATAATGTTTGCTGTGTGTGTGTGTGCTAGATATCAAGCCAATCCCAAGCAATCACATCTGTATGCAGTAAAAAGGATCTTTAGATATTTATAGGGTCAACCACAACTGGGCCTTTGGTATCCCAAGAGTTCTTCCTTTGAGCTCATGGCATTCACAGATAGTGATTATGGTGGTGAGAATCTGGACAGGAAGTCTACATCAGGGGGTTGTCAATTTCTAGGAGAAAGATTGGTGTCATGGCAATGCAAGAAGCAGACCACTGTATCCACTTCAACAACACAAGCAGAGTATGTTGTTGCATCAAGCTGCTGTGCACAAGTGCTTTGGATTCAGAATCAAATGCTGGATTATGGTCTGACTTTTCTAAATAATCCTATTTATATTGATAATAACTCTGCAATTAGTATCATTAACAATCCTGTTAAGCATTCTAAGACCAAACATATTGAAATTCGATATCATTTCATAAGAGATTGCAATGAAAAGAGATTGATCCAAATCTTTAAAATTCATACTGATAATCAATATGCAGATCTTTTCACAAAGGCTTTCGATGTGGGAAGGTTTACATTTTTGGTTACCAGTATTGGAATGATCAATCTAACTTAAACTATGTTTGGTATTAGAATAGATACTAACAGTGGTTCTTTACAACGAACAGTGCTTTATGTTCCAAGTGTTTACTACTGTTAGCCTTTAGTTACTTTCAGTGGGTATCACTGTTAGAACATTCTAGCCACTGCTCCTTATAAAGTTGCCACTGCTTGTAAATTTGTGTATATTACTGCCACTGTTTTTGTTTTCTAGCTAACCACTGTGCAGGTTCCTACCTATTGTCAGAAGACATTACTACTGCTGGAACTAACATTTTATTTTATTTGTTTTGTTTTATGTAGCTTTTTTTTTTTTAAAAAAAAAAATTCTGCTTATAAAGCTAAATACTTGGCACTGCTAGTACTAAGCTTTGGTTACCTTGGTCGGTTGCCACTGCAATTGCTACTAGGTGCTGTTAGCTTTTTAAGTACTTCACGTGTTTGAAAAATTGCACGTTTGCCACTGTTAAGGTATTTTATCATACCTTTCTACTGTTCGTTATGATGGGCAATGCCACTGCTAGTTATTTTTCTAGGGCTTGACTCTGTTCTTATGACTAACAGTATATAAACTTGACACACTTCAATTTTTCATTACGCTTTCTTATTTTCACACATAACCACTGCGATTAAACTCCAAACCAAATCATCACTTCTACTACAATCAATTTAACAGTCATGGCTTCTTCTTCAACTGATCTTACACTAAGTGTTTATGAAGAACACAATATGATTGCCCTTTTGATGAAACCCTCATCGGCGCAAAATTTCACACAAATTGTGGATTTTTTGCGTTCGAGTCATATCTTTCATGCGCTTACCTTATCTCCAAGGGTTTCAAGGGGTCATTTGAACGAATTCTGGAAGAATGCTAGATTGGAAGTGATTGAGGGAAACAATCAAGTGGTTTCTACGTTCAAGGAACCAAGGTGGTGATATCAGAGGATTGTCTTCGAGAAGTACTTCTTCTTGATGATGCTACAGGTATATCCTCTATTGATGATAGAGATTTGTATGCTAATCTTAGATTAATGGGGTATGATGGTGATTACACACGTTTTACCTTTTTTAAATCACTCTTTAGTCCTCAATGGGAATTTTTAATACATACACTTCTCCACTGCTTGTCATCAAAACGAACTGCTTTCAATGAATTTGGCACCCAAATAGCCTATGCACTTGTGTGTTTGGCTAAGGGTCAAAAATTTAATTTTTTAAAATACATAATTGAAGGCATGATAAGAAATATTACAAAAGGGAAAAAGGATATGTTCATTATGTATCCTAGATTTGTGCAACTTGTTTTAAATAAACAAATTCCTGATTTAGTTGCACAAGAACTTATTATTGGTGTTAGTACTCTTTCTGCTAGAAGTTTTACAGAGATGAGTAAGAATACTAATAAGAAGTTTTCTGGGAAGGATACAACATTGTTTTCTACAATGCTTCCTGCTCCTTCCACCACAGATGTAGTACCACCAACTACATCTGAACCAATTGGTGACAGGCCAGTAGTACCAATTGAGTCTGAACACACACCAATTGTGGGTACTAAAAGAAAACAAGGGAACAAGCAACCTACCCACTTACAACCCAAGAAAAAGAAAACAAAACAGGCAAGTGAGGTTCCTGCTGCTCACTTGTCTCAGCCATTAATTTCACCATAGCAAGTGACCCCACAGGAGATGGGTGGTCATTCTGGAAGGGCTGCCACTACTCCTACTAGTCCACTGACAGAGGAGGGCAGTGGTAACATCAATAAGACCCAACCAGAGGCAACTTCTAATGCTAAACCTACGGGTAATGAAGCAGGTGAAGGTCCCAGTACCAAGAAAAAGGGGACTTCTGTTGATCATGCTAGGCATGAGACAGATGATACTTTTGTCAATGATTCATCTAGGAGGTCACACTCTAATGATGATGAGACTAGATCTCACATTGAATTGACGAATATACAATTGACAGAGGCAGTTGATTTACTTTGGGAGAAATTGGTGAAGGAGAAAAGGGTGAATAAAGCTCAAGATGCTAAAATTGCAGAGCAGGCTGCTAAGATTGTTGAGCAGGAGAAAGCAATTGATGAATTAAAAGAAAGGCTTGTTGTGTTAGAAGCTTTATTGGTGAAGAACACTTCCAACAAGGGGGAGAATAATGCAGAGGAAGAATTCAATGATAATGTTTTTATGTATGATAATGAGGATGAGGTTGTGGGTGAAACAGATGCTATGTCTAATGCTAACACTGAAGTATTGGAAGATGATATGCAGGCTGAAATTGTTGAAAGTGTTATGCAAAAGACTGTGGAAAGGGTTGATGGTGAAACAAAGGTAATTATTGATGTAGAAGATGGTGAAGAGGTGGTACAACCAGTGGATGATTTGGTGAGTATGGAAACTGAATAGATGGAAGGTGATGGTGATGATGCAAAGGCAGAGGGGGAGTCAAAGCCAAGATCAGATCCTAAAATTACATATGGCATGAAGAAATCAGTACCATTGTTCAGTATAAAAGCTAAAAAGATGGAAGAGATCAGAAAATCCAAGTCAAGTAGTCCCACTGCTAAAGTGGTTACAACTGCTACCACTGCTACCACAACTCAACAACCCATTGCTACAACTACTACAAACCTACCAACCACTGCTAGAACATCAACCACTGCTAGAACTCCAGAAGAACCTGTTGTTATCAGAGAATAATCTAGAATGGACAAACCTGAGTCTAAGCTTCCAAAGATTGATCCAAAAGACAAAGGTAAGGGCAAATTGGTAGAAAAGCCAAAATCAAAGGTCAAACTGGTACAGAGGAGCATTGAGCATGATCATGAATATGCATTGAGGTTGCAAGCAGAGTTGGATGAGCAGGAGAGGGTAAGAACAGAAAAGAGAGCATCTGAGGTGCAGAGGTCAGTGCCTACACAGAGGTCAGTGCATACATCTAATGTTGATGAAGTGGATGTTATGCTTGAGAATGGTCAGATTGTGAAGATGACTAAAGAAGCCAGCATAGTGTATGCAGATATGAAATCAAAGGGGTTAAATGATGATACTGTGTATCAAGCTTATGAAGAAAAGAAAAAGGGTAATCCTCTGCAGATGGCTTTAAAGAAGAAAATTGAAAGAGAGAAGAAGGAGAAATTGGAAAAAGAAGCTGCTAGGAGGAGAGCAAAGAAACCAACCAAAACTGAATTGAAAAATGATCTGGTGTGTAAACTTAGAGGAGGTAGGATTCCCACTTTGAAATTGAGAAGGATGTCATTGGAAAGATTGCAAGAGATATACAATAATGATCCATTTGTGAATCCTGAAGCAAGACAAAGATTGGAAAAGAAAAAGAAAGAAGATGCTGAGATTCAGAAAAGGTTGCAGGAAAGATATGATCAAACTGATGAGGAGTTGGAGAAAGAAAAGGAACTGAGATTGAAAATTGAAGGAAGTAAAAGATCATTTGCAAAGTTTCAGGAGTTGGATGATCAAATAGATGATTTGGATAGAGAAGAAGAGGTGATAGAAAAAATATTTGTGGAAAAGATTGATAGAACTGAGAATACTAATGTAATTGATGAAGATTTTTTTGAGATAATTAAATGGGAAGGAATTTGTTTTGGATCCAGTATTGAGTCATCTGAAATAAGGATTGAAAGAAAGAATGGAGTTGTAAGCTTTCACAAGTCAATGCAGGATATTCTGAAAAGAGTTCACAAATTTGATGTATATGACATGTACAAGCTTGGTTTGGATAAGGATGTAAATAAGATGAAATTTTCTCTTGAAAGGCACATATGGGAATAGTTGCAGATGATGTTTGAACCAGAGTTGTATGGATATATATTTTTATGTGCTGAGTTGGTTGCTTACTGGAGACATTTTGCTAGAGCAGGAGTGCATTGTATTTCTCTCAAGAATGGTAAATATGTGTATATGTTGGAAGAGAGAGAGTACATTCTGAGCATGGTACTGTTGAAGCAACTAATTGAGAAGAAATTGCAAGTTGCAGTGAAGACTGAAAAAGGCAGAGACATTATCTACTGGATTATGAATCAATACTACAAGAGAGATCAAGCAAGCAAGAAAAGATAAAACTCTCCTACAAAAGAATGAAGCTGATTGAAGAAACTTAATGCAATGCAGATTGATTAAGTTTAGGGGGAGATTGTTGGGATCTGAGCAGAATTGATCAAGTGTTGAAGTCTTGCCACTGTTAGTTCAATTGATTGCCACTGCTAGAAGGATTGAAGAACTAGCCACTGCTAGTGTATTTGTAGCAGCAGTGCCACTGTTAATGTAATTATACTTGGTGTCTGTAATGGGAACTTACTACCACTGTTGGTATAAAGTAAGTTACTCCCACTGTTGGTGTTTATAAGTCGGTTAGAGTTATTTATGGGATAGATTTGAATACCATAATAACTAGATATTGTATAGGACTCTATGTAATATAAATAGAGATCCTTAGACCTAGATTAGGTTAAGATTAGTTTTATGCAGCTTCAAGGTTTTCTATAACCCTAATACTTAAGTGTATTCGTCTTATATCATTAATAAGATTGAAGTTTTAGATAATCAATTGTGAATTACATATTGTTTTAATTCTTGATCTTCTTAATATTATTGAGTGTGATTCCGCAACTTCTCAATAATAATTCAAGGCTTATTGAATTGTTTATAAGATAATTCTGGGTTTAACAATCACTCAGAACGCTGGTCATGTATCGTTTATCGTCATAGGCTTGATCGAGAATAAAATTGTTACCTATTTAAGTGAGCACGAAGTCGATCTAGACACAATCATTCTAGGAGAAGTGATATAGGGTTTTTGGAGTGGAGTGTTAGTGATATGAGAGGGGGTTGTGTTGGTTTTTCATAGGTTTATTTTTTTTTGTGAAGAGGAAAGTTGGAACTTTTGGGAGGATTGATGCTCTTTTCTCATGATTTTTGGTAGGAGTCTTTTTCTCCATTTGACTTTCATTTCTTCTGATTTTTCTTGGATTTATTTGACATCATATCCTTGTAGCTTCTCTTCTTTCATCTTTGGAACTTACTATGAAGTTTGAGGGATGCTTTTGAGAGGGTAGGGATAATGTATTACTTTTTGGGTGTATGGATGGGTTTAAGAATGATGTGATTCGATCTCCTTTTTACTCACCAGTTCGGATTCGAAATGCATAACAGGAGCAAGTTCTGATTCTAAACGCATGCATCGGCAAACTCAAGAATCAAAAAAGTGAAGCGTTAAAAATGAATGCTTTATATGGCTCAAGATACCTCACGAATCAAAAGTTGGTTTGTTGTGTGCCTAGTCATGTGATGCTCTTTATGGGATTACTAAACTAATTTTTCAAAGGAATTCGTATTTTATTTATCCTTCTTCCCCAAAGTAAATCATTCTTTGTCTAAACTTTTCATTTTGAACATATTTTTAACTCAATTTTGAAAAATTGTGTTTACTTATTGGAGACGGATGGTCTATAGAGCAACGAGCTTAGAATCAAGCATATACCACTATCCATTTTACAGTAGTGTAACTACTGCTATCCCACACTTAAAGGAACATCGTCCTCGATGTTATTCTAAGTTCTGACTGGGGTAAAATCCCACACTTAGGATTTGAAACATCTAAGACGTATTCTTTTAGCAGTGTGTGTTGGGTTTGAATCCCACACTTAGTGATAAACATATTGGATATGGTATATTTATAACGAAGGAAAGAGACTAGTATAGAAGTACTCCCCAGTAGTTGCTGTGCTCCATGGTATGCGTTTGCCGAACTTCATCTTGTTGGGTTCACTCTTGATCAAGTCTTCTTGTGATTGGTCTCGTAGGTATGAACACGTTGGATATACTTTCTTTATTTCCGACGTCGAAAACTTGATGTGTCAGACAGTTCTTAAAACTTCTTCATATATCCAAGTGTGAAAGATAGTCGGAGACTTCACTACTTCTTTGAATGTAAAATTGCGGAAATGTAAAACACGGGTTGCCTCCCGAGAAGCGCTCTTTTAAAGTCGAGAGCTCGACTTCTTTTCTCCTACCTAGATGGAGATGGATGCATCCCTGGGATCCACTGTGTTGATGTTGTGGGTCCTTGGTTGTGGGAAAGTATATCGAGGTGGATAGATTCTCATGAAATGATTGACTATTGTCGTAATCAATTCAAATGAACTATCTCTCGATTCTGTCTTGTAGTTCTGAAGATGCTATGAAGTTGTCCTCGCAAGTCCGAGAAGTCTGAAGGTGATGTAGTTGACTGCTTTAGTGACAGGTCCACTAAGGTCGGTCATGGTGGTTGTATCTTTCTTAACAACCTCTCTTGGTGGTGGGTTTTGCCAGAGAGAGCATACAAACGCCAAGAATTGCAGTTTTCTGCTTTCAAAGTTCTCGATCTTGGCGTCTCCGTTGAATCTTCTGATGGACGTGCATAGGTCCTCTATTTTCCGGTGCTGATGGTTGTTGAATTGAAAGTCAGATTATGAGAAAACTAGAACAAGCTGACGAAGTATCGTCTTGCATCCTGAGTAGAATATGAACTTCATTCTGGAGTTACTTTTCTGTTGTTGAATCTCCCATAGATAGATCGTAACAAAAGTAGCGATATCAAGTGGTGATTCATGTGTGACCCTAAAAGGTCATTCGCGCCTTGATTCCTCCCAAACGAGATCACTAAGTTCTTCAATCATTAACTGAATTTGTTTTTCCATAGTGGAGTTGATAACCATAGATCTGCTTTCCTTGGAACTGAGGTGATCTTCTCTACTTAGCAAGTTAAGCAATGATGTGAGGTCATTCATCATTGAAATGTCAGCACGACTGCTCGGATGTCAAGTAGTCTCTTTCATATGCGCTCTAATGGATCCTGACATCTCCCATTGTGTTGAGGTGAATCGGATGTTAGATCTTTTAAGGGCATTGTAGATCCTAGCATAAGTCCATTTTTGTTGTTAACAGAATTGTAGTTCAACAGGGAAAAGAGCAAGCATGTTGACTACGCTGCTTATTCCTCCTACTACTTTGTCAAACCTTTGGATCAAATCTTTGAGCACTTTGTGATCTATGATGGTTTGCGGTTAGTATCTTGTGCGTTTGGAATATTCCTCAAGTGTTTCTCCTCTTGTGGGATGGTTGTGGTTACTTCCCGTCATTTCTTTTGTGGTAAACGGATTAGTTGGCGGTATGCTTCTTTTGTTTTCTTCTTCCATCTTTATCGTCCCAATTTCTTCCATCGTTGAGTTTTTCACTGATGGAGATGCATTTTTCATCTCTTGTCCTATTCGTCGGAGGTCAATTAGGAAATATGGCGTGATTTCCATTTCCTTACTAGATTTACTTTCACTTGTTGACCTTGCAGTTTCTTTGTCGTTTGTGGTCTTGTTCATGGAGATCATGTACATATCGGCTTCGTCTCCAGCGTTAGGATTGTCGATATGGAAAGTGATGGTTTCTCCCTGGGACTGCAAGCTAATGGTTTGTGTGGAGACATTGATGATTGTCTTGGCCGTATTCATGAAAGGTCTTCCTAGTATGATTGGGATGTGTATGTCTTCCTGCATATCCATTACTACAAAATCTGCTGGGTATATAAATTTGTCAATCCTAACTAAAACATTTTCAGCTATTCCCCTAGGGTATTTGACCGAGTGGTCAGCAAGCTGTATGGTCATTTTGGTAGGTCGAAGATTTTCTAACTCAAGCCTCTTGAAAAGCGAGTATGGCATAAGATTAACACTAGCTCTTAAATCGGAAAGATAACAAATGATACCTGAATTGTAGATAGAGCAGGGGAGAGTAAAACGTCTGGTGTCTCCAAGTTTTTCTAGAATGGTATTTTTCAAGATAGCTGAACATTCCTTGTTCAGCGGGACATTGGATACTTCGGGTACCTTATCCTTGGTTGTAAGAAGCTTTTTGAAGTACTTTTTGGAATGAACTTCAGATCCGATATCTAGGAATTTCCTATCAAGCTTAAAAGACTTGAGCTTGTCGGGTCGTTGTTTAAGATGAGCCGAAAATGGAATGTTTACTTTCCTATTTGGTGTAGACTCTAAATCTATTGTCGATGGGAAAATAGGTGATTCCTTCACCGGAGAAGAAATCGTAGGTGGGCTATGTACTACCTGAGAGTCTTGAATATGAGAAGCCTCCTTATGGCAACTAGTTGGACTATTCTGAGGTTTAGCGCTAATACGTTGTGCTAATTGTCCTAATTGGGATTCGAAAGCTTTTAACAAAGTCAATTGATCTCTTAAGATGAGATCAGCTTGGTCTTGTCTAGCTGGGATCCCTTGAATGACTTGTATCAGGGTGTCGTCAAAACTAGAGGGTTGCAAGGAAGAGGGTTCGGAAGGTTGAGGTTGGTAAGTTAGTGTGCTAATCCTCGGTGGGTTAAAGGAAGGGTTAGTATCGGGCGGAGTTAGATGAGAGTGAGAAATTTGGGCTGAGTGGTTCAAATTAGCACAATTAAGGCATGTTTGAACTTGACAGACTTGTTGTTGTTGAGTTTTCAATTCCTTAATCTCCTTGGTTAGGTCTGCGACTTGCTGAGTGAGGGTTTGGATAGCTTCATTCCCGATTGTAGTAGGTGAAATTACTATTAAGGGGTGATTTTCACTGTTCCAATCATGGTTGTGCATTGTCATTTCCTCAATAAGGCTCCAAGCTTCATTGGTCGTACAATTCATGAAGCTGCCTCGAGAGGTGGTATCAAGTAAAGGACGGTGATGTGGGAAGAGACCATTGTAGAAAATGTGCAATTGGTCTTAACGTTCAAATCGATGATTTGGACATTTCTTAAGCAATCCCTTAAAGTGTTCCCATGCATTGTAGATTGATTCATCATGCACTTGACGGAAGTTTATGATGTTGGTCCTAAACGTGACTTGTTTTGATGGGGGAAAATATTTGGCCAAAAATTTGGTTGCTAATTCTACCCAAGAGGTTATAGAGTTAATTTCTAATCCCTCAAACCAGGTTTGTGCATTAAGAGTGAGTGAGTAGGAAAATAAGTATAGGTAGACTATGTCCTGGTTAACCCCAATCGGCTTAAAGGAGTTGGATAAGGAAATGAATTTGTCAAGGTGGGAGTTGGGATCATCATTTGGTAGGCCATGGAATTGACAGAGGTTTTGGACTAACTGAACAATGTGTGGCTTTTACTCGAATGATCCTCTACCAATTTTCGGATAGACAATTGGTCCTCCTCGACCTTCAATCAAAGGTTTAGAGTCTTCAATGAGAGTTATACGTGTAGCTGTCATAGTCTCATTGGCAGGTGGTTGACTAGTTGAATGGATAGGGGGGGTAATTTCTAAAGTAGTAAAAAGGAAGGAAAAACAAAGAAAAATGTAGGGGTTTAAGGAATCCTAAAGGTTCACTAGTAAGTTGATAGCATCAAATAAGTACTATATTTATATATTAATATTCCCCAAAGTTTATATACTTTTATTGTATTTATGTAATTTTAGGCACTTATTTCTTTTATATTTACAAAATAGGTGTAAATGAAGCTTGAATCGGAAAAAGAATAGAAGATGAGTTGAATATGGAAGAAAAGTGCAAAAGCTGAGTTTTCGGCTATGCGTTCGTATTTTGGCCATAACTTCCTCATACGAAGTCCGATTAAGTTGATTCAAGCGCTCAAATTTAGCTAACACAGAGGGCTACAACATATCAAAAATTCAGATCATTTGGACATAGAGAAGATTGCGCCGCAACCAAGCATAGTTGCGCCGCAACCAGACACTCGATTGCGCCTCAACCAAGCATGGTTGCGCTGCAATGTCGAGTTCGGTAGCCAGGGTATAAATGCAACTTTTTCACCTCATTTTGAACCCTAATCTTGATTCCAGCCGATTCCAGAGGCTTGAGGATGACTTTTAGGGATACCTAGAATCCGATTCTGTCGTTTTCATCCGTTTGAAGCTAGAAGATCGATTCCATACGTCATTAACATTGGTTTGTTCGTTATTTTCTCGATTATGAACATGTTTATGTCTATGATTTCTTATTTTACTGAATCCATGATTATGGGCTAAGTTTCTAATACTTGTTTAGATAAATTTGCATCTAGTTTGGATATATTTACGTGATTGGATTTATATACTTTGATTTCTCGGTAACGAAAGAATGATTGATATTATTTATTGATTGATTAATTCAAGTAGTAGCTTTATTGCTTTGCAATTAGTGATAACTTTTGCGTGATATTGTTATTTGGTCAATTGAGTGATTGATTGTGAATTCTAATTAGACGTAATTAGAAGACTTGAATTGATTGGTTGATTTATAATATTGGTGGACCATAATTTAGAGACATCTTGTATGGTTAGTGGTTTTTATGAAAGTATAACCATAAGTTAGCTTGTGATTTCAGAGATTACACATTTCATAGTTAAGAGGTTTTAAATTTCAAGGACACTTGGATTGTATAATCTTCACTAGGTGATTATTAAGTGACAACTTGTAATCCGAATTGTGTTTTCTAGGTGGACTAAATCTGATCCAGTTCTTAATCCAAAATATCCAATAAACTAGGTGTCAAAAGGTCTAAACAAGTATATTTTCTCTATTTGAGTACAACTATCATTTACTTGCTATTCTTATTTAATTATTAGTTTAATAAACTCTTTTTGACTGTCTGTCGTTAAAAGACACAAAACTCCCAATCTTTACTTGTTTTGTTAGTTTAATTATTAGATAAATTAATTACATAAAATACACATACATTGTTCCCTGTGGAGATGAACTTAACCGGAATTTACCTTTACTATACTATTGTGCGATTGGGTACACTTTCCTAGTTGTGTTTTAGTCTAGATAATCAGTAATTTTCATATCATATTTTATAACCTGATTTTAGCACATCATAAGTAAATTCGTCTTAACGCGTAAGGATTGTACAGTTGATTCCCCGGCAGCGGCACCAAAAACTTGATGCGTCACCAGCGGTCGGTAAGGATTCTACCCTTGTCGTTGCACCGACTACTGGCGACGGGCATCATTGGGTGTTTTAAATTTGTAATTGCGGGGTCTAAGTTTTCCCTAACAATGCTAATCCTAAGGGTGAGCAAGCGGTAGGTATGACCTAGAGTCGTTCTTCAAACCGACTGAATTGAAACTAAGGTGTGGCAGATGAGGGCTTTCAAATTAGTGAAGGGTTTATAAAATAGTGGGGGAGTTTTGGTTTTTATATTAACTAACTTAGGAAAATAAATAAATAAAAGCGAAATTAAAATAAAAGATAAAGCATATAATATAAAGGTAGTGTTTGCTGAGACTTCGTTAATTAAGTTATGGGATGATATTTGGAGAAACTGTTTTGAAAGACATTTGTTAATTATTTTTCTTGGATACTTGTGATGTAAATATTAGATTCCCTACTAATTAAAATTCTATTAGCATGTCACACCGGGAGCTAGGTTATGGTAAGATTACAAAGTATTTAGAATAATAATCAAAATCTTAATAGTGGTTTAATAATACTTCCATATGAACGGGAATAAGATCTTAAGGTACTAGACATAACTGAATCATATAACGATTCCTTGTCATCCTGCCCGCCCCGGTGGTCCTGCCTGCCCCGGCGGCAGCCTGGTGGCCGGCGGTGGCCGCCACCTACCCGCCCGGTTCGCCGTCTTTCGCCTCGTTACTTGATTCGTGCATATCTCCTTCGTTATGCATCCGTTTGCGTTGATTCTTTTTGCGTTGGATCCATTTTTCAAAAATGAAGACTTTGATGAAAAGAAATCCCAAAAATATGTCTCTGATCTTTGGATGTCTTGTACGAATTGTTTGAATCTTTCGGCGTACGTAGAATCTTCATTCTTCATCCGTTTTTGTTGATTCTTCTTCTGTTAGATTCGTATTTTGAAAATGAATATCTTGGATAAGAGAAATATCAGTGATGGGTACTTTTGCCTTTAAATCTTGTCTTGATGTCTTGAATCTTCAAACGTGTGTGGAATCTTCGTTTTTCGTCCGCTTTGCTTGATTTTTCTCGTGCAACTCTATTTTGACCTTCTTGGCAAAGTTTCATTGATTTGAACATTATCTGAGCTTATTTTCCAAGTATTGTTCCAGAATGAGAGAGATATCGGTAGTAAAAACGTGACTTTTTACTCGATATCACGCTGCATGACCAAGAATTCCACAATTAACACATCTGGATGTTTGCTGAGTACAAGGACCAGTATGTTTAGCTCTACATCGAATACAATAAGAACTATCAACTGAAATACCACCAACATTAACTCTTTTGTTCAGTTGATTACTCTGCCATTTCTGCTTGCCTTTACCCGAAGAATCACTTTTTGATCTCTGAAAATACTTTTCCTTATTCTGAATACTCTGAGCTCGTGTATCATTATCCACTGCACGAGCCAAATTAAATTCTTGTGGAAGAGTAACAGCGAGTCTCACAGTGGTACGGTAATGTGGTGGTAGATTTCCAACAAAGTGATCAATCCTAGTTTTATCGTCGGGAACCCATTGCTGAACAAACCTCAACTTTTTAGAAAATTGATTAATAAGATCATCCATTGACATTTGATCTATCAGTTGTAAATTCATAAACTATTGTCGAATTCTAGACTTATTAAAGTCAGAGCAAAACTGCTTACAAACCTCAACATGAAAATCTGGCCATCTAATTGAAGCTTTTTGTTGCGGGGTTAGACTAGCAGTAGCCGAATCCAACCAAGACATGGCGAGACCCTTTAATAACTGAACAACATAGGGAACCTTAAAATACCTCAAATTTTCTCTCGACATCGCGTAACCAATCCAAAATAACAGAAGGATTTGAAATTCCAAAGTATCCCGATGGTTTACTAGACATAAAAGTTTTAAAAGAGCAACCCTTTTTCTGTTGTTGAAATGGTGGAAATACCGGTAGTTGATAATCCGAAGATCCAGACGAAGTAAATGGCATGGTAGTTTGATGAATATCATGAAACTGCTGCTGGGATGCAAATGGTAACGATATGGGAGTCTGAAAAGTAGATACAATAGGTGGAACGATACTCACAATATGTTGATAAGATGAAACAGGCTACTGAGAAAGCTCATCCAATCTTTTCCTTTGCTCAATCACTTCAGCCTCTAGTCTCATCATATACTCTCGATCGGTTTCACCACTCTCTGGATTAGATATACCAGTATGACCTTGATTTTCAAGATGTGTATTTGTCTCAGAGGCATTATTAAGAGTATGGGCTAGTTGCTCATTTTCTGCCATTCCTGTAATTACAACACATCTCAACATTTGTTAATTGTTAGTACTAACATACTAACCAATTTTCATTCTATAACTAATCCCACAACCTGGAATGTTTGACCAACAACTCATAGATTTGGGATTGAACACCTTACAATTGTTCAATTAGCCCAAACCTATGCTCTGATACCAACTTATAACACCCCTGAATTTAGAACATTTTTTTTTTTAAATTGGAAGTGTAATCCCACACAATTTCTGTTATATACATAAAACGGCTAGTCATAATTATACATTACACAATACTAGTATTAAGTTTTATAATTACTAACAAAGTACTTTAACTGGGTGTTATATAACAAAACAATTAATAATTATCAAAATATGATCAGAGTTCCCCAGCTGTCAAACATTCATTCAAGCATAACCTCTTGCCCAGATTCCATCCCAAAAATTAACGTGCAAGAGGAATGTGATGGATTAGCACGAAGCTAAGTGAATAGACTAAATCTAACAGTCTAACTTAGCATAACATAATCTGCTCACAACAATAAACACATAATCAACACAGAGGATCGATGGTTCTTGAGGCGCCCTCAGTCCGCGGTGCCCCCCAAGAACACTTATAACCAACTGCAGGCAAATACAGAGGTATTACCGATAGCTCATTGCTATCTTTAATCAATATGGGTATAATTCACAACAAATATTCACCAAGCCCATATGGATTAACCTATAGCAACTAAGCCCAACCGTAATTGACCCCCATATCACATTTAATATATTCCAAACTATCATGGAATTCAGTTCAAACAATAAATCTATCAACAATATTTCTACTTTAATTGATGTAACCAAATATGTTACCACCAATTACACTGTGAGAATCAGTCCACTCACCTGTCTCTAGTAATCCCAACTCAAAGTTCTTATTTTATTGAGTCTTCAGTGGATCTGAGAACACAATCAAAACACACAAGTTAATAACATATTTCATATTTGAAATACGATTATAATTAAGTATTTACTAACAATGATTCAAGTACTTTGAATAATCATACAATACAATTACTATAAATGCATAAGTTCACAAAGCCTCATATCCTTTAAAATTACACAAGCAAACGCGATCCATTCCTCTTTATAAAACCTTCTGTCACCAAATTTTACTTGTGAACGCGATCTTGAGAAAGGTTTGGGATCACGTTACTATGTAGGAAACATTCTGTAACCGAAATACACTAACGAACGTGATCCGGGTTCGAGGCTAGGATCACATTTCTATGACCAAAAGACGACTGTATCATTTTATAACTAAGGAACGTGATCCAGCCAAAGTTGTGGGATCACGTTTCTATGTTTTGCAGCTCCAAATCAGACCTGCAAACCCACAACACGAACCCTAACTTAAAATCTACACCTATATCCCTTCAAATCCAGATTCACAAGTTGTCAAAAGCTCAAGAAAAATCTAACAATCATACTATAACATTACGTGAGCTTTCAAGTTCATTTACACTTCAATAATTTCACAATCCAAGCTAAAACCTATTTCATGTACATCAACTCAATTCAAACATGAAGAATACAAAATTTAACATATTAATTTCATGAAGTCATCAACTATCTTCATATAATCAAGGTTTATGCTTTAATTCAGTTCATATAACTCAATTTAATTATTTCTCATATATTTATACAATTCTAACCTAAATCAATCAAAGTCATGATTGTATGTAATTAACATGAATACACTTACAATCTAAATAGGAGAAGATGATGATGAACTTGAATCAAACACAAACTTATTTGCTTCCAATTTGATTAGGATTTCTTTGAATGAGTTCTCAAGAAATAAATGAAGAAATTAGGTTTAGAAAATTTCAGGAAGTTTAGGTCGACTCCCACAACACCGACCCCAATATTATTTAAATTTTATTCCCCTTCTAATTCTATTTTCTGGAACCTAGAACCCATTTTGTGGGAAAACTATTTTATTTTACCGTGAACTATAATTATTTAAAACAAGCAATATTTTACTAGTCACAATTTATTATTTGACCAAATTTTGATAAGTTATAATTCAAAACATATAAAACACAATATTTATAATATAACAAATAATAATATCTCAGTAAGTGAAATTATCGAATTACCCTTAGGCCACAAAAGCGGGTGTTACATGTTTAGATTGTGGATCGGAGTGGAGAATACTAGATGGGACATTTGACTACTACTGCGTCTACTATAAAATTTTGTGATAGTTAAATGTTATGTTTTGGAAAACTTATATAACACCTAGTCTTTATTACATAGTTTTTGTAATTATATATCTATAAGTGTGATGTTTTGAAACTTTTAATATCATGGTACATATGTATGTACATATGATATATATTTATATAATTTGTGTTTGGGACTCACTTCCGGTGTTTAATAATATAATATGATTTTAAAATATGGGGTGTTATAAATTGGTATCATAGCATAGGTTTGGGTGAATTGGACATTGGTAAATGTTCATTCCCAAATTCATATCGGTGTTAGTCAAACATTCCAGTGTGTGGGATTAGATAGTTATAGTAGAATTGGTTAGTATAGCTGGTACTAACGATTAACAAGTTGTGAGTTGTTGTGTTGAGCACAGATATGGAAGATGATGAGAACCCGACCAACGCACCCAATAATGTCTCCAGAAATGATGTTCCTCCTCCTGAGACACTGAATAATAGACATGGGCAGACCGGTACTTCATTTTCAACTCATGAGGATACTGAGAGAGATGATTATGTGTTGCGATTAGAGGATGAATTAATTACACTTAGAGGATTTTGACAACAAGTTTTACAGGATCAACAGCAACCTCATAATACATATCATTAGACATCAGTGCCATTTCCAACTTCCTGACCTTCTGGTTATCAGATTCCAGTGTTTCTTCTTCCTCAAGAGCAAAGGAAGGTTTGTTCTTTCAAAACTTTCATGTCCAATAATCCTTCAGAATTTCAGGGAAGTACAAATCCTACAGTGACTTTTGATTGATTGAGGGATGTTGAGAGAAAATTTGAGGTATGCCAATGTGAGAAAGAATTAAAGGTTCCTTATGCTGTACAATTATTGAAAGGACAAACCATGACATGGTGGGATTCCATTACTGCACATTTGACTCCACAGCAGAGAGCCTCTATTCGATGGAAAGATTTTCATAATGAGGTGTATAAATAGTTTTGCTCAGAGTTTGACATGTCTAGGATTAGACAGGAGTTTATGGAATTGAAATTGACTGATCGAATGACCATGGATGAGCTTATTGCCCAATTCTTGGAGAAACTAAGATTTGTTCAACAATGGGTTCCAGATGATTGAACAAGGATTGACCATTTTGTTCGAACTTTACCTCCACATTATCGGACAACTGTAAGATTGGCAGGTACACTTACCCAGGCTTTTACCTTAGCTCGTTCGGTGGATAGTGACATACGAGCTTTGGATAAACTGAACAAGGATAAGACTTTGCAGCAGTTTAAGGGTAATTCCTCGGGTAATAAAGGAAATCAACATAACAGAAAATTGACTTTTAATGAGGATTCAGTTGATAGAACTTCATGGTGCGTTAATTGTAAATCGAGGCATCCTGGACCATGTACATCTGAGACTACTAAGTGTGTGAAATGTGGTTTGTTTGGATATGATATTAAAGATTGTACTTATTCGCGGTTTGTATGTTGGAATTGTCAAAAAGAAGGACATCGGGCAGGGTAGTGTCCAGAATAGATAAGACAAGGTTCAGGTTTGGACGGAAGTTCGGGTTCGTCATCGTTTGTGGGACGAAAGAGAAAGAATGTACCGCCAGCAACTGCTAGAGCTTTTCGAATGGCGGTGGAGGAAACTGTTGGGGTTGACGACGCTGAAACAGGTATGGTTTGTGTTAACTTTGTTTTAGTATATATTTTATATGATTAGATGGGGTGGGATGTTTGACTACTACTGCGTCTTCTCTGATATTTATTATATAGTTTTTGTAATTATATATCTATAAGTGTGATGTTTTGAAACTTTTAATATCATGGTACATATGTATGTACATATGATATATGTTCACAAATATGATAATTTGTGTTTGAGACTCGTTTCCGGTGTTTAATAATATAATACGTGTTGAGTCACTGGTCGCGATCAATGATACGTCATTAGTCACTGACCAACTCAATAAAATACAACTCGATGAAGAAATGATTTATGTCAAAGCTGCTGTTGCTGAAATTAACAATTGATGATCGATACTCATTCTACTCCTGGATTTAACATGCCGAGGAAGATTAAAACTCAACTATGTGTGTCGCTGATACGAGCAACGAGAATTTTATATCTTCATATTGAATAAGGCAAAAGTCACTGCCCAAATAACATCTAGTCACTGAAGAACAATATTTCAAGTCATTCTACAAGAGCATGTTTGCTCGCAGTGAGTGAGGAGAGTTACTGCTTCTTCAGTGACTATTCAATAAAGTACGAAGTGCTCTACTCTTATATGTCAGCAAGTGTTCCTCGTACTTGAAGAATGTCTGAATGATTACGTGGCAGCAAATGATTGGTTTTAAGGAAGACGTGATATTCGAGGTAACAGAATTTGGGACCACAGAATAATCAAGGATCAGAGATCGAACCAATCAAACAACGACATGTGTCATTCCAAGATCATGATTCTTCACAAAGACATTTGCACTATAAATAGAGCAGTATTATGTTCTTCACAAAGACATTTGCACAAAGACATTTGCACAAAGACATTTGAACAATATTTCAAGTCATTCTACAAGAGCATGTTAGCTCGCAGTGAGTGAGGAGAGTTACTGCTTCTTCAGTGACTATTCAATAAAGTACGAAGTGCTCTACTCTTATATGTCAGCAAGTGTTCCTCGTACTTAAAGAATGTCTGAATGATTACGTGGCAGCGAATGATTGGTTTTAAGGAAGACGTGATATTCGAGGTAACAGAATTTGGGACCACAGAATAATCAAGGATCAGAGATCGAACCAATCAAACAGCGACATGTGTCATTCCAAGATCATGATTCTTCACTGTCACACCCCCAAAATCGGTAATCGTGTTTATTAAAGGTTTAGCCGAAGCTTTAGTTAATTAGCGGAAGCATTTGTTTATTAGCGGAAGCATTTTAAGTTTACAGTTTAACAGCGGGGGTGCTGACATTACAGTATTGCATTCAATGTATCGTAGCATATGATCATACAGAACATATCAATTTAAGATGCCATAAGTTTAAACGTTATTACAAAAAGGTACGACTTATAAAGTCGTACAAGTAGTGTTGTTGTAGAACAACATAAGTTTACAAAACACAAGTTTATAAAAGAGGGATTTCGTAAGTATTACCAATTGAATTGGTAATACAAAGGAAATCCAAGTGTCCCAAAAGTGGCATCATAAATAGTCTGGGTTGCCTACGTCCTTTATGCATGCAGAAGTACCTGAGTCCTAATTCCCTGAAAAACATAGTAAACCGTCAACATTGAATGTTGAGTGAATTCACAGGTTTAGTGTAAATGTAATTAAACCAAGTTTTGTATAAATCATTCATGTACACAAACATAATGTTTATATGTATAGCAGGAAACACAAGTGTTCTTATTAAAGAAAATATTTCCTATTTTATTGTAAGAATGTCATTCTTACTACAATTCAGTTGATGTGTTAGGAAACAAAAGTTTAATCATAAACATTTCCTAATAATAGTTGCAGGAAATACAGTTTAACAACCAAGTAAACATTTCCATATAAGTAGCTGTAGGAAACACAGGTTTAACAGTCAAGTAAACATTTCCTATAAAAGTCGTTTTGTCGGAAAACCAAGTTTATCCAATCAAGGTAAACGTTTCCTAAAAAGAAATCATGCGTAGGAACACCCGTCCTATTAGTTATCATAGGGAATGCCCTTCCCAAATCAAGTTGTAGTTTTGTTGTTTAGTTATGTGGGAAATGTAGACTATAATCCCTCTAAGGTGAGCGACACCTTTAAAGTTAAAGTAACGACTCCTAGTACTATAACCAAACCACGACTAGTTGATGTTGTTGCCTCAGTAACACGGTAAGTATACACTCCTTGTTACGACTGCCGTCGTGTGGTTGGAATGACCAACGAGTTATATCAGTGGGAGGGTTGTCAAATCGATAGTACTATCTGTATACTCAGTGGCTAGAGTCACCTAGCTAATGGTTATAGGCTGCAAGCACTGGGACTTATGTGTACTACAACTACCTCATGTAGACCTAGGATCGTACCAAGATTCGTTGTCTTATTCTCAAAAAGTTGTGAAAACGTTTCATATAGTTAACAGTTGAATATAAAGCATATAGCATTTATATAAATCAGTTTGATATAAAAGCGTATCAAGAAATTATATAAAATAAGTAGCATGTAATAACACATAGTTCTATATTTTCCACCCCTGGTTTTAAAAGCATTTAAAACAAGTAAAAGGTAGGGGCTGTGAACTCACGTGTAGAAAAGCTTCAGCTAGTAATACACAGTAGTCCGAACGTGCCTCTCAAATACCTAAACACAATTAAATATACTTTACATAAGTATATGGACTAATCGTTAAGTTGAAATGTTTATAACATTTTAGTAGTTGGTTGTTGTGTTGAAATAATCGTTGCGTACAAGTATATGTTTATATATACTTATTAGTTGGATATATATATTCTAATATATATATATATATTATTTGTCGTTGCCGTATATATATATATGCATTATTATAAATGTCGCGTATATATATGTATATAGTTTTATCGTTGTCGTTTATGTTTAAAAACATAAATATGTTTGTTATAAAAATAACTTTGTTAAATCGTTTATATATAGAAATACCTTTTGACGATTTGTCGTGTCTATGTATATAAATAGGTTTAAGTTGTCGTTTTGTGTTTATATAAATATATATAGTCCATTTATCGCGTTACTAATATCGTTTGTTCCCGTTTAACTCGTTCCACGTATATCACTCGTTATAAGTTTGTGTTTTTAAGTTGCGTGACTCATTGGGCCTTGGCCCAAAACATTTGGTCCAAAAACAAGTCCAATTAATTTGACCCAATAAAGAGGCCCATTAGCCCAATATGTTAACTAATTTATTTTCGCCCATTAACAAAGTTTAATTAAGTTGGCCCACTAACTAAACCCATTTAGTTTAAGTCCAATAATGAGGCCCATTATATACATTCATAAATTTTAGCCCATTATTAGTTTGGCCCATTAACAATTTAAGAAAATTTTGGCCCGTTACCATTTATTAGTTTTAGCCAAAGTTTTTATAACTTTTATAAATTGCTAACGTTAGTTTTATGTACTCGTTATTACGAACTTACATCGATCGAGGGTTAAAGTTTAACTAAAGATCTTGGGACATTTTTGGTACAAGTAAAAATTTAATCATATTTATTATAAGATATACATATGTAATTATATGTATACATATCAACGGTAAATTTCTAATTAACATGTCAGGAAGTTTAGCTATGAACATCCCACATGATCATAACAAAAATGAGAGTACAAGTATTAATAGGCACATAGTCTGAAATGATGCGATCGTGTGTATGTTGGTAGAAAATTGACGCGATCCTAATAAATCAAATGACGCGATCCTCTGACTAGAAAAACCACGCGATCATGGCTAAAACCATGCGATTGCGTTCTTTTGTAAACTAGGGACTTCGTTTCCTAAACCACGCGAACGCCTTAGACATCATACTTGGTCCAAGAGAAAATTTGACGCGATGGCGTAGTTTATTATGGTTATTTGTTCACCTTCTTTTTCATGTGCTGAGTTCGTATCAAATTTCATATACATACATTTAACCAAGTTTTAAGTGTACAATTCTTCACAAATAATCATGTATTTACGTAATATAGCAAGTTTATATACATAATATTAAAGTTTAATATTAAGATATATATAAAACTTTGAAGTTTAGAGCCTCACAATGATGATTGAAAATGGCGATGACGATGATGACAGATGATGATGGTAGTTAAGTGATCATGTTTATGTTTGAATGGTTGATGATTTGAGATATGATGAAAATGATGTTAGTTCCTTGCTCCCACTCCTAGCTACTGCTGCTGTTTGGTCGATGAAGAAGAACCAGAGAGGAGAAAGTTGGTAGCCTCAATTATTTGAAGTGTGTGTGTTGTGAGCAAGAAAATGTGAAGTGGGAGTATATAAAAATGGTTTTAGTTCCTGAATTTCAAATGGGAGTATGGTGGTCTACAGCACCATGTCGAGCAGATATTTAGGTAGTGTCAATTATTTGGGTTTTTAACCCGTT
The DNA here is from genome assembly GCA_963422505.1 of Pseudognaphalium luteoalbum. Lineage (NCBI taxonomy): Eukaryota > Viridiplantae > Streptophyta > Magnoliopsida > Asterales > Asteraceae > Pseudognaphalium > Pseudognaphalium luteoalbum. The sequence goes on along the minus strand of OY730193.1, from coordinate 52,758,500 downwards.
AATTTCTGGTACGGGTCCAATTATTTGTACCCCGTGTCCCACTCAATTATTCATTTGTTTAAATTTTATTTTAAACTTTATAATTGACAAATACAAAAATGATATAATTTTATTTAAAATTATTAATAAAATTATTCAAAGTATTGGGACTGTACAGTTAAATTGCGTGCCAGATTTCAGTTGAATTTGGAATTTATATTTTGAGGCAATATTCCAAATACAAAAACAGGAACGGGAAAATAAATACTTTAATTATTTTCAACCTTTAGGTACGTTTTATAATTGTTTCTGTTCGTGTATAACGCGTCCTATAAAGCAGTCTAAAGGTTTCCGTTTCATTTTTGTTCTAATACTTTTCTAAAATAATTTCAAACAAAAATTATTCAAAAGCATTTTGAAGTTCTTTTTGGAACTTTACAATTCGCATTTGATACGTTTAATATAAAACGTATAAGTTATTATATTATTTCAATAATATAAATATCTAATATTTGTAATTAATAATTTTCGAATTATTAATTATTTTGTATCATCAACTTTGTTGTATTTAATTTGTCGAGTTTAATATGTTCATTTCATACGTAATTATATGTACATATAACTACAAATCTAATACATCACGTGTCACATAGTAAGTTTCACAAAACTTAACACATAAAAATCGTTTTGAATTTACTAATCATGGAATTACTCTAGGTAATGCACGAAGTTAGATAAAGATTATTACCCTAAATGAAGGATTGTCACATTCTCCCCCCGTTAGTGAAATCTCGTCCCGAGATTTAAGTTGAGTTGTTCGTGACAGGCGTTAGTTCAAACAGGTGGGGGTATTTCTTGCGTATCTCATCCTCGCGTTCCCAAGTAAACTCCGGGCCATGTTTCGAGTTCCAACGAATCTTGACAAGTTTGATTCGTTTGTGTCGGAGTTTCTGTGTTTTTGTATCGGTTACTTCGATAGGTTCCTCCACAAAGTTAAGTTTTGAGTTGATAAAGACTTCGTCAGGAGGGATGATAAGTGTTTCATCGGAAAGACACTTCTTCAAGTTACACACATGAAAAGTGTCATGAATGCTACAAAGCTCTTGTGGCAACTTTAGTTTGTAAGCGACAGGACCAATCCTCGCAAGGATTTCAAAAGGTCCAACATATCGCGGGTTAAGTTTTCCTCGTTTGCCAAATCGTGCTACCCCTTTCAAGGGCGATACTTTGAGTAGGACCTTGTCTCCTACTTGAAACTCAAGAGGTTTACGACGGTTATCGGCGTAACTCTTTTGTCTGTCTCTCGCCGTTTTCAATCGGTTTAGTACTTGAGATATCTTGTCCGTGGTTTCCTGGACAAGCTCCGGTCCGGATAGTTGTCTGTCACCCAACTCTGCCCAACAGAGTGGTGATCGGCATTTGCGTCCATACAGTGCTTCGAATGGAGCCATATGTATGCTAGTGTGATGTGACACCCGACGATATAGGGTTACCGATTAACCCTCTAGAAACCCTAATTACGTGTGTTTAGTTTTGTATTAGGCTAAATGCTTGTAATTACTTGAAACTATTTGTATATTTATGTGAATATACACTTCCGTAATTGATTTATATTACGCTACGTAATTCGTTGTAATTACGCTCACGCAATTTGGTAAAATTGTGCAAAACAACCGGACAGAGTCCGACAGAAAATACGACGTTGGTGAAAACTTTTCTATAAATAACTTAAATCTACTTCTAGAAGTTATTTATCATATATTATTATTATTTTATAATAATACCCGAAAAACCTAGACGTTTCGATTAAAACGTCTCAAACGTAATGAAAACGCGCAGAACGCGCCCGACAATCGAACGAAATTCAAAATATATTTTTGAATCTAAAATAAAACTAATTAGTGAAAAGCTATTAGTTAATATATCGTGTCTTTAAACGATAACGAAAAACGTCCAAATAAAACATCACGCGATTTAAAATCCGTGCAACGAACGCGCAAATCGAGATCGATAAATTAACGAAATATTTTTATAAATGTTTTTCAAGTATTTTATAAGAATACTTCAAATAAAAATATTGAAACTTAAATCGTTACTTAAAAACGCATATTAAACGTTTAACACCAAACCGAACGAGTAAACGAACCTAAAACGCAACAAATTAAGCTAGGAATGGAAAATGACCAAAATACCCTTGGTGGGCCCCCCCTTGGCCGGCCCCCTCTCCAGCTCAAGGCTGCCCATTCCACTTCCCCCACTCACTCTCCATGCAAAACCCACTCATTATGTTTTCATGACAAACCACTTATCATTCATGCATTCCTTCATTTCCCATTCAAACACTCCAAGCAATTTGCTCTCTTTTCTCTCTCACACTTCCCCTCTCTAAACTCCAGAGAATCTCAGCCCTTTCCACCACCAATATCCACCATAAACCACCATTAAACACCACCAAATTAAAGAAGAAATCACAAGGAAGAAGCTTGGATCATCACCATCATCATCCACTCTTGTTCTTCTACATCATTCTTTGTGAGAATCACTAATCCTTTCACTTATTTTACTTTAATACTACTGATTTCAATGTTATAAAGCTCATCTATCATGATTATGTTCAAATGTAAGCTCAAAATACGTTTTTATGATTTATACACATGAACACATAATCTGTCTCAGAAAAGTCAGTTTACTAAAACACTCATAACTTGAGTTCTACAAAGAATTAGAAGATGCATTTTTTTTTTAAAAGTTGCGTATTGAAAAGATCTACAAAAAGTTCTTCTATGACTCCTTCCAGAAACCTACGGATCTTCTTAGAAATATGAATCTATGCGACTGACCTGCATGAAATTGAAAACTGTGTATGGATTCATCCATAAATTTTATACCTAACAAGATGGACACCATAATTAATGGAAAAATTAAGTTAACCTCTAGACATATGGTAGAACAGCTGGTAAAAATCTTGGACTCTAACTCGGATTATAGCTTGTTAAGAAAAATAGAGAAAGTAAACCGACAAACCGAGAAACATGAACGTGGACTGTTTGGACTTTTATAAAAACCGAGACTCTTGGTGAACTCCGACATGAACCGACAACATAATTAGACCTTATAAACTGATATTAGGGTTGGGTGAAAGTTTCGGGTCAAACCGAGTAAGTTTGACCAAGTCAACAAAAGTGGCTCGTTTTCGAAAAACTTACTATATTTGGAAAGTGGTAACAAAAATGGGTTTGGATGACTTAATTAGTAACTTGGACCAAAAACTAATTTTAGAAAGTTTCCCGAACGAAAACTGACACTTGAACTACTATTTGGACATACTAGTTGATGAACTAGCTTTAGGTGGACATAAAACCCCCACCTACCCGATTGGTTTAAGTGGACATTAACCCCCACTTATACAATCGCTATAGATGGTCTTTTGAGACATCTACTTATACAACCTCATACGTCTAGGGCGTTAGGAGGTTGCACACGGGAACGAGAACACCCACTGCTTGCTACTTGATTATTGCTTGCTATCTGCTAAACCTTGGTGAGTTTCATAGCCCCTTTTTACTGTTTTCACTGGGGTGAGAATACATACAACTGTTTATAAACTGCTTTATGATCACAAGTACTGGTAGCAACTTTTTCGATACGCATTGCATGAGACCTGAATAATCCACTAAAGTCCTCTACTTATCATAGTCATTAAAATTTGTGCGTGAGTATTATTGGGTGGTACCATCAGGGTTTGACAAACCTCGTCCGGGCTAGTCGCGCTAGCCAACCCACGGGCGCAGTATTACTTGTGAATTAGAAGTGTATCAGATTAGTACACTTACCGGAGGCAAACAACGTTAAGCTTGACTATGAGACTCATGGCAATGGTATACCTATATTGCAGGAAGCAATACGTTTACTTATCGTTTGATAACGATACTTTTTACTTATCATTGATGAATGATACATACTTATGAAATCTTGTGGATCATTTTAGCAACTGATTACTTGACAAACCTATGAACTCACCAACTTTATGTTGACCTTTTAGTATGTATTTCTCAGGTAACCCGCCGCAGTAGGAAGCTTTTGGAAAGCTTAGCTCGAGTCGCATTGTTTTCAAAATATCAAGAGATTAGACTGCATGTAGCTGTATTTTTGTAAATTCAGTAATGTATTAGAAATCTCCAAACGGTTCATGCGAACTCCAGAATTATTTTGTAAACATTTGAGTTATGGTACTGTAATATTTTCAAACGTCTCATATAGAGGTCGTTTGCTTTAATCCTTGTGTTATGATTATTGATTTGGTCGGCGCCCCCGTGACACCTCCCACTTCCGCTGCCACGTGTTTTGGGGGTGCGACAGATTGGTATCAGAGACAAAGGTTATAGCGAACTAGGATTGCATTAGTGACCTAGACTATAACCATTAGGTTAGTATTCCTTGTTTAGTATGACTGGTTCAGCGATTGCATCATTTGAATTTAATTTAACATAGCCTGATCAACTATGTACAATTAAAGGAGAATTGATGCAAGACCTGAAATGGTTATAGTGAATGGGAATGCATTAGAAGACTTTGACCGAGGATAGAAACGGGACCAACCCTATACGTGCTTATGTGCTAGGTTATTATATTTCTATATATGACCTTAACCTCTCGTATACTAAACTCCTTGCCACAGAAATGGCAGACTCTTCTAACGTATCGTCAACCGGCTTGAACAACGAAACTCAAACGCGGTCCACTACTAGGGGTACCACACCCTTACCTATTCTTACAACTCCAAACTCTCCCGAACCTCTTTACTACATGACCGGCGAAGCCCGGGTAGTACGAAGACGTCGAGGGAATGCCGGATCAACCCGAGCAAACCCTTACTCAAACTCTAATGCCAACGCCTCAACTAATAACCGCCGTATGGCATACGCCCGTAGGTGGGACTGGCTACCCACAACTTTAAACGCTTGGAGGTCTGAGGAAGCAATACAGAGTCCTGCTGACCCCATGGACATTTCCCCATACACACAAGAACCAATACACCACACTGTACCGGTGTTAGCAGCCCGACTTCATCGTCACGAAGAAAGGCTCGAAATCCTAGAACGAGATCATTATATAGTAGAAAACTACCTATTGTACCGAAACGATGATCGCATAACACAACTCCTTCAAGAACAGGAAAGCATGAACCGTACTCTGGAAATGATTCATCAACAAGTTATAGATGATAGGAGCGCTACCGACATCCTACAAGCAAGGTTGGAAGAAAGTGAACAACGTTCACGGGAAGCCGAGGAGTATGCTCGTGCACTCGAGCAGCGACTAACTTTAGCTGAAGAAGGTGCCAGGCAAACAAGCAGACTTGCGGATACTATAAACCGTCTTGTCACCCTAATGTCGCGAGTAAACCTGCGCCAGGACTAGATCTATTCCTTCTATTGTAACCAATATGGGCAGGATGTGCTCAAACTTATTATCCATTATTATGTTCTGTAAACTTTCGAATTCCGACCGGATGTAACATTCCCGGTATCTTTTGTAATCCTTGTGATTGTTGTCCTTTGAAACTCGTATTCTGTATTCAACTTTTCTGTATAATGAAATATGGTTATCATTCTGAGTGGTTGTATGTTATCTCATTATATGTACACATCTGATATACCATAACCTCGCGCAAACCTCTTATATGTCTCATTTCATTGTTGTTCAGCATCATGCCTCCAAGACGACATACTTACACCGACACCGAAATCGCTCAAGTCATTGCACAGAGCGTAGCTCAAGTCCTTGCTGCCCAACAAACCCGGGCGGCGGAGGCGCACCTGCTAACACATCTACTCCAAAACCCTGCACCTATAAGGACTTCTTGAACTGTAAACCCTTGTACTTCAAGGGATCTGAAGGAGCTATCGGTCTAATACGTTGGATCGAAAAGACCGAATCTGTTTTCCGAATCTGCAACTGTGCGGAGGAGGACAAAGTCAAATTCTCTACCTGCACCTTATCTGAAGGCGCACTCACCTGGTGGAACTCCTACTCCCAGACTCAGGGACTTGATGTCGCCTATCAACTTCCCTGGGAAGACCTCAAAACAATGCTCAGGGAAGAGTACTGTCCCCGTGAGCAACTGCAACAACTAGAAGAAGAATTCTGGAAACTTACTGTTCAGGGAAACGACATCACCACCTACACCACTCGATTCCACCAGCTATCTGTCTTATGCCCATCCATGGTGGACCCCGAATACAAACGTATCGAGAGATACATTTGGGGGCTACCAGAATCAATCCAAGGTAACGTCATCTCATCAAGACCCGGGACCATCCAAAGTGCTGTCCGCATGGCTCACGAACTCATGGCCCAGATTGTCCGCCGAGGGACAACCACTGAGAAAGCCATCGGGGACAACAAAAGGAAATGGTCCGGCAACAACCACAACCAACATCAACAGCAACCAAACAAAAAGGCCGAGACTGTTAAGGCCTACACCTCTGGTTCAGGGTCGGGGGACAAGAGAGGATACATTGGGAACAAACCTTACTGTTCCAAGTGTACGCGACACCATGATGGCCCTTGTACCTGCACCCAGTGCAAACGACAGGGACATCTAGCCAAAGATTGCAGAACCCCCAATCCAAACACCAACCCTAATGCACCAAAGGCTTGCTTTGAGTGCGGTAACACCGGGCATTTCCGAAATGTCTGCCCAAAACTGAAGAACAACAACAACAACAACAGGAACAACAATAACAACAACAACCCTCGCGGTCGAGCTTTCGTACTCAATGCCGGAGAGGCCCGTCAAGATCCCAACGTTGTCACTGGTATGTTTCTCCTCAATGATCTAACCACTTCTGTGTTATTCGATACCGGTGCTGATAAAAGTTTCATATCCGATAAATTCTGTCCACTACTAAACATCACACCCACTGCCTTAGATGCTAAGTTCACCATAGAATTAGCGAATGGCAAACTGATCGAAGCCAATAGTGTGATACCTAATTGCACTTTAAACCTCGCCAACGAACTATTCCCTATAGACCTCATCCCCGTGGAAATCGGAAGCTTCGATATCATCGTAGGCATGGACTGGTTGTCCAAACACCGTGCCGAAATCGTTTGTTTCGAGAAAATCGTACGTATACCTCTCACTACCGGTGGAACCTTGATCATACAGGGGGAGACTGGTAGGCGGAACCTGAATATCATATCCTGTATGAAAACTCAAAAGTACCTGAGGAAAGGGTACTCGGCAATTCTCGCACATGTAACCGAAAAGAAGTCGGCTGAAAAGCGACTTGAGGATGTGCCCATCGTCCGAGACTATCCAGAAGTCTTTCCCGAAGACTTGCCAGGCCTACCCCCGCCTAGACAAGTCGAATTCCAAATTGACCTTGTGCCCGGAGCTGCACCCGTGGCACGAGCCCCATACAGATTAGCCCCTTCCGAGTTGCAGGAGTTGTCCACTCAATTACAGGAACTCCTGGACAAGGGATTCATCCGACCGAGTTCTTCACCTTGGGGAGCTCCGGTCCTATTCGTTAAAAAGAAGGACGAATCCTTCAGAATGTGTATTGACTACCGCGAACTGAACAAACTTACCATCAAAAACCGATACCCACTTCCAAGAATTGATGACCTGTTTGACCAACTTCAAGGTTCGAGCTTCTACTCGAAAATCGACCTACGGTCGGGTTATCATCAACTTCGAGTCCGAGACTCCGACATCCCAAAAACAGCTTTCAGAACCCGCTATGGGCATTACGAATTTCAAGTGATGCCTTTTGGCTTAACCAACGCACCGGCTGTATTCATGGACCTTATGAATCGGGTGTGTAAACCCTATCTAGATAAGTTTGTCATCGTGTTCATTGACGACATCTTGATCTACTCTCGCAACGAAACCGAACATGGCCAACACCTGAAAACCATCTTGGAATTACTCAGACACGAGGAGTTATACGCCAAATTCTCCAAGTGTGAGTTCTGGATGCGAACAGTACAATTCCTAGGGCATGTCGTTGACAGTCAAGGGATACGTGTTGATCCAGCCAAGATCGAGGCCATTAAGTGCTGGGAAGCACCAACCACACCAACTGAGGTACGACAATTCTTAGGTCTCGCCGGATATTATCGACGATTCATTGAGAATTTCTCCAAGATAGCCTTGCCTTTAACCTCACTGACTCAGAAAGACAAGAAATTTGACTGGACCGATAAACAGGAGTCCGCCTTCCAACTTCTGAAACAGAAACTCTGCAGTGCACCGATCCTGTCCTTACCCGAGGGCACCGACGATTTCGTAGTTTACTGCGATGCCTCACACCAAGGACTAGGTTGTGTGTTAATGCAACGTGAAAAAGTTATTGCTTACGCCTCTCGACAGCTCAAAATCCACGAAAAGAATTATACCACTCACGACCTCGAACTCGGAGCTGTCGTATTTGCTCTCAAAATCTGGAGACATTACCTTTATGGCACTAAGTGCACCATCTTTACAGATCACAAAAGTCTCCAACACATATTTGATCAAAAAGATCTCAACATGAGGCAACGTCGCTGGGTCGAGTTGCTTACCGATTATGACTGCGAAATTAAATACCATCCTGGCAAAGCAAATGTTGTTGCTGATGCCCTCAGCCGAAAAGAACGTTCAAAACCCCTTCGTGTTCGAGCCCTTGGTTTAACCATTCACAATGATCTCATCACTCAAATCCACGCTGCTCAACTTGAAGCACTCAAAAATGAGAACATCAAAAAGGAGGCCTTGAGAGGCATGGATAAACAATTCGAAATCAAATCCAACGGAACCCTATACTTCTCCAACCGAATTTGGTTACCAAACTATGGGAACCTGCGAAATTTGGTGATGGATGAAGCTCACAAATCTCGATACTCTATACATCCTGGTTCTGACAAGATGTATCACGACATTAAACAACGGTATTGGTGGCCCAACATGAAAGCTGACATAGCCATCTATGTTGGCAAATGTTTAACATGCGCCAAGGTTAAGGCCGAATACCAGAAACCCTCCGGGTTACTACAACAACCCGAGATACCTCAATGGAAATGGGAAAACATAACCATGGACTTCATTACGAAACTACCGAAAACACCGAGCGGTTGCGATACCATTTGGGTGATCGTCGATCGTCTCACGAAATCTGCCCATTTCCTAGCCATCAAAGAAAACGACAAGATGGAGCGTCTGGCTCGCATCTACCTCAAAGAGGTTGTGGCACGACATGGTATTCCCATTTCAATCATCTCAGATAGAGATAGCCGCTTCACCTCTCGATTCTGGCAAACACTTCAACGAGCTCTCGGTACTCGCCTTGATTTGAGTACCGCTTATCATCCACAAACCGATGGTCAGAGTGAACGGACCATTCAAACCTTAGAAGACATGCTACGAGCTTGCGTAGTTGACTTCGGAAACACTTGGGAAAACCACCTACCCTTGTGTGAATTTTCCTACAACAACAGTTACCACACCAGCATTAATGCTGCACCATTCGAGGCACTTTATGGGAGAAAGTGCCGATCACCCATTTGTTGGACTGAAATCGGCGGAAGCCAACTCACTGGTCCCGAAATCATTCATGAAACAACCGAGAAAATCATGACTATTCAAAACCGGCTGAAAGCCGCACGTGATCGTCAGAAAAGCTATGCTGACGTGAGACGCAAACCACTCGAGTTCCAGGTTGGGGATCGAGTACTGTTAAAAGTATCACCTTGGAAGGGTGTTATTCGTTTTGGAAAACGCGGCAAACTAAACCCTAGGTACATCGGACCTTTTGAGATTCTTGAAAGAATTGGTCTGGTGGCATATCGACTGCAGCTACCACCACAACTTAGTAGCGTGCACAACACGTTCCACATTTCTAATCTGAAGAAATGCCTGTCTGATGAGACACTTGTGATCCCGCTCGATGAAATCCATACTGATGACAAACTCCATTTCGTCGAGGAACCTATTGAAATCATGGACTGTGAGGTCAAACGTTTGAAACAGAGTCGTATTCCCATCGTTAAAGTCCGGTGGAATTCTAGGCGCGGTCCTGAATTCACTTGGGAACGGGAAGACCAAATGCGACTGAAACATCCACATCTATTCTTAGATACCTCACAGAACACAACAGCAAGCTAATTTCGGGACGAAATTCTCCTAACAGGGGGAGAATGTGACACCCGACGATATAGGGTTACCGATTAACCCTCTAGAAACCCTAATTACGTGTGTTTAGTTTTGTATTAGGCTAAATGCTTGTAATTACTTGAAACTATTTGTATATTTATGTGAATATACACTTCCGTAATTGATTTATATTACGCTACGTAATTCGTTGTAATTACGCTCACGCAATTTGGTAAAATTGTGCAAAACAACCGGACGGAGTCCGACAGAAAATACGACGTTGGTGAAAACTTTTCTATAAATAACTTAAATCTACTTCTAGAAGTTATTTATCATATATTATTATTATTTTATAATAATACCCGAAAAACCTAGACGTTTCGATTAAAACGTCTCAAACGTAATGAAAACGCGCAGAACGCGCCCGACAATCGAACGAAATTCAAAATATATTTTTGAATCTAAAATAAAACTAATTAGTGAAAAGCTATTAGTTAATATATCGTGTCTTTAAACGATAACGAAAAACGTCCAAATAAAACATCACGCGATTTAAAATCCGTGCAACGAACGCGCAAATCGAGATCGATAAATTAACGAAACATTTTTATAAATGTTTTTCAAGTATTTTATAAGAATACTTCAAATAAAAATATTGAAACTTAAATCGTTACTTAAAAACGCATATTAAACGTTTAACACCAAACCGAACGAGTAAACGAACCTAAAACGCAACAAATTAAGCTAGGAATGGAAAATGACCAAAATACCCTTGGTGGGCCCCCCCTTGGCCGGCCCCCTCTCCAGCTCAAGGCTGCCCATTCCACTTCCCCCACTCACTCTCCATGCAAAACCCACTCATTATGTTTTCATGACAAACCACTTATCATTCATGCATTCCTTCATTTCCCATTCAAACACTCCAAGCAATTTGCTCTCTTTTCTCTCTCACACTTCCCCTCTCTAAACTCCAGAGAATCTCAGCCCTTTCCACCACCAATATCCACCATAAACCACCATTAAACACCACCAAATTAAAGAAGAAATCACAAGGAAGAAGCTTGGATCATCACCATCATCATCCACTCTTGTTCTTCTACATCATTCTTTGTGAGAATCACTAATCCTTTCACTTATTTTACTTTAATACTACTGATTTCAATGTTATAAAGCTCATCTATCATGATTATGTCCAAATGTAAGCTCAAAATACGTTTTTATGATTTATACACATGAACACATAATCTGTCTCAGAAAAGTCAGTTTACTAAAACACTCATAACTTGAGTTCTACAAAGAATTAGAAGATGCATTTTTTTTTAAAAGTTGCGTATTGAAAAGATCTACAAAAAGTTCTTCTATGACTCCTTCCAGAAACCTACGGATCTTCTTAGAAATATGAATCTATGCGACTGACCTGCATGAAATTGAAAACTGTGTATGGATTCATCCATAAATTTTATACCTAACAAGATGGACACCATAATTAATGGAAAAATTAAGTTAACCTCTAGACATATGGTAGAACAGCTGGTAAAAATCTTGGACTCTAACTCGGATTATAGCTTGTTAAGAAAAATAGAGAAAGTAAACCGACAAACCGAGAAACATGAACGTGGACTGTTTGGACTTTTATAAAAACCGAGACTCTTGGTGAACTCCGACATGAACCGACAACATAATTAGACCTTATAAACTGATATTGGGGTTGGGTGAAAGTTTCGGGTCAAACCGAGTAAGTTTGACCAAGTCAACAAAAGTGGCTCGTTTTCGAAAAACTTACTATATTTGGAAAGTGGTAACAAAAATGGGTTTGGATGACTTAATTAGTAACTTGGACCAAAAACTAATTTTAGAAAGTTTCCCGAACGAAAACTGACACTTGAACTACTATTTGGACATACTAGTTGATGAACTAGCTTTAGGTGGACATAAAACCCCCACCTACCCGATTGGTTTAAGTGGACATTAACCCCCACTTATACAATCGCTATAGATGGTCTTTTGAGACATCTACTTATACAACCTCATACGTCTAGGGCGTTAGGAGGTTGCACACGGGAACGAGAACACCCACTGCTTGCTACTTGATTATTGCTTGCTATCTGCTAAACCTTGGTGAGTTTCATAGCCCCTTTTTACTGTTTTCACTGGGGTGAGAATACATACAACTGTTTATAAACTGCTTTATGATCACAAGTACTGGTAGCAACTTTTTCGATACGCATTGCATGAGACCTGAATAATCCACTAAAGTCCTCTACTTATCATAGTCATTAAAATTTGTGCGTGAGTATTATTGGGTGGTACCATCAGGGTTTGACAAACCTCGTCCGGGCTAGTCGCGCTAGCCAACCCACGGGCGCAGTATTACTTGTGAATTAGAAGTGTATCGGATTAGTACACTTACCGGAGGCAAACAACGTTAAGCTTGACTATGAGACTCATGGCAATGGTATACCTATATTGCAGGAAGCAATACGTTTACTTATCGTTTGATAACGATACTTTTTACTTATCATTGATGAATGATACATACTTATGAAATCTTGTGGATCATTTTAGCAACTGATTACTTGACAAACCTATGAACTCACCAACTTTATGTTGACCTTTTAGTATGTATTTCTCAGGTAACCCGCCGCAGTAGGAAGCTTTTGGAAAGCTTAGCTCGAGTCGCATTGTTTTCAAAATATCAAGAGATTAGACTGCATGTAGCTGTATTTTTGTAAATTCAGTAATGTATTAGAAATCTCCAAACGGTTCATGCGAACTCCAGAATTATTTTGTAAACATTTGAGTTATGGTACTGTAATATTTTCAAACGTCTCATATAGAGGTCGTTTGCTTTAATCCTTGTGTTATGATTATTGATTTGGTCGGCGCCCCCGTGACACCTCCCACTTCTGCTGCCACGTGTTTTGGGGGTGCGACATGTGATAACTGTTGTTATAGGAGAATTCGGCTAATGGGAGGTGAGTATCCCAGTTTCCCCCAAAGTCAATCACACACGCTCTCAATAAGTCCTCGAGTGTTTGAATCGTTCGTTCACTCTGGCCATCTGTTTGTGGATGATAGGCTGTACTCATGTCGAGTCGAGTACCTAAAGCCTGTTGTAGTGATTGCCAGAAGCGAGATGTGAATCTGCTATCTCTATCAGATATAATGGACAATGGTACACCGTGTCGAGAAACGACCTCTTTGATATAGATCTTTGCCAGTTTCTCTAGTTTGTCAGACTCTTTGATAGTAATGAAGTGAGCTGATTTCGTCAATTGATCGACAATCACCCATATTGAATCAACTCCAGTTGATGTCTTTGGTAGTTTTGTGATGAAGTCCATCGTTATGTGCTCCCATTTCCATTTTGGCATTTCTGGTTGTTGCAAAAGTCCTGAAGGTTTCTGATACTCAACCTTGACCTTTGAACAAGTAAGACATTTGCTGACATAAGTAGCAATATCTCTCTTCATATTAGGCCACCAATAGAAACCTTTCACGTCTTGGTACATTTTATCTGCACCAGGATGAATCGAGTAGTTGGACTTGTGAGCTTCGTCCAAAATCAGTTTGCGTAGTTCATCATCGCCCGGTACCCAAATTCGATTCATGAAGTATAAAACTCCATTTTCTTTGGTTTCGAGTTGTTTCTCCATTCCCCCTTAGGGATTCGTCTTTCATGCGTTCGGTGGTGAAAGCTATTCATTGCGCATCACGAATTTGAGTAATAAGATTCGAGTGGATTGTTAATACCAAAGCTCGAACTCTGAGAGGTTTAACATTCTCCTTACGACTTAGGGCATCCGCTACTACATTAGCCTTGCCCGGATGGTACTTAATCTCACAATTGTAATCGTTCAGCAATTCGACCCAATGTCTTTGTCTCATGTTGAGCTCTTTCTGGTCGAATATGTGTTGTAAACTCTTGTGGTTGGTGAAAATCGTACACTTTGTACTATATAGGTAGTGTCTCTAGATCTTGAGTGCAAAGACGACTGCTCCCAACTCTAAGTCATGAGTCGTATAATTCTTCTCGTGAATCTTCAATTGACGAGATGCATAAGCGATAACTTTGTCGTTTTGCATGAGGACACAACCTAATCCTTGATGTGAGGCATCACAGTAAACGATGAAGTTTTCTGTTCCCTCGGGCAAAGATAAGATTGGTGCGTTGCTTAACTTTTGTTTCAACAGTTGGAAGGCGTTTTCTTGTTTTTCGCCCCATTCGAATTTCTTATCCTTCTGGGTTAAGGTGGTGAGTGACTGGGCTATTTTGGAAAAGTTTTCGATAAATCACCGGTAATAGCCAGCCAGACCAAGAAATTGTCGAATCTCGGTTGGGGTCCTTGGAGCTTCCCAGTTTTTGATCGCCTCAATTTTGGATGGGTCCACATGAATTCCTTTATCATTTATCACGTGAACAAGGAAATGAACCTCTCTAATCCAAAATTCACATTTGGAGAACTTAGCATACAGTTTCTCATTCTCGAGTAGTTGGAGGATAAGTTTCAAGTGTTGTTCATGATCCTCTTTCGTTTTCGAGTAAATCCAAACGGCATGACTAGGAACTCATAATGACCATAACGAGTCCTGAACGCGGTCTTCGGTACATCCTCTTCTCGTACCTTCAGTTGATGATAACCAGAACGCAGATCGATCTTCGAGTAGTAACTCGATCCTTGTAACTAATCAAACAGATCATCTATACGAGGTAACGGGTATCGGTTCTTGATAGTTACCTTGTTCAACTCTCGGTAGTCAATACACATTCGCATAGATCCATCCTTCTTCTTGACAAACAAAACCGGAGCTCCCCAAGGTGAAAAGCTCGGTCGGATGAATCCTAAGTCTAAGAGCTCCTGCAACTATGTAGACAGTTCTTGCATTTCTGATGGAGCTAGACGATAAGGTGAGCGAGCGATTGGTGCAGCTCCTGGCACCGGATCGATGCGAAATTCGACTTGTCGCGGAGGTGGTAATCCTGGAAGATCATCAGGAAACACTCCCGGATAGTCTCGCACCACAGGTATATTACTTAAACTTTGCTCCTCGGGACTCTTTTCTACAACCTGTGCCAAAAATGCTTGGTATCCCTTTCGGAGATACTTAGTGGCCTTTAAGCTATTGATCATTTTAACGGCACTCGTCCTCTTATCTCCTTGTATCACTAAGGTTTCTCCAGTCGACAATGGTAAACGTACATTTTATCAAAGCAAACAATCTCTGCACGATTCTTCGACAACCAGTCCATACCGACTACGATGTCAAAGCTTCCCAACTCAACCGGTAGTAAGTCTATTTTGAAAGGATGACCCTCCAATGTTAGGGTACATCCTGGTAGTATTTCTCCTGATTCAATCAACCTACCATCGGCTAGTTCTAAAGTGTACTTGTTGTCTAGTTTACGGGATTTAATGTCTAATAGTGGTCTAAATTCTGTAGACACAAAGCTCAAATCGGCGCATGAATCAAATAACACAGAGGCATAATGGTTGTTAACTAGAAACGTACCAATGACAGTGTTGGGGTCCTGGCGTGCCTCCTGTGCTCCAATGACAAACGCACGACCTCGAGCTGGTTGGTTGTTGGTGTTACCACGGTTGTTGTTGTTCGGGTTTGCATTGCGGTTCTGATTGTTTTGGTTGCCGCGGTTAAGTTTAGGGCACTTGTTTCGGAAATGACCTTGCTCGCCACATTCGAAACATCCATTAGCTGGTCGATCCCTATTTGTTTGAGTAGTAGGGTTCGATCTACAGTATTGGGCCAGATGCCCCCAACGTTTGCAATTTCCACAGAAAATACAATCACCATCATGGTGACGTTCACACTTGCCACACTTGGGCTTGTTCCCCAAGTAAGTCTTTTGTTCAGCAGTCATGGCAAGGTAAGCTTTCGTGGTTCCAGTCGGCTTCTTGTTCTATTGACCCTGACGGTCATTCCACTTACGTTTTCCCTTTCCAGCATCAGCATTGCTGGACTCAATCTTTCCCGTAGCAGCTTTCTTAGTAAGGGTTCCCATTCTGACTGCTTCATCTGTCAAGCGCTGTGCTAGTTCTACAGCACTCTTAAAGGTGGCAGGATTAGACGAAGTCACCAAGCTTCGAATCTGTGGCACCAAACCCCAGATATACCTTTCAGTGTGCTTGTACTCAGGTGTGACCATGTGTGGTACAAGGCGTGCCAGTTCTTGAAATCTGGTGGTATATCCTGTGATATCAGTACCAACCATAGTAATGTCCTAGAGCTCAGTCTCAATCTTCTGCAGCTCACTGCGGGGACAAAATTCTTCCATGACCATGGCTTTTAAAGTTTCCCAGGTCATCGAGTGGGCGGTTGTGCGTCCAAGTGCTTGAACTTGGCTATTCCACCATGTCAATGCCTTATCAGAAAATGTGCACGTAGCATACTTTACCATGTAGTCACGAGCACAGTTGCTAATATCTAGCACAGACTCCATTTTCTCTATCCAATGGATGATTCCAATAGCACCCTCAGTACCACGAAAATGGCTCGGTTTGCAAGCTAGGAATGTTTTGTACGAACATCCTCTTTGGGTACTCTCAGGGTTACCGTCAGATATGACAGGTTCGGTATTCCTGCTACCGCTGACCCTGTCGCTACGGTTTCGGTCAGTATCATACTGAGCAAGTGCTTTAGCAATCCTTCGGTTGACCATTTGTTCAGTTGTCTCCTCAACAGCAGGAGGTGGTAAAGGGTTTCTTCGGACGTTCCAGGTATTCCTACGCTTAGGCGGCATGATTCAGTCCTAATCACACACAAGAAACACTCGTAAGATAGCCTAATCAAATAATCACTCAATAAGTATGTGATAAATATAGATATAGTATGATAATCAATCACCAATTGATATCACTCACAGTGTACACAGTGACATAAACTAAACATAAGTTATATATCATATATAAGTCAAAAAGTTTTACATAAGTTTTGTACAATGATGGGATTGACAATAAAGGGAAATACACCCATCAGATTAAACATGATCTACAAAATGTGATGGATTTAACCTATACATCCATCTAGTCAAAAGTTTTGCCCTACTACATCATAGCTACAATCCTAATTCATCATAGATACCGTCCTAACATGGTGAATCTAATAGAAATATGCTAAAAACATCCCTACAACCATCCTAACAGCTGCCATCAGTACACAAACTCCAACTGCAGAACCTACTATCCCCAGACGTCTCTCAAGCCTAATCATACGTGCCCTAGTCGCATCGGCGGACTCTCGATCCATCTCAATGTGTACCTCAGTAGTGGCAAGACGTCCATAGATAGTAATCACATCACCGTCCAGTCGAGAGGCATCACCGTGCATCTCTCCGATAGAATCCTGTGTACCATATTGAAATCCAAGAAGAGTATGGACAACTGCAACTACAGTAGGGATAGTGAGCTCCAGAGGCTCCTCAGTCAAATGTAAAGGTGTCGATGAGTGAGATGACTCCCCAGTCTCGAAAGTGGAAGGAATCCTCTCAAGTGTCCTCCAGTGGCGTAGTATACGCGGCATCCAGTCAAGATGCGGAACTCTAGTCCTCTGCAATGACTGCTGATCACAAGCTATCTCTCTCTCCTCAGTCATCGGATCATTGTCACGAGGTGCTAAGGGTCCTACAGGTGGGGATCTAACGCTCATCCTAGCAGTCCTACATAATCCAGGCCCACGTGAAGTCTCTCCAAGATGACGAGTCGCCATGAAAGTAGATCCTAGCATACGAGTAGTGGGATCAGTGGGTGGTGATGGTGGAATGCCTATAGTGCCATCTGAAGTAGCTCTAGGAAATGTGGGTGGGTACACCTCCTCAGAAGGATCATCACTTGCATAGTCAGGCTCCTCCTCTGACTCTAAGATGTAGATCGAAAACTGCCTAGACATAACTGTGACAAAAGCAATTGTGTGTGTTGTGTCAGATGTATGCAAAGGTATGAATGCATGAGTGTGTTAGCCAAGGCTATAGTCTAGGTCTCTAAGGTTTTTAGTCACTTAAAGAATTCTAGTTCGCTATAACCAATGGCTCTGATACCAAGTTCTGTCACACCCCCAAAATCGGTAATCGTGTTTATTAAAGGTTTAGTGGAAGCTTTAGTTAATTAGCGGAAGCATTTGTTTATTAGCGGAAGCATTTTAAGTTTACAGTTTAACAGCGGGGGTGCTGACGTTACAGTATTGCATTCAATGTATCGTAGCATATGATCATACAGAACATATCAATTTAAGATGCCATAAGTTTAAACGTTATTACAAAAAGGTACGCTTATAAAGTCGTACAAGTAGTGTTGTTGTAGAACAACATAAGTTTACAAAACACAAGTTTATAAAAGAGGGATTTCGTAAGTATAACCAATTGAATTGGTAATACAAAGGAAATCCAAGTGTCCCAAAAGTGGCATCATAAATAGTCTGGGTTGCCTACGTCCTTTATGCATGCAGAAGTACCTGAGTCCTAATTCCCTAAAAAACATAGTAAACCGTCAACATTGAATGTTGAGTGAATTCACAGGTTTAGTGTAAATATAATTAAACCAAGTTTTGTATAAATCATTCATGTACACAAACATAATGTTTATATGTATAGCAGGAAACACAAGTGTTCTTATTAAAGAAAACATTTCCTATTTTATTGTAAGAATGTCATTTTTACTACAATTCAGTTGATGTGTTAGGAAACACAAGTTTAATCATAAACATTTCCTAATAATAGTTGCAGGAAATACAGTTTAACAACCAAGTAAACATTTCCATATAAGTAGCTGTAGGAAACACAGGTTTAACAGTCAAGTAAACATTTCCTATAAAAGTTGTTTTGTCAGAAAACCAAGTTTATCCAATCAAGGTAAACGTTTCCTAAAAAGAAATCATGCGTAGGAACACCTGTCCTATTAGTTATCACAGGGAATGCCCTTCCCAAATCAAGTTGTAGTTTTGTTGTTTAGTTATGTGGGAAATGTAGACTATAATCCCTCTAAGGTGAGCGACACCTTTAAAGTTAAAGTAACGACTCCTAGTACTATAACCAAACCACGACTAGTTGATGTTGTTGCCTCAGTAACACGGTAAGTATACACTCCTCGTTACGACTGCTGTCGTGTGGTTGGAATGACCAACGAGTTATATCAGTGGGAGGGTTGTCAAATCGATAGTACTATCTGTATACTCAGTGGCTAGAGTCACCTAGCTAATGGTTATAGGCTGCAAGCACTGGGACTTATGTGCACTACAACTACCTCATGTAAACCTAGGATCGTACCAAGATTCGTTGTCTTATTCCCAAAAAGTTGTGAAAACGTTTCATATAGTTAAAAGTTGAATATAAAGCATATAGCATTTATATAAATCAGTTTGATATAAAAGCCTATCAATCAATTATATAAAACAAGTAGCATGTAATAACACATAGTTCTATGTTTTCCACCCCTGGTTTTAAAAGCATTTAAAACATGTAAAAGGTAGGGGCTGTGAACTCACGTGTAGAAAAGCTTCAGCTAGTAATACACAGTAGTCCGAACGTGCCTCTCAAATACCTAAACACAATTAAATATACTTTACATAAGTATACGGACTAATCGTTAAGTTGAAATGTTTATAACATTTTAGTAGTTGGTTGTTGTGTTGAAATAATCGTTGCGTACAAGTATATGTTTATATATACTTATTAGTTGGATATATATATTCTAATATATATATATATATATATATATATATTATTTGTCGTTGCCGTATATATATATATGCATTATTATAAATGTCGCGTATATATATGTATATAGTTTTATCGTTGTCGTTTATGTTTAAAAACATAAATATGTTTGTTATAAAAATAACTTTGTTAAATCGTTTATATATAGAAATACCTTTTGACGATTTGTCATGTCTATGTATATAAATAGGTTTAAGTTGTCGTTTTGTGTTTATATAAATATATATAGTCCATTTATCGCATTACTAATATCGCGTTACAATATTTTAAGTCATTCTACAAGAGCATGTTAGCTCGTAGTGAGTGAGGAGAGTTACTGCTTCTTCAGTGACTATTCAATAAAGTACGAAGTGCTCTACTCTTATATGTCAGCAAGTGTTCCTCATACTTGAAGAATGTCTGAATGATTACGTGGCAGCGAATGATTGGTTTTAAGGAAGACGTGATATTCGAGATAACAGAATTTGGGACCACAGAGTAATCAAGGATCAGAGATCGAACCAATCAAACAGCGACATGTGTCATTCCAAGATCATGATTCTTCACAAAGACATTTGCACTATAAATAGAGCAGTATTATGTTCTTCACAAAGGCATTTGCACAAAGACATTTGAACAATATTTCAAGTCATTCTACAAGAGCATGTTAGCTCGCAGTGAGTGAGGAGAGTTACTGCTTCTTTAGTGACTATTCAATAAAGTACGAAGTGCTCTACTCTTATATGTCAGCAAGTGTTCCTCGTACTTGAAGAATGTCTGAATGATTACGTGGCAGCGAATGATTGGTTTTAAAAAAGATGTGATATTCGAGGTAACATAATTTGGGACCACAGAATAATCAAGGATCAGAGATCGAACCAATCAAACAGCGACATGTGTCATTCCAAGATCATGATTCTTCACAAAGACATTTGCACTATAAATAGAGCAGTATTATGTTCTTCACAAAGACATTTGAACAATATTTCAAGATATTCTACAAGAGCATGTTAGCTCGCAGTGAGTGAGGAGAGTTACTGCTTCTTCAGTGACTATTCAATAAAGTACGAAGTGCTCTACTCTTATATGTCAGCAAGTGTTCCTCGTACTTGAAGAATGTCTGAATGATTACGTGGCAGCGAATGATTGGTTTTAAGGAAGATGTGATATTTGAGGTAATAGAATTTGGGACCACAGAATAATCAAGGATCAGAGATCGAACCAATCAAACAGTGACACGTGTCATTCCAAGATCATGATTCTTCACAAAGACATTTGCACTATAAATAGAGCAGTATTATGTACTTAGATGTTGGCCATTGATACGTATTATTCACTTGTTTGTCAATTACAGTTTGTCTAAGTACATATTTTCGAGCAGCGAGTGAGCAGTTAGCGTGTTTGTCCACTACTGTTCAGCTCAAATTGTAATAGTTTAGCAAAAGTGTTTGATTTGAATTAGCCTTGACTAGTTCATTCCGCAATCAACACTTAGTGAGTTTTATGATTATTAAAGTCATATTTTCAGCTACTATCTATTACTTGCTTTGATATTGTTATATCTATCTGTTGTATACTCTGTTTATATTCGGACAATTAAAAATTGGTTAAATAACTTGAACAAAATCAGAATGAGTTTTTAATTGTATTCAACCCACGTTCTACAATTAAACTTTACTTATTACGATTCCATATCACTAAGCAATGGTGATTTCGGGACTCACAATACGATTTTAAAATATGGGGTGTTATAAGTACCATACTGCGATGCTTATTTTTGGTGTATAAATCAAAATATGTGTTGTATATATCAACACCCTTTAACAAATATTTCAAATCATGTTTCATAATAATAATAATAATAATAATAATAATAATAATAATAATAATAATAATAATAATAATAATAATAATAATAATAATAATAATAATATAATAATAATAATAATAATAATAATAATAATAATAATAATAATAATAATAATAATAATAATTGTATTTATTTTGTACAATCATGTCTTTTTTACTTATTGTTTCAATAACATATTGTCAAATGTAAGTTTGGTTGGCGACTTATAAGAACATTCTCAACAATAACAAAAACTGATACGCCGCATTTGCGTCATGTCAGCTTTTTTACAAAAGTGACAGAAATTGACAGTCCCGAACCAATAGTGGCCCGTCACTTTTTTTCAGTGACCCACAACTAATAAATTAATTAAACAATATACAATTAATTAAAATAAAATACATTTTATTCAAATTAAAAATATTACAATAATTAAAAAAAATGTTACATTAATTTTTTTTTACAATCATTAAAAATAAAATTAGCCTAATTCGAGCTCGATTCTTCATCTTCGTTCACGTCCTTGTTCTTGTTCTCGTCTTCATCCAAAATTGTTGGCTCCCTGTTTGGTTCGACATGCTTCTTTTTTTGTTTTTTCCCTTTTTGGGCTCCAGTTCGGCTTCATTTTCAGCCTCGGACCTGAGCTCGGTCTCGTCCGAACTTTCTAGTATATGTTGATGTTGAGTTTCAGGTACAAAGAAGTTTTGGTTTGATGTGTGTTGTGAGTGATAGGAAGGTGTTTGTTGGTACCCGAGCGAGTATGATGAGGTAGTGCCGTGGTATGTGTTTGGTGACCATTCAACCGACGGTGAAAATTGAGAGTTTTGGTACCACCCTTGATGTTAGTAATTCCTTCGGGGGTCGTCGGGTGACATGGAATAGGATTTGTAATAGGTGCGAAACTAGCAAATCCCATAGTTGGAGGTTGAATGGGTGGTTGATTGTGTGCCGGATTTTTTAATAAGTTTTGTCACATATTGTTACAAAGTTGTTCATGCTCATTTTGTTGTGATTCGGATTTGGATTTGTTGTTGTTTGACATTTTTGTCAGGGGAGTGTTTGAAAATGAATGGATTTTTGTAAATAGAATGTGTTGAAAATGAATGGGTAAAATGTAGTGAATGTAGTGTAGTTTTATAGGTCAAATTTAATAATTTTTTTTTAAAAAAAAATTGAAAAAAACCCCAACGGCCTTATGACCGTGATGCGTGTGAAAGCGTCTAGTTTTATTATTTATAAAGTATAGGATATACCAATCACTACTATCACACAACCAGGCAAGACTACCTGATCGGAATAATATAGCTATGGTAAGTCCAGGTCGAACACAGGAACGATGTTATTCAATTAAATTGGAATTATTAACTAAACTAATAAAGCAGTAACATAGGGGGTACATTTTAGTTTCGTACGAACGTTCAATATGAACTAATTAACCAAACCAACAACATAAAACAAGATAAGAAGTAAGAGAATAACAATTGGAGATAGATATGTAATTGCTTAGAGTCTTCACACTCAGATTCATATTATCCGGTTCATGTGTTTTGATTGTCTGATTGTGATTTCTTTTATATTAACTTAGATACTAATCAAAGAATCCAAGTTAAGTATATATTAGCCAACGTTCCGGGTCCAACTAATATCTACAACCTAGGGTCCCACATTAAACATCGATCCGACATCGCAAGAATGTTGTTCTATTGCATGTTTTTCCCTAGATTGTGCATTAAGTATTCACGACTTGTTAGGATTAATATTCGTGGTATGACTCAACAATACCTACTAATAATCTCTTATATTCTCATTCATTTTAGATTAATTAATTACTATACTCTTAACTTATCAAACTCAATATATTTATCAATGATCATAAACCTAAATTCATAATAATCAATAATCAATAGTATCAAAGGAACTCAATCTCAATAATCATATTGACCACGTTAAGTAGCAATTAATTATCACCATTAAACAAGGTTCTACAGACAACGTAACAATCTTCAATCAGTCAATTGATTCAAAACACAATTATAACTTTCAAACATTCATAATCAAATATTATTTAACTAAACAATTAACAATAAGTCTAATCCATGATTCAATTATACAAAATCATATTCATATCTCAAAACAAAACACATAGACATGTTTAGAATTGAAATCAGAAGATGATACGCAAACCGAATCGTGAACCGAATGAAGTAGAATCAATATGATGATCCTAGCCTTTTTCGCCTCCAAACCGCCATCGATTTGCTCCCATAATGGGGGAAAACCCCCTCCTGGTTGGCTGATGTTCATGGTTTAGGGTTATGAGAAGTGATAGATTGAAATAAGAAAAATAAGATTTAAAACCCTCTGGCCGACATAGGATCGCGCTGCGACCATATATGGTCGCGATGCGACCAAGCATAAATCGCCACGCAATGGGTTTTGGTCGCGGCGCGATCTTCAAAAACTCAGATCGCCACGCGATGCGGCGTGATTGAACTCAGATCGCCACACAATGGCTATTGGTCGTTGCGCGATCTTCACAATTCCAGAAACTTATCATCTTTTACTCTGATCCCATCTTCTCTTGTCCATTGTTTTAGTCACTTAGCAACTTTTCTTCGCAATAAGCTCGTTTTCTGTTTCTTTTCGATCCAAGCTCCATTTGAAATCCTAAATGTAAATATGAACGAAATAAGTACCTTATTCATACAAAATGCATTAGAAAGCTATCAAACATGGGGTAACTTAGTACTATAATATAGTATATTTTGGCGTTTATCAAACATCCCCTACTTGAATTCTTCTTGTCCTCAAGTACACCATCGATTTAAAACTTATAAACGACAAAATTTAGTAGGCAAACAAGGGCGCGTTGGGACTTACATACAAGCTAGTATTTTGCAAACCAAATTTTAATCTTAAAAATAATTCAACTTTAAAATTTAGCTATCAAGAAACTCTTCTAGGAAACCTAATTTTCTTATGCATTATTATTACGCATTCAAGATGGCTCACAATGATTACCGATATTGTTGTCCACCTAAACAATCTATACATAGGCAATTGAGCTTGATTTATCATTATTCTAGCATCTTTACCCTTGATTCCCAATAGCAAAATACCCTCATACATATAAAGTGCTAATATTACACATATTATGGATATCCAATTAAAACAATCATTTTTCAAGTCAAGACATTGATGACAGGTCTGTGCCTCAACACAACAGAGCGACATAACTTGACTTTGATTTAGCATAATAACTTTTTAGTCAAACCATTGGTGGCAGGTTTGTACCTCAGTACAACAAAGAAACATAATTTGACTACATTTTAAAATTTTGAGTTCGTTTAAACTCTTTTTGCTCTTTTTCATTAAATATACTAGCAGAGACCAGGTCTATACTTACGTACAACAGAGGAAACAACACCCATTACATCCCCATATTAATTGAATTCCAAAATTATGGCATATCGCACACTATCATATAAGAATTAAGACTAAAGTCATAAATTGCTAAAGTTCCTCTCGGAATATCCCATACTTCTTACATTAATTTTATTTAATAGCTCAACAACTTATACATAGATTGCCTATCGATACATCACATGATGAACTATCTAATATTTTAAAATTTAAGTTCAAATTATCATTTGAATTTCCCAGATTTGTTACAAGATTTTCAAAATTTAAAGAGAATACATTTTTAAAAGAAAAATTTGGGTTGAAAAATGACTAACATAGAATGCCTTGCACCTTTAGTCTACCAATATTTATCGATTTATAACTCAGGACAATCAAACTTCTTTTCCCCCATCCCCCACTTAAAATAAAG
Source organism: Pseudognaphalium luteoalbum (assembly GCA_963422505.1). Lineage (NCBI taxonomy): Eukaryota > Viridiplantae > Streptophyta > Magnoliopsida > Asterales > Asteraceae > Pseudognaphalium > Pseudognaphalium luteoalbum. The sequence goes on along the minus strand of OY730193.1, from coordinate 52,732,996 downwards.
CAATGTCCTCATTGCAAAACAAGGAATCGTAAAATAGGGAATAGAAAAGAAGTGAACAGAAAACTCCCCTGATCTTGAAGAAAAATGTTTTCATGATAATCTGATTATGAAAATATACAACAACACACTTCCGTAGGTATCACGGTAGCATTTAACATATGCAACAAACCCTTAAACCCCTTGGTATCCCGAGTGGACGAGTTATAGTCTCGTGAGGGTTTTCAGGGAACACACCCATAAAGTTCAAAACTGCAAACAAAAAACAAGAAAACAAAAACTAGAACAATAAAATAAAATTATAAAATAACTAAAAGTTAAAACTACATATTAACAAACCATAACCTACATAAAATAAGGTACATGAAATAAACAATAATAATTAGTACATAAAATATATGACAAACAGAGAAGAAACAAAAATTTGTCGCAAAAACGTCCTTCCAACCGCCGGTTAATGTACTCAACCGCCGGTCGAATGTTTGTGCAAACCAACTTCAAAAACTTCGCTCCATTAAAAAAATTAAACTATATAACATGCAGATACATATAATTAACAAATAAATAATTATTTACAACCAAATTATATCATTAATCATCACAACTTCTAGACAAGACAAAAATATTTGTTTAGCAAATCAAGCCTATGAAATTGTGCGTGATTAACGAAAAACCTTTTTTTATTTTTATTTTTCCATTTTTTTATTTTTATTATCTTTTTATATATATTTTCCAACTTAATCGAATAAGCAACCGTTCTCCGATAGAACAATAGTCCAACCGGTTAAGTGTTCCCCGGCAGCGATGCCAAAAACTTAATACGTGTGAAAGCGTCTAGTTTTATTATTTATAAAGTACAGGATATACCAATCACTACTATCACACAACCAGGAAAGAATACCCGATCGGAATAATATAGCTATGGTAAGTCCAGGTCGAACACAGGAACGATGTTATTCAATTAAATTGGAATTATTAACTAAACTAATAAAGTAGTAATATAGGGGGTACGTTTTAGTTCCGCATGAACGTTCATTATGAACTAATTAACCAAACCAACAACATAAAACAAGATAAGAAGTAAAATAATAACAATTGGAGATAGATATGTAATTGCTTAGAGTCTTCACACTCAGATTCATATTATCCGGTTCATGTGTTTTGATTATCTGATTGTGATTTCTTTTATATTAACTTAGATACTAATCAAAGAATCCAAGTTAAATATATATTAGCCAACGTTCCGGGTCCAACTAATATCAACAACCTAGGGTCCCACATTAAACATCGATCCGACGACGCAAGAACGTTGCTCTATTGCGTGTTTTTCCCTAGATTGTGCATTAAGTATTCACGACTTGCTATGATTAATCTTCGCGGTATGACTCAACAATACCTACTAATAATCTCTTATTATCTCATTCATTTTAGATTAATTAATTACTATGCTCTTAACCTATCAAACTCAATATATTTAGCAATGATCATAAACATAAATTCATAATCATCAATAATCAATAGTATCAAAGGAACTCAATGTCAATAATCCTATTGACCACGTTAAGTAGCAATTAATTATCACCAATAAACAAGGTTCTACAGACAACGTAACAATCTTTAGTCAGTCAATTGATTCAAAACACAATTATAACTTTCAAACATTCATAATCAAAGATTATTTAACTAAACAATTAACAATAAGTCTAATCCATGATTTAATTATACATAATCAGATTCATATCTCAAAACAAAACACATAGACATGTTTAGAATTGAAATCGAAAGATGATACGTAAACCGAATCGTGAACCGAATGAAGTAGAATCAATAGGATAATCCCAGCCTTTTCCGCCTCCAAACCGCCATCGATTTGCTCCCAAAATGGTGGGAAACCCCCTCCTGGTTGGTTGTTGTTCGTGGTTTAGGGTTATGAGAAATTAGGGATTGAAATGAGAAAAATCGGATTTAAAACCCTCTGGCCGACATAGGATCTCGCCGCGACCATATATGGTCGCGACGGTCGCGACACGACCAAGCTTTAATCGCCACGCAATGGGTTTTGGTCGCGGCGTGATCTTCAAAAACTCAGATCGCCACGCGATGGCTTCTGTTCGCGGCGCGATTGAACTCAGATTGCCACGCGATGGCTATTGGTCGCTGCGCGAACTTATCATCTTTTACTCCGATCCAATCTTCTCTTGTCCATTGTTTTATTCACTTAGCAACTTTTTTTCGCAATAAGTTCGTTTTCTGTTTCTTTTCGATCCAAGCTCCATTTGAAATCCTAAATGCAAATATGAACGAAATAAGTACCTTATTCATACAAAATGCATTAGAGAGCTATCAAACATGAGGTAACTTAGTACTATAATATAGTATATTTTGGCGTTTATTAGACCGTCAATTTTTTCCTTTAACGGCTCCTTTTTTTTATTTAAATGTTTTTTTTTTCCTTCATCGCTCCTCACCCGGATCATCTAACCCCATCCGAAAAAACTTATGCACCGTCGGTAAACCGATGAGGCGAAACTGACGGTCAGTGCCAATGGTGTCGCTTTCGTTGGTTGAAACCGACGATAAACCGACGAGGCCGTTGGGAGCCGTTCGTGTAGGTGTACCCTTCCGCTACAAGCTGACTTTGGTACTCAATTTTACACTTAGAATTTATGGCTTGATCTAGTATAGAATAGATTCATATTACGTAGCCCAAAATTTATAATCGCATGAAAGCTTAAAATTTCCATCAAAACTAAAATCAGGTAATTCAATATGACTAAGAAAAAAGTTGCCTCAACGCCTTAAAAATCTCCAACATTCCATTAGAAAAATGTGTATGTTTCTATACAATTATTTTATGATGAATAAAAAATGATATACATGTTAATTATGATTTTCGGAGGGAAATATTTAATTATGTACGGTTAAAAATGTCCAAAACATTATGATTCATTTAAGGTAAACAATAAGAATAATAATAATTATATTAAACATCCAAGTTCTTTTTTTGGATAAAGATTAAACATCCAAGTTGATAGCACGTACTTATCTACAAAATCACTCCATGATGACAATAAGGGTTTAGTGTTTGATAATGCCACTAAACTTATATCCGATATTAAATAATGTGTATCATGTTTACAGTTGTCATTTTTAATATATCCAACTTATTAAAAATGTGTTTTAGTGTATTTTGGTGATGTGTTGCTCGTTTAAGATGTCATGTGGCATCATGAGAGTTTGACACGTCATCCAAACATCACAAAATAAACTAAAACATATTTTTTGAAAGTTGAATGCATTAAAATGACAAGTATTATTGTAATACACACAATTGATATCCAACACAAGTAAAAGTTCATTTCTAAATATTAACCCGTTAAAATAAATATAGTTTTCGTCTAAAGTCTGTGAGCAAAATATTGTCCTTGTGGGGCAAGGGAATATGATGATGCTTTTTGGTTTGTTTTACTCTATTATATTAATATATTTAACTACTAATAATAATTTAAATAATAGTTCACTATTATTAGATAAGATGTATAGAATACTTTTAATGATCGCAATAAATAAAAAATTAAACTTGATGGAAACGAACACGTTTTCTTTTTGTAAAAGAAAGGTGCAATGTTCTTTCCATTTCAAATTTTAAAAATAAATTTAAACCACTTTTATATTAAGTTATCATATCTTTTGGTACCATTAGTAAATGTTAAATTTCAGTAATTATATGAAATAAGATGATAAATATTTGACAACTTATAAATTGAAATGATCACATACACATGGAATCATCTGTCTTTTATCTAAGATTATTATTAATAAAATGCTGTAAAATTTAGTACAAATCATCTTCAATCAGTGTACTAAAATGGTATAATTTTTACGTTATAATAAATCTATAACTACATTATTCATCACGTTGAAGTTTCATAATTAATCTGTTCATGCGTTTCTCATCATCATCATCAATATATATAATGTCATAATTAAAAACTTAAGGATATGTATCAATGATTATCAAAATAATGAAAACTTGATGTTTTCGAGCTCCACATTCATCATTTATATTTTTTATTTATATCTAAAAAATAAAAATAAAAAGATAAAGTAAAGAAAAGAAAATAAACTGACCCATTCCTTTCCGTTAATCAAAGTTGCCAGGACGAGAAAATCAAAAACAACAAAGGGGGAAACGTCAGTGTGTATGGTCTAAAATCAAGTAAAACTCGAACAACTAAAATGACCCTTAAACGATATGTTTCAATTTCAAGATTTGGAATTCTTAGATGAAAAGTGATGCAATACTTGTAATATATGGAAACTCAAAAGTATTACTTAATTAAGAGCATCAACATAAATTCTTCAACTTTTTTTTTTTTTTTTCCAATTATAGTTCTAGAGGTGTTCACTATATGGACAAACCAAATTGTCCAATCGGTCAATATGGATTGAACTATTTGGTTCGGATAATTTTATTTTTTAGATCGCTTTGGTTCAAAACCGAATATTTATTTTGGTCTTTGGATTGGTTTTGGTTACCAATGTAGAAACCAAATAGTCTAAATTAACCGAATAGTAATATATTTTGGTAATACTAATATGTACAAATTAATTAGGTTAATCACTGAATATCATGCATACTTATACCATTATTAATTTTATTCACCGTTTATTACAAAATTTCTTAACTATACCTTAGTTTGTCTTGCAAATTATTGTATTTTTGTCACGAACTTAAGAAACGTGCTAATAAGTTTTGTTTTATATTCAAGTTTTTTGATTTTGTTTGATTGTTTATATTATTAATATATATAAGCATAAACCGAATAGTAAAAACCGAATAGTAATTAGGTTCGGTTCGGTTCGGTTCGGTTTTTTATTTGATCGGTTCGGTTCGGTTTCAATTTTTGAAAACAGAAAACCGATCGGTTTCATCTATTAGGTTCGGTGAGAGTCCCGTAATTATTATTATAGAAGTGAAATGGAATCACAATAGGTAAAGTTTAATTGTAGAAGGGGGTTGAATACAATTAATTTTTTTTTATGATTTTACTCCAAGTTAATTTTCAAGTTTTTAATTGCGCTATATAAACAGAGTATAACAGATATAGAAATGACACTTAAGGTAAATACGTAATAGTAGATGAACTGTGATTTTTATTAATCATAAAAACTCACTGAGTATTGATTGCGGAATGGAATAGCCAAAGCTAATCCAAATCAATTACTCAAGCTAATCTATTACAAGATGAGATGATTAGTAGTGGACAAACACACTAACTATTCACTCGCTGCTCGCTGTATTGTGCTTAGACAAACTACTCACTGACTAACAAGTGATTAACACGTACAAACGACAAGTTTCTAAGTACATAGTACTGCTCTATTTATAGTGAAGATGTCTTGTGAATATTTTCTTCAAATCATGATCTTGGAATGACACGTGTCGCTGTTTGATTGGTTTGATCTCCAAGTCTTGATTATTCTGTGGTCCCAATTCTGTTACCTCGAATATCGCATCTTCCTTAATACCAATCACATGCTGCCACATAATCCCCCAGATATTTATGAGGATATGAAATATACTTGCTGACATAAGATTGAAGAGCAACTTGCACTTGACTAGAAATTTATTAGAGTAGTCACTGAAGATGAGATAATCCTCCTCACTTACTGCAAACTATCGTGCTCTTGTAGAGTGAAATGAATTGAATATCTTCAGCAACTATCTTTTATTCGGGCAATGACTTTTGTCTTTATTCATTTAAAGATGTAAATCTCTCACTGCTAGAATCAGTGACACACCAAGTTGAGTTTTAATCTTCCTCAGTATATCAGTTTGCATGAGTAGAATGAATAGCGACCAGTGAGTACATACTTCAGCAATAGAAGCTTTGACTTAATCATATCTTTCATTTAGCTTGTTATCATTGAGTTGGTCAGCGACCAGTGACTCAACAATCTCCCCCTAAATGATTGTGATCAAAGCTCCCTAGACAGACTTGTTGCTGTGTAACTTTATAGTCAGTGTTTAAAGATTAAACATTCAGTGACTTGTACTTGTGATCCATTCATTTTTCTTTTTGGATTCTTTTGATATGATCTGAGTTTTGCACTATGTTTTTCTCAAAAATAATCATATTTTATTAAACTGCAAATGAAAAATATTACAAGTGATATCAGTTACAGTTTGTCTAATCTATTACAAAGGGATCACGGATCTCTCCAGATGTTTTCTTGCTTTACCAATCCAAGCTCATCAGCTAGCTCATACTTCTCAGTAGAAGGCTGATATCGCGTAAAAAGTCATGTTTTTACCAACGATATCTCTCTCATTCTGGAGCAATACTTGGCATTTGGATTCAAAAGATGCTCAAATCAAAGAAACTTTACCAAGAAGATCAAAATAAAGTTGCACGAGAAAAATCAAGCAAAACAGACGAAAAACGAAAATTCCACATGCAATTGAAGATTCAAGACACCAAGAAAAGATTTAAAGAAAAAAGTCCCCATCACTGAGATTTCTCTTATCCAAGATATTCATTTTCAAAATACGAATCTAACAGATGAAGAATCAACAAAAACGGATGAAGAATGAAGATTCTACGTACGCCGGAAGATTCAAATGATTCGTATGAGACATCCAAAGATCAGAGACACATTTTTGGGATTTCTTTTCATCAAAGTCTTCGTTTTTGAAAAACGAATCCAACGCAAAAAGAATGGACAAAAATAGACGCATAACAAAGAAGATACGTACGAATCGAGAAACGTAGCGAAAGACGGCGAACCAGGGCGGCAGCCTGCCAGCCGCCGCTGGCCACCTGGCTGGCACTGCCGGCTGCCACTCCCCTGTCCCCCGTCCACTTTTTCATCCTTGCACGTACTCGTAGGGTACACGTGCTATGCCTTTTCCGCGACTTTGGGGTACACGTGCTAGGCCTTTACGCGTTTTAGGGTACATGTGCTAGCAACTTTTCCACCTTTTTCTAACATGTGCCGCAAGTTGCTAAAATGCACTGGATTTCCCCTATAAATAGGGGGCCCATGGTTCATTTTCAAATATACCTTTCATACACCACACACCATACACTCTCTACATTCTATTCTTGTAAAATTAGTATTTCTTCCTTTAGATAGTTTAATTAATTAGAATAGCTAATTAACTAAGGAAGATTTGTAGGAGGTGCTCCGGGACGCATTGTAGCCATGAGTTATTTGTATACCTTTCCAGGTTTTAATCTATCTTCCATATTTAAATATGTTTGTTTTTTATTTTATAAATTTAAATATGCATGCTAGAATTGCCATCGTTAACTAGATAACTTAATTGTCTGCTATGATAGTTGTTTAGGAAGTTTTAAATATGTAATTGTGTTGTATGTTATTATATTGCGGATGGTTTATATTATAAATATATGTAGGAATTAAATCTTTATCGTTTATCTGCCCAACTCATGTTGTGACTGAAACCTTATCCAAAAATGAACGTAGCTAACTCATAGGGTATAGGTCACTTAGTTATACTATGTTAGATTGAATCAATGAGCTCGGCATGGCCGGTGTTCTCTAGAACAAAATAGGATATAAGAGACACGGAATATGGGAATAGAGGTAGATTAAGATTAAATTCATGTAGACGATATTTTTGAGACAACTTTCGGAATATCCTCGACTTAAATAATACCTTTGCATGTTTATATCGAACTGTTGCTTTGATCATCTTATTGCATGTTCTTGTTCGATTGTTGCCTTAGGATTATCATAATAGTGAAATACAAATGGCATTAAATATCGTGACGTAATATGACAGCCCCTATTCGACTGTTCTTTGATATAGTACTGGAAACGCCTACGGCGGAGTACAAATGTATGGAAGTCGAGAACGACCGAAGGTAGTTATATTATGAATCGAATAACAAATGTATTACTTAAGATTCTATTTGTAGTACAAACCATCACTGTATTCTTGCATACCTGAGTAATGTGTATAATTCGTACAAATAAGTGATGACATATTATCCGACCGCCTAGACCAGTTAGTCCAACCTATTCTGGTGAGGGTAAACCTCGTTCATAAGATTGTTTATTCAACAAACTATGCCATGATTCGGACATCTCTGACGACCGAGATTGGGGAATAGGATTCGAGATTAGCTGTCAGATAATATGGGTATACATTTGAGAGAATTTTCGGTGTATGCTTTAATATATTCTGCAACCCACGTGACATTCTATTTACCTGATTGTGGACACCTCTGCGTTAGCCCGATAGAAGTATTGCAGTAATAGCTCACATTAACTTACGAACTTATTCCCAATAGAACTCTCCATATTTAACAACTCCTAAACCACTTCATAGTAGACAATCACTTTAATTGCTAAACGCCCGAAGTAACCTCCACTTTTTAGTTTATTTTATTTAATTTAGAATATGAAATCCAAAATCAAAACCAACTCTTTTATCCCTAGCTAAATACATAATAGTTTCTAAGTCCCCTAGCTTCAATTTGCCACGCTTTGAAGAACGATCCTAGGTCATACGTGTCCTTTGCTAGCTCTTTGATTAGCATAATAGTTACCGTAGGCCCCATCCTTACAAATTTAAAAACCCACTGTTGTCTAGCATCACCATTAAAAACTCCAACGACCGGTGTGTAGCACAACAAGTTTTTGGCACCGATGCCGGGGAGCGTCAGCAACCGATTTTAGGAATTTAGCAACTTTAGTGTTTAGCGATCCTTTTGAAAGATCAACATCATTCAATAGTTACCTTTTTACCTTTAGGATTAGTTTAGTTTTAGTTTAGCACCTTTGACCAGTCATGTCAACACCCTATTTTGACTCAAATGAATCTTTAACCCAACTTTTGGCTGTTTCCTCACCTACAAACAACCTACCTTCCTCAAAAGAATCTTTATCAGATTTTATGTTCGAACAAAATGTTATAAACAAAAGAGTAACCGGATTTCAAGATAACATTTACGTCATGATAAAAATTTCAGAAAATTAATATATAACATTGAATCTATTTTGAAAAACTTAAGTTTTATTGATGAAAGTACGTCGGCAATCACTAATGACACCACTCATCTACCAAGTGATGATGTGTTAATCATGACTAGAGGAGAAAAAGTAACCAAAGTTGATCCACCACCACCCGATAACACCCCCGAAAACACTTCTTTGCCCACACCTACACCTAGTGAAAATGTGTCAATTGACATCCCTGTCATAATATCTGACCCATCCAAAACTCCAGATAATGTACCTCGCATGAGAATACCTTATCCTGGTAGACTAAATAAGGAAAAGCAAGAAGCCCAATTTGGTAAATATCTGGAAATATTTAAAAGCCTACACTTAAATGTTAGATTATTAGATGCTTTAGTAGAAATGCCTTCGTGTGCCAAATTCTTTAAAGAACTCCTTTCAAACAAAGAAAAACTTAGGCAAATAGTTAGTTTACCCTTGAATGCTGAATGTTCTTTAATTGTACAACATGGTCTCCCACATAAATTAGGCGATACTGGACGCTTTACTATACCCTATTTTCTCCAAGGAATTCAAATTAGTAACACCTTAGCAGACCTAGGTGCTAGTGTTAATCTTATGCCTTATTCCCTCTATAAGAAATTAGGACTAGATGATCTATTACCTACTCGTATGACCATCCAATTAGCTGACAGATCAGTTAAGCTCCCTCGAGGAATTGCTGAAGATGTCATGGTCAAAGTTGATAAGTTCGTTTTTCCAGTAGACTTTATTGTCATGGACATAGAGGAAGACACCCATATCCCTCTCATCCTAGGCAGACCATTTCTAAATACTGCCAAGGCCGTAATAGACGTTAATGAAAAATCTTTAAAACTAAGAGTTGGGAAAGAGGAAGTCACCTTTAATGTCGATCGATTAATGAAGAAACCTCTGGAAGAGGACCTTGGTTTGTGTGATACCATGCAGGATATTTTTGATGAACATCTCCATGAAGTACTAGCACTATCAAGCCAGGATCCAATACCCAACACCATAATCACCGTTCGGAAGCTATATAATGAGGACCCTGGGCTACAATCCGCAATCACTTTGCCAACAACATCCGACGAACTACTATTTCCCCTATTCGAAAAGAAGTCTCCTCGCACCGATGGCAAAACAATCGCTGTTCCATTAGGATGCGGTACACCGATACCTTGGCTAAAAAGAGATAAACCCATATTCAATGGACCAAACCCATTTCCTTCAATTGAAGAAATCCTAGATTCATTCAAGGGAATGAGTGTTGAGCCAGCGCCATTTGAACCACAATTAGCCAATCACTACCATTTCCAAACCTCGAAATCACCATAAACCAATCCTCATCCGCTCAATTTCAAGAATTCCAATTCACTGATGACGGAGAGATCATCCTCACCAGAAATGATGAAGTTTCCTCATCATCAGTCAACAAATACGAGCTAAAGACGGAAGAATTCTCAAATAAAACCGAGTGGGTTGAAATAGCATCAATCTCCACATCTGAACCCGAGATAGACGATACGCCATTCCAAGCTGAATATGAGAAACTGATTATAGACGAGATAGCTAGAATGAAGCCGTCTGTTGAAGAACCACCAAACCTCGAATTAAAAAAATTACCACCCCACCTTGAGTACGCTTACCTCCATGGAACATCAAAACTCCCGGTGATAATATCAAAAGAGTTAAAACCAGAGGAGAAAGCTCAACTCATCGATGATCTGAAATCGCACAAGAAGGCAATCGCATGGAAAATTTCTGATATACAAGGAATGAATCCCAACTATTGCACACACAAGATACTCATGGAAAACGATTTCAAACCATCCGTACAACGGCAGAGGAGGGTAAATCCTAAGATTCAGGACGTGGTAAAGCAAAAGGTTATCAAACTCTTGGATGCTGGACTGATTTACCCAATATCCGACTCACCTTGGGTTAGCCCTGTTCAAGTCGTCCCAAAGAAGGGAGGAATGACGGTCATTACAAACGAAGAAAATGAACTTATACAAACACGGACAGTTACCGGTTGGAGGGTTTGCATCGATTACCGGAAGTTAAACGAAGCAACTCGTAAGGATCACTTCCCGCTTCCATTTATTAACCAAATGCTCGTAAGGCTATCAGGAAACGAATTCTACTATTTCCTCGATGGTTTTTCCGGGTATTTCCAAATCCCGCTCGATCCAAAGGACCAGGAGAAAACAACGTTCACATGCCCATACGGAACATTTGCATACCGACGAATGCCGTTTGAATTATGCAACGCACCTGCAACATTTCAGAGATGCATGGTTGCAATTTTCCATGATATGATCGAACAATGCATGGAGGTCTTTATGGACGATTTTTCGGTTTTTGGAGACTCTTTCACATCATGTCTATCCAACCTCGATAGGATGCTCGCCAAGTGTGAAGAATCAAATCTCGTCTTGAATTGGGAGAAATGTCACTTTATGGTGAAGGAAGAAATAGTTTTAGGACATCGAATATCAAGGTCAGGAACTGAAGTAGACAAAGCAAAAGTCGAAACCATTGCCAAACTAACACCACCAACCAACGTTAAGGCCATTCGAAGCTTTCTAGGACACGCTGGGTTCTACCGTCGTTTAATCAAGGATTTCTCCAAGATATCGCGACCCGTCACCCACCTGCTGGGAAAAGACATCAAATTTGTATTTGATGAGAACTGCATGAAAGCTTTCAATTACCTAAAAAAAGCGCTAACCAATGCACCAATCATGGTCGCTCCAGACTGGAGTCTACCATTCGAGATCATGTGCGACGCTAGTGATTTCGCAGTTGGGGCAGTTCTAGGTCAAAGGAAGGACAATCACTTTTGACCAATCTACTACGCTGGCAAAACACTCACAGATGCTCAAGAAAACTACACAACCATCGAGAAGGAGCTGCTAGCCATAGTGTTTGCCTTTGACAAATTTAGATCGTACTTGATACTGTCCAAGACGATAGTATACACGGATCACTCAGCTCTAAAATACCTCTTCAAAAAGCAAGACGCAAAGCCCAGATTATTACGATGGATTCTACTCCTACAAGAATTCGACATCGAAATAAAAGATAAGAAAGGAGCAGAGAATGTCGCCGCAAATCATTTAAGTTGACTTGAAAATCCATCAATGGAACAACTTGCAGAAAGAGATATTAAAGATCGATTCACGGAGGAGCAGTTAGTGAGTTTAGGAGAACAAATGCAAGGTTCGCAATTCACTGACGATCCTTGGTTTGCAGACATTGCTAATTTTGTAGTTGGAGGGATCACAAGAAAAGGGATGATATCATCGTGAAAACAAAAATTCTTCCGCGACGTCAAACACTATTTTTGGGATGATCCATATTTGTTCAAAGTCTGTCCCGACCAAATTGTGGAAGATGTGTCGATGGGAAAGAAGCCGGACATATACTCCACCAAAGCCATTACGGACCTACTGGAGGACATCACACAGCCAATTTGACAGCAAAGAAAGTTTACGACTCAGGATTCTATTAGCCTACTATTTTCAGAGATGCACAAGACTTGGTGAAACGCTGCGATATTTGCCAAAGGTTTAGAAATATGACAACGCGTAACGAAATGTCATTAACGAATATCCAAGCATGTGAATTATTTGACACATGGGGATTAGATTTCATGCGACCATTTCCAAAATCATACGGAAAAGAATACATTCTAGTAGCTGTCGACTACGTATCCAGATGGGCCGAAGCTCAAGCCTTTCCAACAAATGACTCATGGGTCATAACCAAGTTCTTAAAACAGCTATTCTGCCGGTTTGGAACCCCTCGGGCGATCATCAGTGATCGAGGCACACACTTTTGCAAATATTAGTTTATGAAACTATTGAAACAATACGGTGTTACCCACAAGACGTCTACGGCCTACCACCTACAGACAAATGGGCAAGCAGAAATTACAAACCGGGCACTAAAAGGATCTTGGAACGAACACAAGGAGAGATGGGTAGATAAGCTAGACGATGCTTTATGGGCATTCCGAACAGCTTATAAAACGCCATTAGGAACAACCCCTATAGGCTCGTTTATGGAAAAGCATGTCATCTCCCGATTGAACTTGAATACAAAGCTTACTGGGCACTGAAAAACTGCAGCTTAGATCAGACAATAACGGGAACGCACCGGAAAATGCAACTGAACGAGCTAGCAGAGTTAAGAGATCAAGCTTATGAAAGCTCCTACAAATTCAAAGAAAGAACAAAGTTGCTCCACGATTCAAAGCTTCGCCCTACACGCTTTAATCCAGGTGATTAAGTTCTACTCTTTAACTCACGATTTAAGAAGTTTTCTGGTAAATTCAAAACACGGTGGAACGGTCCGTTCACAATCTCTAAAGTATTCCCTTATGGTGCCATCGAACTCGAGGCTCCAGACGGGAATTTCAAAGTAAACGGTCACCGTTTAAAACACTACGTAGAAGACTTTCCAACAACCGATGATGTCTATAACTATGAACCACCCTAATAGAATAGTAGGTATGAATGAGTCAAGCTACGAGACTAGATAAACAAAGCGCTCTTGGGAGGCATCCCAAGCCTATCTTATCTTTTCCGCATTAATTTTTTCTTTTGTTGTTGATCTAATCCATTCTTATGCAGTACCTCGCCTTATAAAAGTCTAATGATTATGTTTAGACCATTAACCTTTTGTATTTTGCAGGATGAGTTCGCAGCTAGCTAGAGCACGAGCCCCCAGTCAGAGACGCTCATGTGCCATGTATCACTCCCGGAGTTCATCACCGGGTAGTAGCATGAGGACCCTCAAGGGATCACAATCACCACCCCCTCGATTGGACGAGACCTTGACAGACTTGGTGGAGGTGAACGTTCAGGAGACATTCCTTTTATTTTCCCTTCATACCAGGTTACCTTCATCTTGCCGATCAGAGGAACAGACCGCAGGGACCTCTAGAGTACCCACCTTTCATCATGGGGTGACTACCGCGGACCCTGCTGTCACTTGGTCGATACTGAGAGCCCTTGAGGTCCAGCACACTGCCATCACTGAGATCCACACTGCTCTGGGCCTTCCTTCCATACCTGTGTGCCCTTTTCAGATGGGACCTGATCCCGTTCCGCACATTCCACCGTGGGACCTATTCCTACCTTGGAACCTGACTGCGCAGGACCACCTCACTATTATGGACCCACTAGAGGAAGCGATCGCTGCAGTAGATGCTTGGATTCAGGATCCAGAGGATGGCACTGCATCTCCGGTCTATACCATCGTGGAGTCAGTGTGTCCTACATCGGTCGTGGAAAACACGATCTTTATGGATGATGACTTCACCTATTGGGAGGCGCTCTACGCTGACATGGATTAGTTATTATTAGTTATGTTATTTCTGTTTAGTATTAACGTCTATTGACATTTGTGTTTCCTGAAGGATATTTATTATGCAGAACATGACGTGGAAATTATGGAACAAGTTCATTTTTTAATGAGCCTGGTCCGTTTCCAGCGAATTCACACACTTGAACTTGGTCCATAAAATCCAGTGGCATACGCACACAACATAAGGAAGTATCTCTTCTAACCTTACTTTGCTTGATTAAACACACTAAAACTCTAAGTAAGACTCTAAAGTGTGGGATTAAGACTCACAAATAGAGAATGACTTCGAAAATATTAACCCTCATTCAAAAATCTAAGTGTGGGATTAACCTAACTTAGAAATAGAACATTAGGGATAATGTTCTTTTAAGTGTGGGATAACAGTTGCATTCACTACTGAAGTGAAACATAAAATTTTGATCGATCTTTTAAGCAAACTCAGAATTTCAAAAAAAAATTCAAATTTTTGCATCAAAGAAAGTCTAAAAAAGGAATTTCTGGTCAACGAAAGTTCAAAGGTTTGGAAAATCGACAATAACGGGTAAAACTCTTTGAAAAATTTTCAAACTAAGTTTTAAAACAAGCAATCGCATGACTAGGCATTAAACCACCAAAATAAGTGAGGAATCTTGAGCCATATAAAAGCATTTCTCTTTGATGCTTCACTTTTCGATGAGAGTGCGCCGATGTATGCCTTTTTTTGTAAGTTAAAACTTACTCGAGCAATACATTTCAAAACTACAAAGATGGGTGTCATTCATGACGAAGGTGCAATTAGAGGATCTTGACATTTCCTAGGATGAAACTCTCTCATAAAAACCCCTATTTTCAAGCCTAACCTAACCATTGCTCACTTTCAGCATTGAAGATCAAGTAGAAAACCTATTGAGCCTTAGCCTTTTCATTTCAAAACTCACTTCAAGAAAACAACCATTCCTTTATATCTCTTGTCCATAGCCTAAGTTTCTGTTCTGTCAAGAAGAATTACTGCAATAAACACATTGAAATCCCCGAAGGATAAAAATACCATCCAAAAAAAAGGGGAACTCCGAAGAATAGCATAATTCAGCAAAAAGAAAGCTGCCAGGAGGAACCAAAGAACTAAAAGACCCAAGGATCATTTAATGCCAATGGAAATGTTCTTTAAATGAAAACATGAAAAGAAGGCTCTCAAAGAGAGAAATTCAAAAAGAGGTATCACTAAAACGTCAAAGATAAGTCATCAGAGACAAACTCTTAGGCTATATCAAAACCCCACTAAACCACCTACAAAACCCTTCTTCCATAACTATCTCTACCCTCTTACAAATATCTAGGGATGATTAGCACCATCCCCATTTGAGTATTGCAGATTTGATTCTCGACCAAGCTTATGACGATAAAAGAGCTACATGACTGGCTCCTCAGTGAATTAGAAATTAGGAAACCCGATACACTTGATTGAATTGAGTGACCACCTGTGAGGGCCCCAATCATGTATACCTTACATCACAAAGATTGAAAAGAGAGCTTGTTAGAACCGGTAGTTTGGAAAAGCATCAAGGGGTAAAGCCCCGTCTGAAATCTTTTCACCCAGCCTGAAGGAATCACAGTTTTCCAGAATACAAAGACACCCGTCCGGACATTCAAAGCAGTTTTTTCTACAAATTTGCTCGAGGACAAGCAAACTCTAAGTGCGGGATACTTGATATCGCGTAAAAAGTCATGTTTTTACCAACGATATCTCTCTCATTCTGAAGCAATACTTGGCATTTGGACTCAAAAGATACTCAAATCAAAGAAACTTTACCAAGAAGATCAAAATAAAGTTGCACGAGAAAAATCAAGCAAAACGGACGAAAAATGAAGATTCCACACGCAATTGAAGATTCAAGACATCAAGACAAGATTTAAAGAAAAAAGTCCCCATCACTGCGATTTATCTTATCCAAGATATTTGTTTTCAAAATACGAATGTAACAGAAGAAGAATCAACAAAAACTGATGAAGAATGAAGATTCTACGTACGCCGAAAGATTCCAATGATTCGTACGAGACATCCAAACATCAGAGACACATTTTTGGGATTTCTTTACATCAAAGTCCTCATTTTTGAAAAACGAATCCAACGCAAAAAGAATTGATGAAAACGGACGCATAACGAAGAAGATACGCACGAATCAAGAAACGTAGCGAAAGACAGCGAACCGGGGCGGCAGCCTGCCAGCCGCCGCCGGCCACCAGGGCACCGCCTCCAGCCACCTGGCTGGCACCGCCGGCTGACACTCCCCTAAACCCCATCCTCTTTTTCGTCCTTGCTCGTACTCGCAGGGTACACGTGCTAGGCCTTTTCCGTGACTTTAGGGTACACGTGTTAGGCCTTTACGCGCTTTAGGGTATACGTGCTGGAAACATTTCCACCTTTTTCTAACGTGTGCCCCAAGTTGCTAAAATGCACCGGATTTCCCCTATAAATAGGAGGCCCATGGTTCATTTGCAAATATACCTTTCATACACCACACACCATACACTCTCTACATTCTATCCTTGTAAAATTAGTATTTCTTTCTTTAGATAGTTTAATTAATTAGAATAGCTAATTAACTAAGGAAGATTTGTACGGAGGTGATGTGTCCCGAATGGTCATATGAAGATGACGTACGGATCGCAATCGGTTTGTTTTAAATTTATGTTTGCTGGGGTCTAAGTATGACTTACTAATACTGAACCAAAGGCTAGTAGATGGTAAGTATGACCTAGAGTCGTTCTTAAAGAGAAACTGAATTGAAACAGAGGTGATCCAATCAATCTTTCTTTTCTAGTAAAGGTTTTAAAAGAGTGCGTTGGGGGTTTTGGTTCAGTTAACTATGTAAACTAAATATAGCGAATAAAAGTGTAATAATAAATCAGATAATAAAAGTAGTATTTATTGTGAGTTCGTTAGCTAATAATGTGGGATGATGACTCTTATGGGAAAATGATTATCTAAATTGGAAATGTCTAGTGGATTCAACACCCAGTGGTATAACCAATAAGTTCCCAATTAGTCGGTTATCGACTAATATGTCATGAGGAACTAAGGTGTCATGATCCTGATCAGACAGACGATGCTCAACTCTCCACACTCTCCTATGAGGGAGTCAGTGACCCGTATTATTGAACGTATTTGCTCGTGGGTGAAGGAATAGAGTAGCAGGTCATTAGCAAGTCTAACCGTTCTTAATACCATAAAGATTTCAAATCCATTAAACAATTAACTTAGAATTTATGTTCGGACTTATTAACCAATTCCTATTAATGAAACTTAAGGATGATAAACAGGGGAAAACGTTCAAGGTTCTTGCGTACCTTACTTTTGGTTTCATATTTTAGGGAAAGGATATCAGTGTAACTTACATTACAAACTTGCCTTTCTCATTACAATTAACAAATCCCTAGGTTTTCGTAAATGGTTATTTATCCTGTAGCCTACCTACTCTAATCTAATCTAAATTAACTAATCTAATTAAAATGCTAATTAAAATGCTGACGGCTTTTTGCATGAAGTTAAACCCAGACCATGTCGGAAAATGCTATGGTGATTCACAGTGTATTTAATCGTTTATCGATATTTCCATTGTGAATTTAATTGCTTCGCCATGTTCACATGATAAGTACATTGTGATCGAAAGTGTACAATACTCATGGCAAGTCCACGTAATCACATTGCATTTTATGATGCTTGCATGACGTTACAGTTAAAAACATAGTTTTTACATAGATAACTATTGACCAAGTATCAAGGTTCGCGACTCCTCTTTACAGGGTTACTATCACGTTTGTTAATCGAAAGGCGAATATAAGTTTTAGGTTTAAAATCATAGGATAAGTCCATTCATAAAGTTTCCGTTTTATAATGTCGATCCATAATACAACTACCTTCGGTCGTTACCGGCTTCCATACGTATGTACTCTGCTTAAAAGCATTTCCAGTACTATACCGAGTAAACAGTCGAATACGGGCCGTCATATTATTTCATGACATATTTAAAGTCATCCCACAATTATATATGCTAACTACATCATAACAAATACAATAGTAATCTACTCGCTAATCATGGCACAAACTAATTCTAGCATAATTAAAGCATAGATATTTAATTAAGATAGAATAGGATAGAAAGAACCCGGATTAAAATGCGAGAAGGAATAGACTTGAATTAATAAGCGTAACTTCAAGCGTACACCAAAGATTACAAAATGTTCCCTAGCTTTCGTTCTACTTTAAACAAGCTCCTTAACTAGCCTAACACTAATTTTGAAGTAAGAAAAGAGAATGAGAAAAAAAAGAGAGAATTATGCCTAATGCATATGGGACATCTTCAAATGGAAGCCTTGGGGCTGTATTTATAGGGAAAATGTGGCTCACGTTAGCATCCCTAGGCTCACATTAGAAAAAAGAGTGAAAGGTGGTGCACTGGATATGAAAAAGTAGCGAAAGGTGGTGCACCGGGTACGAAAAAGTAGCGAAAGGTGGTGCACCGGGTACACGCAAGGACGGAAAAGCAGAAAAGAGACGGGGGGAGGGAGGCTGGCGCCGCCCACAACCAGGCCGGCGGCGGCTGGCTGCCACCCGCCCCGGTCCGTCGTCTTTCGTTGCGTTGCTTAATTCGTGCGTATCTTCTTCGTTATGCGTCCGTTTGTGTTGATTCTTTTTGCGTTGGATTCGTAATTCAAAAACGAAGACTTTGATGTAAAGATATCCCAAAAATATGTCTCCTATCTCTAGATATTGTGTACAAATCATTTGGATCTTCCGACGGGCGTAAAATCTTCATTCTTTATCCGTTTTTGTTGATTCTTCTTCTGTTGGATTCGTAATTTGAAAACGAACATCTTGGGTGAGATGGATGTTGATGATGGGAACTTTTGTCTTGAAATCTTGTTTTGATGCCTTGAATCTTCGAACGTGTGTGGAATCTTCATTTTTCATCCGTTTTGCTTGGTTTTTATCGTGCAACCTTGTTTTGACCATCTTGGCATAATATCATTGATTTTTATTGGTTTTGAGTTTAAAATGCCAAGAATCATTCTAGAATGAGAGAGATATCGGTAGTAAAAACATGACTTTTTACGCGATATCAGGAGGTGCTCCGGGATGCATTGTAAGCACGAGTTATTTGTATACCTTTCCAGGTTTTAATCTATCTTCCATATTTAAATATGTTTGTTCTTTATTTTATAAATTTAAATATGCATGCTAGAATTGCCATGGTTAACTAGATAACTTAATTGTCTGCTATGATAGTTGTTTAGGATGTTTTAAATATGTAATTGTGTTGTATGTTATGAGATTGCGGATGGTTTATATTATAAATAGATATAGGAATTAAATCTTTATCGTTTATCTGCCCAACTCATGTTGTGACTGAAACCTTATCCAAAAATGAACGTAGCTAACTCATAGGGTATAGGTCACTTAGTTATACTATGTTAGATTGAATCATTGAGCTCGGCATGGCCGGTGTTCTCTAGACCAAAATAGGATCTAAGAGACACGGAATATGGGAATAGAGGTAGATTAAGATTAAATTCATGTAGACGATATTTTTGAGACAACTTTCGGAATATCCTCGACTTAAATAATACCTTTGCATGTTTATATCGAACTGTTGTTTTGATCATCTTATTGCATGTTCTTGTTTGATTGTTGCTTAGGATTATCATAATAGTGAAATACAAATGGCATTAAATATCGTGACGTAATATGACGGCCCCTATTCGACTGTTCTTTGATATAGTACTGGAAACGCCTACGACAGAGTACAAATGTATGGATGTCGAGAACGACCGAAGGTAGTTATATTATGAATCGAATAACAAATGTATTACTTAAATTTCTATTTGTAGTACAAACCATCCCTGTATTCTTGCATACCTGAGTAATGTGGATAATTCGTACGAATAAGTGATGACATATTATGCGACCGCCTAGACCAGTTAGTCCAACCTATTCCGGTGAGGGTAAACCTCGTTCATAAGAATGTTTATTCAACAAACTATGCCATGATTCGGACATCTCTGACGACCGAGATTGGGGAATAGGATTCGAGATTAGCTGTCAGATAATATGGGTATACATTTGAGAGAACTTTTGGTATATGCTTTAATATATTCTGCAACCCACGTGACATTCTATTTTCCTGATTGTGGACACCACCGCGTTAGCCCGATAAAAGGATTGCAGTAATAGCTCACATTAACTTACAAACTTATCCCCATTAGAACTCTCCATATTTAACAACTCCTAAACCACTTCATAGTAGACAATTGCTTTAATTGCTAAACGCCCGAGATAACGTCCACTTTTTAGTTTATTTTATTTAATTTAGAATAGGATATCCAAAACCATAACCAACTCTTTTATCCCTACCTAAATACTTAAAAGTTTCTAAGTCCCCTAGCTTTAATTTGCCGCGCTTTGAAGAACAATCCTAGGTCATACTTGTCCTTTGCTATCCCTTTGATTAGAATAATAGTAATCCTAGGCCCCAGCCTTACAAATTTAAAAACCCACTGTTGTCTCGCATCACCATTAGAAACTCCAACGACCGGTGTGCAGCACAACAAAGGTAAATATCTGAACTGCCGAGCTAAGGCTTCTTCAAGAATTGCTTTCCTCATATGTGATCTTTTATCAAGCATGTTGGCTGATTGAATTAAGTGAACAAGCTGCTCATGATCAATCTTCTCTTACTCAGCTTCTCTCTGAAACCTTAATGCTCCATTTAAGTCTCTGTATATCAATCCTATCTCACCTTTAGAAGTCTCAACCCCTTCCACTCTTGGAACACCATCAGGGATAGTAAGGTTTAACCTTGAGGTATTTGGAATTCTCTGGATGCTGCTAGTACCTGACCTATACCTTGGGCTTGGTGGCTGCACTATCTTTTCACCATGTATGACAGTATCTTATGGCCTTAGTAGCTGAAGTGCAACCATCTTCTGAAATAGCCTATCAATCTCATTCAGTACTTTTTTCTTTGCTGCACTTGAAGAGTGACTAACAGCTAGTCTAATTTCGTTCCATTCTTCTCTGTGCAACTTGCAGACTTGATCAAGGTTTATTGCTTGTGTCTCTAAACCTCTATGAATTAGTAGCTGAACTTGAGATTTGTTCTTTGGCTTTTTAAGATTTACCTTAATGATAGGAGCAGGGTTTGATCTTCCTGTCATTCTAGCAGCATACTTCTTTCTATCAATCTCATCCCATAAAAATATCTGATATCGCGTAAAAAGTCATGTTTTTACTACCGATATCTCTCTCATTCTATAACGATTCTTGGCATTTTAACCTCGAAAACAATACAAATCAATAATATTATGCCAAGATGGTCAAAACAAGGTTGCACGATAAAAATCAAGCAAAACGGATGAAAAATAAAGATTCCACACACGTTTAAAGATTCAAGGCATCAAAACGAGATTTCAAGACAAAAGTTCCCATCATCAACATCCATCTCACCCAAGATGTTCGTTTTCAAATTACGAATCCAACAGAAAAAAAATCAACAAAAATGGATAAAGAATGAAGATTCTACGCCCGCCGGAATATCCGAATGATTCGTATGCAATATTTGGAGATAGGAGACATATTTTTGGGATATCTTTACATTAAAGTCTTCGTTTTTGAATTAAGAATCCAACTCAAAAAGAATCAACGCAAATGGACGCATAACGAAGAAGATACGCACGAATTAAGCAACGCAGCGAAAGACGACGGACCGGGGCGAGTGGCAGCCAGCATCCGCCGGCCAGCCACCAGCCGCCGCCGGCCAGGTGGTGGGCGACGCTGCCTCCCCTACCCCCATCTATTTTCCGCTTTTCCGTCCTCGTGTGTACCCGGTGCACCACCTTTCGCTACTTTTTCGTACCCGGTACACCACCTTTCACTCCTTTTCTAATGTGAGCCTATGGATGCTAACGTGAGCCACTTTTCACCTATAAATAGCAGCCCTTAGACCTAATTTGAAAACATCTTGAATATCATCTTTTAGCATCTTCACACATTTACTTAAATACCTTTATTTCTTTGTAATTTTTAATTCTACTTAGTTAATTAGGCTAGCTATTTAACTAATCAAGGAAGATTTGTACGGAGGTGCTCCGGGACGCATATTTTAGATACGAGTTATTGTACTTCTGTCCAGGTGTTAATCTATCTTCCATATTTAATATGTTTGTTCTTTCTTTAATAAATTTAAATATGCATGCTAGAATTGCCATGATTAACTAAATAAGTCAATTGTCTGCTATTATAGTCGTTTAGGAAAACTTTAAATATGTGATTGTACTGTATGTCATGAGATTGCGAATGCTTTATATTATAAATAGATGTAGGAATTGAATCTTTATCATTTATCTGCCCAACTCATGTTATGACTAAAACCTTATCCAAAAATGAACGTAGCTAACTCATAGGGTATAAGTCACTTAGTTATACTATGTTAGATTGAATCATTGAGCTCGACATGGCCGATGTTCTCTGGACCACACTAGGATCTAAGAGACACGGAACATGGGAATAGAGGTAGATTAAGATTTAATTCAAACAGACGATATTTTTTAGACAACTTTCGAAATATCCTCGACTTAGATAACACCTTTGTATGCTCAAATTTAACCATTACCTTGATTCTCTTATCGCATGTTCTTGTTTGATTGTTGCCTTAGGATTGTCATGATAATAAAATATATTTAGCCTTAATTGTCGTGAAATAATTTGACGGCCCCTATTCGACTGTTCTTCGATATAGTACTGGAAACGCTTATGGCTGAGTACAAATGTATGGAAGTCGAGAATGACCGAAGGTAGTCACGTTATGAATCGATTAACAAACGTGTTACTTAGGTTTCTATTCTTAGTATAAATCACTCCTGTTTTCTTGCATACTCGAGTAATGTTGATAATTTGTATGAATAAGTGATGACATGCTATCCAACCGTCTAGACTGGTTATTCCAACCTGTTCCGGCGAGGGTAAAAGCCGTTTACAAGATTGTTTATTCAACAAACTGTGCCATGATTTGGATGTCTCTGATGACCGAGATTGGGGAATAGGAATCGAGATTAACTGTTGGATAATGTGGGCATGCATTTGAGAGAACTTTCGGTGTATGTTTTAATATATTCTGCAACCCCTGTGACATTCTATTTGCATGATTGTGGACACATTCGCGTTAGCCCAATAGAAGGACTGTAGAATGGCTCATATTAACCTACAAATCTATCCTCGTTAGAACTCCTCTTATTTAACTTCACCTAAACCACTTCATAGTAGACAATCTCTTTAATTCCTGAACGCCCGAAGTAACCTCCACCTTTTAATTTATCTTAAATTTAATTTTAATTTAGAAAAACCCAAAACCAAAACCATCTTTCTGAGCCTCAGCAAAGTTTATAAAAGTTTCTAAACCCTCCTAGTTTCAATTCGTCGCGCTTTGAAGAACGACTCTAGGTTATACTTATCCTTTGCTAGCCCTTACATTAGCAATTGTAGTAACCTTAGGCCCCAGCCTTACAAATTTAAAACCCACTGCTGTGCTGCATCTCCATTAGAAATTCCAACGACTGGTGTGCAGTGCAAAAAGTTTTTGGCGCCGCTGCCGGGGAGCGTCGGCGACCGATTTTAGGAGTTTAGCAACTTTAGTATTTAACGATCCTTTTGAAAGATTAACATCAATCAAAAGTTACATTTCTTGCCTTTAGGATTAGATTAGATTAGTTTTACTTACTTTTGAACCAACCATGTCAACACCTTATCCTGCCTGGACCCAACTTTTGGATAATTCTTCCCCCACAAGCCACTTATTTTCCTCAAAATCACTTTTGCCACTTTTTATGCTTGAACAAGACCTTATAAATAAAAGAGTAACCGGATTTCAAGACAACATTGACGCCATGATAAAAATTTCAGAAAAATTAATCTCTAACATGGAATCCATTTTGAAAAACCTAAGTTTTATTGAGGAAAGTACGTCGGCAAGCACTAATTCTCCAAGTGACGATGTGTTAATCGTGACAAGAGGAGGAAAAGTAACCAAAGTTGATCCACCACCACCAGATAACACCCCCGAAAACACTTCTTTGCCTACACCTATACCTAATGAACATGAGTCAATTGACATCCCTGACCCATCACCAGCCCAAGCTCAGGATAATGTACCTCGCACAAGAATACCTTATCCTGGAAGACTTAAAATGGAATAGCAAGAAGCCAAATTTGGAAAATATCTGGAAATGTTTAAAAGCCTACACTTAAATGTTAAATTATTAGATGCTTTAGTAGAAATGCCTTCATGTGCCAAATTCTTTAAAGAACTCCTTTCAAACAAAGAAAAGCTTAGGCAAATAGTTAGTTTACCCTTGGATGCTGAATGTTCTTTAATTGTGCAACATGGTCTTCCACCTAAACTAGGCGATATTGGACGCTTCACCATACCTTGTTTTCTCCTAGATATTCAAATCAGTAATGCCTTAGCCGACCTAGGTGCTAGTTATAATCTTATGCCTTGTTCCCTCTATAAGAAATTAGGATTAGATAACCTATTACCTACTCGTATGACCATTCAATTAGCAGACAGATCATTTAAACTCCCTCGAGGGATTAATGAAGATGTCATGGTAAAAGTCGATAAGTTCATCTTTCCGGTAGACTTCATTGTCATGGACATAGAGGAAGACACCCATGTCCCGCTCATCCTTGGCAGACCTTTCTTAAACACTGCCAAAGCTGTGGTCAACGTAAATGAAAAATCTTTAAAACTGAGAGTGGGGAAAGAGGAGGACACCTTTAATGTCAATCGATTAATGAAGCAACCTCTGGAAGAGGACCTTGGTTTGTGTGATATCATGCAGGACATTTTTGATGAACATCTCCACGAAGTATTGGCAATATCAAGCCGGGATCCGATACCCAACACGGTAGTCACCGTTCGGAGCTTATACAATGAGGACCCTGGGCTGCACTCCGCAATCACTTCACCAACAACATCCGAAGAGCTACTCTCTCCCCTGCTTGAAAAGAAATCCTCTTGCACTAATGGCAAAATAATCGTTGTTCCATTAGGATGCGTTACACTGATACCTTGGCTAAAAAGAGAAGGGACCAAACCAAACCCATTTCCTTCAATTAAAGAGATCATAGATTCATTCAAAGGAATGAGTATGGAACGACAACTAACCAACCAACCCTCACCACTACCAAATCCCGAAATCACCATAAACCAATCTTCAACCGCTCAATTTCCAGAATTCCAGTTCACCAACGACGGAGGGATTCTTCTCACCCGAAATGATGAAATATCCTCATCAGCAGTCAACAAATACAAGCTAAAGACGAACGAATTTTCAAAACAAACCGAATGGGTCGAAATAGCATCAATCTCCACATCTGAACCCGAGATAGACGAAGCACCATTCCAAGAAGAATACGAGAAACTAAATAGAGACGAGATAGCTAGAATGAAGTCGTCTATTGAAGAACCACCAACCCTAGAATTGAAAGAATTACCACCTCACCTTGAGTACGCTTACCTCCAAGGAACTTCACAGCTCCCAGTAATAATCTCAAATGAGTTAGAACCTGAAGTGAAAACTCAACTAATTGATGTTCTAAAATCGCACAAGAAAGCAATCACATGGAAAATTTCTGATATACAAGTAATCAGTCCAAACTACTGCACCCACAAGATCCTCATGGAAAACGATGTCAAACCATCCGTGCAAAGGCAGAGGAGAGTGAATCCTAAGATTCAAGACGTGGTCAAACAAGAAGTTATCAAACTCTTGGATGCTGGATTGATCTATCTAATTTCCGATTCACCTTGGGTTAGCCCTGTTCAAGTAGTTCCAAAGAAAGGAGTAATGACGGTCATTACAAACGAAGAAAATAACCTTATACCAACAAGGACTATTACCGGTTGGAGAGTTTGCATCGATTATCGGAAATTAAACGAAGCAACTCGTAAGGATCACTTCCCACTTCCATTTATTGACCAAATGCTCAAAAGATTATCAGGGAATGAATTCTACTATTTCCTTGACGGATTCTCCGGGTATTTCCAAATCCCGCTCAACCCGAAGGACCAAGAGAAAACAACATTCACATGCCCGTATGGAACATTCGCCTACCGACGAATGCCATTTGGATTATGCAACGCACCTGCGACATTTCAGAGATGCATGGTTGCAATCTTCCACGACATGATCGAACGATGCATGGAAGTCTTTATGGACGACTTCTCGGTCTTTGGAGACTCCTTCGCATCATGCTTATCAAACCTCGACATAATGCTCTCCAAATGTGAAGAATCAAATCTCGTCTTGAATTGGGAAAAATGTCATTTTATGGTGAAAGAAGGAATACTTTTAGGACATAGGATATCAAAGTCAGGAATTGAAGTAGACAAAGCCAAAGTCGAAACCATCACTAAACTTCCACCACCAACCAACGTCAAAGCCATTCGGAGTTTTTTAGGACACGCTGGATTCTACCGGCGTTTTATCAAGGACTTCTCAAAGATCTCTCGACCTATCACCCACCTTTTAGGAAAGGACATCAAGTTTGTGTTTGACGAGAATTGTATGAAGGCCTTCAACTACCTAAAAAAAGAGCTAACCAATGCACCAATCATGGTTGCTCCAGATTGGAGTCTACCATTTGAAATCATGTGCGATGCTAGCGACTTCACAGTAGGGGCAATTCTCGGACAAAGGAAGGATAATCACTTCCGACCAATCTACTACGCTAGCAAAACGCTAACAGACGCTCAACAAAACAACACAACAACTGAAAAGGAGCTGCTAGCTGTAGAATTTGCCTTTGATAAATTCCGATCCTATCTAATATTGTCCAAAACGATAGTGTACACGGAACACTCCACTGTAAAATACCTCTTCAAAAAGCAAGACGCAAAACCCAGATTGCTACGATGGATTCTACTCCTACAAGAATTCGACATCGAGATAAAAGATAAGAAGGGAGCAGAAAATGTCGCCGTAGATCATTTAAGTCGACTCGAAAATCCGTCGATGGAACAACTTGAAGAAAGAGATATTAGAGATCAATTTCCAGAAGAACAATTAATGAGTTTAGGAGAATCAATGCAAGGCTCGCAATTCACTGATGATCCTTGGTTTGCAGATATTGCAAATTTTATAGTTGGAGGGATCATAAGGAAAGGAATGCCATCATCACAAAAATGGAAATTCTTCCGTGACGCCAAGCATTACTTTTGGGACGATCCATACTTGTTCAAAGTCTGTCCTGATCAAATTATAAGAAGATGTGTCGATGGGAAAGAAGCCGAACATATACTCCACCAAAGCCACCACGGACCAACCGGAGGACACCATGCTGCTAATTTAATAGCAAAGAAAGTTTATAACTCAGGATTCTACTGGCCCACTATCTTCAGAGACGCGCAAGACTTAGTGAAACGTTGCGATATTTGCCAAAGGTTTGGAAATATCACAACGCGTAATGAAATGCCATTGACAAATATCCAAGCATGTGAAATATTTGACATATGGGGGCAGGACTTCATGGGACCATTTCCAAAATCTTACGGGAAAGAATACATCCTAGTGGCTGTCGACTACATTTCCAGATGGGCCGAAGCTCAAGCCTTTCCAACAAATGACTCGAGAGTCGTAACCAAATTCTTAAAACAGCTATTCTGTCAGTTTGGAACTCCTCGGGCAATCATCAGCGATCGTGGCACACACTTCTGCAATACGCAGTTTATTAAACTATTGCAACAATACGGTGTTACCCACAAGACGTCTACGGCCTACCACCCACAGACAAATGGGCAAGCAGAAATTACAAACCGAGCACTAAAAAGGATCTTGGAACGAACAGTCGGTCAACACGGGGAAAGATGGGCAGATAAGCTAGATGATGCTTTATGGGCATTCCGGACAGCCTACAAGACACCATTAGGAATGACCACTTATAGGCTTGTATATGGAAAGGCATGTAACCTTCCAATCGAACTAGAGTACAAAGCTTACTGGGCATTGAGAAATTGTAGCTTGGATCCTACGATAACAGGAACACACCGAAAAATGCAACTGAACGAGCTGGCAGAGCTAAGAGATCAAGCTTATGAAAGCTCCTATAAATTCAAGGAGAGAACCAAAATGCTCAATGATTCAAAACTCCGCCCCACACGCTTCAACTCAGGTGATAAAGTTCTACTCTTTAACTCGCGATTTAAAAAGTGTTCTGGCAAATTTAAAACACGATGGAGTGGTCCATTTACGATATCTAAAGTATTCCCAAATGGTGCCGTCGAGCTCGAGGCCCTTGAAGGAAACTTCAAGCTAAACGGTCACCATTTAAAACATTACGTACAAGACTTTCCCCCATCCGAGGAAGTCTATGGTTACGAACAGCCCTGATAGAATAACAGAGTCAAGCTACGAGACTCGATAAACAAAGCGCTCTTGGGAGGCACCCCAAGGCTATCTTACATTTTCAACATTAATTTTATTTTCTTGTTCTCAATTTAATCCATTTTATGCAGTTCTCGCCTCATGAAAAGACTAATGATTATTCCTGGGCCATTAACCTTTTATATTTTGCAGGATGAGTTCACGGTCAGACATACCACGACAGAGACGCTCACGTGCCATGTATCACTCCCGGAGTTCATCACCGGGCAGTAGCATAAGGACTATCAGAGGATCCCAGTCACCACGTCCTAGCTTGGATGAGATCTTGGCAGACTTGGTGGAGGTGACCATTCAGGAGACATTTCTTTTGCGCTCCACCCACGCTAGGTTACCTTCATCTCACCAACTAGAGGGACAGACCGCAGGGAACTCCAGAGTACCCATCTTTGAGCATGGGGTTACTACTGCAGACCCTGCTGTCACATGGTCTATACTGAGGGCCCTTGAGATCCAGCATCGTGCCATCGCTGAGATCCACACTGCTCTGGGCTTCCCCTCCACACCTGTGTGCCTCTTTCAGATGGGACCTGATCCCGCTCCACACATTCCACCGTGGGACTTATTTCCACCTTGGAGCATGATTGCGCAGGACCATCCAACTTTTATGGACCCACTAGAGGAGGAGGCTGCTGCACTAGATGCTTGGATTCAGGATCCAGAGGATGGTACCGCATCTCTAGTCTACACTATCGAGGAGTAATCATCACCCACATCGGTCATTGAAAACACGATCTTCATGGATGATGACTTCACCGATTGGGAGACGCTCTCTGCTGACATGGATTAGTTTCTAGTAGTTATTTGTGTTTAGTATTAACAACGATTGTTGGTGTTTAATATTAACGTGTATTGAAGGATGTTGATTATGCAGAAATTGATGTAGGAATTATGGAACGAGTTCATTTTAATGAGCCTGGTCCGTCTCCAGCAAATCCATATACACACGCAGCACAAAGGAGTATCACTTCTAACCTTGCTTTGCTTAATGAAAACACGCTAAAATTCTAAGTAAAACTCTAAGTGTGGGATTATGTGTCACAAGAGAGAATATAGCTTCAAAACCCTCTCGTAAAACCCTTGCTTTCAAACCTAACCTAACCAATGCTCACCTTCGACATTGAAGATCAGCAGAAAACATGTTGAGCCTTAGCCTTTTCATTTCAAAAAAAAAAAAAAAAAAAAAAAAACTCACTTCAAAAACCAATCATGTTGCCATGCACACCGGTCGTTGGAATTTCTAATGGAGTTGCAGCACAGCAGTGGGTTTTTAATTTGTAAGGCTGGGGCCAAGGGTTACTACTATTGCTAATCTAAGGGCTAGCAAAGGATAAGTATAAACTAGAGTCGTTCTTCAAAGCGCGACGAATTGAAACTAGGAGGGTTTAGGAACTTTTATGAACATAGCTGAGGCTCAGAAAGGTGGTTTTGGTTTTGGGTTTTCAAAATTAAAATTAAATTTAAGATAAACTAAAAGGGTTGGAGGGTACTTCGGGCGTTCAGCAATTAAAGCGATTGTCTACTATGAAGTGGTTTAGGTGAAGTTAAATAAGAGGAGTTCTAACGAGGATAAATTTGTAGGTTAATGTGAGCTATTCTACAGTCCTTCTATTGGGCTAACACGAATGTGTCCACAATCAGGAAAATAGAATGTCACATGGGTTGCAGAATATATTAAAACATGCACCAAAAGCTCTCTCAAATGCATGTCCATATTATCCAATAGTTAATCTCAATTCCTATTCTCCAATCTCGGTCATCAGAGACATCCGAATCATGGCACAATTTGTTGAATAAACAATCTTGTAAACGGGTTTTAACCTCGTCAGAACAGGTTGGAATAACCGGTCTAAACGGTTGGATAGCATGTCATCACTTATTCATACAAATTATCAACATTACTCAAGTATGCAAGGAGACAAGATGATTTATACTAAGAATAGAAACCTAAGTAACACGTTTGTTAACCGATTCATAACATGACTACCTTCGGTCGTTCTTGACTTCCATACATTTGTACTCAGCCATAAGCGTTTCCAGTACTATATCAAAGAACAGTAGAATAGGGGCCGTCACATTATTTCATGGCGATTAAGGCTAAATATATTTAATTATCATAACAATCCTAAGGCTACAATCAAACAAGAACATGCCGTAAGACAATCAAGGTAATGGTTCAATTTGAGCATACAAAGGTGTTATCTAAGTCGAGGATATTCCGAAAGTTGTTTCAAAAATATCGTTTGTTTAAATTAAATCTTAATCTACCTCTATTCCCATGTTCCGTCTCTCTTAGATCCTAGTGTGGTCCAGAGAACACCAGCCATGTCGAGCTCAATGATTCAATCTAACATAGTATAACTAAGTGACCTATACCCTATGAGTTAGCTACGTTCATTTTTGGATAAGGTTTTAGTCATAACATGAGTTGGGCAGATAAACGATAAAGATTCAATTCTTACATCTATTTATAGTATAAATCATCCGCAATCTCATGACATACAATACAATCACATATTAAAACTTTCCCTAAATGACTATCATAGCAGACAATTGAGTTATTTAGTTAATCATGGTAATTCTAGCATGCATATTTAAATTTATTAAAGAAAGAACGAACATATTAAATATGGAAGATAGATTAACACCTGGAGAGAAGTACAATAACTCATAGCTAAAATATGCATCTCGGAGCACCTCCGTACAAATCTTCCTTGCTTAGTTAATTAGCTAGCCTAATTAACTAGGAAGTATTAAAAATTACAAAGAAATAAAAGTGTTTAAGTAAATGTGTGAAGAAACTAAAAGATGATATTCAACATTACTTCCAATGAGGTCTAGGGGCTGCTATTTATAGGGAAAATATGACTCACATTAGCGTCCCTAGGCTCATATTAGAAAACAAGTGAAAGGTGGTGCACCAGGTATGAAAAAGTAGCGAAAGGTGGTGCACCGGGTATGGAAAAGTAGCGAAAGGTGGTGCACCGGGTACATGCAAGAACGAAAAAGCGGAAAAGAGATGGGGGGTGGAGGCCGGCGCTGCCCACCAGCAGGCCGGCCGCGGCTGGCTGCTGGCCTGCGGTGGCTGGCTGCCACCTGCCCCGGTCCGTCATCTTTCGCTGCGTTACTTAATTCGTGCGTATTTTCGTCGTTATGCGTCCGTTTGTGTTGATTCTTTTTGCGTTGGATTCTTAATTAAAAAATGAAGACTTTGATGTAAAGATATCCCAAAAATATGTCACCTATCTCCAGATGTTGCGTACGAAGCATTTGGATCTTTCGGCGGGCGTAGAATCTTCATTCTTTATCCGTTTCTGTTGATTCTTCTTCTGTTGGATTCGTAATTTGAAAACGAACATCTTGGGTGAGATGGATGTTGATGATGGGCACCTTTGTCTTGAAATCTTGTTTTGATGCCTTGAATCTTCGAACGTGTGTGGAATCTTCATTTTTCATCCGTTTTGCTTGATTTTTATCGTGCAACCTGGTTTTGACCATCTTGGCATAATATCATTGATTTGTATTGGTTTTGAGTTTAAAATGCCAAGAATCGTTCTAGAATGAGAGAGATATCGGTAGTAAAAACATGACTTTTTACGCGATATCAAGTATCCCACACTTAGAACTTGCTTGTCCTCAAGCAAATCTTCAGTAAAACTATTTTTTTTAAAAGTCTAGAAAGGGAGCTTTACATCCTGGAGAACTTTGATTCTTGCAGGCTAGGTAAAAAAAAGATTTAAGGTGAGGTTTTAACCTTCTGATGTCTTTCCAACCTGGTTCTAGCAAGCTCTCTTTTCAATCTTCGTAATGTAAGATGTACATGACTGGATCCTCACAGGTGGTCACTCAATTCACTCAAGTGTATCGGGTTTCCTAATTTCTAATTCACTCAGGGGCCAGTCATGCAACTCTTCCATCGTCAAAGGCTTGGTCGAGGATCAGATCTACGGTACTTAAATGAGGACGGTGCAAATTATCCCTAGACATTCATAAGAGGGTGAAAGTAGTATATATAGATGAAGGGTTTTGTCGGTGGTTTATTTGGGGGTTTTAATATAGCCTAAGAGTTGTCTGTGATGACTTATCTTTGGTGCTTAGTAGCGTTTCTTCTTGGATTTTTTTCTCTCTTTGAGCCTTCTTTTGCAGCTTTTTCTTTCAAGTTTTCTTTTGATGAACCTTTCCCTTGGCTTTAAATGATCCTTGGGCTTTTAGGTTACTTCTGACAGCTTTGCTTTTGCTGAATTTCTTTTTCTTGGTGCTCCTTTTACGGATGATGCTCATCCTTTGGGGAACGCTTCGTACTTATAATAATTATTCTGACAGAACAGAAACTTAGGCTATGGCCAAAAAAATGAGAGAAGGGATTGGCTTTTGAAGTGAGTTTTTGAAATGAAAAGGCTAAGGCTCAACATGTTTTCTGCTGATCTTCAATGCTGAAGGTGAGCATTGGTTAGGTTAAGTTTCAAAGCAAGGGTTTTATGAGTGGGTTTTTATCCTAGGAAACGTCGAGGTCTTCTAGTTGCACCTTCGTCACGTATGATGCCCATTTTTGTAATCTCGAAATGTATTTCTTGAACAAGTTCTGATTCTAGAGAGCATACACTGGCACACTCACAATCGAAAAGTGAAGCATTAGAGATGAATGCTTTTATATGGCTCAAGAATACTCACTTAGTTTGGTGGTTTAGTGCCTAGTCATGCGATTGCTTGCCTCGAAATAGAGTTTGGAAATCCTCAAAGGGCTTTGCCTGACATTATCTACGTTCAAAGCCTTTGAATTTCTATTGACCGAAAATACCCCTTTTTGGCTTTGAAAATTTTGAAATATTGCTGAAAACATGACTTTTACTTAAAAGATTGATCAAAATTTACGTTGCACACTTTAGTAGTGAATACTACTGTCATCCCACACTTAAAAGAACATTGTCCCTAATGTTCTATTTCTAAGTTGGGTGAATCCCACACTTAGGTTTTTGAACGTTGGTCAATCTTTCGAAGTTATACTCTCTCTTGTGAGACATAATCCCACACTTAGAGTTTTACTTAGAATTTAATTGTGTTTTAATCAAGCAAAATAAGGTTAGAAGAGATACTCCCTTGTGCTGCGTGTGTATGTGAATTTGCTGGCGACGGACCAGGCTCATAAAAGTGAACTTGTTCCATAATTCCTACATCAATTTCTGCATAATAAACATCCTTCACAAACATCAATACACGTTAATATTAAACACCAATAATCCTTGTTAATACTAAACACAAATAACTACTAGAAACTAATCCATGTCAGCAGAGAGCGTCTCCCAATCTGTGAAGTCATCATCCATGAAGATCGTGTTTTCAACGAACGATGTGGGTGATGATGACTCCTCGATAGTGTGGACCAGAGATGCGGTACCATCCTCTGGATCCTGAATCCAAGCATCTAGTGCAACAGCCTCCTCCTCTAGTGGGTCCATAAAAGTTGGATGGTCCTGCGCAGTCATGCTCCAAGGTGGAAATAAGTCCCACGGTGGAATGTGTGGAGCGGGATCAGGTCCCATCTGAAAGGGGCAGACAGGTGTAGAGGGGAAGCCCAGAGCAGTGTGGATCTCAGCGATGGCACTGTGCTGGAACTCAAGGGCCCTCAGTATAGACCATGTCACAGCAGGGTCTGCAGTAGTAACCCCATGCTCAAAGATGAGTACCCTGGAGTTCCCTGCGGTCTGTCCCTCTAGTTGGGGAGATGAAGGTAACCTAGCGTAGGTGGAGTGCAGAAGAAATGTCTCCTGAACGGTCACCTCCACCAAGTCTGCCAAGATCTCATCCAAGCTAGGAGGTGGTGACTGGGATCCTCTGACAGTCCTCATGCTACTACCCGGTGATGAACTTCGGGAGTGATACATGGCACGTGAGCGTCTCTGTCGTGGTATGTCTGAATGTGAACTCATCCTGCAAAATACAAAAGGTTAATGGCCCAGGACTAATCATTAGTCTTTCATGAGGCGAGAACTGCATAAAATGGATTAAATTGAGAACAAGAAAATAAAATTAATGGCTTGGGGTGCCTCCCAAGAGCGCTTTGTTTATCGAGTCTCGTAGCTTGACTCTGTTATTCTATCACGGCTATTCGTAACCATAGACTTCCTCGGATGGGGGAAAGTCTTGTATGTAATGTTTCAAACGGTGACCATTTACCTTGAAGTTTCCTTCAGGGGCCTCGAGCTCAATGGCACCATATGGGAATATTTTAGATATCGTAAATGGACCGCTCCATCGTGTTTTAAATTTGCCAGAAAACTTTTTAAATCGTGAGTTAAAGAGTAGAACTTTATCACCTGAGTTGAAGCGTGCGAGGCGGAGTATTGAATCATGGAGCACCTTGGTCCTCTCCTTGAATTTATAGGAGCTTTCGTAAGCTTGATCTCTTAACTCTGCCAGCTCGTCCAGTTGCATTTTTCGATGTGTTCCCATTATCGTAGGATCCAAGCTACAATTTTTCAATGCCCAGTAAGCTTTGTACTCTAGTTCGATTGGAAGGTGACATGCCTTTCCATATACAAGCCTATAAGGGGTCGTTCCTAACGGTGTCTTGTAGGCCGTCCGGAATGCCCATAAAGCATCGTCTAGCTTATCTGCCCATCTTTCTCCGTGTTGACCAACTGTTCGTTACAAGATCCTTTTTAGCGCTCGGTTTGTAATTTCTGCTTGCCCATTTGTTTGTGGGTGGTAGGATGTAGACGTCTTGTGGGTAACACCGTATTGTTGCAATAATTTCATAAACTGCGTATTGCAGAAGTGTGTGCCACGATCGCTGATGATTGCCCGAGGAGTTCCAAACCGACAGAATAGCTGTTTTAAGAATTTGGTTATGACTCTCGAGTCATTTGTTGGAAAGGCTTGAGCTTCGGCCCATCTGGATACGTAGTCGACTGCCACTATGAAAGTGCGTATGGCTAGGATCTAGATGACAATTGACTTACAATTGAAAGGCGGAATCAATCAATTGCATATACCAACAATAAATACAAACCGAAACGAAAGTTATTCACTAAGTAAACAAAGAAATCGTCTTGTATATTGATTTGGGAACGATTACAGAGATGCTATTTCGACAAATGGTGCTAGGGTTTCGT
This sequence comes from Pseudognaphalium luteoalbum, assembly GCA_963422505.1. Taxonomy (NCBI): domain Eukaryota; kingdom Viridiplantae; phylum Streptophyta; class Magnoliopsida; order Asterales; family Asteraceae; genus Pseudognaphalium; species Pseudognaphalium luteoalbum. The sequence continues at coordinate 52,697,024 of OY730193.1, read as the reverse complement.
CAACCCTAGCCTAAAACCCGTAGGTTTCTATTTATACTAAAAACACAGCCAACATGCGTCACTTGGGTAAGTGTCGCATGAGACCGCCTTAATGCGTCACTTACCTAAGTGTCGCTATGCGTCACTTACCTAAGTGTCGCTATGCGTCACTTACCTAAGTGTCGCTATGCGTCACTCAGACAAGTGTCGCCTAAACCAAAACACGAGTGTCGCATTAACAAAAACTATATTTCTATTAATTTACAAACGACACTAATTACAACTCGATAGACCAACTGACAGACACTCAAAGATGCATCAACAAACTCCCCCGTGTCTTCAGCTTGGTCTTCAAAATCTTCAAAACTCTTTCAAGTCGTTTATTCTTCATTTCCAACCAGCAGGAAATACACCACCAGCATGTACTCCGTTGGCTACACAAATATCAATAATCTTTTGAAATTTAATCGCTTCAGCTCTGTCTCTTTCTTTAAACTGAATTCTATTCTGATGTAATCTTTTCATATCGTGTTCAGAGAGATTAATCAAACTCAACGGATCGAATACACAAAATATCTTTCTTTTAAGACCCCAAGTAGACCTTTTCTTAGGTTGAACAACATCCCATGCTGTTTTCTCTTCAACCTCCGATTCTACATTCATAATCTCCGAATCCGTATCTGGTTCCGATTTTGGAATAAATACAATTACAGCTTCACCAGTAATATCATCATATTCCCAGTACTCTAACCTATTCAAAAAGTCTATCGGAATGATCTCCAAAGGTATCTTCTGTAGACACTTTGCTGGTGGATAGATCATCTTCACAATAGGTTGACGAGTGATCGGATCTAACTTCTTCTTAAACTTGTATCGCATACCCAACGTCGGCTTTATCAAATTATACTTTTTACTGTTCATCTCACGACGTATGATCACCTGAAAGAAATCTGCTCGTGAATCTCGTGATCGATTGATCAAGGGTATCTGCGCTAATCTTTGAAGCTCACACTTCGGCAAAGTACTTATTTTATAAAACTTCATATTGAAGTACTGAATGCCGTCGCTTCTCTTTATCATGAAAACAGAGTTATTCTCATCGGACTTCCAACTCTTAATCAATCCCGTGTAATCAGATCTAACTTTGTAGCTTTTACACGTAACCGGTACCTCGATAATCGGTTTGAGTACTATATCCGGTTTAGTTGTAGAAGTTGATGGCTCATTCGTCTCTTTTTCTGATTCATCTTCAGACGAATCCGATTCTATAATGGGAGCATCATCATAACATTCATCGCTGTGCAACTGCTCCCCCTCAACTTCAATTTCATCATTTTCCTCAAAGAGATAATCCTCTGCAACAGGATCATCCATCACATCTTCCTCAGGCACCATATTGTTATCATTCATCAGATTTTGTAGATATGTGAGATCTACATAAGAATAATCAACCGCAATAGGTCTTGCCTGACCTTGAACCTCCACGAAATAATCTAAACTTATATTTTCATTGATAGCTGAAGATGGAAGTACATTTTCTGGTTCCGGGGAAGGAGTTACATTTGTTTCTAACTCACTAGGACCTACCTCCCCCGAAACATTTGTAACGGATTCCAACTCTAACAACCTAGAGGACAAAGTAGTCACTTGAAGCTGTAGAGAGTCAACCGCAGCAGCCCGAGCTTCCAACTCCCTGATCTGAGAGGCTTGAGCTTCAATTATGGCCTTCTGATCGTCAAAACGTTTTGCCAAAAGCTCCATCTGAGCCAAAACCATCTGAAGAGACGGTGTGTCAGATGTTGGCGGTGGTTGTTGGCGTTGAGAAGTCGGCTCCTCAATAACCACTGTCGTCCGCTGGCGTCTACGAAGAGGTAGATCAGCATAGGAGGGTGAAGACCCAGCAGGACGTTTTCCAGGATTCCTCGGGATATGTACCCGGCCAGCAGAAATCCTGCGCAAAATACGCTTAAAGCGTTGGGGATTAGTCAATTGAATCCCCTCAAAAGCCGTTTGCGGTGGCACGTCACCCTCAGAATCAGGAGGAGTGGGCCCACCATCGTCAGATTCTGCCTCAACTCGATCAACTTGATCAATATCATCGAGATCTTGAGCAATGTTGGCATCTACTAAGTCGTCCTCGTTGACCGGAGGCACGACAGCATCCAAAAATTCATGATCGTGCGGCGCAACGTAGTTTTCGTTTACTACGTGCCCGAAGAGTTCACGATCGGCCAAAACAGGCTCGCCCTTTGGCGCGAGCTTGCAGTCATTAAAGACTCGCAGAAGCATCGGCGTTGGGACCAAAAGAGACCTCTGATCTGGTGCAATACCGAGATCCAGGTCATTTAGCAGGAGCTGCACAAATCGAGGATATTGCAGCCATTTGTCTTTTCCGGCCCTGATGTTTTCCACCATATTTCCAAAAATATAGCCGCTGAAGTTATACGGCTTATTATATACAAGAGCTAACATAAGCGATAAAGTCAGATGACTAGCCGCATCATACCCCCCTTTCCGTGGCGATAAACAAACAATCACAATGTGACAGAGATACCTCCATACTCTGCAGAGGTATTGCTTTCTGAAGTCTGAAAGCTGGTTAGCCGGATAGCCCATCCTTTGAAGTCCCCCGTAGATAAACGTGGTGGGAAAGATAGTGGGCATCGTGGAGTTGTCAGTAAACTGTAACACCCGTCTAATCGAGTTTTCGGTTATCTCGATTTCCTCCCCAAACATATTCGAAACTATGCGGGGAACATCACCCTGAACTCGGACCACAGCGTGATCATAGAACTCCTCAATTTGATTCATGTACACAGGAGTCGAAGCAGTGATGGCATAGAAAATCCTTGATCGGCGAAGAAAGTCGATCATCGGCCTAAAGGGCGCCGAATTCGCATGAGTAGACTCAAGGAATGCCGTAATATTGTGTCGGGTGTTGGTACGGCGATAGTAGTTCTGTAACTCGGCCATCGGTAAGCTAAAAATACAAATAAAAGTAACCGAAAACGTTAGAAAGTTAGCCCGAACACAGAAAGGTTGGAAAACAAATTTTGAATTTAGGCGTCACTTAGGGTAAGTGACGCATGGCCACTACCGTCGCTTAGGAAGTGTCGTAATGTACAGTGTTTAAAATGGAAACCACTTTGTAGCGTCACTTACTGGAAGTGACGCTATCAAGCGTCACTGATGTAAGTGACGTTTGAAATTGGAGGTTTAAAGCATACGACACTTGGCAAGTGACGGGTGAAGAACATGCGACATTTAAAGTAGTGACGGTATCCTAAGTCAGTCACATAAGAAGTGACGGTATAAGTGACGGATATAGATAGGCGACACTTAGACAGTCACTTGGTGTAGTGACGCATGTATAGGCGTCACTGGGAGGAGTGACGGTTTAAACAGGTAAAGCAAGTATATGCGTCACTACATGAGTCACTTACGAAGTGACGCAAAATCAAGCGTCACTTGTGAAGTGACGGTATGGTTTACCAAAGTACCCAAGTGCGTCACTTGAGGTAAGTGACGCAGGAAGTGTCGCAACGATGAAGATCATCGTGCACTGTTCATACCCAGAAATCAATATTTAGGGGTTTTAAAAAACAAAGTAATCGGTGTGTGCGCTAGGTAAAGACGAATAAGAGACACCATGTATTACATCAAAACACTAACATACAATCATTTAATCGAATGATTTGCATAGCGAAACCCTAACCCGTAACCCTAAATTAAATAACAGCATATATATCGAAGTATAATGGGTAAAAGAAGTACCAAAAGGGTCGTGTGGATGAGAGGAACTAGAGAGAAAGCACAGAATTGCACGAGAGAGCCGCAGCAAGCACGAATCGAGCGAAGAGAACGCACAGAGGGAAGTGACGCAGAGACAGTGTAAGTGTCGGTGTGTCAGTGCAAGTGACGCTATAGTAATTTGAAATGTAGTGAGGTTGAGTGTCGTGGGGAAGAGGTATTTATACACCGACCCTAGTATGCGTCACTTAACCCGACACTAATAGCGAAACTTACACCGACACTGACTGCGTCACTTAAGCGAGTGACGCAGTATCGTATGCGTCACTGGTAGCGTGGTGATTTCAGTACTTAAATTTGAAAATGCAACTGTAACTTGGATAATAATTGAAATTACACTAACTTAGAAAAAATAAGACATATACAATTGAAAGTGTAAATTAACAATTATTCTTATAACTGATACCACATGTAGGTATTAAGATAACGATCCGATTAGATCAGTAGGTACGGGAACCTCTTCACTCTATCTCGTTAAATTAACCACTCATAGAATTAACACAATCTTTTTGGTGACGGAGTTTATAAAGTCTGATTAGGGATCATATCGGAATAACATGCATTTATTAGGAACAGTAGGTGTTATTTTAATCATCAGTATCTTTGTCCTCTTTAAATTTACTTGACATACTAAAAACACTGCTTATAAAAATTATTTCAAAACGATTATTAGTATATTTGTCCACTTAAACATGTTATACGTACAACTAAGAGGTATTTTATTATTATTGGTATGTTTATTTCGCTGTGGTTCCCATCATAGATATACATCTTAACTTAAAACATAGACCATGTTTTCATTTACAGATAGAATATAAGAAAATCAATTTTTAAGAGTCAAGTCAGCGGTGACAGGTCTATACTTACGTACAACAGAGCGACATAACTTGATCCAGGTTTAAGCAAAACCAAACTTGGTCAAACCATTTTGGCGACCTTGTAAGGTATCTTAATTTTTAAAGACTTTTCAAGCACTTTGACTTGTGTTTGCTTAATTTTAAAGTATATATTAACAGAAACCAGGTCTATACTTACGTATAACAAAGGAAACTGTCAATATATACCCCCAAATGAAATCATATAAACATCTTTCACAAAAACATGTCTAGTATAAGTAAGAAATTAAGACTTTTGTCGTACATCTAATAATGGTGTACCACTTGAAATAGACAATTATAGATTAAGCTTCTTAAGACTTCTCAAAGTGTTCTGTATAACATGCCTACTAATATATCATATGATGAAGATAATGTTTATAAAAACTGGTTTTAATACGTCAGATAAATCTACTGACACATCAAATATAAACCTTAAAAATTCCATATTCATGCATGTCACCCGATGTACTATCATATCCCAAGTTGTTTACAGACACAACCTCAACGTCCTTTTTTTTAAATGTAGCAACAATGCATTTCTTTAAAACTAGAAAGTATAAAGAGTGGCTGTTGCGCTTTTTTTTTTTTTTTTTTTTTTATATATATATATATATATAACAGTACTTTTAAACATATCCAAGTCACAAATTACTTTTTCATGGTAAAGAGCCTAAGACCGATCATGTTGACTAATTCATCAAAGCGAGCTCTTGAGAAAGCCTTAGTGAATAAGTCAGCATTTTGTTTCAGGGTGTCAATATGGATAAGGTCAATGAGGTGTTTCTCATAGCAATCCCGTATAAAGTGAAACCTAATTTCTATGTGTTTGGTTTTAGAGTGTTGTACGGGATTGCGTGTGATAGATATGGCAGCAGTGTTATCAATATAAATAGGAGTTAAAGTTAAGAGTAACCCGTAGTCGCGCAGTTGATGCTGAATCCAAAGAACTTGAGAACAGCAGCTTGCAGCAGCAATGTACTCGGCCTCCGCTGTTGAAGTAGAAACCGTAGTCTGTTTTTTGCATTGCCATGACACCAAGCGGGTTCCAAGAAACTGACATCCTCCTGTGGTAGACTTCTTATTGATGTTGCAGCCGCCATAATCTGAATCGGAGTAGGCAGAGAGTGTGAAGTCCTTCTCATTTGAATACCATAGACCAAGTGTAGGTCTATATTTGAGATAACCAAAAATCCGCTTCACCGCCTTCATATGAGAAACCTTTGGTCGTGCCTGATATCGTGAACAAATGGAGACAGCAAAAACGATATCAGGTCTTGAGGCAGTGAGGTACATAAGAGAACCAATCATCGAACGATAATCCTTTTCTTTGCAGTCCTCATCATCCTCAGCAGGTCCAAGATTATGGTTGAGTTCAATAGGAGTTCCATAAGGTTTACAAGTGAGCATATCATAGCGTGTCAACATGTCATGGACATATTTTGACTGATGAATATACATGCCTTTGGATGACTGCTCAACTTGCACACCTAAGAAAAAGGTAAGATCTCCCATTGCACTCATCTCAAAAGCTGATTTCATGACCTCTTCAAATTCTTTACATAGAGCCTCATTCAACGATCCAAAGATGATATCATCGACATATACTTGAACAAGTAACAAATCATCGCCTTTTCCTTTTGTGAAAAGGGTACTGTCGATGGTGCCTCGTGTAAAGCCATTGTCCACCAGATGAGTAGCCAGCCTGTCATACCATAGGCATGGAGATTGATGAAGTCCATACAATGCCTTATTGAGTTTGTAGACATAATTTGGATGCACCGAATCTTCAAAGCCTGGAGGCTGTTGAACATAAACTTCCGTATCAATTTTACCATAAAGGAAAGCGCTTTTAACGTCAAGTTGCTTGACGCGAATCCCTTTAAATGATGCAAATGCTAAAAAGATACGGACGGACTCCAATCTGGCGACTGGGGCAAAAACCTCATCATAATCCAGTCCTTCAATTTGAGTATACCCTTGAACAACTAGTCTTGCTTTGTTCCTCGTGACAACTCCTCTATCATCCTTCTTGACGCGATATACCCATCGAGTGCCTTTCGGATCGGCACCTTTGGGTAAGGGAACAAGCGTCCACACTTGCAGCTTGTGAAACTGCTGCAGTTCATCTTGCATGGCCTCGACCCAGGATGGGTCTTGCAAGGCCTCCGTTACTTTCTTCGGTTCAGTTTGGGAAAGATGGCAAGAGTTAACGGTTGCTATAAATCCCAGAACCTGATTAGCTGAAGTATCCGTATCTTCAGCAGTTTGCTTCGCCTGACGTCTAGTTTGAACAGATGAAAGGGGATCACCAATGATGTTTTCAACAGGGTGATTCCTATGTATCCTAGTAACTGGAATAGCATCTGGCACAAGATTTAATTCCAAGTTATTCAGATCCCCTTCAGTGGCAGAAGCATCTTCGTTTTCTTCATGAGAGAAGAAGTGAGAATATTCCATGTCTGCTGCATCCTCCAATGGAGGCATATTAGGATCATTCGGAAGATCCTCGGTATTAACGGGATTTGAAGCAGATGGAATAGTGATTATTTGTGGTGTAGTAACAGATGCAGGAGAAGTAGTGGATGTTGAGGCAGGCATATCTGGTGTTGGAGTAGGTGAAGGAGTGGATGTTGTATCAGGTATTGGATTGGATGTAGAAGAAGAAGATGTTTGTTGAAAAACATCGAGTCCATGAAGCATGGTGATTAAATCTTCAGTGACATCATCCTCCGGAACATTAAAAGAGCTGAAAAGATTTCCATAATTAAAGAACCAATCCGGACCCTTTCCTTGAGGTGGTTCCATATACCGTAGGCATTTGACCTCAAAGTGTTCCTCGATCTCGTTCGTTGATTTGTTGTATACCCGTTTGTTTGGAGAGTTGACCGAATATCCGAGAAAAATTCCTTCAACGGATTTATCGCCAAACTTAGGGACACGATCTTTAGTAATCATAATCATACACGGACATCCAAAGGGTTCCAGAAACTGCAGATTCGGCTTGCGATTATTGAAAAGCTCATAGCAAGTCTTATTCTTCTTTTTAACTGAAAGAACCCGATTCAATACATAGCAAGCAGTATTTACTGCTTCAGCCCAGAAGATAATAGGTAATTTGGAATCCGCTAACATGGTGCGAGCGGTTTCAATAATTGTCCTATTCTTCCGTTCAGCAACTCCATTTTGTTGAGGTGTTCTCGGAGCACTAAATTGATGTTCAATACCTCGAGAAGCACAAAATAACTCAAGAGTTGAGTTCTTGAATTCGGTTCCGTTATCGCTCCGCAGCCTCTTCACCTTTAAGTTGCACAAATTTGCCAACTTATCCAACAAATAGACTAAAATACCCGCTGTCTCATCCTTAGTTGCGAGAAAGTAGACCCACGAAAAGCGTGAGTAGTCATCTGTTACCACTAAACAATAAGAACGACCACCTATGCTCTTTGTAGACACAGGACCAAAAAGATCCATGTGCAGTAGTTCTAACGGAGCATTTATGGAATTCACTACCTTAGACTTATGGGACTTCTTGTGGAGTTTGCCCTTGTGGCAAGAAACACAGTCATCTTTCAAGGCGAAAGACTGTTTCGGAACTCCACGAACCAAGTCGTTGTTAACTAGGAAATTCATCTTACGGAAATGAATGTGTCCCATACGTCTGTGCCAAAGGAGTGATTCCTTCTCTGAAGCCTTCGAAAGGAGACAAGTGTGTTCGCTGGTAGTCTCCACAGTTCGCATATTCATTATATATGTGTCATTTCTTCTTGGAGCACGCATTACAACCCATTCCTCCGGAATAACGTACCCTGGCTTCAATATGACACACTCGGTTTTTGTAAACGACGTGGTATAATCCTTATCACAAACTTGTGATACACTTAACAAATTATGCTTAAGCGCGGACACATAGTTTACATTTTCAAAGCTAACCTTTCCATTGGTTAGCGTACCTCTCCCTGAAATTGTTCCTCTCGTATCTCCAGCAAAGGCAACGTGACCTCCCGCATATGGTTTAATATCCACTAAGAGAGACACATCACCCGTCATGTGTCGCGAGCAGCCACTATCCATGAACCATTCGCTATCTTTTATCCGTTCAGACTGCTGCAACACATTAATATGAGGAGATTAGTGAGAAACGGTGACCCAAGCCTTTACAGACTTAGGTCGACCATAGTCATCAACAATAAGCACATCAGATAAAACTTTATTTTTAAACAAATCAGATTTTGAATCTGATGTGTTATCATTGATGACGTTGGAGTCAGTAATAGACTCCTTTATCCTCCAAACCTTTGATGGTTCGGGATTTGGCTTTGAAATAGTGTTGGACTTTGGTTTTAACAAAATATTTTGTCCAACACTAACAACTTTCTTTGCCGGCTTGGGAGAGTCAGAGTGATGCCTAGGAGGTGATTTCGAAAAAGAATTTCTATAGAAAGATGTCCTAGGTATATCTCTCCCATACCGCTGATGAGAAAGTTTGGGACAATCACGGATCAAATGTCCTTGTTTCTTACAATAGAAACAAGAACGAGTCTCATGAAATTGTAGAGACGGAGGGTGTACTGGAGGATGTGACACAACATTTTTAGAACATGGACAGGCTGTACATGTTTTAGAAAGTGCTGGTCTTGGTTTAGAGGGTGAGGCTAAAGTTTTATTAACTTGAACTTTTTCACTTGTCATCTTATGTTTTAAAACATTTGTCGGTGACTTTTGAAGTTTCTCATTTAAAAACTTATTTTCCCTTTTATTTTGAACCTTGTTTACAGGTTCAACTTTTAAAATCTGTTTTTCAGGTTTAGCCTCAACCTTCTTAAACTCAGGATATTCCTGATCAGTAATATCCTCTATCTCAACAATGTCATCAGTATGAATTTGAGACTTAGCTTTAACAAACTGAGGCAATGGATACTCTTGCCTCTTGGTTTTCTCCGTTGTCAGTTTGTTAAGCTTGACTTCTTTGGCCTTAATACCATATAACTTGGTATAATCGACTGAAATCTCCTCAAGGCCCTGTTTAGCAATTGAGGGACAATATTCAGCATTAGAAGGTGGTGGTACTTGGTTATAACCAAGGCCTTCCTTCTTTTTGCCGCTAGTCCCTTGTTTACTAACTATCTCATTAAAGACTTGTGTTGCGGAGGTTGAACTTAAGATTTTACTTTTATGATTCTCAAACTCATCTTTTAAATCAGATAATTCTTTTGTCAACAATTCAATCTCAGTTAGATAACTTTTAATTGCTTCTTGTTGACTAAAGACCTTGGCCTTAAAAGTTTCGGTATCTAATTTATGAGCTTCAAGATGTTGTTCATAAAGTTTTTCATTTTCTAGTAAAAAATTATTAGATTCATTAAGCTTAACTATCTTGTCCCGCAAATTTTGATTGTCCTTTTGATAGACCTCAAGGGATTCAGTCAGATTAATACACGAAACACAGTTAAAAGGCTCAACAGGTTCATTTGTTACCTCAGGAGTGATGTGAGCCATTAGACATTGAAACTTTTCAGCTTGTGCACTCCAATCAAAGGTAGTTGGCTCAAAAACGATCAAGGCATTGTCTGCAGCCAACGATTTTGCTTCCTCTTTCTCAGTTGCTTTGGGAGGATCTGGCTTTGTAAAACCTGATGATGGCATCCTAGGTTTCTCACATTCCCTTGCAAAATGACCAAGGTTCTGACAGTTATAGCATCGAACCTTACTTTTATCAAACCCGAACCCAGTCTTCCCATTTCCTTCCAAACTTTTTCTGCCCGTTCGTTGCAAGAACTTTTGAACTCTTCTGGAAATCATCGCTATGTTCCAGTTCAAATCCATCTGCTCCAAATCATCATCATCCAGTTGAGCATAGTCTTCTTTGGTCATTTCCAATGTAGTATTTGGTTGAGTAACCAAATCCTTATAAGAGCTAATAAAAGCTGTATAAATTGCAGCTTGCTCTTGAATTGCTGGTGATGCTGAAACCGGTTGTTGGGTTCCTTGATTTGTGCAAGCAGTACCGGAAACATACGCCGCATGAGTCTCCACAGCTGAATATGATGAAGAATTCGTATCTGACATAAATGCCATTCCTCCGTAACTCTTACCCGTATTTACTTGGCTTCCATACAGAGAAGGATTTTGTACAAATCCAGTTGACTTGCATTCCTTCTTCTTCAATTCCATAGCATGGGCTTGAAGAACTCCAATGAGTTGATCCAAAGTCATCCCAGATAATTCTTGATTTTCCTTCAAGAATTGAACTTTCACATCCCATGCACTTGGTAAAACATCCAATAGCTTTTTATTAATCTCCAGTGCAGTGAGAGTATATCCTCCTTCAGTCAATTCACTCACAATTTGTGAGTATCGAGTAAACAGTCCAGTTGTCGTCTCATTAGGTAAGGAGTCAAACAAATCATACTGTTTCTTAATTAATTCCAGTTTTGCCTCCTTATATTTCTCATTTCCTCCACACCTGGTCTCTATCGCTTTCCATAAATCATAGGTTATGTCATGAGTTTTGAACAGTCTCATGACATCCTTTGTCAAACACATACATATGGCTGAATGTGCTTTCCTTTCCAGTTGATAATCTTTCTTCTCCTGAGGTGTCATAGCAGTGAAAGATTTTGGTGGAGGAACACCACGATAGTTTCCTTCAGATACAGGAGCCTCATATCTTTGTTTCAATGGACCCCACAATTCCGGACAATGAAAGTCCACAAACTGTTCAAATCTATCCCTCCAATAAGCATACTCCATATCTGCGGTAAAAAGAGGAGGTTTATTATTTGAACCAATATCATTGCCCTGTTTTAACATTTCTCGAATTCCCCTAATATCTTCTTTATCCGTTGTCATTGAAGATATACCTGAAAATGTACGCAAAAACAAGAACTCGAAAAATATTAGTACTTAAGGCGTCACTTAGTAAGTGACGCACTGGAGTGTCGCAACGACTAGCGTCACTAGGTTAGTGACGCTGTCGAGTGACGCGTGAAGTGACTGATGACACTAAAGGTAAGTGTCGCTCAACCAAGCAAGTGACGCACTCAAGTGACGTACTTGAGTGACGTGATAAACGGAGCGTCACTAAAGGAAGTGACGCAAGAAAACAAACAGGCGTCACTAAAGGAAGTGACGCTAAAAAGTCAAGTGACGTGCAACAATGACGCACGTTAGTGACGGTGGATTAGGGTAGACGACACTTAAGTGAAGTGTCGTATAGACCTCAAGTGACGCTTCAAGTGACGCGTTCAAGTGACGGTATAACCCTAATTTGGAATTAGCTAGTGCCGCAGGAAGTGACGCGTCGAAGTGACGTGTCGAGTGTCGCAAAACGGCTGTAAAATTCCAAAACCCTAAAAAATTCGAATTTTCATGAACGAAACTCAAATTTCTTGAACCCTAATGGACGAAACCTGTGAATGTTGATGAATATTGACTGAGATTCACCTTTGCACCTCAAAATCCGTATTAATTTGCAATTTCTTAAATCAATTGAAACCGAAATCAATCCAAAATAGCTTCTAATACGTCAATTTGATCACCGCAAGGCTCTGATACCAGTTGAAAGTGCGTATGGCTAGGATCTAGATGACAATTGACTTACAATTGAAAGGCGGAATCAATCAATTGCATATACCAACAATAAATACAAACCGAAACGAAAGTTATTCACTAAGTAAACAAAGAAATCGTCTTGTATATTGATTTGGGAACGATTACTGAGATGCTATTTCGACAAATGGTGCTAGGGTTTCGTCAACCCTAGCCTAAAACCCGTAGGTTTCTATTTATACTAAAAACACAGCCAACATGCGTCACTTGGGTAAGTGTCGCATGAGACCGCCTTAATGCGTCACTTACCTAAGTGTCGCTATGCGTCACTTACCTAAGTGTCGCTATGCGTCACTTACCTAAGTGTCGCTATGCGTCACTCAGACAAGTGTCGCCTAAACCAAAACACGAGTGTCGCATTAACAAAAACTATATTTCTATTAATTTACAAACGACACTAATTACAACTCGATAGACCAACTGACAGACACTCAAAGATGCATCAACACACTAGGATGTATTCTTTCCCGTAAGATTTTGGAAATGGTCCCATGAAGTCTAGTCCCCATATGTCAAATATTTCACATGCTTGGATATTCGTCAACGGCATTTCGTTACGCGTTGTGATATTTCCAAACCTTTGGCAAATATCGCAATGTTTCACCAAGTCTTGTGCATCTCTGAAGATAGTGGGCCAGTAGAATCCTGAGTTGTAAACTTTCTTTGCTGTTAAATTGGTTGCATGGTGTCCTCCGGTTGGTCCGTGGTGGCTTTGATGGAGTATGTGTTCGGCTTCTTTCCCATCGACACATCTTCTTATACTTTGATCGGGACAGACTTTGAACAAGTATAGATCGTCCCAAAAGTAATGCTTGGCGTCATGGAAGAATTTCCGTTTTCGTGATGATGGCATTCCTTTCGTTATGATCCCTCCAACTATAAATTTTGCAATATCTGCAAACCAAGGATCATCAGTGAATTGCGAGCCTTGCATTGATTCTCCTAAACTCATTAATTGTTCTTCTGGAAATCGATCTCTAATATCTCTCTCTGCAAGTTGTTCCATCGACGGATTTTCGAGTCGACTTAAATGATCTGCGGTGACATTTTATGCTCCCTTCTTATCTTTTATCTCGATATCGAATTCTTGTAGGAGTAGAATCCATCGTAGCAATCTAGGTTTTGCGTCTTGCTTTTTGAAGAGGTATTTTAGAGCGGAGTGTTCCGTGTACACTATCGTTTTGGACAATATTAGATAGGATCGGAATTTATCAAAGGCAAATTCTACAGCTAGCAGCTCCTTTTCAGTTGTTGTGTTGTTTTGTTGAGCGTCTGTTAGCGTTTTGCTAGCGTAGTAGATTGGTCGGAAGTGATTATCCTTCCTTTGTCCGAGAACTGCCCCTACTGTGAAGTCGCTAGCATCGCACATGATTTCAAATGGTAGACTCCAATCTGGAGCAACCATGATTGGTGCATTGGTTAGCTCTTTTTTTAGGTAGTTGAAGGCCTTCATACAATTCTCGTCAAACACAAACTTGATGTCCTTTCCTAAAAGGTGGGTGATAGGTCGAGAGATCTTTGAGAAGTCCTTGATAAAACGACGGTAGAATCCAGCGTGTCCTAAAAAACTCCGAATGGCTTTGACGTTGGTTGGTGGTGGAAGTTTAGTGATGGTTTCGACTTTGGCTTTGTCTACTTCAATTCCTGACTTTGATATCCTATGTCCTAAAAGTATTCCTTCTTTCACCATAAAATGACATTTTTCCCAATTCAAGACGAAATTTGATTCTTCACATTTGGAGAGCATTCTGTCGAGGTTTGATAAGCATGATGCGAAAGAGTCTCCAAAGACCGAGAAGTCATCCATAAAGACTTCCATGCATCATTCGATCATGTCGTGGAAGATTGCTACCATGCATCTCTGAAATGTTGCAGGTGCGTTGCATAATCCAAACGGCATTCGTCGGTAGGCGAATGTTCCATACGGGCATGTGAATGTTGTCTTCTCTTGGTCCTTTGGGTCGAGCATTTGGTCAATAAATGGAAGTGGGAAGTGATCCTTCCGAGTCGCTTCGTTTAACTTCCTATAATCGATGCAAACTCTTCACCTAGTGATAGTCCGAGTTGGTATAAGCTCATTCTCTTCATTTGTAATGACCGTCATTCCTCCTTTCTTTGGAACTACTTGAACAGGGCTAACCCAAGGTGAATCGAAAATTGGATAGATCAATCCAGCATCCAAGAGTTTGATAACTTCTTGTTTGACCACGTCTTGAATCTTAGGATTCACTCTCCTCTGCCTTTGCATGGACGGTTTGAAATCGTTTTCCATGAGGATGTTGTGGGTTCAGTAGTTTGGACTGATTCCTTGTATATCAGAAATTTTCCATGCGATTGCTTTCTTGTGCGATTTCAAAACATCAATTAATTGAGCTTTCTCTTCGGGTTCTAACTCCTTTGAAATTATTACTGGGAGCTGTGAAGTTCCTTGGAGGTAAGCGTACTCAAGGTGAGGTGGTAATTCTTTCAATTCTAGGGTTGGTGGTTCTTCAATAGACGGCTTCATTCTAGCTATCTCGTCTCTATTTAGTTTCTCGTACTCTTCTTAGAATGGTGCTTCGTCTATCTCGGGCTCAGATGTGGAGATTGATGCTATTTCGACCCATTCGGTTTGGTTTGAAAGTTCATTCATTTTTAGCTCGTATTTGTTGACTGCTGATGAGGATATTTCGTCATTTCGAGTGAGTAGAATCCCTCCGTTGTCGGTGAACTTGAATTCTTGAAATTGAGTGGTTGAAGATTGGTTTATGGTGATTTCGGGATTTGGTAGTGATACGGGTTGGTTGTTTAGTTGTGGTTCAATTGGGGGTGTTTCCATACTCATTCCTTTGAATGAATCTAGGATCTCTTTAATTGAAGGAAATAGGTTTGGTTTGGTCCCTTCTCTTTTTAGCCAAGGTATCGGTGTACCGCATCCTAATGGAACAGCGATTGTTTTGTCATTAGTGCAAGAGGATTTGTTTTCAAGCAGGGGAGATAGTAGCTCTTCGGATGTAGTTGGTGAAGTGATTGCGGAGTTCAGCCCAGGGTCCTCACTGTAGAACCTCCGAACGGTGACTACCGTGTTGGGTATCGGATCCCGGCTAGATATTGCCAATACTTCATGGAGATGTTCATCAAAAATGTCCTGCATGGTATCACACAACCAAGGTCCTCTTCCAGAGGTTGCTTCATTAATCGATTGACATTAAAGGTGACCTCCTCCGTCCCCACTCTTAGTTTTAAAGATTTTTCATTTACGTTGATCACAGCCTTGGCAGTGTTTAAGAAAGGTCTGCCAAGGATGAGCGAGACATGGGTGTCTTCCTCTATATCCATGACAATGAAGTCTACCGGAAAGATGAACTTATCGACTTTTACCATGACATCTTCAGCAATCCCTCGAGGGAGTTTAACTGATATGTCTGCTAATTGAATGGTCATACGAGTAGGTAATAGGTTATCTAATCCTAATTTTTTATAGAGGGAATAAGGCATAAGATTAACACTAGCACCTAGGTCGGCTAAGGCATTGCTGATTTGGATATCTTTGAGAAAACAAGGTATGGTAAAGCGTCCAATATCGCCTAGTTTAGGTGGAAGACCATGTTGCACAATCAAAGAACATTCAGCATCCAAGGATAAACTAACTATTTGCCTAAGCTTTTCTTTGTTTGAAAGGAGTTCTTTAAAGAATTTGGCACATGAAGGCATTTCTACTAAAGCATCTAATAATTTAACGTTTAAGTGTAGGCTTTTAAACATTTCCAGATATTTTCCGAATTTGGCTTCTTAATTTTCCTTTTTAAGTCTGCCAGGATAAGGTATTCTTGTACGAGGTACATTATCCTGAGTTTTGGCTGGTGATGGGTCAGGGATGTCAATTGACTCATGTTCACTAGGTATAGGTGTAGGTAAAGAAGTTTTTTCGGGGGTGTTATCTGGTGGTGGTGGATCAACTTTGGTTACTTTTCCTCCTCTTGTCACGATTAACACATTGTCACTTGGTGGATTAGTGCTTTCCTCAATAAAACTTAAGTTTTTTCAAAAAGGATTCCATGTTAGAGATTAATTTTTCTGAAATTTTTATCATGGCGTCAATGTTATCTTAAAATCCGGTTACTCTTTTGTTTATAAGGTCTTGTTCAAGCATAAAAAGTGACAAAAGTGATTTTGAGGGAAATAAGTGGCTTGTAGGGGAAGAATTATCCAAAAGTTGGATCCAATCAGGATAACATGTTGACATGGTTGGCTAAAAAGTAAGTAAAACTAATCTAATCTAATCCTAATGGCAAGAAAGGTAAATTTTGATTGATGTTAATCGTTCAAAAGGATCGCTAAATACTAAAGTTGCTAAGCTCCTAAAATCGGTCGCCGACGCTCCCCGGCAGCGGTGCCAAAAACTTGTTACGATAATTTGTAAGGCTGGGGCATAGGGTTACCACTATTGGAGATGCAGCACAGTAGTGGGTTTTTAATTTGTAAGGCTGGGGCCTAGGGTTACTACTATTGCTAATCTAAGGGCTAGCAAAGGATAAGTATAACCTAGAGTCGTTCTTCAAAGCACGACGAATTGAAACTAGGATGGTTTAGGAACTTTTATGAACTTAGCTGAGGCTCAGAAAGATGGTTTTGGTTTTGGGTTTTTCTAAATTAAAATTAAATTTAAGATAAACTAAACGGTGAAGGTTACTTCGGGCGTTCAACAATTAAAGCGATTGTCTACTATGAAGTGGTTTAGGTGAAGTTAAATAAGAGGAGTTCTAACGAGGATAAATTTGTAGGTTAATGTGAGCTCTTCTACAGTCCTTCTATTGGGCTAACGCGAATGTGTCCACAATCAGGCAAATAGAATGTCACAGGGGTTGCAGAATATATTAAAACATATACCGAAAGTTCTCTCAAATGCATGCCCGCATTATCCAACAGTTAATCTTGATTCCTATTCCTCAATCTCGGTCATCAGAGACTTCCGAATCATGACACAGTTTGTTGAATAAACAATCTTGTAAACGGGTTTTACCCTCGCCGGAACAGGTTGGAATAACAGGTCTAGACGGTTGGATAGCATGTCATCACTTATTCATACAAATTATCAACATTACTCGAGTATGTAAGAAAACAGGGGTGATTTATACTAAGAATAGAAACCTAAGTAACACGTTTGTTAATCGATTCATAACGTGACTACCTTCGGTCGTTCTCGACTTCCATACATTTGTACTCAGCCATAAGCGTTTTCAGTACTATATCGAAGAACAGTCGAATAGGGGCCATCACATTATTTCACGATGATTAAGGCTAAATATATTTTATTATCATGACAATCCTAAGGCAACAATCAAACAAGAACATGCGATAAGTCAATCAAGGTAATGGTTGAATTTGAGAATACAAAGGTGTTATCTAAGTCGAGGATATTCCGAAAGTTGTCTCAAAAATATCGTCTGTTTAATTAAATCTTAATCTACCTCTATTCCTATGTTCCGTTTCTCTTAGATCCTAGTGTGGTCCAGAGAACACCGGCCATGTCGAGCTCAATGATTCAATCTAACATAGTATAACTAAGTGACCTATACCCTATGAGTTAGCTACGTTCATTTTTGGATAAGGTTTTATTCATAACATGAGTTGGGTAGATAAACGATAAAGATTCAATTCATACATCTATTTATAATATAAAGCATCCGCAATCTCATGACATACAATACAATCACATATTCAAACTTTCCCTAAACGACTATCATAGCAGACAATTGAGTTATTTAGTTAATCATGGTAATTCTAGCATGCATATTTAAATTTATTAAAGAATATGGAAGATAGATTAACACCTGGAGAGAAGTACAATAACTCGTAGCCAAAATATGCGTCCCGGAGCACCTCCGTACAAATCTTCCTTGCTTAGTTAATTAGTTAGCCTAATTAACTAGGAATAATTAAAAATTACAAAGAAATAAAAGTGTTTAATTAAATGTGTGAAGACACTAAAAGATGATATTAAAGATTGCTTCAAATGAGGTCTAGGGGCTGCTATTTATAGTGAAAATATGGCTCACATTAGTATCCCTAGGCTCACATTAGAAAAAGAGTGAAAGGTGGTGCACCGGGTACGAAAAAGTAGCAAAAGGTGGTGCACCGGGTACGGAAAAGTAGCGAAAGGTGGTGCACCGGGTACACGCAAGGACGAAAAAGCAAAAAAGAGACGGGGGGTGGAGGCCGGCGCCGCCCACCAGCAGGCCAGCGGCGGCTGGCTTCCACCCGCCCCGGTCTGTCGTCTTTCGCTGCGTTGCTTAATTCGTGCGTATCTTCTTCGTTATGCGTCCGTTTGTGTTGATTCTTTTTGAGTTGGATTCATTATTCAAAAACGAAGACTTTGATGTAAAGATATCCCAAAAATATGTTTCCTATCTCTAGATATTGCGTACGAATCATTTGGATCTTCTGACGGGCGTCGAATCTTCATTCTTTATCCGTTTTTGTTGATTCTTCTTCTGTTGGATTCGTAATTTGGAAACGAACATCTTGGGTGAGATGGATGTTGATGATGGGCACTTTTGTCTTGAAATCTCATTTTGGTGCCGTGAATCTTCGAACGTGTGTGGAATCTTCGTTTTTCATCCGTTATGCTTGATTTTTATCGTGCAACCTGGTTTTGACCTTATTGGCATAATATCATTGATTTGTATTAGTTTTGAGTTTAAAATACCAAGAATCTTTCTAGAATGAGAGAGATATCAGTAGTAAAAACATGACTTTTTACGCGATATCAAATCCCTTCTTTCATCTTTTGGCCATAGCCTAAGTTTCTGTTATGTCAGAAGTTATATTGTAAGAAGTACGGAGCATTCCCCAAAGGATGAGCATCATCCGTAAAAGGAGCTCCAAGAAAAAGAAATTCAGCAAAAGCAAAGCTGTCAGAAGAAACCTAAAAGCCCAAGGATCATTTAAAGCCAAGGGAAAGGTTTATCAAAAGAAAATTTGAAAGAGAAAGCTGCAAAAGAAGGCTCAAAGAGAGAAAAAAAATCCAAGAAGAAGCGCTACTAAGAACCAAAGATAAGTCATCACAGACAACTCTTAGGCTATATTAAAACCCCCAAATAAACCACCTACAAAACCCTTCATCCATATATACCACTTTCACCCTCTTATGAATGTCTAGGGATAATTTGCACCGTCCTCATTTAAGTACTGTAGATCTGATCCTCGACCAAGCCTATGATGACGGAAGAGCTACATGCTGGCCCCTGAGTGAATTAGAAATTAGGAAACCCGATACACTTGAGTGAATTGAGTGACCACCCGTGAGGATCCCAGGCATGTACATCTTACATTACGAAGATTGAAAAGAGAGCTTGCTAGAACCAGGTTGGAAAAACATCAGAAGGTTAAAACCCCGCCTTAAATCTTTTCTTTACCTAGCCTGCAGGAATCAAAGTTCTCCAGTATGCAAAGCCCCCTTTCCAGACTTTTAAAAACAGTTTTACTAAAGATTTGCTTAAGGATAAGCAAGTTCTAAGTGTGGGATACTTGATATCGCGTAAAAAGTCATGTTTTTACTACCGATATCTCTCTCATTTTAGAACGATTCTTGACATTTTAACCTCAAAAACAATACAAATCAATAATATTATGCCAAGATGGTCAAAACAAGGTTGCACAATAAAAATCAAGCAAAACGGATGAAAAACGAAGATTCTACACACGTTTGAAGATTCAAGGCATCAAAATGAGATTTCAAGACAAAAATGCCCATCATCAACATCCATCTCACCCAAGATGTTCGTTTTCAAATTACGAATGCAACAGAAGAAGAATCAACAAAAACGGATAAAGAATGAAGATTCTACACCTGCCGGAAGATCCAAATGATTCGTATGCAATATCTAGAGATAGGAGACATATTTTTGCAATATCTTTACATCAAAGTCTTCGTTTTTGAATTACAAATCCAACACAAAAAGAATCAATGCAAACGGACGCATAACGAAGAAGATACGCACGAATTAAGCAACGCAGCGAAAGATGACGGACCAGGGCGGGTGGCAGCCAGCTGCCGCCGGCCAGCCACCAGCCGCCGCCGACCAGGTGGTGGGTGCCACCACCTCCCCAACCCCCATTTCTTTCCCACTTTTCCGTCCTTACGTGTACCCGGTGCACCACCTTTCGCTACTTTTTCGTACCCGGTACACCACCTTTCGCTACTTTTTCATACCCGGTGCACCACCTTTCACTCCTTTTCTAATGTGAGCCTATGGATGCTAACGTGAGCCACTTTTCACCTATAAATAGCAGCCCTTAGACCTCATTTGAAAACATCTTGAATATCATCTTTCAGCATCTTCACACATTTACTTAAATACCTTTATTTCTTTGTAATTTTTAATTCTTCCTAGTTAATTAGGCTAGCTAATTAACTAATCAAGGAAGATTTGTACGGAGGTGCTCCGGGATGCATATTTTTGCTATGAGTTATTGTACCTCTCTCCAGGTGTTAATCTATCTTCCATATTTAATATGTTTGTTCTTTCTTTAATAAATTTAAATATGCATTTTAGAATTGCCATGATTAACTAAATAAGTCAATTGTCTACTATGATAGTCGTTTAGAAAAAGTTTAAATATGTGATTGTACTGTATGTCATGAGATTGCGAATGCTTTATATTATAAATAGATGTAGGAATTGAATCTTTATCGTTTATCTGCCCAACTCATGTTATGACTAAAACCTTATCAAAAAATGAACGTAGCTAACTTATAGGATATAGGTCACTTAGTTATACTATGTTAGATTGAATCATTGAGCTTGACATGGCCGATGTTCTCTGGACCACACTAGGATCTAAGAGACACGGAACATGAGAATAGAGGTAGATTAAGATTTAATTCAAACAGACGATATTTTTGAGACAACTTTCGGAATATCCTCGACTTAGATAACACTTTTGTATTCTCAAATTTAACCATTACCTTGATAGTCTTATCGCATGTTCTTGTTTGATTGTTGCCTTAGGATTGTCATGATAATAAAATATATTTAGCCTTAATCGTCGTGAAATAATGTGACGGCCCCTATTCGACTGTTCTTCGATATAGTACTGGAAACGCTTATGGCTGAGTACATATGGAAGTTGAGAACGACCGAAGGTAGTCACGTTATGAATCGATTAACAAACGTGTTACTTAGGTTTCTATTCTTAGTATAAATCACCCCGGTTTCTTACATACTCGAGTAATGTTGATAATTTGTATGAATAAGTGATGACATGCTATCCAACTGTCTAGACCGGTTATTCCAACCTGTTCCGGCGAGGGTAAAACCCGTTTACAAGATTGTTTATTCAACAAACTGTGCCATGATTCGGACGTCTCTGATGACCGAGATTGGGGAATAGGAATCGAGATTAACTATTGGATAATGTGGGCATGCATTTGAGAGAACTTTCGGTATATGTTTTAATATATTCTGCAACCCCTGTGACATTCTATTTGCCTGATTGTGGACACATTCACGTTACCCCAATAGAATGACTGTAGAATAGCTCACATTAACCTACAAATTTATCCTCGTTAGAACTCCTCTTATTTAACTTCACCTAAAGCACTTCATAGTAGACAATCGCTTTAATTGCTGAACGCCCGAAGTAACCTCCACCTTTTAGTTTATCTTAAATTTAATTTTAATTTAGAAAAACCCAAAACCAAAACCATCTTTCTGAGCCTCAGCTATGTTCATAAAAGTTCCTAAACCGTCCTAGTTTCAATTCGTCACGCTTTGAAGAACGACTCTAGGTTATACTTATCCTTTGCTAGCCCTTAGATTAGCAATAGTAGTAACCCTAGGCCCCAGCCTTACAAATTAAAAACCCACTGCTGTGCTGCATCTCCATTAGAAATTCCAACGATCGGTGTGCAGTGCAACAATATCCATTGATGTTCTTGTTCCCTGTTTCTTTTTAGGAGCAACAACAACTAACACTTGTTGTTCCTCAGAATCCTCAATATTTTCCAAGACTCTGGCAAAAACACAACATCACTTTCCTTTTGTTCTCTTTTCAATCTCATTTCTCGCTCTCTTGCCTCAGCCTCCCCATACTGAGTTTTAACAGGTAACCCCTATCCCTGTCAGAGAGCTCCTTCAACCTTTGCTTTCTTTCTACTTTTTCTTTTGCTTCTGCTTCAGCTTGAATTTTCATAATCATTTCTCGCTCCTTATTTTGTCTCTCTCTGATCTTTCTTGCAATTCTTTCTCCTTTAGATTCAGTACTGTGTAAGCTGCCTGCTGTAGAATCAGAAGAGAGAAGGAGAGCTGCTGCAGAAGAAAAAGGATTGGTGGTTGTTGTTATTGTTATGGCTTCTGTGGGGTTGCTGGTTGTTTGTATGGGTAAAGTGATTTGTTGGGTTGCTGTTGTTGTTGTGGTTGCAGGGATTTCTTCAGGTATGAAAATATCCAATTGAGGTTCAGTTGGTGAATGGTTTGGAGATGATACATGGTTGTTGATACATCCTCCCTAGTGATTGTTTTCTTTCTTTGCTTGGAGGAGGTGGACTCAGATGTAGTAAATTCACTGGTCCTTTTTCTTTTGGACAGAACTGAAGAGATAGGTTGTTGATCCTCCATGTTTTCATCAGTATCGTCTTCTTTCTTATCAGCACCATTGCCTTTACCATCACCATCATTGTCATCATTATTATCATTATCATCATCAACACCACCATCCATATTAACATCACTTTCATTTACCTCCTTATTCATCCATTCCCAGCGAGCCAGTTCAAAACTCACTGACTCCCCCTCAATCCTTGCTGCCTCATCAGCAGCCCACTCCTTCACTCTACCATTATACATCCTGAGTTCATCTGGATGAAACTCAGGGAATGTAATTTCATCATACACATCCTCATCATCATCAACATCCATATCAATCCAAGACAATTCAGCCACTGCATCAGCTTCTAACTCGGGCTTTTCAGCGATTGTGCTTAGAGAAAATGATTCCAACAATAATTCTTTGTGATCAGCATCTTGACTGATGAAAGCATCGTTGTCAGCAACTATTCTATCCCCCTTTTCATCATAAAAAGATGCTACGCACTCCTTGATCCAGCAATATAGTTTTTTTATTATCAATGCGGAGGGCATCAACTTCAGCCTTTATAGCTTGATGATGAGCAATCATCGTTGGAACGATTTCATCAGTGGCATTAATGTACTCCTGCATAGAAGAAGCCATTGCTTTTTAAGAGAGGAGATGGCATCATCATGAGTGAGCAGGCTAATGCGTGTAGAGGTAGATAGATCAGCAAGAGCTTTGGCTTGAGTTTGTAGTAGCTGAGAGTGATTAGTACCAGCAGCAGCTAAAACCTTGACCTTCTCGCTCACCTCAGAACTCCATTAAGGAATAGGGTCATAGACATCAGCAAGGGCTTTAACAGCCTTTGTAAGATTAGCAACTTGTCATTTAAGTGCTTCCCTATCCTCAGTTAGCTTGATATCTTACTGAGATGCAGCGAGATAGTCCATAAGTAGTTTATCGGTGGAGGAGGGAGTGGATGATGAGGCTTGATCAGCAGCTTTAGGAGATGTAGG
The DNA here is from genome assembly GCA_963422505.1 of Pseudognaphalium luteoalbum. Classification (NCBI taxonomy): domain Eukaryota; kingdom Viridiplantae; phylum Streptophyta; class Magnoliopsida; order Asterales; family Asteraceae; genus Pseudognaphalium; species Pseudognaphalium luteoalbum. The sequence goes on along the minus strand of OY730193.1, from coordinate 52,673,179 downwards.
TGGAGGTGGTATTTGTTGATTTAGCAGAGATGGTGGTGTAGGTTGTTTTGATGGAGATGATGGTGGTGTAGGTAGCTATTTGGATTGTGCTCCCTGATCCCTTACACCTATGGCAGTATCAGCAAGGGGGTCAGTACCAGCTACTGCAGATATATTGTCACTGGAGAGAGACATGTCGTCTAACTCTTGGATCAGTGAAGTGACAGTAGCAGCTGGTGGAGCAGTGAAAGTTGGTGTAGGTGTTGCTTCGGTTGCAGCAGCAGCAGTAGGAGTGATGTAAGGTGGTGGTGGTGGTAGTGCATCATCATCAGAGGTGGAGGTGTCCATGGGTTGGGCTTTCTCGTCATCACCAGCTTATGGTCTAGCTGATGGATCATCGGAAACAGAAATTACTGCATATATCTCTCCCTGTGACTGGGAGAGACATTGACAGCTGGTGCAGTGGTAGATAAGAGTTGGCTCGCGTCTGTAGCCAGTGGTGTGGCATCAGCGATGGGTGTGTTATCACCCACTCATACCACTATCCCTTTTGATGAAATGTCATCCTTTTGTGAGGATGACAAGTGGCTAATGAGTTGACTCGATATAGGGGTGTGGGATGCACCCGAATCACTGCTAACAATTAGTTGAGCCATTGTAGTTGTCTGTAGTTTCCCTTTTGTAGAGTCACTGGACTTACGGGAGTCTAGTGAAGCAGTTGAAGTTGTGGGTTTATCAAGAATTCCCGCAGGGACTAAACGTTCAGTCTCTACTTCATCCTTGGCATCCTTAGATGTCTTTGTTTTTCTATGTCCCTGAATCTTTAATATCAGGGACCCTAATTTGGATTTTTTTTCTTGGGAGCACTGGGTGGTTTCTTGATTGGTGGTTGACCAATAGTAGTCACTGGGGGTGTGGTCAGTGACATGGTCGATGGAGGGGCAGTAACGGACGGATGTACAGAAGTAATAGGCTGGGGTGCAAGTATCCCAAGTTGTTTCATAAAATCAGGAAGAGACACAGTCACTGATCTTGAAATTTTTTGACTTCCTACCAGTGTTGGTTCAATTCCATTGAAAGAAATCCTATCATAGGCGTCAAACTGATCTTTGAAGATCAGTGACAAAAACCTAGGATAGGGTACATATTTTACCCTGGTAGGCTCAGTGACTCCATTGACTAGCTCATCAAAGATCACACTTGCATAATCAATTCGTAAAGAATTGATCAGTGACTAGATAATATGTGCTTCTAGGGACCTAAATTGATCGTGGTTCCCTGTTTTTGTGCCCAAAGATTGAATAAAATTTGAAAACATGGCATTCCACACTCCATCCATCTTGGTTTTGTGTACAGTGGCATATTTACGATTACTACTACCATCGACAGAGTATTTACATTCAATCCCAGTAAGATTGACTCCTTTGGCTTCAACTCTGTCAGGTAGTGGCACACAAGAAGCATGTACAAGTAATTGTAAAATTGTTCGAAGGATGGAGGCGTTTGTAGTAATCTTTTTACCACCATTATCAATAAAACCCTGGAGTTGTGAAACGCCATTGACATCTAAGTGAGTACAGGTGAACCAGAACTCACTGAGCCACTCTGGGTTCATAATCCAGGGGATAATATAAGAGCAGGGAGGATAAAATAGTTTAGTAGAAAAGTTATTACCTCCGCATACTTCTTTTTTGTACATGACACGTTTCCCAAATAGTTTGATTTGGCTACCGTGATGACAAGATCATCACTTGCTGCAGAGGCTCGAAGAGCTTTAATCTCTACAGTGGGTGTGTAAGAATTGTTGAAATTTTTTGATCTTGCCATTTAGAATAAAAGATTTGCAGATTGCACTTTCAGTTAGGGTTTGATAAAAAATGTTTTTGCGTTTATGAAAATCAAGAAAGCGTAAAAAGTGAAAAAGTGATTAAGTTCCTGATTATATAGGATACGCTTTGTGATAATCATGTGGTTAAAAATGGAACATCGTGGATGATGGTTTTGGTAAATGGTAGTGGTATAGGGGTGATGATGGTGGAGCGTGGTGGCATTAATGGTAATAGGAGTGGTGTGCCAGAAAACTGCAATGACATAAAAAAAGGGAGTGTCAGAATCATGCAAGTTTTCCGTTATACCATAAAATATTTATTTTGAAATCCGTTAAATTAAATACAAAATGTATTAAATATAACGAATATTTATCGATTTAATTATCACCATTATATGCTACAACAGGAAGTCTCCGATGTATATAATTAATAAATTTATTATCCACCAAAATGAAATATAGATATCAAAAAGAGATAAATATAATCTTTTATCTAGCTGAGACTTTATCTCGCTGATTTAAGCACAACTTAGATTACTAATTAAATCATAGAGATGTAGATACAGTACTGATATAAATCAAATCTATCATCTTTATATACTTATATTGTTTTTATTTGAGAAAAAATGAGTATATATTATGTATCATATAAATTTTATAATTCATTACTATATTAAGTTTCACTGACCTTGTTACAACTTAGAATACTAACCAAATTAGCTAGAGATAATATAGAGCAATGATATAAAATGAATATTGAAACATTATAGATACTCATGTGACTATACGAATTATAAAGTTAGTTGAACATAACAAACTGATTATTACTCTTGCTGATTAGATCAGTTGAAGTTAATTTATCAGTGAATGTGTTCTACTAAAGTTATACTTCACATAGTTATTTTATTGAAAGCAATTTTTAAAATTTAAACAAAAATAACTAATTAAGTTTAAAAGCTTATTTAGTCAGTTAGGTTTAACATACCAAGCTCGCTGATAAGAAAGTTAAATCTTTTCTCATCCAAAGATTTTGTAAACAAATCATCGAGTTGATAGTTAGTTGGAATAAAATGTAATTCAATATCACCTTTAATCACATGGTCCCCGATGAAATGATATCTAACATCAATGTGGTTTATCCTTGAGTGCATCACTGAATTGTTTGCAATACCTATCGCACTTTGACTATCAGAATAGATTGGTATTTCAGTGAAGTCAAATCCATAGTCAACAAGTTGGTTTCTCATCCAGAGAATATGGGTTGTATAGGCACTAACAGTGACATATTCAGCTTTAGCAGTTGAAGTTGAAATTGAATTTTTTTTTTTGCTGGACCAACTAACAAGTTTTTCTCCCAGAAACTAACAGCTACTAGATGTACTTTTTCTATCCAGCTTGCATCCAGCATGATCAGAATCTGAATATCCTTTCAGTGAGAAATTTGAACCAGATGGGTACCAGAGACCAAGATTTGGTGTACCCTTCAGATATCTGACTATTCTTTTGACAACGAGTAAATGTGATTCTTTTGGATCAGCTTGATACCTAGCACACAGACATGTAGCAAGCATAATGTCTGGTCTACTTGCAGTTAGATACAATAGTGACCCAATCATACCTGTGTAAGAAATAATGTTTACAGATTTACCATCAGAGTTAGCATGTAATTTTACTGCAGGTGACATGGGTGTAGCAAGGGATGAGCAGTTAGTGAATTCAAATTTCTTTAATAAATCTTTAACATATTTTCTTTGATTTATCAAAATTCAAGTTTTGGTTTGCTTTATTTGCAGACCAAGTAAAGTTGTTAATTCACCCATCATACTCATTTCATAACTTTTAGTCACGAGTTCAGAAAATTCCTTGCACATGTCACTGTTAGTAGACCCAAAAATGATATCATCAACATAAATTTGGACTAATGTGACATCTCTCTTATCTCTTTTGATAAACAATGTGCTGTCAATCTTACCTCTGACATATCCTGTAAATCCCTTAACAATGGATTCTGTAAAGCTTTGACAATGTATTAAACAACTGCGGAATAATTGTTTAATATTAAGTAAAGAACAAGAACATGCAATAACTTGAATAACACATAATTAATTTAAAGCTTCAATCTTATTAATCAACAAGATGAATACACAGATATATTAGGGTTAACACCTTGAAGCTACGATACTTTTCTACATTCTAAGGATCTCTATTTATAGTGCATACAGTCCTGTACAAGTCATTCTATGTATTAGGGAACTAAATCAATTCCATATACAACTCAAACTCTTATAACCGTCATAATAATATAAACAGTCATAACAACCTGTTTACACTAACAGTAATAACCATAAACCTATAGACAGTTATAAAGTTGATATTTACAAAGACAGTCATAACAATACAGTCAGTAATAACTACTTGACTCGAATATAACTAGCAGTAACAAAATCTTCAAGCAGTCATAATGACTTGTCTTCAATCTTCAACCAACAACAACCTCATCACTAACAGTCATAACTTCATTTGTTCTGGCAGTCATAATAACCTGTACAACTAGTCATAATCTTACTTGGTAATTTCAACCCAAATAGATCAGACTCTACAATCTCCCCCTAAACTTAATCTGTCCTATACAGATCTAAGTTTCTTCACTTGACTTCAATCTTTCTTCCTTCGCTGAGTCCTTTTGCTATACTGATTCATTATTTTGTACACTAAGTCTTTGCTCCTTTCATTCATTACAGTAACTAGCAATTTCTTTTTAATCAATTGCTCCAATAAAGCTTCACTCAGAATATACTCTCTTTCTTCTAGCATGTACATGTATTTACCATTCCTGAGTGTTATACAATGTACTCTAGCTCTAACAAACCGTTTCCAAGTTCCAACAACTTCAAAACACAAAAATAATTCCCCATATACTTCTGGCTCAAACATCATCTGCAGCCATTCCCATAAATGCCTTTCAAGATCAATACTAATGAGCTTCACATCCTTTTCCTAACCAATCTTGTACATATTATACACATCATACTTCTTTATTCTCCTCAAAATATCATTCATTGATATGTGAAAGCTCACATCTCCATTCCTCCTTTGAATTCTGATCTCATAAGCAACTGTATTAGTCTCTAAGAAAATTCCTTCCCATTTAATAATCTCTGAGAAATCTTCATCATCCAAATTAATGTTCTCAGATTTATCAGGCTTCACTATCAACAGTTTATCCAACACTTCTTCATCTCTAACCAGATCACAACCTTGATCATCTGATTGTTGAACAATTTCAAAAGATCTTCTGTGATTTTCAACCCTTACTCTTATCTCCTCAGCCTTCTGTTTTTCTTCTTTTTCTTTTGCTAATTCCTCATCAATTTGTTCATATCTTGCTTTCAATCTTCTTTGAATTTCTTCATCTTCTTTTCTTTTCTTCTCCAACCTTTTCCTTGCTTCAGGATTAACAAAAGGATCCTTGTCATACAATTGTTGCAATTTTTCCAATGACATTTTTCTCAAAGTCATAGTTGGAATCCTATATGCTCTAAGCTTGCTTACCAATTCATCTTTTAGTTCAACTCTGGTTGGTCTCCTTGCCCTCTTCTTAGCATCTTCTCTTTCAATTTTCTCTTTCTTGCCTCTCTCAATTGCCTTTTGCAAAGCCATTTGCAGAGGATTTCCTCTTGATTTTTCAACATAAGCATCATAAACAGAATCATCATTTAATCTCTTTGCTTTCATCTCTTCATATACTCTGCTTGCCTCCTTAGTCATCTTCAATAACTTTCCAAATTCAAGTAGTACATCTACTTCATCAACTTCAGACTCATTTACTTGATCTGGCACAGATCTCCTTGACTCTGCTGCTCTCTTTTCAGCTTCAATTCTTTCTTGTTCAATCAATTCTGCTTGCACCCTCAAAGCATACTCATGATCATACTCAACACTTTGTGGTACCTGCTGTTTCTTCTTTATCTTTGGCTTTTCTTGCAGAATACCTTTTCCTTTATCTTTTGAATCAATCTTTGGTAAATCACTTCTCACTTGAGCAGTTGCTGCAAAAGGTTCTTTTATCTGAAATCCAGGCAAAGATGGTTGTTTTGATACCTTCTTTGGAGTATCAACCTTCTTTTCAACTGTTTTCTTTATCCTTGATACTGGAATGCTCTTCTTTATGCCTCTTCTATTGTGTACAGTATCAAACTAATCTTTCTCTACTGAAACCTCTTCATCTACATCACCTTCCATCACCTCAGTTTCAACAGATTTTTCAACTTCATCCTCATTTCCTGCCTTAGTAGCTTCAACACTCTAACTACCTTCAAAATCACCATCATTCTTATTCACACCAAGCTCCTTATCAATTTCTTCAATCAATGGATCTTTACCTTTTTCTTTAAAGGTTTGAGGTGTATGCACAAATTCATCATCATCATTCTTATTACTAGCAACCACTTCTTCCTCCTCTATATTCCTAGCTCCACTACCTCTAGCTTCACAATCATGAGCTCTTTCATCTTTATCCAAACCATCATCATCATCAGAACTTGAAGATAAGACCACCTTGTAATGTTCTGGTTTCACAGACCTCTTCCTATCTCCTTCATCTGTCAAATCTAAACCAAATACCAACCTTTTCAGTTTATTAATCTTCTTTTTCTGTTCCATGATAGTCACAACTTGTGTCATCAAAGCCTTCTCATGTATTTCGATAATATCTCTATCCTTCTTCAACTCCTACCACATATACTCCCACATGAATTCAAACATTTCTTCCATCAATTCCGGGTGAAATCTATCCTCATCACCTTCAGAATGTGATTTCCTTGGTGAATCATTGGAAATATTATCACCTGACTCATGCCTAGCATGATCATCAATTGACCCCTTGTTCTTGGTATTGGGTCCACCAAAATCATCTCCAAATAGAGAATCATGTTCTGGTGTTGCCTCTGGTTGGGTCTTATTGATGTTACTTCTGACCTTCTCTACCAGTGGGCTAGAAGGAGTAGAAGCAGCCCTTCCAGAATGGTCATTTTCCCCTTCATTGACCATCTGCTGTGATGATATTTGTGACTGAGACATCTGAGCAGCAGCAGCCTCAGATGCCTGTGTTTTTGCCTTTTTGGCTTTGGAGGGTTTGGTTTTCTTGTTCCCTAGTTTTCTTTTCTTGCCACCAACTGTTGTGGGTTGAGAAGTAGAGGGCATATCTACATTCTCTGCAACAATTGGTTCAGAGATGGTTGGTGGTACCTCCTCTGTAGCAGAAGGTGCAGGAATCATTGTATCAAACAATACTGTTACCTTCTTAGAAAATCCCTTAGTTTCCCTTCTCATGTTAGCAAAAACTTTTGGTTTGTGTTGTACAACTCTATAAATAAGCTCTTGATTAAGTAAATTTGGAATATTTGCATTAACAAAGAGTTGCACAAACCTGGGATCATCAAAAATTTCTTATTTTGTTCTAAATTTCTAACCATGCCATCACAAATAAATTTTGAAAAGTTGAATCTTCTTCCAGTGGCCAAACAAACAAGTGCATAAGCAATGTTTCTTGGAAACTCATTGAAAGAACATCTTTTCGAAGATAGACACAATTGAATAACGTGAATTAAAAATCTCCACTGTCGGCTAAACTTAGCTTTGTAAAAAGTAAAAATTCCCATTTTCCCCTCATAGCCCATCAGTGAGATATTTGCAAAAAGATCAGTATTATGAAGTTCTGTTATACCTGTAGCATCATCAAGTTGTAGTAATTGACGAATGGATGCTTCAAATACAACAATCTGGGTCTCTAGTAATTGACCAATGGATGCTTCAAATACAACAATCTGGGTCTCGTGAACGGTAGAAACAATCCGTTTCTCCCCCTCAACTTCTTCAATCGCAGCATTCACCCAAAAGTCATTTAAATATCCTTTGTACACCTTTGGATTGACGGTGAGTGCATTGAAGATGTGACTATTCCTTAAGAAATCAACAATTTGCCAGAAATCTTTAGCGTTATCAGGTTTAACTAAAAATGGAACTTGATTGTGAAGTTTTGCAAATTCTAATTGTTGTTGATCCATTTTGATGAAATTGAATGAATACTAATGAAAAATGATTGATTTGAATGAGATTTTGAGCGCACAGGATGAGGTGGTTGAAAGTCATGAAAAACTTTTTGAAAAACGTAAGTGTTTTAGGGTTTATGACTGCCAAATATATAGCAACAATAAATGACCTAAACACAAACAGTAATAACCACCTGATATGGCTAGCAGTCATAATTATATATAAAGATACAGTTATAATGGAAGCACTTTCAAAAAGGATAACTTAGTTAACACTGACAGTAATAACTAAGTTAAAGCAGACAGTTAAACTGAATCAAAAGTAGCAGTAATAAATCAACCAGTGAAAACTAATAAGGCTATTATCACCAACTTGTATAAGCAGTAATAACCGACTAAGGCATTATCCACTTAAAACAAGCAGCAATAAAAAGATAACTAAATTAATTAAATTAAGCAGTCATAAACAACCTACAGTTATAACCAGAGTGGAAATAAAAGTAGCAGTTATAACGAACTTAATAAAAGAAGAGTACATAGTACAACAATAATTTTTTTTTGGCAGTCATAATAACCTATACAACCAGTCATAATCTTACTTGATAATTTCAACCCAAATATATCATACTCTACATAGCCACATTTTATCAGATAGACAGAGAGAGTATCATACCAGGCTCTGGGAGCCTGTTTTTAGTCCATACAGGGCTTAATCAAGTTTATAAACATAACCAGGATGTTTTGGATCAATGAATCCAGGTGGTTGCTTAACATATACTTCTTCCTGCAGCTTGCCATTTAAGAAGGCACTTTTCACATCCGTCTGATATACTTTGAATTTCTTGTGAGCTGCATAGGCTAGAAATAGCCTGATTGCTTCAAGTTTAGCTACTGGTGAAAAGGATTCATCATAGTCAATGCCTTCTTGCTGACAGTAACCTTGTGCAACCAGTCTAGCCTTGTTTCATACAACACCACCATCAACATCCATTTTTTTTTTATGAAAACCCATCTTGTTCCAATCACTGTTTTACCAGCAGGTTGAGGTACCAACTTCCATACTTTGTTTCTATCAAACTGACCAAGCTCTTCTTGCATAGCTGATATCCAGTTATGGTCAGTGAGTGCTTCATCCACCTTCTTTGGTTCCATCAGTAAAACAAAGCTAACAAATAGACAAAAGTTAGCAGTTGTTGATCTAGTCTGAACTTTGGATTTTGGATTACCAATAATCAATTGATTATCTATATGTTTTGTCCAGTTAGTCATTCGCTAAGGTTCAGCAGTGACTATTTTATCCATTGTTTGTCCTGAGGACTGATCAACATTAGAACATTGAGTATTATCATTTTGTGTGCTTTGAACTGGATAATGAGTTGAGGATGATGATTGGTTTTGATTAGGCAAAGATGATGTTCCTGAATTATTCATAGCTGAAGTAGAGCTAGAATTATTTTCATGGGCACCATCTTTCCTTTCAGAATCTGATGAAAAGTTCTTATACTTCTCATCATTGACTTTATTGCTGATTGATGAGCCACTATCCAATTTTGTTAATTGATTAAAATCAAGATTTTCATAATCTTGGGGATCAGTGAGTGACTCATCATATGTTTCATCAAAAGTAACATCCATTGATTCTTCAATGCATTCTCTTCTTTTATTGTAAACTCTGAAATCTTTTGAGATCATTGAGTAACCAACAAATATTGCTTCATCAACTTTTGGATCAAACTTGCCTAAGTGATCTCTTTTGTTTAAGACATAATAGGTACTACCAAAAACATGGAGAAAACTTATATCAGGTTTTCTCCCCCTTAACACCTCATATGCTGTCTTATCATGTCTTTTGACAATCAGTGACCTATTTTGAGTGAAGCAGGCTATACTCACTGCTTCTGCCTAGAAATAGGTCTTAAGACCAGCATCTGAGCATTGACCTAGCAAATTCAATCATGGTTCTATTTCTCCTTTCAGCAATCCCATTTTGTTGAGGTATTCTAGGTGCTGAGAAGTTTTGAGAAATACCTTTTGAATCACAGATTCTTTTCAGGTCAACATTCCCAAATTCGGTGCCATTATCACTTCTTAAATGTTTTACCAAACTACCATTTAAGTTCTCCATTTTCTTGATAAAGGATATAATTTTACTTGCTGCTTCATTTTTGGCTTTTCGAAAGAATACCCAGGTATATCTAGAATATTCATCCATTATTACCAAGCAATATCTCTTTCCACCAAGACTTGGAGTACTTACTGGACCAAACAGATCCATATGGAGTAGATAGAAATATTCCGTCACAGATGATGTCTATTTACTTTTGAAGGATGAGCTGTGATACTTTCCTTTCTCACATGCTGAACAAAGCGTATCTTTATCATAATACAATTTTGGAAGTCTAGTGACTAAACCATTTTTGTTTAATTTATTTATAGCTTTTAGATTCAGATGAGAAAGTCGCTTATGTCATAACCATTTTTCTTCTGAAATAGTTCTGGAATAAAAGCATGTCCTTGACTGAGCTGAGTCCATATTGACAACATATGTATTTCCCTTTCTGTTAGCAGCCAACACAACACTTCCTTTCTTATTGTAAACCACACCAGCTTCATGATCAAATAGCACTTTATTTTTGGAATCACAAAACTGACTGATGCTCAATAAATTGTGCTTCAGTCCCCCCACATATGCAACTCTTTTGAACATGACATTACCATTTGTTAAAACACCATAACCCCTTATTTTCCCAACCTTATTATCACCAAACACTACATCGGGACCTCTTTCATCCTGGTAGTCACTGAGGAGGGACTTACATCCGGTCATATGCTTGGAACAACCACTGTCCAGATACCAGATAGTCTCTCTAAGAATGCCCTGCATCAATAATTAAGATTAGTTCAAATGGTGAACCCATCTTGAGATGGGTTCATAGTGGCTAAGCCTTAATTTTGGCTTCCACTGATTTACATAAATGGTGTCTGAAATCTCACCGATGATTATATGTTTAGAAAATGGTGTTGCTGAGCATTCAGATGATAAGTGTTGCCTGTTTTCACATTTGTAATACTTTCTATTTGCATAAGTGGTTTTCTTAACTTTCTTTGATTTAAGTTACTGAGCTGACACTAACTTATAACTTTCGTTGCATATTTCTACCTCTTGTTTCTTTGACTTAGGTTCACTGATAATAATATTATCAGTGACTGAAACAGTGTAAGAGAGGTTGCTGATATCCGTTTGATCATTCGCTACTGATTCAGTTTTCACAATTTCTGATAGATTATCAGCTTAAAACTTTTGTTTTCACAATCAATTTTCACTACATTGCAACTATCAATGAGTAAACCACCTTTTATGAAATAATTTTGTCTTAGCTCACTGATAACTGATATTAGTTCAAACACAGTTTTTGAGAAATATCCATCAGAATTAAAAATGGGATCAATATTTGTAGAGTCACCAATTGAGGCAGCATATCCATTATCACTTCCCAAAATAGCTTTTGCTTGTTTTGGAATTGATTATTTACACACTGATTTACTCTCATGTTTGACTTACACCAAAATTCCATAAACTTTTTGAGCTCCAAAAATTGTGTCTCAAATTTTACTTTCTCTTGAATGCACACTTGATTTGCATGTAATTATGCCTCAATAGCTAGTTTTAAATTTTTTATTTTTGACACATTTTCCTCTTGATTAAGAAGTTTTGATTTTAAGTTGCTGATCTCCTTATTCTGATTTCTTTGAATGTCATGAGCATTTGACAAGTCAACTATCAAATATGACTTAAAAAAATATACCTTGTAGAGAGTTTCGGGATCCCATCCAGATGCTGAACATTTATGAGCGACCTCTTTGATATCCTCATGCAATTCAGCATCATCAGCCATCAGACAGTAATCCTTATCTAAATAGATCATTGCTTCTTCTTCATCAGATGATGAGGATGAGTCAGAGTCGCTGAATGAACCCTCCTCAGCGACAAAACCTTTTCCTTTCTTTTTCCCAGATTTGGACATTGCCTTCAGCTTCTTGTACTTTGCTTTGTATTTGTTGTACTTGTCATTTCCGAAGTTTGGCTTTGGTACATGGATAGGGTTTATTGACATTGATCTATAATCAGCTGCAAAATGACCAAGTTTACCACATTTGTAGCAGTCACCTTTTGATTTTAAATTATCAGATGATGGAGCACCAATGAATCTTTTTGATCTGGTGTTCCTTCAGCCTGATCACATTCTTCATCAGCTAACATTGACTTTGAGCTTAGCTTAGAGACTTTTGATTTCTGTCTCTTAACAATTTCTTCAAGCTCAGCTATAAGGGCATTCGATATCTTTTGACTTCCAAGTGTTACACGAATGTTCTCACTCTGATTAGCTTGCTTTTCAGACTGCTCCTAGTTGAGCAAAATACCATAGACTTGAGTAAGATAAGAGTTTTATAATCATTCCTCTGTCTATTTGTGACACCCGTCAAATTAGGGCTAGTAATTAGTGCCTAATCATCTCTAATACATGTAATTAGTTATGTTATAGGCTAATTTGTGTATCAAACAACATATATTGTTGAATATATACAATTACGTGATTTGATTAAATCGTGCACTTTTCAATCGAATGTAATTTGGTTCAATTAATACAGACGTTGGTGAACAATTTTATTAAATAATATAACATTATTTAATAACAATATTATATTCAAAATATTATGTTGATAATATTTCAATTCTATTTTGTATCGTACAAATAATGCTACGCGATTAAAATATTAAACGGACAAACAGTCAAAATAGAGTAAAGTTATATTGTATAACTCAATTATTAAGTATTTTGTAAAATACTTCAAAAAAATAACGAATAATTATTCGTATTTTAAAATGTATTTAAACGTATAAAATAATTATTTAACGTTTAAACGATCGGGAAAACGAACACCGCACGGAGTGTAAATGCAGGAAAAATTTTTGGGACACACCCACTTGAGGTGGGACCCACTAAACCGGCCTAGGTGAGGGGGCATCAAGCCCTCAACATTCATTTGTTACATCACACACACAACACCTCTCTCTCTCTCTCTCTCTCTCTCTCTCTCTCTCTCTTCCTCACCTCCTTTCTTCCATTTCCACCTCCATACCACCACCACCTTCAACCCTTAAAACCCACCATCAAAATTTACCAAATCACCTTGCTTGTTTGAAGAATAACGATCATGAAGTCGAGCTCTACGTTTCCATCTTTTCGGTTTCTCCTCGCGCTAACTTGTAAGATTCTCGACACTTTCGAAAAACTTCTAGATTTGAATTTATTTTAGTTGTATGTTGTTAATCTAGCTTAGATATGTCCAAATATATGATTAAAACTCGCTTTCGGAAACATTGTCGAAAAATGTCAGTTTTGGCCATTTTAAAGAAAACGACTCTAGAAACCCAACCAACTCAAAGTAGTGGTTTTTATAAGCTAAATGAACAGAAATAAGGGTTGGGTAAAAGAATCAGACCAAGTGGTGGTCGTTAAACACATTTTCGACAAGTTTAGAAACCGATCAGACGTAAGTGACGCACATCCAGATCTAGTATAGCGTCACTTCCTTAAGTGACGCCTTAAGTGTCGCCAAAAGCCCTAATTTTGCGTCACTTGCCTAAGTGCCACTTAAAAACCTCTTTTTACGTCACTTCCTAAGTGACACAAATTCAATACCCGACACTTGTACCTGACACTTGCTTAAGTGTCGCCCCGAAATCGATTTGCAATTCACCCGACACTTGTACCCGACACTTGCTTAAGTGTCGCCCCTTATGCGACACTTCCCTAAGTGACGCTAATAATTTAGAATTTACCATTTTATGCGACACTTCCCGAGTGTCGCCTTAACCTTTAAGTGTCGCTATAAGTGTCGCTAAAAACAGAAAGTTTACAACTCATTTTTATACTAAGTGTCAAACTTGTATAACCTCAAACATTTATACGATACGACTTCTAAAGCACATTGGAGCATATTTGTAGGACCCCTGTAGTCGGACCTAATCGAATCCTTACTCAATCAAACGTGCGGAATACAATTGATTGAATATATAAACGTTTAAACGAATAAACAAAGCAAATCACAAAGTATATCAATTCAATACCAAAAGTCGATCAGCTTATACTAATTATAACACTTACAATATGCTTACTGATCTCACAATTTCGTCAACCTTGACAAATGAGCCGAAATAACCTATTTATACCAAAGACCTAACCTGGTCTATGCGACACAAGATGTGTCGCCAAGCCGACTCATGCGACACAAGCTGTGTCGCCAAGGTAACTATTGCGACACAAAGACCTTGTGTCGCCAAAACACAAAATGTAATTAAAACAAAAGTTATTAACTAACTTAATTACATATCAAACACATAACAGACTTAGACCAACTGACAGACACACTAAGATGCACCAACAAACTCCCCCGTGTCTTCAGCTTGGTCTTTAAACTTTCTTCAATTATGCCCAGCCTGTTGGAAACCTGCCTCCAGCATGAATCCCATGCGTAACACACACAGTCACGACCTTCTGAAATTGTCTAGCAAGAATCGAATTCACCACATTTCTTACGTTGAAGCGAATTGGATTATCAAACAATTTCCTCAAGTCATTCTATGACAAGTTGATTAAGCTCATAGGATCAAAAACTTTAAATTGAGCTTTCTTAAGACCATACAGTGAAGTTCTCTCCGGATGTTCAGATTCTGGAACAAACACAAAAACAGCTTCACCTGTATGCGGATCAAGTTCCCAATAATGAAATCTTCTTAGAAAATCATAAGGAACAGACTCCAATGGGATCTCAGTTAAACAATCAGCTGGTGGATAACGCATTTTACAAATCGGCTGCTTTGTAACTGGATCTAGTTTCTTCTTAAAAATGAATCTCTTACCAAGCGTCGGTTTGATAAAGTTGTATCTCTTGCTATTCACTTCACGACGCAGAACCGTTTGTATAAAATCAGCTCTAGAATCCCTGGTTGGATTTATTAGATCTAATTGAGCAAGACGGTTTATTTCTCCTTTTGGCAACGTACTCAGTTTTTTAAATGAGCTTTTAAAATACTGAATACCATCACTTCTTTTAATCATCAGAATATTTCTACAAGTTTTCCAGCTTTTAATGATTCCTGTATAATTCCCATGTACTTTATATGTCTTGCAAGTTACAGGAATAAATTCATCAGGAATAAAGCTTATCACCGGTCGCTCAAGAGTTGAAGTAGAAGCAGTATCAGAAGCCTCTGAAGTTTCTGGAACAGTTGTCTGAGTTCCAGCTGGCTCTGCTTCATCTTCCGAAGAATCTGTCTCGATTGTAGGAGCATCATTATAAAATTCATCATTGTTTAATTCCTCCTCCTCAATCTCAACGTCATCATTATTTTCAAATTCAGGACTAGACACCTGACTTTCCCCATTAACCATTCGCTGAAATAACGATAAATTCACATTCGAGTAATCTACAGCTAATGGTCTTGGCTGACCTGGAATATCATCAACAGAGAAATAATCCAAACGAAGAAATTCATTTTCATCAGAAACATTTACATTTTCATTTACATTTTCTGTCTGTGTTCCGGTAGAAGCCCTGGATGTTGTTTCTATGGCACGCAGGCCTGACTCCCCCGAAACGACAGCTAGGGATTCTAATTCTAAGACCCTAGTATTCAAAACAGGAACCAAAGCTGCTTGTTCTTCTAACGCTTTAATTTGCGCAGCTTGACCCTCCAAAACTGATGCCTGAGACTGAATCAGTGTAGCTTGATTATCCATGGTCTTCTGCATCTCATCCATTCTTTTCAACAAATCTTCAATAACAGAAGGCAAAGGTTGAATGGGAACCTCAACACGGGGAATGTCAACCCGTGGCCTTGAAGACGACTCGGAAGTACGACGAATAGTCGTAGGTGGAACCCAGTCTTCATCATCCAAATCAGTACTTCTGGGTCGTTTGCCCAGATTTTGACGAACGGAACTCGAACCAGCACGAATACGACGTTGTATTCTTTTGTACCGACGAGGATCAAAGCGTTGAATATTTTTCAACGCATTTTCAGAGGGAATATCCCTTGGAGAAGTTGGAGGAGTAGAGCCTCCATCTGAATCACTAACCGGGTCATCAAGATTAGGCTGAGCAGCCTGGTTCCCAGTCTGGAAATCTTTGATTTCCTGTAACAGGTCATCAACCTGTATAGTAGCATCATGGAGGTGTAATTCCTCCTCCTGAATACCCTGCCCAGGTGCAGGCAAAACATCCAAAAATTCGTCATTTGGTGGAGCAACATATGCTTCGTTGATGATATGCCCAAACAACGGAAAGTTAGAATTTGCGTTCCCGCCGGATGCACAAACCGTCCAAATACGAACGTTCATTGGAGTTGGACGCAAACGTTCGCGAGGATGTTGAGGAAGACCAGGAAGCTGATTATCCAGAAATAGCTGAATAAAACGGGGATAGAGATTCCAACGCTTATCCCCAGCATGAAGATTATCCAACATAGCCCGAAAGATATACCCAGAAAAATTAAAGGGCTTGTTGTATATCAATGCCAGCATAGCAGAAGCCGTAGAATGACTAAACCCATCAAAGCCCGCCTTACGTGGAGAAAGGCAAACAATAATGATATGCATTAAGTACCTCCAGACTTTAGGCAAATTTGCCTTGCGATATTGGTCATTTGGGACGCCTGGATAGCCAATACGAGTCATAGCCCCGGCAATAAAGGCATTGCTATAAAGTGTAGGCATCTCTGTAGTATCTCCGAAGTGAAAGAATTCCCGAATGACTTGCTCGGAGATAATAAGTTGACGATCACCAACGGTATAAATAATCCTGGGAGAAGGAAGCTCAGAGTTGATAACCGCATTTTCCCAAAAAGAAGCCACCTGATCTTTGTAGATAGTAGTTGTGGCTGTAATGGCGGTGTGAATACGAGACCGTCGTAGAAATGCAACCATTGGCCGGTATGGAGCAGCAGTGTCCTTAGTATCATCCAAAAATGCTACAATATTATGACGTGGCTCCCATAGAAGATCACCATCTGCCATTGCTGTACACACATATAGAAAATAGAACTCACAAACAGTTAGCATTAGCAAATGAATTTTAAACACAACTATCAATTTGATAAGATATGCGACATAGAGAATTATGTCGCAGAACAGTTGCGACATTAACATAATGTGTCGCGAAGTTAAAAGAATCAATTGCTAACAGATATAGCGACATAAGGAAATGTGTCGCATAAAATTAATGCGTCAGATAAGGTTGTGTCGCAGTATGCAATTAATTCGAATGCAATCAGAAAGATGCGACATAAGGTTTGTGTCGCATGAAACAGGCGACACAAAAGATATGTCGCATTACAAAATGCAAACACACACCAAGAAAGCACAATAATTATTGAAAATGCACAAAGTAAGAGTTTAATTAATAATTGGAATTTAGTATAGAGTTATAATTACAAATCATTTCTAGTCTAAACCCTAAACCCTAAACATTAAACCTAGATATTATCCTCGGATAATATAAATACAAAAAAAAGCCAAAATCCAAGACAAGGCCCTGTGAAAATTTACACAGAAGGCCAATATTCAAGACAAGGTCAAGCGAAAATCCAAGACAATGAAGGGATCCCGCCAGACCACAAAAAACTAAAGGTAATCGATCAAGCAATAATGCTATCACGACACCTGTGTACATGAAATCTTCCACGACTGGAAGGTAAGCCTCGAAGTCGCGGAAGTGCATGTAGCGATGATCTTTGGGCAGAAGCAATGAACACAGTGGAGTGACACAGCGTTATCCTGAATGAAATCACCTGCCATGGCTATAATCGGACAAAAGGTAAGGGGCTACTCAATACAATTAAGTGACATAAGATATGTCGCATAAACATGTGGCGACATAACTTTTATGTCGCAGAATCAAGCGACACATAGTATGTCAAGGGAACAGTTGGCGACATAACTTTTATGTCGCAGAATCAAGCGACATAAACTGGATTTTAGAAATCGTGCGACATAAAAGTTATGTCGCAAGTTATGTCGCTATTATGAACAACGAACGGCTACCCAGAAACCCTAATGTGAAAATTGGGGGTTTTGTAAATAAGGTATACCCTAGGGTACGCCAACATACCAGAAGCACTAAACCAGTCATAGTGACACAAAATAGTGAGGGTTTCGTGTCATAGTAGCCTAAACCCAAACACCCTTTGAAAACCGTAAAAAATAATAACGATTAGAGCATATATACACTGTAAAGGAAGTTAGAACTAGTACCTAACGATCAAGTATAAGGAGACGAACGAGAAGCAGTAGATGGATTGCTCGAAACAAGAAGAAATCGACGAGAATCAGAATCAAAGTACGTCGCAGAAGTTGTGTCGCAGAGGGTTATTTTATGTCGCAGGATTTGATTTTGTGTCGCATAAAGTGTAAACTAAGAAAGCGACTGGAGTGAGGTATTTATACCTCAGTCCTACCATGCGACATAAAATGGCGACATAAGTTATGTCGCAGAACATAACTTGTGTCGCAGTGCCCAGAGAAGGAATTTCAAGTTTTGTAACTCGTTTGAAGAGTAACTAGTTGGACTTGTTAGTAACAAAGTACAAGATTAAAAACAATATTAAAAATAAAATAACTTAACTATTTAACCTTAAATTTAAAGTAATTTTCTTTTTGGTGACGTAGTTATTTTGTCTGCTAAGGAATCATATTAGGATAACATGCAAGTATTAGAAAATAGTAAGTGTTATCTCGATTATCAGTATAGAACCTCTTTAAGTTTACTTAGCATATTTAAAGCACTTTTGATAAAAATTATTTCAAGATGATTACTGGTATTGTTTGACCACCTAAACATGTTACATCTACGGGGATAAACAAATTTTTATTGTTAGTATGAATAAGTATCTGTGGTCCCCACTATAGACATATCCCATTAATTTCGACAAGAACATATCTTCCAAGATAGAGAAAATATATAAAAATCATTTTTAAGAATCAAGACAGCGGTGACAGGTCTGTACAAACGTACAACAAAGCAACATAACTTGATTCAGGTGTAAGCAAAACCAGACTTGGTCAAACCATTTTGGCGACCTTGTGAGGTATCCTATAATGTAAGACTTTTTCAAGTGCGATTGACTTGCGTTTGCTTAACTTTTAAGTATATATAACATGAGACCAGGTCTGTACTTACGTACAACAGAGGAAACAAGAAATATATACCCCCAAAGTATTTTATATTATTTAACCAAAATGGAAGCATGCTAAGCGATATTAAGGATTTAAGACACTTAGTCATACATCACAGAATGTGGACACATGATAAATAGACATGTTATTAGAATTACTTTTTAATTGTTCAACTCCCAGTGTGACATGCCTACCAGTACATCATATGATGAAGCTAGTGTTTATAAAAACTGCAGTAAGTATGCTAGATAAACCTACTGATACATCAAACATAAACCTTAGAATTTTCATTTTATGCATGCATCCTAATGTACTATCATTTTCCTAGTTGTTTACAGACACAACTGAACGTCTTTTTACAAATATTGCAACTTCGCATTTCTTTAATACTATAGAGTATAAAGAGTGGCTGTTGCGTATATAAAATTATTTTTTTTTTTTTATTTTTATTTTTTTTTAATTATAAATCCAAGTCCAAAAGTTACTTCTTTAGTTGAAAGAAGCGCAAACCGATCATGTTGATCAGTTCATCAAATCGGGCACGAGAGAAGGCCTTAGTAAAGAGATCAGCATTCTGTTTGAGGGTATCTATGTGGACGAGGTCTATCAAGTGTTTCTCATAGCAATCTCGTATAAAGTGGAATCTAAGTTCTATGTGCTTAGTTCTAGAATGTTGTACGGGATTGCGTGTAATGGAAATAGCAGCAGTATTATCAATATGTAAAGGAGTTAGAGTAAGAAGTAACCCATAGTCTCGCAATTGATGCTGAATCCACAGAATCTGAGAACAGCAACTGGCTGCAGCTACATATTCAGCCTCTGCAGTGGAAGTAGCCACCGTTGTCTGCTTCTTACATTGCCAGGAAACCAAGCGAGATCCAAGAAACTGGCATCCACCAGTTGTTGACTTCTTATCTATACTACAACCGCCATGATCCGAATCTGAATAAGCAGTTAGTTCAAATGATTTTTCATATGAGTACCATAGACCAAGTGTTGGCCTATGCTTGAGGTACCCAAAAATTCGTTTAACAACCTTCATATGAGAAACCTTTGGCCTAGCTTGATATCTTGAGCAGATGGACACTGCGAATACGATGTCTGGCCTGGATGCTGTAAGATACATAAGAGAACCAATCATGGAGCGATAGTCCTTTTCTTTACAGTCCTCGTCATCAATGGCCGGTCCAATGTTATGGTTAATTTCAATGGGAGTTCCGTAGGTCTTACAGTTAAGCAAATCATATCTGGTTAACATATCAGTTACATATTTTGACTGATGAATGTAAATACCATTGGCAGACTGCTCAACTTGAACACCTAGAAAGAACGTGAGTTCCCCCATTGCACTCATCTCAAATTCTGTCTTCATAAGATGCTCAAAGTCTTTACACATAGAATCTTTGGTGGATCCGAAAATGATGTCATCGACGTAAACTTGTACCAGCAGTAAGTCTTCACCATCTCTTTTTGTGAATAATGTACTATCAATACTGCCTCGTTCGAATCCATTTTTAACAAGATGAGTAGAAAGCCTCTCATACCACAATCTTGGTGCCTGATGCAATCCATATAATGCCTTATTGAGTTTACAGACATATTCTGGATGCAACGGATCTTCAAAGCCAGGAGGCTGCTTGACATATACATCAGTATCGACTTGTCCATATAAGAAGGCGCTCTTGACGTCAAGTTGATAAACAATAAATCTTTTGAAGGACGCAAATGCCAAGAAAATCCGAATTGACTCCAATCGAGCAACAGGAGCAAAAACCTCATCGTAGTCTAATCCCTCAACTTGATGAAAACCTTGCACCACAAGTCTTGCCTTGTTTCGAATAACCACTCCGCGATCATCTTTCTTAATCCGATATACCCAACGAGTGCCAGTTGGATGTGCACCTTTAGGTAATGGTACTAATTCCCAAACATGCAGCTTGCGGAATTGCTGCAACTCTTCCTGCATAGCCTCAACCCAGTGGGGATCTTTTAAAGCTTCATCTATTCGTTTAGGCTCCACTTGAGATAAGAAACATGATTGAATCTCAATCGACAGACATGCAAGAGATGCGGACTCAGATGAGTCCGAAGGTGAAAGAGAATGTGTATCAGTAACAACTTGATGTCGCGTCTGAATCCCCTTATCTAAAGAACCAATTATATTGTCTACTGGATGGTCCTTATGAATACGCGAACTTGGAATCTTGTCAGGCACAATGACAGAATCCAAATTTGTTAAATCAGCTTCCTGTGCTGATTCAAACTCCCTTGAATTCTCAAAATGTTCATCTTCATCATCAGACTCAGGATTACCAGAAGAAGTTTCTTGGTTTCCTGTGGATGATTCAGGGATATCAACATTTGCTTGAGAATTTGATTGAGAAGGTTGTGGAGTATTAGAAACATTTGGTGTCGTTGCTTTTAATGGCGTTGAAGAAGTTGAAGATAAATCGAGACCATGAAGCAAAGTAACCATTTGATCCATTTCATCATCTTCTGTAGACAGATTAAACGAATCAAAAATAGCTTCATAATTGAACAAATGTGCTGGTCCCTTTCCATCCGGATTTTCAGTATAACGAAAACATGTTACTTCATAATGTTCTTCCATAGTCAATCAAACGTGCGGAATACAATTGATTGAATATATAAACGTTTAAACGAATAAACAAAGCAAATCACAAAGTATATCAATTCAATACCAAAAGTCGATCAGCTTATACTAATTATAACACTTACAATATGCTTACTGATCTCACAATTTCGTCAACCTTGACAAATGAGCCGAAATAACCTATTTATACCAAAGACCTAACCTGGTCTATGCGACACAAGATGTGTCGCCAAGCCGACTCATGCGACACAAGCTGTGTCGCCAAGGTAACTATTGCGACACAAAGACCTTGTGTCGCCAAAACACAAAATGTAATTAAAACAAAAGTTATTAACTAACTTAATTACATATCAAACACATAACAGACTTAGACCAACTGACAGACACACTAAGATGCACCAACAATATTTTTAAGTATAAAACTTCAAAACCATAATGATAATGTTGAGATTATTATTACAAACAGTCACCAACGGGCCATACATGTTTTCAAAACACAATCAAATCAACAAAATCGTAGTCATTTGGACATTCTAGTTGGACAAACAACTACACAGGTAGTCTTTATAGATACTTACTCACGTTTATAACCATCATGTGTCATGGACACCCTCAGGTTATAAGTCTTCGGACATCACAATTCAGCTAATCAACTCAAGTTTATTAAGTTAAACACTCCAAGACTCAGGTGAGTCTCATAGCCCCTATTTTACTGATTTTACTCAGGGGTGTGATATACTGCTCATTTTATTTTACTATATGAACGCAAGTACGAAATCAAACAAATACTATATGAGTTATCTCACTAATCTTTTCAAAGCCCTCCTCAACATAGTTTGGTAATACGTTGTAGCGTAAATATTAGTATATGGTACCATATAGGATTGACCATCCTCGTCCGGGTTAGCATGCACTAACTGGTTAAACGGATGTATTAATTTTTTTTAGACGAGTGTAGATTAGGCACTCATGGGAGGCACCTCGATTAGGATACCTTAAATGTGGACCTGACACCTCGAGTTAAGCTCAGACTATGTGCTCATGGCTATAAAACTTTTATTTTGCTTAATTGCAAATTTCAATTCAATTAAATCTTGCGGTTCATACAATATGTGTTGACATACAAACCTGTGAGCTCACCGGCATTTCGCTGACCCATTTTAGCATGTATCACAGGTACTCAGCAGTAGGTTGGACTGCTTAATCAGGATTCATTAGCTCGAGTCAGCATTCAAACAAATCAGAGAATTGATTGCATTTTTATATTTTGTATAAAGTAATTATACAATGTAAATCTCTCAATTTAGAAACTAAGCTAATGTAAACTATATTTTGGTATAAATCAATACAAATGTAAAACGACGTATGTAGTGGTCGTTCATTATAAACCTTGTGTGTTTTGATTATTGATTAGTCGCGCCCCTGCCCAATTCGCTTCCGCAATCAGAAATTGGGGGTGCGACACTAGTACATGTAGCAATAGTTCCCCAGATTTTCCTTGGCAAGAGCTCCAGCAACTTTTCAACAACGAATCTCTGTTGTTTTCCTATACCAGCCTTTTCCATTTTATTTATCAGTGATATCTGGAATAACTAGAGGACAGGGACTCATTGGGTTCCATTGCAAACAGCTCATATTATCGAGTGAGATTGACTTCCATGCATCGAATAATATCAGGAGTTCCAATATATATATTCCTAATGGTGTCCCACATGTCTTTAGCAGTTTTGCAAAGCCTAATAGATTCAAATACTTCATCAGGAAGTGACATACCTATGTAGATTTTAGCTTGTTTATCTAATCTATCCAACCTCTTGTCTTCATCAGACCACTGTTCCTCTTTCTTTGGCATAACCATTTCTGGTATTGCAGGAGTAGTTGCAGTGGCTACAACAGCAGGAACAATTGTGGTTGGGATATGAGGACCGTTGGTTATTATATTACAGAGACGATTGATGCGTCACCAATGGTCGGTAAGGATTTTACCCTTGGCGTTGCACCGGCTACTGGTGACGGCGATCAGTGTGTGTTTTAAATTTGTAATTGTGGGGCCTAAGTTTTCCCTAACAATGCTAATCCTAAGGGTGAGAAAGTGGTAGGTATGACCTAGAGTCGTTCTTCAAACCAACTGAATTGAAACTAAGGCGTGGCAAATGAGGGCTTTCAAACTAGTGAAGGGTTTATAAAATAGTGGGGGAGTTTTGGTTTTAATGTTAACTTAGGCAGATAAATAAACGCAAAATAAAAATAAAAGATAAAGCAGATAAGATAAAGATAGTGTTTGTCGAGACTTCGTTAATTAAGTTATGGGATGATGTTTGTAGAAACTGTGTTGAAAGATATTTGTTAATTATTATTCTTGAATACTCGTGATGTAAACACTAGATTCCCTACTAATTAAAATCCCATTAGCATGTCACACCGGGAGCTAGGTTATGGTAACATCACAAAGTATTTAGAAAAATAAGAAAAATCTTAATTATGGTTTAATAATACTTCCATATGAACGGGAACAAAATCTTAAGGTACTAGACATAACCGAATTGTCGCACCCCAAAATTCGTGATTAGCGGAAGCATACTTTGGTTGAGACTAATCAAGGTAATCACAGCACAAAGATATAATGAACGACTCTATATACGTCATTTTAACAAAATACATTGATTGTAATAAAAGTCTACAATAGTTTGAATGAATACATAAGCTCGGTACCCTAATCTGAAAGATTATATAGCATTACTACTTATATAAAATATAACAATGCAGAAAAATCTCTGGATGTTCGTGTTTTGCATGCGACTCGAGCTAAGTAATATCCTGAGCAGTCCTACTACTGCTGTGTACCTGAGAATACATGTTAAGAGGTCAGCTAAAGGCTGGTGAACTCACAGGTGTAAATGATAAAACCACAATGTATGAACCACAAGATTTAATAATGTGTTTGAAATTAATCAAATAAAGTGTATATTACTTCCATGAATCCATAGTTTGAGCTTAACTGAGGGGTCATGATCCGCCTTTAAGGACCTGAGCGAGGTGCTTCGAGCGAGTGCCTAATCTACACACGTGTGAACAAATGATAATATGCCCGTTTGACATCACAGTCATGGTAGCGCGACTACCCCGGACAGGGATTGTCAATTCCATATGGTACCATACACTAACATTCACACTAAATCCATATTAACAAACTACATGGTGGAGGACTTATGATTAGTAAAACAAACTCATGCAGTCAATATATCGAGTTTTGTACTTGTGTCCACATGTAAAATAAATCTGAGCATGTATTCCCACCCCGGGAGTAAAAACAGTAAAATGCAGGGCTATGAGACTCATTTGAGTCTGATGCGTTTATACGATAAACATGCGTTGCTGCTAAACCAAGTAGTGATATCCGAAGACTGTAACCTGAGGGTGTCCAAGACGCACGTTGGTTAGTACGTGAGTAGGTATCTCAAGAGATCACCTATGCTAGTTGTTCATCCAACTAGTTATGTCCAAATACATTCGTTTGTTTGATTTTTTTTGTGTTTTGAAAACATGTACAGCCCATTGGTGACGGTTTGTAATAATAATCTTACATCCTTATTATTATGTGTTGTTTCATTGTGTACTATTAAAGTATATGTTTTGTGTGTTGTATCATATATAAGTGTTGAAGTATATGTGTACCATGTACGAGTACATCGTATGTGGTATCGTTGTTGTAAATGTTTGACACTCAGTGTATATGGTATTTCCAGACTTTAAATGACGGGGGTCCGGGGGCAGCGCCCCTGGTTAGCGGGGTTCCCGGGGTGGCAACCCCTGGAGGGGTCCAAGGGGCAGAGCCCCTGGCTGGGGTCGAGGTGTCTTCAAGGTTCTTATTTGTGCGACACTGGGCGCGACATAAGGCTTTGTGTCACTATATGTGACATTGTAGGTCTAGTGCGACATAGGCTGTTGTGTCGCAGGTCATGACTGCGACATAGTGTGACACCCGAAGATTTAGGGTTACTGATTAACCCTCTAGAAACCCTAATTACGTGTGTTTACGTTAGTTTTAGGCTAAATACTTGTAATTACTTGTAACTACTTGTATATTTTATGTGAATATACACCTCCGTAATTAATTGTAATTACGCTTACGCAATTTGGTAAAATTGTGCAAAACAACCGGACGGAGTCCGACAGAATATACGACGTTGGTGAAAACCTTTTTATAAATAACTATAATCCATTCTTAGAATTTATTTATCACTTATTATTATTTTGTTAAAATAATACACGGAAAACCTAGACGTTTTGGTTAAAACGTCTCAAACGCAACAGAAACGCGCGGAACGCGCCTGACAATCGAACGAAAGTCAAAATGTATTTTAATAATTTAAAATATATTATTTTGTATGAAGTTATTATTGAAAACATCGTATAATAGTTGTCAAAGAAAAACGTCTATTGAAAACGCTACGCGATTAAACCTCCGTAAAACGTGCACGCAAATCGAGACCGACAACTTAACGAAACATTTTTATAAATGTTTTTCAAGTATTTAGAATAAATACTTCAAGTGAAAATGACGAAATTTAAATCGTTACTTAAAAACGCGTATTAAACGTTTAACGTATATATAAACGTCTAAACAATCGGGTAAACGAACGTAAAACGCAACAAATTAAGCTAGGAATGAAAAATGACCATAATGCCCTTGTTGGGGCCCATGAGAACGACCAGCCACCCCTCCCCCACTTAGATTTCATGCAAAAATCAATTATTGCTTTTACTTACAACCTCCATACATTAGTCATGCAAGTCCCATTTCCATTTTGACACTCAAACACTTTCACTCAAAGATTTCTCCACCTTCTCTCTACCTTTTCTCTCTCACTTAAATCTCTGGAAATCTCAGCCCATTATCCACCTTCACACCACCATAAACTACCATGAACCACCACTAACAACCACCACCATTTGCTAGGGTTTTTCAAGCTCAAGAACATCATCTTCTTCATCATCACTTGTTCTTCATCATTTCCTTGTAAGGATTCTCAAGAAGATTCATTAATTTTACTTTCATGTTACTTATTATGATGTTATTCAGCTCCATCAAAAAGATTATGTCCAAATTCCTTACCAAAATAGGTTTTTATAATTTATTCCTAAAAGACGTATAATCTGTCAACAAAAGAATAGTCTAGTAAAATGACCATATCAGGAGTTCTATGAGGAGTTAGAAGATGCATTGTTTTTTAAAATTTGCGTATTGAAAAGATCTACAACTTTCGTGTTTTACACTTTTTCCAGAAACGTACACGTTTTTCTCTATTGGACGATTTGTGAGACTGACCTGGGTAAAATCGAATCTAGACTATGCATGACTAATTATTTTGCTTCTCTATGATTACGGGACTTAAAACTCTTGGAAAACATAAGTTAGACACTACACACATAGTAGATCAGTTGATAAAAATTGTGAGACTTGACTTGGACTAGAAATTGGTAAAACACTTGGTGAAATAAACCGACAAAAAGTCGAAAATGTGAAATCTTGAAGATTTAGGAATTTTATAAAACCGACACTTTTGGTGAACTCCGGCATGAACCGACATCATATTTAGACCCTATAAACTGATATTTGGGTTGGATGAAAGTTTTGGGTCAAACCGAGTAAGTTTGACCAAGTCAACAAAAGTGGCTCGTTTTCGAAAAACTTACTATATTTGGAAAATGGTAATAAAAATGGGTTTGGATGACTTAATTAGCAACTTGGACCAAAAACTAATTTTGGAAAGTTTCCCGAATGAAAAAACGACACTTGGTTACACTTGGGCTAAAAATTGAAAATCTGGCCAGACGCTAGTGTCGCATGACCTGCGACACTACCGAAGTGTCGCTATTAGTGTCGCTACTTATTTGAAAATCGATTTGAACCTGCGCGACATAAGACTTAATGTCGCATAACTTGCGACACTCACTGCGACACTGACACTAGTGTCGCATAACCTGCGACACTCGCATACACTGCGACATTTACCCTAGTGTCGCATAACCTGCGACACTGACACTAGTGTCGCTACTAGTGTCGCTAATGACAGAATGTATGGAACTTGTTTTTCACCAAGTATCGAACATGAGTAACTTATAACCACACAGGATACATACTATAACTATACGTATACAATGACACAAACAAATTAATAATGTCTTAAAGAATTATTATTACTAACTTTCACCAACGGGTCGTACGCGTTTCTGATAAACGAACTTGAACAACTTGTTTGGACATACTAGTTGATGAAC
The DNA here is from genome assembly GCA_963422505.1 of Pseudognaphalium luteoalbum. Classification (NCBI taxonomy): domain Eukaryota; kingdom Viridiplantae; phylum Streptophyta; class Magnoliopsida; order Asterales; family Asteraceae; genus Pseudognaphalium; species Pseudognaphalium luteoalbum. The sequence goes on along the minus strand of OY730193.1, from coordinate 52,645,189 downwards.
TAGCTTTAGGTGGACATAAAACCCCTACCTACCCAATTGGCTTAAGTGGACATTAAGCCCCACTTATACAATCGCTATAGATGGTCTTTTGAGACATCTACTTATACAACCTCATACGTTTAGGGCGTTAGGAGGTTGCACACGGGAACGAGAACACCCACTACTTGCTAATATTTGATATTGCTTGCTACCTGCTCAACTCTGGTGAGTTTCATAGCCCCTTTTTACTGTTTTTCACTCGGGTGAGAATACATACAACTATTTTATAAACTGCTTTATGATCACAAGTACTGGAAACAACTTTTTGTACGGATTGCATGAGACCTGAATAATCCACTAAAGTCCTCTACTTATCATAGTCATTAAAATTTGTGCGTGAGTATTATTGGGTGGTACCATCAGGGTTTGACAAACCTCGTCCGGGCTAGTCGCGCTAGCCAACCCACGGGCGCAGTATTACTTATGATTTAGAAGTGTATCGGATTAGTACACTTACCGGAGGCAAACAACGTTAAGCTTGACTATGAGACTCATGCAAATGGTATACTTATATTGCTGTATGCAATACTTTTACTTGTCGTTGGCTAACGATACTTTTACTTATCATTGACGAATGATGCAAAACTTGTGAAATCTTGTGGATCATTTTAGCAACTGATTACTTAACAAACCTATGAACTCACCAACTTTATGTTGACCTTTTAGTATGTATTTCTCAGGTAACCCGCCGCAGTAGGAAGCTTTTGGAAAGCTTAGCTCGAGTCGCATTGTTTTCAAAACATCAGGAGATTAGATTGCATGTAGCTGTATTTTGTAAATTCAGTAATGTATTAGAAATCTCTAAACGGGTTATGCGAACTCCAGAATTATTTTTTAAACATTTGAATTATGGTAATGTAATATTTTCAAACGTCTCATATAGAGGTCGTTTGCTTGATCTTTGTGTTGATGATAGTTGATTTGGTCGGCGCCCCCATGACACCTCCCACTTCTGCTGCCACGTGTTTTGGGGGTGCGACACATAGGTCTTTGTGTCGCTATGTGCGACATCCGCAATTTAATGCGACATAGGGTGATGTGTCGCTATATGCGACATCCGACAGTGTTGCGACATAGTTACTTGTGTAGCTATATGTGACATAGGTAATGTTTTTGCGACATAAGGGCTTGTGTCGCAGGTGGCTCAGGGCCTCTGCGACACAGCATGTCGCAGGCTGTCCAAGAGTTCGAGTGTCAGGTTTGTGGTCTAACGACCTCGGTTTGACCTGAAACTTTTACACAAGTCTTAGATGAGTTTATAGAGTTTGCATAAATTATTGGTTTGTGTCGGAGATATCCGGAGGTGTCGGTTCTCTAAAATGACCAAAACTGTCATTTTCTCACAAAGGTTTCGAAATCAAGTTTTAAACATATATTTGGACATCACAAGCCTAGATGAACAACATTCAATCAAAATAATTGAAATCTAAGTTTTCGAAAGTGTCAGGATTCTTACAAGTTAACGCGAGCAAAATCCGAAAAGGTAGAAAGGTAGCTCTCCGCGATGTGAATGTTTTTCTCCAAATGAGTCTTGCGATTTAAGTTCGTTTGGTGGTGTTTTCTGTGGGTTGAAGGTGGCGGTGGTGGTGGGAGGTTGAGTGTAAAAGTGAGAATGCAGGTGATGGTGATGTTGGTGTGTGACAAAGAAGAGAAAGGATGGGGTGGGGGGTGGGGCCGGTGGGGAGGGGCCCCCATTTGGGGTGGAAGTCTCAACTTTTGTTTTCCCAATTTATGCTTCGTGCGGTGTTCGTTTCCCCGATTGTTTAAACATTTTAATTATCCTTATACGTTCTAATACGTGTGTTTCTTTATCGTTTTAAATCGTGATATTTTCAATGAGAGTATTATTCAAAATACTTTATTTTAAGTCAATAAAATATTGTCGGGTTTCGGTTTGCGCGTTCGTTGCGTAATTGTATGTTTATTTAACTCGTGCAACGTTTTTAGACGTTTTATTCGTACGCGTGAAATCGTAATATTTTTACTTGAATTATTTTATCAAAATACTTAATAATGAATTATAAAAATATATTTTGGATTTATTTCGTTTGTCGGGCGCAATTAACGCGTTTCTGTCTCGTACGGTTAGTTTTAGACGATACGAAATACATTTATGTATATTATCCAAATAATATATAATAATAATAATAATAATAAAATGAGTTAATTAAATAATTTCACATTATTTAATAAATTGTTCACCAACGCCCGTACTTAAATGTACCGAAGTCCATTCGATAATGAAATGCATGATTTAAATAAATCGCGTATGTATGTATATATATAAAAAAATATCAATACACATAATGATACACATAATTAATCCTAATACTTGTATTAACACAGTGATTAGGCACTAAGTACTAGCCCTAATTTGGCGGGTGTCACATTATCCCCTTGTTAAGAGAATTTCGTCCTGAAATTTAGCTCTGAGTCGTAGAGGGAATGGATTCGGTGAATAATTGTCGGTACTTGAGTCGCATTTGGTCTTCCCGTTCCCAAGTAAATTCCGGACCACGCTGCGAACTCTACCGGACTTTAACGATGGGAGTACGACTTTGTTTCATCTGTTTGACCTCACAATCCATGATTTCCGTTAGGGTCTCGACGAAATGAAGTTTATCATCGATATGGATTTCATCAAGGGGAATAATGAGTGTCTCATCAGACAGACATTTCTTCAGGTTAGAAATGTGAAATGTGGGATGCACGCTACTAAGCTCGAGTGGTAGCTGCAGCCGATATACCACTGGACCAATCCTTTTAAGGATTCCAAAAGGTCCAATGTACCTGGGATTTAACTTCCCGCGTTTGCCAAAGTGGATGACACCTTTCCAAGGTGATACTTTTAAGAGTACTCGATCCCCGACTTGGAACTCGAGATGTTTGCGTCTCACGTCAGCGTAACTTTTCTGACGATCACGCGCGGCTTTGAGTCGGTTTTGTATACCAATGATCTTTTTTGTGGTTTCGTGAATGATTTTTGGACCAATGAGTTGGCTATCTTCCACTTCGGTCCAACAAACAGGTGATCGGCACTTAGGACCGTACAGTGCCTCAAAAGGTGCAGCTTTGATGCTGGTGTGGTAGCTGTTGTTGTACGAGAATTCACACAATGGTAGATGGTTTTCCCAGTTTTTACCGAAGTCAACTACGTAAGCTCGTAGAAGGTCCTCCAGTGTTTGAATAGTCTGTTCACTTTGGCCGTCGGTTTGAGGATGATATGCAGTACTGATATCCAGACGAGTACCCAATGATTTCTGAAGTGACTGCCAAAAGCGGGATGTGAAATGACTATCTCTATCAGAGATAATTGAGATGGGAACGCCGTGTTGGGATACAATCTCTTTCAGATAGATTCGTGTGAGGCGTTCCATTTTATCGGTTTCTTTGTTGGCGAGGAAATGAGCAGATTTGGTGAGACGATCGATGATCACCCAAATGGTATCACAACCGCTCGATGTTTTTGGGAGTTTGGTAATGAAATCCATGGTGATCTGCTCCCATTTCCACTGGGGAATTTCTGGTTATTGTAGCAAGCTGGAAGGTTTTTGGTACTCGGCTTTGACTTTGGAACAAGTAAGACATTTGCTGACATACGTGGCAATGTCAGCTTTCATGTTAGGCCACCAGTATAGTTCCTTGATGCCATGATACATCTTATCAGATCCAGGATGTATAGAGTATTTGGACGTGTAAGCTTCATCCATCACCAAGTCTCGTAGGTTCCCAAAACTGGGCAACCAGATTTGGTTAGAAAACTATTTGGCCCCGTTAGGTTTAGTTTCAAATTGTTGGTCCATGCCACACAAGGAGTCGTTTTTGATGTTTTTGGGTTTCAGGGCTTTGAGTTGAGCAGTGAGGATTTGAATAATAAGGTCATTGTGAATGGTTATACTGAGGGCTCGGACTCGAAGAGGTTTTACTCATTCTTTATGGCTGAGGGCATCGGCCACAACGTTGGCCTTACCAGGATGATAACGGATCTCGCAATGATAATCGGTAAGCAACTCGACCCATTGACGTTGCCTCATGTTGAGATCCTTCTGATCAAAGATATGTTGGAGACTTTTATGGTCTATGAAGATTGTACATTTCGTGCCATACAGATAGTGTCTCCATATTTTGACTGCAAACACTACGGTTCCCAATTCGAGATCATGAGTGGTGTAGTTCTTTTCGTGAACTTTGAGCCGTCGGGAGGCGTAGGCAATGACCTTGTCTCGTTGCATCAACACGCAACCAAGACCTTGGTGTGAAGCATCGCAGTATACCACGAAGTCATCGTTGCCTTCAGGTAATGATAGAATAGGAGCACTGCAAAGCTTTTTTCAGAAGTTGGAAAGCTGACTCTTGTTTATCTGTCCAGTCGAACTTCTTGTCTTTTTGAGTCAGTGAGGTGAGAGGTTGGGCTATTTTTGAAAAGTTCTCAATTAAACACCTATAGTACCCAGTAAGACCCAAGAATTGGTGTACTTCGGTTGGCGTAGTAGGTGCTTGCCAGCAATTGATAGCCTCGATTTTTGATGGATCAACATGGATTCCTTAACTGTAAATCACGTGTCCAAGGAATTGAACGGTTTGCATCCAGAACTCACACTTAGAGAATTTGGCATATAACTCCTCGTGTCTGAGCAGTTCTAGGATGGTTTTGAGATGCTGTGCATGTTCCTGTTCATTGCGCGAGTAAATGAGGATGTCATCGAAGAAGACAATGACAAACTTGTCAAGATATGGTTTGCACACTCGGTTCATAAGGTCCATGAATACAGTCGGTGCGTTCGTTAAACCGAATGGCATCACTTGAAACTCGTAATGCCCATAGCGAGTTCGGAAAGCAGTTTTCGGAATATCAGAGTCACGAACTCGGAGTTGATGATAACCTGACCGTAGATCGATTTTTGAATAAAAACTCGACCCCTGGAGTTGGTCAAACAGGTCATCAATACGGGAGAATGGATAGTAGTTCTTGACGGTGAGTTTGTTGAGTTCACGGTAGTCGATACACATTCTGAAAGAACCGTCTTTCTTTTTCACAAATAGAACCGGGGCTCCCCAAGGCGAGGAACTCGGTCGAATGAATCATTTGTCCAGGAGTTCTTGTAGTTGTGTAGACATCTCCTGAAGTTCGGATGGAGCTAAGCGGTAAGGTGCTCATGCCATGGGTGTTGCACCGGGCACAAGATAGATGGAGAATTCTACCTGCCTAGGTGGTGGAAGGCCAGGTAATTCCTCATAAAAGATTTCTGGAAAGTCTCGAATGATAGGCACATCCTCAAGTAGCTTCTCCTCTGACTTTTTTTCCATGATGTGTGCGAGGATTGCCTGATAAACCTTTCTCAAGTACTTACGGATTTTCATGCATGAGATGATATTCAATCTCGTTCCACCTGTCTCCCCTTGTATGATTAAAGTACTACCAGTGACGAGAGGAATACGAATGATTTTGTCGTAACAAACGATTTCGGCTCGATGCTTGGACAACCAGTCCATGTCAACAATAATGTCTAAACTTCCGATTTCGAAGGGTATGAGGTTGATGGGGAAAGGTTTATTCACGAGGGTTAAAGTGCAATTAGGTAATACACTATCGGCCTCGATTAGTTTGCCATTAGCTAACTCTATAGTATATAAAGTATCTAATGCAACAGGTGTAATATCAAGTAGTGGGCTGAACTCGTTCGATATGAAATTCTTGTCAGCACCAGTATCAAACAGAACAGAAGCAGATAAATTGTTGATAAGAAACATACCCGTGACCACATTAGGGTCTTGGCGGTCATCCTTAGAGTTAAGTACGAAAGCTCTACCTCGTGCATTGTTCTGGTTGCCCTTGTTCTTGCATTTTGGACAATCATTCCTGAAGTGTCTGGTATCTCCACATTCATAATAGGCTCGAGGTTGATTGGTGTTGGCGTTGTTATTGGGATTGTTGTTATTGTTCTTTGGAGATCTGCAGTCCTTGGCAAGATGCCCGTACCGCTTGCAGTTGTTTCAAGGAGTACCACAAGGACTGTCGTGATGGCGGTTGCACTTGGAACAAAAGGGCTTTGTCCCCGTGTAACCCCGCTTGGGTTCAGTGTTGGAAGTGTATGCCTTGATGATGTCGGGTTTCTTGTTCTGGTTGTTGTGGCTGTCAATCCGTTTTCTCTTGTTGTTGTTGTTGGAAGATGGAGCGGTAGTTTCACGACTGACAATCATTGCCATAAGTTCATGTGCCAAGTGGATGGCACTCTGAATGGTTGCTGGTCGGGATGAGGCAACGTTCCCCTTGATATTTTCCAGAAGACCGCGGATGTACCTCTGGATGCGTTTGTGCTCGGGGTCTACCATGGATGGGCAGAGCAGAGCAAGTTATTGAAATCTGGTGGTATAACCAATGATGTCGGTTCCCTGAACTGATAAGCGCCAGAACTCCTCCTCCAACTTCTGGAGTTCTTCGTTGGGACAGTACTCCTCCGTGAGCATCTTTTTCAGATCCTCCTAGGGAAGTAGATAAGCAGTGTCGATGCCTACAGAATTGGCATATGAATTCCACCACGTGAGAACACCTTCCTGAAAGGTGCAAGTGGAGAATTTAACCTTGGTATCCTCCGTACAATTGCTGATACGGAAGACAGATTCCATCCTTTCGAACCATTTGATCAGTCTGATGGCCCCTTCGGTGCCCTTGAAGTACAAGAGTTTTCAGTTGAGGAAGTCTTTGTAGGAACATGGTTTGGCAGCTGGGTTGGTATTCAGTATGTCTTCGCTGCCGGAACTTGGCTGTCGGGCAGCTAAGGCTTGAGTCACACTGATTTGACATAAAAAGTCATGTTTTTGCGTACATAATTCTCATCTTTTTAGCCCCAAAATGGATAAAATCATTCAATATCAATACTTTTTCACCATAATTCATTATTAAGGCTAAAAATAAGTCATTGCTTCAAAAATCAAGTAAAATGGCTAAATAACGTACAAAACAAAGCATAATTGATACGATCACGTTCTACAAGCACTTTTTAGCATATTACCTTGAAATTATTCTTATATTAGTTCATAATGATCTTTAGGTAATTACGATCACGTGGATATAAAGAACGCTGAAAACGTATCAAGAATGAAGAAGTTATGGCCAAACGAAGTTCAACTAGTGCACAAAACTTATGATCCAGCACACAAGACCACAGACCGAGGGGATACCACCCCACAGGGGCCATATACACCCCCTTAGGGGCCGTATACCCCCCTTATGGGGCCGTATACCCCCTCTACAGTGCCGGATACGCCCCGTTTGCTATCGAATACGCCCTTATTTGCTACCGAATACGCCCTATTTGGTGTCGAATACGCCCTATTTGGTGTCGAATACACCCTCTTTATTGTCGAATTTCATAGCTCGGGGGTGTATTTCAGTATTAAATTGGAGCGAGGGTGTTAAGTATAAAATCGAGTCTTGGATGCGTATAAATAGAGGCTTAAACCTCACCATTCAATCCATCCCTCGCAACACACAACTCATTTCACACACACTTCACTCTCTCTTTAGATTTTCTCTCTCTAGGTTCTCTATCTAGTCTCTCTCTAGGGAACTAGTGGGAAGATTAGGAGAGAATCCTTTCTTCTTAGAATAGCTATGTAATATAATTAGTAGAGGCTAGTGGTTGTATATTTGGATATTATTCGAAGAAATACAAGATGTTATTCTACTCGCAATACGTATCGGTATTATCTATCCTTTTTGATATTAATTTGTCATAATGTTCTTGTTTGATGTTTGTGATTTATTAATGATAAAAATGTTCATTGGTACGCTTTGTGATTAGTTGCTTGTATGTTTGCCATGATTTAGACAGTTATTTCATGATGGAAGGATTTGAGCTTAAAATAAATGGGAGTGGTTATACTTTGTTATCGGTCTAAACTTTACATAAATAGATCTTATGATTCACCCTTTCCAGGCTTTCATGTGACTATTGCCCTTAGGATAGGACTTTGTAAACCCTAATACTACGTAGATATAGTTATCTGTGTTTTTGTATGAAGCTGTGGACATGCTGTAAAACGGCCTAGTTCTTAGTATAGCGCTGGAAACACCTCTGGTGAAGTACAAATGCGTGGAAGCAACGGACCGGTCGTAAGCATATGACACTGTGGATACCTGGAAGTTACCCTTCCTGAACATGGTCTAGGATATAAGCTGTGAAAATGCTAAACCTTAACAGTATTATACACCTTGAGTATACTTAGATTTATACAAGCTGTGGAAATACTGAATGCATTATACACCGTAAGTATACCTAGGGATGAACGTCTGATCGTAAAGGAGGGTCTATTTCATGATGGAAGGATTTGAGCTTAAAATAAATAAAAAAGGAATTTTTAAAAGAAAGCGAAGACTCGTCAGTGGTCTAAGATGCTTAAACCCCTTAATTCCACTTTGCCGATAGTTTAGAGTAACAACATAAACAACCAGTACACAATTAGGTAATAACATTTAGACATAGGTGTTAAGAACGGTCAGAATATCCTGTAATGGCGGTTTGCTACCTTATTCATACACCCAGGAGATATCTCCAAGAAGGGTCACTTGTCCTTATCGGACAGTGTTGGGGGTTGAGCAACCTTATCGGACAGTGTTGGGGGTTGAACTAAATAAGTAGGGTCCTAGTGTTTATACCGAAGTTTATTTGTCCGTTAGCTTAATGTGTCCCCAATAATCATCATTCCAATAATACGCTATCCTAAATCATGGTGAACCACGTCTTTGTTATCCTTAAGTGTTACATATCTGCTAGCCTCCATTTACTTTTATGCTTTCTTAGTATTTTAAATAAATAAAAAAATCTAAAACCAATCACCCTTCAATCTATAAAAACCCTAGCTTAATTACTAAGTTATCGGAACTAGCTCTGTTTCAATTCTACCGTCATGAGAAACGACCCTGGATCATCCTTACCACATACTAATATCAGGTATTCGTACCTAGTAATAGTAAGTAGTTCGGAAGGTTTTGGCTCCCTCCGACTATTATAAATTTAAAAGCACCCTCTGATCGCCGGTCTCGACTAGAAGGTCTGCAACGACAGGGAAGCGATTTCCTGACCGACCGTTCGGGGCGCGATCAGGTTTCTGGCGCCGCTACCGGGGACGGTAGTACGATTCAGAGCTTGTTTAGAAAAATTTAGTTTTTAAGAGATCCTTTTGGATTGGGATTCACCATCCCTATCCGAAGTTACTTTTTGCCTGTAGATTAGTGTAGTTAGATTAGATTAGCATAGTTTAAATTCCCTTCTCACCCCAACTTAAATTCTAAAACCTTCTTCGTGTGTTATCTTTACTAAAAACTTGGAAATGGCTACTCTACAACAACTAAGTGATCAGTTAGATAGTCTTGTTAAATCAATCCAAAATAGTATATGACTTATTCGGATAACATAGGGTATTTAGATCCTCAATCACAATACCAGTATGACCCTTATGCTGTCCAACAACATCAATACCAAACTTACTATCCTGAATCATTCAATGTCTACACACACTCATCTCACCCTGTACACGAACCACTACTGTATGAAAGTTCTAACTTGAGAGATATGCCCACCGCTTATCTCGGAAGTAATGCTACTCTTTTACCTTCTTACAACCCACTTGAACAATTAATGAAAGAACAAGAAGACATGCTTAGAAGATGTACTGATAAGCTGTCTGAAATAGATGCAACTGATTATAGGCTACAGGAAGATGAAAGGAACCAACACACCACATCTACATCATTTGATACAGACTTTTATTCTCATGAGTCCGATTGAAAAATTCATTCCACCCCTACACCTTCCCATTCTTCTAAATCCACACTTCCACCCATTCTTAACCTATCTACGTCCGACACCGACGAGGAGTTCATTCTAGAGGAACTCTCCGAACCACTGCAACTTGAAACTACTGGCCAGGGTGACGAGTATGATGAGGTAGACGAAGAGATAGAAATAGATATCCCGAAGGTGGAGATTTACACAGAAGACCCAGCTTCAGAAGGACCGGAGGAATGCACACTATCTCTGAGAAGTGATTTCATGCCAACTCAAACTGACGTGGTTGACAACATCCCGCAACAAGTTGTGTTTAATGATGTCCCACATATCTTCCCGGATGAATCACCCCTTGATCTAGTTGAACCTTCTACCTTAGACCAGCCAGTTGCCCAAGTTGTCAATGAGAATGTTGCTACAAGATTGGAGACCTTAATGGACTATGTCCCACCTCCATGCCCAAAGTACAACATTATCATTGACCAAAATACCATAGGAAGCAAGGAGGGATCTGCGTCATGGTTTCCCTTCAAACTATATCTCCACCATATAATGTCTTATACATCGTTGAGAGGTAAGGATTCCTTTGACCGACCCATTCTGTCAATCCAACCCAAGGAGGTATTAAAAGTTGAGAGATCTGTTATACCTCCGGTAGAACCATTTCCTCACTTTGAACCATCTCCTTATATTGGACATACCCTAGCCTTAACCTACTTTAAACTTTTAGGTATGTACCAATATTACCCCTTGTGTCTACTGATATATGCAAGGAAACCCCTAGGATTGCCTGATAAGTAGTGCTAGAGTCAAGCTAGTGACTCGAACAAAAACAAGCGCTTCTCGGGAGGCAACCCGTGTCTAACATAGTTTTAATAGTAGGATAAGTCGTAAGCTAATCCAAATAAGTAGAAAATGATCCCTGAAAAGAAAATTGTTCCAAGTTTTCTTTAATTTTATGAACAAAAAGGATGGTTTGCGAAATTACTTCATCGAAATTTTTGTCAAAACCTTAAAACTTCCTACTCCCACTTGTTTGAACTTTATTGCAAAATCCAATTTTTACCATTATCTAAGATCTCAAGTTCTCAGTATCCCTTTCACTCTCATGGAAACCTACTAGGAGTTAGGAGCATTAGTCATATCCACTGACATGTTTCGAGCATTTGAGGTACTTACATATATTTATGTGAACATACATGAGATACTAATGCTTAATTTGATATCCTGATATGTATGTCAATATGTGTATTATGCTTGAACTCGTTTAAAAATGTGTGCTTTGGATATCAATATACTTGGCTACCTGATAATACTAGTATTTCCATATCTGCTACGGTGAAGTTTTAGGAAACTAACACTTTTAGTGTGAGATTAGAATCCAAGTCATATACTGGTTTGTTTCATCTTCGAAGTACCCACTTTGATAGTTTTTCGCAAACCAGTGAATCACTTGTTTGTTAGATCACGTTTACTTGTTCTACTTGTACAAATGCCTAACAAGCAGGGATTGATGCCTATGGATAAAGAATCTTTGAGAATGATGGAAAGGAAACAAGGGGAGCTTACAGTTTATTAAATTTGGAAATCTTTGGAGCATTACCTTGCAGGGGAAGAGATGGTGCTTTCAGAAATGTATATGATTTCTAGTTGTCTATGACTAGTTCATCAAGGAGAGGCCTTCACTCTTCCAGTATTTCGGAGGACGTCATCACTTCGCTTTATTTTATACAAGCTATACAAGTCGAGCTCTCGACTATAACAGCACAGCTTCTTGGGAGGCAACCCGTGCAATAAGACGTGTTGATAAGTTGTGTGTTGATAAGTGAAGAAAATCTCTGAATATCCTTCAGACTTGGATATTCCTCAAAAAAAAAAAAAAATTAAAGCCACAACTCATCTTTTGCAAAAAAAATAAAAAATTCACTTGTCTCAGATAAATAGGAAACAACTTTTCAAAAATTAGTTCATATGTTTCGAGCATTTGAGGTACTTGCATACTAATTTTATGCATTATGCTCGAAATCGTTTAAAAACATATGTTCTACAAAATGATTTGTAATAGAAAACATCTTTTCATTCTGAGACAGTGAATCTTTTTCATTGCAAAATTATGGAGTTAAAAGGTATATACAACGTGTTCACACTTAAGAGATTGATTCACAAATGATGGTTGAAATGGAAGGCAAGGTTCTCATTTAAAGGCAATCCCCCTAAAAGCCGAATAATCCTCATAGAGCTACTGCAAAAGAAAGACTTTTCTTATCGGCACATATTCAGACCTTCAGCTTTTAGTTATCTGGGGAGTTTCTTCATCCTTTCTCCATTTTTATTATTTTGCTTTACTTAGTATTGTTAATTAATCAAAGTAATCTATACCATATCCAAAGCTTATCACTAAGTGTGGGATTTCAGCCCAAAACAAACACTTGAGAAACATTTTCTTATATGTTTAAACTCTAAGTGTGGGATTTGACTTCCAGTATAATCTCCATTAAAGAGAACATTGGGGACAATGTTCCTCTAAGTATGGAATAGCGGTATAGAATACCTTAGATAGATTTTTGTGTTCAAATAGCTACTCAGAAAATGTTCCTCACTTTAAAATTTTTTAACTTCGACAGTAGATAGCTACACATTCAGTTAGCTCTGCTATTTCTTTGAATTTTAATATTTCTAAGAGGAGCCATTTTTATATGAGTAAGTTATTTTGGAAAGTAGTGTAAATAAGGTAAAATTTTCTCAAATTAAGAAATGATAATCTTAGGGGCAGCGCATGACTAAGCACATACAACTCATATTAATTGCAGTGAGGTATCTTGAGCCTATATAAGCATTCATTTTAAATGCTTTACTATTCATTTGTTGTGTGTGCCGATGTATGCATTTCTGAATTAGAACTTGCTCCTGGTATGCATTTCGAGACCATATTGGTGAGTACCGTACGCGGTATAAGTGCAATTAGACGATCTTGACATTCCTTAGGAAATAAACCCATTTTCTCATATCTCTTCAAGCCTAACCCTGCCGATACTCATTTTCAGTATCGATGATCCGCTTAGTAAACCCTGTTGAGCCTTAGCCTTTTCGTTTCTTGAAAACCCAAGTTTAAAACCCACTCACTTCCATACCCACCAAAACCTTATCTTGGAATTTTAAATTTTTGAAAAATGCTATTTAAGTATTCTTTTTGCTTTCACTCAAAAATCATAAATCTCGTGTTTTACTCAAAGTTCTCGTGTGCGTTTCAAAAATCAAAATCTCAAAAAGATCGAGAAAGTCTAAAGGTGTGAAAAATTGACACCAAGTAAAATTCAAAATGTCAAAAGATTGAAAAAAATGAAAGTAAGAAAGGATCTCAAAAGGCAGAAAGAAAAAAGAAAAAAAAATCTCTTAGAATCTTCTTGGTAAAAAATTCTAAGCCAAAAATATGTCATAGAAATAAAGCTAAGTGCTTCAAATCTCCCGAAAACTCCGATCTCTGAAAGATATAATCTTCCATGTGTTTTCAAAAAGATAGAAGTCAAAATAGCTATCTTTACTTCCTTACCGTTACCCGTTTCCGTTTTCATTAAAAAAGCGTATCTAAATAAAGTTTTTCATAAGTTTAAAAGTCCTGAGATAAGCATACCCCCTTTAAAACCTTAAAAATATCCACTATCAATACCCTTTAACCCTCACCTCACACAAAACCCTGATGAATGTCTTGGGATAATTAGCACCGTCCTCACCTAAGTGGTGGAGATTTGATTCTCGATCAAGCCTATGACGATGAATGTTGCATGACTGGATTTTAAGCGATTTCGTTTGTTTAGAATGATAGGAAACCCGATACACTTTTGAGTGAATTGAGTGACCACCTGGTGTGATTGCCTAAGTCATGTGTATGCCAAAGATCACGAGAATCAGAAGCATGCCCAAAGATACTCATTTCTTATTTCTGGAACAAATATCTTATTTGTCTCGATTTTCTGAAACAAGTTACTTGTATAAAGAATGGTTGTTTTTAGATATATTTTAATTCGCAATAATCGGACTTAAAACATCTTTTTAAAGTGAGGATAGTTGAAGTATTGCTTGAGGACAAGCAATGTCTAAGTGTGGGATATTTGATTTGACGTAAAAAGTCACGTTTTTAAGTACATAATTCCCACCTTTTTAGCTCTAAAATGGATGAAATCATTCAATATCAATACTTTTTCACCATAATTCATTATTAAGGCTAAAAATAAGGCATTGCTTCAAAAATCAAGTAAAATGGCTATATAACGTACAAAACAAAACATAATTAATTCGATCACCTTCTACGAGCACTTTTTACCATATTACTTTGAAATTATTATTTGATTAGTTCATAATGATCTTCAGGTAATTACGATCACGTGGATATAAAGAACGCTGAAAACGGATCAAGAAGAAGAAGTTATGGCCAAACGAAGTTCGACCAGTGCACAAGACTTACGATCCAGCACATAAGACCACGGACCAAGGGGATACCACCCCACAGGGGCCATATACACACCCTTAGGGGCCGTATACCCCCTCTTTGAGGTCGTATACCCCCCTGTAGGGGTGGTATACCCCCTCTACGGTGTCAGATACGCCCTGTTTGCTACCGAATACGCCCTATTTGCTACCGAATATGTCCTATTTGGTGTCAAATACGCCCTATTTGGTGTCGAATACGCCCTCTTTGGTGTCGAATTTCATAGCTCGGGGGTGTATTTCAATATTAAATTGGAGCAAGGGTGTTAAGTGTAAAATCGAGTCTTGGATGCCTATAAATAGAGGTTTAACCTCACCATTCAATCCATCCCTCGCAACACACAACTCATTTCACACACACTTCACTCTCTCTCTAGATTTTCTCTCTCTAGGTTCTCTATCTAGTCTCTCTCTAGTTTCTCTCTCTAGGGAACTAGTGGGAAGATTAGGAGAGAATCATTTCTTCTTAGAATTGCTATTTAATATAATTAGTAGAGGCTAGCGGTTGTAATATTTGGATATTATTCGAAGAAATACAAGATGTTATTCTGCTCGCAATACGTATCGGTATTATCTATCCTTTCTGATATTAATTTTTCATAATGTTCTTGTTTGATGTTTGTGATTTATTAATGATAAAAATGTTTATTGGTATGCTTTGTGATTATTTGCTTGTATGTTTGCCATTATTTAGACAGTTATGAATGATGCTACATTAATTATCTATCTGTATAAATGGGAGTTGTTATACTTTGTTATCGGTCTAAACTTTACATAAATAGACCTTATGATTCACCCTTTCCAGGCTTTCACGTGACTATTACCCTTAGGATAGGACTTTGCAAACCCTAATACTACGTAGATATAGTTATCTGTGTTTTTGTATGAAGTTGTGGACATGCTGTAAAACGGCCCAGTACTTAGTATAGCGCTGGAAACACCTCTAGCGAAGTACAAATGCGTGGAAGCTACGGACCGGTCGTAAGCATATGACACTGTGGATACCTGGAAGTTACCCTTCCTGAACATGGTCTGGGATATAAGCTGTGGAAATGCTAAACCTTAACAGTATTATACACCTTGAGTATACTTAGATTTATATAAGCTGTGGAAATACTGGATGCATTATACACCGTAAGTATACCTAGGGATGAACGTCTGATCGTAAAGGAGGGTCTATTTCATGACGGAAGGATTTGAGCTTAAAATAAGTAAAAAGGGAATTTTGAAAAGAAAGCGAAGACTCGTCAGTGGTCTAAGATGCTTAAACCCCTTAATTCCACTTTGCCGATAGTTTAGAGTAGCAATGTAAACAACCAGTACACAATTAGGTAATAACATTTAGACATAGGGGTTAAGAACGGTCAGAATATCCTGTAATGGCGGTATGCTACCTTATTCATACACCCAGGAGATATCTCCAAGAAGGGTCACTTGTCCTTATCGGACAGTGTTGGGGGTTGAGCAACCTGATCTGATCAGAATCATGATAGCCTAGGTACTCAGTGACATACTAATTTAGAACCGGAACTAAATAAGTAGGGTCCTAGTGTTTACACCGAAGTTTATTTGTCTGTTAGCTGAATGTGTCCCCAATAATCATCATTCCAATAATACGCTATCCTAAATCATGGTGAACCACGTCTTTGTTATCCTTAAGTGTTACATATCTGCTAGCCTCCATTTACTTTTATGCTTTCTTAGTATTTTAAATAAATAAAAAAATCTAAAACAATCACCCTTCAATCTATAAAAACCCCAGCTTAATTACTAAGTTATCAGAACTAGCTCTGTTTCAATTCTACCGTCGTGAGGAACGACCCTGGATCATCCTTACCACATACTAATATCAGGTATTCGTACATAGTAATAGTAAGTAGTTCGGAAGGTTTTGGCTCCCCCCGACTATTATTAATTGAAAACCACCCTCCGATCGCTGGTCTCGACTGGAAGGTCCGCAATGACAGGGAAGCGATTCCCTGACTGACCGTTCGGGGCGCGATCAGGTTTTTGGCGCCGCTGCCGGGGACGGTAGTACGATTCAGAGCTTGTTTAGACAAATTTAGTTTTTAAGAGATCCTTTTGGATTGGTATTCACCATCCCTATCCGAAGTTACTTTCTGCCCGTAGATTAGTGTAGTTAGATTAGATTAGCATAGTTTAAATTCCCTTCTCACCCCAACTTAAATTCTAAAACCTTCTTCGTGTGTTGTCTTTACTAAAAACTTGGAAATGGCTACTCTACAACAACTAAGTGATCAATTAGATAGTCTTGTTAAATCAATCCAAAATAGACGTAGGAGTGATGCCCACATAGATAACGATGTCAATGGTATAGTATGATTTATTCGGATAACATAGGGTATTTAGATCCTCAATCACAATACCAGTATGACCCTTATGCTGTCCAACAACATCAATACCAAACTTACTATCCTGAACCATTCAATGTCTACACACACTCATCTCACCCTGTACACGAACCACTACCGTATGAAAGTTCTAACTTGAGAGATATGCCCACCGCTTATCTCGGCAGTAATGCTTCTCTTTTACCTTCTTACAACCCACTTGAACAATTAATGAAAGAACAAGAAGACATGCTTAGAAGATGTACTGATAAGCTGTCTAAAATAGATGCAACTGATTATAGGCTACATGGAGATGAAAGGAACCAACACACCACATCTACATCATTTGATATAGACTTTATTCTCATGAGTCCGGTTGCAAAATTCCTTCCACCCCTACACCTACCCATTCTTCTAAATCCACACTTCCACCCATTCTTAACCTATCTACGTCCGACACCGACGAGGAGTTCATTCTAGAGGAACTCTCCAAACCACTGCAACTTGAAACTATTGGCCTGGGTGACGAGTATGATGAGGTAGACGAAGAGATAGAAATAGATATCCCGAAGGTGGAGATTTACACAGAAGACCCAGCTTCAGAAGGACCGGGGGAATGCACACTATCTCTGAGAAGTGATTTCATGCCAACTCAAACCGATGTGGTTGACAACATCCCGCAACAAGTTGTGTTTAATGATGTCCCACATATCTTCCCGGATGAATCACCCCTTGATCTAGTTGAACCTTCTACCTTAGACCAGCCAGTTGCCCAAGTTGTCAATGAGAATGTTGCTACAAGATTGGAGACCTTAATGGACTATGTCCCACCTCCATGCCCAAAGTACAACATTATCATTTACCAAAATTCCATAGGAAGCAAGGAGGGATCTGTGTCATGGTTTCCCTTCAAACTATCTCTCCATCATATAATGTCTTATACATCATTGAGAGGTAAGGATTCCATTGATCGACCCATTCCGTCAATCCAACCCAAGGAGGTATTCAAAGTTGAGAGATCTGTTATACCTCCGGTAGAACCATTTCCTCACTTTGAACCATCTAGTTATATTGGACATACCCTAGCCTTAACCTACTTTAAACTTTTAGGTATGTACCAATATTACCCCTTGTGTCTACTGATGGATGCAAGGAAACCCCTAGGATTGCCTGATAAGTAGTGCTAGAGTCAAGCTAGTGACTCGAACAAAAACAAGCGCTTCTCAGGAGGCAACCAGTGTCTAACATAGTTTTAATAGTAGGATAAGTCGTAAGCTAACCCAAATAAGTAGAAAATGATCCCTGAAAAGAAAATTGTTCCAAGTTTTCTTTAATTTTATGAACAAAAAGGATGGTTTGCGAAATTACTTCATTGAAATTTTTGTCAAAACCTTAAAACTTCCTACTCCCACTTGTTTGAACTTTATTGCACAATCCAATTTTTACCATTATCTAAGATCTCAAGTTCTCAGTATCCCTTTCACTCTCATGGAAACCTACTAGGAGTTAGGAGCATTAGTCATATCCACTGACATGTTTCGAGCATTTGAGGTACTTACATATATTTATGTGAACATACATGAGATACTAATGCTTAATTTGATATCCTGATATGTATGTCAATATGTGTATTATGCTTGAACTCGTTTAAAAATGTGTGCTATGGATATCAATATACTTGGCTACCTGATAATACTAGTATTTCGATATCTGCTACGGTGAAGTTTTAGGCAACAAACACTTTTAGTGTGAGATTAGACTCCAAGTCATATACTGGTTTGTTTCATCTTCAAAGTACCCACTTTGATAGTTTTTCGTAAACCAGTGAATCACTTGTTTGTTAGATCACGTTTACTTGTTCTACTTGTACGAATGCCTAACAAGCAGGGATTGACGCCTATGGATAAAGAATCTTTGAGAATGATGGAAAGGCAACAAGGGGAGCTTACAGTTTATTAAATTTGGAAATCTTTGGAGCATTACCTTGCAGGGGAAGAGATGGTGCTTTCAGAAATGTATATGATTTCTAGTTGTCTATGACTAGTTCATCAAGGAGAGGCCTTCACTCTTCCAGTATTTCGGAGGACGTCATCACTTCGCTTTATTTTATACAAGCTATATAAGTTGAGCTCTCGACTATAACAGCACAGCTTCTCGGGAGGCAACCCGTGCAATAAGACGTGTTGATAAGTTGTGTGTTGATAAGTGAAGAAAATCTCTGAATATCCTTCAGACTTGGATATACCTCAAAAAAAAAAAAAATTAAAGCCACAACTCATCTTTTGCAAAAAAAATAAAAAATTCACTTGTCTCAGATAAATAGGAAACAACTTTTCAAAAATTAGTTCATATGTTTCGAGCATTTGAGGTACTTGCATACTAATTTTATGCATTATGCTCGAACTCGTTTAAAAACATATGTTCTACAAAATGATTTGTAATAGAAAACATCTTTTCATTCTGAGACAGTGAATCTTTTTCATTGCAAAATTATGGAGTTAAAAGGTATATACAACGTGTTCACACTTAAGAGATTGATTCACAAATGATGGTTGAAATGGAAGGCAAGGTTCTCATTTAAAGGCAATCCCCCTAAAAGCCGAATAATCCTCATAGAGCTACTGCAAAAGAAAGACTTTTCTTATCTGCACATATTCAGACCTTCAGCTTTTAGTTATCTGGGGAGTTTCTTCATCCTTTCTCCATTTTTATTATTTTGCTTTACTTAGTATTGTTAATTAATCAAAGTAATCTATACCATATCCTAAGCTTATCACTAAGTGTGGGATTCCAGCCCAAAACAAACACTTGAGAAACATTTTCTTATATGTTTAAACTCTAAGTGTGGGATTTGACTTCCAGTATAATCTCCATTAAAGAGAACATTAGGGACAATGTTCCTCTAAGTATGGGATAGCGGTATAGAATACCTTAGATAGATTTTTGTGTTCAAATAGCTACTCAGAAAATGTTCCTCACTTTAAAATTTTTTAACTTCGACAGTAGATAGCTACACATTCAGTTAGCTCTGCTATTTCTTTGAATTTTAATATTTCTAAGAGGAGCCAATTTTATATGAGTAAGTTATTTTGGAAAGTAGTGTAAATAAGGTAAAAATTTCTCAAATTAAGAAATGATAATCTTAGGGGCAGCGCATGACTAAGCACATACAACTCATATTAATTGCAGTGAGGTATCTTGAGCCTATATAAGCATTCATTTTAAATGCTTTACTATTCATTTCTTGTGTGTGTCGATGTATGCATTTCTGAATTAGAACTTGCTCCTGGTATGCATTTCGAGACCATATTGGTGAGTACCGTACGCGGTATAAGTGCAATTAGACGATCTTGACATTCCTTAGGAAATAAACCCATTTTCTCATATCTCTTCAAGCCTAACCCTGCCGATACTCATTTTCAGTATCGATGATCCGCTTAGTAAACCCTGTTGAGCCTTAGCCTTTTCATTTCTTGAAAACCCAAGTTTTAAAACCCACTCACTTCCATATGCACCAAAACCTTATCTTGGAATTGTAAATTTTTGAAAAATGCTATTTAAGTATTCTTTTTGCTTTCACTCAAAAATCATAAATCTCGTGTTTTACTCAAAGTTTCTCGTGTGCGTTTCAAAAATCAAAATCTCAAAAAGATCGAGAAAGTCTGAAGGTGTGAAAAATTGACACCAAGTAAAATTCAAAATGTCAAAAGATTGAAAAAAATGAAAGTAAGAAAGGATCTCAAAAGGCAGAAAGAAAAAAGAAAAAAAATCTCTTAGAATCTTCTTGGTAAAGAAATTCTAAGCCAAAAATATGTCATAGAAATAAAGCTAAGTGCTTCAAATCTCCCGAAAACTCCGATCTCTGAAAGATATAATCTTCCATGTGTTTTCAAAAAGATAGAAGTCAAAATAGCTATCTTTACTTCCTTACCGTTACCCGTTTCCGTTTTCATTAAAAAAGCGTATCTAAATAAAGTTTTTCATAAGTTTAAAAGTCCTGAGATAAGCATACCCCCTTTAAAACCATAAAAATATCCACTATCAATACCCTTTAACCCTCACCTCACACAAAACCCTGATGAATGTCTTGGGATAATTAGCACCGTCCTCACCAAAGTGGTGGAGATTTGATTCTCGATCAAGCCTATGACGATGAATGCTGCATGACTGGATTTTGAGCGATTTCGTTTGTTTAGAATGATAGGAAACCCGATACACTTTTGAGTGAATTGAGTGACCACCTAGTGAGATTGCCTAAGTCATGTGTATGCCAAAGATCACGAGAATCAGAAGCATGCCCAAAGATACTCATTTCTTATTTCTGGAACAAATATCTTATTTGTCTCGATTTTCTAAAACAAGTTACTTGTATAAAGAATGGTTGTTTTTAGATATATTTTAATTCACAAAAATCGGACTTAAAACATCTTTTTAAAGTGAGGATAGTTGAAGTATTGCTTGAGGACAAGCAATGTCTCAGTGTGGGATATTTGATTTGACGTAAAAAGTCACGTTTTTAAGTACATAATTCCAACC
The DNA here is from genome assembly GCA_963422505.1 of Pseudognaphalium luteoalbum. Taxonomy (NCBI): domain Eukaryota; kingdom Viridiplantae; phylum Streptophyta; class Magnoliopsida; order Asterales; family Asteraceae; genus Pseudognaphalium; species Pseudognaphalium luteoalbum. The sequence goes on along the minus strand of OY730193.1, from coordinate 52,623,987 downwards.
TTTTTAGCCCTAAAATGGATGAAATCATTCAATATCAATACTTTTTCACCATAATTCATTATTAAGGCTAAAAATAAGGCATTGCTTCAAAAATCAAGTAAAATGGCTATATAACGTACAAAACAAAACATAATTGATTCGATCACCTTCTACGACCACTTTTTACCATATTACCTTGAAATTATTATTTGATTAGTTCATAATGATCTACAGGTAATTACGATCACGTGGATATAAAGAACGCTGAAAACGGATCAAGAAGAAGAAGTTATGGCCAAACGAAGTTCGAACAGTGCACAAGACTTACGATCCAGCACACAAGACAACGGACCAAGGGGATACCACCCCACAAGGGCTATATACACCCCCTTAGGGGCCGTATACCCCCCTTATGGGGCCATATACCCCCTCTTTGAGGTCGTATACCCCCCTGTAGGGGTGGTATACCCCCTCTACGGTGTCGGATACGCCCCGTTTGCTACCGAAAACGCCCTATTTGCTAGCGAATATGCCCTATTTGGTGTCGAATACGCCCTATTTGGTGTCGAATACGCCCTCTTTGGTGTCGAATTTCATAGCTCGGGGGTGTATTTCAATATTAAATTGGAGCAAGGGTGTTAAGTGTAAAATCGAGTCTTGGATGCCCATAGATAGAGGTTTAACCTCACCATTCAATCCATCCCTCGCAACACACAAGTCATTTCACACACACTTCACTCTCTCTCTAGATTTTCTCTCTCTAGGTTCTCTATCTAGTCTCTCTCTAGGGAACTAGTGGGAAGATTAGGAGAGAATCATTTCTTCTAAGAATAGCTATGTAATATAATTAGTAGAGGCTAGTGGTTGTAATATTTGGATATTATTCGAAGAAATACAAGATGTTATTCTGCTCGCAATACGTATCGGTATTATCTATCCTTTCTGATATTAATTTTTCATAATGTTCTTGTTTGATGTTTGTGATTTATTAATGATAAAAATGTTTATTGGTATGCTTTGTGATTATTTGCTTGTATGTTTGCCATTATTTAGACAGTTATGAATGATGCTACATTAATTATCTATCTGTATAAATGGGAGTTGTTATACTTTGTTATCGGTCTAAACTTTACATAAATAGACCTTATGATTCACCCTTTCCAGGCTTTCACGTGACTATTGCCCTTAGGATAGGACTTTGCAAACCCTAATACTACGTAGATATAGTTATCTGTGTTTTTGTATGAAGTTGTGGACATGCTGTAAAACGGCCCAGTACTTAGTATAGCGTTGGAAACACCTCTGGCGAAGTACAAATGCGTGGAAGCTACGGACCGGTCGTAAGCATATGACACTGTGGATACATGGAAGTTACCCTTCCTGAACATGGTCTGGGATATAAGCTGTGGAAATGCTAAACCTTAACAGTATTATACACCTTGAGTATACTTAGATTTATATAAGCTGTGGAAATACTGAATGCATTATACACCGTAAGTATACCTAGGGATGAACGTCTGATCGTAAAGGAGGGTCTATTTCATGACGGAAGGATTTGAGCTTAAAATAAGTAAAAAGGGAATTTTGAAAAGAAAGCGAAGACTCGTCAGTGGTCTAAGATGCTTAAACCCCTTAATTCCACTTTGCCGATAGTTTAGAGTAGCAATGTAAACAACCAGTACACAATTAGGTAATAACATTTAGACATAGGGGTTAAGAACGGTCAGAATATCCTGTAATGGCGGTATGCTACCTTATTCATACACCCAGGAGATATCTCCAAGAAGGGTCACTTGTCCTTATCGGACAGTGTTGGGGGTTGAGCAACCTGATCTGATCAGAATCATGATAGCCTAGGTACTCAGTGACATACTAATTTAGAACCGGAACTAAATAAGTAGGGTCCTAGTGTTTACACCGAAGTTTATTTGTCTGTTAGCTGAATGTGTCCCCAATAATCATCATTCCAATAATACGCTATCCTAAATCATGGTGAACCACGTCTTTGTTATCCTTAAGTGTTACATATCTGCTAGCCTCCATTTACTTTTATGCTTTCTTAGTATTTTAAATAAATAAAAAAATCTAAAACAATCACCCTTCAATCTATAAAAACCCCAGCTTAATTACTAAGTTATCAGAACTAGCTCTGTTTCAATTCTACCGTCGTGAGGAACGACCCTGGATCATCCTTACCACATACTAATATCAGGTATTCGTACATAGTAATAGTAAGTAGTTCGGAAGGTTTTGGCTCCCCCCGACTATTATTAATTGAAAACCACCCTCCGATCGCTGGTCTCGACTGGAAGGTCCGCAATGACAGGGAAGCGATTCCCTGACTGACCGTTCGGGGCGCGATCAGGTTTTTGGCGCCGCTGCCGGGGACGGTAGTACGATTCAGAGCTTGTTTAGACAAATTTAGTTTTTAAGAGATCCTTTTGGATTGGTATTCACCATCCCTATCCGAAGTTACTTTCTGCCCGTAGATTAGTGTAGTTAGATTAGATTAGCATAGTTTAAATTCCCTTCTCACCCCAACTTAAATTCTAAAACCTTCTTCGTGTGTTGTCTTTACTAAAAACTTGGAAATGGCTACTCTACAACAACTAAGTGATCAATTAGATAGTCTTGTTAAATCAATCCAAAATAGACGTAGGAGTGATGCCCACATAGATAACGATGTCAATGGTATAGTATGATTTATTCGGATAACATAGGGTATTTAGATCCTCAATCACAATACCAGTATGACCCTTATGCTGTCCAACAACATCAATACCAAACTTACTATCCTGAACCATTCAATGTCTACACACACTCATCTCACCCTGTACACGAACCACTACCGTATGAAAGTTCTAACTTGAGAGATATGCCCACCGCTTATCTCGGCAGTAATGCTTCTCTTTTACCTTCTTACAACCCACTTGAACAATTAATGAAAGAACAAGAAGACATGCTTAGAAGATGTACTGATAAGCTGTCTAAAATAGATGCAACTGATTATAGGCTACATGGAGATGAAAGGAACCAACACACCACATCTACATCATTTGATATAGACTTTATTCTCATGAGTCCGGTTGCAAAATTCCTTCCACCCCTACACCTACCCATTCTTCTAAATCCACACTTCCACCCATTCTTAACCTATCTACGTCCGACACCGACGAGGAGTTCATTCTAGAGGAACTCTCCAAACCACTGCAACTTGAAACTATTGGCCTGGGTGACGAGTATGATGAGGTAGACGAAGAGATAGAAATAGATATCCCGAAGGTGGAGATTTACACAGAAGACCCAGCTTCAGAAGGACCGGGGGAATGCACACTATCTCTGAGAAGTGATTTCATGCCAACTCAAACCGATGTGGTTGACAACATCCCGCAACAAGTTGTGTTTAATGATGTCCCACATATCTTCCCGGATGAATCACCCCTTGATCTAGTTGAACCTTCTACCTTAGACCAGCCAGTTGCCCAAGTTGTCAATGAGAATGTTGCTACAAGATTGGAGACCTTAATGGACTATGTCCCACCTCCATGCCCAAAGTACAACATTATCATTTACCAAAATTCCATAGGAAGCAAGGAGGGATCTGTGTCATGGTTTCCCTTCAAACTATCTCTCCATCATATAATGTCTTATACATCATTGAGAGGTAAGGATTCCATTGATCGACCCATTCCGTCAATCCAACCCAAGGAGGTATTCAAAGTTGAGAGATCTGTTATACCTCCGGTAGAACCATTTCCTCACTTTGAACCATCTAGTTATATTGGACATACCCTAGCCTTAACCTACTTTAAACTTTTAGGTATGTACCAATATTACCCCTTGTGTCTACTGATGGATGCAAGGAAACCCCTAGGATTGCCTGATAAGTAGTGCTAGAGTCAAGCTAGTGACTCGAACAAAAACAAGCGCTTCTCAGGAGGCAACCAGTGTCTAACATAGTTTTAATAGTAGGATAAGTCGTAAGCTAACCCAAATAAGTAGAAAATGATCCCTGAAAAGAAAATTGTTCCAAGTTTTCTTTAATTTTATGAACAAAAAGGATGGTTTGCGAAATTACTTCATTGAAATTTTTGTCAAAACCTTAAAACTTCCTACTCCCACTTGTTTGAACTTTATTGCACAATCCAATTTTTACCATTATCTAAGATCTCAAGTTCTCAGTATCCCTTTCACTCTCATGGAAACCTACTAGGAGTTAGGAGCATTAGTCATATCCACTGACATGTTTCGAGCATTTGAGGTACTTACATATATTTATGTGAACATACATGAGATACTAATGCTTAATTTGATATCCTGATATGTATGTCAATATGTGTATTATGCTTGAACTCGTTTAAAAATGTGTGCTATGGATATCAATATACTTGGCTACCTGATAATACTAGTATTTCCATATCTGCTACGGTGAAGTTTTAGGCAACAAACACTTTTAGTGTGAGATTAGACTCCAAGTCATATACTGGTTTGTTTCATCTTCAAAGTACCCACTTTGATAGTTTTTCGTAAACCAGTGAATCACTTGTTTGTTAGATCACGTTTACTTGTTCTACTTGTACGAATGCCTAACAAGCAGGGATTGACGCCTATGGATAAAGAATCTTTGAGAATGATGGAAAGGCAACAAGGGGAGCTTACAGTTTATTAAATTTGGAAATCTTTGGAGCATTACCTTGCAGGGGAAGAGATGGTGCTTTCAGAAATGTATATGATTTCTAGTTGTCTATGACTAGTTCATCAAGGAGAGGCCTTCACTCTTCCAGTATTTCGGAGGACGTCATCACTTCGCTTTATTTTATACAAGCTATATAAGTTGAGCTCTCGACTATAACAGCACAGCTTCTCGGGAGGCAACCCGTGCAATAAGACGTGTTGATAAGTTGTGTGTTGATAAGTGAAGAAAATCTCTGAATATCCTTCAGACTTGGATATACCTCAAAAAAAAAAAAAATTAAAGCCACAACTCATCTTTTGCAAAAAAAATAAAAAATTCACTTGTCTCAGATAAATAGGAAACAACTTTTCAAAAATTAGTTCATATGTTTCGAGCATTTGAGGTACTTGCATACTAATTTTATGCATTATGCTCGAACTCGTTTAAAAACATATGTTCTACAAAATGATTTGTAATAGAAAACATCTTTTCATTCTGAGACAGTGAATCTTTTTCATTGCAAAATTATGGAGTTAAAAGGTATATACAACGTGTTCACACTTAAGAGATTGATTCACAAATGATGGTTGAAATGGAAGGCAAGGTTCTCATTTAAAGGCAATCCCCCTAAAAGCCGAATAATCCTCATAGAGCTACTGCAAAAGAAAGACTTTTCTTATCTGCACATATTCAGACCTTCAGCTTTTAGTTATCTGGGGAGTTTCTTCATCCTTTCTCCATTTTTATTATTTTGCTTTACTTAGTATTGTTAATTAATCAAAGTAATCTATACCATATCCTAAGCTTATCACTAAGTGTGGGATTCCAGCCCAAAACAAACACTTGAGAAACATTTTCTTATATGTTTAAACTCTAAGTGTGGGATTTGACTTCCAGTATAATCTCCATTAAAGAGAACATTAGGGACAATGTTCCTCTAAGTATGGGATAGCGGTATAGAATACCTTAGATAGATTTTTGTGTTCAAATAGCTACTCAGAAAATGTTCCTCACTTTAAAAATTTTTAACTTCGACAGTAGATAGCTACACATTCAGTTAGCTCTGCTATTTCTTTGAATTTTAATATTTCTAAGAGGAGCCAATTTTATATGAGTAAGTTATTTTGGAAAGTAGTGTAAATAAGGTAAAAATTTCTCAAATTAAGAAATGATAATCTTAGGGGCAGCGCATGACTAAGCACATACAACTCATATTAATTGCAGTGAGGTATCTTGAGCCTATATAAGCATTCATTTTAAATGCTTTACTATTCATTTCTTGTGTGTGTCGATGTATGCATTTCTGAATTAGAACTTGCTCCTGGTATGCATTTCGAGACCATATTGGTGAGTACCGTACGCGGTATAAGTGCAATTAGACGATCTTGACATTCCTTAGGAAATAAACCCATTTTCTCATATCTCTTCAAGCCTAACCCTGCCGATACTCATTTTCAGTATCGATGATCCGCTTAGTAAACCCTGTTGAGCCTTAGCCTTTTCATTTCTTGAAAACCCAAGTTTTAAAACCCACTCACTTCCATATGCACCAAAACCTTATCTTGGAATTGTAAATTTTTGAAAAATGCTATTTAAGTATTCTTTTTGCTTTCACTCAAAAATCATAAATCTCGTGTTTTACTCAAAGTTTCTCGTGTGCGTTTCAAAAATCAAAATCTCAAAAAGATCGAGAAAGTCTGAAGGTGTGAAAAATTGACACCAAGTAAAATTCAAAATGTCAAAAGATTGAAAAAAATGAAAGTAAGAAAGGATCTCAAAAGGCAGAAAGAAAAAAGAAAAAAAATCTCTTAGAATCTTCTTGGTAAAGAAATTCTAAGCCAAAAATATGTCATAGAAATAAAGCTAAGTGCTTCAAATCTCCCGAAAACTCCGATCTCTGAAAGATATAATCTTCCATGTGTTTTCAAAAAGATAGAAGTCAAAATAGCTATCTTTACTTCCTTACCGTTACCCGTTTCCGTTTTCATTAAAAAAGCGTATCTAAATAAAGTTTTTCATAAGTTTAAAAGTCCTGAGATAAGCATACCCCCTTTAAAACCATAAAAATATCCACTATCAATACCCTTTAACCCTCACCTCACACAAAACCCTGATGAATGTCTTGGGATAATTAGCACCGTCCTCACCAAAGTGGTGGAGATTTGATTCTCGATCAAGCCTATGACGATGAATGCTGCATGACTGGATTTTGAGCGATTTCGTTTGTTTAGAATGATAGGAAACCCGATACACTTTTGAGTGAATTGAGTGACCACCTAGTGAGATTGCCTAAGTCATGTGTATGCCAAAGATCACGAGAATCAGAAGCATGCCCAAAGATACTCATTTCTTATTTCTGGAACAAATATCTTATTTGTCTCGATTTTCTAAAACAAGTTACTTGTATAAAGAATGGTTGTTTTTAGATATATTTTAATTCACAAAAATCGGACTTAAAACATCTTTTTAAAGTGAGGATAGTTGAAGTATTGCTTGAGGACAAGCAATGTCTCAGTGTGGGATATTTGATTTGACGTAAAAAGTCACGTTTTTAAGTACATAATTCCAACCTTTTTAGCCCTAAAATGGATGAAATCATTCAATATCAATACTTTTTCACCATAATTCATTATTAAGGCTAAAAATAAGGCATTGCTTCAAAAATCAAGTAAAATGGCTATATAACGTACAAAACAAAACATAATTGATTCGATCACCTTCTACGAGCACTTTTTACCATATTACCTTGAAATTATTATTTGATTAGTTCATAATGATCTACAGGTAATTACGATCACGTGGATATAAAGAACGCTGAAAACGGATCAAGAAGAAGAAGTTATGGCCAAACGAAGTTCGAACAGTGCACAAGACTTACGATCCAGCACACAAGACAACGGACCAAGGGGATACCACCCCACAAGGGCTATATACACCCCCTTAGGGGCCGTATACCCCCCTTATGGGGCCATATACCCCCTCTTTGAGGTCGTATACCCCCCTGTAGGGGTGGTATACCCCCTCTACGGTGTCGGATACGCCCCGTTTGCTACCGAAAACGCCCTATTTGCTAGCGAATATGCCCTATTTGGTGTCGAATACGCCCTATTTGGTGTCGAATACGCCCTCTTTGGTGTCGAATTTCATAGCTCGGGGGTGTATTTCAATATTAAATTGGAGCAAGGGTGTTAAGTGTAAAATCGAGTCTTGGATGCCCATAGATAGAGGTTTAACCTCACCATTCAATCCATCCCTCGCAACACACAAGTCATTTCACACACACTTCACTCTCTCTCTAGATTTTCTCTCTCTAGGTTCTCTATCTAGTCTCTCTCTAGGGAACTAGTGGGAAGATTAGGAGAGAATCATTTCTTCTAAGAATAGCTATGTAATATAATTAGTAGAGGCTAGTGGTTGTAATATTTGGATATTATTCGAAGAAATACAAGATGTTATTCTGCTCGCAATACGTATCGGTATTATCTATCCTTTCTGATATTAATTTTTCATAATGTTCTTGTTTGATGTTTGTGATTTATTAATGATAAAAATGTTTATTGGTATGCTTTGTGATTATTTGCTTGTATGTTTGCCATTATTTAGACAGTTATGAATGATGCTACATTAATTATCTATCTGTATAAATGGGAGTTGTTATACTTTGTTATCGGTCTAAACTTTACATAAATAGACCTTATGATTCACCCTTTCCAGGCTTTCACGTGACTATTGCCCTTAGGATAGGACTTTGCAAACCCTAATACTACGTAGATATAGTTATCTGTGTTTTTGTATGAAGTTGTGGACATGCTGTAAAACGGCCCAGTACTTAGTATAGCGTTGGAAACACCTCTGGCGAAGTACAAATGCGTGGAAGCTACGGACCGGTCGTAAGCATATGACACTGTGGATACATGGAAGTTACCCTTCCTGAACATGGTCTGGGATATAAGCTGTGGAAATGCTAAACCTTAACAGTATTATACACCTTGAGTATACTTAGATTTATATAAGCTGTGGAAATACTGAATGCATTATACACCGTAAGTATACCTAGGGATGAACGTCTGATCGTAAAGGAGGGTCTATTTCATGACGGAAGGATTTGAGCTTAAAATAAGTAAAAAGGGAATTTTGAAAAGAAAGCGAAGACTCGTCAGTGGTCTAAGATGCTTAAACCCCTTAATTCCACTTTGCCGATAGTTTAGAGTAGCAATGTAAACAACCAGTACACAATTAGGTAATAACATTTAGACATAGGGGTTAAGAACGGTCAGAATATCCTGTAATGGCGGTATGCTACCTTATTCATACACCCAGGAGATATCTCCAAGAAGGGTCACTTGTCCTTATCGGACAGTGTTGGGGGTTGAGCAACCTGATCTGATCAGAATCATGATAGCCTAGGTACTCAGTGACATACTAATTTAGAACCGGAACTAAATAAGTAGGGTCCTAGTGTTTACACCGAAGTTTATTTGTCTGTTAGCTGAATGTGTCCCCAATAATCATCATTCCAATAATACGCTATCCTAAATCATGGTGAACCACGTCTTTGTTATCCTTAAGTGTTACATATCTGCTAGCCTCCATTTACTTTTATGCTTTCTTAGTATTTTAAATAAATAAAAAAATCTAAAACAATCACCCTTCAATCTATAAAAACCCCAGCTTAATTACTAAGTTATCAGAACTAGCTCTGTTTCAATTCTACCGTCGTGAGGAACGACCCTGGATCATCCTTACCACATACTAATATCAGGTATTCGTACATAGTAATAGTAAGTAGTTCGGAAGGTTTTGGCTCCCCCCGACTATTATTAATTGAAAACCACCCTCCGATCGCTGGTCTCGACTGGAAGGTCCGCAATGACAGGGAAGCGATTCCCTGACTGACCGTTCGGGGCGCGATCAGGTTTTTGGCGCCGCTGCCGGGGACGGTAGTACGATTCAGAGCTTGTTTAGACAAATTTAGTTTTTAAGAGATCCTTTTGGATTGGTATTCACCATCCCTATCCGAAGTTACTTTCTGCCCGTAGATTAGTGTAGTTAGATTAGATTAGCATAGTTTAAATTCCCTTCTCACCCCAACTTAAATTCTAAAACCTTCTTCGTGTGTTGTCTTTACTAAAAACTTGGAAATGGCTACTCTACAACAACTAAGTGATCAATTAGATAGTCTTGTTAAATCAATCCAAAATAGACGTAGGAGTGATGCCCACATAGATAACGATGTCAATGGTATAGTATGATTTATTCGGATAACATAGGGTATTTAGATCCTCAATCACAATACCAGTATGACCCTTATGCTGTCCAACAACATCAATACCAAACTTACTATCCTGAACCATTCAATGTCTACACACACTCATCTCACCCTGTACACGAACCACTACCGTATGAAAGTTCTAACTTGAGAGATATGCCCACCACTTATCTCGGAAGTAATGCTACTCTTTTACCTTCTTACAACCCACTTGAACAATTAATGAAAGAACAAGAAGACATGCTTAGAAGATGTACTGATAAGCTGTCTAAAATAGATGCAACTGATTATAGGCTACATGAAGATGAAAGGAACCAACACACCACATCTACATCATTTGATATAGAATTTATTCTCATGAGTCCGGTTGCAAAATTCCTTCCACCCCTACACCTACCCATTCTTCTAAATCCACACTTCCACCCATTCTTAACCTATCTACGTCCGACACCGACGAGGAGTTCATTCTAGAGGAACTCTCCGAACCACTGCAACTTGAAACTACTGGCCAGGGTGACGAGTATGATGAGGTAGACGAAGAGATAGAAATAGATATCCCGAAGGTGGAGATTTACACAGAAGACCCAGCTTCAGAAGGACCGGAGGAATGCACACTATCTCTGAGAAGTGATTTCATGCCAACTCAAACCGATGTGGTTGACAACATCCTGCAACAAGTTGTGTTTAATGATGTCCCACATATCTTCCCGGATGAATCACCCCTTGATCTAGTTGAACCTTCTACCTTAGACCAGCCAGTTGCCCAAGTTGTCAATGAGAATGTTGCTACAAGATTGGAGACCTTAATGGACTATGTCCCACCTACATGCCCAAAGTACAACATTATCATTGACCAAAATTCCATAGGAAGCAAGGAGGGATCTGTGTCATGGTTTCCCTTCAAACTATCTCTCCATCATATAATGTCTTATACATCATTGAGAGGTAAGGATTCCATTGATCGACCCATTCTGTCAATCCAACCCAAGGAGGTATTCAAAGTTGAGAGATCTGTTATACCTCCGGTAGAACCATTTCCTCACTTTGAACCATCTCGTTATATTGGACATACCCTAGCCTTAACCTACTTTAAACTTTTAGGTATGTACCAATATTACCCCTTGTGTCTACTGATATATGCAAGGAAACCCCTAGGATTGCCTGATAAGTAGTGCTAGAGTCAAGCTAGTGACTCGAACAAAAACAAGCGCTTCTCGGGAGGCAACCCGTGTCTAACATAGTTTTAATAGTAGGATAAGTCGTAAGCTAATCCAAATAAGTAGAAAATGATCCCTGAAAAGAAAATTGTTCCAAGTTTTCTTTAATTTTATGAACAAAAAGGATGGTTTGCGAAATTACTTCATCGAAATTTTTGTCAAAACCTTAAAACTTCCTACTCCCACTTGTTTGAACTTTATTGCAAAATCCAATTTTTACCATTATCTAAGATCTCAAGTTCTCAGTATCCCTTTCACTCTCATGGAAACCTACTAGGAGTTAGGAGCATTAGTCATATCCACTGACATGTTTCGAGCATTTGAGGTACTTACATATATTTATGTGAACATACATGAGATACTAATGCTTAATTTGATATCCTGATATGTATGTCAATATGTGTATTATGCTTGAACTCGTTTAAAAATGTGTGCTTTGGATATCAATATACTTGGCTACCTGATAATACTAGTATTTCCATATCTGCTACGGTGAAGTTTTAGGAAACTAACACTTTTAGTGTGAGATTAGAATCCAAGTCATATACTGGTTTGTTTCATCTTCGAAGTACCCACTTTGATAGTTTTTCGCAAACCAGTGAATCACTTGTTTGTTAGATCACGTTTACTTGTTCTACTTGTACAAATGCCTAACAAGCAGGGATTGATGCCTATGGATAAAGAATCTTTGAGAATGATGGAAAGGAAACAAGGGGAGCTTACAGTTTATTAAATTTGGAAATCTTTGGAGCATTACCTTGCAGGGGAAGAGATGGTGCTTTCAGAAATGTATATGATTTCTAGTTGTCTATGACTAGTTCATCAAGGAGAGGCCTTCACTCTTCCAGTATTTCGGAGGACGTCATCACTTCGCTTTATTTTATACAAGCTATACAAGTCGAGCTCTCGACTATAACAGCACAGCTTCTTGGGAGGCAACCCGTGCAATAAGACGTGTTGATAAGTTGTGTGTTGATAAGTGAAGAAAATCTCTGAATATCCTTCAGACTTGGATATTCCTCAAAAAAAAAAAAAAATTAAAGCCACAACTCATCTTTTGCAAAAAAAATAAAAAATTCACTTGTCTCAGATAAATAGGAAACAACTTTTCAAAAATTAGTTCATATGTTTCGAGCATTTGAGGTACTTGCATACTAATTTTATGCATTATGCTCGAAATCGTTTAAAAACATATGTTCTACAAAATGATTTGTAATAGAAAACATCTTTTCATTCTGAGACAGTGAATCTTTTTCAACGCAAAAATATGGAGTTAAAAGGTATATCCAACGTGTTCACGCTTAAGAGATTGATTCACAAATGATGGTAGAAATGGAAGGCAAGGTTCTCATTTAAAGGCAATCCCCCTAAAAGCCGAATAATCCTCATGGAGCTACTGCAAAAGAAAGACTTTTCTTATCGGCACATATTCAGACCTTCAGCTTTTAGTTATCTGGGGAGTTTCTTCATCCTTTCTCCGTTTTTATTATTTTGCTTTACATAGTATTGTTAATTAATCAAAGTAATCTATACCATATCCTAAGCTTATCACTAAGTGTGGGATTCCAGCCCAAAATAAACACTTGAGAAACATTTTCTTATATGTTTAAACTCTAAGTGTGGGATTTGACTTCCAGTATAATCTCCATTAAAGAGAACATTAGGGACAATATTTCTCTAAGTATGGGATAGCGGTATAGAATACCTTAGACAGATTTTTGTGTTCAAATAGCAACTCAGAAAATGTTCCTCACTTTAAAAATTGATCAAAATTTTTAAAATTTTTAAATAAAATAAAGAAAAGCATGAGCTTAACTTCGACAGTAGGTAGCTACACATTCAGTTAGCTCTGCTATTTCTTTGAATTTTAATATTTCTAAAAGGAGCCATTTTTATATGAGTAAGTTATTTTGGAAAGTAGTGTAAATAAGGTAAAAATTTCTCAAATTAAGAAATGATAATCTTAGGGGCCGCGCATGACTAAGCACATACAACTCATATTAATTGCAGTGAGGTATCTTGAGCCTATATAAGCATTCATTTTAAATGCTTTACTATTCATTTGTTGTGTATGCCGATGTATGCATTTCTTAATTAGAACTTGCTCCTGGTATGCATTTCGAGACCATATTGGTGAGTACCGTACGCAGTATGGGTGCAATTAGATGATCTTGACATTCCCTAGGAAATTAACCCATTTTTTCATATCTCTTCAAGCCTAACCCTGCTGATACTCATTTTCAGTATCGATGATCCGGTTAGTAAACCCTGTTGAGCCTTAGCCTTTTCGTTTCTTGAAAACCCAAGTTTTAAAACCCACTCACTTCCATATGCACCAAAACCTTATCTTGGAATTTTAAATTTTTGAAAAATGCTATTTAAGTATTCTTTTTGCTTTCACTCAAAAATCATAAATCTCGTGTTTTACTCAAAGTTTCTCGTGTGCGTTTCAAAAATCAAAATCTCAAACAGATCGAGAAAGTCTGAAGGTGTGAAAAATTGACACCAAGTAGAATTTAAAATGTTAAAAGATTGAAAAAAATGAAAGTAAGAAAGGATTTCAAAATGCAGAAATAAAAAAGAAAAAAAAATCTCTTAGAATCTCCTTGGTAAAGAAATTCTAAACCAAAAATATGTCATAGAAATAAAGCTAAGTTCTTCAAATCTCACAAAAACTCCGATCTCTGAAAGATATAATCTTCCATGTATTTTCAAAAAGATAGAAGTCAAAATAGCTATCTTTACTTCCTTACCGTTATCCGTTTCCGTTTTTATTAAAAAAGCGTATCTAAATAAAGTTTTTCATAAGTTTAAAAGTCCTGAGATAAGCATACCCCCTTTAAAACCTTAAAAATATCCACTATCCATACCCTTTAACCCTCACCTCACACAAAAACTTGATGAATGTCTTGGGATAATTAGCACCGTCCTCACCTAAGTGGTGGAGATTTGATTCTCGATCAAGCCTATGACGATGAATGCTGCATGACTGGCTTTTGAGCGATTCCGTTTGTTTAGAATGATAGGAAACCCGATACACTTTTGAGTGAATTGAGTGACCACCTAGTGAGATTGCCTAAGTCATGTGTATGCCAAAGATCACGAGAATCAGAAGCATGCCCAAAGATACTCATTTCTTATTTCTGGAACAAATATCTTATTTGTCTCGATTTTCTAAAACAAGTTACTTGTATAAAGAATGGTTGTTTTTAGATATATTTTAATTTGCAAAAATTGGACTTAAAACATCTTTTTAAAGTGAGGATAGTTGAAGTATTGCTTGAGGACAAGCAATGTCTAAGTGTGGGATATTTGATTTGACGTAAAAAGTCACGTTTTTAAGTACATAATTCCAACCTTTTTAGCCCTAAAATGGATGAAATCATTCAATATCAATACTTTTTCACCATAATTCATTATTAAGGCTAAAAATAAGGCATTGCTTCAAAAATCAAGTAAAATGGCTATATAACGTACAAAACAAAACATAATTGATTCGATCACCTTGTACGAGCACTTTTTAGCATATTACCTTGAAATTATTATTTGATTAGTTCATAATGATCTTCAGGTAATTACGATCACGTGGATATAAAGAACGCTGAAAACGGATCAAGAAGAAGAAGTTATGGCCAAACGAAGTTCGACCAGTGCACAAGACTTACGATCCAGCACACAAGACCACGGACCAAGGGGATACCACCCCACAGGGGCCATATACACCCCCTTAGGGGCCGTATACCCCCCTTATGGGGCCGTATACACCCTCTTTGAGGTCGTATACCCCCCTGTAGGGGTGGTATACCCCCCTCTACGGTGTCGGATACGCCCCGTTTGCTACCGAATACGCCCTATTTGCTACCGAATATGCCCTATTTCGTGTCGAATACGCCCTATTTGGTGTCGAATACGCCCTCTTTGGTGTCGAATTTCATAGCTCGGGGGTGTATTTCAATATTAAATTGGAGCGAGGGTGTTAAGTGTAAAATCGAGTATTGGATGCCTATAAATAGAGGCTTAAACCTCACCTTTCAATCCATCCCTCGCAACACACAACTCATTTCACACACACTTCACTCTCTCTCTAGATTTTCTCTCTCTAGGTTCTCTATCTAGTCTCTCTCTAGTTTCTCTCTCTAGAGAACTAGTGGGAAGATTAGGAGAGAATCATTTCTTCTTAGAATAGCTATGTAATATAATTAGTAGAGGCTAGTAGTTGTAATATTTGGATATTATTCAAAGAAATAAAAGATGTTATTCTGCTCGCAATACGTATCGGTATTATCTATCCTTTCTGATATTAATTTGTCATAATGTTTTTGTTTGATGTTTGTGATTTATTAATGATAAAAATGTTTATTGGTATGCTTTGTGATTAGTTGCTTGTATGTTTGCCATGATTTAGATAGTTATGAATGATGTTATATTAATTATCTATCTGTATAAATGGCAGTTGTTATACTTTGTTATCGGTCTAAACTTTACATAAATAGATCTTATGATTCACCCTTTCCAGGCTTTCACGTGACTATCGCCCTTAGGATAGGACTTTAAAAACCCTAATACTACGTAGATATAGTTATCTGTGTTTTTGTATGAAGCTGTGGACATGCTGTAAAACAGCCCAGTACTTAGTATAGCGCTGGAAACACCTCTGGTGAAGTACAAATGCGTGGAAGCTACGGACCGGTCGTAATCATATGACACCGTGGATACCTGGAAGTTACCCTTCCTGAATATGGTCTAGGATATAAGTTGTGGAAATGCTAAACCTTAACAGTATTATACACAGTGAGTATACTTAGATTTATACAAGCTGTGGAAATACTGAATGCATTATACACCGTAAGTATACCTAGGGATGAACGGCTGATCGTAAAGGAGGGTCTATTTCATGATGGAAGGATTTGAGCTTAAAATATGTAAAAAATAAATTTTGAAAATAAAGCGAAGACTCGTCAGTGGTCTAAGATGCTTAAACCCCTTAATTCCACTTTGCTGATAGTTTAGAGTAACAACGTAAACAACCGGTACAGAATTTGGTAATAACATTTAGACATAGGTGTTAAGAACGGTCATATCCTGTAATGGTTGTTTTCTACCTTATTCATGCACCCAGGAGATATCTCCAAGAAGGGTCACTTGTCTTTATCAGACAGTGTTGGGGGTTGAGCAACCTGATCTGATCAGAATCATGATAGCCTAGGTACTCAGTGACCTACTAATTTAGAACTGGAACTAAATAAGTAGGGTCCTAGTGTTTACACCGAAGTTTATTTGTCTGTTAGCTGAATGTGTCCCAATTAATCATCATTCCAATAATACGCTATCCTAAATCATGGTGAACCACGTCTTTGTTATCCTTAAGTGTTACATATTTGCTAGCCTTCCTTTACTTTTATGCTTTCTTAGTATTTTAAATAAATAAAAAAATCTAAAAACAATCACCCTTCAATCTATAAAAACCCCAGCTTAATTACTAAGTTATCACAACTAGCTCTGTTTCAATTCTACTGTCGTGAGGAACGACCCTGGATCATCCTTACCACATACTAATATCAGGTATTCGTACCTAGTAATAGTAAGTAGTTCAGAAGGTTTTGGCTCCCCCTGACTATTATAAATTTAAAACCACCCTCCGATCGCCGGTCTTGATTGGAAGGTCCGCAATGACAGGGAAGCGATTTCCTAACCGAACGTTAGGGGCACGATCACACACTCTGGGCAATGAGTTGAGCGAATTCAACATCGTCGTACACGTGTCTTCTTGGAGGCATGGTGCTGAGTGAACAAGGAAAAGGATGAGTGAAACGTTTGCACATGATTTTGATATAACACATATGTATATAATAAGGTAATATACAACATGAAAATCAACAGAGTAAGATAATACGTTAAGGTTAGTAATCATGTCACGATATAAAGTTCAAATGATTATAGGATTCAGAGTTTACAAAAGGTTACAGAACCTAAAGTTATAAAATATGTCGGGAATTGTTACATCCGGTTGAATTACATAGATTTCTACATAGGTAACTAACGGATTACAAGATAGAGACTACACCAGTCTTGTCACAGATTGAGTTGTGGCAATAGAGAAGTGAGGTGCTCAATGGAATCTGTGACACCCGTCAAATTAGGACTAGTAGTTAGTGCCTAATCAAGTTTTAATACATGTAATTAGTTATGTGTTAGGCTAATTAATGTATCAACATATATATTGATGAGTATATATATACAAGTATGCGATTTGATTAAATCGTACGAGTTTCAAATCGAATGCAATTCGGTTCAATTAATACGGACGTTGGTAAACTATTTTATTAAATAATATAATATTATTTAATAACACAACTATATCCAAAATATTATTTAGATAATATTTCAATTCAAATTTGTATCGTACAAACAAGGACTACACGATTTGATTATTAAACGCGCAAACAAATCGGAACAAGTTAAAGTTATAGTTTATAACGCAACCATTAAGTATTTGGTAAATACTTCAACAAAAATATTGGGTAATTATTCGTAATTTAAAACGTATATTTAAACGAACAGGAGAACG
Source organism: Pseudognaphalium luteoalbum (assembly GCA_963422505.1). Taxonomy (NCBI): domain Eukaryota; kingdom Viridiplantae; phylum Streptophyta; class Magnoliopsida; order Asterales; family Asteraceae; genus Pseudognaphalium; species Pseudognaphalium luteoalbum. Next base: position 52,606,279 of record OY730193.1, on the reverse strand, counting down.
AACACCGCACGGAGCGCGATTGCGGGGACTGAAAAAGGTGAGGCTTTCACCTACACCCCACCTCTCTTTCCCTCTTTCTTCCATTTCCATTTCAACAAAACACACACTTCCTAAATTCTCTCCCAAGATTTCATCAATTTTCGGATTTGTAAACCAACCAACAAAAGTTTTCGGAATCACCATCAAGCAAGGAACAAGGTTTACAAAAGCATCATCATCATTTTCGGCCTCCTCTAGCTTCGATTTGAAATTGTAAGAAATTCTCTAAATAATTAGATCTACTCATTTTGGTGTATTATTTCGGTGTTATAATGTTTACACAACTTAGTATTGTCCAAATGTATGAAGAAAACACGATTTTTCAGCCTAAAAATGAGTTAGATTTGTGATTTGGGTCGGAAAAAGCGCGACAGGCGCTGTTTCTGGGCTGGTGTTCATCTTTGCGACACAAGCCTTGTGTCGCAAGGTTGTGTCGCATAAACCCATTTACGTCGCATTTTATGTCGCATCAATCCTAGTGTCGTAGATTTTGCGACACAACGATTATGTCGCACTTTGTGTCGTATACCCTATACGACACAACCCTTATGTCGCTATTGATTTAGCACCGAAAGCTTATGCGACACAACCCTTGTGTCGCAAAGCTCTTGTGTCGCATATCTGACCTTGTGTCGCATGAAACAGAACCAAGAAAACACAGATTTTACTAAGTGTCGAGACCTAAAATTTTATCACCCGATTTCGCCCAAATTCAAGAAAACACAGCTCGACCCCAGCCAGGGGCTCTGCCCCTTGGACCCCGCCAGGGGCTGCCGCCCCTTGGACCCCGCTACCAGGGGCGCTGCCCCCGGACCCCCGTCATTAACGGGCTTCTCCCTTACCCTAGGTTCATAAGTAACGGTGCTACATCTAAACTTTCACACAAAGTGTCAAACTTGTATAACATCAAACACGAATGCGATACAACTTCTAAAACACAATGGAACTTAGTTTTAGGTATAACACTTCAAAACCATCAAAATAATAATGTGAGATTATTGTTACAAACAAGCACCAACGGGCCGTACACATTTTCAAAGACTTAAACAAACAACCAAATCGCGGTAATTTGGACATTCTAAGTTGGACGAACAATTACAAGGGCAGTCTTTCGAGATGCCTACTCATGTTATAACCATTGTGTGTCTTGGACACTCTCAGGTTACAAGTCTTCGGACATCAATCCATCGCTAATCAATTCAAGTTTATTAATTAAATCGCTCAAGGCTCAGGTGAGTCTCATGGCCCCTATTTTACTGCTTTTCAAACAGGGGTGTGATATTATTGCTCGTTTTATTTTACAAGTTGAACGCAAGTACAAATCAATCAAATACTACATGAGTTGTTTTCAACTAATCACTAAAGCCCTCCATAGCATAGTCTGGTAATACATCTGTAGCGTGAATGTTTGTATATGATATCATATAGGATTGACAATCCTCGTCCGGGTTAGCACGCACTAACTGGTCAAACGGACGTATTAGCATTTCGGAAGACGAGTGTGGATTAGGCACTCGTAGGAGGCATTCAAGTTGGGTTTCCTTAATTGGACCTGACACTCAAGTTAAGCTCAGACTATGTGCTCATGGCTGTATAACTTTTATTTTGCTTAATTGCTTTATAAATTCAATTATAAAATCTTGCGGTTCATACAAATATGTGTTGACATACAAACCTGTGAGCTCACCAGCGTTTCGCTGACCCATTTTAGCATGTATCACAGGTGACCAGCAGTAGGTTGGACTGCTTAATCAAGATCTATTAGCTCGAGTCAGCATGCAAACAAACAGAGATTTTAGCTGCATTATTATATTTTGTATAGATTAATTATGTACTTAAATCTCTTATTTTCAAGCGGAGCTAATGTAAACAATATTTTGATGTAAACTTTTGTTTTATCAATATCAATGTAAAACGACGCATATAGTGGTCGTTCATTATACCTTTTGTGCTTGTGTATATTGATTAGTAACACCCAATGTATGCTTCCGCTAAACAGTAAATTTGGGGGTGTTACAGATTGGTCAAGCCGACTAACCATCCTGAGCGCCTCCTCGGCTTCCCGCAGGCGTATCTCGCATTGATGCAACCTTGATTGCAGAACAGAGATTTCATTTCGGTTACTGATCACTTGGTTGTGAACAGTTCCCATGGTTTTGATAGTTTCTCCCAACTGGTCGTGAAGTGTGTCCATGTTATCCACAGTGTTCTCGTGATCTTCAGAGACTTGGTTGATACGTTCAAGGGCTGTGAGTCTCCAGTTCTCACGAGTCTCCTGCAACTCTATGTCCATTTCGCGAAATCATCGCTCATGGTGGCTTAGCCTAGTGGCTAAAGCTGGTACGGAATAAAGGTTAGTTCGAGGTGACATAGTGGTCCTCCTAGAAATCTGTGGGTTTTGTGATCTCGGTTGATGAGAACATGACGAAGTAGGTGGTGTTTCAGTAGGAGTGTTTGCCATTTCTGAGACAAAGCGTTTGAAAAAGTGAGGCCTATATATACCACATATAATCTAGCCTAGTGTGTCTAGCACAAACACGTATAAGTCTGGTTTCTCTCATGGTCAGAGTTAACTAGTGTATTCCTGTTCAATATAACCGTTTCAGACCTCGCATCATCTTTCCTTAATTGTACATAGTTGATTAGGCTATGTTAAATTAAAGTCGTATGACGAAATTCCTTAACCAATCATACCTAATAAGAAAATACTGCCTAACGGTCATAGTCTAGGCCCACTAAATGCAACCTACTTCACTATAACCTTAGGCTCTGATACCAATCTGTCGCACCTCCAAATTCATGATTAGTGGAAGCATACTTTGGGTGCGACTAATCAAGGTAATCACAGAACAAAGATATAATGAACGACTCTATATGCGTCGTTTTAACAAAATACATTGATTGTAATAAAAGTCTACAATAGTTTGAATGATTACATAAGCTCGGTACCCTAATCTGAAAGATTCTATAGCATTACTACTTATACAAAATATAATAATGCAGAAAAATCTCTGGATGTTCGTGTTTTGCATGCGACTCGAGCTAAGTAATAACCTGAGCAGTCCTACTACTGTTGTGTACCTGAGAATACATGCTAAAAGGTCATCTAAAAGCTAGTGAGCTCACAGGTGTAAATGATAAAACCACAATGTACGAACCACAAGATTTAATAATGTGTTTAAAATTAATCAAATAAATGTGTATATTACTTCCATGAATCCATAGTTTGAGCTTAACTGAGGGGTCAGGATCCGTCTTTAAGGACCTGAGTGAGGTGCCTCCGAGCGAGTGCCTAATCTACACTCGTGTGAATTAATGATAATGTGCCCGTTTGACATCACAGTCATGGTAGCGCGACTACCCCAGACAGGGATTGTCAATCCCATATGTACCATACACTAACATTCACGCTAAATCAATATTAACAAACTATGTGGTTGAGGACTTATGATTAGTAAAACAAACTCATTCAGTCTTATATATCGAGTTTTATACTTGTGTGCACATGTAACACAAATCTGAGCACGTATTCCCACCCCGGGAGTAAAAACAGTCAAATGCGGGGCTATGAGACTCACCTGAGTCTGATGCGTTTATAAGATAAACGTGCATTGCTGCTAAACTAAACAGTGATGTCTGAAGACTGTAACCTGAGGGCGCCCAAGATGCGAATTTGTTAATACATGAGTAGGTATCTCAAGATATCACCTATGCTAGTTGTTCATCCAACTAGTTATGTCCAAATACATTGGTTTGTTTGATTGTTTGTTTGTGTTTTGAAAACATGTACAACCCATTGGTGATGGTTTGTAATAATAATCTTACATCCTTATTATTATGTGTTGTTTCATTGTGTACTATTAAAGTATATGTTTTGTGTGTTGTATCGTATATAAGTGTTGAAGTATATGTGTACCTTGTACGAGTACATCGTATGTGGTATCGTTGTTGTAAATGTTTGACACTCAGTGAATAAGGTATTTCCAGACTTTAAATGACGGAGGTCTGGGGGCAGCGCCCCTGGTTAGCGGGGTTCCCGGGGTGGCAACCCCTGGAGGGGTCCAAGGGGCAGAGCTCCTGGCTGGGGTCGAGGTGTTTTCAAGGTTCTGATTTGTGCGACACTCGGCGTGACATAAGGCTTTGTGTCGCTATATGTGACATTGTAGGTCTAGTGCGACATAGGCTGTTGTGTCACAGGTCATGACTGCGACATAGGTCTTTGTGTCGCTATGTGTGACATCCGCAATTTAATGCGACATAGGGTGCTGTGTCGCTATATGCGACATCCGACAGTGTTGCGACATAGTCACTTGTGTCGCTATATGCGACATAGGTAATGGTTTTGGGACATAAGGGCTTGTGTCGCAGGTGGCTCAGGGCCTCTGCGACACAGCAGGCTGTCCAAGAGTTCGAGTGTCGGGTTTTTGCTCAATCTACCTCGGTTTGACCCGAAACTTTTACACAAGTCTTAGATGAGTTTATAGAGTTTTCAGAAATTATTGGTTTGTGTCGGGGATATCCCGAGGTGTCGGTTCTCTAAAATGACCAAAACTAACATTTTTCGACAAAGGTTTCGAAATCAAGTTTTAAACATATATTTGGACATCACAAGCATAGATGAACAACATTCAAGCAATATAATTGAAATCTAAGAATTTCAAAAGTGTCGGGATTCTTACAAATTAACGCGAGCGAAATCCGAAAAGGTAGAAAGGTAGCTCTCCGCGATGTGAATGTTTTTCTCCAAATGATTATTGCGATTTAAGTTCGTTTGGTGGTGTTTTCTGTGGGTTGAAGGTGGCGGTGGTGGTGGGTTTTATAGAGAGATGAGAGAGTTGAGGTTGAGTGTAAAAGTGAGAATGGAGGTGGTGATGATGTTGGTGTGAGACAAAGAAGAGAAAGGGATGGGGTGGGGGGATGGGCCGGTTGGGAGGGGGCCCCATTTGGGGTGGAAGTCTCAACTTTTGTTTCCCCAATTTATGTTCCGTGCAGTGTTCATTTCCCCGATCGTTTAAACGTTTTAATTATCCTTATAGATTCTAATACGTGTGTTTCGTTATCATTTTAAATCGTGATATTTTCAATGAGTAGTTACTAAAATGTTGTCGGGTTTCGGTTTGGTCGTTCGTTGCGTAATGGTACGTTTATTTAACTTGTGCAACGTTTTTAGACGTTTTATTTGTACGCGTGAAACCGTAATATTTTTACTTGAATTATATTATCAAAATACTTAATAATGAATTATAAAAATATAATTTGGATTTATTTCATTTATCAGGCGCATTTCGCGCGCTTCTGTCACGTACGGTTAGTTTTAGACGATACGAAAATATATGTGTATATTATCTAAATAATATATAATGAAAAAAAATGAGTTAATTAAATAATTTCACATTATTTAATAAATTATATACCAACGTCCGTACTTAAAGGTACCGGAGTCCATTCGATAATGAAATGCACGACTTAAATAAATCGCGTATGTGTGTATATATATATATATATATATATAAAATATCAATACACATAATGATACACATAATTAATCCTAATTACATGTATTAACACAATGATTAGGAACTAAGTACTAGCCCCTAATTTGGCAGGTGCCACACGAATCATATAACGATTCCTCGTCATCCTAATAGATTCATGTATTTAAAAAGTTCATTAATGACTTTAAACCAACCCTTGCTTAAAACTACCCAATAAATCCCCTAATTATCCACAGCGTTCCTCACTTAAAGTGGTTCTGCCGCTTCAAACCTTGGCCATGTCTTGTCCTATGATAATCCCCCATGTAGCCTTGCGGTTCCATAGTTTCACACCTTGAAGTGTTTCCAGTACTATATCCAATAACAGTCGAATAGGGGCTGTCATATTACTTCGTAATATTGTGCCGTTTCGTAATATGACTACCTTCGGTTGTTCCTCAACTTCCATACATTTGTACTCCACCTTGAAGTGTTTCCAGTACTATATCGAAAGTCGAATAGGGGCCGTCATATTACTTTACGATAATTAGGACCGTTTATATTTTACTACTATGATGATCCTAAGGTAACAATCAAACAAGAACATGCAATAAGACGATCAAAGCAATACTACCGATCTTTAATATTTAATTATAAATCAGCCCATAATTAACTAACTACATCGCAAGCAAACACAAGAAGTATACTACTCTCTAATCATGGTAATAACTAAATCTAGCATAATCAATATAAACGTAATTAATTAAGAGAGATAAGGATAAAAAAGAACCAGGATTAAATGTGAGAGAGAATATACTTGAATTTATTGACACAATTCCGAGCGTACACCGAAGATTACAATGCGTTCCTTGCTTTCGTTCTATTCTAAACAAGTTTTCAAAACTAGCCTAACTAATTTGGAATAAGAAAATAGAAGGAGAAAGTAGAACTAATAAGTAGAGTATTATTAGTCCAAAGAAAAGTATGGAATATGTTTTTCCTAAGAAATGTGTGTTAGGAATGGTGTGTCTTAAAATGAACCTTGGAGCACCTATTTATACTTGAAATTTGTTGCATTTTAGCAATTAGGATCACATGTTAGAAAAAGGTGGAAAAGTTGCTAGCACATGTACCCTAAAGCGAGAAAAGGTCTAGCACGTGTACCCTAAAGTTGCAGAAAAGGCCTAGCATGTGTACCCTGCGAGTACGAGTAAGTACGGAAAAGCGGCCGGGGGAAAGGTGGGAGGCAGCCGGCGGCGCCACCCATGCTGCCGGCGGCGGCTGCATGGTGGCCGGTGGCGGCTGGCAGCCTGCAGCCCCGGTTCGCCATCTTTCGCTTTGTTTCTCAATTCGTGCGTATCTTCTTCGTTATGCGTCCTTTTTCGTTGATCGTTTTTGCGTTGGATTCGGTTTTCAAAATCGAAGACTTTGATGAAAGAATTCTTTGAAATCTTTCTCTGATCTTTAAATGTCTCGTGCGAATCATTTAAATCTTATGGTGTACGTAAAATCTCGTTCTTCATCTGTTTTTGTTGATTCTTCTTCTGTTAGATTCATATTTTGAAAACCAATATCTTGGATAAGAGAAATCTGAGTGATGGGTACATTGTCTCAAAATCTTGTCTTGAATCTTCAAACGTGTGTGGAATCATCGTTTGTCGTTCATTTTGCTTGATTTTTCTCGTGCAACTCTATTTTGACCTTCTTGGCAAAGTTTCACTGATTTGTACACTTTCTGAGTTTATTTGCCAAGTATTGTTCCAGAATGAGAGAGATATCGGTAGTAAAACGTGACTTCTTATGCGATATCAAGTATCCCACACTTAGAACTTTGCTTGTCCTCAAGCAAACTCTAATTTCAAGCATGGTTAAAGATAAGTAGATAATGAAATATTTTAAGACAAAACTTTTTACTGAGGGGGTTTTGGAAAAATAAAATATTCATGCTTTTGAAAAGGTAGGGTTGTAATCTTTGGGAGCATGATTTTGATCTTTGATCTTGGATACATGACTAGGCGATCCTCTCAAGGTGCTCACTCCAATCACTCAAAGTGTTTAGGGTTTCCTATTCTAGTATTATCGATCACTCAGAATGCCAGTCATGTATCATTTATCATCATAGGCTTGATCGAGAATCAAATTTTTACCTTTTAGGTGAGAGCGAAGTCAATCTAGCGACAATCATTCTAGGAGGAGTGATGTAAGGTTTTTGGAGTGGAGTGTTGGTGATATGAGAGTGGGTTGTTGTGACACCCGACACTTTAGATTAACTGTTAAACCTAGCTGGAACTTAAATTACTTGTATTTAGTTTATATTAGACTAAATATTTGTAATTACTTGTATATATGAATATACACTTACATGATTACGTGCTTACCTATAATTACGCAAAACAATCGAACGGAGTCCGACACTATATACGACGTTGGTTAAAACACTTTTATAAATAACATATACCTATTTTATGATTTAAATAGTAGTTATTTACATTATATTATTATTTCGTATAATAATACACGGAAAACATAGACGTTTTGTTTAAAGCGTAACAAGCGTAACGAAAAAGCGAGAATCGAATTCGGCAACCAAACGAAAGTCATTAAATATTTGGATAACTCAAAATAAAGTATTTTAATAATACTTCAATGGAAAAACATCTCAGATATATCGATAACAAAAACTGCGCAAATAAACGTTAAACGATTTAACGTTTTAACACAAATAATGGGTAAACGACTAAAATACGTAATACAGTCTGAGAAACAAAAATTAATTCAGCTCCACCTCTTGTGGGACTCACAAAATCCAGCCCCCACACCCCATGTGATCCCACATGATCACCTCCCGTTACTTCCATTCAAAATACATGCATACATGCAAGAGATCATCATTTCTCATCTCACTCTTTCCCAATTTCCTCTTGCCTCTCTCTAAACTTTACACTCTCTCTCTAAAATATGGAGAAGACAACCACCACACCACCATTGACCACCATCAAACACCCTTTGACCACCATAAACCACCATACAACCATCACCTCAAAACTTTAAGTTTTTGCAATGATTAAAGCTCTACAACACCTCCTTCTTTCCTTCATTCCATCCCCATTGTAAGGAACTTATTTTCTCATCTTATTACTTAAATAACATGATTATATGTTCACTAAACAAGATTATGTCCAAAAACCTTGTTAAAATCGTTTTCCATCATCATCAACTAACAAAAACACAACATGCACATTCTGTCGAGATTATACTAAGAATTTATCTGAGTGTTTCTCACTCTATACTTAATGAAAATGGATAATTCAAAAGAGAAAAATTAATTTCAAGATGTTAGCTTTCAAACCCCATGAGACTTGTATTTTTCTGAGTTCGTTTAGTAATTTTAATAATTTGTATAAAAACACATAGACAATCTGTTTCAGAAATCCAGAAAATTTACCCTTAGTATTTTGGCCATATCTCGAGCTACACATCTCCAAATGACCTGAAACCACCTCGCAAATTTCACACATTTCATTGGATACAACTTTCATGTTGACAACCTTTACTGGTTCCTTGTATTTTTTCCTAGAAATGTAACTTTCATGCATGTGTCCAGATTGGTCAACTATTGGACCTCAGAGGACACATATAATCTTTATAAATACTTAGGCTTCTCTAAAATTCATGGAAAAGTTACAGGAAGTAGATAACTTATGGGGGAACAACTAGTATATTTCGTGGATATTAATTCGGATTATAAATTTTTATAAAAATTCGGCTATGTGATGCATTTTCTGGAAAAATATAAAAGGGGCTGATTTTATTAATTTATGAAAACCGACACCTTCCGAACATGCAAAGTGTTAAAACTGACATTTATGGACTTTTAAACTTTTTAAGGCTTGAGAATATATTTAAGGGTTTGGGAAAAGATTCGGGTCAAACCGAGTAGGTTTGACCAAGTCAACAAAAATGGGGTTGGACTTCTAAAAACCGACAAACTTACTATTTTTGAAAAATGGTAACAAAAATGGATTTGGGTGACTTAGTTGGTAACTTTGACCAAGTTTGACCAACTTTGACAAGCTTTGACCAGGTTTGACCAGCGAGTTGACCAACTTTGACCTACGGTTTGAGGTTTTTACGAACTAAATAATTTGTTAGCAACACACGATATATAATGTATAACGTAACAAACTTAATAATAATGTCTAAACGAATTATTATTACAAACTTTCACCAATGGGTCGTACACATTTTTAATAAACAACTTATTTGGACATACTAGTTGAGTGAACTAACATAGGTGGACATTAACCCTCCACCTACATGATTAGCGTAAGTGGACTTTATCCCTCCATCTACATAGATGATCTTTTGAGACATCTACTTATACACTACCTTATATGTTTAGGACGTTAGAAGGTTGCACGTGGAAACACATTGTTTGTTTACTTGATTACTTATTAGCTGTTTGCTAAACTCATGTGAGTTTCATAGCTTCCTTTTACTCGTTTTAACTATTTTGGGGTGAGAATACATATACACATGTTTTATACAACTGTCTTTATACATGCTTTATACAACTGTTGTTATGCAACTGTTTTTTTTATGCAACTGTTTATAAACAAAGGAAAACAAAGGAAACAAAGGAAACAAAGGAAAACAAAGGAAACAAGGATAACACATGAGTGAGACCATAATCCAACAAAGCCCTCACACATCGTAGTTCGTTAATTTTGAAGCGTGAATTTTATTGGATAGATCTATTGGGGATTGACATCCCCATCCGGGCTAGTCGCTCTAGCCTACCCACGGACGCATTATTATTTGTTTAAACGAGTGTTCCAGATTAGACACTTGTTGAGGCAACAACAAGGGTTAAGCTTCGAACTATGAGCTCATGACGCAAAGGATAAAAAATGACAACAAGGGAAAAACAAAGGATAACAAAGGAATACAAATGATAACATGACACTTTTACAACTGTTTTTGCACACGTGCATCACAACGGAAATATTATGTTTCTTACTTATGTTTATAACTGTTTACAAACCTATGAACTCACTAACTTTATGTTGACCTTTTAGTATGTATTTCTCAGGTAACCACCCACGGTAGGATGCTTGTGGAAGCATTTAGCTCAAGTCGCATATTTTCAAACAACAAAAGATTAGGCTGCATTTATATTTTGTATTAACATTTATGTAGTAGGAATCTCTAGACAATTGATGCAAACTCCAAGAAGTTTGTCAACATTTTAAATTTTGGAATGTAACTATTTTCAAAACGTCTCATTTAGAAGTCGTTTGTTGTAATCTTTGTGTTATGATATTTGATTTGGTCGGCGCCCCTGTGACACCTCATCCTTCCGTTACCACGTGTTCTGGGGGTGCGACAGTTGTGTTGGTGTTTTTTCATAGGTATATTTTTTTTGTGAAGACGAAAGCTGGAATTTGTGAGAGGATCGGCACCCTTTTTTCATGATTATTGGTAGGAGTATTTTTCTCCATTTGACTTTCTTTTCTTCAAATTCTTTTCTTTTGATTTTTTTTTCGACGTCATATCCTTGTAGCTTCTCTTCTTTCATCTTTGGAACTTACAATGAAGTTTGAGGGATGCTTTTAAGAGGGAGGGATAACGTTTTTTTTTTTTTTTTTTTTGGTGTATGGATGGGTTTAAGAATGATGTGATTCGATATCCTTTTTACTCACCAGTTCGGATTCGAAATGTATAACAGGAGCAAGTTCTGATTCTAAACGCATACATCGGCACACTCAAGAATTGAAAAAGTGAAGCATTAGAAATGAATGCTTTATATGGCTCAAGATACCTCACGAATCGAAAATTGGTTTGTTGTGTGCCTAGTCATGCGATGCTCTTTATAGGATTATTAATCTAGTTTTCCAAAGGAATTCATATATTAGTTATCCTTCTTCCCCAAAGTAAATCATTCTTTGTTTAAAATTTTCATTTTCAACATATTATTAACTTAATTTTGAAAGATTTTGTTTAAATTTTCAAGTTACTTTTTGGAGAAGGATGGTCTAAAGAGCAGTGAGTTTAGAATCAAGCGTATACCATTATCCATTTTACAGTAGTGTAACTACTACTATCCCACACTTAAAGGAACATCGTCCTCGATGTTATTCTAAGTTCTGACTGGGGTAAAGATCCCACACTTAGGATTTGAAACATCTTAGACGTATTCTTTTAGCAGTGTGTGTTGGGTTTGAATCCCACACTTAGTGATAAGCATAGTGGATATGGTATATTTATAATGAAAAAATTGAGAGAATGGTATAGAAGTACTCCCCAGTATTTGCAGTGCTCCATGGTATGCGTTTGCTGAACTTTATCTTGTTGGGTTCACTCTTGATCAAGTCTTCTTGTGATTGGTCTCGTAGGTGTGAACACGTTGGATATACTTTCTTTATTTCCAACGTCGAAAACTTGATGCGTCGGGCAAAACTTGTTCGTATATCCAAGTGTGAAAGATAGTCGGAGACTTCATACTTCTTGGAATGTAAAATTTCAGAAATGTAAAACACGGGCTGCCTCACGAGAAGCGCTCTTTTAAAGTCGAGAGCTCGACTTCTTTTCTCCTGGCTAGATGGAGATGGATGCATCCATGGGATCCACTGGGCTGATGTTGTGGGCCCTAGGTCGCGTGAAAGTATGTCGAGGTGGATAGATTCTCATGAAATGATTGACTATTGTCGTAATCAGTTCAAATGGACTATCTCTCGCTTCTTCCTTGTAGTTCTAAAGATGCTCTGAAGTTGTCCTCGCAAGTCCATGAAGTCCGAAGGTGATGTAGTCGACTGCTTTAGTGACAGGTCCACTAGGGTCGGTCATGGTGGTTGTATCTTTCTTAACAACCTCTCTTGGCGGTGGGTTTTGCCAGAGAGAGCATACAAACGCCAAGAATTGCAGTTTTATACTTTCAAAGTTCTCGGTCTTAGGGTCTCCATTGAATCTTCTGATGGATGTGCACAGGTCCTTGATTTGCCGGTGCTGATGGTTGTTGAATGGAAATTCGGATTATGAGAAAATTAGAATAAGCTAATGAAGTATATCCTTGCATCCTGAATAGAATATGAACTTCGTTCTGGAGTTACTTTTCCGTTGTTTAATCTCCCGTAGATGGATCATAACCTCTCTTGGCGGTGGGTTTTGCCAGAGAGAGCATACAAACGCCAAGAATTGCAGTTTTATAGTTTCAAAGTTCTCGGTCTTAGGGTCTCCATTGAATCTTCTGATGGATGTGCACAGGTCCTTGATTTGCCGATGCTGATGGTTGTTGAATGGAAATTCGGATTATGAGAAAATTAGAATAAGCTAATGAAGTATATCCTTGCATCCTGAATAGAATATGAACTTCGTTCTGGAGTTACTTTTCCGTTGTTTAATAACCCGTAGATGGATCATAACAAAAGTAGAGATATCAAGTGGTGATTCATGTGTGGCCCTAAAAGGTGGTTCGCACCTTGATTCCTCCCAAACAAGATCACTAAGTTCTTCAATCAATAACTCAACTTGTTTTTCAATAGTAGAGTTGATAACCATATGTCCGCTTTCTTTGGAACTAAGGTGATCTTCTCTATTTAACAATTCAAGCAATGATGTGAGGTCATTTATTGTCAAGATGTTGGCACAACTGCTCGGATGTCCAGTATTCTCTTTCATATGCGCTCTAATGGATCCTAACATCTCCCATTGTGTTGAGGTGAATGGGATGTTAGATCTTTTAAGGGCATTGTAGATCCAAGCGTAAGTCCATTTCTATTGTTGACAGAATTGCAGTTCAGCAGGTGAAAGAGCAAGCATGTTGACTATGCCGCTTATTCCTCCTACTACTTTGTCAAATCTTTGGATCAATTCTTCGAGCACTTTGTGATCTATGATGGTTTGTGGTTGGTATCTTGTGCATTTGGAATATTCCTCCAGTGTTTCTCTTCTCGTAGGATGGTCGTGGTTACTTCCCGCCTTTTCCTTAGTGGTAAACGGATTAGTTGGTGGAATGCTTCTTTTGTTTTCTTCTTCCATCTTTCTCAACCCAATTTCTTCCATCGTTGAGTTTTTCACTGATGGAGATGCGTTTTTCATCTCTTGTCCTATTCGTCGAAGGTCAATTGGGCAATATGGTGTGATCGCCATTTCCTTACTAGATTTACTTTCACTTGTTAACCTTGCAGTTTGTTTGTCCTTTGTGGTCTTGTTTATGGAGATCATGTACATATCGGCTTGCTCTCCAGGGTTTGGGTTGTCGATATGGAAAGTGATGGTTTCTCCTTGAGACTTCAAGATAATGGTTTGTGCGAAGACGTTGATGATTGCCTTGGCCGTATTCATGAAAGGTCTTCCTAGTATGATTGGGATGTGTACGTCTTCCTGCATATCCATTCCTACAAAATCTGTTGAGTAAAGAAATTTATCAATCCTAACTAACACATTTTCAGCTATTCCCCTAGGGTATTTGACTAAGTAGTCAGAAAGCTGTATGGTCATTTTGGTAGGTCGAAGATTTTCTAACTCAAGCCTCTTGAAAAGTGAGTATGGCATAAGGTTAACACTAGCTCCTAAATCGGCAAGAGAACAGATGATGCCTGAATTGTAGATAGAACAGGGGAGAGTAAAACATCCGGTGTCTCCAAATTTTTCTGGAATGGTATTTTTCAAGATAGTTGAACATTCCTCGTTCAGCGGGACATTAGGTACTTCGGGTACCTTATCCTTGGTTGTCAGAAGCTTTCAGAAGTACTTTTTGGAATGAACTTCAGATACGATATCTAGGAATTTCCTATCAAGCTTAAAAGACTTAAGCTTGTCGGGTCGTTGTTTAAGACTAGCCGGAAATGGAATGTTTACTTTCCTATTTGGTGTAGACTCTAAATCTACAGTCGATGGAAAAATAGGTGGTTCCTTCACCGGAGAAGAAACCAAGGGTGGGCTATGTACTACCTGAGAGTCTTTAAATATGAGAAGCCTCCTTATGGCAACTAGTTGGACTATCCTGAGTTTTAGCGTTAATACGCTGTGCTAATTGTCCTAATTGGGATTCGATAGCTTTTAACAAAGTCAGTTGTTCTCTTAATATGAGATCAGTTTGGTCTTGCCTAGCCGAGATTCCTTGAATGACTTATATCAGGGTGTCGTCAAAACTAGAGGTTTGTGAGGAAGAGGGGTCCAAAGATTGAGGTTGGTAAGTTAGTGGGCTATTCCTAGGTGGGTTAAAGAAAGGGTTTGTATCGGGCGGAGTTACATGAGACTGAGGAATTTGGGCTGAGTAGTTCAGATTAGCACAATTAAGGCAGGTTTGAACTTGACATACTTGTTGTTATTGGCTTTTTAATTCCTTAATCTCCTTGGTTAGGTCTGCGACTTGCTGAGTGAGGGTTTGGATAGCTTCATTACCGATTGTAGTAGGTGGATTCACTATTAAGGGGTGATTTTCACTGTTCCAATCATGGTTGTGCATTGTCATTTCCTCAATAAGGCTCCAAGCTTCATTTGTCGTACAGTCTATGAAACTACCTTGAGAGGCAGTATCAAGTAAAGGACGGTGATGTGAGAAGAGACCATTGTAGAAAATGCGCAACTGGTCTGAGCGCTCAAATCAATGATTTGGACATTTCTTAAGCAATCCCTTAAAGGGTTCCCATGCATCGTAGGTTGATTCATCATGCACTTGATGGAAGTTTATGATGTTGGTCCTGAACGTGGCTTGTTTTGATGGGGGGAAATATTTAGCCAAAAATTTGGTTGCTAGTTCCACCCAAGAGGTTATAGAGTTAATCTCTAATCCCTCAAACCAGATTTTTGCATGAAGAGTGAGTGAGTAGGGAAATAGGTATAGATAGACAATGTCCTGATTAACTCAGTCGGCTTAAAGGAGTTGGATAAGGAAATGAATTTGTCAAGGTGTGAGTTGGGATCATCATTTGGTAGGCGATGGAATTGACAGAGTTTTTGGACTAACTGAACAATGTTTGGTTGTAACTCGAATGATCCTCTACCAATTTCCGGATAGACAATTGGTCCTCCTCGACCTTCAATCAAAGGTTTAGAGTCTTCAGCGAGAGTTATACGTGTAGCTGTCATAGTCTCATTGGCAGGTGGTTGACTAGTTGAATGGATAGGGATAACGTAATTTGTGAAAGTAGTAAAAGGAAGGAAAAATAAAGAAAGACGTAGGGGTCTAAGGAAAACAATTAATCCTAAAGGTTCACTAGCGAGTAGGTTCATCTTGACGCTTATGGATCGTACAGTTGGTTCCCCAGCAGCGGCGCCAAAAACTTGATGCGTCACCAGCGGTCGGTAAGGATTTTACCCTTGTCGTTGCACCGGCTACTGGCGACGGCGATCAGTGGGTGTTTTAAATTTGTAATTGCGGGGCCTAAGTTTTCCCTAACAATGCTAATCCTAAGGGTGAGCAAGTGATAGGTATGATCTAGAGTCGTTCTTCAAACCGACTGAATTGAAACTAAGGCATGGCAGATGAGGGCTTTCAGACTAGTGAAGGGTTTATTAAATAGTGGGGGGTTTTTGATTTTAATGTTAACTTAGGCAGATAAATAAAAGCGAAATAAAAATAAAAGATAAAGCAGATAAGATAAAGGTAGAATTTGTTGAGACTTCGTTAATTAAGTTATGGGATGATGTTTGGAGAAACTGTGTTGAAAGATATTTGTTAATTATTATTTTTGAATACTCGTGATGTAAACACTAGATTCCCTACTAATTAAAATCCCATTATCATGTCAGACCGGGAGCTAGGTTATGGGAACATCACAAAGTAATTAGAATAATAAGAAAAATCTTAATTATGGCTTAATAATACTTTCATATGAACGGGAACAAAATCTTAAGGTACTAGATATAACCGAATCATATAACGATTCCTCGTCATCCTAACAGATTCATGTATTTAAAAAATTCATTAATGACTTTAAACCAACCATTGCTTAAAACTACCCGATAAATCCTCTAATTATCCACAGCTTTCCTCACTTAAAGTGGTTCCGCCGCTTCAAACCTTGGCCATGTATTGTCCTATGATAATCCTCCATGTAGCCTTGCGGTTCCATAGTTTCGTATCTTTGACAAATTATATTGACACAGTTGACTGACTACCATTCAATTGGACGTCGTTAAGAAGGTGTTGTAATCACGTTTATTGGTGGAAAGACAAATAGATTAATTTGAAGTTTAAAAGTCTATTTAGAAAGGTTAATTAAACTAGGTTTCTCATTTTATATATTAGTCCGTAATATAACTACTTTCGGTCGTTACTATATCGAATAATAGTCGAATAGGGGCCGTGATATTACTTCGTAATATTGTGTCGTTTCGTAATATGACTACCTTCGGTCGTTACTCGACTTCCATACATTTGTACTCCACCTTGAAGTGTTTCCAGTACTATATTGAGTATCAGTTGAATAGGGGCCATAATATTACTTTACGATAATTAGGACCATTTATATTTTACTACTATGATGATCCTAAGGCAACAATCAAACAAGAACATGAAATAAGACGATCAAAGCAATACTACCGATCTTTAATTTTGTATTATAAATCATCCCATAATTAACTAACTACATCGCAAGCTAACACAACAAGTATACTACTCTCTAATCATGACAATAACTAAATCTACCATAATCAATATAAATGTAATTAATTAAAATAGATAAGGATAGAAAGAACCAGGATTAAATGCGAGAGGGAATAGACTTGAATCTATTGACACAATTTCGAGCCTACACAGAAGATTACAATGTGTTCCTTACTTTCGTTCTATTCTAAACAAGTTTCCTAAACTAGCCTAACTAATTTGGAATAAGAAAATAGAAGGAGAAAGTAGAACTAATAAGTAGAGTATTATTAGTTTAAAGAAAAGTATGGAAGGTGTTTTTCCTAAGAAATATGTATTAGGAATGGTGTGTCTTGAAATGAATCATGGAGCACCTATTTATACTTGAAATTTGGTGCATTTTAGTAATTAGGAGCACATGTTAGCAAAAGGTGGAAAAGTTGCTAGCACATGTACCCTAAAGCGAGAAAAGGTCTAGCATGTGTACCCTAAAGTTGCGGAAATGGCCTAGCATGTGTACCCTGCGAGTATGAACAAGGATTGAAAAGCGGTCGAGGGACAGGGGGAAGCAGCTGCTGCCGCCGCCCATGATGCTGGCAATGGCTGCATGGTGGCCCGCGGCGGCTGGTAGCCTGCCGCCCCGGTTCGTCGTCTTTCGCTTCGTTTCTCGATTCGTGCGTATTTTCTTTGTTATGCGTCCGTTTTTGTTGATTCTTTTTGCGTTGGATTTGTTTTTCAAAAATGAAGACTTTGATGAAAAGAAATCTCTGAAATATTTCTATGATCTTTAAATGTATCGTGCGAATCTTTTGAATCTTTCGGTGTAAGTAAAATCTTCGTTCTTCATCCATTTTTGTTGATTCTTCTTCTGTTAGATTCGTATTTTGAAAACGAATATCTTGGATAAGAGAAATCTTAGTGATGGGTAATTTGTCTTAAAATCTTGTCTTGATGTCTTGAATCTTCAAACGTGTGTGGAATCTTCGTTTTTCGTTCGTTTTGCTTCATTTTTCTCGTGAAACTCTATTTTGACCTTCTTGGCAAAGTTTCATTGTTTTGTACATTTTCTAAGTTTATTTTCCAAGTATTCTTCCAGAATGAGAGAGATATCGGTAGTAAAAACGTGACTTTTTACGCGATATCAACGATCATAAACTAGATCCAAAAACATCATCATCCGGGACATCCAGGTTTCAATATTAGAGGGATGAAACGCTGGAGGTTTGGTAATAGAACCATTTCCCTTTTGATACTCAGAGTCAACACAACTGTACTTTACTGATTCCATTGCAGATCTGGTTAATTGATTTAAAACAACTCTGCTTTGATACCAATTGAGAGTCCCGTAATCACTATTATATAAGTGAAATGGAATCACAATAGGTAAAGTTTAATTGTAGAAGAGGGGTTGAATACGATTAAAAACCTTTTATGATTTTACTCCAAGTTAATTTCAAAGTTTTTAATTGCGCTATATAAACAGAGTATAACAGATATAGAAATGACAGTTAAGGTAAATACGTAATAGTAGCTGAACTATGATTTTTATTAATCATAAAAACTCACTGAGTATTGATTACAAAATGGAATAGCGAAAGCTAATCCAAATCAATTACTCATGCTAATCTATTACAAGATGAGATGAATAGTAGTGGACAAACACGCTAACTATTCACTCGCTGCTCGCTGTATTGTGCTTAAACAAACTACTCACTGAATAACAAGTGACTAACACGTACAAATGGCAAGTTTCTAAGTACATAGTACTGCTCTATTTATAGTGCATATGTCTTGTGAATATTATCTTCAAATTATGATCTTGGAATGACACGTGTTGCTGCTTGATTGCTTTGATCTCTGAGTCTTGATTATTCTATGGTCCCAATTCTGTTACCTCGAATGTCACATCTTCCTTAACACCAATCACGTGCTTCTACGTAATCCCCCAGATATTTATGAAGATATAAAATATACTTGTTGACATAAGACTGAAGAGAAACTTACACTTGACTAGAAATTTATTAGAGTAGTCACTGAAGATGAGATAATCCTCCTCACTCACTGCGAACTATCGTGCTCTTGTAGAGTGACATGAATTGAATATCTTCAGCAACTATCTTTTATTCAGCAGTGACTTTTGTCTTTATTCATTTAAAGATGTAAAACTCTCGCTATTAGAATCAGCGACACACCAAGTTGAGTTTTAATCTTCCTCAGTATATCAGTTTCCTTGAGTAGAACGAACAGTGACCAGTGAGTACATACTTCAGCAACAGAAGCTTTGACTTAATCATTTCTTTCATTTAGCTTGTTATCATTGAGTTGGTCAACGACCAGTGACACAACATTCGGTTTATAGAGTATTAACCGAAAGAACACCCCTAATTTTGACCACCATCTGTAATAAGAAGTATATTACTCCCTTCGTCCCACTTAAAGTGTTCACTTTGATTTTCCACACAGTTTTATGATTCTCTAATAACTCTACTCTTCACCAATCAAATAACATATCTACACACCAAAGTCTCTATCGATTGATTTAAACATGAAAGTGGACACTTAATTGGGATATTCTACCACAACCCCAAATTTACGGTTCAGCGGAAGCAAGGTACGAGGCGCGACTAATCAAGTAATCATTGCATAAGGTTGTTGGAATAGTGTCCAATATCATAACTAATTGGTAAGTACATCATTAAAAGTGGAGTCCTTTTTGGGTCGCCCTCAATGAACAGTAAGAGAAATAAATGAGAGATAATATTAATTGGAATTAATATTATATTTAGTTTATTAATTGGATATTAATCAGAAACTAAAAGAAAAAGGAATAATGAAAAAATCCATCCATACGCCGTATGGAATTTCCATACGCCGTATGGATGCTAGGGTAATAAGGCGGTGGAACGGCTGACAGAATATTCTGGAAATATCATCCATACGCCGTATGGAATTCCATATGCCGTATGGATTGAAAATGATGTTGTCCCACATCGGCTAGGATATGAAACCTATGCCATCCCTTTTCCCTATAAATAGGGGCCTACCCCTTAGGTTTTCGGTGCACTTTTCTCTCTTTCTTATTCCTGCTCCTTGTAAGAGTTTTACGACTAAGAGTCGTGACCATAGGAGACTTGGGAATTTCTCTTGGTTCGTGGGTGTGAAGCATTAGAAGTGTTCTAGTTTGGGCACTCGCCACCAAGCAAGAAGGTTTTGATTGTTTGTCTACGCGTGAGAATTTGTTTTCTCAAAGGTTAGTAATTTCTTATTTATCTTATTTATTTTATTGCTTTTATTTATTCAAGTTAAGATCCCTTAGATTAATTACTTTGTTATAATTCCGCTGCGCATATTAATCTAGTTAGGGAATAGAAAACCCAACAGTGGTATCAGAGCCTTAGCTTGATAAAAACTAGCATTTAATTATCTGCAATAGTATGTAGGTAAAGATAAATTGGAAATAAAATTGTGTAAATTGGTAAAATGAATTTACACTGTAGACCCTATATTTTGAAATGTTTAAAATATACCCCTAAATTTTAAAATGTTTTAAAATAGAACCGTAGACTTTAAGTGTTTAAAGAGAGACGTTACATATATTATGAGCTATAAGTATATGTATCATTAAAGTTAAATATGTCGTCAGTCAATTGATGAATTGGCTCACCCATAGTGAACAAACTATAAGAGAGGTATTCTCTGCTTCTTTGTGCGTTCAATGGAGCTGCCAAGGACTTTGATAGGATGATGTTAAGATCAAAAGTATGACCTAAAAGTACTAAAACAAAATCCCGTTCTAGATACTAAAAATGTGAATAGTATGCTAACCCATGAAAACTGCACATCTTTCGTATGGTCTGTTAATGGAGCGTGTGTGGTTTACCGGCACATTTATATGAGAACATATTTAGAGGTGATGTGGAACTCGCGATTCTCGAGCGTACTCGAGATTAACGCGGGTTTTGCATGGTTAAGTTCACTATCTTGTTCTTGATCCTCGGCATACCAGTCATGAATGGTAGATGAGCATATCCGAGATTAACATGTCGTTGATAAGAAATAATGAATCTCAAAGATCTAGGAGTTTCATAGAAAATGAAATTGACAAAGGCATTGTCTACCTAAAATAAATTCACGATATGATTACGGTAAACCTCTTCATAAAACGAATCTAAAATATGGATCCTAGCCTTAATTTTGAAATTGGGTAATTAATTAAGGAACATTCAAACTAACTAAAACTTCTTATCCTATAGATGTCTTCTACAAATGGTAATAATCCTCCCGTTCCCAATTCCGCACACAACTCGAACTTCTCACTTCTCTCAGTTCTTGGAAGGGAAAGACTGACTGGTCCAAACTATATGGATTGGATGCGTAACCTAAGGTTTACCTTGAGGTACGAGAACAAGGAGTATGTTCTCAATGAGCAGATTCCGTGATTGATGAAAACTCAACCCAAGAGGAGATTGAGGCACACAGGAAACATTATGATGATGCGAATAAAGTGTCTTGTATCATGGCATCCTCCATGAGCCCCGAGTTGAAAAAGACTTTTGAGAATACTTGGGCGTATGAAATGAACCAACAGCTTATGGAAATGTTCCAGGAAAATGTGAGCAAAGAACGCCTTGATGTGGTTAAGTAACTCATGACTTGCAAACCCAAACCTGTAGCATCTATCTGTGCTTTCGTCTTGGAGATGAAAGGGTACTTTGATAGGTTGGAATCATTGAATATGATGTTTGACACATAGTTTTCCATTGCCATAATTTTGTCCTGTCTGCCAGCTGTCTACAATCAGTTTGTAATATCATATCAGATGAATATGAATGAGAGAGAAGGCTCAATAATGGAACTCCATAATTTGCTGCAAACCGCTGAGCAAGGAATCAAAAAGGATGATGTGTCCTCTAGCTCAGCAGCTCCTGTGTTGGCAATTGGTCAAATTGCAAAGAAAAGAAAGAGGTCAAATTGGAAAGCAAATATTACGAATAGAAAGTCCAATCGTGGGTCCAAAAGAAAGACCGACTCTGATATTGCACCAGAGAATGATCCGAAGGAAGTAGTGTGTTTTTATTGCAACACTAAGGGGCACTGGAAACGTAGTTGCCCGAAATACCTGAAGGACCTTGAGGATGGTAAGGTCGAAAAGAGTGTTCACTCAGGTATGTTCATGATCGAACTCTATAATACTACATCTTCTAATTCGTGGGTTCTGGATACAGGGTGTGGTACTCACATTTGCACTGTATTGCAGGGTCTAAAGGAAAGTAGGAAGTTGAAGCATGGGGAGCTTAATCTAGTCATGGGAAACAGAGGAATCACGCATGTTACCGAGATTGGAAAGTATGAGCTCATGCTGAATTCTGGAGTTAGGATATATTTGAATAATTGCTGTTATTCGTCAGAAATGACTAGAAACATTATTTCATTTTATGCTTTGTTTAAGGATGGTTATCGGTTTTCATTTGACAATGAGAATGGTGATATTTTGGTTTATTTAAATGGTTGTTTTATTTTTAAAGCTTCTCCTTACAATGGCATATATGAAAATGTTGAATGTGTTAGCAATTTGATTTTAAATGTTGATTCGTCTATTGAGCTTGATAAATCCAAATTGTGGCATTATCGTCTTGGGCATGTAAACAAGAAACGCATCAGCCAACTCCAAAAGGATGGAGTGTTGGAATCATTCAACCTCAAATCGGATGATGTATGTGAATCTTGCTTATTGGGCAAGATGACTAAATCACCATTCACAGGGTCATGTGAAAGAGGTGAAGGACTCTTGGACTTGATACACACGGATGTTTGTGGACCATCTCGATGCACCACAAAAGATGAAAATCGGTATTATGTTACATTTACTGATGACTACAGTAGATTTGGACATTACTATCTGATTAAGCATAAGTCGGATACTTTTGAGGTATTCAAAAGATACCAAAGCGAAGTAGAGAATTAATTGGGCAGAAAGATAAAGGTTCTCCGATCCGATAGGAGAGGAGAATACCTTAGTGTCGAGTTTCTCGATCATCTTAGAGATTGTGGAATAGTTTCACAATTGACTCCTCCTAGAACACCACAGCTTAATGGAGTTGCTGAGAGGAGAAATATAACCTTGTTGGACATGGTTCGGTCTATGATGAGTCGGGCTACACTTCTGATAAGTTTTTGGGGTTATGCATTAGAAACAGCCACTCGCATCTTAAATCTTTAACCTACCAAGAAGGTTTCAAAGACACCTTATGAGATGTGGAAGGGAAAACGTCCTTCTCTTGGTCACATCAAAATCTGGGGTTGTGAAGTTTTCATTAGACGAGAAACTCAGGACAAACTAGACTCCAGATCTGAAAAATATCTTTTCGTCGGTTATCCACAAGAGTCGTTTGGATATCTGTTCTACAGACCCGCAGATAACGTGGTCTTCGTAGCTCGAAGAGGAGTGTTCCTTGAGAGAGAAATGATATCTAAAGAGGACAGTGGGAGTAAGATTGATCTTGAAGAAATTCAAGAATCGGCCGATGAAGAACCTACAGTTAACACTGATGTTCAACAAGAGGTGGAAACACCTGTTGAACCTGAAGACATATCCTTACCCGTTCGCAGATCTTATAGAGTTAGCAAGCCTCCTCCGTTCTATTATGGTTACCACGTAGAAGAAGAGGATAAAATTAGTGATAGTACACTAAATGACTTAGATGAACCTGCTAACTTCAAGGAAGCGATGGCAGGCCCTGAGGCTGCTAAGTGGAAGGAAGCTATGAAAAGCAAAATTCAGTCCATGTATGACAACCAAGTTTGGAATTTGGTTGACACTACACCCGGTCTTAAGATGGTGGGTTGTAAGTGGATCTTCAAGAAGAAGACTGACATGGATGGGAAAGTATACACTTATAAAGCTAGGTTGGTAGCGAAGGGCTATACTCAAACCCACAGGATTGATTATGAGGAAACCTTCTCACCAGTAGCTAAGATAAAGTCAATTAGGATTATGCTAGCCATAGCTGCGTTTCATGATTATGAAATTTGGCTAATGGATGTCAAAACCGCCTTCCTTAACGGGAAACTGACAGAGGATGTGTTCATGGCACAACCGGAGAGATTTGAAAATGCAAAGTATCCTAATAGAGTGTGCAAGCTTCAAAAGGCTATTGATGGACTTAAACAAGCCTCTCGTAGCTGGAATCTCTGCTTCCATGAAAAAGTCACAGAGTTTGGATTTTCTAGAAGCGAAGATGAGTCCTGCAACAACTGCAGGAGGTACGGACACTTGACCAAAGATTGCCGAGCCCCCAAATCCAACAACAACACCTCTCACAACAATTCCAACCAACCCAAATCCTGCTATGGGTGTGGAGAAACGGGACACTTCAGAAACGAATATCCTAAAAACAAGAATAAGAGCAACAACAACAACAACGCAAGGGGAAGAGCGTTCGTACTCAACTCCGAGGATGCCCGTCAGGACCCGAATGTGGTCACGGGTATGTTCCTTCTCAACAACTTATCTGCTGCTATTCTGTTTGATACTGGTGCTGATAGAAGCTTTATTTCTGATGAGTTTTGCCCTCTACTTGATATCGCACCTATGGCTCTAGATATTAAGTACACCGTAGAACTTGCAAATGGTAAACTCATAGAAACCGATAGTGTGATACCTAATTGCACTTTAAACCTAGCCAACGAGACATTCTCAATCGATCTTATGCCGGTTGAAATTGGAAGTTTCGACGTCATCATTGGTATGGACCGGTTGTCCAAACATTGTGCCAAAATCATTTGTTACGATAAGATCGTTCGTATTCCTCTTGCCGTCGGTAGAACCTTGGTCATACAGGGGGAGACTGGTGGGACGAGACTCAACATCATATCTTGCTTGAAAACTCGGAAATTTCTGAGAAAGGGTTATCCAGCAATCCTCACGCACATCATGGAGAAAAAGTCAGAGGAGAAGCGACTTGAGGATGTGCCCATCGTTCGAGACTTTCCAGAAGTCTTCCCCGAAGAACTACCTGGTCTACCACCACCAAGACAGGTTGAGTTCTCAATCGACCTCGTGCAAGGTGCCGCACCTGTGGCCCGAGCACCATACCGCTTAGCCCCATCCGAACTTCAGGAGTTGTCCAATCAATTACAGGTACTCCTAGAAAGAGGATTCATTAGGCCGAGTTCTTCAACTTGGGGAGCTCTGGTCCTGTTTGTCAAAAAGAAAGACGGTTTTTTTCAAATGTGTATTGACTACCGAGAGTTGAACAAGCTAACTGTCAAGAACCGATATCCACTTCCTCGAATCGATGACCTGTTATCACCAATTACGTGTTCGCGACACCGACATCCCAAAAACTGCTTTCAAAACCCGTTATGGGCATTACGAATTCCAGGTGATACCATTTGGTCTAACCAACGCACCGGCTGTATTCATCGATCTTATGAATCGGGTGTGCAAGCCATACCTCAACAAGTTTGTCATTGTCTTCATTGATGACATTCTCATTTACTCGCGCAACGAACAGGAACATGCGCAACACCTCAGAACCATCCTAGAACTACTTAAGCACGAGGAGCTTTACGCTAAATTCTCTAAGTGTGAGTTCTGGATGCAAACCGTTCAATTCCTTGGACATGTTATCGAGAGTCAAGGAATCCATGTCGATCCATCAAAAATCGATGCTATCAAAGACTGGCAGTCGCCAACCACTCCGACCGAGGTACACCAATTCTTGGGATTGGCAGGGTACTATCGGTGCTTCATCGAAGGTTTGTCAAAAATAGCTCAACTACTCACGGCACTGACTCAGAAAGACAAAAAGTTCGATTGGACTGATAAACAAGAGTCAGCATTTCAACTCCTGAAATAAAAACTTTGCAGTGCTCCAATTCTATCCTTACCCGAAGGCACTGATGACTTCGTGGTATACTGCGATGCTTCTTACCAAGGTCTCGGTTGTGTGTTGATGCAATGGGACAAAGTAATTGCTTACGCTTCGCGACAACTCAAAATCCATGAAAAGAACTACACCACCCACGATCTCGAGCTTGGAGCTGTCGTCTTTGCCCTCAAAATCTGGAGACATTATCTCGACGACACTAAGTGCACAATCTTTACCGACCACAAAAGTCTCCAACATATATTCGATCAGAAGGATCTCAACTTGAGACAACGTCGGTGGGTCGAGTTGCTTACCGACTACGATTGCGAGATCAAATACCATCCGGGTAAGGCCAATGTTGTTGTCGATGCCCTCAGTCAAAAGGAATGAACAAAACCACTTCGAGTCTGAGCCTTCAACATGACTATTCACAATGATCTAAACATTCAGATTCTCACTGCTCAACTCGAAGCTCTAAAACCCGATAACAACAAAAATGAAGCCTTACGAGGCTTGGACAAACAATTCGAAATCAAGCCTAATGGGATTAGGTATTTCTCAAACCGAATCTGGTTACCCAGTTTTCGAAACCTGCGAGACTTGGTGATGGATGAAGCTCACAAGTCCAAATATTCTATCCATCCTGGATCCGACAAAATGTATCACGGCATCAAGGAATTATATTGGTGGCCGAATATGAAAGCTAAAATCGCTACATACGTCAGCAAGTGTCTTACTTGCTCGAAAGTCAAAGTTGAATATCAAAAACCTTCTGGTTTACTCCAACAACCCAGCATTCCTGAATGGAAATGGGAACAGATTGCCATTGATTTCATAAGCAAACTACCAAAGTCATTGAGCAGTTGCGATACCATTTGGGTGATCGTCGTACGTCTCATGAAATCTGCTCATTTCCTGGCAATCAAGGAAACTGACAAAATGGAACGTCTCACACGAATCTACATCAAAGAGGTTGTTACTCGACACGGTGTTCCAATCTCGATTATCTCAGATAGGGATAGTCGTTTCACATCTCACTTTTGGAAATCACTTCAAAAATCATTGGGTACCCGTCTTGATATGAGTACCGCATACCACCCACAAACCGACGACCAAAGTGAACGAACAATTCAAACACTGAAGGACATGCTACGAGCTTGAGTAGTTGACTTCGGTGTAAACTGGGAAAAACATCTACCGCTGTGTGAGTTTTTGTACAACAATAGTTATCACACCAACATTAAGGATGTACCCTTCGAGGCACTCTACGGTAGTAAGTGCCGCTCACCGATTTGTTGGACCGAAGTGGGAGACAGTCAACTCACTGGTCTCGAGATCATTCACGAAACTACTAAAAAGATCTTCGAGATCCAAAACAAACTCAAAGCCGCACGTGATCGTCAGAAAAGTTATGCTGACGTGAGACGTAAACCACTTGAGTTCCAGGTTGGGGATCGAGTGTTACTCAAGGTTTCACCTTGGAAAGGTGTTATCCGATTCGGTAAACGCGGGAAGTTAAATCCCAGATACATTGGGCAATTCGAGATCCTCGAAAGGATTGGTTCAGTGGCATATAGGTTGCAGCTGCCACCCGAACTCAGCAGTGTGCATCCCACTTTTATCATTTCAAATTTGAAAAAGTGTCTGTTTGATGAGACACTTATCATTCCACTAGATGAAATCCGAGTGGAAAACAAGCTTCACTTCATTGAAGAACCCGCTGAAATCATGGACTGTGAGGTCAAACAACTCAAACAAAGTCGCATTCCCATTGTCAAAGTCAGGTGGAATTCGCGGCGTGGGCCGGAATTTACCTGGGAACGGAAGGATCAAATGCGGCTCAAGTATCCTCAGCTATTCGCTGATGCTACTTCAAACACGACCTCGAACTAAATTTCGGGACGAAATTCTCCTAATAGGGGGAGAATGTGACACCCGTCAAATTAAGACTAGTAATTAGTGCCTAATCAAGTGTAATACATGTAATTAGTTTTATGTTAGGCTGATTAATGTATCAATATATATATTGTTGAATATATATGTAACACCTGGCATTTTAGACTATCATTACTGTGCCTAATCGCGAGATTATTACGTGTATTTAGACACGTTGGGCTAAACGTACATGGGAGTTAGTGAAAAATTCATACGCGCGTACACGATTCGTTTAAAACGTGCTAACAATGCACCGGGTTGAACCCGACACATCCATATTAGGGCGTTGGTGACAAAATTTATAAATAACGTGAAATTATCCAAACAAACATTGTTTACTATAATATATTACGCAATATCATATTGTTTAAATTATACCCTACGCGACGAAACCGCATGAAACGCACCCCAACGATATATTAGTAACAAAAAAGTTATATTTTTATAATTTTACAACTTGAAATAAAGTATGTTGATAAAATACTTCGGTTAAATAAATATTGCGGGTATACTTGACATATTTACAAATCTTACAAAAACTTCGCAATTAAACAACTACGGGTCATAACACGCCATTCGGACACTACAATACGCAAACCGAGACCCAAGTGGGTTGGCCCAAACCCGCGAACCCAACCCACCAACCCAAGACCCAACCCTTTTAATCCCTTCCCCTCCCCACTACACCACACTTTACACACACTTACACTTAAATCTCTCTTACTCCTCTCAAAAGCCTCTCTTCCATTCCCACTTGAAATCGACAGCTGCAACATCAACAACATCACCACTGAATCGCTCATCATCATCTTCAAGAACGAGCACCAAGACCGCCTCCATCTCCACCATACCTCAATTTCGATTTTCGTGGTAAGAAGCCTCAACACTCCTTCAAACTACTTGTAAATCTTAGATTCTCATGCTAGAACATTTACACAACAAGATTATGTCCAAAAATCAAGTCGTTATGCATTTTAGAAACCGATTGGGAATTTCAGCAGCGTTTGCGAACTGAGATGCGTCTAAGCTCGCAGATCGAGCTGCGAACCAAGATTGAACTCGCGAACCCAAAATTTGCGAACCGAAATGACTTGCGAGTCGACCTGCGTGCCGACCTGCGAGTCGATGTTTGAGAACCGAACCTTATGCTGCGAATCGAACTCAGTTCGCAGCCTATTGCCTTGCGAGCCGAACTCAACTCGCATCGCTAACTCAGTTCGCAGTTCGCTGCCCTGCGAGCCGAACTCAGCTCGCATCGCGAACTCAGTTCGCAACCCAATCTCAGTCCGCAGCCAAACTAGGTCAACTTTCCCCCGATTATTAAATTACAAATGTGATTTCTAATAAGACGATGTAGTAAGTGACAGTGTTTCCCTAACGCATATTCGATATTACTATCATGTCGCAATATGAATGACCGACTTATAAATACACTTTACAAAGAAACAACTTAACAAGATACAAAACAATGATAATATTTGAATTATTGTTACAAACCGTCACCAACGGGCCATAATAGATTTCAAACCCACTCGATTACAAACATACAAACAACCACTTGGACATTTTCTATTTGAGTGGGCAACTAGCATGGGTGACCTTTCAGGACACAAACTTAATTACTTATTTACTCACAACCTTGTGCGTTTCGGACGCCAGAAGGTTTCAGGGTATTGAGAACCAATACACGGACTTACAACCGCTTTACTTACTTGATTTCGCCTACAGACTTGCTTTACACAGGTGAGTCTCGCAGCCCCATTTTTACTATTTTCACTCTGGGGTGAGATGCATTACTTGTTTTACTTGGACATATGTACAGATTACTGTTTTACAGACTTACAGACTTACCTATATATTGATTGCATGGGTTACGTTTAATCCAATGAACTCCTCTGAATCATAGTTGTTAATTATGGGATTAGCGCGAGTTTTAGTATATGGATCCATATGGGACTGACAATCCCTACCCGGGGTGGTAGCGCCACCACGAACCGTACCGTAGAAACGGGCGTTTCTTACTCGTTACACTTAAGTGTTTTTGGATTAACACTCTTAGGGGCACTTACCTGGTACTTAATTGTACCTTATAGACTTGTTAAGCTTTGACTATGATGCTCATGGCAATGTATATCAACCCGATTGCATTCGTGCAATCATTACTCACTACTTGGTTAAAACTGTACAAATACTTTCACTATTTGATGTGTCCGAACTTATTGCTTACTACAAACCTGTGAGATTCACCAACCTTTTGGTTGACCTTTTTAGTGATGCATTCTCAGGTACACAGCTATTGTAGAGTCGCCCAGCAGGATTTGCTTACTAGCTAGAGTCACACAACTTTCCACACTGCATCTAACGGAGATTCATAGCATTATCTTTTGTATGTTGTGATTATGTAATAGAATATCCCGCTACACACGTGGACTCTAGGGAACTATGTTTTTGTAACCGAAAACACTATGTTTTCAAACTTTGTATCTATGAATTGTGACTATTTTTCAAACGTTGCATGTAGATGTCGTTTGCTTTATCTTTGTGTTGTTGATATTTGATTAGTAGCACCCCAAAGCTCGCTTCCGCTAACCACATAATTTGGGGGTGTTACAGATTGGTATCAGAGCCTAAGGTTATAGCGAACTAGGTTGCATTTAGACCGTTAGGCCGTATTTCCTTATTAGGTATGACTGGTTCGGGAATTGCATCATACAACGTTAATTTAACATAGCCTGATCAACTATGTACAATTAAGGAAAGATGATGTGAAGCCTGAAAGGGGTTATATTGAACAGGAATACACTAGTTAACTCTGACCACGAGAGAAACGGGACCAAATGCTACTTGCTACGCTGTTAGACTATTATACGTACTGTGTATATAAATAAATAGGCCTCACATATGTACTATCTCCTCGACTGTAATAAGCATAAGATGACCTACGACCATAGAAATAGGAAATCGACGTCCTGTTAAAATGACTCACTATTTCGACAGCAAAATCTAACACTACCGACAACAGTAGTGGCACCCACAGTATAAACACGCTCATGCGTTTATAGCAACGGCGACCCAACCGATTCCACGAAATCTCTCCAATATCTTAGAATAAAACTTCGCCATTCACATGAACGTAACACCTAGTGCCAGCCAGGAATATAACCACTGAGACATTCTTTATCCTCTTTGCGCTTTATAGGATCTCTTCAGCAAGAGGTCAAGCACAGCTATGGAAGATTACCCGTCTGACTCTGACCAGATTCAGGAGGAACAAGTACAATACACCTACCTTGATGGAGAGTACGCACCTGTAGAGGAATTCGAGGACGAGGAAAACGAGGACCAAAACTTCGGGATAATCGACGTAGAGGCTTATGAACGAGTCATGGAGCAGACAATCTAACTGAACAATCGTACGTGGGAGCTGAAATACAAGTGTCAGGACTATGAGAAGGAGTTGAGGATCATGAAAAGATCCGTCGCTCAAAAGGTTAAGGACAAATTACACCACTGGAAGAGAGTGGCCTCAAACTTCACTAGGAAAATGAAAAAGTGGGTCAAACGGCTGGGAGGAAAGCCGGTGGAAGGGGATGCACTCTACCGTGCACCGCCGCGTTACCAGGACCTGCTCACCGAACGCTATTACCCACGTGAAATGTACGTGGAATGAAATTCCAAGTAATCGGAAGCCTACTTAGGACTAGCTAGATAACGACTACAACCATTTTGTCAAGTCTGCGAAAAGCAGGGTTGTAGGAACCACAAAACGTATTGAAAACTTATAACTAGATGATTGTACTATCACATTCTGTAAAATGTAATGGCATTCGTTTGGGTATAGTATTGCCCGACAAATTTTGTAAACGAACGATCAGATGTAATGACTACGAACCACCCTGATTATAAGATTTACTATCTGTACTAAAACATCCGCCATGTGCGATACTAAAACCACCCTGACCTCAATTTGTATACAGGATTCCCATCTTGTCCAGTGTAAGGCTTTAGGAGATTGTTCGAATGTTAACAAACTCTCGACGCCCCCACCCCCCCCCCCCTCCCTGAGAATTCAAAATCTGAGGACTTTCAAACTCATGCCTTTAAGGGCCTTTGATTATATCGTTCCGTAATATGACCATCACTTAGTGCTGTCGCAGACTACCTCATTATATACATATACGTAATGCGCCGTAACCTCTTACAAACCATCCACTTATCTCGCTTATTAAATCATTCTAGCACGACGCCTCCATGACGACACGCTTACAATGATATCGCTGGATATACCACTAGGTTTTGACAATTCGCCTATCTCCGCCCTGCTATGGTAAGGCCCATAACACAAACGTATCTAGAAATACATTCGTGGACTTCCCGAGAATGTCCCGGAAAATGTCGTCTCATCCAAAACCCTGACGACTCGGAGGTGTACAAGGGGATCAGGCCATACTACTATAAATGTAATCTTTTTTGTGATGGTTTATGTCCTTGCACTAAACGCAAACGACTTGGACATCTAGCCAAGGATTTCCAAAACAATCGCTACTGGTACCAACGTTAGTGCACCTAAAACCTGCTATGAGTGCAACGGTACCGGGCAATTCAGGAAAGCCTGCCCAAAACCGAAGAACCAAAACAACAATGCACGGGGCAGAGCTTATACCCTCAACGCTGGAAACAATCATCAATACCCAAACCTAGATGCGATCACAGTTCACTCCTAATCAACCTGATTACTCTACACTACTTGACTGATAAATCTTGCCGACCGCTTAATGATCCACTGTTATAGATCTTAGGCACTACCTAGAATAAGCAAACCCCAGATAGGCTGACAGGTGTAATACTTCAGTACATTATAAACGTAACACACAGACCCTTTCCCATATGTCTCACACTGGTTGAGGCCGGGACCCATGGAACTATTACCTTTATGTGTTGTCTGTCCGAACTCTACGCCACGAATCGTCTGTTCGGAGAAAACCATTTGTACTTTTATCGACTTCGATAGAATTCGATTTTTTATACTCGCAACCCCATAATTGCTATTATACGATGCTTAATGCCCATATCAAAACATTGTTTTGATGAAACACCCATTTCGTAGGAAATGACAGGCTACTCCACTGGCAGCCACATGTCGAATGATGACCAACACGGTGAGGATCAGTCAATGTTTCCTTACCTACTTACTCTCGAAGGCGACACCGAGCCAGTGAGTGAAGAACCATTGGAAGAAATGGCACACCCAGGAGGACTCCGAGACTTTCCACCTCCAACAGTAGTTACAGAAGCTACTCGAATAACCCGAGCAAATTCTCTTTCTCCTGCTACTGATAACCATATCACGACCACTACTATCACCACTCCTCCTACTGTTACCACTCCGATCATTGTCAATGTAAACACTGACAACTCTAAGCATACCGATGAAACAATGAAGGCATTACGCAATCAACTAACTACCGTTCAGAAGGAAATCACTGATCTACGCCAACTCACCCGCGAGCAGGGATTGCGCCTGCGAACTTTAGAATTCTATTGGGAACAATTAAGACACTTGTGCCCAACTCTGGGAGATGTACTTCAGTTAGTTTCTAACTCAGTATCACAGAAAGCTCAAGCTAATGTTCCTATGGAAAAGGATACCGAAGCTCAACTAACAAACCTAAAAGGGAACCCGGAAGGGAGCTCCAACACAGACTTTACTCAGCCCCGAACAAAAAGAGCAAAAATAACTCCAACTCCCACTACTGGATCTAAGGGGAAAACATATAAAGGGAATCTACCCTACTGCACCTTATGCAAACACCATCATAAGGGACTCTGCATCCCTCCTTGCAGCAGATGCAACACGTTTGGACACTGGGTCCAGAATTGCAAATTCCCTCAAAAGGACACAAACTCGGAAGCATTGAGATTATGCTTCAAGTGCGGAGATGCTGGGCAGAAGAAGATAAATTGTCCACTACTTACCACTACAGACGGCATCCATGAGGTGAAGCATGACGCGAACACTACTGCGGGTACGTTATACCTTTAGAAATCATTCACTCTCCGACGTTATAGACTGTCACCGCCGTTACGAACGTAATATAAGTTACACGCCACTTTAGGCTACTAACACAAATTATAGATATACCTCACTGATTTACTGACCGACCCCGTCCACTAGACGTAACGGTCAGCACCCATTAGTAGCTCTCTCTCTCCTATTCTAACATGGGGGAGGAAGGCAACCAGAGACATTAAAGACAACACTTAGTATACGTCAAGGCCTTCTTAGAAAGCGTACATACTACTACCTCGAATAAATTTCGGGACGAAATTCTCCCAACAGGGGGAGAATGTAACACCTGGCATTTTAGACTATCATTATTGTGCCTAATCGCGAGATTATTACGTGTATTTAGACACGTTTGGCTAAACGTACATGGGAGTTAGTGAAAAATTCATACGTGCGTACACGATTCGTTTAAAACGTGCTAACAATGCACCGGATTGAACCCGACACATCCATATTAGGGCGTTGGTGACAAAATTGATAAATAACGCGAAATTATCCAAACAAACATTGTTTACTATAATATATTACGATAATATATTACGCAATATCATATTGTTTAAAATATATCCTACGCGATGCAACCGCACGAAACGCACCCCAACGAGATATTAGTAACAAAAAAATTATATTTTTATAATTTTACAACTTGAAATAAAGTATGTTGATAAAATACTTCGGTTAAATAAATATTGCGGGTATACTTAACATATTTACAAATCTTACGAAAACTTTGCAATTAAACAACTACGGGTCATAACACGCCATTCGGACACTACAATACGCAAACCTAGACCCGAGTGGGTCGGCCCAAACTCGCAAACCAAACCCACCAACCCAAGACCCAACCCTTTTAATCCCTTCCCTCCCCACTACACCACACTTTACACACACTTACAGTTAAATCTCTCTTACTCCTCTCAAAACCCTCTCTTCCATTCCCACTTGAAATCGGCCGCTGCCTGCAACAACATCACCACCGAATCGCTCATCATCATCATCATCTTCAAGAACGAGCACAAAAAACGCCTCCATCTCCACCATACCTCAATTTTGATTTTCGTGGTAAGAAGCCTCAACACTCTTTTAAACTACTTGTAAAGCTTAGATTCTCATGCTAGAACATTTACCCAACAAGATTATGTCCAAAAATCAAGTTGTTATGCATTTTAGAAACCGATTGTGAATTTCAGCAGCGTCTGCGAACTGAGATGCGTCTCAACTCGCAGATCGAGCTGCGAACCGAGATTGAACTCGCGAACCCAAAATTTGCAAACCGAAATGATTTGCGAGTCGACCTGCGGGCCGACCTGCGAGTCGACGTTTGCGAACCGAACCTTATGCTGCGAATCGAACTCAGTTCGCAGCCTATTGCCTTGTGAGCCTAACTCAACTCGCATCGCTAACTCAGTTCGCAGTTCGCTGCCCTGCGAGCCGAACTCAGCTCGCATCGCGAACTCAGTTCGCAACCCAATCTCAGTCCGCAGCCAGACTAGGTCAACTTTCCCCCGATTATTAAATTACAAATGCGATTTCTAGGAAGACGATGTAGTAAGTGACAGTGTTGTCCTAACTCATATTCGATATTACTATCATGTCTCAATATGAATGACCGACTTATAAATACACTTTACAAAGAAACAACTTAACGAGATACAAAACAATGATAATATTTGAATTATTGTTACAAACCGTCACCAACGGGCCATAATAGATTTCAAACCCACTCGATTACAAACATACAAACAACCACTTGGACAATTTCTATTTGAGTGGGCAACTAGCATGGGTGACCTTTCAGGACACCAACTTACTTACTTATTTACTCACAACCTTGTGCGTTTCGGACGCCAGAAGGTTTCAGGGTATTGAGAACCAATACACGGACTTACAACCGCTTTACTTACTTGATTTCGCCTACAGACTTGCTTGACACAGGTGAGTCTCGCAGACCCATTTTTACTATTTATACTCTGGGGTGAGATGCATTACTTGTTTTACTTGGACATATGTACAGATTTACTGTTTTAAAGACTTACAGACTTACCGATATATTGATTGCATGGGTTACGTTTAATCCAATGAACTCCTCTGAATCATAGTTGTTAATTATGGGATAAAAGCGAGTTTTAGTATATGGATCCATATGGGACTGACAATCCCCGCCCGGGGTGGTAGCGCCACCATGAACCGTACCGTAGAAACGGGCATTTCTTACTCGTTACACTTGAGTGTTTTTGGATTAACACTCTTAGGGGCACTTACCTGGTACTTAATTGTACCTTATAGACTGGTTAAGCTTCGACTATGATGCTCATGGCAATGTATATCAACCCGATTGCACTCGTGCAAACATTACTCACTACTTGGTTAAAACTGTACAAATACTTTCACTATTTGATGTGTCCGAACTTATTGCTTACTATAAACCTGTGAGATTCACTAACCTTTTGGTTGACCTTTTTAGTGATGCATTCTCAGGTACACAACTATTGTAGAGTCGCCCAGCAGGATTTACTTACTAGCTAGAGTCGCACAACTTTCCACACTGCATCTAACGGAGATTCATAGCATTATCTTTTGTATGTTGTGATTATGTAATAGAATCTCCCGCTACACGCGTGGACTCTAGGGAACTACGTTTTTGTAACCGAAAACACTATGTTTTCAAACTTCGTATCTATGAATTGTAACTATTTTTCAAACGTTGCATGTAGATGTCGTTTGCTTTATCTTTGTGTTGTTGATATTTGATTAGTAGCACCCCAAAGCTCGCTTCCGCTAACCACATAATTTGTGGGTGTTACAATATACAAGTATGCGATTTGATTAAATCGTACAAGTTTCAAATCGAATGCAATTCGATTCAATTAATACGGACGTTGGTGAACGATTTTTATTAAATAATATAACATTATTTAAGAACCCGAATGTATTCGAATTATTATTTATGTAATATTTCAACTCAAATTCGTATCGTATTAACAACCATTACACGGTAAAAATAACAAACGCGCAAACAACCAAAACAAAGTTAAGTTATATTTTATAACCGAATTATTAAGTAATTGGTAAAATGCTTCAACAAATTGTGGATAAAACATTTGTATTTTAAAACATAAATTTAAATGCACAAAATAATTATCTCACGTTTAAACGATTGGGGAAATGAACACCGCACGGAGGGTAATCGCAGGGGATGAAAAACTGGTGAAGCCCACACCTGGTGGACCCCACAAGCCGGGGCCCCCACTCCCCCTCCTTTCCCTTTCTTTTCCTCCTCTTTCCTTTCCTTCCTCCTCATTTCTCACTTCCCTTTCTCTCTCCTTCTTTCATTTTCTCATGAATCTAACCACACCACCACCACCATAATCCTCCAAATTACACCACTAAACGACCTCGGTTTTCATCGCCCATTTGGAAGAAAAGAACCACCGCGTCACGATCTACAACCCCACCTTTCCGAAATCTACCGGCGTTAACTTGTAAATTTCTGACAAATTCTCGAAATCACTCAAATCATTGTTAAAATGCTTGTTTGTTGTTTATTTAAGCTTGAAATGTCCATCTAAGGGTTATGTAAAAGAATCGGACCAAACGGGAACCGGAAAACTCGTTTTTGGCTCAAAATCCGTCGAACAGTCTTAAGTGTCGCATGGACCGTCCAGTATAGCATCACTTCTTGCGACACTTAAGTGCCGCATAGAGTGACGCATAAAGCCCTAAAGTTGCGTCACTTTAATAAGTGCCGCATAAAACCCCTTTTTCCTGACACTTACCTCCATCACTTGTCTAGTGACGCCTAGAACCTTTATCCGACACTAACACCCGACACTGCCTTAGTGACGCCTCACTATGCATCACTTCCCTAAGTGACGCCCTCACTCAGATTTTACTATTTCATGCGTCACTCCCTAAGTGACGCCTAAGCCCCCAAGTGACGCTATAAGTGACGCATAAAATAGAAGGTTTCAAACTATATTTACACTAAGCATCGAACTTATACGACCTTAAATACTTATACAATATGACTCCTAAAACATTGTAGAACATGTTTTTCAAGTATAACACTTCGGAATCAATATGATAACATCAAGATTATTATTACAAACAATCACCAATGGGCCGTACACATTTTTCAAAACAAAATCAAATCAACCAAGTGGTAGTAACTTGTACAAGTCAAACAACCAAATCGTAGTAATTTGGATAATTCAATCAACCAAATCGTAGAAATTTGGACATTCTAACTTGGACGAACAACTACAAGGGCAGTCTTTCGAGATGCTTACTCATTTTATAACCATCGCGTGTCTTGGACACCCTCAGGTTACAAGTCTTCGGACATCAATTCACCGCTAATCAATTCAAGTTTATTAAGTTAAACACTCAAGGCTCAGGTGAGTCTCATAGCCCCTATTTTACGGTTTTCATCAGGGGTGTGATTACATTGCTCGTTTTATTTTTACAATATGAACGTAAGTACTATACAAATCAAATACTACATGAGTTGTTTTCACTAATCATTTCAAAGCCCTCCACAATATAGTTTGGTAATACATCTGTAGCGTGAATGTTAGTATATGATATCTTATAGGATTGACAATCCTCGTCCGGGTTAGCATGCACTAACTGGTCAAACGGACGTATTAGCATTTGGGAAGAAAAGTGTAGATTAGGCACTCTTAGGAGACAACTCAGTTAGGTTTCCTTAATTAGACCTACCGCTCAAGTTAAGCTCAGACTATGTGCTCATGGCTGTATAACTTTTATTTTGCTTAATTGCATTTTAAATTCAATTAAATCTTGCGGTTCATACAAATATGTGTTGACATACAAACCTGTGAGCTCACCAGTGTTTCGCAGACCCCTTATAGCATGTATCACCGGTACTCAGCAGTAGGTTGGCTGCCTAGACAGGAATCATTAGCTCGAGTCTGCATTCAAACAAATAAGAGATTTAATTGCATTATTATCTTTTGTATAGATTAATTATGTAATGTAAATCTCTCCATTTCAAGTAATTGAGCTAATGTAAACAGTATATTGATGTAAACTTCGGTTTTTATCAATACAATGTAAAACGACACATTTAGTGGTCGTTCATTATATCTTATGTCTTGTGTATATTGATTAGTCGCACCCCGACCCGATTCACTTCCGCAACCCAAATTTGGGGGTGCGACAGTGCACTACGTAACTTTGGGGAACAAAAAACTAACTCACCCCCCACCTATGGGGCTCACAAACTGGCCTAAGGCATGGAGGCATGGCCTCCAATGCTTTTCCCTTTTTTCTTTGACCATACTCAATCTCTTCCATTATTTCTTTCACCATCTTATTCTTTCACTTTATCTCTTCTTCTTCTTCTGTCTCTCTCTACGAAAATCACATTTCAAGGCTGCTATCACCTCCACCATAATCATCCACCACAAACCACCAAGGGCTAGCACCTTAATATTAGAGAAAAATGGAGAAAAAGCTCGGTTATCGCATCTCTCTTGCATTTTGACCCTAGATCACCCATTCCTTTGTAAGAATTCTTTTTCCTTGTCTAATTTTACTTATAACATGTTTATAATTATGTTCTAGTACTTCCTCAACCATGAAATGTCCAAAATATATCTCAAAATACGTTTTTCAAACACGCAAACAAAAACAGTTTTCTGGCCAGAATTTCCATCTCCTTCTCGATACCATATCTCAACTTAAGAAACTAGAAAACGTATGAGGCCTTCTCCTAAATCTCACAAAATGTGTTGGCGAAAAAAAGTTCTTCTATGGCCTAGTCTGAAAATACACGGATTTTCCTAGAAAATTCGGTTTATGAACTTGTATCTGGATTGGTCAAAACTAGACTCAAGGGATTTGCGATTTTATTTTATCAACTAAACGATGCCAAAAATATCTTTAAATATTACATAAAATAGCCAAGACCCTGATGAACAACAATGATTTTTATCATAATTTATTTCGGGATGAACACATGGTGAGAACGGGACTTGAAACTGAGTCTAAAATCCGGAAAACATAACCAAGGGCTGTTTTTAAAACGTTTTAAAAACCTACACTTCAGGTCAACCACTAAATGTAACAAAATATTCGTAGGCTTATTAAACATATTTAAGTCTTATATAAAAGTCTCGGGTCACACCGAACACGTTTGACCAAATTCCCGAACACTCGAACACATCAGACCTCTTGTGTCGCAGAAGGGCCAAATCTACTGCAACACAATCTTTTATGCCGCACCCGTGTAACTAGTGATAACTAGCGACACAACCTTAGTGTCGCAACTATACTAGCGGTGTTAATTATCTGCGACACCATACTTATGTCGCAAGCGAATCCCCTTTTGTCGCAAGGTGCGACATAAACCTTTATGTCGCAATATAAATCTAAAACACATATGCGACACCACACTTTGTGTCGCTCCATTATTCAAAATCATGACTTGCGACACAAACATTTATGTCGCGCATTTATTGCAATCCACATTCCGCGACACTGACCTTAGTATCGCAACCCACACCAGTGTCGCATCCGGTGTCGCAATTCACAGAATCTTAAAAACGCAAATTTTACTAAGTGTCGAATACATACAACAACCAAACTTTATGCAATGATACCCATACACGAAAAAAAACATATGCTTTTATAAGTATACAATATAACTTTAGAACATATGAACATACTCTTATACGAATACTACGAAACTTACTAATAATAACATTTTGGAATTATTATTACAAACCGTCACTAATGGCTCGTACATGTTTTCAAAACACTAACGACAAACAAACATTTGGACATTACTAGTTGAGTGAACACCTAGCTTAGACCGGATGATTAGTCACTTACTTATATATTCAACCTCACACATTTAGGATGCTAGGAGGTTACTACTTGAACAACACACGTACTCTAGGAATGCTAACACCCACATGTGAGTTTCATAACCCCTCTTTTAAACCGTTTTTACTGTTTTGGGGTGACAATGCATGCACTAAATTCCTATAAATCTTTGTTGATGAATACAAGAATAGTAAATGCCTTACAATTGTTTATCTTAAGTGTGCAAGACTTAGACTCTAGCAAGTTTTACAAAATGTATACCTGATTAAGTTTCCCATGCCTAAACCGTCACATGTACACGAAAACTATAGACTGTTACCTATGATCACAAGTATATGAGAAAAATGTAAATTACTATTCAAGAGTACAAGAACCCTATACAATAGAATACAAGAATACTAAAGATTTACACAAGAATACTAGAGCTTAGAACCAAGAATACAATAGATTTAAAATACAGGGAATCAACAGTACAACGTATACTTTGTATGCGTCAAGAATGCAAGAATACAAAAATGCAAGAATGCAAGAATACAAGAATGCACGAATGCAAGAATACAAGAAATAAGAAATAAGAAATAGGAAATAGGAAATAGGAAATCAAGAAAATCTTAAGACTTATACTTTTATACAAGAATATACTTACTCTCTTACAAGATTTTAGTAATGTATAGTTTACATACGTCAAGAAATACTTTGTATTCATATCACACATATTACTACTTTTCTGATAAAACCTATGAACTCACCAACAATCATGTTGACCCATTTTGGCATGTATACTCAGGTTCACAGCAGGAATAGAATTACTACAAGATATGCTAGCTTGAGTCGCATGCTTACAAACATTTAGAAATTTCCTTGTATTACTTTTGTACTACAAGTTATGTATTGGAATTTCTAGATTATTTACGAACTCTAAGTATTTTTTAAACATTTTATATTGGTATCAATTTAATAATTTGATGCATTTTCAAAACGTCTCATGTAGAGTCGTTCAATGTAACCTTTGTTGGGTTTTCTACTCCCTAACTAGATTAATATGCGCAGCGGAATTATAACAAAATAATTAATCTAATGCAATTAGGAAACTAAACCCTAAGGGATCTTAACTTGAATAAATAAAAGCAATAATATAAATAAGATAATTAAGAAATTACTAACCTTTGAGAAAACAAATTCTCACGCGTAGACAAACAATCAAAACCTTCTTGCTTGGTGGCGAGTGCCCAAACTAGAACACCTCTAATGCTTCACACCCACGAACCAAGAGAAATTCCCAAGTCTTCTATGGTCACGACTCTTAGTCGTAAAACTCTTACAAGGAGCAGGAATAAGAAAGAGAGAAAAGTGCACCGAAAACCTAAGGGGTAGGCCCCTATTTATAGGGAAAAGGGATGGCATAGGTTTCATATCCTAGACGATGTGGGACAACATCATTTTCAATCCATACGACGTATGGAATTCCATATGGCGTATGGATGATGTTTCCAGAATATTTTGTCAGCCGTTCCACCGCCTTATAACCCTAGCATCCATACGGCATACGGAAATTCCATACGGCGTATGGATGGATTTTTTCATTATTCCTTTTTCTTTTAGTTTCTGATTAATATCCAATTAATAAACTAAATATAATATTAATTCCAATTAATATTATCTCTCATTTATTTCTCTTACTGTTCATTGAGGGCGACCCAAAAAGGACTTCACTTTTAATGATGTACTTACCAATTAGTTATGATATTGGACACTATTACAACAGTCTCCCACTTGGACAATTCATCAACTATTATTGGTCTAAGCTTATCCATTAACTAAGCAGAGAGTGTCATCCAACGCAACTGCCGAACTCTGATTCTTATCTTAGAGTTAGGCCTTTAGATATGTGATCAACTACTCCTTTATTCTACTGATATCGTAAGAATCGAGACATGGATTTTAATCAATCTCAAGATTCATAATTAGTTTTCTGATTTCCGATTACATTGACTTTATGAGACTATTGAACCATCAACTTAGTCTCGGCCAGGTCTAGCACTTTAGAGTCAATCTTTAATCATCAGAGGGCCCAAGATATCGCTTTCCCCATTAGGCAAAAAGGAACAAATAAATTTTGACTACATAGTACTAGTCAACTCATCATGTCATACCTAGTATACCCTTTATGACTGGCATTTACGCACAGTGTTAGAATAAGCTAAAGTATAACAGACTTGAAAAACTAGAAACTCAATGTATCTCCATTGTAAGAATAGAGGATATTATCATCTCAGAGTTACTCATGATTTCAATCCATGAAGTAACTTCCATGAGTGCGGGTCTCTCCTATACTTAAATCCCCATTAAGTACCCATGAGTGTTGCAGCATTCTTTATGCCATGTCTAATCTCCATAGACAATCTACTAACACTCCATGACAGTCTTGATTCACCACTTACTTCCAGGAGTGTGAACGACTGAGGAGGTTTAAGTAAAACTGTTTTACTTGGGAGGTGGTGTCTAAACATGCAAAACAGAAACACAATGACAAACAATAGTAAATGGTAGAACTCCTTCCAATAAGTAAATCTCCATTATTTAATCACCA
This sequence comes from Pseudognaphalium luteoalbum, assembly GCA_963422505.1. Taxonomy (NCBI): domain Eukaryota; kingdom Viridiplantae; phylum Streptophyta; class Magnoliopsida; order Asterales; family Asteraceae; genus Pseudognaphalium; species Pseudognaphalium luteoalbum. The sequence continues at coordinate 52,562,859 of OY730193.1, read as the reverse complement.
AGTCTATAACAATTTATCATTGTTTACAATGTTTCAAAAATCAAACTAACAACTTAAACTTTACATTATCTCTTAAGCCAATGCTCCTAGCATGCTCATCATGTTTGGACTTTCCAAGTGGCTTTGTGAACAGATCAGCCGGATTATCCTCTGATCTTAAACTCTTCACAATCACGTGTCCTTCTTTGACTTTCCTTCGAACAAAATGGTATTTTCTTTCAATGTGCTTTGACTTTCCGTGATCCTTGGGTTCTCTACTCAAGGCGACCGCACTTTCGTTATCACGGAATATTTCAATGTGGTCTTGAACCGCTGGAACAACTCCAAGATCTCCAATGAAATTCTTAATCCAGATGGCTTCCTTTGAAGCCTCGCAAGCCACTATGTACTCAGACTCGCACGTTAAGTCTGCCATCGTATCTTGCTTGGAACTTTTCCATGTCACCGCTCTCCCATTCAGTAAGTATACCCAACAAGACTATGAACGGCTATCATCTCTATTCATTTTTGAAACTTGCATCACTATAACCCGTTATTCTGAGTTCCTCTTCTCCACCATAAACCAAGAACCTGTCCTTAGTATTTCTCAAATACTTAAGAATATTCTTTACAGTTGTCCAATGACCTTCACCAGGATTCTGCTGATGTCGACTCACTAAGCTCAAAGCAAATGAGACATCAGGCCTCGTACACGTCATGGCATATATGATCGATCCAATAGCTAAAGCATATGGGACTCGACTCATTCTATCCGATTCTTCCTTAGATTTCGGACAAAGATCCTTACTGATCTTAATGCCATGATGTAATGGTAGATTCCCTTTCTTAGAGTTCTCCATTTTGAATCTTTTCAAAATTTTATCTAAGTATGTTTTATGGCTAAGTCCTATGAGACATCTCGACCTATCCCTATAAATCTTTATACCAAGAATATATACTGCATCTCCCAAGTCTTTCATAGCGAAACATTTTCCCAACCAATCCTTTACACTTTGTAATGTTGGGATATCATTTCCTATGAGTAGTATATCATCCACATATAATACTAGGAAGACTACAACACTCCCACTGAACGTCCGAGTATCCGGTAAGCCATGGAAAGGCCGTAGGCTGAACACTGTATTACATCCTGGTGTAGTCTGTGATCCAGGAAAGACCGTAAAACGGGTGAGTACACAATGTAACCATGGAAAACTCTGTAGGTTGATGACTGTATCACAGCCGAATAACTCTGAACTCAATCACAACCGTCAATCTATAAGTTAGCAGTCACCAACTGTCTTAATCTTAAATGCTTTGCCTAGCTTAGATATCTCTGTATGTGTTAAAGAAAGGTCAGTGGATAAATTGCGGACTGTCGCCTTATTCCTGCACCCCATCTGGAAGGTCACTTGGTCTCTTCACAAGAGACGGGGAGGGAGGTTTCAAGGCAGTCCAATCTGATCATATTCTCAATAGCCTAGTACTCAGTGACATACTGATCGGTTCACCTGATCAGTAGGGTGCTAGTGTTTACACTACAAGATATCTACGTGAAAGCAAGACACAAACCTTTAAAAGACATTTTCAAACTAAAACATTAACTCAGCTATTCTAAGTCATGGTGAACCACGTTTTCATTAAGTGTTATATATGCTAGTCTCCCTTTAGTTTTATGCTTTATTAGTTTCAGTAGTTTAGTTTAATTAGATATAAAAACCAAAACAAAACCCTTCCAACTTATCAAAACCCCAGCTTAATTACCGACTTATCAGAACTAGCTCTGTCTCAATTCTACCGTCGTGAGGAACGACCCTGGATCATCCTTACCGCTTACTCGTATCATGTATTCATACCAGTTCCATTAGGTAGTACGGAGGATTAGGCTCCCCCCGACTATTATAAATATCAAAACTACCCTGTCGTGTATCTCGGTGGCCGGACCAACGACCGGAGTAAAATCTGACCGACCGCTAGGTGCACGACACTATCAGAGCCTAAGGTTATAGCGAACTAGGTTGCATTTAGTGGGCCTAGACTATAACCGTTAGGCAGCATTCCTCGTTAGGTATAACTGGTTCAGGAATTACATTATACGAGTTTAATTTAACATAGCCTCGCTAACTATGTACAATAAAATAAAGACAATGTGAAGTTTGAAAGGGGTTATGCTGAATAGGAATGCATTAATTGACTCTGACCACGAGAGAACCGGGACGCATAATTGTTTTGTGCTAGACACAACTAGCCGGATATATATAGGTATATATGTGATATCGCGTAAAAAGTCACGTTTTTACTATATATATCTCTCTCATTCTGGAACAATTCTTGGCACTTTAACTCAAAAACATTACAAATCTGTAATAATATGCCAAGATGGTAAAAACAAGGTTGCATGATGAAAATCAAGCAAAACGGGCAGAAAACGAAGACTCCACGCAGGTTTAAAGATTCCAGATATCAAAACGAGGTTTCAAGACCAAAGAGCCCATCACCAACATCTATCTGACCCAAGATGTTCGTTTTTTAATTACGAATCCAACAAACGATGAATCAAGCAAAACGGACGAAGAACGAAGATTCTACGCACTCCGGAAGATCCAAACGATTCGTACGACACATCTAAAGTTCAGAGACACATTTTTGGGATTTCTTTTCATCGAAAGCTTCATTTTTGAATTAAGGATCCAATGCAAAAAGAATCAACGCAAACGGACGCGTAACGAAGAAAACACGCACGAATCGAGAAACGCAGCAACCGGCAGCAGACTGGTGTCACTGGTAGACAGCCGCCGCAGCCAGCCAGCCAGCCGCCGACTGTTGGCAGCCAGCCGCCGCCGGCTGCCACTCACCCATACGAGTTGCACTTTGTTGTCCTTTTTCATACCTGGTGCTAGACCTTTTCCTACTTTTCGTACCTGGTGCCACTACCTTTTTCGCCTTTTGTACCTGGTGCCACTACCTTTTCTACCTTTTGCTATCATGAGCTTTGGGGTGCTAAATTGAGCCGAACTTCCTCTATAAAAGGCAGCCCCTAGCTCTCATTTCAACACACCAACTCATCCACCAACACACACACTCATACTTACACTCTCATTCTTCCATTTTCACTTTCTCACTCTAAAAGTCTCTTATATTTTAGTCTAGGGTTATTGTAATTAATCTACGGATTAACATAGAGGTTAGAGCGAACGTTAGGATTTTGGAGATTCATCTTTGTACGTGTGAACGAGTTGTCTGTCATAATAATACGTTGTTGCGCATTTATTTCCGGGTGATATCGAAACCTTTATCATACTTGCTTTATTTCATATTTTAATTATGTATTATTGCCTTGTATGTGATTTGTCTATTGCCATGAATTGCGAGTAGTCTATTATTGTGATTGTTGATGATGTAGATAATTATAAGTAAGGATGACGTTATATAATTAAGTGTACGACAATTGTAAACGTGATATAACGGCCCCTATTCGACAGTTTATCTGATATAGTATTGGAAACGTTTTATACAGAGTACAAATGTATGGAAGTCGATAAACGACCGAAGGTAGTTGCATCAATGGAATCAGCTCTGGTTTAACAGTTGGAATTCCGAAAGGATAATACAACTTCACAACTAACTGGTATATCCTACGAAAGTCAATGCACAATAGAATAATGTTCGAAAACACGTTCAGGTAAAATAGGAATTAATAACCTTTGTATCGTTAAGACTTTATGAACTTGAGTTTAATTTATGGAGTACCCTTTCCGGTTATCCACGTGACTGCAACCTAGTAATTAGGACTTGATCAACCTTAATTATGGTAAGTAGTTATTTGTGCCCACGACATGCAACAAGTAAAACACAGTGAACCCACTCGTTGTACATATTAGGTTTACGTTTCGGCATCGCTTTTTATTTAGTTAGTTTAGAATGTCACATTCACCGTCAATTACTCCTGACCGCATGTCTGATGTAAGAAGCAGTCAAACTACCATGTAAAGTACGCTGTCCGATTACTGAAAGGCATGGCCTGCATATGAAACATGTTTTTATAAACTGCGAATAATCTAGGGATGTATAACTGTTTGAAAAGGAGAACTCAAGTCATAAGTTGAAGTAACAAAACCTTAATGCATAAAACAAGACTTAGGAATAAGGATAACATTCTCGTGGTTTAAATACCTTAAAAAACTAAGCCTTACACAATCAGCGGTCAAAACATACAAAGTTATTAATATGCATGCTAATAAAATACTAAACTATTTTAGGGGTTAAGAAAGGTCACACCTATGAGACGATACGTTACTGATTCATGTACCTTGGCGTTAAGCCAAAATAGGTTGTTTATCTTTCAACTAGATAAGTATTGGAAGTTTGCGTATTGCTCCAATCAGAATCACGATAACCTAGTTCCTAGTGACATGCCAATGGGAAATTTAGTTGGTAGGGTTCTAGAGTTTACACCTGATAGTTTAGATCATTACATTTAGCATTGTCCCTGTTTAATCTGTCATCCTGAAACATTAATTATCGAAATCTTAGCAATCACATGTTTATCTTTATCTGCTTTCCTATAATTTACTTTTCTGCATTTTAATTACCTGTCTTTAGTTTAAAACCCTCAAACCTACCTATTTTGTTTCATCCTAAATATCTCCTACCGAAAGCACCAGCTTTAATCTCCCACACGTTTGGATTCATAGAACGATCTTAGGTCATACTTACCGCTTGCTAACCAGAGTAGGTAGTACGTATAATTTAAGCCCAGCAAAATATAAATTTTAAAACCCCTGCTGCGCCCGCATCACCATCAGGAATCGCAACGACACTGAACCGACGGTTGCGGGTGCAACAAGTTTTTGGCGCCGTTGCCGGGGAATCACAAGCGTACGATTCAAAGCCACCTTAAGTAGTAATATTTAGGAGACCTTTCCGATTGAAATCTTTTTAGAAATCTTTCGAAAGTTAATTTAAGTAATTAGTATTAATTAAGTATTATTTAATTAGGATAACTTTAAAAATGACAACTCGAAAACCCAATTCTTACCTCACTTCAATGGATGATACGGAATTCTTTGACTACTTAGAAAAAGAGTTAGGATCTGATTTCTTTTCACCTTCTTCCTCTAAAACTAAGGAAATCTCCGACACCCGAGAAGAATATAGGACCTCCCTTTCAATTCCAAAATATTGCCTGGATTTTGATGACACGGACCAGTTACCTGACCTTGCATCATCTCCAGAAGATCACTCACCAACTTTACACCTACCTGATTTACCAAATTCTTCCCAGTTCGATTATTTTCCCGAAGATAATTCTAAAGAAAAACCTCCGAAGTCTTGTGACTTAATCACCCTCATTCCTGAAACATCGGTGTATTCTCAAACTATGCCCGATTCTCGGAATTACGGCATCTTTCCATTCATTTCACACAACCACCAATACACCATTTACCGAGTGGTGGACAAGGTTCCATCAGTCGAGCCGGAACAACCTTGTTTTGAAGAACACCACCTCGGTGCTTCTTTCAATCCTTCCCGTAGGGTAGATGTCTATAAAGCATTCGTCAGGCAGTTAACCTATGCCGATCTCCCGTATTCCTACGAACAACGAGGAACGATTGCCAAATTAGAAAAACAAGTAGAATTCCTTCTTCGCCTGTCAAATCATGAATGCGAAAGCACTCCCACAAATTTCAGAGACCAAGAACTACAGTTTATAGCAGATTTAGATCTACTTTTTGAATCATTCGCCGACATGGATTTTCTTCCAACATCTATGATGTTAATCAATCACAGTGTCACCGCAATGATCAACAAACTTGAGTTTTGGGAAGAACAAGATCCGATGATTTCTATCGTCATTCCTGGTAAAATTCCTTTCTTTGTTGACCCCGCCTCCTACCTGATCTCAAAATTACAAGACGTTTTTCCTGATTCCACCAAGGAAAGAATCGACACAGTTTTCTTGGCAAAAATAAAAGACCTTCACATTAAGCTTACTCGAATCTTTGCCTTTACCAAATACCCTTTCACTTCCGTACAAAAATCCACAATCAGTCAACTCGGTAGGATAGTCAAGTCTACAACCGGAGACCCTGATTCACAGGAAGAGAGCGCATTTTTGGACGTCATGAATAAACTCACTCACAAACTTAATTACAAAGATCAAGGTCCACGCGTCGGTTTGTCAAACCCTAAAAAGATAAGGAAAGCGTACAATAAGTTAATTGGTGATCTTATCAATTTAGGATACGAAGAACGAGAAGTCCTCGGAATTGAGAATCGTCATTACTATTTAGTTTATAACACCATTTTGAAACTTTCAAAATGTTTTGTGCTGAAAAACGTTCGCTTAAGGGAACAAATCTCGACCCTTTCCCCATGGAGGGATCAGAACGAATCTTAAAACAATTCCTTCCGAAAAAGGTCGAAGCTCACGACTTTAAATGAGCATATTTTAGTATAAATATAGTAATATAATAAAATTTTGAAAGTTTCCTTTGAAAAAAAATAGAAAGAAACGTTTTTAAATTTTTGCTTGAAAACACGTGCGTGACAACAAGAACGTACAACGTTAAGCTTTTAGCCGAAACATGTACATTCAAAAAGTCCACGTCAGACAACTAACAAAAATAATTTAAGTTTAATATCTCAGGATTTCTTTTAGTTGTTCCAAAAAAATGTACGCGCGTCTTAAATTGTTTATAACGTAACGAAAGACTAACAAGTAACTAGTTACAATAAATACGTTTAGGATTTGTAATCATCATTAGTGGGACATTAGGAATTAACCTAGGGAAGTACTTAGATGTACATAGGGGACCATGTAAGGAATATGGTACATGGGAGTATGACAAATATTCTCATGGACCACAAGCCTTCCATTTGATCCCATAATTCAAAAATAACATAAAAACTTTTCTTCTCCTTCCTCCCTCACTCCCAAAACCGGCCACCATCACTACTCCATGGATCACCATCCAATCTTCACCAACTTCTCTAATTTCATGTCCTTTTGAACTCCTAATTGCATGATATTCTCAATTGTACATTCATTTTGAAGCATAACGCACTAAAACAAGGTATGATCATAAGAAACCCACTTTAAGCTTAAAGTTTCTCATTTTATGAAGTTACCTAAGTTAGTAACTAGGAATTGCTATTTTTCTTGGTTGAATGCTTAGAAACTACATGCTACTACCACTTACCCATGCTAATTCATACTAGTTTGGACCTTTCAAAAAGATGTACTTTAACTTATTGATTAAGTCTAGAATTTAGCTTGATTAAGTGCTAGTTGTTAGATATTTAAGTAATTGTGGTGTTTTGAATGATTGCCCCATGTTAATTGCATAATGCGGATAGATTAGGATTAGCAAATTTGACTTTTGAAAGTCAACAAAAAGTTAACTAGCATGCATGATAGTAAATTAAAAATTTACTTGAAAACTCTTGCTTACTAGGACACTTGTACTTTCTTGACTAGTCAAAATAGGCAATATAGAATTATTACTAGAAACAAAAGTCAATTTGAAGTATTCTATTTTTAAAAATAAATTAATTGCGATTTTTATTCAAAAACCTTACTTCAAGTTGAACTTTTAAAAGTCAAAAACCTACAATGAGACTATAAACTGTGAAATAATGACGTTTCAAATTTGGCTAAACACCAGACTTTGTAAACGACATTACTTCGCAAGTTAAAGTACCGCCATCCCATGAATATATGTTTTCACATATTGATGATTGCCTTACTATTGTTACTTGGGGGCATTTGATATTTACTGTAATCTTTGGACTGTTAAGAATTTAAAGCCCTCATTTTGAATTTTCCATTAGAAAATTCGAGAAGTGCTTTAAATTCCACCTTTTTTAAGACCTATTACTTTAAATTTCTCATGTTCTCAGGTACTATGAAGAAAAAGCTAAAACCAGCACGTCCACTTACAGGATCTCTTGCATACCTTAGTGCAACACCAGCATACGACCAGATGGCACGAATATGGAGAGATAAACCTTTTGGCCGTTTTAGATATGTAGATTGGGAAAAGCTACAGATATTGGGGTTCAGGCAGAAATTAGAGAGTCTACTCAGTTACTCAATAGAGGGTCAGCAGTTTGAGTCTTTCAAGAGATTGTTCAGCATTGACGAACCGGTGTATATGGAGATGATCACCGAGTTCATGACCACCTATACATTCGAGCAAGGGAGTAGAGTGGAAGACGGGGTGATCACGTTTAGATATACGGGGAGCCTATTCACCTTGTCATTGGCTCAGTTTGCACGTCACCTAGATCTCTATACTCCAGAACAGATAGATTCACCCCTGTTTACTGATGGAGCCACCACGATGTCTCTCACGACTACCACCGCAGAGGCATGGAGTCAATGGTCACCAAAGCCATATTTCTCGGGTATTAAAGCTACCCAGCTCACAGACCCAGTTATGCAGATTTTGCATAAACTACTGGCTTGTTCGCTTGACGGGAAACATACGTCTAATGGCTGAGTGTCTGAGTTTGATGTTATCGTGATGGTATGTATCCTCAAACATTCAGGTTGCCCATCTAGTTGCCCAGCGGATTTTGGAAGAGAAAGAGTTTGGTGCAAGAAGATCATTCATGGGCCCAGTAATTACTAGGTTGATTAGGAAAATGGGATTTATTAGGACAACGGAGATAGTAAAGTTTAAAAGCCTGCCATGATGGAGTGCCCAACAAGTAGACTATGATTTTCTGAGGAAAATGGATATACTTAGGATTCTGAAGGATGGTACCGTTTACATCAGGGCACGATCATCAGACCCTGAGAGTATTGACACATTGGTAGCAGGTCTAGTCCTACCCAGGGAGTCCAGAAAGAGGAAGTAACCAAGAGAGGCCCGAAGTTCAGATTCTGATGAGGATGCGCAAGATTCTGATGCACTAGTTGCACCACCACAGCCTACTAGGCCAGGACCTTCTGTCCCGACCCCTAGAGCTCAGATACCAGCTTATATATACCATTACGGGACACCCCCAGGACCCGATTACTGGTACTGGCTGATGCAGATGCAAGTCAGAAGCTACAGAGCTATGAGGCAGCAGATCGCAGGGATACCAGTGAGCCCACTTCCGGACATACCATGCGGGATGGGCCGAGCCCCACCACATTTGTATCCCCCTGCAGCTCCTACTCCAGCACGTCGCCGACATCCAGTCCATGGCCATGGTTTACCACCTCGGACAGCCCCACTCAGGCCACAGGCACCGCGAGCACAGATCCCCCTTCAGAGACAGCAGATTCCCTCAGTCGTCGGCTCAGCTAAAGGACAGATTTTGAGTAACAGTAGGATATCTAGAGCCCCTACTCGAGCCACTTTTTTTCAGAGTCATAGGATTCTCAGGAGCACCAGCCCTGCAGCTGCACCGATTGCTCCAGTATCTTCTCACAGACAGACTGATCTATTCAGAAAGCACTCTCAGCATGGGATACATGAGACTCCATTCTATAGCTTTGACATGCCCGCAGGGGAGTTTGTTGATCAGTTGATACATGATGGGATATTCACCATGGGTACACCAGACGCAGAGGATGATAGGGATGCATCAGATAAGGGCACCAACTATTAGCACGATGACTCTTCATCAGATGAGACATCTCCCATAGCATCTTCGACTGCAGTACCACCAGCCGAGCAATAGATTGCTCCGCCTTCTTACTTCTTTCTATTTTCTACCAAGACTTTATTATTATTATGTGTATTTGATGTACTGTGGATGCATAGACATCACATCTATCCAGTTATTACTTTATCATTTTATTATTTTACTTTTCTTATCAGCAGCTATTACTTGATTAAGTTGAGTGGTTTGTTTGAAAAACTATAGAAGACCTAAGCAAAGGAGGACTGTGGACCACGGAATGAAGAATGCCGAGAGCCATAAGCTACAAGCCACGGACCAGCAGACTTCCAACGAGGCACCGATAACGTGCACAGCAAAAGAGGTACAACGTTCCAAAACCCTCTACCCATTTTGATTACCTCATCCGATATTCCAAACACTAAGTGTGGGATAATAAAAACCACACTACACTTACGAAACAATCCAATAATAAGTAGAATCTCTAAGTGTGGGATTGTTGCGCTGCGCACCGGTCGCTGGAATTCCTGACGGTGACGCAGCGCAACGGCGTGTGTTTTTATTTATAAGGCTGGGGCCTAGGGTTACTTATTAGTATGACCTAGGATCGTTCTTCAAAGCACGACAAATTGAAACTAGGGGTATAGAAACTTTTATGCGTTCGGCTGGGATTGAAAGAGTTGGTTTTGGTTTTGGGTTTTCTTGTCCTAATTTAAACTAAATTTAAAATAAAAGGTGGAGGTTACTTCGGGTGTTCAGCAATTAAAGCGATTATCTACTATGACGTGGTTTAGCAGTGGTTAAATATGGAAAGTTCTAATGAGGATAATTTCGTAAGTTGATGTGAGCTATTCTGCAATCCTTCCATCGGGCTGACGCGGAGGTGTCCACAATCAGGCAAATAGAATGTCACGGGGATTGCACAATATATTAAAGTGTACACCGAAAGTTCTCTCAAATGTACACCCACATTACCCAACAGTTAACCTCGAATCCTATTCCCCAATCTCGGTCGACAGAGATGCCCGAATCATGGCATAGTTTGTTGAATAAACAATCTTATGAATGAGGGTTATCCTCACCGGAATAGGTTGGGTTAACTGGTCTAAACGGTCGGATAATATGTCATCACTTATTCGTACGAGTTATCATCATTACTTGGGGATGTTACAAGACAGTGATGATTTGTGTTACAAATGGAAACCTAAGTAATATGTTTGCTATTCGATTCATAATATAACTACCTTCGGTCGTTCTGACTTCCATACATTTGTACTCCGCCATAAGCGTTTCCAGTACTATATCAAAGAACAGTCGAATAGGGGCCGTCATATTACTTCACGAGGATTAATGCCATTTAAATTTTACTATTATGATGATCCTAAGGCAACAATCAAACAAGAACATGCAATAAGACAATCAAGGCGACAGTTTAATTTAAGCATGCAAAAGTATCATCTAAGTTGAGGATATTCCGAAAGTTGTCTCAAAAATATCGTCTACATGAATTTAATCTTAATCTACCTCTACTCCCATGTTCCGTGTCTCTTGGATCCTGTTGTGGTCTAGAGAACACCGGGCATGCTGAGCTCAATGATTCAATCTAACTTAGTATAACTAAGTGACCTGTATCCTATGAGTTAGCTACGTTCATTTTTCGGATAAAGTTTTAGTCATAACATGAGTTGGGCAGATAAACGATAAAGATTTAATTCCTATATCCATTTGTAATATAAACCATCCGCAATCTTAAAACATACCGCATAGTCACATATTTAATTCTTCTCTAAACGACTATCATAGCAGACAATTGAGTTATTTAGCTAATCATGGCAATTCTAGCATACATATTTAAATTTATTAAAGAAAGGACAAACATATTAAATATGAAAGATAGATTGAAAAGAAGTACAATAACTCGTAGCTAAAATATGCGTCCCGGAGCACCTCCGTACAAATCTTCCTTAGCTAGTTAATTAGCTAGCCTAATTATCTAGGAAGAATAAAAGAAAAGAACAAACAAATATGTTGGTAATTTTAAGTGTTACTTGGTGTTTCCAAGTTCTAAGGTGTGTGTTTTCAAATGAGCCCATGCCTCTATTTATAGAGGAGTTATGGTGAATTTTAGCCAAAGGAAGCACACATTAGCAAAAGGTGGAAAAGGTAGTAGCACCAGTTACAAAAGGCGAAAAAGGTAGTGGCACCAGGTACGAAAAGTAGGAAAAGGTCTAGCACCAGGTACGAAAAGGTACCAAAAAGTGCAATCCGTTCGGGTGATGGGCAGCAGTCGGCGGCTGGCTGCCAGCCGGCGGCGGCTGGCTGCCAGTGGCACCAGTGTGCTGCCGGTTGCTGCGTTCCTCGATTCGTGCGTGTTTTCTTCGTTACGCGTCCGTTTGCGTTGATTCTTTTTGCGTTGGATTCGTATTCAAAAATGAAGCTTTTGATGAAAAGAAATCCCAAAAATATGTCTCTGAACTTTAGATGTGTCGTACGAATCGTTTGGATCTTCCGGAGTGCGTAGAATCTTCGTTCTTCGTCCGTTTTGCTTGATTCTTCGTCTGTTGGATTCATAATTAAAAAACATACATCTTGGGTCAGATAGATGTTGGTGATGGGCTCTTTGGTCTTGAAACCTCGTTTTGATGTCTGGAATCTTTAAACGTGCGTGGAATCTTTGTTTTTCGGCCTTTTTGCCTGATTTTTCTCGTGCAACCTTGTTTTGATCTTCTTAGCATTTTATTATTGATTTTTGCATTATTTGAGTCCAAGTGCTAAATATTGCTCTAGAATGAGAGAGATATCGGTGGTAAAAACATGACTTTTTACGCGATATCAAGTATCCCACACTTAGAGTTTTGCTTGTCCTCAAGCAAATCTTCATAAAATTGTGATGAGAGGTGTTTTGTATTCCGGCGAGCTTTTGGTTCCTGCAAGTTTGGTAAAAAGATTTCGGACAAGGTTCTATCCTTTGATGGTTTTCCAAACCTTTGGTTCTAAGAAGCTTTCTTTGCAATCTTCATAATGTAAGATATACATGACTAGGGCCCTCACAGGTGGTCACTCAATTCACTCAAGTGTATCGGGTTTCCTAATTTTCTAATTCACTCAGGGGCCAGTCATGTAGCTCTTCTGTTGTCATAAGCTTGATCGAGAATCAAATCTACCATACTTAAATGGGGACGGTGCTAATTATCCCTAGACATTCACAAGATGGTGGAAGTGGTGTATATGGGTGAAGGGTTTTGTAGTTGGTTTATTTGGAACCCTAAGAGTTGTTTATGATGACTTATCTTTGGTGCTTAGTGGCGCTCCTTTTTGGATTTTTCTCCTTGAGAGCCTTCTTTTGGTCTCTTCCTTTCAAGTTTTCTTTTGATGAACCTTTCCCTTGGCTTTAAATGATCCTTAGGCTTTTAGGTTCCTTCTGACAGCTTTGCTGAATTTTCTTTTTCTTGGAGCTCCTTTTACGGATGGTGTACATCCTTTGGGGAACGCTCCGTGCTTTTGTTGGATTTTCTTTTTCTTGGATCTCCTTTTACGGATGGTGTACATCCTTTGGGGAACGCTTAGTGCTTTTGCTGGATTTTCTTTGGAGCTCCTTTTATGGATGGTGTACATCCTTTGGGGAACGCTCTGTGCTTTTGCTGGATTTTCTTTTTCTTGGAGCTCCTTTTACGGATGGTGTACATCCTTTGGGGAACGCTCCGTGCTCCTTTGATAATTCTTCTGTCAGCACAGAAACTTAGGCTATGGCCAAAAGATGAAAGAAGGAAGTGAAGTTTTTGAAAAGGCTAAGGCTCAGTATGTTTTCCGTTTAAGGTGAGCACTGGTTGGGTTTGAAAGTGAGGGTTTTACGAGAGGGTTCTTATCCTAGGGAATGTTGAGGTTTTCTGATTGCACCTTTCGTCACGTATGATGCCCATTTTTGTAATCTCGAAATGTATTCCTTGAACAAGTTCTGATTCTAGAGAGCATACATCGGCACACTCACAATTGAAAAGTGAAACATTAAAGATGAATGCTTTTATATGGATCAAGATTCCTCACTCATTTTGGGTAGTTTTGTGCCTAGTCATGCGATCGCTTGTTTTGAAACTTGGTTTGAAAGTTTATCAAAGAGTTTTGCTTGTCATATCCATTTTACCAACATTTTGAACTTTTGTTGACCAGAAATACCTACACTTTTTGATTTTTTATTCACAAATTTTGAAAATTTTGCTGAAAATCTGAGTTTTGCTAAAAAGTTTGATCAAAAGTTGCATTACAGTAGTCAATACTACTGCTATCCCACACTTAAAATAACATTGTCCCTAATGTTCTATTTCTAAGTTAGGTTAATTCCACACTTAGATTTTTGAATAAGGGTCAATATTTTCGAAATCATTCTCTATTTGCGAGTTGTAATCCCACACTTAGAGTTTTACTTAGAATTTTAGCATGTTTAGATTGAGCAAAATAAGGTTAGAAGAGGTACTTCCTTGTGCTGCGTGAGTTGCTATTGGATTTTATGGACCAGGCTCAAGTGTGTGAATTTGCTAGAAATGGACCAGGCTCATTAAAAATGAACTTGTTCCACAAATTCTACTTTGAATTCTGCATAGTACACATCCTTCAGAAAACACAAGTGTTAATACAAGTTAATACTAAACATAAAATAACTACTAAAAGCTAATCCGTGTCAGGATAGAGCGACTCCCAATCGGTGAAGTCATCATCCATAAAGATCGTGTTTTCCACGAATGATGTAGGACATGCTGACTCCTCGATGGTATAGACAGGAGATGCCATGCCATCCTCTGGATCCTGAATCCAAGCATCTAGGGCAGCAGTCTCCTCCTCCAGTGAGTCCATGAAAGTGGGATGGTCCTGCGCAGTCAATCTCCAAGGTGGGAATAAGTCCCACGGTGGAATGTGCGGAGCGGGATCAGGTCCGATCTGAAAGGGGCACACAGGTGTGGAGGTAAGGCCTAGAGCAGTGTGGATCTCAGAGATGGCGGTGTGCTGGACCTCGAGGGCTCTCAGTATAGACCAAGTGACAGCAGGGTCCGCAGTAGTAACCCCATACTTAAAGGTGGGTACTCTGGAGGTCCCTGCGGTCTGTCCCGCTGGTCGGTGAGATGAAGGTAACATGGTATGGATGGGACATAACGGGAATGACTCCTGAACGTACACCTCCACCGAGTCTGCCGATATCTCATCCAACCTAGGAGGTGGTGACTGGGATCCTCTGACAGTCCTCCTGCTACCACCCGGTGATGAACTCCGGGAGTGGTGCATGGAACGCGAGCGTCTCTAACTGGGGGCTCGTGCTCTATCTGACTGCGAACTCATCCTGCAAAATACAAAAGGTTAATAGTCTAAGATTATTAGTCTTTTGTAAGGCGAGTCACTGCATAAAAATTGGATTAGTTTAAACATAACAGTAAAGAAAAATTAATGCTGAAAAGTAAGATAGGCTTGGGGTGCCTCCCAAGAGCGCTTTGTTTATTGAGTCTCGTAGCTTGACTCTTTCATACCCATTTTAGGGTGGTTTGTAGTTATAGACTTCCTCATTTGAGGGAAAGTCTTCTACGTAGTGTTTTAGTCGGTGACCGTTTACCTTGAAATTTCCGTCTGGAGCTTCGAGTTCGATGGCACCATAGGGAAATACTTTAGAGATTGTGAAGGGGCCGTTCCATCGTGTTTTGAACTTACCGGAAAATTTCTTAAATCGGGAGTTAAAGAGTAGAACTTTATCACCTGGATTGAAGCGTGTGGGGCGGAGCTTTGAATCATGGAGTAACTTGGTTCGTTCCTTAAATTTGTAGGAACTTTCGTAAGCTTGATCCCTCAACTCTGCTAGTTCATTTAGCTGCATTCTCCGGTGAGTTCCTGTTATCGTAGGATCTAAACAACAGTTCTTCACTGCCAAGTAAGCTTTGTATTCTAGTTCAATCGGGAGATGACATGCCTTTCCATAAACGAGCCTATAGGGAGTTGTTCCTAATGGCGTTTTATAAGCTGTCCGAAATGCCCATAAAGCATCGTCTAGCTTGTCTACCCATCTTTCCTTGTGTTGACCAATTGTCCATTCCAAGATCCTTTTTAGTGCACGGTTTGTAATCTCTGCTTGTCCATTCGTCTGCGGGTGATAGGCCGTAGAGGTTTTGTGTGTAACCCCATATTGTTGCAATAGTTTCATAAACTGAGTATTGCAAAAGTGCGTCCCCCTATCACTGATGATTGCTCGAGGTGTTCCAAACCGACAGAAGAATTGTTTTAAGAACTTTGTTACGACCCTTGAATCATTTGTTGGAAAGGCTTGGGCTTCGGCCCATCTTGATACGTAATCGACAGCTACTAGAATGTATTCTTTTTCGTAAGATTTCGGAAATGGTCCCATGAAGTCTAATCCCCATATGTCAAATATTTCACATGCTTGGATATTCGTTAACGGCATTTCGTTACGCGTTGTGATATTTCCAAACCTTTGGCAAATATCGCAACGTTTCACCAAGTCTTGTGCGTCTCTGAAAATGGTAGGCTAGTAAAATCCTGAGTCGTAGACTTTCTTTGCTGTCAGATTAGCTGCATGATGTCCTCCGGTGGGTCCGTGATGGCTTTGGTGGAGTATATGTTCGGCTTCTTTCCCATCGACACATCTTCTTATTATTTGGTCGGGACAGACCTTGAACAAATATGGATCATCCCAAAAGTAATATTTGACGTCGCGGAAGAACTTTTGTCTTTGCGATGAGATCATTCATTTTCTTGCGATCCCTCCAACTACAAAATTGGCAATGTCTGCAAACCAAGGATCGTCAGTGAATTGCAAACCTTGTTCTCTTAAACTTATTAACTGCTCTTCTGGAAATCGATCTTTAATATCTCTTTCTGCAAGTTGTTCCATCTACAGATTTTCAAGTCGACTTAAATGATCTGCAGCGACGTTTTCTGCTCCTTTCTTATCCTTTATTTCTATGTCGAATTCTTGTAGGAGTAAAATCCATCGTAACAATCTAGGCTTTGCGTCTTGCTTTTTGAAGAGGTATTTTAGAGCTGAGTGATCCGTATATACTATTGTTTTGTACAATATCAGGTAGGATCTGAATTTGTCGAAGGCAAATACTACGGCTAGCAGCTCTTTTTCTGTGGTTGTATAATTTTCTTGAGCATCTGTTAGTGTTTTGCTAGCGTAATAGATTGGGCGAAAGTGATTATCCTTCCTTTGACCTAGAACTGCCCCAACTGCGAAGTCACTAGCATCGCACATGATTTCAAATGGTAGGTTCCAATCTGGAGCAACCATGATTGGTGCATTTGAAAGCTCCTTTTTCATGTAGTTGAAAGCCTTCATGCAGTTCTCGTCAAACACAAACTTGATGTCTTTTCCTAGAAGGTGGGTGATAGGTCGAGAAATTTTGGAGAAGTCCTCGATAAATCGGCGGTAGAACCCAGCATGTCCTAGAAAGCTTCTAATGGACTTGACGTTGGTTGGTGGTAGAAGTTTGGCGATGGTTTCGACCTTTGCTTTGTCTACTTCAATTCCGGACTTGGATATTCGATTTCCTAAAACTATTCCTTCCTTCACCATAAAGTGACATTTTTCCCAATTTAACACGAGGTTTGATTCTTCACACTTGGTGAGCATTCTATCGAGGTTGGACAGACATGATGCAAAGGAGTCTCCAAAAACAGAGAAATCGTCCATAAAGACTTCCATGCATTGTTCAATCATGTCATGGAAAATTGCAACCATGCATCTCTGAAATGTTGCAGGTGCATCGCATAATCCAAACGGCATTCGTCGGTATGCGAATGTTCCGTAGGGACATGTGAATGTTGTCTTCTCTTGGTCCTTCGGATCGAGCGGGATTTGGAAATATCCAGAAAAACCATCGAGGAAACAGTAGAATTCATTTCCTGATAATCTTTTGAGCATTTGGTCAATAAACGGAAGCGGGAAGTGATCTTTGCGAGTTGCTTCGTTTAACTTCCGATAATCGATGCAGACTCTCCAACCGGTAACCGTCCGAGTTGGTATAAGCTCATTTTCTTCGTTTGTAATGACCGTCATTCCTCCCTTCTTTGGTACTACTTGAACAGGGCTAACCCAAGGTGAGTCGGATATTGGGTAGATCAATCCAGCATCTAAGAGTTTGATAACCTCTTGTTTGACCACGTCCTGGATCTTAGGATTTACCCTTCTCTGCCTTTGTACGGATGGTTTGAAATCGTTTTCCATGAGGATCTTGTGTGTGCAATAGTTTGGACTGATTCTTTGTATGTCAGAAATCTTCCACGCAATTGCCTTCTTGTGCGATTTCAGAACATCAATGAGCTGAGCTTTCTCCTCGGGTTTTAACTCTTTTGATATTATCACCGGGAGTTGTGATGTTCCATGGAGGTAAGCGTACTCAAGGTGAGGTGGTAGTTCTTTTAATTCTAGGTTTGGTGGTTCTTCGATAGATGGCTTCAATCTAGCTATCTCGTCTCTATTCAGCTTTTCATATTCAGCTTGGAATGGTGCTTCGTCTGTCTCAGGTTCAGATGTGGAGATTGATGCTATTTCAACCCACTCGGTTTTATTTGAGAATTCGTCTGTCTTTAGCTCGTACTTGTTGACTAACGATGAGGAAACTTCATCATTTCTGGTGAGGATGATCTCTCTGTCGTTAGTGAATTGGAATTCTTGAAATTGAGCGGATGAAGACTGGTTTATGGTGATTTCAGGGTTTGAAAACGGTAGTGATTCGGGTTGTAGTTCAAACGATGGTGGCTCAACACTCATTTCTTTGAATGAATCCAAGATCTCTCTGATTGAGGGAAATGGGTTTGGTTCATTGAACATGGGTTTATCTCTCTTTAGCCAAGGTATCGGTGTACCGCATCCTAGTGGAACAGCGATTGTTTTACCATCGATGTAAGGGGACTTCTTTTCAAACAGCGGAAATAGTAGTTCGTTGGATGTTGTTGGCGAAGCAATTGCAGAGTGTAGCCCAAGGTCCTCATTACACAGTTTTCGAACGGTGATTATGGTGTTGGGTATCGGATCCTGGCTGGATAGTGCTAGTACTTCGTGAAGATGTTCATCAAAAATATCCTGCATGGTATCACACAAACCAAGGTCCTCTTCCAGAGGTTGCTTCATTAATCGATCGACATTAAAGGTGACTTCCTCTTTCCCAACTCTTAATTTTAAAGATTTTTCGTTAACATCAATAAAGCATCTAATAATCTAACGTTTAAGTGTAGGCTTTTAAATATTTCCATATATTTACTGAATTGGGCTTCTTGCTTTTCCTTTTTAAGTCTGCCAGGATAAGGTATTCTCGTTCGAGGTACATTATCTGGAGTTTTGGCTGGTGATGGGTCAGGTATTGTGACAGGGATGTCAATTGACACATTTTCACTAGGTGTAGGTGTGGGCGAAGAAGTGTTTTCGGGAGTGTTATCTGGTGGCGGTGGATCAACTTTGGTCACTTTTCCTCCTCTAGTCACGATTAACAGATCATCACTTGGCGGATGAGTGGTGTCATTCGTGAGTACCGACGTACTTTCCTCAATAAAACTTAAGTTTTTCAAAATGGATTTCATGTTAGAGATTAATTTTTCTGAAATTTTTATCATGGCGTCAATGTTATCTTGAAATCCGTTTACTCTTTTGTTTATAACGTTTTGTTCAAACATAAATTCTGACAAAGATTGTTTTGAGGAAGGTAAGTGGTTTGTAGGTGAGGACACAGCTAAAAGTTGGGTCACAGACTCATATGGTGTGGGGTTGGTCCAATCAAAGTGTGTTGTCATAATTAATTAAAAAGCGGTTACTAAAATAAAACTAATCCTACGGGCAAAAAGGTAACTTTTGATTGATGTTAATCTTTCAAAAGGATCGCTCAAACATTAAAGTTGCTAAATCCTGAAATCGGTTGCCGACGCTCCCCGGCAGCGGCGCCAAAAACTTGTTGCGCTGCGCACCGGTCGCTGGAATTCCTGACGGCGACGCAGCGCAACGGCGTGTGTTTTTTATTTATAAGGCTGGGTCCTAGGGTTACTTATTATGCTAAAAGGGTTAGCACAGGGCAAGTATGACCTAGGATCGTTCTTCAAAGCACGACAAATTGAAACTAGGGGTTTAGAAACTTTTATGCGTTCGGCTGGGATTGAAAGAGTTGGTTTTGGTTTTGGGTTTTCTTGTCCTAAATTAAACTAAATTTAAAATAAAAGGTGGAGGTTACTTCGGGTGTTCAGCAATTAAAGCGATTGTCTACTATGACGTGGTTTAGCAGTGGTTAAATATGGAAAGTTCTAATGAGGATAATTTCGTAAGTTGATGTGAGCTATTCTGCAATCCTTCCATCGGGCTGACGCGGAGGTGTCCACAATCAGGCAAATAGAATGTCACGGGGATTGCACAATATATTAAAGTGTACACCGAAAGTTCTCTCAAATGTACACCCACATTACCCAACAGTTAACCTCGAATCCTATTCCCCAATCTCAGTCGACAGAGATGCCCGAATCATGGCATAGTTTGTTGAATAAACAATCTTATGAACGAGGATTATCCTCACCGGAATAGGTTGGGTTAACTGGTCTAAACGGTCGGATAATATGTCATCACTTATTCGTACGAGTTATCATCATTACTTGGGGATGTTACAAGACAGAGATGATTTGTGTTACAAATGGAAACCTAAGTAATACGTTTGCTATTCGATTCATAATATAACTACCTCCGGTCGTTCTGACTTCCATACATTTGTACTCCGCCGTAAGCGTTTCCAGTACTATATCAAAGAACAGTCGAATAGGGGCCGTCATATTACTTCATGAGGATTAATGCCATTTAAATTTTACTATTATGATGATCCTAAGGCAACAATCAAACAAGAACATGCAATAAGACAATCAAGGCGACAGTTTAATTTAAGCATGCAAAAGTATCATCTAAGTTGAGGATATTCTGAAAGTTGTCTCCAAAATATCGTCTACATGAATTTAATCTTAATCTACCTCTACTCCCATGTTCCGTATCTCTTGGATCCTGTTGTGGTCTAGAGAACACCGGCCATGCTGAGCTCAATGATTCAATCTAACATAGTATAACTAAGTGACCTGTATCCTATGAGTTAGCTACGTTCATTTTTCGGATAAAGTTTTAGCCATAACATGAGTTGGGCAGATAAACGATAAAGATTTAATTCCTATATCCATTTGTAATATAAACCATCCGCAATCTCAAAACATACCGCATAGTCACATATTTAATTCTTCTCTAAACGACTATCATAGCAGACAATAGAGTTATTTAGCTAATCATGGCAATTCTAGCATACATATTTAAATTTATTAAAGAAAGAACAAACATATTAAATATGAAAGATAGATTGAAAAGAAGTACAATAACTCGTAGCTAAAATATGCGTCCCGGAGCACCTCCGTACAAATCTTCCTTAGCTAGTTAATTAGCTAGCCTAATTATATAGGAAGAATAAAAGAAAAGAACATACAAATATGTTGGTAATTTTAAGTGTTACTTGGTGTTTCCAAGTTCTAAGGTGTGTGTTTTCAAATGAGCCCATGCCTCTATTTATAGAGGAGTTTTGGTGCATTTTAGCCAAAGGAAGCACACATTAGCAAAAGGTGGAAAAGGTAGTAGCACCAGGTACAAAAGGCGAAAAAGGTAGTGGCACCAGGTAGGAAAAGGTCTAGCACCAGGTACGAAAAGGTACCAAAAAGTGAAATCCGTGCGGGTGACGGGCAGCAGCCAGCGGCTGGCTGCCAGTGGCACCAGTCTGCTGCCGGTTGCTACGTTCCTCGATTCGTGCGTGTTTTCTTCGTTACGCGTCCGTTTGCGTTGATTCTTTTTGCGTTGGATTCGTAATTCAAAAACGAAGCTTTTGATGAAAAGAAATCCCAAAAATATGTCTCTGAACTTTAGATGTGTCGTACGAATCGTTTGGATCTTCCGGAGTGCGTAGAATCTTCGTTCTTCGTCCGTTTTAGTTGATTCTTCTTCTGTTGGATTCATAATTTGAAAACGAACATCTTGGGTCAGATAGATGTTGGTGATGGGCTCTTTTGTCTTGAATCCTCGTTCTGATGTCATGAATCTTCAAACGTGCGTGAAATCTTCGTTTTTCGGCCTGTTTGCCTGATTTTTCTCGTGCAACCTTGTTTTGATCTTCTTAGCATTTTATCAATGATTTTTGCATTATTTGAGTCCAAGTGCTAAATATTGCTCCAGAATGAGAGAGATATCGGTAGTAAAAATATGACTTTTTACGCGATTTCAGGGATACTTCAACAAGAGGTACTCAACAAATAGATTCGAACATTAGGGACAATGTTCCTCTAAGTGTGGGATATACGGCCTTCGACCGTAAGTTTTTACCCCTTGTCCGTAAGTCAAACATTATTTTCATTTAAAAGCTAAAAATGGATAAAATTTCAAAATTTTCAGATTAAAAAACATCGTTCTTTAGAAATCCTATCTTTCAAAAAGTATAAATTACAGCAAGGAACGAATTTTTGACAACGAAACAAAACTGTTTTAGAATAAGATACAGACGAAAAGGGCAACACATGGCTAGGCGCCGATATACGCATTTGAATTAGAACTTGCTCTTGTAATACATTTCGAGATCACGCCGATGAGTGTCATATGTACAACCCATCTTGATAACTTCTAAGGAATCCAAACACCCTTCCACCATCAAACATCCACCCACTCAACACTCACTCTTCACACCCAACCAAAACCTCCTAACATTCGTCCCGAACCTACAGAAGTTTCATTTTCCAACGAATTCTCAAAGATATTCTTGATTTTCCAAGACCTCTGCAGCCTAACACAAAGCCATCGGAGCGTTCCCCAAAGGATGAGCATCATCCGTAAAAGAAGCTCCAAGAAAAGAAATTCAGCAAAAAGCTTATATCGGAGCGTTCCCCAAAGGATGAACATCATCCGTAAAAGGAGCTCCAAGAAAAAGAAATTTAGCAGAAGCTGCTCAAAAAAAAAAAATAATCCCAAGGATCAAGAAAAAGGGCCAAGAAAAGGAAGATTCCAAAGAAAAAGGCTATGTAGCCCTTTCAAAATCTGAGAAATTCCAGAGTAACTCTCTTAAGAAAAGTTTCGAGAAAATACAAGGAAAACCCTCACACCTTCTTCACACCAAAAACATCTGATTCCTTCCTAGATATCTCGAAAGGTTAATACCGTCCTTATCAAAAGTGATGGAGATTTGATTCTCGATCAAGCCTATGACGAGAATGCTGCATTTGCCTAGTCATAATCATCATGTTGCTCGAAGAAGGTATCAAATTCAATAAACCCATAGTTTCCGGTAAAAAAACTCTTTCATAACTGTAACTTTATATTCTTTGGAAAAAGGTATCTCTAAAAACTGATGCAATTAGAATCGTACCAGAATCTTTTAAGAATGAGTTTGCTTAAGGACAAGCAAAGTTATAAGTGTGGGATACTTGATATCGCGTAAAAAGTCACGTTTTTACTATAGATATCTCTCTCATTCTGGAACAATTCTTGGCACTTTAACTCAAAAACATTACAAATCTGTAATATTATGCCAAGATGGTAAAAACAAGGTTGCATGATGAAAATCAAGCAAAACGGGCAGAAAACGAAGATTCCACGCACGTTTAAAGATTCCAGACATCAAAACGAGGTTTCAAGACCAAAGAGCCCATCACCAACATCTATCTGACCCAAGATGTTCGTTTATTAGTTACGAATCCAACAGACGAAGAATCAAGCAAAACGGACGAAAAACGAAGATTCTACGCACTCCGGAAGATCCAAACGATTCGTACGACACATCTAAAGTTCAGAGACATATTTTTGGGATTTCTTTTCATCGAAAGCTTCATTTTTGAATTTAGAATCAAATGCAAAAAGAATCAATGCAAACGGACGCGTAACGAAGAAAACATGCACGAATCAAGAAACGCAGCAACCGGCAGCAGACTGGTGTCACTGGTAGACAGCCGCCGCCGCCAGCTAGCCAGCCGCCGCCGGCTGCCACTCACCCGCACGAGTTGCACTTTTTTGTCCTTTTTCGTACCTGGTGCTAGACATTTTCCTACTTTTCGTACCTGGTGTCACTACCTTTTTCGCCTTTTGTACCTGGTGCCACTACCTTTTCCACCTTTTGCTATCATGAGCTTTGGGGTGCTAACTTGAGCCGAATTTCCTCTATAAAAGGCAGCCCCTAGCTCTCATTTCAACACACCAACTCATACACCAACACACACACTCATACTTACACTCTCATTCTTCCATTTTCACTTTCTCACTCTAAAAGTCTCTTATATTTTAGTCTAGGGTTATTGTAATTAATATACGGATTAACATAGAGGTTAGAGCGAACGTTAGGATTTTGGAGATTCATCTTTGTACGTGTGAACGAGTTGTCTTTCATAATAATACGCTGTTGCGCATTTATTTCCGGGTGATATCGAAACCTTTATCATACTTGCTTTATTTCATATTTTAATTATGTATTATTGCCTTGTATGTGATTTGTCTATTGCCATGAATTGCGAGTAGTCTATTATTATGATTTTTGATGATGTAGATAATTATAAGTAAGGATGACGTTATATAATTAAGTGTACGACAATTGTAAACGTGATGTAACGGCCCCTATTCGACAGTTTATCTGATATAGTACTGGAAACGTTTTATACGGAGTACAAATGTATGGAAGTCGATAAACGACCGAAGGTAGTTGCATCACGGGAATCAGCTCTGGTTTAATAGTTGGAATTCCGAAAGGATAATACAACTTCACAACTAACTGGTATATCCTACGAAAGTCAATGCACAATAGAATAATGTTCGAAAACACGTTCAGGTAAAATAGGAATTAATGACCTTTGTATCGTTAAGACTTTATGAACTTGAGTTTAATTTATGGAGTACCCTTTCCGGTTATCCACGTGACTGCAACCTAGTAATTAGGACTTGATCAACCTTAATTATGGTAAGTAGTTATTTGTGCCCATGACATGCAACAAGTAAAACACAGTGAACCCACTCATTGTACATATTAGGTTTACGTTTCTGCATCGCTTTTTATTTAGTTAGTTTAGAGTGTCACATTCACCGTCAATTACGCCTGACCGCATGTCTGATGTAAGAAGCAGTCGAACTACCATGTAAAGTACACTGTCCGATTACTGAAAGTCATGGCCTGCATATGAAACACGTTTTTATAAACTGCGAATAATCTAGGGATGTATAACTGTTTGAAAAGGAGAACTCAAGTCATAAGTTGAAGTAACAAAACCTTAATGCATAAAACAAGACTTAGGAATAAGGATAACATCCTCGTGATTTAAATACCTTAAAAAACTAAGCCTTACACAATCAGCGGTCAAAACATACAAAGTTATTAATCTTCATGCTAATAAAATACTAAACTATTTTAGGGGTTAAGAAAGGTCGGACCTATGAGACGATACGTTACTGATTCATGTACCTTGGCGTTAAGCCAAAATAGGTTGTTTATCTTTCAACTAGATAAGTATTGGAAGTTTGCGTATTGCTCCGATCAGAATCACGATAACCTAGTTCCTAGTGACATGCCAATGGGAAATTTAGTTGGTAGGGTTCTAGAGTTTACACCTGATAGTTTAGATCATTACATTTAGCATTGTCCCTGTTTAATCATTTGTTACGACCCTTGAATCATTTGTTGGAAAGGCTTGGGCTTCGGCCCATCTTGATACGTAATCGACAGCTACTAGAATGTATTCTTTTTCGTAAGATTTCGGAAATGGTCCCATGAAGTCTAATCCCCATATGTCAAATATTTCACATGCTTGGATATTCGTTAACGGCATTTCCTTACGCGTTGTGATATTTCCAAACCTTTGGCAAATATCGCAACGTTTCACCAAGTCTTGTGCGTCTCTGAAAATGGTAGGCCAGTAGAATCCTGAGTCGTAGACTTTCTTTGCTGTCAGATTAGCTGCATGATGTCCTCCGGTGGGTCCGTGATGGCTTTGGTGGAGTATATGTTCGGCTTCTTTCCCATCGACACATCTTCTTATTATTTGGTCGGGACAGACCTTGAACAAATATGGATCATCCCAAAAGTAATATTTGACGTCGCGGAAGAACTTTTGTCTTTGCGATGAGATCATTCATTTTCTTGCGATCCCTCCAACTACAAAATTGGCAATGTCTGCAAACCAAGGATCGTCAGTGAATTGCAAACCTTGTTCTCTTAAACTTATTAACTGCTCTTCTGGAAATCGATCTTTAATATCTCTTTCTGCAAGTTGTTCCATCTACAGATTTTCAAGTCGACTTAAATGATCTGCAGCGACGTTTTCTGCTCCTTTCTTATCCTTTATTTCTATGTCGAATTCTTGTAGGAGTAAAATCCATCGTAACAATCTAGGCTTTGCGTCTTGCTTTTTGAAGAGGTATTTTAGAGCTGAGTGATCCGTATATACTATTGTTTTGTACAATATCAGGTAGGATCTGAATTTGTCGAAGGCAAATACTACGGCTAGCAGCTCTTTTTCTGTGGTTGTATAATTTTCTTGAGCATCTGTTAGTGTTTTGCTAGCGTAATAGATTGGGCGAAAGTGATTATCCTTCCTTTGACCTAGAACTGCCCCAACTGCGAAGTCACTAGCATCGCACATGATTTCAAATGGTAGGTTCCAATCTGGAGCAACCATGATTGGTGCATTTGAAAGCTCCTTTTTCATGTAGTTGAAAGCCTTCATGCAGTTCTCGTCAAACACAAACTTGATGTCTTTTCCTAGAAGGTGGGTGATAGGTCGAGAAATTTTGGAGAAGTCCTCGATAAATCGGCGGTAGAACCCAGCATGTCCTAGAAAGCTTCTAATGGACTTGACGTTGGTTGGTGGTAGAAGTTTGGCGATGGTTTCGACCTTTGCTTTGTCTACTTCAATTCCGGACTTGGATATTCGATTTCCTAAAACTATTCCTTCCTTCACCATAAAGTGACATTTTTCCCAATTTAACACGAGGTTTGATTCTTCACACTTGGTGAGCATTCTATCGAGGTTGGACAGACATGATGCAAAGGAGTCTCCAAAAACAGAGAAATCGTCCATAAAGACTTCCATGCATTGTTCAATCATGTCATGGAAAATTGCAACCATGCATCTCTGAAATGTTGCAGGTGCGTCGCATAATCCAAACGGCATTCGTCGGTATGCGATTGTTCCGTAGGGACATGTGAATGTTATCTTCTCTTGGTCCTTCGGATCGAGCGGGATTTGGAAATACCCAGAAAAACCATCGAGGAAACAGTAGAATTCATTTCCTGATAATCTTTTGAGCATTTGGTCAATAAACGGAAGCGGGAAGTGATCTTTGCGAGTTGCTTCGTTTAACTTCCGATAATCGATGCAGACTCTCCAACCGGTAACCGTCCGAGTTGGTATAAGCTCATTTTCTTTGTTTGTAATGACCGTCATTCCTCCCTTCTTTGGTACTACTTGAACAGGGCTAACCCAAGGTGAGTCGGATATTGGGTAGATCAATCCAGCATCTAAGAGTTTGATAACCTCTTGTTTGACCACGTCCTGGATCTTAGGATTTACCCTTCTCTGCCTTTGTACGGATGGTTTGAAATCGTTTTCCATGAGGATCTTGTGTGTGCAATAGTTTGGACTGATTCTTTGTATGTCAGAAATCTTCCAAACAATTGCCTTCTTGTGCGATTTCAGAACATCAATGAGCTGAGCTTTCTCCTCGGGTTTTAACTCTTTTGATATTATCACCGGGAGTTGTGATGTTCCATGGAGGTAAGCGTACTCAAGGTGAGGTGGTAGTTCTTTTAATTCTAGGTTTGGTGGTTCTTCGATAGATGGCTTCAATCTAGCTATCTCGTCTCTATTCAGCTTTTCATATTCAGCTTGGAATGGTGCTTCGTCTGTCTCAGGCTCAGATGTGGAGATTGATGCTATTTCAACCCACTCGGTTTTATTTGAGAATTCGTCTGTCTTTAGCTCGTACTTGTTGACCTTCATCATTTCTGGTGAGGATGATCTCTCTGTCGTTAGTGAATTGGAATTCTTGAAATTGAGCGGATGAAGACTGGTTTATGGTGATTTCAGGGTTTGAAAACGGTAGTGATTCGGGTTGTAGTTCAAACGATGGTGGCTCAACACTCATTTCTTTGAATGAATCCAAGATCTCTCTGATTGAGGGAAATGGGTTTGGTTCATTGAACATGGGTTTATCTCTCTTTAGCCAAGGTATCGGTGTACCGCATCCTAGTGGAACAGCGATTGTTTTACCATCGATGTAAGGGGACTTCTTTTCAAACAGCGGA
This sequence comes from Pseudognaphalium luteoalbum, assembly GCA_963422505.1. Classification (NCBI taxonomy): domain Eukaryota; kingdom Viridiplantae; phylum Streptophyta; class Magnoliopsida; order Asterales; family Asteraceae; genus Pseudognaphalium; species Pseudognaphalium luteoalbum. Next base: position 52,534,939 of record OY730193.1, on the reverse strand, counting down.
AATAGTAGTTCGTTGGATGTTGTTGGCGAAGCAATTGCAGAGTGTAGCCCAAGGTCCTCATTACACAGTTTTCGAACGGTGATTATGGTGTTGGGTATCGGATCCTGGCTGGATAGTGCTAGTACTTCGTGAAGATGTTCATCAAAAATATCCTGCATGGTATCACACAAACCAAGGTCCTCTTCCAGAGGTTGCTTCATTAATCGATCGACATTAAAGGTGACTTCCTCTTTCCCAACTCTTAATTTTAAAGATTTTTCGTTAACATCAATAAAGCATCTAATAATCTAACGTTTAAGTGTAGGCTTTTAAATATTTCCATATATTTACTGAATTGGGCTTCTTGCTTTTCCTTTTTAAGTCTGCCAGGATAAGGTATTCTCGTTCGAGGTACATTATCTGGAGTTTTGGCTGGTGATGGGTCAGGTATTGTGACAGGGATGTCAATTGACACATTTTCACTAGGTGTAGGTGTGGGCGAAGAAGTGTTTTCGGGAGTGTTATCTGGTGGCGGTGGATCAACTTTGGTCACTTTTCCTCCTCTAGTCACGATTAACAGATCATCACTTGGCGGATGAGTGGTGTCATTCGTGAGTACCGACGTACTTTCCTCAATAAAACTTAAGTTTTTCAAAATGGATTTCATGTTAGAGATTAATTTTTCTGAAATTTTTATCATGGCGTCAATGTTATCTTGAAATCCGGTTACTCTTTTGTTTATAACGTTTTGTTCAAACATAAATTCTGACAAAGATTGTTTTGAGGAAGGTAAGTGGTTTGTAGGTGAGGACACAGCTAAAAGTTGGGTCACAGACTCATATGGTGTGGGGTTGGTCCAATCAAAGTGTGTTGTCATAATTAATTAAAAAGCGGTTACTAAAATAAAACTAATCCTACGGGCAAAAAGGTAACTTTTGATTGATGTTAATCTTTCAAAAGGATCGCTCAAACATTAAAGTTGCTAAATCCTGAAATCGGTTGCCGACGCTCCCCGGCAGCGGCGCCAAAAACTTGTTGCGCTGCGCACCGGTCGCTGGAATTCCTGACGGCGACGCAGCGCAACGGCGTGTGTTTTTTATTTATAAGGCTGGGTCCTAGGGTTACTTATTATGCTAAAAGGGTTAGCACAGGGCAAGTATGACCTAGGATCGTTCTTCAAAGCACGACAAATTGAAACTAGGGGTTTAGAAACTTTTATGCGTTCGGCTGGGATTGAAAGAGTTGGTTTTGGTTTTGGGTTTTCTTGTCCTAATTTAAACTAAATTTCAAATAAAAGGTGGAGGTTACTTCGGGTGTTCAGCAATTAAAGCGATTGTCTACTATGACGTGGTTTAGCAGTGGTTAAATATGGAAAGTTCTAATGAGGATAATTTCGTAAGTTGATGTGAGCTATTCTGCAATCCTTCCATCGGGCTGACGCGGAGGTGTCCACAATCAGGCAAATAGAATGTCACGGGGATTGCACAATATATTAAAGTGTACACCGAAAGTTCTCTCAAATGTACACCCACATTACCCAACAGTTAACCTCGAATCCTATTCCCCAATCTCAGTCGACAGAGATGCCCGAATCATGGCATAGTTTGTTGAATAAACAATCTTATGAACGAGGATTATCCTCACCGGAATAGGTTGGGTTAACTGGTCTAAACGGTCGGATAATATGTCATCACTTATTCGTACGAGTTATCATCATTACTTGGGGATGTTACAAGACAGAGATGATTTGTGTTACAAATGGAAACCTAAGTAATACGTTTGCTATTAGATTCATAATATAACTACCTCCGGTCGTTCTGACTTCCATACATTTGTACTCCGCCGTAAGCGTTTCCAGTACTATATCAAAGAACAGTCGAATAGGGGCCGTCATATTACTTCATGAGGATTAATGCCATTTAAATTTTACTATTATGATGATCCTAAGGCAACAATCAACAAAGAACATGCAATAAGACAATCAAGGTGACAGTTTAATTTAAGCATGCAAAAGTATCATCTAAGTTGAGGATATTCCGAAAGTTGTCTCAAAAATATCGTCTACATGAATTTAATCTTAATCTACCTCTACTCCCATGTTCCGTATCTCTTGGATCCTGTTGTGGTCTAGAGAACACCGGCCATGCTGAGCTCAATGATTCAATCTAACATAGTATAACTAAGTGACCTGTATCCTATGAGTTAGCTACGTTCATTTTTCGGATAAAGTTTTAGCCATAACATGAGTTGGGCAGATAAACGATAAAGATTTAATTCCTATATCCATTTGTAATATAAACCATCCGCAATCTCAAAACATACCGCATAGTCACATATTTAATTCTTCTCTAAACGACTATCATAGCAGACAATAGAGTTATTTAGCTAATCATGGCAATTCTAGCATACATATTTAAATTTATTAAAGAAAGAACAAACATATTAAATATGAAAGATAGATTGAAAAGAAGTACAATAACTCGTAGCTAAAATATGCGTCCCGGAGCACCTCCGTACAAATCTTCCTTAGCTAGTTAATTAGCTAGCCTAATTATATAGGAAGAATAAAAGAAAAGAACATACAAATATGTTGGTAATTTTAAGTGTTACTTGGTGTTTCCAAGTTCTAAGGTGTGTGTTTTCAAATGAGCCCATGCCTCTATTTATAGAGGAGTTTTGGTGCATTTTAGCCAAAGGAAGCACACATTAGCAAAAGGTGGAAAAGGTAGTTGCACCAGGTACAAAAGGCGAAAAAGGTAGTGGCACCAGGTAGGAAAAGGTCTAGCACCAGGTACGAAAAGGTACCAAAAAGTGCAATCCGTGCGGGTGACGGGCAGCAGCCAGCGGCTGGCTGCCAGTGGCACCAGTCTGCTGCCGGTTGCTGCGTTCCTCGATTCGTGCGTGTTTTCTTCGTTACGCGTCCGTTTGCGTTGATTCTTTTTGCGTTGGATTCGTAATTCAAAAACGAAGCTTTTGATGAAAAGAAATCCCAAAAATATGTCTCTGAACTTTAGATGTGTCGTACAAATCGTTTGGATCTTCCGGAGTGCGTAGAATCTTCGTTCTTCGTCCGTTTTAGTTGATTCTTCTTCTGTTGGATTCATAATTTGAAAACGAACATCTTGGGTCAGATAGATGTTGGTGATGGGCTCTTTTGTCTTGAATCCTCGTTCTGATGTCATGAATCTTCAAACGTGAGTGAAATCTTTGTTTTTCGGCCTGTTTGCCTGATTTTTCTCGTGCAACCTTGTTTTGATCTTCTTAGCATTTTATCAATGATTTTTGCATTATTTGAGTCCAAGTGCTAAATATTGCTCCAGAATGAGAGAGATATCGGTAGTAAAAATATGACTTTTTACGCGATATCAGGGATACTTCAACAAGAGGTACTCAACAAATAGATTCGAACATTAGGGACAATGTTCCTCTAAGTGTGGGATATACGGCCTTCGACCGCAAGTTTTTACCCCTTGTCCGTAAGTCAAACATTATTTTCATTTAAAAGCTAAAAATGGATAAAATTTCAAAATTTTCAGATTAAAAAACATCGTTCTTTAGAAATCCTATCTTTCAAAAAGTATAAATTACAGCAAGGAACGAATTTTTGACAACGAAACAAAACTGTTTTAGAATAAGATACAGACGAAAAGGGCAACACATGGCTAGGCGCCGATATACGCATTTGAATTAGAACTTGCTCTTGTAATACATTTCGAGATCACGCCGATGAGTGTCATATGTACAACCCATCTTGATAACTTCTAAGGAATCCAAACACCCTTCCACCATCAAACATCCACCCACTCAACACTCACTCTTCACACCCAACCAAAACCTCCTAACATTCGTCCCGAACCTACAGAAGTTTCAATTTCCAACGAATTCTCAAAGATATTCTTGATTTTCCAAGACCTCTGCAGCCTAACACAAAGCCATCGGAGCGTTCCCCAAATGATGAGCATCATCCGTAAAAGAAGCTCCAAGAAAAGAAATTCAGCAAAAAGCTTATATCGGAGCGTTCCCCAAACGATGAACATCATCCGTAAAAGGAGCTCCAAGAAAAAGAAATTTAGCAAAAGCTGCTCAAAAAAAAAAAAATAATCCCAAGGATCAAGAAAAAGGGCCAAGAAAAGGAAGATTCCAAAGAAAAAGGCTATGTAGCCCTTTCAAAATCTGAGAAATTCCAGAGTAACTCTCTTAAGAAAAGTTTCGAGAAAATACAAGGAAAACCCTCACACCTTCTTCACACCAAAAACATATGATTCCTTCCTAGATATCTCGAAAGGTTAATACCGTCCTCATCAAAAGTGATGGAGATTTGATTCTCGATCAAGCCTATGACGAGAATGCTGCATTTGCCTAGTCATAATCATCATGTTGCTCGAAGAAGGTATCAAATTCAATAAACCCATAGTTTCCGGTAAAAAAACTCTTTCATAACTGTAACTTTATATTCTTTGGAAAAAGGTATCTCTAAAAACTGATGCAATTAGAATCGTACCAGAATCTTTTAAGAATGAGTTTGCTTGAGGACAAGCAAAGTTATAAGTGTGGGATACTTGATATCGCGTAAAAAGTCACGTTTTTACTATAGATATCTCTCTCATTCTGGAACAATTCTTGGCACTTTAACTCAAAAACATTACAAATCTGTAATATTATGCCAAGATGGTAAAAACAAGGTTGCATGATGAAAATCAAGCAAAACGGGCAGAAAACGAAGATTCCACGCACGTTTAAAGATTCCAGACATCAAAACGAGGTTTCAAGACCAAAGAGCCCATCACCAACATCTATCTGACCCAAGATGTTCGTTTATTAGTTACGAATCCAACAGACGAAGAATCAAGCAAAACGGACGAAGAACGAAGATTCTACGCACTCCGGAAGATCCAAACGATTCGTACGACACATCTAAAGTTCAGAGACATATTTTTGGGATTTCTTTTCATCGAAAGCTTCATTTTTGAATTTAGAATCCAATGCAAAAAGAATCAATGCAAACGGACGCGTAACGAAGAAAACACGCACGAATCGAGAAACGCAGCAACCGGCAGCAGACTGGTGTCACTGGTAGATAGCCGCCGCCGGCTGCCACTCACCCGCACAAGTTGCACTTTTTTGTCCTTTTTCGTACCTGGTGCTAGACATTTTCCTACTTTTCGTATCTGGTGCCACTACCTTTTTCGCCTTTTGTACCTAGTGCCACTACCTTTTCCACCTTTTGCTATCATGAGCTTTGGGGTGCTAACTTGAGCCGAATTTCCTTTATAAAAGGCAGCCCCTAGCTCTCATTTCAACACACCAACTCATACACCAACACACACACTCATACTTACACTCTCATTCTTCCATTTTCACTTTCTCACTCTAAAAGTCTCTTATATTTTAGTCTAGGGTTATGGTAATTAATATACGGATTAACATAGAGGTTAGAGCGAACGTTAGGAGTTTGGAGATTCATCTTTGTACGTGTGAACGAGTTGTCTGTCATAATAATACGTTGTTGCGCATTTATTTCCGGGTGATATCGAAACCTTTATCATACTTGCTTTATTTCATATTTTAATTATGTATTATTGCCTTGTATGTGATTTGTCTATTGCCTTGAATTGCGAGTAGTCTATTATTATGATTTTTGATGATGTAGATAATTATAAGTAAGGATGACGTTATATAATTAAGTGTACGACAATTGTAAACGTGATGTAACGGCCCCTATTCGACAGTTTATCTGATATAGTACTGGAAACGTTTTATACGGAGTACAAATGTATGGAAGTCGATAAACGACCGAAGGTAGTTGCATCACGGGAATCAGCTCTGGTTTAACAGTTGGAATTCCGAAAGGATAATACAACTTCACAACTAACTGGTATATCCTACGAAAGTCAATGCACAATAGAATAATGTTCGAAAACACGTTCAGGTAAAATAGGAATTAATGACCTTTGTATCGTTAAGACTTTATGAACTTGAGTTTAATTTATGGAGTACCCTTTCCGGTTATCCACGTGACTGCAACCTAGTAATTAGGACTTGATCAACCTTAATTATGGTAAGTAGTTATTTGTGCCCACGACATGCAACAAGTAAAACACAGTGAACCCACTCGTTGTACATATTAGGTTTACGTTTCTGCATCGCTTTTTATTTAGTTAGTTTAGAGTGTCACATTCACCGTCAATTACTCCTGACCGCATGTCTGATGTAAGAAGCAGTCGAACTACCATGTAAAGTACACTGTCCGATTACTGAAAGTCATGGCCTGCATATGAAACACGTTTTTATAAACTGCGAATAATCTAGGGATGTATAACTGTTTGAAAAGGAGAACTCAAGTCATAAGTTGAAGTAACAAAACCTTAATGCATAAAACAAGACTTAGGAATAAGGATAACATCCTCGTGATTTAAATACCTTAAAAAACTAAGCCTTACACAATCAGCGGTCAAAACATACAAAGTTATTAATCTTCATGCTAATAAAATACTAAACTATTTTAGGGGTTAAGAAAGGTCGGACCTATGAGACGATACGTTACTGATTCATGTACCTTGACGTTAAGCCAAAATAGGTTGTTTATCTTTCAACTAGATAAGTATTGGAAGTTTGCGTATTGCTCTGATCAGAATCACGATAACCTAGTTCCTAGTGACATGCCAATGGGAAATTTAGTTGGTAGGGTTCTAGAGTTTACACCTGATAGTTTAGATCATTACATTTAGCATTGTCCCTGTTTAATCTGTCATCCTGAAACATTAATTATCGAAATCTCAGCAATCACATGTTTATCTTTATCTGCTTTCCTGTAATTTACTTTTCTGCATTTTAATTACATGTCTTTAGTTTAAAACCCCCAAACCTACCTACTTTGTTTCATCCTAAATATCTCCTACCGAAAGCACCAGCTTTAATCTCCCACACGTTTGGATTCATAGAACGATCTTAGGTCATACTTACCGCTTGCTAACCAGAGTAGGTAGTACGTATAATTTAAGCCCAACAAAATATAAATTTTAAAACCCCTGCTGCGCCCGCATCACCATCAGGAATCGCAACGACACTGAACCGATGGTTGCGGGTGCAACAATATGGTATATACATACATGATTAGGCTATTATATATATTGTGTGTATATATATATATATATATATATATATATATATATATATATTTATATGAATAGGCCTTGGACACGAAATACATTTTAGGCTGTTATATATTGTATATATATGATAGGGCCTCGGATACTCGGTAACATACTCACTGTTCGGATACATCATAGGACTTACCGATCGTAAGTTGATCGAATCAGGAAAAATAGTACCGTGATGTGCCCTAGGTTTAGAAGGTCATCTCTTCGAGATAGACTTACCCCGGTAAGGTTAGAAAAATTTTTCGTTCACTTGTCGTCATGCTTAACGTTCGGAATCAATATTCCTCTTAGGACTGAAATCTTTTCCTATCATTCCTAACAAATTTCCTCGAATTGAAACGGCAAATCCCACAATGAATAACCCTGCGTCGGATAATGAACAAATTCTAAAAATCTGTCCGGATGTGATAACTTCCGGCACTTTGTAAACTCCAACTCTTGTAATCTTTTGGACACGCATGTTAACTGATTACAATCCTATTATCTCTTATCGTCAATTGACATTTCATACGTCGGTTCATTTGTTCATTGTTCATATGACTATGATAATCATTTTCTTCGATTCAAAACTCTGACATGTCCTTTATCTTGTTATTGAAAGATGTAGCACCCCCAAATTTATAATGCAGCGGAAGTCAACACAGGGCGCTACTAATCAAATATCATAACACATAATCACAAGCAAACGACCTCTAAATGAGACGTTTGTAGAAAATAGTTACATTTCATAGTAAATCGTTTGAAAACATATTGTTTTCGATACAAAAGTTGTAATTTCCTAGAGTCCACGCGTAAGACGGGAGATTCTATTACATAATCGAAATATACAAAAGATAATGCTAAGAATTTCTGTTAATGCAGTTATGTTGAAATCATGCGACTTTAGCTATGTCCGGGAGTAATCCTACTCCATATGTGTACCTGAGAATACATGCTAAAAAGGTCAACACGAATGTTGGTGAATCTCACAGGTTTGTAAGTAATATCAGATTTTGAACACAAGATTTTATCAGTGGTGCCCGCAGGCGTAAATCAAGTATTTGCAATCCTGCAAATGTATGTAAGTTTATACCATTGCCATGAGGCTCATAATCGAAGCTTAACCCGTAAGTAATAAGTTGCCCCCGCAACATGCTCGAAACTGAGCAAGCGTAAGTAATGAATGATAGTCGCCCGTTTATACAGAATGGTTCGTGGTAGCGCTACTACCCCGGGCGGGGAGGGTCATTTCCCTAATGGATCCATTAACTAGTGTTCGCGCTTAAGTCCATAACTAACGATGTATGATGGAGGGACTTCAGTAAATGGTAAGTAACTCATGCAATCCGTATAGTAAAATGAGTAGTTCAGTACTTGTGTTCATGAAAAGTAAGCAATGTATCTCACCCCGTAAGTAAAAAAGTAAAAGTGGGGCTGTAAGACTCACCTAAGTCTAGCAAGTATGTTTGGGAAATCAAACAAGTAGAGCGGATGAAAGTCTGTAAGGGTGTCGGGTGTAATCCCGTATGTTGGTTCTCCGAACCCTGCAACCTTCTGGCATCCGAAACGCACAAGGTTGTAAGTAAACAAGTAAATAAGTTGGTGTCTTAAAAGATCACCCATGCTAGTTGTCCACTCAACTAGGAAATGTCCAAGTGTTTGTTTAGTAATCCGTTTGTAATTTGAAAACAAATATGGCCCATTGGTGACGGTTTGTAATAATAATCCAAAGTGTTATTATTATATGTATCATTGTATCAGGTTTCATTATTTGTAAGTTTTCGACACTTAGTGTGAAAAGTATTTACAAGTTCCTGGATGACGGGGGTCCGGGGGCAGCGCCCCTGGTAGCGGGGTCCAAGGGGTAGCAGCCCCTGGCGGGGTCCTAGGGGCAGAGCCCCTAGTTAGGTCCAAGGGGCAGAGCCCCTGGCTGGGGTCGAGCTTGGAAAATTTTTATTTCCACTACATTGTTTTGGTGAAAAACGCACCTGGACTTGGATTTGGGTGAAATCAAGTAATAAAATTTCAGGTCTCGACACTTAGTAAACTCTGTGTTTTCTTTGTTCTGTTTCATGCGACACTACGTGCGACATAAGGCTTGTGTCGCTAGGTGCGACATAGTCTATTGTGTCGCATATCATATCTGCGACAAAAGGGCTTGTGTCGCTAAGTGCGACATCCGCAATTTATGCGACATAAAATGTTGTTTCGTTATATGCGACGGAAATAGGTTTTGCGACATAGTGTTTTGTGTCGCTAAATGCGACATCCCAAGGGTTTGTGACATAGTCACTTGTGTCGCTATATGCGACATAAGTGGGGGTTTAGCGACCTAAGGGCTTGTGTCGCAGGTGGCCTGGAGCCTCTGCGACACAACGAGCTGTTGGTCGGAATTTGAGCCAAAAACATGTTTTCCGGCCATCGTTTGGTCCGATTCTTTTACCCAACTCATATTTGGACATTTCAAACTTAAATAACCCATAAACAAGTGAAAATGAGTAAAATCGGAGAGTTTTGAGTTTCGTCGGAAACTTACAACTTCGCACGTGAGGAATCCGGAAAGATGGAAATGTAGATCGTTGCGAGGTGGTTCTTTTCTTCCAAACGGGTGAGGTGATCCGATGTCGTTTCGTGGTAGTAATTGGTGATTTAGTGAGGTGGTGGTGTGAGGGTAGTTTGAGAGAAAAGAGGAAGGGAAAGAGAAGGTAGAGAGAGATTGAGATGGTGAGAATGAGGAAAGGGTGGGGTTTCCTCCCCCCCTTTTTGGCTGATTCGGTGGGGGCCCACCGAGGTGTGGGTCTCCACTTTTACTCCCGTGCATTTGCGCTCCGTGCGGTGTTCGTTTTTCCAGTTGTTTAAACATTTAAATAATTTTATTTACGTTTAATTATAAGTTTTAGAATACAAATATTTAGTCAATAACTTACTTGAAGTATTTTATTAAATACTTAATAATTGAGTTATAGAGTAAAATATAACCTTAACTTGTTTCGTTTTGTTTGCGCCTTTGATATTTTAACCGCATGGACCTTGTTCGTACGATACGAGAAATGAATTTGAAATATTATTAAAATGATAATTGGATGTAATAACGTTATTAAATAATGTTATATTATTTAATTAAATTGATCACCAACGTCCGTATTTAATCGAACCGAATTACATTCGATTTGAATTGAGAACGATTTAATCAAATCGTATACTTGTATATATATCCAACAATATATATATATATATATATATATATATATATATATATATATATTAATCGATATATTAATTAGTCTAACACATAACTAATTAGGTACTAATCACTAGTCCTAATTTGGCGGGTGTCACAAAGGAACATGCCTTTTAAATGAAAATCTTTCACTACTGCTGAACTGGAATGACTAATCACTCAGCGAGTGGCTGAAGCTCTTGCCGCTCGACAAACTCCTCCCACCTGCGGATCTGGCCCGAACCCGGGGAGCAAAGAGGTCAACAATAACGCCCCTGCGACAAAACCCTGCTCCTACAAAGACTTCCTTAACTGCAAACCCCTTAACTTCAAGGGCACGGAAGGAGCCATCAGCCTACTGCAGTGGATTGAGAAGATGGAATCTGTCTTCCGCATCTGCAACTGCCCGGATGACTGCAAGGTCAAGTACTCTATCTGCACGCTGAAGGAAGGTGCACTTACCTGGTGGAACACTCATGGCCAGACTGTGGGTATTGATGTTGCTTAAAAACTTCCATGGGATGATCTGAAAAAGATGATGACTGAAGAGTACTGCCCTAGGGAAGAAATCCAACAGCTGGAAACTGAATTCTGGAATCACACCATCAACGGTAACGACATAACTGGATACACCACTCGATTTCATCAACTAGCCCTCTTGTGTCCAACTATGGTCAACCCTGAATACAAAAGGGTCGAGAGGTATATCTGGGGACTCCCCGCAAGCATCAGAGGAATGGTGACTGCTTCCAAACCAGGAACCATTCAAAGTGTTTTTCGCATGGCTCACAGCCTCATGGCACATGTTGTCTGCGAAGGGAAGGACAACAAAAGAAAATCTGATGGAAACACTGACAACCAGAGCCAAACCAACAAGAAGCCTACAACCACCAAGGTCAACGCCTCTGGATCTAAAAACAAGAAGGAGTACACTGGAACTAAACCCTTCTGCTCAAAGTGTAAACACCACCATGACGGGCCTTGTGGCACCCCTGTGACAACAGTGTTATGGTCATCTTGCTAAGGACTGCCGAGTGAAAGCTTGTTACGAGTGTGGCACCGTAGGACACTACAGAAATGACTGTCCTAAGCTGAAAAATAACAACACTGCTAAAGGAAGGTTCTTCATGTTGAATGCTAGGGACACTCAACCAGACCCTGACACGGGTACGTACCTTGTTACATAATGTCTATTCTATTCTTTGACGGCAGTGTAATACATAATTGCACTTTAAATTCAACGGCTAGAACTTCATTCTAATTATCCCACATCTGTTGAGGTCGGTAACTCGGATATCATTATTGATATACATCGGCAAATCGGCCATCTTGTCGGAAGCATTCATTCGGAGGAAACTAATTGTTTTCCTATTCATGGATAAATCGGTAGTAGTGAGTGCTATAGTACTCAGTATTTATATACGGTTATTTATTTAGGATTATTATATTCGGATAATAGATAATTCAGGTATCACTTCAATTCGGTTATCACTGCGGTGATATAATTCGGTTATCACTTCGGTGATATAATTCGGTTATCACTTCGGTGATACAATTCGGGTATCACTTCGGTGATATAATTCGGGTATCACTTCAGTGATATAAAACGGTTTATGTATCGGAAATCTATACATGATAATGTAGAACGAATATAGATCTAGTATGATATTGGTAGAGGTAGAACTCACTAATTTCGGTGGATTATAAATCCAATTCATGGCAATACTTGTTAATACGGACCGACCCTGTCACGTAGACAACGGTCGGGTAGAAATCAGAATTCTCCCTCATTTGTTTAGTGATTGTTAGGCTTAAGCCTAATAAGGGGAGAAGAATCGGATGTCTTAGAATTAGACATATCACATAGTTGACCTTAGAAACTCGGACCTAGGTTTCAATTGAATTTCGGGATGAAATTCTCCTAACAAGGGGAGAATGTGACACCCAGACAAAAAGGGCTAAATTAGCTCCTAATTTAAACCTCAAATACTCGTATCAGTACGTGTTAGAAACAAAAGTATTCGGATATTATATGTATTAATATATATAACACAATGATTATGTTATAATCACATACAAACAAATCTAAAAGAACGCGCAATCTCAAATACGGACGTTGGTGAAAAATATTTTTAAATAATGTATTATTAATGAGATTAATAATTATTTACTCGGTTAATAATTTAAACATATTTTGTACACAGAAAACTATCCGTCAAAATGAGTTGAAACAAAGATATAATTTTATATCTTCTTAAAAGTAATTTTATAAAATACTTCGATTAAAAACATATACGATTTTGTAATTAGAAATTTATTATTTAAAACCATTATACTACTTAACGATCGGGTACACGAACACGGGTACCACCCCATCAATTATTAAAGCCGGTATATACCGACTCTAATAATGCAGATTACACACACACGCACAAACTCATCCACCTACATCTCAAACTCTCGGCTCTCCCTCTCTTCTTCCTTTCGGTTCATCATCAATCAACAACAACAACAACAACAACATTATCATCGTTATCATCATCATCTTCACCATCAACATCATCTTCATCATTTCGGTTCCAAAATTTCATAAGTAAGAACACTAACTATTTTACTTTAATTTCATGTTTTGAATACTTATTACATCATAAATTAGTGTTCTAATAATTGATTATATCCAGTAAATTGGTTAAAATTAAGTTAGAAATTGTTTGGGTGAATAACTTCACGAACAGACCTGGAATTTGGCCCCAGATCCGGCGGATCATGCCATGGATCCGGCGGATCCATCTACAAACCATGTGAATCCGGTGGATTTAGACGAATCCGGTGGATTCCCTACATTTTGACACCAATCCGGCGGATCCACCCTATGAGCTGGCGGATCCTCATACCTTGTCACCGATCCGGCGGATCAGTCTTGTATCCGGCGGATCCAAGTTAGGTCAGAACACAAAATTCACCAAGTATTGGTTTTATATACTCACGAATAATTGTAAACAATACGGTACACAAATGAATGAGTTATTTATATATGAAATAAACATTATTATATTTTGGAATATAATCTCGAGTCGCCACCAACGGGTCGTATACTTTTATAAACTTTAAACGGAAATACAAATCGAATACATCGAGACATAATCAAAACGGATAAGCATTAATACAGAGAAATATTAAACAATCAAATGCTCATTAGAATCTCTCGTGTTTAGGACACTAGGAGGTTTCGGAGATTGTCTATTCCACGTTGGATATATTCATTGCTCGGTGACTCAGGTGAGTCTCACAGCCCCACTTTTATTATTTTACTGATTTAAAACTTGGGGTGAGATACAACACTTACTTGTTATCGTGATCACTGTTATTCGGTTAGTTAATTTAATTATTAACTTAGTTGATTATCATTGTCGGTCTTGATTTTCTTTGTTCGGCTATTGCATGAGTGTTTTAATACGGGAAAGTCCTCATCATTGCATGGTCCGTTAACTTAATAAGGCGCGATTACTAAAAAACAGATCTATCATGGGAGTGACATCCCCGTCCGGGTTGCTAGCTACAACCATGTACAAACGGGCATTTTAGTAATTGTTATGGGTGTTGACACCGTTCGGGAGGCACAAATCGGGTTAGGCCTCGAACCATGGCTTAATGCAATACAATGTCATTTTCGGTAAATCTAGTCGGAAACCTTAACTAGTTAAATCATTGTTCGGAAACCTTTATTGGTGTATCATTGTTCGGTTATGTTGTTTAATCATTGTCGGTATTAAATCGTCGGATAATCATGTTGATCACATCATATTTTATGTTAAACCTGTGAGATTCACCACCTTTTTAGTGTTGTATTCTCAGGTGATCAGCAACAGTAGGATGGCCTACAAGACACGCTAGCTAGTACGAGTCACATGCATCTATATAAACATGAAGATTTTCTAGCATTATCTTTTGCATAATGGTTATGTATTAAAATCTTCGGAAATCATTTTCCGAACTCGCTATTATGTTATAAACTTATGACTTAAACTCTGTAATACTTTTGTAATATATTTATAAACTTCTCATGTAGAGTCATTTTCTTGTACTTTGGTGTTTTGATATTTGATTAGTCACACCCAAAATCGTCGCTTCCGCAAACCATTAAATCGGGGGTGTGACAGTGCAACATAGAATTGCCGCTCAAAACCATACTTACTTTCAATCTCAGCTGCTTCTAGAACATCCTTAATCAATATCAGTTGATTATAAGTGAAATCAACCGTGGATCACCTTAGTGTCTCAGCAGGGAAAGGTATATCTCCTCTAAACTCTTCCAAAGCATGTAGTAATCCCTTATAAGATGAAGTAATAGGAACTGGCATACGACCCAAGTATGTGGTAGAAGGAACTGTCTTTGTGGAGCTCGGACCCGACCTAGCAGAATCATCTCTCTTACCCATATTATTATCATTTGCATCACTTTCGTAACTCTTAGTCATTGAATCAACACCTAATTAACAATTAAATCTGCAATACGAAACACAACTAACGAAAAGAAAGTTAGATCAAACAAAATATCCTAAAAATTAATAAAACACGAAGAATTTACATACAGAACTCCAACCGGCGGATGGAAATCCATCTGCCGGTTGAAATAGTTCCCCCGATGGTTTAACCAATCCAACCGGCGGATGGAATTTCTATCCGACGGTTGGATGGAAAAGACTGAATCTTTTGACACTTGATGTTAAACCAACTTAAAAGTAATTAATTCAACCAATTTAATAATTTACAAAAATTAAAATTTTGTTAACTTATTTAAACAATTTAACAAAAATTAATTAATTAAATTTGATTAAAAACTAAAAATAATTAAAAATTCCTATTTAAATAAACAAAACGCAATTGTTCCCCGGCAGCGGCGCTAAAAACTTGATGTCGTGTGGACGAGTCTAGTTTTATTTAATAAATGGAATTACCTTATTTATGCTTTTCACACAACCAGGCAAGAATACCCGATCGAATGTTAGTATAGACTTGATAAGTCCGAGTCAATAACAGGGAACAACAATTATTTATAAAAATAAGAAACACTAATTAACTAGAAAACGGTTAGGAAAGGGGGCGTTTTATTTCCGTGCGAACATTTAATATTTAAAATGATAATTAAACAACTAAATTACTTAAATTAAAATAATAGATAGGAAAGAACAAGTAATTGTGTAATAATTCCACTTAGATTCGTATATTCCGATTCATTGCATGTTAATTATTTAGTTGTGATTTCTTTAATATCAAGTTAATTACTAATCAAAGATTCCAAGTTGAATGTAAATTAGCCAACGGTTCGGGTCTAACTAATTTCTACAACCTAGGATCCCACATTAAACGTCGATCCGACCTCGCAAGATTATTAGTCTATTGCGTGCTTTTTCCTAAATTATGCTTTAAGTGTTCACGATTGGTTATGATTAATCCTAACGGTATGACTCAACAATACCTACTAATAATTACTTATTAGCTTATTCATTTTAGATTACTTAGTTATTATTCTCTTAACCTGTCAAACTCAATATATTTAGGAATGATCAAAATCTATATTCTAATCATCAATAATTAACAATATCAAAGGGAATCAACCACTATGATATAATCAATCACGTCAAGTAATAACTAATAATCACCAATCAATAAGGATATCCGGTTAACATAACCATCTTCAATTAAACAACTTAATAAACGTGCAAATATAATCGTTCAATAATCATTATCCAAGTTTTATTACTACACAACTACTAAATAGTTCAATTCATCATCCAATATGCTAAATACATATTTATCAACTTCAAAAACATAATGTAATCGAAATAAACAAAGTAATTGCAAACCGAAAAGACGAATCACAAAAAGCTAAAGCGAAATAACCTCAACCTTAACTCTTTGTGCCTCCAAAAGAACCCTAAAATTCATAAATAAACGTCTGTAGTCGAAAACCTCAAAACCCAGCCGAATCCCACTTTTTTAGGGTTAATCACGCGTTTTATAGTTTCTGAGAAATTAATCCATACGGCGTATGGAATTTTCATACGGTGTATGGATTGAAATTAAGCCCGGCCTAGCTCCGCGTTCACTGGGCTTCCACCGCCTCATTCCATACGACGTATGGATATTCCATACGGCGTATGGATATTCCATACGGTGTATGGATATTCCATAGGGCGTATGGAATGAAATTCCATCGGGTTTCACATTTTTTTTCTTCTTTTCATCCTTCGACTTCACTTATTTATTGACTGTTTTCCGTTCTTTTCTCCAAAAACACTTCATCTCCATATCTATTTGCAAATATAAACGAAATAAGTACCAAAACTTAATTAATTGCAATAAAAACATTCAAGAATAGGGGTAAAATACTACTTAAATATAGTACTTATGCGCGTTTATCAACAACCAAACGAGTTAAAAATAATATTTTTGAAACTAAAAATTTAAGTATTTGACATAATACTTCGAAATATATTAACGCGAAATAACGATTACAAATTAAACTGTTAAAACACGATATAACGTATAACGATCGGGTAAACAAACACGGGTAAATAACCAACTTAACACCAATAATTTAGGGGACACAAGTTTACCAAACCCATGCCCCCCTTGACTAGAAAATCGACCATAATGGCCATCCCCACACCCACTCTCTCTTTTTGACTAACATATCACACAAACACAATCTCTAACACATTTCATATTCAACAAATCCACTCCACTATTCTCCTCCCTTTTTCCTTTTTATGGCTGCCGAGACCCAACAAAAATCACTACCAAACCATCATCAAAAACCACCATAATTACCAACAAGAAGTTGCTACGGTAAAGGAGGTGATCAAGCAACAAGGAACATCATACCATCCTCTTCATTCCTTCATCTTTAAAGCCTTGTAAGGATCTTTTAACCTCCACTAATCTTTCATATTTCTTACTTCAAAACATGGTATTTGTTCATTACATGAATGATCATAACCAAAAACATGTCAAAAACTTAACAAAATCTAACTATGATGAAGTGTAGTTTTCTGTCCAAAAGTTCAGTCCACTTTGTAAATTTATATAAAATCGTACAAGTTGAATAAACACATGAGACCACTTGAAAAATCTTGTAAATTTCGTTAGGAACAACTTTCGTGTATAACGTATTACCCGAAAATACACCGATTTTGTGCTATTAACTAATTTATGAAGATGAGCCATGAAAAATGAATTTCTGGAACACCTTTGTTCACGATTTAATTTAGCAATTTGTAGATGTCTAAAAATCAAGAAAAATGTACTGGAAGTAGCCAATATATGTGAGAACATTATGTAAATTTTTTGGATTTGTTCGCTAAGTTTGGACACCCGAGAACGAGCTCGAAAGAAGTCAAAAAATCTGGAAAATGGGTTTCGGGACTGTTTTGGTGTATTTTAATTAACGACACTTTTTGTCCAACTATACAATGCAACGAAAATTTTCCCGAGCTCTATAAACATATTTAAGGTATTCCTAAATATTTCGGGTCAAACCGAACACGTTTGACAAATGTCAACAAAACCGACACACAAAACACTAAACGTTCGATTTAATAAAAACATTATAGTTTTGGTCAAGGACGAACTCTATAAATACCATATGGTCAAACTCGAACTAAAATAATGAGTATATGTCAAAACAAAAATTTATATATACGCGAATAAAGAAAACGACACCTTACATATTATATATAAATATATACATACTTTCGAATAAATCCGTCCATGACAAAACAACGAGTGAAACGTATATATATTTATACAGATTTGGTGAACTAATTATATACATACATATATATATATATATATATATATATATATATATATATATATATATATATATATACGCAACAAACAATATATGAAATGACAATAAGTATTGAATACTTACAACGTAACGAAACATAATAATAATATCATATCATATTTTTATTACTAAATTATCACCAACGGGAATGTACTAACTTTAAACAAACAACGATCTTTCAATGAGTGAATGATTAACATGTTTTGGCATTGAGCCAATTACTTATATACTTATCTTGTACGTTTAGGACGTTAGAGACTTTCCTTGGACTTAAGCTTTGCTAACACTCACATACCGAGCTCACGAGGTGAGTTCACATCCCCTCTTTTACTGTTTTATTGCTTTCAAACTAGGGGTAAAAAAATATAGTTATTGTTTTACTATTGCCATAACTTACCATGATTATATAAAATGCTATTGTGCTTTTATACTTATAGACTGTTGAACATATGAATGTATCCATTTATTACTCGATAGATTGAGTACTTTTGAACTATATTTATGAATGATTTCATACTATAATTGAAAACTGCTTATAAAAGGCTTTTGAGCTTTTATACAAACTATTATTTACAAAATAACATTTTCATACATTATTTTGAAAAACTTGGTTTTCCCCTGCCGACTTGGGTATTGGATCCTACTGACTTGGATCAGACCCTACTAACTTAGATCGAGGGACACTTACTCTCCCTACATTTTTGGACCCTACTGACTTGGGTATTGGATCCTACTGACTTGGATCAGACCCTACTGACTTGGATCGAAGGACACTTACTCCCCCTACCATTCCTGGATCCTACTGACTTGAATCAGGAATACTTATTTTGTTAACAAACTTTATTTTAGAATACTTACTTTTCTAAAATATTTTTGAATAGGATACATAACTTCCTTACAAACACTTTTAGGATAAGATACATACTTTCCTACAATTATAGGATACTCACTTTCCTACAATTATAGGTTACTTACTTTCCTACAAATGATAGGATACTTTATTTCCTACAAACTATGGGGTACATACTTGCTACAAATGCTTTTGAATAGGATACTTACTTTCCTACAAACACATTTTAGGATACCTACTTTCCTACCGGCATATTTTAGGATATGAACTTTCCTACAAACAACTTTGAACTATACTTTGGGTGACATCCCACTAAACTTATTTGAACAACATTATACAAAATACCTTTTAACTATTATGGCAATAACACTTTACAAACAAACTTGGTTTGTCAAACTACACTTGTAAACATAAAATCTGTGAATTCACTCAACCATGTGTTGGCTTTTTACTATGTTTTTCAGGGAATTAGCTGCGCAAGTAAGAATGCATGCATTATTGTTGTCCCTTAACCTAGGATCTAGAACAGATCACTTGAATCAATTGTGTGGCGGAATCACACAATTGAAGTAACAAGCATGAAATCTAAATCAATACAATGAGATATTGAATAAGAATGCTTTGTATTTCAATTACCAATGAATACTAGCTTGTTTACAGGTGTTTTAGTCGACAAGTTGTGCATAGGTTTTGTCCAACCTTTGCAATGAGCCGTGATGACTCTATATATACAAACAGATCGATCCTGCGACACTTGCTAAGTGTCGCATATCATAACCCTAGTGCGACACTTACCAAGTGTCGCCTGAATGCGACACTAGACAAGTGTCGCCTAAAACAGAAAATAATCTATTTTCTAATCTAAGCTATTACAGACTCAAGACCAACTGACAGACACACTAATATGACTCAACAAACTCCCCCGTGTGTTCAGCTTGGTCTTTTAAAATATCTTCAATATCAGATCCAGTCTGTCGGGAGATTCCCACCAGCATGAATTCCCTTAGCAATGCAGAGATCCACAACTCTCTGAAATTTCACAGCATCTTCTTGATCGATCATATCAAATTGCAATCTATTACGGTGAAGAGCTTGAAGATCATCCTTTGACATGTTAATCAGGCTAAGAGGATCAAAAACTCTAAGAGTGTAGCCAGTAACATGTTTCCATTCTTTAGCATCACGTCCCGGTCCCTTTTGAGAAAAATATTCAATAACCGCCTCACCAGTAACTGTGTCATACCACCAGAACCTAAATTTTCCCAGTACATCAAATGGTAACTTTTCAAATGGCACTTGGGTAAGATTCTTGGTTGGAGGATAATGATAACCGTATATGGGTTGGTGCGTCCTCGGGTCCAACTTCTTCTTATTTGAAAATCTAATTCCTATTACTGGTCGAATCCATTTAAATTTCTTCGTATTTATTTCTCGAAGCAGTATTTGCTGAAAGAATTCAGCTTCTCGATTATCAGTGGGATTTATCATATTCAATTGAGCTAGTCGATTTAGATCAACCTTCGGTAACGTAGTTAAATGATCTAGCCTTGCCTTAAAATATTGAATGCCATCTTGCCTTTTGATGACAAACAATCCAAAATCAGCATCGAATTTCCAACTTTTTATAAGCCCAGATAAGTCTCCACGAATAGAATATGCTCGGCATCTTTTCAACTCGGGCGTTGGAGGCAAAATCCATTCTGGATACTTTCTAGGTTGAGCAGTGGATGTTGAAGTACCAGCAGAATGGGAAGATGGCTCTGCAGAAGCTGCAGAAGAAGGAGCAGGAACGGTATCATCATCTGATTCTACCTCCTCATATGGATTATCCTCGAACTCATCTTCATCAGAAACCACATCAGGTTCAAATTGTACATCATTATCAAACATGTTTGGACCCTCATTTTCAACAGTTGTTCCAAATACCAGACTTTGTAGATATTCAAGATTAGCATGCGAGTAGTCTAAATTTAATGGTACTGGTTGGCCAGGTACGTGAGCTGACGACGCAAAGTAATCCAAATTAATATTTTCATTAATCTCAGAATCATTGATTACATTTATATTATCATGGCCTGTGGTTTCAGGATCTAACTCCCCCGGAACCACAGCCAGAGATTCCAACTCTATCATACGACGCTCAAGATCCGGTACACGAGCAGCCGTGGACTCTAACTTCAAAAGTCTTGACGCTTGAACCTGAATGAGAGCCTGTTGATCTTGAAGCATCTGGTTCATTTGCGCCATATCATCCATCAGTTTCTTCAAAAATTCCGATTGTGGCTGAAGTTCATCAGAAGCAGCAGTCGAGGTTCGTTGACAATGTTGTAGAGGAACGTCATCGGATTCTGTGTCTGAAGAATCCCGAACCCGCTTGCCCTTATCAGCAGCGGAGGTGGTAACAGCAGCAGCAGCAGGAGAAGTTGGAAAATTCTCGATATCCACTAAAACTTCTTCCAAAACCGCTTCATCAACTTGCGGTGGTGGAGCTGCAATATCCAGAAACCCATTAATCACGTGGCCGAATAACGGAACATCAGGCAGAACTGCCTGACCCTTTGGGGGTGTTGCACAATCCCCAAATACCCTAACTAGCATCGGAGTCAAGGTCAGAATCGACCTTGGGTCAGGCTGAATCCCTAGATTCAGGGAATTCAGGATCAGCTGCAAGAAGTGTGGATACATAAACCACTTGTTGTTGCCAGCTTGTAGATTCTCCACTCGATGCCCAAAGATGTATCCAGAGTAGTTGAAAGGTTTGTTGTAAACCAAACCCAGCATCAGAGAAATCGTTCCATAACTCATCCCATCGAATCCCGCCTTCCTTGGCGAGAGGCACACAATGATAATGTGTGCCAAGTACCTCCAGACTCTGCTCAAATGTTGCTTTCTATATTGGTCTGGAGGAATCGCTGGATAACCCATATGCTGAAGACCTCCAGCAATAAAACTGTTCTCAAACTGAGTTGGAGACTCATAATTGTCATCAAATCCCAACACTTCTCGTACCGTATCCTCCGTAATCTCGATACGATGACCAAAAACAGATGAGAAAATCCTTCGATCCTCGCCTTCTGTGTTAATGACAGCATTTGCGTAGAATTCCTCGATTTGATTCAGGTCGATTGGACACGAAGCTGTTATAGCATGGTGAATCCTCGAGCGACGCAAAAACTGGATCATAGGATGAAAAGGAATCGAGTTGGCGTGCGTATCATCTAGAAAAGCCACCACATTATGTCGTGGCTGCGTGTGGCGAGCATAAATAGCTAAGTTTGCCATCTGCACAAAAATAAAACATAGATAATACACAAAGAAAAGTTATACCGTTAGTACAAATAAAGTATAAACCGTTCTTTCAAAATTACTTTTAGGCGACACTTCAGTAGTGTCGCTAATTGAAGTAGCGACACTTGGGTGAGTGTCGCTCAGAAGCCTTAAAAATTACCATGCGACACTTAAGGTAAGTGTCGCAGCATTACAAATCTAGAGGCGACACTCAGTGGAGTGTCGCATAAGTGCACACAATATATAAGGCGACACTTACAGAAGTGTCGCAACAAACAATAGAATGCTAAGGCGACACTTAAAGAAGTGTCGCAACAGACCAGCTACACTTAAAGACTACTGTAGGCGACACTCAAGTTAAGTGTCGCAAAAGACAAGGCGACACTTAATCAAGTGTCGCAACCAATTGATGTTCCTTTAAAGGCGACACTTATTCAAGTGTCGCATGGCAGTAAGGCGACACTTAAGTTGAGTGTCGCAGTTGGTGTTCGAATTACCAAGTTGCGACACTTATGACGAGTGTCGCTGCGAGTGTCGCAAAGATGAACATAAACCCAGAAACCATAAACCCAGAATTCAAATTTTTAATCAACTTCAAATTTAGGCCGAGTCAGGTTAAAAACTTGATAGATACATGTATATCGGTTATCAGGCACATGAAAGTAACACCTAACTAACTTCTATCTAGCCTAGATCATGAAAGATTCGAAAACCCTAAAAAACCGTATGAACCCTAGATTGATTAGAGCTAAATATGTCATGCCATGAAGAAAGATTTGTACCTTTAGGTGCGTATAAACTAGAAGAACAGAAATCGAAGGAAGAATTCCAAAAACGATGAGAAATCCGCATCAAAAATCGATATAGATCGAGTGTCGCTTAAACGAGAGCGAGTGTCGCAAGATTTTTGTGAGTGTCGCAAAGCAAACGTGATAATAAATGTCGCAGGGTGACATTTATATACTCCATACTATAGGCGACACTCGATGCGACACTCAGTGAGTGTCGCAGACTCAAAATTTTGAAAATTCCTAACATTTTCAAATTCTTTCGCGATTCGGTTTTGGCTATTCAGTGACATTTGACTTTAAGTAAAACAAAATATATTAAAATAATTACAACTTAACTAGGAATTCAAAACAAATTCCATATTTTTGGTGACGGGATTGTTTTGGGTCTGGTTAGGGATCATATCAAGTCATCATACATTAATTTGCATATATTTGTTGTTATTCCAATTATCAGTATACTTGTCCTCTTTAAATTTACATAACATATTTAAAATAAATTTAATAACACACAGTTCAAGACGATTGTTCATATCATTATCCACTTAAACAACTAACCTTCATTCATCTGAAATAACCTTTTATTGTTAATATGTTCAATCTTTTGCAGTTCACACATATGACATACCCCTAACATCTAGATATGGTTAATCTTTATATTAAGAAAAATTATATGAAACTTATTTTTAAGAATCCAGACATTGGTGACAGGTCTGTACTTACGTAAAACAGAGCGACTTAACTTGATTCAGGTTTAAACAAAATCAATTTTCGTCAAGTCATTGGTGACAGGTCTGTACTTCCGTACAACAAAGCGACTTAACTTGACTTAAGGATATATTTTTATTTGAAGCTCTAAGATTTTGCACGTCTGATGAACTTGCGGTTGTTTAATTTTAAGATATAATACCAGAGACTAGGTCTGTACCGACGTACAACAAAGGAAACCAATACTATATCCCCCAAATAAGTTGATATAAAATTTCAGAATACAAAAATTGTCCATATTAAATATAGGAATGAAGACACACAGTCGTACGTCATATGATGTTTACTACAAAAAAAAAAATTAACAGGTAGTTGATGTTACTGTTTAATATCTCAGAGAACCAATAGAGAGTTGCCTATGAACATATCATATGATGAAGCTGTG
The DNA here is from genome assembly GCA_963422505.1 of Pseudognaphalium luteoalbum. Classification (NCBI taxonomy): domain Eukaryota; kingdom Viridiplantae; phylum Streptophyta; class Magnoliopsida; order Asterales; family Asteraceae; genus Pseudognaphalium; species Pseudognaphalium luteoalbum. The sequence goes on along the minus strand of OY730193.1, from coordinate 52,510,667 downwards.
TGTTAAGAAATTTATGATAAATACATTAGATAAACCTACTGATATATCAGATATAACAGGGAACATTTGCATTTCATGAATGATACTTAATGTACTATCATATCCCAAGTTGTTTACAGACACAACCCAACGTCTGTTTATAGATGTAGCAAGAATGCATTACTTTAATACTAATAAGTATAAAGTGTGGCTCTTGCGAGAATTTTTTTTTTTTTTTTAAATTAACTAATATTACAAGTAAAATCAACATCACTGTAACGATTTAAAAAATCGTAAGCCAAGCATAGAAACTAATTCATCAAAACGAGAACGGGAAAAGGCCTTAGTAAACAAGTCAGCCTTTTGCTTAAGTGTTTCTATTTGGATAAGGTCAATAAGGTATTTCTCATAGCAATCCCGTATAAAGTGAAATCTAATCTCTATATGTTTTGTTTTAGAGTGCTGTACGGGATTGCGTATGATAGATATGGCTACAGTGTTATCTATATGTATAGGAGTAAGAGTTAAGATGAAACCATAATCGCGAAGTTGATGCTGAATCCACAGAACCTGTGAACAACAGCTGGCAGCAGCAATATATTCAGCCTCGGCTGTGGAGGTTGAAACGGTTGTCTGCTTTTTACACTGCCATGACACTAAGCGCGGTCCAAGAAACTGACATCCACCAGATGTGGACTTCTTATCCTTGTTGCATCCGCCATAATCTGAATCTGAATACGCAGTCAGAGTGAAGTCGTCTTCATTTGAGTACCATAGACCAAGAGTGGGTCTATATTTGAGATACCCAAAAATCCGCTGAACTGCCTTCATATGAGAAACCTTCGGATGAGCTTGGTACCTGGAACACAAAGAAATAGCAAAAATAATATCTGGTCTTGAAGCAGTAAGGTACATGAGAGAACCTACCATTGAACGATAGTCCTTCTCGTTACACTCATCATCTTCCTCAGCTGGTCCAAGTTTGTGAGATACCTCAATGGGGGTGCCATAAGTCTTACAATCATGCAAATTATACCTAGTCAACATGTCATAGACATATTTTGACTGATGGATATAAATGCCTTTGGCAGATTGTTCAACTTGGACACCTAGAAAGAATGTGAGTTCTCCCATTGAACTCATCTCAAACTCAGACTTCATAAGTTGCTCAAATTCCTTGCAGAGAGCATTACTTGAGCCAAAGATGATGTCATCCACATATACCTGCACAAGTAACAAATCGTTTTTGGACCTTTTTGTAAAAAGAGTGCTCTCAATCTGTCCTCTTGAAAATCCATGCTTGAGTAGATGTGTAGACAGCCTCTCGTACCATGCTCGTGGTGCTTGGTGAAGACCATACAAAGCCTTGTCTAACTTGCAGACATAATCCGGATGCACCGAGTCTTCAAATCCAGGAGGTTGCCTGACATAGACTTCCTCCACTACTTGTCCATAAAGAAATGCACTCTTTACGTCTAGTTGATAAACCCGAATACCATTAAATGAAGCATAAGCCAAAAATATGCGAATAGATTCCAATCTAGCTACAGGGGCGAATACTTCATCGTAGTCCAATCCTTCAATTTGTGTAAATCCTTGAACTACTAATCACGCCTTATTCCTAACCACTACACCGCGGTCATCCTTCTTCACACGATATACCCAACGAGTTCCAATTGCATGGACACCCTTGGGTAGAGGAACTAATTCCCAAACTTTCAGCTTCTTAAATTGATGCAGTTCTTCTTGCATCGCTTCGACCCAATGCGGATCCTTTAACGCATCAGCTGTTTTCTTTGGTTCAACTTGAGATAGAAAACATTCTTCCATCTCAGTTACAAGACATTCCAAGGAGGCTGTAGGAGGTGCTTCAGAATTTGAAGCAGACGTGTCGGTCACGGCCAATTGATGTCTAGTTTGAACACCTTTACTTAACTCACCAATGATATTATCAGTGGGGTGAGTTTTATGAATCCGAGTCTGTGGAATTGAGTTAGGCACAATAACTAATTCCAAATTATTAAGATCTCCTTCAGTAGCATTTTTCTCGGATGGAGGATAATTGGCTTCATCATCATCCTCAGAAGGACTAGCCATATCTAACGGTTGAGGTGATGGAGGATCTGTTGTTAGAATTGGTGCATCAACTGATGGTGTTGATGCAGAGGTGGAAGATGTATTAGGTTGGACAGGTGGTGCACATGGAGTGTGATCTACATTAATATCCAAACCATGTAGAAGAGTGACAATAGTTTCTTCATCATCAACATTCTCAGGTGTTGGAATATTGAATGAGTCAAAGAAACTATCATACTGGAACAGATTTTCTGGTCCTTTGCCTTCAGGAGGAGCTGTATAGCGTAAACACTTGACTTCATAATGCTCCTCAATACGCTTTGTGGATAAATTGTAAACTCTCTTGTTAGGAGAATTCACAGAATATCCCAAGAATATTCCATCCATTAATTTTTCACCAAACTTGTCCTTTTGAGTTCGTGACATAATGGTGCAAGGACATCCAAAGGGCTACAGAAATTGTAAGTTTGGTTTACGGTTGTTAAATAGCTCATAGCATGTTTTGTTTTCCTTTTTAACCGTAAAAACCCTATTTAAAACAAAACACACGGTATTTACCGCCTCTGCCCAAAAAGTGATTGGACGCTTAGAGTCGGATAGCATAGTACGCGCAGCTTCAATGAGAGTCTTGTTCTTGCGTTCAGCGACACCATTCTGTTGAGGTGTATAAGCAGAGCTGAACTGATGATGAATACCCTTCCTTAAATAGTACATCTCAATTGTTTTGTTCTTGAATTCCGTTCCATTATCACTTCTAATCCTCTTGATTCTCTTTCCACACAAGTTTTCTAACTTGCATAAGTGCCGCATAAAACCCCTTTTTTTCGACACTTACCTCCGTCACTTGTCTAGTGACGCCTAGAACCCTTACCCGACACTTACACCCGACACTACCTTAGTGACGCCTCACTATGCGTCACTTCCATAAGTGACGCCCTCACTCAGATTCTGCCATTTCATGCATCACTTCCTAAGTGACGCCTAAGCCCCAAGTGACGCTATAAGTGTGGCATGAAACATTACCAAGAAAACACAGATTTTACTAAGTGTCGAGACCTAAAAATTTAGTACTTGATTTCACCCAAATTCAAGTCCAGATGCATTTTTCACCAAAGAAATGTAGTAGAAATAAAAATTTTCCAAGCTGACCTGGCAGCTCGACCCCAGCCAGGGGCAGAGCCTCTTGGACCCCGCTACCAGGGGCGCTGCCCCCAGACCCCCGTCATCCAGGAACTTGTAAATGCTTTTTACACCAAGTGTCGAACTTATACAACCTCAAGCTCTTATACAATATGACTCCTAAAACATTGTAAGACATGTTTTTCAAGTATAACACTTCGAAATCAATATGATAACGTCAAGATTATTATTACAAACAATCATCAACGGGCTGTACACATTTTCAAACGCTTAGACAATAAACTAAATTGTAATCATTTGAGCATTCTAGTTGGACAAACAAGGTAGTCTGGGTTGATACATTCTCATGTTTATAACCATCGCGTGTCATGGACACCCTCAGGTTACAAGTCTTTGGACTTCAATTCTTGGCTAATCAATCTCAGTTTATTTAGATAAACTCTTCAGGCTCAGGTAAGTCTCATGGCCCCTCTTTTTTCTGTTTTACTAGGGGTGTGATACATTGCTCTGTTTTTAACACGTGAATGTGAGTACATATTTCAATATACTACATGAGTTGTTTTCAACTAATCAAATCAAAGTCCTCCGTCAGTATAGTCTGGTAATACGAAAGTAGCGTGAATATTAGTATATGTTACCATATAGGATTGACCCACCTCGTCCGGGTTAGTCGCGCTAACCTCTGCAACGGACGTACTAATATTTGGGAAAACAAGTGTAGATTAGGCACTCGTGGAGGCACCTCGCTCAGAATTCTCTATCTGGGACCCGACCCTCGAGTTAAGCTCAGACTATGCGTTCATGGTTGTATACACTATTATTATCATTTGCTGGATGCAAATCAACATTTAAATCTTGCGGTTCACACAATATTATTTGACATCTAAACCTGTGAGCTCACCAGCATTAGCTGACCCATTTTAGCATGTATCACAGGTACTCAGCAGTAGATTTGGACTGCTCATCAGGATGCATATTAGCTCGAGTCTCCATGCAAACTTCAGATTCATTGCATTATTAGATTTTGTATAACTAATTATGTACTTAAATCTCTCATATTACGAACACGAGCTATGTACGAGTTCAAATTGTTGTAAACCTTTTAATATTAATATATTTTGGTAAAACGACGCATATAGAGTCGTTTGCTATATATCTGTGTGCTTTGATTATTGATTAGTAACACCCGAATTATGCTTCCGCAAAACATTAAATTTGGGGGTGTTACAGATTGGTATCAGAGCCTAAGGTTATAGTGAACTAGATTGCATTTAGTGGGCCTAGACTATGACTGTTAGGCAGTATTCCTTATTAAGTATGATTAGGTTTAGTGACTACATGGTATTGGTTTAATTTAACATAGCCTGATCAACTATGCACAATTAAAAGAATATGATGTGAGATCTGAAAGGAATCATGACTGAACAGGATACACTAGTTGACTCTGACCACGAGAGAAACCGGGACCCAAACTTGTCTGTGTTAGACACCTTAGGCTATTATGTGATATATATATATATATATATATATACTTAGATAGGCCTCGCTCTCACTCAACATCTTAGGCTATATTATATATGTATTATATGGATATAGGCCTCACTCTTTCTAACGCTTTGTCTCAGAATGGCAAACACACCACCTAATTCGTCACACTCTCAATCCGGGTCGCAGAACCCGAGGGTAGCTAGGAGGAACGCCAAGTTGCCTTGAACTGGCCCGTACCCCACTCACTTCACTCTGCCGGCCTTGGTCGCTAGGCTGGACCGTCACGAGAAACGAATTCACACCATGGATGTCGCTTAGAAGGAAACCAATGAAAATTGGAGACTCACAACGCTTGAGCGTATCAACCAATTCTCCGAGGACCACGAAAACACCGTTAGCAACATGAACATACTCCACGACCGAGTAGTGGATTCAGGAATAGAAGGCAAACTTTTGCGACTCAGGTTGGTACAATGCGAGCAGCGCCTGCAAGAGGCCGAAGAATACTCAAGAATGCTGGTACAACGACTAGCATTGGCAGAAGACAACGCCCGACAAACCAGCAGACTCGCAGTCACCGTGGATCAACTCGTCACACTAATGGAAAGGATCAACTTGCATTAGAACTAGTGTGGCTGTCATCTTGCAATCTATATCTATCTATGTAGGACTTTTACTATTCTAACCGGATGTAACAATTCCCGGTACCTTTTGTACTCCCCATATTATGTAACCTTTTGTAAACTCGTATCATGTACCAAACTTGGTTATTTCAATGAAATATAATTATCACTTTGTATCGTATATTCTATCATATACACCTGTGATATATCAGAATTTCACGCAAATATCTCATTGTCTTTTCTTGATCTTACTCAGCACAATGCCACCGAAGCGATTCACCTTCAACGAAACCGAAATCGCTCAACTCATATCCCAAAGCGTGTCTCAAGCTATGGCTACCCGATAACCCAATTCGGGCAGCGAGGATACAGCTGCCAACGGGCCTCAATCCAAACTTTGTTCATACAAGGACTTCCTGAGCTGCAAACCCTTGAACTTCAAGGGAACTGAAGGAGCCATCGGACTAATCAGATGGTTTGAGAAAATGGAGTCTGTCTTTCACATCAGCAAGTGTGCGGAAGAGGACAGAGTCAAGTACTCCACCTGCACCCTCGAGGATGGTGCACTCTCATGGTGGAATTCATATGCCCAGTCTGTGGGTATTGATACCGCCTACCTACTCCCTTGGGAGGAACTGAAGACAATGCTTACTGCTAAGTATTGTCCCATCGAACAACTCCAAAAGCTTGAGGAAGAGTTCTGGCACCTAAAGGTGCAGGGAACTGACATTGACGAATATACCATCAGATTCCAACAGCTTGCCATCCTTCGCCCAACAATGGTGAGCACCGAACCCGATAAGATCCGAAGGTACATCCGCAGTCTTCCGGAACCCGTCCGGGGGAACGTCACCTCCTCATACCAGACCACCATTGATGGTGCTATCAGATTGGCTCATGAACTCATGGCCATGAACGAGGACCCAGAACCACCCACTTCTTCCTCCAACCATCTCAAAAGAAAGTGGTCCGACAACCACAACAACTCCCAAAACAAGAAACCCGACACCATCAAGACCTACAACTCAACCACCGACACCAGACGGGGTTACACAGGGAACAAGCCCTACTGTTCCAAGTGCAACCGCCACCATGAAGGCTCATGCGGTCCCTATTGCAATAACTGCAAGAGGCATGGCCACCTCACCAAGGACTGTAGGTCCACAGCCAACAACAACAACTCCAGCAACAACACCAAATCACACCGAGCCTGCTATGAATGCGGGAACCCTGGGCACTATAGGAATGACTGCCCGAAACTGAAGAACAAGACCAACAACAACAACAACAATGCTAAGGGTAGAGCCTTCGTACTCAATTCTGGGGACGCCCGCCAGGACCCGAATGTGGTCACGGGTATGTTCCTCCTCAACAACTTAACTGCCTCTATTCTATTTGATACTGGTGCCGATAGGAGCTTTATTTCTGATGAGTTTTACCCCCTACTTGACATCACCCCTGTTGCTCTAGATGTTAAGTACACCATAGAACTAGCAAACGGTAAACTCATAGAAACCGATAGTGTGATACCTAATTGCATTTTAAACTTAGCCAACGAAACCTTTTCGATACATCTTATGCCTGTTGAAATTGGAAGTTTCGACGTCATCATTGGTATGCACTGGTTGTCCAAACACCGAGCCGAAATTGTCTGTTATGACAAGATCGTCCGCATCCCTCTCGCCGTCGGTAGAACCTTGATCATACAGGGGGAGACCGGTGGGACGAGACTAAATATCATATCTTGTCTGAAAACCTGAAAATTTCTCAGAAAGGGTTATCCTGCAATCTTCGCGCACGTCACAGAGAAAAAGTCGGAGGAGAAGCGACTCGAGGATGTGCCAATCGTTAGAGACTTTCCCGAAGACTTTCTGGAAGAACTACCTGACTTAACTCCACATAGACAGGTTGAGTTCTCGATCGATCTTGTGCCGGGTGCCGCACCGGTAACCCGAGCACCCTACCGCCTAGCTCCATCCGAACTTCAGGAGCTGTCCACCCAGTTACAGGAACTCCTGGACAGAGGATTTATTAGACCGAGTTCTTCACCTTGGGGAGCTTCGGTCTTATTCGTGAAAAAGAAAGACGGTTCCTTCTGAATGTGTATCGACTATCGAGAGTTGAACAAGTTGACCGTTAAGAACCGGTATCCACTTCCTCGCATCGATGACCTGTTTGACCAACTCCAAGGATCGAGTATTTTTTCAAAAATCGATCTTCGGTCAGGTTATCATCAACTTCGAGTTCGCGACACCGACATTCCGAAAACTACTTTCCGAACTCGCTACAGGCATTATGAATTTCAGGTGATGCCCTTCGGTTTAACAAACGCACCGGCTGTATTCATGGATCTTATGAATTGGGTGTGTAAACCTTACCTCGACAAGTTTGTCATTGTCTTTATCGATGACATCCTCATCTATTCGCGCAACGAACAAGAACACGCGCAACACCTTAAAACCATTCTAGAACTACTCAAACACGAGGAGTTATATGCCAAATTCTCCAAGTGTGAGTTCTGGATACAATCCGTTCAATTCCTTGGACATGTTGTTAATAGTCAAGGAATTCACGTCGATCCATCAAAAATCGAAGCTATCAAAGAATGGCAAGCGCCAACTACTCCAACCGAGGTACGTCAATTTCTGGGATTGGCCGATTATTATCGTCGGTTCATCAAAAATTTCTCCAAAATAGCTCAACCACTCACGACACAGACTCAGAAGGAAAAGAAGTTCAACTGGACTGATAAACAAGAGTCAACATTCCAGCTATTAAAACTCAAGCTTTGCAGTGCTCCTATTCTATCCTTACCCGAAGGCACCGACGACTTTGTGGTATACTGCGATGCTTCCCACCAAGGTCTCGGTTGCGTGTTGATGCAACGAGACAAGGTCATTGCTTACGCTTCCCGACAACTCAAAGTTCATGAGAAGAACTACATGACTCACGACCTCGAGCTAGGGGCCGTGGTGTTCGCCCTCAAAATCTGGAGACACTACCTCTATGGTACCCGAAGTACCGTATTCACCGATCACAAAAGTCTCCAACACATCTTCGACCAAAAAGACCTTAATATGCGACAGCGTCGTTGGGTTGAGTTGCTCACCGACTATGATTGTGAAATCAAATACCATCATAATGATCTCACCATTGCCGATGCCCTTAGTCGAAAAGAACGAACGAAACCACTTCGAGTCCGAGCCCTCAGTATGACCATTCATAATGATCTCACCATTCAGATTCATACCGCTCAACTTGAAGCTTTGAAACCCAAAAATGTCAAAAGCAAAGCCTTACGAGGCATCGATAAGCAACTTGAAATCAAGCCTAACGGCGTTAGGTACTTCTCAAATCGAATCTTGTTGCCTAGTTTTGGGAACCTGCGAGACTTGGTGATGGATGAAGCTTACAAGTCCAAATATTCTATCCATCCTGGATCCGACAAAATGTATCACGGCATCAAGGAATTCTATTGGTGGTCGAACATGAAAGCCGAAATCACCACCTATGTCAGCAAGTGCCTTACTTGCTCGAAAGTCAAAACCGAACATCAAAAACCTTCTGGTTTACTTCAATAACCCGGCATCCCTGAATGGAAATGGGAACAGATTGCCATGGATTTCATAACCAAACTGCCCAAGTCATCGAGTGGTTGTGATACCATTTGGGTGATCGTTGATCAACTCACCAAATCTGCTCATTTCCTGGCAATCAAGGAAACAGATAAAATGGAACGCCTCTCACAAATCTACATCAAGTAAATTGTTTCCTGACACGGTGTCCCAACCTCGATTATCTCTGACCGGGACGCTCGTTCTCACTTTTGGCAATCACTTCAAAAATCGTTGGGTACCCGTCTTGATATGAGTACCGCATACCATCCTCAAACCGATGGCCAAAGTGAACGAACTCTTCAGACACTGGAAGACATGCTACGAGCTTGCGTAGTTGACTTCGGTACAAACTGGGAAAGACACCTGCCATTGTGCGAGTTTTCCAACAATAACAGTTATCATGCCAGCATTAAGGCTGCACCATTCGAGGCACTGTACGGTCATAAGTGCCGATTACCGATCTGTTGGACCGAAGTGGGAGACAGTCAACTCACTGGTCCTGAACTCATACACGAAACCACCGAGAAAATTGTCGAAATCCAAAACCGACTTAGAGCCGCACGTGATCGTCAGAAAAGTTATGCTGATGTGAGATGCAAACCACTTGAGTTCCAAGTTGGGGATCGAGTACTCCTTAAAGTATCGCCTTGGAAAGGCGTAATCCTATTGTGAAAATGCGGGAAGTTAAATCCCAGGTATATCGGGCCTTTTGAGATCCTCGAAAGGATTGGCCCCGTGGCATATCGACTACAGCTGCCAGCTGAGCTCAGCAACGTGCACCCTACTTTTCACATTTCTAACCTAAAGAAATGTCTGTCTGACGAGACACTCATCATCCCACTCGACGAGATTCGCGTCGATGACAAACTTCATTTTGTTGAAGAACCTGCTGATATCGTAGACCGTGAGGTCAAACAAGTCAAACAAAGTCGTATTCCCATCATTAAAGTCAGGTGGAATTCGCGGCGTGGTCCGGAATTCACCTGGGAACGGGAAGACCAAATGCGACTCAAGTGTCCTCAGTTATTCTTTGACCCTGCATCGAACGCGACTTCAAGCTAAATTTCGAGATGAAATTCTCCTAACAGGGGGAGAATGTAACACCCGCCAAATTAGGACTAGTGATTAGTACCTAATCAGTTGTTAATACATGTAATTAGTTGGTTTTAGGCTAATTAATGTATCGAAATATATATACCGTTGAATATATATACGAATATGCGATTTGATTAAATCGTACAAGTTCCAAAATCGAATGTAATTCGGCTCAAGTAAATACGGACGTTGGTGAACATTTTTATTAAATGATATAACCTTATTTAATAACGTGACTATATCCAACATATTATTTTGATAATATTTCAATTTCATTTCGTACCGTATAGTAAACGTCTACGCGACTTAAACATTTAACACACAAACAAACGAAACCACTTAAGTTATTAAGTATTTGGTAAAATATTTCAACAAAAAGATGAATAAACATTTGTATTTTAAAACATATAATTAAACGTATAAATAAATATTTAACGTTTAAACGATCGAAAAACAAACGCCGCACGGAGCGCGATTACTGGAATAAAAATTGGAGCCAACCACACTTGGGAGGGAACCAAGTGGGTCGGCCCTTCCCTTCCCCCTCTCTTTCCCTTCTCTTTCCCTCTTCTTTCTCATTTCCCTAACTCCCTTTCTCTCTCTTTCTTCTTTTTCTCTCAAAACCAAACACCACTACCAACACTTTAAAACCACAAAATAACACCATCAAACGCCATCAAATCGTCAAGCTCATTTGGAGAAAAGTGACCACATCGCAACGATCTACATTTCCATCTTTCCGAAATTCTCAAGCGTTAACTTGTAAGTTTCCGACAAAAACTCGAAACCTTTCGATTTCAAGTGTTTTTAAGTTCTAGTTGTTTCTTTAAGCTTGAAATGTCCATATAAGGGTTGGGTAAAAGAATCGAACCAAACAGAAACCGAAAAACTCGTTTTTGGCTCAAAAATCCGTCAACAGCTTTAAGGGTCGCAACGAAGACTGCAGTATAGCGTCACTTAAGTGACACATTGAGTGTCGCTAAAAGCCCTAATCTTGCGTCACTTGCATAAGTGCCGCATAAAACCCCTTTTTCCCGACACTTATCTCCGTCACTTGTCTAGTGACGCCTAGAACCCTTACCCGACACTTACACCCGACACTACCTTAGTGACGCCTCACTATGCGTCACTTCCATAAGTGACGCCCTCACTCAAATTCTGCCATTTCATGCGTCACTTCCTAAGTGACACCTAAGCCCCAAGTGATGCTATAAGTGTCGCATGAAACATTACCAAGAAAACACAGATTTTACTAAGTGTCGAGACCTAAAATTTTAGTACTTGATTTCACCCAAATTCAAGTCCAGATGCGTTTTTCACCAAAGAAATGTAGTAGAAATAAAAAATTTTCAAGCTGACCTGGCAGCTCGACCCCAGCCAGGGGCTCTGCCCCTTGGACCTCGGTACCAAGGGCGCTGCCCCCGGACCCCCATCATCCAGGAACTTGTAAATGCTTTTTACACCAAGTGTCGAACTTATACAACCTCAAGCTCTTATACAATATGACTCCTAAAACATTGTAAGACATGTTTTTCAAGTATAACACTTCGAAATCAATATGATAACGTCAAGATTATTATTACAAACAATCATCAACGGGCCGTACACATTTTCAAACGCTTAGACAATCAACTAAATTGTAATCATTTGGGCATTCTAGTTGGACAAACAACTACAAGGTAGTCTGGTTAGATACCTTCTCATGTTTATAACCATCGCGTGTCGTGGACACCCTCAGGTTACAAGTCTTTGGACTTCAATTCTTGGCTAATCAATCTCAGTTTATTTAGATAAACTCTTCAGGCTCAGGTGAGTCTCATGGCCCCTCTTTTTTCTGTTTTACTAGGGGTGTGATCCATTGCTCTGTTTTTAACACGTGAACGTGAGTACATATTTCAATATACTACATGAGTTGTTTCAACTAATCAAATCAAAATCCTTCGTCAGTATAGTCTGGTAATACGAAAGTAGCATGAATATTAGTATATGGTACCATATAGGATTGACCCACCTCCTCCGGGTTAGTCGCGCTAACCTCTGCAACGGATGTACTAATATTTGGGAAAACGAGTGTAGATTAGGCACTCGTGGAGGCACCTCGCTCGGAATTCTCTATATGGGACCCGACCCTCGAGTTAAGCTCAGACTATGCGCTCATGGTTGTATACACTATTATTATCATTTGCTGGATGCAAATCAACATTTAAATCTTGCGGTTCACACAATATTATTTGACATCTAAACCTGTGAGCTCACCAGCGTTAGCTGACCTATTTTAGCATGTATCACAGGTACTCAACAATACATTTGGACTGCCCATCAGGATGCATATTAGCTCGAGTCTCCATGCAAACTTTAGAGATTTTATTGCATTATTAGATTTTGTATAACTAATTATGTACTTAAATCTCTCATATTACGAACACGAGCTCTGTACGAGTTCAAACTGTTGTAAACCTTTTAATATTAATATATTTCGGTAAAACGACGCATATAGAGTCGTTTGCTATATATCTATGTGCTTTGATTATTGATTAGTAACACCCGAATTATGCTTCCGAAAAACATTAAATTTTGGGGTGTTACCCAAACAAAAAGTATATAATATAGAGATTTAGAGTGATTTTGAGAGAAGAATATAATAGTTTTGGTGTGTTTTGAACCCAAACTAACTAGGAGTATTTATAGTGAGTTTAGAGGTGCCAAAACCCCCCAAAAAGTTCAAAAAAGCGCTCCTCAAACCCCCCCAACGGCTATGGATCCGTTTGATTTTTTTTCGGAAAAAACCCGCTTAAAACCGGTTTTTTGTGTTAACTGGTTATAACACCGGAAAAACCGATGCTAGCTAAAACCTAAAATCGATCAAACCGGTTCGGGTTCGAAACAACCCGGTCAGTTTTAAAAAAAACCGGTTTCATAAAAGTCGGTTTTGGTTTGTTCGTCGGGTTTAAAAAACCGTTTTTTGATTGGCACGTCTAGGTTGAGGGCTAAACATTTGGGCCATAAAATTCAACACTTACTGGGCCAAGTTGACTGGGCCCATGACCCCCTTGGTTGTTAGCTGCATCCGCCCTTGTTTGTCATGTTGATGGGAAAAAAATGGCCAACCCAAAACCCACTAACCCGGACTCGATTCAGGTATCTCGAATTTTATTTAACTCTATAGACTTTTGAGTCATTTTTGGGTTAATATGTTAGTTTCGGGTCAAATGGGTCACGTGGCTCAACCTTTTCAAAAATAATTGGTAATCATTAATAAGCATAAAAAATAATTAACAATCATAACTAGAAGTATGAAGTGATTCCGGAGGGAATTGTAAGTTGTGGGGATGTGGGCCTATCGACAAAAAAAAGCTCAAATGATTCATTTAAAAAATAAAGTATAAAAGTTTTAGAATTCTAAATTAACTTTTTGAGTTTTCGGGTCATCGGGTTGACCCATCAGGTTACCCGAACCCGACCTGAAAAAATCAGGTTGTCAGGTTTCGGGTTGGCGGGTCAACGAGTCAAACAATGCTGACCCAACCGGCTTATTATCGAGTCGATCTCGGGTCATATTTCGGGTCGTGTTAGATATTGCCAGCTCCTAATACACGAAGTATATTACAACATATTCCCTTTGCGTTACAAAATATATCCCCGACTGACTTTTACTCGGATTATAAGATAGGTTTAGTAATTTTTATTTTTCTCCTTATTTAAGTCAAGTTTGACTGGGGTTACATAGAAAATAAAAAAAAAATTAAGAATAATAAATTATGTAATATAAAAGTGTAATGATTTTTAATAGTTATGTTTGAAAGTCTATTATCATTTTGGAACAAATATAAATGATAACCAGATTATAACCCGCAAAATTTGCGGGCTATAACATTTAAATAGTTATTTTCAATTCTTTTAAGAATGTATGATATGTTTATTTACTTTAACGTGACGTTAGAGCACTCTCAACGGGAGTTGTCACTTTTCGTCGGTTGGAAACCGCAGAACCGCCTCTGATGGCATCGATCCATCGGTTGGTTATTGTCGGATATTCGACAACCGTAGGTTATGTTTTATTTTTTTTTCTTTTCTTTGTGTATATAAAACTAAAGGTAAATTGGTAAATGTGAGATCCAAACTAATGACAAGTATTCATCAGTTTCAGTCAGTTTTGAAAAAAAGTGATGTGACGCTGATGTGGTTCAGTCGGTTTCAATAACTTTTAGTCACAATTGAGTATAGTCTTATGGGTTACCATTTTTTTTATATATATTTGAACCATTAAATTTAAACTACATACAATGTCTTTATCTATACTATTGAATAGTTTATAGTTTATTCTGCTTCATTTTTTTTAACAAACAATAAAATAAAAACCTTACGATTATTTTATCAAAAAGGTATATTTCCAATTTTAATGTTTCAACTTTCATACATAATTAAATGTGATCATACTCGATTATAATTTTCCACTCGCTATATTTCACTAGCATACAACCTTTGGTGAACTTTGTATATGATTTTTTTTCCTGGTTATTTGAACTCCAAAATTGATGTAAAGCCTTATATACTACCAAGTTATTTTTATATGAATTCTATTTTAGTAATAAAAAAATAACTATTTGAATGTTATAGTCTGCAAATTTTGCAGGTTATAATTAAGTTTATTAAAAATGACACACCAATTAATTTTTTTAATGTGGGGTGAATAGAAAATTTGAAGTAAAGAGACTCTAAAATTTATACTGTATCAAACCATAACAAAAGGTCTCAAATCTAGACAAATTGAACAATGAAATTCCATTCAATGATTGTTGATTTGTCGTCAACAATATAATCTAATGATCGAATTGATGACCTTTACGCACAAAAAGGTGCAGTTAAGGAAATTCTGTAAAATTTAAACGAAAATTATGGATAATGGGCAATGTTCAGGATCAAATAGCGAAATACTTTAGAACGTGACTTATCTTAAGCTAAACTATTAATCCTCTTTTGGTGTGTACCTTGTCTTTTCTCTTGATGTTGGGATAAAATAATCAAAAACCAATGGAACAGTGATTCACAAAGCAATAAACAAATGATGTACAAATCACCTCATTATCACTTTGACAAATTTTAATTATTTCCCATATACATGAATAGGAGGGAAAAAAAATAGAGTAGTGCTGCATACGCCTAATTATCACATTTTTAGGTTTAAATTTAGATCCACAAGTTTATGCCTATCAATCATTTTACAATAAATTATAAGAACTAAGACTAATTATCACATTTTTAGGTCTAAATTTAGATCCACAAGTTTATGCCTACCAATTATTTTACAATAAATTATAAGAACTAAGACTAATTATCATGTTTTTAGGTCTAAATTTAGGTCCACAAGTTTATGCCTACCAATCATTTTACAATAAATTATAAGAACTAAGAACATCTCCAATGATAGCTTTTTCAAAGTTTTTTTTGTGTAAAAAAGCTTTTGAAAAGCTTTTTATCATTGAAGTAAAAACTTTATTTATGTTAAAGCTTGATAAATCTCAAGCTTTTGAGCAAAATCTTTTCTTCAAGTTTATGTGTGTAGATTTCAAAAGAAAAGCTTTTCTCATTGAAGAGAACGCTTTTTTTCTAAATCCTTTTTGCAAGATGATGTATCATGATAAAAAAGATAAAAAAAAATTACTGCTGGTCATATTCACTAGGGTCTTGGAGGGAAAAGAAATCAAATTCTAATAGAACATAAAAGTGTGGAATGCATTTTGTCATCTTCAATAAAGCAAGTTACACATAGAAACAGAACAATCATTCACCCCAACTAACCAAATAGCAAGGCAAAAGAAAAGAAAAAAATCTATAAAAGATTCATCAACAATTGAATTGCTAAAACCTTACCTAAGCTCACGTTTCATATTCAAACATTGTACAACTCTCTTTGCATGATGTACAAGTCACTTCATCATGGGCAGTGACCTAAACTTAAATGTTGAACTTTATGCTAAACTAAACTTACATAAACAGATGAATTGAATCATATGGAGCTGATGAATCTTGAAACTTATGTTGATCTTTCTTTGACCAAAGCCAAATCTTGGAAACAGAAAAGCTTTCACCTTTACTTCTCTTGCTCAATTTCTTTCCATCACTACCACTATCAACTGAACTATTTCCCTTGTCTTTCTCAATGCACAAATCTTTTTTCCCAATATTGCCCTTACTATTAGGACAAAAGGTCACTTGTAACTCTGAGTTTCCAACCACATATTCATAAGACCCCATTGAAAAACACCTTCTTGCATCAAGATTACTATTGCTAGTCTCTCCTACTTCCTTTTCTTCTTTTTTTCCACCATTATTTGTGGCTCTAAACTTACCAAGTCTAACTGATAACACCCTTTTCTCAATCCCTGAATTTGACAACACATGATCATTTTCTTCCATTATATCATCAAAATGGATATCAAAAACTGGATTCTCAACAGAAAAACCAGGGGTAAAAAGGGTTCCTCTACACAAAGGACATGTTGAATTTGAAAGCAACCATGTATCTATACAATGAACATGAAAAGCATGACTGCATAAAGGAAGTAGCCTAAGTTTATCATGTTGTGAGAATTCACAAAGGCAAACAGCACAATCAAAAGGCTCTTTTAAGCCCATTAATTCTTTGTACAGAAACACTGGGAGGGCATCAATGAATGCTTGATCCAAACCAGAATCATGTAAATTGAACAGCTGTTGCAATTGTCTCTCATAAGTAACATTAGCATCAGCAGTTTCTTGAAATCTTGATGAATGTTGATGGGAATTTGATAATCTTTTTTTCTTGATGTAACAACTTACAAGAAAGTGAAGTATAACAAAGATGATTAACATAACTCCCAACACAATCACTATGTTTCTAGCTAAAATTACATTTGAGTTAGGTTTATGATTACTTGGAGAAAAAGAAGAAACATTTTGTTTAATAAGGGGTTGGATTTTGATCAAGCGCATGTTAGCAGATATGAAATGCTACAAAAATCATAAATTTTTGAAGGGTTTTGTTGGAGAACACTTTTGTGTCTGTTTTTCAACGGTGTGAAATGTCAAGAAGTGATTTTTAATTGTGTAGAGTGTTCTTGGATCAATACCCAATTCAAATAACTCTATATACAAGCAATTCAAATTATGATTAGTTGAAACTACAAAGAACCCACTTGAAACAATAAAATCAATATAAAATGCAATTAAACCCAGATCTTGAATTTAATTGCAAATTCTGGGGATTGTAGAGATCAAGTTTAAGAATTTTAGCTTACCCAAGTGACACTACACCTTTGGCATTAACTTGACACTTTCTTTATAAGCAGAATAAATTATAGCTGTTGCTTCAACAGTTGATTGTGTTTTAAGAAATCTTGAAAGGGTTTTTGATTAAAAATTTTTTTTTATTTTTATTTGAGGGTTTAAAGTGAGAAATTGACATGGGATTTTAGTTTTTACACTTTATATTGTTGAGTTTGTGAGTGTGGGTGTGGAATTAGTAGTACCTGGAAGCTTCCAAAAACAAATTTTGTGAGGTGGCCACAGGAAGGTAATTGGACAATGATTGTAATTGTAATATATTCTATCTTTTATATATATATATATATATATATTAAAAGAAAATTTTTAAAAGAATAATAACCATTAGATGGAGATCAATATTTAAGATCTAACCCTTATATTATTTCATTATTATATAACTAAAAGACTAACTTACTCTTCTATATTTATAATATATACCTTTCATATATACAATATAAATCCTCTGTTTTTCTTTCAATTGTAGATAATCCTTCAAATATTTTATTATTTCTTCTATATATCAAATTCTTCATACAATCTTATTCATTTATTTATTTCTAAAAAACCCCCCAATAAGCTATTTTCAATTCCAAATAATTCATAACTCATTTCATCGTCCGGTGATTTAAATTCTTATAGGACCTATTATTTTGAATCTTTTTATCAATTTCTAATTTACAATTATTAGATCATGGATGTCAACGGGTCGGTTTCGGCGAATTTTAGTATATTTGTACCCATACTACTGCCTTGATTATGGATGCCAACGGGTCGGTTTCCGGCGGGCTTTAATGTATCTGTACACTTACCGGTTTACAATATTCGTATGTACTAATACCCGGTCCAATACCCATTGGGTAACCAACTAATATTACCCATCAGTTTTACATATTTATTCGCGGGTTTCAGTTATCCTTATGTATATAAGTTTGAAGAAACAAAAAAAAAATTAGTTATAGAATATACAACGTAAATTTGAACACGAAAAAAAAAATACCAAATTACAAGATTTGAAATCTTAAAGATAACAATTTAACTTTTTAATTAACTAATGCAAACTTTCGGTACATAATATAGTATATAGTATTATTATTATAGAATAATATAAATACAAAAAAGAAAATGGAAACATGCACAATATTATCAATTATTGATTAACTAATTTACTCTTTTGCCACTAATTTCTCTATATCTCAATTACTCGCTGAACTGGTAAATTTGCTTATTTTGAAAAACATATCTGTACGATTTTAAATAATATTGTATTATTAAACATCAATAGAAATAACAAAGTGACATCATAAGCAATATTATCTCTATTAATTTATTTATTTATTTGGAATCATCAATCCAAAATCTATCACAATACAAATGCTTAATACAATTTTCATTTAAAATTAAATCAATACAAACTGATGTACCGTACACCAACAACAAAACACATATAAAATCCATATAACACATCCATATAAGACATATCATAATGTCGACCCGTAAATTTTGCGGGTCTTAAACTCGTTAAAAAAAATAAAAGAAAGAATATTTAAACAGGCGCACTTTGATTTAAAGGTTTTGGGCTTTAGTTAAGTATAAGCTGTATAAGGCCCAAAAGATACCGAGGGTGCCTAAGATAGGTTTTCGGTTTTATGTTTTGAGGCCCATAAATTTAGTTCAAACAAGTAGATTATAATAATCTTACATAAATCATTATGACATTTCACAAGTAGACTAATTAATACTGATAAATTAATATTATAAAATATAGATGCAATACAGATGTTGATTATTTCGTAAGGGTCTTTTGTTTTGGTTTATAATGTCATGATAGGTAATAGTTGTATTATTCGGTAAGCTAAAGACCATTAATATGTTTGATAGTTTATTTTTATTATTAAGTATTAATTTAACTGAAAAACCACTTATTCAATAAGCTATTTATAATTACTTAAAACTTCTAATTCAGTAAGCTATTACTATCCTGCATAAATGGATTTCATATGTTTAGTTTATGTATTAGACAGTATATTTTTCCTTTTCTGGTTCATATATTTTAGTTTTTGTTTTTATTAATGCAATTTATCTATTGAAGTCCTTATTACAACATTGTATCGGGAACCTCTTGTAATTTTTTTTTCTTAAGTGGAATAGTTTGTAGCTCAATGTTGTTTTCATGTAATTTATGTCACGTCAAAGAATGGTTAAAAATGCGTATTCAGATGTTTGTACTTTTATATCAAAAGATCTTAATATCATATATTCAGATTTTAGCTCTTATTATTCAAAACTGATTTTCTAATTTCAGTAGCTTTAAGTGTTTAGGAAAAACAAAAAAAGTGTTTCCACATGTATTTATGTATCAAGTTACACAAAGTTACATATAATTAATGGTTTTTTTTTTTGCTGAAAAGGAGTCAATAATTTTCATTTGTGTGTTTTCGGGTATCAAATACTCTTAACTTATTAAAATGAACAACTTGTTTGAAAATTACGAGTAACTGGGTAGAAATTTACGATGATTTTATTACTAATTGCTAACATAACGTCAATAATATTGTAACACCCACTATAAGGGCCTAAGGGTATTCTGGTAATTTCTTAGATTTGTTTAATTTATATTATGAGTTAGGAAATTTATTGTTTATTTTGAGTCATTTTGACAACAAAAGTTTAATTGTAGAAGGGGGGTTGAATACAATTAAAAACTTTTCTCTGATTTTAATCAAGTTACTTAGACAGTTTTAAATTGTTTAATAACAACACAGTATGTAAGAGATAGATATGACAATATCGAAGCAAGTAATAGATAGTAGCCGAGAATATAATTTTATTGATCATAAACTCACTAAGTGTTGATTGCGGAATGAACTAGCCAAGGCTAATCCAAATCAAACACTTGTGCTAAACTATTACAAATTGAGCTAAACAGTAGTGGACAAACACGCTAACTGTTTACTCACTGCTCGAGGATACGTACTTAGACAAACTGTATTCACTGACGAACATGTGAATAATACGTATCAACGGCAAACTTCTAAGTACAAAGAATTGCTCTATTTATAGTGCAAATGTCTTGTGGAGAATCATGATCTTGGAATGACACATGTCACTGTTTGATTGGTTTGATCTCCGATCCTTGATTATTCTGTGGTCCCAAATTCTGTTACCTCGAATATCACGTTTTCCTTAAAATCAATCATTCACTGCCACGTGATCCTTCAAACATTCTTCAAGTACGAGGAACACTTGCTGACATATAAGAGTAGAGCACTTCGTACTTTATTGAATAGTCACTGAAGAAGCAGTAACTTTCCTCACTCACTGCGAGCTAACATGCTCTTGTAGAATGACTTGAAATATTGTTCTTCAGTGACTAGCTGTTATTTGGGCAGTGACTTTTGCCTTATTAAATGTGAAGATATAAAACTCTCGCTGCTTATATCAGCGACACACAAAGTTGAGTTTTAATCTTCCTCAGCATGTTGAATCCAGAAGTAGAATGAATAACGATCATCAATTGTTAACTTCAGCAACAACAGCTTTGACATAAATCATTTCTTCATCAAGTTGTGTACTATTGAGTTGATCAGCGACCAGTGACTTATCATGGTCAGCGACCAGTGACTCAACAATCTCCCCCTAAATAATAGTGATCAAAGCTCCCTAGACAAACTTATTGCAGATGAAGTTAAGAATGATCAGTGACCAGCGAGAAATAACTTTAGCAACAGCAGCTTTGATTTAATCATTTTCTTCATCGAGTTAGACATCATTGAGTTGGTCAGCGATCAATGACTCAACAATTTCCCCTAAATGATTATAATCAAAGCTCCCTAGATAAACTTGTTGCTTTAGAAATTTATAGTTAGTGCTTTAAGAATTAAAGAATTCAGTGACTTATACTTGTGATCCATTCATTTTCCTTTTTGGATTCTTTTAACAATTTCCCCTAGATAAACTTGTTGCTTTAGAGTTTTGCACTTTGATTTTCTCAAAAGATCAGATATTATTGATATTGTAAATGAAAGATATTACAAGTGAGATCAGTTTACAATTGATCTAATCTATTACAAACTATATATTTTTCCATATCTCTTCTTCCTTCACAATACCAAGCTCATCAGCTAGCTCGTATTTCTCTATAGAGGGTAGAAATCTGAACTGTCTTGCTAATCCTTCTTCCAAAATAGCTTTTCTCATCACTGAATCTTTTGGAAGCATACTAACAGATCTGATCAAGTGCACAAGTTGCTCATGATCTATCTTTTCAAGCTCTGACTCTCTTTGAAATCTTAATGCACCATTTAAGTCTATAAAGACGAGTCCCTTCACACCTTCAGTTACTTCAGTACCGATGACACGCAAAAAGTCATGTTTTTGTGTGCCATTATCTCACCATTTTGGCCCAATTATTAATGAAAACACTTAAAATATGAACTTAAACATCACATTTCATCATAAGGGCTAAAATATAGACGATGTTTCAAGAATCAGCAAAAACAACCTGAAAATGAGTAAAACATAGCACAAACGATCATTGAATCTTCTGTTCACGTATTTTAGCACTTTTTGAGCTACACAAAGAATTATGACCTCTAACTTATGTCATTTTCTTCGTTAGGAAAATACGAACGCGTGGATGTAAAGAACGCTCAAAACAGATAAACAACGAAGAAGTTACGCCCGAACGAAGAACCGAAGGGCCAGGATACGGCTGAACCAGACCGTATACGGCTGGTCACAGACCGTATACGGCCTGTGCCGACCGTATATGGCCTGTGCTCAGCTGTATACGGCCCTGTTCAGCCGTATTCACCCTATGCTCAGCCGTATACGGTCCAATTCAGCCGTATACGGTCCAGCTCAGCCGTATTGTGCATTTGGGCGATAAAAATCTGATTTTTATTCGCCTTTGCGATACGGTTGTGCATTTGAAGGTTTGGATACGGTCTACGGATACGGCTGTGCGATCTCTATATATAGAAGCCTCATTTCTCCATTTCAAACACACTTCTCATCCATTCTTCACCAACACTACTCTCTCACTACTCTCTCTCTCTAGATTAGGTTTTTATTTTAATTTTCGTAGTTAGTGGCTAGTTAGTCCCTGGTTAATACTTAATCGGGCTACTAGAGGAGAAATATTGTAATATCGCTTGGAGCATACTAGAAGTTCTGTCTGTATACTTTCAAGTTATATTCAGCTGCGCTCTTTTCACGGTTATATCTATCCTTTATCTTATTAATTAAAATGCATACTGTTGTTATTTTGGTTATGCTAGATTTAGGATTTGCCATGATTAGTGAGTAGTCATATTGCGTGTTTGTTGTCATGTAGTTAGCCGTATTAGTTGGGATGATGTCATTATGAAACAACAGAAGTAAGGTTAAACGACTTTCATTTGTATAGCGCTGGAAACATCACGAATGTGTGGAGTACGGAACGTGGAAGCTATGAAAGTCATGGGCACAATCTGTTGTGGAATAATGTCCCAACTATTTTATAAATGAAAACTCGGTGCTTTGATTAACTTTCTATCTATGATTATAAACCTCACTTTAACCTAACACCTTTCGACCAATGAACGTGATTAAAACCTTTTTATTAAGTCGTAGCTAACCTTAAGTAAAGGAAATTAATTATCTGTGTTTGAAATAAACATGGTCTGGTTTTAAACCTGTGGAAATACCGTTTTCAATCAAAAGTAATGTACACTGTACATAAACTAGAGATTTATTGGGACTTTAAAGTAAGGGTTGGTTTATATCATAGATGGATAATTCCCGAACTTAAATACAAACTTAGTTTATAAGTCCAGAATGACCATTGTGTAATGAAGCAAACATAAATACCGTAAATCGACTGAATACATGGTATATCGTTGGAAGCACCATTGGTATAGTACAACGTGGAAGTCATGAAAAAGCCGTTGGTACCATACTTTGTGAATTACCGGTTATTACAACCTCTGGACTTTACAAACCCATCGATAGAAAGTAATCAAGCACCAAACCAAGTCTTATACTTAAATGTTTTATTCAATTGATTATCCTTGTGGGGTTAAGAATGGTCGGACATCGAGTTAGTTTGCCACCTTATTCATGCACCCAGGATTTCAATCCAGAAGGGTCACTGTACCGTAACAGGATAGTGTTGTGGGCTGGGCAACCTACTCCGATCAGAATCATGATAGCCTAGTTGCTCAGTGACATACTGATTGAGAAATCAATTAGTAGGGAGCTAGTGCTTACCCCATATATACTTAAAACAAATAAAATACAAATATTTAGAGACGTTTTCATTTCCTAAACTAAACATCATCCCAACGTTCGGCTAACGAACTCACAACAAACACCCCCTCTATCCTGACTGCTATCCGTTTATTTTATCTGCTTTTTATTATTGCTTATTAGCTTAATCATAAAAAAAAAAAAGCAAAACCAAACCACTCCCAACTATTTTAAAACTCCCTCATTATTTAGAAACAGACATCCTAGACTACTCAGATCCACAATACAGTTGGTTTTGAAGAACGACCATAGGTCATACTTGCTGCTATACAACCCTTAGGCCACATAGCACAAGTAAAACTTAGGCCCCGCATTTACAAAAATTAAAACCCACTGGTGCCGCCGTTGACGGACGGTCCGACGACAGGGCAAAAACCTGATCGACCGTTGGCGGCGCATCAAGTTTTTGGCGCCGCTGCCGGGGAATCAACTGTATGATCCAGAGGCGTCCAAATGGACTTTCTTCTTAGTGAACCCTTAGGATGGCTTTCCCTTCTTAAACCCCTAAATTCTTTCAACCCTTCCTTTCCCTTATCCCGAAGATGACATCCTACCCATCCGGCAAGAAAAGTCATCACCTTCCCACAATCCTACAACCACCGAACGCGTCACTCTCGCCGATATCACCAAACCCTCGATAGAAGGTCGAGGAGGACCCATTCGCTACCCGGAGATTTACGGAGCATCATTCGAACTCAAGTACGATGTAGTGCAGTTAATCGAGAAACGCTGCCAATTCCACGGACTGCCTGACGATGATCCCAACTCCCACCTCAACAAATTTCTAGCCCTATCCGAATCTTGCAAGCAAAAAGGGGTTGAGCAAGATATAACCCACTTATATCTGTTCCCCTATTCTCTTGCTCTTCACGCGCAAACTTGGTTTGAGGAATTAGACACTGGCTCTATCACCTCATGGGTGGAAATGGAAACTAAATTCTTAGCTAAGTACTTTCCCCCATTCAAACAAACCAAGCTGAAGAAAGATATCATGAACTTCCAACAGTCTCATGATGAATCAATCTTCAATGCATGGGAGAGATTTAAGAGCTTGCTCAAGAAATGTCCTAACCACCAAATCAAACGATCCACCCAGTTGTGCACATTTTACCGTGGTCTTGCACCCGATCATAAGACAATGCTAGACACCGCTGCTCGAGGCGACTTCACGTGCTTGACGGACGATGAAGCTTGGAATCTGATAGAGACAATGACCGCCCATCACCATGATTGGACTGATGAGCACTCCTCATTCTCGGCACCGCTTGCCACCAATCCCGTGCAAACTGAGGCGATCAAATCTCTTGTGGAACATGTCGGAACCCTGACCAAGGAAATAGGAATGCTGCAGAAGCCACCTCAACAGGTCTACCAAGTCCGCTCCTGTCTGAAATGTGCCGATCCACAAGTTGAGTATGAAGACCGTGTTGATGGAAAAGCCTATTATGACCAGTTCCGAACTCATCCACGTCCACCTGATTTTACTCAAACCTCTCCTAGACCAAAACAATACCCACCAAATCAACCACCCTACCCAATCCACCCACAACAACCACAACTTAGTTATAACCAACCACACTTTCTCACTGAACCTACACCTGAGAGGCCAGTTACTAGCCCAGACGACACCCTCGCACAAATGATCGAAAAGATTACAGCTAGACAAGACCAGACTGATCTCATCTTAGGGGAGCAACTAACCTTACTGAATAGTCTTGCAACCCAAGTAGGTCGACTAGCAGAACGTATCAACACTAGACCTCAGGGTAGTCTGCCTAGTAATACCTTCCAAGCCAACCAAGTAACCAACCAAGACTCCAAGGTGGCACCGAGCCTACCTTCGGTTCCTTCTACGGTGAAGGAACAATCTCCTATCACACAGACAGTTGAGAAGAAGTCTACTCCGCCTCCTAAGAAAAAGGTACGCATACCGTTTTCAGGACGTCTAAATCAGCATCCTGAAGCTTTCAATCCTAATGGTAAAAACTTAGACACCGAGTCTAGGAAACCTCCCAGCCCGATATATTCTAAATATTTTAGGAGACTTATGTCAACCAAGGACAAGGTACCCGAAGTACCTAATGTCCCTCTGAACGCCGAATGCTCAACTATCCTTCAAAATAGTCTACCGGAAAAGCTAGGAGATACTGGACGTTTTACCCTTCCTTGTTCCATTAACCACACCGGCAATATTCGCTCTCTAGCCGATATAGGAGCAAGTATCAATCTCATGCCATATTCGTTATTCAAAAGGCTCGAATTAGGATACCTTAAGCCTACTAAAATGAGTGTCCAGCTAGCTGACCAAACAATTAGATACCCTAAGGGAATAGCTCAGAACATCATGGTTAAGGTCAACGAATTCCTATTCCCAACCGACTTTGTAGTAATGGATATCCAGGAAGATATAAACATCCCTATAGTCCTAGGTAGACCCTTCTTGAACACGGCCAGAGCTGTCATTGATGTCCACTTACAGACTATCAGCTTACGCGCTCATGGAGAAAGCATCACATTCAAGATCGATCAGACCGACTGCACTTCGATGGAGAATGGTGAGCTATATATTGTCTCTATTGTCCAATTTACATCAGAAGATGAGACCTCCGAGCCAGAAGCTAAGCAGGTAGAAGAGATAGAAGCAGAGGAAGAGGAAGAAGAAGACACTTCCAATGGCTACTCTCACAATGCTGCTCATATGCTGGAAAGATTGCTTAATCCTGTCTTGGATCCAGAAAATCCACTCACCTACTCTCGACTTAGCGATCTAGAAGAGATTGAGAAAACTTTCATACACAGTTTGAAGAAGATCTCAGACTTCAAAGCAAGTAGACTACCGAGTCTGCAGCCACATATACCTCCTCAAGGGATTCAAGCCTTTGCTTTATCAGAACCTCAACCATGGCTTGAGACAGGAGGTATATTCGAGTCTGATGACTCTGATTCTCATGACAAGGAAGGCATTGAGATAGACACTCCAAAGCTATCTTCTGATACAATATCCCAGTTCACTGACAAATCTCAGCCATCGTCCAATGTAGTTGAGATCCCTAATGCACATAAGGTCGATACTCCTACTATGGATAGTGACTTGGGGGAAATTCCTGGTGATGTTCGTTGTATCCCACCTCCTACTCCTTTAGAACCACCTGATTCACCAGTATTATCTTCACAACCCATCTGTATCCCAACCGTCTCTAATCATGAACAGATGGTTAAAGTGATAAATAAATGTGATGGAGACCCTCGCATCGCGATATCAACTATTAGAAATTCCACTGTTGACTACTCTCTACACCAAAAATGGCTAATAGCGGTTATTGAAGAAGCGTCCACTATCCGACTCGCTAGCAATGGAACCCGAGATCCGCTCATTCTTAGGTACTGTGTCAGAATATTCAGAGAGACACTCAAATCTCAGCTCAAGGAAGAATTGGACAATGCACAAGAAATTTACTTCTATATCGAACAAAGGTAAATATACCGCCAAGTATATGATGTTTTAATTAGTTCAGCGTTTCCTTACTCCTCAAAACAAAGAGAGATTTTGAGTTCTATCAAGAAATACTTAGAAGCAGCTACTGGAAACCCTAGGAGCTACGCTAACACCAAAGTATTGAGTTTTCTTCGGATATTCCTTGATTTACTAGCAAGAGAAGATCACCTAAGCACCAAAGAAAGCGATCGATTTATCATCAAATCCACTATCGACTATCATATTGAGTTGATAATCGAGGAGCTTAGGTGCATCAGTTTAGATGAAAGGAAGCGTAATCACCCCGTAACTGTTCTAGATATATCACTACTAGACGTTGCCACTTATGTGATAACTCGACTACGTGAAATATTCCAAAGGAAAAGTGCTGAGAAACCAGAGTTTTTCTTCCATGCTGGGTATCGTGAGTTATTCAACAAATTGATTAATATCTTCAAAGACTCTGACTTTCCCTTCACCCTTCATCAGCACCAGCTAATCAGAAGCTTGTGCCATTCTTTGACCACATTTGGAGGAGATCCTTACGCTGAAGAATATGAAGATCTGAAGTTGAAGTTCCTGGAATTTATGGATTCTATCAGACAAAAGCATCCAATTGGTGAAATGATCAAGACCAAAACAACCACATTGACAGACCCCAACGGGCCAGTCAATAAGGCGGTTGATTACATCACTTGTGGATTGCTAGGTCTCTCCAAAACTGCCGCAAACCACTTCTGTAACACCCGCCAAATTAGGACTAGTGATTAGTGCCTAATCAACTGTTAATACATGTAATTAGTTCTGTGTTAGGCTAATTAATGTATCGGATTTTATATTGATGAATGTATACAATTTTGCGATTTGATTGAATCGTACGCAATTTAAATCGAATGTAATTCGATTCAATTTTATACGGACGTTGGTGAACAAAATTATTAAATAAGATAACATTATTTAATAACGCTATTATATCTAAAATAGTATTTTGGTTATAATTCATACATATTTCGTATCGTACAATTAAAAGCCTACGCGATTAGAATGTTGAACGCGCAAACAATGTTAAGTTATACTTTATAACTCAATTATTAAAGTAATTGGTGAAATATTTTAAGTAAAAATATTGGGTAATTATTCGTGCCTTAAAACGGGTGTATAACGCACGAAATAATTATTTAAACGGTTAAACGATCGGGAAAACGAACACCGCACGGAGCGCAAACGCGAGGAACAAGTTTGGGACACACCCACATGGGGTGGGCCCCACGAAAAATCTGCCAAAAGGGGTGAGGTCACCACCTCCCCCACCCGATTTTCACTTTACTCTTCTCTCTCTTCCTCTCTTTTCTCTCTAAACCACAAACCACCACCACCTCACTAAATCCTAAAATAACACCTCCATACGACCTCGAATCTTCACACTCGTTTGGAAGAAAATAACCACGAAGCAACGATCTACGTTTCCTTCTTTTCGGAATTTCATTTCGACAAATTGTAAGTTTCCGACAAATCCCGAAACCTTTAGATTTTCGAGTATTTTTAGCAAGTAGTTGTTTATATAAGCTTAGAATGTCCTTATAAGGGTTGGGTAAAAGAATCAGGCCAAGATATGGTCGGAAAACTCGTTTTGGCTCAAAAATCCGTAAAACAGTCGTAAGTGTCGCAAAGACGACCAGTATTGCGTCACTTAAGTGACGCATGGAACCCTAATTTTGCCTAAGTACCGCATAAAGCCCCTTTTTCCCGACACTTCAACCGTCACTTGCTTAGTGATGCCTAGGACCCTTACCGTCACTAATAACCCGACACTGCTTTAATGACGCCCAAGTACGCGTCACTCCTTTAAGTGACGCCTAACCGACACTTACACCCGTCACTGATGGAGTGACGCCACCTTATGCGTCACTTCCTAAGTGACGCCCAAGCCACCCAGTGACGCTTCACTATGCGTCACTTCCATAAGTGACGCCATAAGTGACGCCCAGCCCCTAAGTGACGCTATAAGTGACGCATAAACAGAAGGTTTCAAACTAATTTTACACTAAGTTTTGAGGCCCAAATTTGACACCCCATTTCACACAAATTGTAAGTTTCCGACAGCTCGACCCCAGCCAGGGGCTCTGCCCCTTGGACCCCGCCAGGGGCTGCCGCCCCTTGGACCTCGCTACCAGGGGCGCTGCCCCCGGACCCCCGTCATTAACGGGCTTCGCCCTTACCCTAGGGTCACGAGTAACAGTGTTACATCTAAACTTTCACACAAAGTGTTAAACTTGTATAACATCAAACACGAATGCGACATGACTTCTAAAACACTTTGGAACACGTTTTTCAAGAATAATGATAATATTATTATTACCAACAATCACCAACGGGCCGTACACATTTTCAAACACTTAAACAATCAACCAAATTGTAATCATTTGGACATTCTAGTTGGACAAACAACTACAAGGTAGTCTTATGAGATGCCTTCATATGTTTATAACCATCGCGTGTCGTGGACACCCTCAGGTTACAAGTCTTTGGACTTCGATTCTTGGCTAATCAATCTCAGTTTATTTAGATAAACTCTTCAGGCTCAGGTGAGTCTCATGGCCCCTCTTTTTACTGTTTTACTAGGGGTATGATACATTGCTCTGTTTTTAACACATGAACACGAGTACATATTTCAATATACTACATGAGTTGTTTTCAACTAATCAAACCAAAGTCCTCCGTCAGTATAGTCTGGTAATACGAAAGTAGCGTGAATATTAGTATATGGTACCATATAGGATTGACCCTCCTCATCCGGGTTAGCAAGCACTAACTGGGTAAACGGACGTACTAATATTTGGGAAGACGAGAGTAGATTAGGCTCTCGTGGAGGCACCTCGCTCGGAATTCTCTATATGGGACCCGACCCTCGAGTTAAGCTCAGACTATGCGCTCATGGTTGTATACATTATCTGTAACTTTATTTGCTGGTTGCAAATCAATACTTAAATCTTGCGGTTCATAGAATACTATTTGATACTCAAACCTATGAGCTCACCAGTGTTAGCTGATCCATTTTAGCATGTATCACAGGTACACAGCAGTAGATTTGGACTGCCCATCAGGATGCATCTTAGCTCGAGTCTTCATGCAAACTTCAGAGATTTCATTGCATTATTAGATTTTTGTATAACTAATTATGTACTTAAATCTCTCATATTACGATCACGAGCTATGTATGAGTTCAAACTGTTGTAAACCTTTTAATATTAATATATTTTGTTAAAACGATGCATATAGAGTCGTTTGCTATATATCTGTGTGCTTTGATTATTGATTAGTAACACCCAAAGTATGCTTCCGCGAACCATTAAATTTGGGGGTGTTACAACTTCCAAAGCTTCAAGATGGATACTGTGGAACCGCCAGACCTAATCTCAACCATAGTCTGCCACTTCCTTCGGATCTATCCTCCACGCTACACTTTTCCGAAACCTAGGGCACATAACGTCACCATCAATCACCCTAGGAGCACCTCCAACACCTGAACTCCAAGAAGAAAGTCGAGCCCTCGACTATAAATAGAAGCGCTTCTCGGGAGGCAACCCGTAGAATAATATCCTTTAGTATTAGTAGTATTTTTTGTTTTTAAATTCCAAGAAGTGAAATATCTCCGACTATCTTTCACACTTGGATATACAAATACTTTCAAAATACCACTTCATTTTTACACTAACAGCTTTTACCACATCACTAATCCCAGAATATAGGAAATACTTTCAAAATATTAATTCATGTGTTTCGAGCATTTGAGGTACTTGCGTACTACTTTCACGCTTTATGCTCGAACTCGTTTAAAAACACATGTCTTACAAATGATTTGTAGTAGATAACATCTTTTCACATTCTGGGATAGTGACACCATTTCGGTAAAAAGCTATAAAATGAGAAGTTGGTTTAAAGTATATCCAACGTGTTCACACTTACGAGATATTTTCACATGAGAGAAAGTAGTAGAGATGTTGAATAAAGCCACTTATTCCAAAGTGCGCTTCCAAAAGCTGAACGAACTTCATGGTGCTGTCGCAAAGGAAGATATCTGGCAAGTACTCTTCTTTAAAGGCAACACATCTTCAGACTTTCAGCTTCCATCCATCATGTTGATAGGGGAGTTCTCTCGTTCTTATCCTTGTTTTGATTTGATTATATTGTTCTATTTTACCAGTATTCTATGCCATATCCTAAGCTTATCACTAAGTGTGGGATTCCAGCCCAAAACAAACACTTGAGCAACATTTTCCGATATGTTCAAACTCTAAGTGTGGGATTTTCCTCAAATCCCAACTCAAGAGAACATTAGGGACAATGTTCCTCTAAGTGTGGGATAGCGGTATAGAATACCTTAGGTTTGCTTGTTAGATTCTTATTTCCAAAAGCAAACTTAGAAAATATTTCTCAAAATCATAAGCTTAACTTCGACAGTGGAGATGCCACTCATTCAGTTGGCTTAATTTTCATAAAAACTCACTTTTGCTAAAAAAATTCAAAATTTTTTGAGTTAAAATGTCTTAAGAAGGAGCATTTTCATATATGAATAAGGTATTTTGGAAATTAAGAGTAAATAAGATAGGAATTTCTTAGGTCTAAAATGATAATCTAAGAGGGGCATCGCATGGCTAGGCACAAACAAACCCAAAAACTTGCAGTGAGGTATCTTGAGCCAATATAAGCATTCATCTTTAATGCTTCACTATTCGTTTGTTTAAGTGTGCCGATGCATGCATCCAAAATTAGAACTTGCTCCTGGTATGCACTTCGAGACCATATTGGTAGAGTACCGTACGCGGTATAGGTGCAGTTAAATGACCTTGACATTCCTTAGGATTTAACCCCCTTTTCATCATATCTCTTCAAGCCCAAAACCCTTCCAACACTCATCTTTAGTGTTGATGATCCGCTTAGATAACCCTGTTGAGCCTTAGCCTGTTCATTTCTTTCAAAACCCTTTAAATCTTAACCCATTTATTCCACACCCACCAAAACTTATCTTAGAAATTTTAAACTTGTGGAAAATGTCATTTAAATGTCCTTTTTGCTGTCACTCCAAATCACAAATACTGGTGTTTACTCAAAATGTCTCGCGTGCGTTCCCTTGATAAAAAAATCAAAAGTTGAGAATTTACGGTGTGAAAAATTGACACCAAGTAAATGCAAAGTCATCAGAAGGATGAAAAAGATGAAAGAAAGAAAAGGATTTCAAAAAGGGCAAAAGAAAGAAAAAAAAATCCCTAGAAAAGTCCAAAAATAGAAGCAAAAGAAAAAGAAAAAAAAATAGAATAAAGCTAAGTGCTTCGAATCTCTCGAAAAATTCCCGCTCTTATAAAAGACATAAATTTCCTCGTGTATTTTCAAAAGATAGAAGTCAAAATAGCTATCTTCTTCCCGTACTGTTATCCGTTTCCGTTTTCATTAAAAAGGTTGTTTAAATAATGTTTTTCAAAAGTTTAGAAGTCCTAAGATAAGCAAAACCCTTTACAACAACTCCCACTTATCCATACCCCGTAACCCTCACCTGCCATTACAACCCACTCTGAATGTCCTGGGATAGGTAGCACCGTCCTCACCTAAGTGGTGGAGATATGATTCTCGAGCAAGCCTATGACGATGGATGTTGCATGACTGGCTTATGAGCGATTTCGTTTGATTAGATTGATAGGTAACCCGAACACTTTTGAGTGAATTGAGTGACCACCTTGTGAGATCGCCAAGTCATGTATATTCCAAGATCGTGAGAATTGAAAGCATGCCTAAGAGAATCATTTTATGCCTCTGAAAGGAATACCTTACTCTCTTATTTCCAAGATATGTTACTTGTATATGAAGATAGTTGTTTTTGATATATTTTGATTCACCCTAAAAATAAACTCGTGTTTTCAAAATGTTTTTCCTAAAAGCAAGTGAGAATTTTGAGTTTTGCTTGAGGACAAGCAAAGTCTAAGTGTGGGATATTTGATGACACGCAAAAAGTCATGTTTTTGTGTGCCATTATCTCACCATTTTGGCCCAATTATTAATGAAAACACTTAAAATATGAACTTAAACATCACATTTCATCATAAGGGCTAAAATATAGACGATGTTTCAAGAATCAGCAAAAACAACCTGAAAATGAGTAAAACATAGCACAAACGATCATTGAATCTTCTGTTCATGTATTTTAGCACTTTTTGAGCTACACAAAGAATTATGACCTCTAACTTATGTCATTTTCTTCGTTAGGAAAATACGAACGCGTGGATGTAAAGAACGCTCAAAACAGATAAACGACGAAGAAGTTACGCCCGAACGAAGAAATGAAGAACCGAAGGGCCAGGATACGGCTGAACCACACCATTTACGGCTGGTCACAGACCGTATACGGCTTGTGCAGACCGTATACGGCCTGCTGTATATGGCCCAGTTCAGCCGTATTCACCCTATGATCAGCCGTATACGGTCCAGCTCAGCCGGCGTTTGGGTGATAAAAATATTATTTTTATTCGCCTTTGCGATACGGTTGTGCATTTGAAGGTTTGGATACGGTCTACGGATACGGCTGTGCGATCTCCATATATAGAAGCCTCATTTCTCCATTTCAAACACACTTCTCATCCATTCTTCACCAACACTACTCTCTCACTACTCTCTCTCTCTAGATTAGGTTTTTATTTTAATTTTCGTAGTTAGTGGCTAGTTAGTCCCTGGTTAATACTTAATCGGGCTACTAGAGGGGAAATATTGTAATATCGCTTGGAGCATACTAGAAGTTCTGTCTGTATACTTTCAAGTTATATTCAGCTGCGCTCTTTTCACGGTTATATCTATCCTTTATCTTATTAATTAAAATGCATACTGTTGTTATTTTGGTTATGCTAGATTTAGGATTTGCCATGATTAGCGAGTAGTTATATTGCGTGTTTGATGTGATGTAGTTAGCCGTATTAGTTGGGATGATGTTATTATGAAACAACGGAAGTAACGTTAAACGACTTTCATTTGTATAGCGCTGGAAACATCACGAATGTGTGGAGTACGGAACGTGGAAGCTATGAAAGTCGTGGGCACAATCTGTTGTGGAATAATGTCCCAACTATTTTATAAATGAAAACTCGGTGCTTTGATTAACTTTATATCTATGATTATAAACCTCACTTTAACCTAACGCCTTTCGACCAATGAACGTGATTAAAACCTTTTTATTAAGACGTAGCTAACCTTAAGTAAAGGAAATTTATTATCTGTGTTTGAAAT
This sequence comes from Pseudognaphalium luteoalbum, assembly GCA_963422505.1. Lineage (NCBI taxonomy): Eukaryota > Viridiplantae > Streptophyta > Magnoliopsida > Asterales > Asteraceae > Pseudognaphalium > Pseudognaphalium luteoalbum. The sequence goes on along the minus strand of OY730193.1, from coordinate 52,476,312 downwards.
AAACATGGTCTGGTTTTAAACCTGTGGAAATACCGTTTTCAATCAAAAGTAGTGTACACAGTACATAAACTAGGGATTTATTGGGACTTTAAAGTAAGGGCTGGTTTATATCATACATGGATAATTCCCGAACTTAAATACAAACTTAGTTTATAAGTCCAGAATGACCATTGTGTAATGAAGCAAACGTAAATACCGTAAATCGACTGAATACATGGTATATCGTTGGAAGCACCATTGGTATAGTACAACGTGGAAGTCATGAAAAAGCCGTTGGTACTATACTCTGTGAATTACATGTTATTACAACCTCTGGACTTTACAAACCCAACGATAGAAAGTAATCAAGCACCAAACCAAGTCTTATACTTAAATGTTTTATTCAATTGAGTATCCTTGTGGGGTTAAGAACGGTCGGACATTGAGTTAGTTTGCCACCTTATTCATGCACCCAGGATTTTAATCCAGAAAGGGTCACTGTACCGTAACAGGATAGTATTGTGGGCTGGGCAACCTACTCCGATCGGAATCATAATAGCCTAGTTGCTCAGTGACATACTGATTGAGAAATCAATTAGTAGGGAGCTAGTGCTTACCCCACATATACTTAAAACAAATAAAATACAAATCTTTAGAGACGTTTTCATATCCTAAACTAAACATCATCCCAAAGTTCAGCTAACGAACTCACAACAAACACCCCCTCTATCCTGACTACTATCCGTTTATTTATCTGCTTTTTATTATTGCTTATTAGCTTAATCATAAAAAAAAAAACCAAACCACTCCCAACTATTTTAAAACTCCCTCACTATTTAGAAACAGACATCCTAGACTACTCAGATCCACAATACAGTTGGTTTTGAAGAACGACCCTAGGTCATACTCACTGCTATACAACCCTTAGGCCACATAGCACAAGTAAAACTTAGGCCCCGCAATTATAAAAATTAAAACCCATTAGTGCCGCCGCTGACGGACGGTCTGACGACAGGGCAAAAACCTGATCGACCATTGGCGGCGCATCAAGTACCCTCAATTCTTGGCACACCATCAGGGATAGAAAGATCTAATCTTGAAGTGTTTGGAATTCTGTATATGCTGCTGGTACCTGACCTATACTTTGCACTAGGTGGCTGCACTATATCTTCACCATGTATGACAGTATCTTCTGGTCTGAGCAGCTGCAAATCCACCATCTTTTGAAACAATCGATCAATCTCATTTAGTACTTCTTTCTTAGCTGCACTTGATGAGTGACTCACAGCAAGTCTGATCTCATTCTATTCCTCTCTGTGCAATTTGCAGACTTGATCCAGTGATATTGCTTGAGTCTCTGTGCCTCTGTGGATAAGTAGATGTGCTTGAGATTTGCTCTTCGGTTTCTTCAGATGGACTTTGGTAATAGGAGCAGGATTTGATCTACCAATTATTCTAGCTGCATACTTCTTTCTATCTATTTCATTCCATAACTTATTCACTGATGGATTTACTCCCCCTTTCTTTTTCGACCCTTTTACCCTCTTCTCAGCATCAAGTTCTCTTTGTAGCTCAGATTTTTCAACATCCTCAAGAAGCTTGGCCATTTTAAAATCGAAATCTTCTTGTTGATTTTTCAAGAACATTCCTTTTTCTCTTTCCACAGCCTCATCTCCACATAATTTCAACAGATAAGCACGATCAGAATCAGATTGTTCTTTCAGCCTTCTTTATCTTTCTTCTTCCTCTTTGGCCTCTGCCTCAACATTTATTCTCAGAATCATTTGACGCTCAATCTCTTATCTCTACCTGATCTTTCTAGCAATACGTTCTTCTTTGGTTTCTTCAGGATGGAGACTACCTGATGTGGATTCAGAGGATAATAGAAGAGCTGGAGCAAAGGACTCTGATATAGTGATCTCTGGTGATTGAGTAGCTACTGGTAGGGAAGATAAAAAGGTGGTAACTGTAGTTGCTTCTTGTTGGTTGTGCTGTTGATGTTATTGGTAATGTGATTTATGGAATTGCTGTTGTTATTGGTGTTGCTGTTGTTGTTGTGGTTGCTGTGGTTTCCTCAGATATGACAATATCCAATTGAGGCTCTGGTGAAGGTTCAGGGTTTTCCAGAATTGTTTGTAGTTGATGCATGGTTGTTATTGGGTTGATCTCAGATATGACATTCTTTATTTGAGTTGTTGTGGGTGAATCATGCTTATCAAGTATCGTTTGAAGATGAGACATAGTTGCTGATATATCCTCCTCACTGATGATTAATTTTCTGTGCTTAGAGGAGGTGGACCCTGATGTAGACGTTTTGCTGGTCCTTTTTATTCTGATTAAGATAGAAGAGATGTGTAGCTAATCCTCCATGTGTTCATCAATATCATCTTCTTGATTATCAGCATCTTCATCTTTTTTATCATTATTGTCATCATCTCCATCATTTCCATCATCATTATCATCTCCATCATTCATGATAACATCATCATCAGCATCTCTATTCATCCATTGCCAGCGAGCTAGTTCGTAGCTCACCGACTCCCCCTCAATCCTTGCTGCCTCATCAGCATCCCACTTCTTGATCTTTTCATCATACATCCTGAGTTCATATGGGTGAAACTCAGGAAAATTAATTTCATCAAACTCATAATCCTCCTCATCATATTCATCCATTTCAACCCAAAGTTGCTTAGCTTGTAGCTTAGCTTCTAGTTCTGGCTTTTCAGCGATAGGGCGAAGAGAGAAAGATTCCAACAAAATATTTCTGTGGTCAGTATCTTCATTGATGAAAGCAATATTGTCAGCAACCAAACTCTCCCCCTTTTCATCATAGAAAGATGCCACACACTCCTTGATCCAACGATACAACTTTTTGTTATCAATCCGGAGAGCAACAACTTCAGCTTTAGTAGCATGATGGTGTGCGATTATGGAAGAAACAACTTTATAAGTGGCCTAAATATACTTTGAAATAGAAGCTGCCATTTCCTTTTGTTGAGCATAGAGAACTTTGATGGTTTCATCATGTATGTTGAAATTCATGTTTGTCATGGCAATGGCATCAGAGAGAGCCTTGGACTGAGTATTCAATAACTGAGAATGAGAGATGCCAACATTTGTTAAAATGTTTATCTTGTTACTAACCTCTGAGCTCCAGGTAGGAATGGGTTTATAGATATTTGTTAGAGCTTTGACATCAGAGGTGAGATCAGCAACTTGGCCTTTGAGAGATTCCCTGTCTTCAGTGAGAAGCTTGATTTGTTGCTGAGATGACGCAATATAATCCATCAGCAGCTTCTCAGAAGTGGAGGGAGTGGATGATGGAGCTTTGTCATCAGCTTTGGGAGATGGTGGTGGATGTGATATTTGGTGAATTGGTGATTGTGGTGGTGTAGGTAAGGGTTTGGATTGTGCTCCCTGATCCCCTACACTCATGGTAGTTTCAGTAAGGAGATCATCACCAAATATTTGAGATATGTTATCACTGGAGAGAGTCATTTCGTCTAGCTCCTGGATTTGTGAAGTAACAATAGTAGCTGGTGGAGCAGGAGGGAGTGATGTGGATGCAGCAGCAGTAAGTGGTAGTTGAGGTGCTTCATCTTCAGAGGTAGATGAGAGGTGGCTCGGGTCTGTAGCCGGTGGTGTGACATCAACAATGAGTGTGTTATCACCCGCTGATGCCACTAACCCTTTATCTGAAATGTCATCCTATTGTGAGGATGAAAAGTAGCTGGTGGGATGACTCGATAAGGGGGTGTGGGTTGCACCAGAATCACTGCTAACAATGGGTTGAGCCATTGAAGCTGTCTGTAGGTTTCCTTTTTTAGAGTCACTGGACTTTTGGGAGTCCAGTGAAGCAGTTGAAGGCTTGGGTTTATCAGGAGTGCCCGCAGGAACTGAACCTTTAGTCTCTGCTTCACCCTTGGCGTCCTTAGACGTCTTACTTTTGCTATGTCCCTGATCCTTTAATGTCAGGGACCCTAATTTGGATTTTTTCTTGGGAGCAGTGGATGTTTTCTTGATTGGTGGTTTAACCATAGTAGTCACTGGAGGTTTTGTCAGTGACGTGGTCGATGGGGGGGTGGGGGGGGGGGGGGGGCAGAAGATGAAGGATGTACAGTTTGTAAAGGCTGAGGTGCAAGTATCCCCTTTGTTTTCATGAATTCGGGGAGAGACACAGTCGCTGGTTTAGAAAATATTTGAGAGCCAACCAGAGTAGGTTCGAATCCTTTGAATTGGACTCTTTCATACTCAGGAAACAGATCTTTAAAGATCAGTGAGAGGAACCTACAGTATGGAACATACTTTCTTCTGGTGTTCTCAGCGACTCAATGAACCAGCTCGTTAAAGATCACACTTGCATAATCAACTCTTAGAGATTTGATCAGTGACCAGCTGATTTGTGCCTCTAGGGTGCTGAATTGATCATAGCTCCCTGTTTTTGTGCCCAAACACTGAATAAAGTTTGAAAATAGGGCATTCCACACACCATCCATTTTTGTTTTATGTAAAGTGGAGTATTTACGATGACCACTGCTGTCAACGGAGTATTTACAGTCAATCTCAGTGAGATTGACTATGCCTCCCTTGGCCACATCTCCATCAGGCAGTGGGACATAAACATCGTGTACATGAAGTTGTAAAATAGTACGGATGATGGTGGTAGAGATTGTAATCGCTTGAGTTCCATTGTCAATAAATCCCTGAAGTTGGGATGTACCATTAACAACTGAATGAGTACAGGTATACCAGAACTCACTCAGCCATTCAAGGTTCATCTCTCCAGGGGATAAAGTGAGAGCAGGGAGAATAAAGTGATTATTTAGAAAACTGATTATCTCCACATACTCTGTTTTTGAACAGTTAAGATTACCCAAATAATTCGATTTTGGAACCGTAATGACAAGATCTTCACTCACTGCAGAGGCTCGAAGAGCTTTAATCTCTGCAGTTGATGTGTATGAGTTCAAAAAGAATTTTGATTTTGCCATTTAGCGTTCTGAAAATTGATTTGCAGGTTTATTAGGGTTTTAAAAAATTAGAGGATTTTTGAAAATACGAAAATCAAGTATGCGAAAAAAAATGAATATGAGTTTCAAGTCACTGATTTATAGTATACGCAACTTGATGGTCGTGTGGTTAAAACTGATTCGTCGTGTACGATGGTAGTGGTTGATGGTAGAGGTATAGGGGTGATGATGGTAGAGAGTGGTGGTATTAATGGTGATTTGATTGGTGCGCCAGAAAAGTGCATTGACGTAAGGAAGAGAGTGTCAGAAATATGCGACTTTTCCAATATACCATAATACATTTAATTTGAAGTCCGTTAAATTAAATACAAAACGTATTTAATCTAAGGAATTTTTGTCGATTGAGAAATCACCATTAATCGATACATCAGCGAGTTACTGATGCATATAATCAAATAAATTGATTATCCACCAAGGAAAAAATATAAATATTAAAGAGAGATAAGAGCGATCTTATATCTGGCTGTGATGTTATCTTGCTGATTTAATCACAACTTAGAATACTGACTAAATCATAGAGATGTAACCCATCCAGAGATGGGTTCATAGTGGCAAAACCTTGATTTTGGCTTCCACTGATTTGAGTAAATAGTATCTGAATGCTCACTGATAATTATATGTTTTGAGAAGGGTATAACCGAACATTCAAATGACACATGTTTCCTGTTGCCACACTTATAACACTTCTTATTTGCATAAGTGGCCTTTTTTACTTTCTTTGATGATAGTTGCTGATCTGACACTTTCAAGCAACTTTCCCTACTGATCCTTACCTCTTGCATCTTTGACTTAAGGTTACTGATAGAGTTGATATCAGTAACTGATGCAGTGTTAGTGGAGTTGCTGATAGTAACTTTTTCATCAGCGATGGTTTTGATGGTTTTGATGAGATTAGGACTTACTGATGATTTGGTTGTTAAAACATTCATCTCATCATTACCATTTGATGTATCAGATTCTTCAGTGACCAATTTTCCTTTTGTAAAGTAATTTAGTCTTGGCTCACTGAGAACTGACATTGGTTCAAATACAGCTTCTGAAAAGGTACCCTTATGGTTAAAGATGGGATCAATTTTTGTTGAATCAGCAAGTGAAGCAGCATGTCCATAATCTCCTCCCAATATAGCTTTAGCTTGTCTTGGAATTTGATTATTAACACACTGATTTACTTTTCCAGTGGACTTGCACCAAAACTCAGTGACCTTTTTGAGTTGTAAGAATTTTTTTTCAAATTGTACATTTTCTTGAACACAAACTTGATTAGCATAAATTTGAGCTTCAAGATCCAGTTTTACCTTTTTTAATTTTGACCCGTTCTCAATTTGATCACTGAGTTGAGATTTCAAGTCACTGATCTCCCGCTTTTGTCTTTTCTGAATGTCATGAGCATTTGATAAGTTAACTATCAAAGACTCAAGGACATTATCCTTTTCAGCAGCTGAATATGATTTAAAGCAATGCATCTTGTAGATGGTTTCAGGATCCCATACAGATGCTGAGCATTTCTGAGCGACTTCCTTGATGTCTTTATGGGATTCTGCATCATCAGCCATCAGACAGTACTCCCTGTCCATACAAATCATTGCTTCTTCTTCTTCATCAGATGATGAGGATGAGTCAGATTCGCTAAGTGAACCTTCTTCAGCGATAAAGCCTTTTCCCTTCTTCTTTTCAGATTTGGACATTTCCTTTAGCTTCTTGTACTTTGCCTTGTACTTGTTGTACTTGTCATTTCTGAAGCTTGGCTTTTGTTCAGGGTTTGGGTTTACTGACTTTGATCTACAATCAGCTGCAAAGTGCCCAGGTTTGCCACACTTGTAGCATTCACCTTTTGATTGGAAATTATCAGATGATGGAGCACTAGCGAATCTTTTTGATCTGGTGTTCCTTTTGAAATTAGCAACCATCATGGTCATGTCTCTTTCCAGCTTATTTAGACCCTCATCATATTCATACTCTGGTTGATCATCAACCTGATCACCTTCTTCATCAACTTTCAGCGACTTAGAGCTCAGCTTGGAGGCTTTTGACTTCTGTTTCTGATCGATTTCATCCAGCTCTGCTACAAGGGCATTTGATATCTTCTGACTTCCAAGAGTTGCACGAATATGCTCACTCTGATCAGCTTGCTTCTCAGACTGCTCCCAGTTGAGCAAAATACCATAGACTTGAGTAAGATTCAGTGTTGTATAATCATTCCTCTGTCTGGTGCATGTTGCAATGGTTCCCCAAACTTTCCTTGGCAGCAACTCCAAAAACTTCTCAACAACAAATCTCTGTTCCTTACCTATACCAGCCTTCTCCATCTTGTTCATCAGCGACTGGTATCTAGTATAAGTAAAGGATAGAGACTCATTGGGTTCCATGGCAAACAACTCATACTGGCGAGTGAGATTCACTTCCCTGCATCGAATAATATCAGGAGTTACGATATAGATATTTCTCAGGGTGTCCCACATGTCTTTAGCAGTCTTACAAAGTCTAATAGATTCAAACACTTCATCAGGGAGTGCCATGCCTATGTAGATTTTAGCTTGTTTATCCAACCTAACCAATCGTCTATCCTCATCCGACCACTGTTCCTCTCTCTTGGGCACAACCATTTCTGGTATAGCAGGAGTAGTAGCTGTAGCAATAACAGCGGGAACAATTGTGGTTGGAATGTGGGGACCATTGGTTATTTTATTGCAGAGACGATCATCAACGAGATCCAAAAACATCATCATCCGGGACATTCAGGTCTCAATCCTAGAGGGGTCAAATGCTGGAGGTTTGGTAGTAGAACCATTTCCCTTTTGATACTCAGAGTCAAAACAACTATACTTTACTGATTCCATTGCAGATCTGGTTAATTGATTTAAACCAACTCTGCTCTGATACCATTGAAAGGGCCCGAATCCACTATTGATTAGTGAAATGGAATCACAATAAGTAAAGTTTAATTGTAGAAGAGGGGTTGAATACAATTAAAAACTTTTCTCTGGTTTTAATCAAGTTAGACAGTTTTTAATTGTTTAATAACAACACAGTATGTAAGAGATAGATATGACAATATCAAAGCAAGTAATAGATAGTAGCTGAGAATATAATTTTATTGATCATAAACTCACTAAGTGTTGATTGCAGAATGAACTAGCCAAGGCTAATTCAAGTCAAACACTTGTGCTAAACTATTACAAATTGAGCTAAACAGTAGTGGACAAACACGCTAACTGTTTACTCACTGCTCGAGGATACGTATTTAGACAAACTGTATTCACTGACAAACAAGTGAATAATACGTATCAACGGCAAACTTCTAAGTATAAAGAACTGCTCTATTTATAGTGCATATGTCTTGTGGAGAATCATGATCTTGGAATGACACATGTTGCTGTTTGATTGGTTTGATCTCTGATCCTTGATTATTCTGTGGTCCCAAATTCTGTTACCTCGAATATCACGTCTTCCTTAAAACCAATCATTCACTGCCACATGATCCTTCAAACATTCTTCAAGTACGAGGAACACTTGCTGACATATAAGAGTAGAGCATTTCGTACTTTATTGAATAGTCACTGAAGAAGCAGTAACTCTCCTCACTCACTGCGAGCTAACATGCTCTTTTAGAATGACTTGAAATATTGTTCTTCAGTGACTAGCTGTTATTTGGGTAGTGACTTTTGCCTTATTCAATGTGAAGATATAAAACTCTCGCTGCTTATATCAGCGACACACAAAGTTGAGTTTTAATCTTCCTCAGCATCTTGAATCTAGGAGTAGAATGAATAGCGATATCAATTGTTAACTTCAGCAACAACAGCTTTGACATAAATCATTTCTTCATCAAGTTGTGTACTATTGAGTTGATCAGCGACCAGTGACTTATCATGGTCAACGACCAGTGACTCAACAATCTCCCCCTAAATGATTGTGATCAAAGCTCCCTAGACAAACTTATTGCAGATGAAGTTAAGAATGATCAGTGACCAGCGAGAAATAACTTTAGCAACAACAACTTTGATATAATCATTTTCTTCATCGAGTTAGACATCATTGAGTTGGTCAGCGATCAATGACTCAACAAAATTATTATTTGTTTTTACTTTATATAGTTAACGGTAAAATAAAATTATTATAATTGTAAATATTTTTAGGTTCCCGACAATAGGTTTAGAAGGGGACTGTTTTTAAGTGGATACGGGGTCGGTTGGAAACCTTGGCCGACCTATTTAGTACTTTCCCAAATAGGAAAGTTTAGTTAATTTCATATTTTGAATTTTAAACTTGAAACCTAAAACTAAACCACAAGAAAACTAGAGATCAAGTTTGAGCTAAGATTTGATTTTGCTTCATCATCATCTTTACATCTTCCAAATAGTAAGTTTGTTTACTTGTTTTTATTTTAATTATGGTTATAAATTTATTTGAGTTAAATTGATTGAATTGTTGATTTGGTATGAAATTAAAGTGATACTTGACGCTATAAAATTATATATGATGATTGTTATTGTTATTTGTGGTTTTAAGTGATTACTATTATGAGTATTGAAGTTTTGGTTACAAAAATCGGGTATGGGTTGGAGCTGGGTTAAGACGCTGGTACAGGGTATGTACCCGGCGGGTACAATGATTACCCGGCGGGTAATCCCGGTTGAAAAGGAACCCGGTTGGTAAACTTGGCACCCGGCTGATTCTCCAAGTTTTAAAACGAGACTTTGTTCTGTTACCACAACAGGTAATTCACCCATCTTGTAAATTTGGAACCCGGCTGGTGGGGGTCTATTACACGGCGGGTACTTAGAAAACCCGACGGGTAGTGGCCAAATTTTGTAACTTTTTGTTTTAGCTCCAACACATATGTTAATTGTTATGTAATATTTTTTTTAAACTTAATTCTTAACTTATGTTATGTTTTGTTCTCAGATCAACTAAAGACTAAATAACAAAAGACTTCTGAGTTTGGATACTGAGATATTCAGGTGAGTGGACTTGTGACTCTCAGTGTAAATTGGTGTAACATGTTTGGTTACTATGAGTAAACATGGTTTTGATTTTTATAGGTTAATTTAAATTGATACATGTGATTATGTGATACATGGCCTTTGGGCATTAGGTTCTGTGGAGGTCAACTACTGTTAAGCTTGGTTACTATAGGTTAGTCAACCTAGATATTGTGAACATATGTTGTGAATAAGATTCTGTGCTGGTTAAAGATAGCAATGAGTTATTGGTAAAACCACTGCGTGGCCTGTAGCTTGTTATAAGTGTTACTTGGAGGACCACCGCGGCACTGAGGGTACCTCAAGGACCACCGATCCTCTGAGATGATTATGTGTTTACTATTAATTGTGTAAACATACTTTGTTAAGCTGAGTTAGACTGTTAGTTACATATCTATTCACTTATCTTCATGCTAATCCCACCACTCTACTTCTTGCAGGTTATTTTTTGATTTTGGGCAAGAAGGTTGGACTTGAAGGAATGTTTGACGATTGTGTACTCCGATCATGTTTAAAACTTATCTTTTGTATGTTTTGGAAAGTCATATAACATCCAGTTTATATATAACGTTTAGAACAATTTAACTATTGTTATGTAAATTAATAGTATGGGAAATTGCGCTTCCGATATATATATATATATATATATATATATATATATATATATATATATATATATATAATACAGCTTCAAATCAGGGGTGTTATAAATTGGTATTAGAGCATAGGTTTGGGTGAATTGAACATAGGTAAGGTGTTCAATCCCAAATCTATTTATGTCAGTTAAACATTCCAAGGTGTGGGATTAGTTATGATATGAGAATTGGTTAGTATGTTAGGTACTAACAATTAACGAGCTATGAGATCTGTTGTGATTACAGGTATGGCAGATAACGGAAAACCGACCAATACTCTTAACAATGGCTCTAGAATCGATGTTCCTCCTCCTGAGATTCATAATGAGAGAAACGGGCAGTCTGGTACCTCTGTTACAGTGGGTGGGGAAACTGATAGGGATGATTATATGCTACAGTTAGAGGACGAGCTGCAGGAACTTCGCAGATTTAGAAAGAGAACTTTAGAAGCTGAATCTTCACAGCAGTTTTCTCAGTCACATCCAGTGGAAAGTAGTATTCCACCTCCCGTGGTATCATCTTCCCAGATCCCGGTATCCTTGCCATTTTATTATCAGCAACGCTATAGTACATCTTATCAGAATTCTATTTCGACAACCTCGTTTGGACCTTACAGTTATTAGTTACCTGTGTTTTCATAATTACCTCAGCAATAACAAAAGGTTTGTTCTTTTAAAACCTTTATGGTCAGTAAACCATCGGAATATTCTGGTAGCAATAATCCTTCTGTTACTATGGATTGGTTACGAGACATGGAAAGAAAATTTGAGGTTTGCAGGTGTGAAGAAGAAGTTAAAGTTCCTTATGCTGGGCAGCTTTTGAAGGGACAAGCCATGACTTGGTGGTATTCCATTACTGCATCTTTAACTCCACAACAAAGAGAATCTATACGATGGTCAGATTTTTACAATGAAATGTGTAAACAGTTTTTCTTGGAATTTGACATGTCTAGATTTAGAAGGGATTTTATGGAGTTGCACTTAACTGATCAAATGTCAATTAATGATCTTATTAATCAGTTCTATGAGAATTTAAGGTTTGTTCAACAATGGGTTCCAGACGATAGAACAAGGGTTGATCGTTTTGTCGGGGTTTTACCGCCACATTAACAGCAGCGGAAGTCGGGTCGGGGCGCGACTAATCACGGATCATCACACAATAGTTACAAACAAACGACCTCTAAATGAGACGTTTGAAAATACATTTCATAAAAATATATAGTTTACCACTACATTTGTAATAACTTGCGAGTTCGCTCGGTAGCCTAGAGATTCTAATACATAACTACTATTACAAAAATAGTAATGCAGGAAAATCTCTTGTTCGTTTGTAAAGTATGCGACTCGAGCTAGAGTTCCCTGTAGGCCATCCTACTGTGGCTGCGTACCTGAGATTTCATACTAAAACGGTCAACAATTTGTTGGTGAGTTCATAGGTTTAAACAGTTATAAAACATAAGTAGTGATCGAAGAGTTTATCAGTTTTGTACGAATACGAAAATAAGTATATATAATTGCCATGAGTCTCACAGTTCGACGCTTAACCTGGTTTGTGCCTCGGGCAAGTGTATAATCCACTACACCCGTAACAGTTAAATACTAATGTTTCCGTGGGTTGGCTAGAGCAACTAGCCCGGACAGGGATGTCAATCCCCGATAGATCTATCCAATAATACTCGCGCTTATACAATTAACAAACTATGATAAAGTGAGGACTTTTAGTGGATTAATTTCTCATGCAATTCATATAAAGGTTGTTTTTAGTTATTTGTGATCATAAAAACAGAGTATGTAATCTCACCCCATAGTGTAAAACGGTAAAAGTGGGGCTATGAAACTCACCTGAGTTTGGTATGCTAGTAAACAAGCAAGCTGTGGGTGTCAATGTCCCAAGAAGCAACCTTCTAGCGCTCTAAACGCATAAGGTTGTGTGTAAGTGGGGTGTATTGTCCACTTATATCATTAAGTGTGAGTGAAGGGTTAGTGTCCACTCATGTTAGTTGTCCACTCAACTAGTTATGTCCAAGTGATTGTTTGTGTTTGCATTTAAGAAAACACGTACGGCCCGTTGGTGACTGATGGCACCCGAAAGCGTCGGTGTTGTTGATGGTAACTAATCGGGCGCCAACAGGGGTTTTAAAATTTATAAATAGTGGGGCTTAAAATATATGTACTATCTACTCTGGTTAGTAAGCGGTAAGTATAACCTAAGATCGTTCTATGAATCGAAACGTGTGGGTGATTAAAGATGGTGCTTTCGGTAGGAAAGTATTTAGGATAGAACAAAGTAGGTAGGTTTGGGGGTTTTAAATTAAAGACAAATAATTAAAGTACAAGAAAGTAAATTGTAGGAAATTAAAATACAGGAAGCGGATAAAGATAAATATGTGATTGCTGAGACTTTGATAATTAACGTTTCGGGATGACAGATTAAATAGGTACAATTCTTAACATAATAAGTAAACTATTAGGTGTAAACTCTAGAACCCTACCAACTAATTTTTCCATTGGCGTGTCACTAGGAACTAGGTTATCATGATTCTGATAGGAGCAATACGCAAACTTCCAATACTTATCTAAAAGATAAGAAACCTATCTTGGTTTTATACTGAGGTGCATGAATCAGCAGCATATCGTCTCATAGGTCTGACCGTTCTTAACCCCTAAGATAGTTTACTATTCTATTAGCATGCAGATTAATAACTTTGTATGTTTAGACCATCGATTTTGTAATACTTAGTGTTTTAAGGATTCTAGGTCACTAGGACTTTACTCTTATTCCTAAGCCTTGTTGTTGTTTATTAAAGCTTGGTTACTTCGACTTATGACTTAAGTTCTCCTTTTCAAACAGTTATACATCCCTGGATTATTCGCAGTTTGTCAAAACATGTTTCATATACAGACCATGCCTTTCAGTAATTAGACAGTGTACTTTACATGGTAGTTCCACGACTTCTTACATCCAACACGCGGTCAAGAGTAATTGATAGTGAGACTGACACTTTAAACTAACTAAATGTAAAGTAGTGCAGAAATGTAAACCTAATATATACAACGAGTGATTTCACTGTGTCTTACTTATTGCATGTCATGGGCACATATAATTACTTACCATAATTAAGGTTGATCAGGTCCTAATTACTAGGTTGCAGTCACGTGGATAACCAGAAAGGGTACTCCATAAATTAAACTTAAGTTCATAAAGTCTTAATAGTACAAGGGTTACTAATTCCTATTCTATCTGAACGTGTTCTACGAACAATACTTTATAGTGTGTTGACTTTCGTAGGATATACCAGTTAGTTGTGAAGTTGTATTATCCTTTCAGAATTCCAACTGTTAAATCAAAGCTAATTTTAGTGATATGACTACCTTCGGTCGTTTATGACTTCCATACATTTGTACTTTGCTCGAAAACATTTCCAGTACTATATCGAATAAATAGTCGAATAGGGGCCATCATATCACTTTACGATTATCGTGCACTAATAATATAATGTCATCCTACTTATAATTATCTACATCATCAACAATCACAATAATAAACTACTCGCAATTCATGGCAACAAGTAAGTCACATACCAAGTAATAATGCATATTTAAAATACAAAATAAAACAAGTATGATAAACGTTTAGATGTCACCCGGAAATAAATGCGTAGTAGTGTATTATTATGATTGACAACTCTTTCACACGTACAAAGATTTATCTCCGAATCCCTAGCGTTCGTTTTAGCCTCTATATTAATCCGTAGATTAATTACAATAATCCTATAATGAGAAAAACTATAAGATACAAGAGAATTTGAGAAAGTGGAATTTTGTGATTCCAAGAGTGTGTGATGTGTGTCTTGAAATGAAATATGAGGCTCCTATTTATAGTAGAAGATGGGTGCATGTTAGCATCTTGAGGCCTATGTTAGCAGAAGGTGGTAAAGTTGCTAGCACATGCACCCTAAAGCGCGGAAAGGTCTAGCACATGTACCCTAAAGTTGCGGAAAGGTCTAGCACATGTACCACGCGAGTACGAGCAAGGACGTAAAAATGACATGGGGACGGGGGGAAGGAAGCCGGCGCCGCCACCATGGTGGCCGGCGGCGGTGCCTTGGTTTCTTGATTCGCACGTATCTTCTTCGTTATGCATCCGAAATCCCTGAAATGCATCTCTGATCTTTAGATGTCTCGTACGAACCGTTTGAATCTTCCGGTGTACATAGAATCTTCATTCTTCATCCGTTTTTGCTGATTCTTCTTCTGTTGGATTCGTATTTTGAAAATGGACATCTTGGATAAAATGGATCTTGGTGATGGGTACTTTGCCTCTAAATCTTGTTTCGGATGCCTTGAATCTTCAATTGCATGTGAAATCTTCATTTTCGTCCGTTTTGCTTTATTTTGCTCGTGCAAATTCATTTTGACCGTCTTGGGAAAGTTTCATTGATTTGTACATTATCTTAGTTTATTTTCCAAGTATTGTTACAGAATGAGAGAGATATCGGTAGTAAAAACGTGACTTTTTACGCGATATCAGTGACGTTTGTAATAATAATTCTCAAAGTATTATTATTATTATGTTTGTTTCATTGTATACTTATAAAAAGGCCGATTCGTATGATCCCGAGTTGTATCGCATATAAGTATATGTTGTTAAGTAAGTTTGACACTTAGTGTAATAAAAGTATTTATAAGTTTCATGTTTTATGTTTGTGAAAGTATGATCATGCGAGAGTGTATGTATGTGCGAAAATGTGTATACGTACGACAATTTGACTTTCGGAGTACTATTCATGCGACAGTTTGACTTTAGGAGTACTATTAATGCGATAGTTTGACTCTCGGAGTACTATTCATGCGATAGTTTGACTCTCGGAGTACTATTCATGCGACAATTGACTCTCGGAGTACTATTCATGCGACAGTTTGACTTTCAGAGTACTATTCATGCGCATTTTGACTTGTGGTCAAAGATACTCGGTTTAACCCGAAACTTTCAAGGAAGTCATAATTATGTTTTTAAAGCCTAGAAAAATTATCGTTACAATTCGTGGTTAACCCGAAGTGTCGTTTTCAAACATTTACGAAAACAGTCCCTTAATTTCGTTTTCCAGATTTTGGTCCTAATTCTTCTCACGATCTCGACAACTTAACATCTGCAATAACTCCAGAGAAAAATACCCATAATACCCCTATATGTTAGCTATTTTCTGTGATTTTTCCAAGGATTTTAGGAGTCTTTTATTTGGTTAATAAAATCGAAAGTCCCATGAGGTCCAAATATGACCAATCCGGATACAAGTCCAAAGATCTATTTTTCTGAGAAAATCCTTGTATTTTTATGAGATGACAATGCAGAACTTTTTAAAGATAACACAATTTGTGAGATTTTGGCACAAGCCTCATGTGTTTTAGATGTGTGTAGCTTGAGATATGTTCTCTAGAAGTTGATGAAACTTTCTGTCAACCGAGACAGAAAGTATATGTCCACCCATTTTCATGTTTTGAGGTAGTAGATGGTGTCAAAAAGTGGTGAGACAATTTTTGTTGGAATGTTAACTTGTTGAACTTTATTTTAGACATAAGAAACGTTCATTTTCATGTAAAAATATACAATATTTCGGTAATGTTTTAAAACTTGATATTTTTAAATGATAGTTTCACCCAAATTGTTATATTTTAAGTTACTAAAATAATATTTGTGTTTTTGTTTGGTCGTCGGTTGTGAATCGTGTGTTTATTCGAGTCGTGTAACGTTTTTAAACGTTATAATTGTACGCATGTAACCGTGATATTTTTATTTGAAGTATTTTACCAAAATACTTAGTTTTGAGTTATATAAATGTAACTTTGATTTATTTCGTTTGTCGGGCGCGTTTCACACATTTTCATCGCGTTTGGTTATGTTTTACAGAAAACGTATAACGTGTAATATATTTTCATAATATATTTAAGTAAATAATGTTTTTTTGGATAATTTCACATTATTTATAAAGTTTGTCACCAACGTCCATATTTAACAGTGTCGGACTCCGTCCGGTTAATAATCGTACGATTTAAAATAAATCGTGTACGCTTGTATATATATAATAATAACATCATATATATATAATGTTACACATATTTGGCCTAATACAAAACTAAATACGTGTAATTACAAGATAGTTAGGCACTAATTAAAGCCCTAATTTTTCGGGTGTCACATTCTCCCCTTGTTAAGAGAATTTCGTCCTGAAATTAGATTGCAGTCGTGTGCTGTGTGGTATCTACGAATAGATGTGGGTGTTTCTGTTGCATTTGGTCTTCCCATTCCCATGTGAATTCGGGCCCATGCCTTGAATTCCACCGGACCTTATTGATGGGAATACGACTCTGTTTCAGTTGTTTAACCTCACGGTCCATAATTTCGGCAGGCTCCTGGACGAAATGGAGTTTGTCATCAATGTGGATTTCGTCGAGAGATATAATCAGTGTCTCATCAGACAGTCATTTCTTCAAGTTAGAAATGTGAAAGGTAGGGTGCACGCTACTGAGTTCAGAAGGTAGCTGCAATCGATACGCCATTGGACCAATCCTTTCCAAGATTCAAAAGGTCCAATGTACCTAGGGTTTAGTTTTCCGTGTTTACTGAATCGAATGACACCTTTCCAAGGTGACACTTTCAGAATTACTTTGTCCTCAACTTGGAACTCAAGGTGTTTGCGTCTCATGTCAGCATAACTTTTCTGACGATCACGTGGGGCTTTCATCCGATTTTGGATGCCAACTATCTTTTCGGTGGTTTCATGAATAATTTCTGGACCGGTGAGTTGGCTATCTCCCACCTCAGTCCAACAGACAGGTGATCGGCACTTACGTCCATAAAGTGCCTAGAAAGGCGCAGCCTTAGTGCTGGTATGATAGCTATTGTTGTACGAAAACTCGCACATTGGTAAGTGGTTTTCCCAGTTCTTACTGAAGTCAACTACGCAAGCTCGTAGCATGTCCTCCAGTGTTTGTATGGTTCATTCGCTTTGGCCTTCGGTTTGTGGGTGGTAAGCAGTACTCATATCCAGACGAGTACCCAAAGATTTTTGTAGTGATTGCCAAAAGAGAGAAGTGAATCAGCTATCTCTGTCTGTTATAATTGAGATGGGTATGCCGTTTCTTGAAACGATCTCTTTTAGGTAGATCCGTGTCAAATGTTCCATCTTGTCAGTTTCCTTGATGGCCAGGAAATGAGCAGATTTCGTTAGATGATCTACAATCACCCAAATGGTATCGCTACCGCTCGGTGTTTTTGGAAGTTTGGTAATGAAGTCCATAGTGATCTGCTCCCATTTCCATTGAGGGATTTCCGGTTGTTGCAGCAATCCGGAGGGCTTCTGGTATTCAACTTTGACTTTGGAACAGGTGAGGCACTTGCTGACATATGTGGCGATGTCGGCCTTCATGTTGGGCCACCAATACAACTCTTTGATGCCATGGTACATTTTGTCAGCACCGGGATGTATAGAGTATTTGTACTTGTGAGCTTCATCCATCACCAAGTCTCGCAGGTTCCCAAAACTTGGTAACCAGATTCGGTTTGAGAAGTATTTGGCCCCGTCAGGTTTGGTTTCAAATTGTTTGTCCATGCTACGCAAGGACTCGTTCTTCACATTTTCAGGTTTGAGTGCTTCGAGTTGGGCGGTAAGGATCTGAATAATAAGGTTGTTGTGAATTGTCATACTGAGAGCTCGAGCTCGAAGGGGTTTCACTCGCTCTTTTCGACTTAAGGTATCGGCAACAACATTAGCCTTGCCTGGGTGATACCGAATTTCGCAATTGTAATCGGTAAGTAGTTCGACCCAACGACGTTGTCTCATGTTCAGATCTTTTTGGTCGAAGATATGTTGGAGAATTTTGTGATCGGTGAAGATCATACATCTGGTGCCATATAGATAATGTCTCCAGATCTTGAGTGCGAAAACAACTGCCCCCCAACTCTAGGTCGTGAGTCGTGTAATTCTTTTCGTGGACCTTGATTTATCGGGAGGCGTAGGCGATGACCTTCTCTCATTGCATTAATACGCAACCGAGACCTTGGTGTGAAGCATCACAGTAAACCACGAAGTCATCGTTGCCTTCGGGTAAGGATAAGATTGGTGCACTGCAAAGTTTTTGTTTCAACAGTTGAAAAGCCGACTCTTGTTTATCAGTCCAATAGAACTTCTTTTCCTTCTGAGTGCGGTGAGAGGTGGGCTATTTTCGAGAAATTATCAATGAATCGCTGATAGTATCCAGCGAATCCTAAGAATTGCATACTTCGGTGGGTGTGGTAGGTGCTTGCCAGCACTTGATAGCCTCGATCTTAGTTGGATCGACATGTATTCCTTGGATGTCAATGACGTGACCGAGGAATTGAACGGTTTGTATCTAGAACTCACACTTAGAGAATTTGGCATATAACTCCTCGTGTCTGAGTAGTTCTAGGAGCGTTTTCAGTTGTTGGCTGTGTTCTTGTTTGTTGCGGGAGTATATCAGAATGTCATCGATGAAAACGATAACAAACTTGTCAAGGTATGTTTTGCACACCCGATTCATAAGGTCCATGAATACAGCCGGTGCGTTGGTTAGACCGAATGACATCACATGGAATTCGTAATGCCCATAACGAGTTCAGAAAGCGGTTTTTGGAATGTCATCGTCCAGAACTCGGAGTTGGTGATAACCTGACTGTAGATCGATCTTTGAATAAAAACTCGACCCCTGAAGTTGGTCAAACATGTCATCAATGCGAGGAAGTGGGTAATGGTTCTTTATAGTTAGTTTGTTCAATTCATGATAATCGATACACATTTGGAAAGATCCGTCTTTCTTTTTCACGAACAAGACCGGAGCTCCCCAAGGTGAGGAACTTGGTCGAATGAATCCTTTGTCTAGGAGTTCCTGTAACTGGGTGGACAACTCATGCAACTCGGATGGGGCTAAACGGTATGGGGCTCGTGCCACAGGTGCTGCACCAGGCACAAGGTCAATAGAGAAATTGACTTGTCTGGGTGGCGAAAGGCCAAGTAAGTCTTCAGGAAAGACTTTTGGAAAGTCTCGAACAATTGGCATATCCTCAAGTCGCTTGTCCTCTGACTTTTTCTCCGTTACATGTGCGAAGATTGCCTGGTAACCTTTTCTCAGGTATTTTCAGGTTTTCATGCATGAGATAATGTTCAAGCTCGGTCTACTGGTCTCCCCTTGTATGATTAAGGTTCCATCGGAGACGAGAGGTATACGAACGATTTTATCATAACAGACGATTTCGGCGCAGTGCTTGGATAACCAATCCATGCCTACTATCGTGTCAAAGCTTCCGATCTCTACAGGTATGAGATCAATGGAAAAGTATTCGTTGGCTAACTTTAAAGTGCAATTAGGTATTACACTTCCAGCCTCAATCAGTTTTCCGTTTGCCAATTCTATTGTGTACTTACAATCTAAGGCAATAGGTGTAATGTTGAGTAGTGGACAAAACTCATCAGATATAAAGCTCTTATCAGCACCAGTATCAAACAAAACCGAAGCAGTAAGGTTATTGAGAAGGAACGTACCCGTGACCACATTCGAGTCTTGACGGGCATCCTTAGAGTTCATCACGAAAGCTCTACCACAAGCATTGTTGTTGTTCCTGTTGTGGTGGTTGTTGTTGTTGTTGTTGTTGTTTTTCAGCCTTGGGCAGTCATTCCTGAAGTGCCCTGTATTGCCACACTCATAACAGGCTTTTGGTGCACTGGGTTTGGTAGATGTGCTGGGAACTCGACAGTCTTTGGCTATGTGGCCCTGTCATTTGCATTTGGCGCAAACATTACCACAAGGACCGTCATGGTGCAAAGTACACTTGGAGCAGTAGGGTTTGCTTGCTTGGTACTTCTTTTGTTCATCAGTTCTAGCAGTGTAAGCCTTAGCAGTTACCGGCCTCTTGTTTTGTTGTTGGCTTTGGTTGTTGGGGTTTCCAGTCCACCTCTGCTTATTATCCCCGGATTGGTTGCCTGTGTTCTTTTCAGTAGGTGTCACTCGGCGGACTACCTGAGCCATTAAACTGTGTGCCATAAGGACAACACTCTGTATGGTTCCTGGGTTTGAAGTAGTAACCATCCCCTGAATATGAGCTGGAAGTCCCCAGATATATCTTTCAATCCGTTTGTACTCCGGGTCCACCATTGTTGGGCAAAGGAGTGCCAATTGGTGAAAACGGGTGGTGTAGCCAGTGATGTCATTGCCCTTAACTGCGAGGTTCCAGAATTCAACCTCAAGCTGTTGCAGTTCTTCCCGAGGGCAGTACTCTTCTGTTAGCATTTTCTTGAGATATTCCCATGGGAGTAAATATGCAGTATCAATCCCTACGGTTTGCATGTAGGTGTTCCACCAGGTAAGTGCACCTTCCAGAAAGGTATAAGTAGAGTATTTGACCTTGCACTCATCGGTGCAATTGCAGATCCGAAACACGGATTCCGTCTTTTCAAACCATCTCAATAATCCGATTGCTCCTTCTGTACCCTTGAAGTTCAGGGGTTTGCAGTTAAGAAAGTCCTTATAGGAGCAGGTTTTGGCTGGAGGTGTGTTGTTGTTCGTGGTATCCTCGCTGCCATTGTTTCAGAGTGCTTCTTGAGCAACTAGGGCGTCAGCTACCCCTTGAGCAATGAGTCGGGCTATTTCATCTTGGCTATACGTTTGTCGCCTCAGTGGTATTATTCTTGAATAAATAAGAAGGAAAAAGATATATGAGATGTTTGAACAATGGTTATGATTATCAATATTGTATATATAAGAAAAAATATACAACACCACAAAGTGACTATCAATCAACAATGCGAGGTAATAAGATCTAATGTCATTAGGATTACTTGTTCAAAGATTACAAAATATAGAGTTTACAAAAGATACCGGAAATTGTTACATCTGGACGAATTACATGAGTTTTACATAGGTGGCTAATAGGTTACATGATAGCTACTTTGCTAATCTCGGTGTAGATTCAGTTGTGGAAGCAAGGAGGTAAGGTGGTCTACAGACTCTGCAAGTCTGCTAACCATTCTGAGAGCATCCTCGGTTTCCCGTAAGTGTGTCTCACATTGTTGTAGCCTTGATTGTAAAACTGAGATCTCATTTCGGTTAATGATTACTTGATTATGAACAATCTCTATGGTTTCTGTGGTTTCCTCTAATTGATCGTACGTACGAGTGATAGTCTCATAGATATCGGCCTGACTTATGTACAACTATGAGATACCATCTTGGGTTTGTTCCATCCAGTTAGAACGAATATTACGTTGTTCGATTTCCATGTTGTGCAACCGGCGTTCGTGACGGTGCACTCTGTAAGTCCCTAGTTCTAGGATCGATAACTTCGTTATCTGTAGTATTAAGGTGCGGAATTCCTCAATACGGTGTTATCTTACTAATAACGATTTAGTTCGCGTTTAGGTTAACCAATTGCTTTACTTTATACGTACAAACGTCAAAGCCTAGCCTTTAGTATTTGTTTCTCTGGAAATACTGAGTTCGCACGAATGCAATAATCCTGATCTCCAATTGGTTTTCTCAAAGTTCTATATTTTCCAGTTATGTGTTTCATGTATGAAAACACATATATATTCTCGTCTCAACTCGCAGCCACTGGGCCTGCGAGTTGACTCGACTCGCTACGCAGCCCAAGCCCATGAACTCGGCTCGTTTGTCTCTGTTGAGTTCTGCGAGTTCAGATCTCATCTCGCATCGCAAAGCCTTGCGACTTGAGATCTCGACTCGTAACAAACATCTAAACAAATAACTCGATTCGCAGGAAATGTATATTGTTAAAATCTATATTCGTCTAACACTTTATCATAATAATATATTTAACGAATATTAATATCAAAACAATATCAATTTACAAATCTAAACCAATATATCAGCATGATAACAATTACACTAGTCATATTGCAGAGCTAGATCTGTTGTCACAAACCAATATATCGTATGATGAAGCTGACTAAACTTAAGTTATTCTTATCACTTGTTAAGTAAAAGGACAAGTTATAATCAGTGGATATAGGTGTATAATAAGATAAATATAAGTGTAATCCTAGTTAAAAATCATTATTCTAGTGCAACTTATAAGAATCTACTAACACATTGTACTTAATACTTAAGGTTATTATTCTTAGGCTTATTCTCCTAATGTACTATCATCTCCCAAGTTTTTACAGCTAAAAACTTAAAGCTTTTTCTAAAAGAACTTCTTTTGTTCTTTTATTGGAGGCGATTCCCCACAGGTAACAAGCACTTGAATGCTATACGCCCCCCCCCCCCCCCTTTTTTTAATATAGTACTAACAATAACTACTAACTATTAGTAAAATACCCTTGGAAGACCAATCACTCTGGATTTCTCATTCCATTCAGTTGAACCAATGTCTCAAATCTTGCTCTGTCGAACGCCTTCGTGTAGAGGTCTGCTAAGTTATCCGCAGTCGGAACCTTAACTAACCTAATCATTTTCTTTTCAGCACAGTCTCTAATGAAATGATGTCAAATATCAATGTGCTTAGTTTTACTGTGCTTCACAGGATTGTTGGTGATCGACATAGTAGATTCATTGTCAATCATCATAGGAGTATTGGTTATATTTAACCCATAATCCCGCAGTTGTTGTTGTATCCAAAGAACTTGAGAACAACAACTGCCAGCTGCAACATACTCAGCTTCACATGTAGAGATGGCTACTGAGCTTTGCTTCTTGCACGGCCAAGATACTAATCTACCTCCTAAGAACTGACATCCTCCGGTCGTAGATTTCCTATTTTGATTGCATCCTCCATAATCCGAATCAGTATATGCTACTAGATCTAAGTTTCCATCAATTGGATACATAAGTCCCAGCTTCGGTTACCCTTTGAGGTAACGAAAGATCCGTTTAACAGCCTGCATATGTGACTCTTTCGGATTGGCCTGATATCTTGCGCACAGACAAACAGCAAACATAATGTCAGGTCTAGAGGCAGTCAAATACATTAGTGATCCAATCATAGCCCTATATAGAGTAAGATCCACATCCTGATCACTCGATGTATCCGGACCTAGTTTGTGATTAACTGAAATCGGAGTATTGTAGACTTTACTGTCATCCATCTTGAAGCGTTCTAACAACTCATAAACATATTTAGATTGATGAATAAAGAATCCATCCTTCTTCTGGTCAACTTGTAACCCTAAGAAGAATTTCAACTCTCCCATTGCAGACATCTCAAACCTTTTTCTCATGACATTCTCAAATTCTTGACACATCTTTTCATCAGAAGATCCAAAGATAATGTCATCAACATAAACTTGTACTAATAGAAAGTCTTTCTTTTTCCATTTTACAAACAATGTACTATAAATTTCTCCTCTTGTAAATCCATTATCAAGTAGATACGTTGATAGTGTTGCATACCACATCCTCGGTGCTTGATGTAATCCATATAGAGCTTTATTCAAATGATATACTCTATCTGGATACTCATGATCAGCAAACCCTGGAGGTTGAGCAACATACATCAATTCTTCCACTTTGCCATACAAAAAGGCACTCTTAACATCCAACTGATAAACCTTGATATCATAGAATGATGCGAATGCTAGGAATATTCTGATTGCTTCTAGCCTAGCAACTGGTGCAAACACTTCGTTGTAATCTATACCTTATTGTTGATTAAAACCTTGAACCACTAGACGTGCTTTATTGCGAGTAATGACTCCCTGGTCATCTCTCTTACACTTAAATACCCATCTAGTTCCAATTGGATATTCTCCCTTTGGAAGGTCAACCAACTCCCATACTTGTAATTTAGAGAACTGTTGCAGTTCTTCTTGCATAGCTTCAACCCACGAACTTTCTTTGAGAGCCATCTGCACATTTTTAGGCTCGACTTGTGAGATAAAGCATGAATATAGACATTGATTAGGAATCCCTGTCTCTTTCGTAGCAGTATACAAGCTTTCTAAATCTTCAGAAGTACTCGCTTTAGATTGAGTCCTAGTCTGAACAGGAGTATTAATATCACCGATGATGTTTTCAACGGGATGATTCTTACTCATTCTTGTAACCGGTATAGGGTCAACTATTAACTCATCTCCTAAGTTAGTACCAATCTCTTCTAATGAAGGGATATCTTCTGAACTTGCTGAAGACAACCTTAAATGATTCAAAGAAGTAAGAATATCATCAAACGTTGTTTGAAGATCCTTTTCAGAATCTGCAGTTTCTTGATACTTATCCTTTGAAGGTTGTTGTGACCCACTTGAAGAAGCTTCATTTGAGTCATTTGGTGTCCTGATTCCAGATTTCAGAACACTCGATGTTGAAGAAGGACCATTGTCCGATTCTTCAGACAATAAGTGTTTAGAGATCTCTGAATCACTGACAAAGTCACTTATAGGAACTTTAAATGACTGAAAGAGATCTGAATAGTCAAATTGCCAATCTAATCCCTTATGTACAGCAGGTACATAGCTCGTAACTTCAATGTTATAAACAATTTCCAGTCGTCCTGTGACTTTATTGAAAACTCTTTTATTTGGTGAATTGGGCATATAACCTAGGAAAAATCCTTCGTCCGCCTTTTCACCAAATTTAGCTTGATTTCCTGTTTTCAATATTGAACATGGAACTCCAAAGGGTTCAAATCCCTGCAGATTAGGTTTCTTATTATTCAATAATTCATAACAAGTCTTGTTACGCTTTTTGACCGTAAGAACCCTATTTAGAACATGACATGCTGTATTCACTGCTTCTGCCCAAAAGAAGACCGGAAGCTTTGAATCTGCAAGCATAGTTCTAGCAGCTTCAATCAACGTTCTATTCTTCCTTTCAGCTACACCATTCTGTTGAGGTTCATATGGTGCACTGAATTGATGAATTATCCCTTTGCTTAAGCAATAGATATTCAACGTTGAATTTTTGAATTCTGTTCCGTTATCACTACGAATACGCTTAACTCTAGTTTTATAGACATTCTCTACTAGATCAAAGAACTCTATTAAAATTCTTGGAGTTTCATCTTTAGATCCCAAAAAGAATACCCATGAGAATCTAGCATAATCATCTGTGATAACTAAACAATACCACTTGCCACCTAGACTTCTCTTGCTTATAGGGCCAAAGAGGTCCATGTGCAGCAGTTCAAATGGCGAGGAGATTGAGTTTTCAGTCTTAGACCTGTGTGGTTTCTTGTGCTGCTTTCCTTTGAGGCAAGGAACACACTTGTCTTCAGACTCGAAACGATTTTGTGGTACACCTAGAACTAACCCATTGTTGGTTATAAAATTCATTTTTCGAAAGTTCAGATGTGCCATTCTCCTATGCCATAAAAGTGCATCTGCTTCTGAGGCCTTGGATAGTAAGCATGTCCACACTATTGAAGAATTAGAGACACCCATGTTTATAGCATAGATGTCTTTCTTCCTTGGTGCCCTCATCAGTATCCATTCTTCAGGAATTATGAAGCCTGGCTTCAGAACTAAAGCCTCCTTTTCATTGAAATGAACTGGATGACCTTTATCGCAGACTTGGGAAACACTCACTAGGTTATGAGTTAGTTCTTCAACGTAATTCACATCCTCTAGAGTCAAAGTTCCATTTGAAACTTTTCCTTTCCCAGTAATTACTCCTCCTTTTTCTCCTGCAAAATTTACTTTTTGCTTGAAACCTTCTTTGAAGTCCTTCAGTAGACTTTGTTCACCTGTCATGTGCCTTGAGCATCCACTGTCTACATACCACTAACTGTCCTTGTTCACAGTCTGCTCCTACACATAACAAGTTGTACACAGTTAGTTATCAAGAGGGACCCAAGCCATTACGGTCTTGGTTTGTCCCTGATCATCTACAATCTGAACCTCCTTAAAGTGACCATAACTGTTCCCATCGGGAGTCTTGGTAGCTTTCACAGGAGTTTGAGACTGTTGATGATTTATAGTTTTAGGCCTATGAGGAGAGTGAGTAGAAAACCTCCAAGGCACATACTTAGATCCCTGTGCACTTGAAGTAGAACCATTCTCAAATTGACTATGGTTTCTACTTGGGGTCCTAAACCTCGAAGGTGTCTTATCTCTTGGTTTATTGAAAGTATTTTCGTTTAGAGTATAAGCCCTTTTAGGTTTAGGTGGAGAGACACTATGATTACCATCTCTTTTCAGAATGTTTATAGGTTTGCTTCCTAATCCCGGTTTGGAGCCTAACCTATCTACAATCGAACTAGAAGTGGTCGGTGTCTTATCAGTATTCACTAACTTATGTATAGCTTCCAACTTCTTATTTGGGCAACAAGAAGATACGTGTCCTTTTTGGTGACACTTGAAGCACGACATCTGTTTTCGTGACTTACTAACTTTGGTAACCGCTATTGGAGTCTTAGGCACTAAAGGATTAATAACATGCTCTTTATTAATCAAATCATCAATCTTAGTATCATGAATTACTCCACCCGGTACAAACTGTAATTTGGTGAAAGAAACTCTCTTACTATCATCAGATGAAGGATTCTTAATAAACTCCTTCTGTGCCTCTGACAGATCAGGTTTAGCTACTGTTTTCTCAGAACTTACTTCAGTCATTTCAGTATCTTCTGGAAGCTTTGTGTAATTCGAATTGAAAGGAGGAGGTGTCTCATTGTAACCTAATCCTGACTTATCCTTTACACTTCGTTGAGCATCAAGCATTTTGTCCATCTCAGTGGTCCTATAATTTTCTATCTTTCTATTTTGCTCAACTAGCTTCAATTGACAGTCAGCTAACTCTTTCTCCTTATTAGCTATTTTCTGATTTAAGTCTTTTAGATTAATATAGAGACCATCTATGATGACAGCTTTTTTATTAATGGTATCTCTAAGAGCACTCCTATCAGAAGCATCAGACTTAATTTTATCTTTTAAATCCTGTTTATCATCACTTAACCTACGCACATCAATCTTGGCTAGTTCAAGTTCAGATCTAACAGCCTTACTAGATTCAGTCAATAAGCTAACTTGAGATGTCAGGTTTTTATTTGCTACATTTAAAATACTAACCTGTGATTGCAAATCGGTAACTAAATAACAAACATCAGCAAGAGTAAGAATATCAAGACATACCCTTTTCTTGTCTGTTTGGACTTCAGCCATGTGTGCTACGAAGTCTTCCGGAGTCATGTTTTCAGTTGACTCCATATATAGCACATCTTCATCACTTGCTTTAGCTGCAACCTCTGGCACTTTTACCTCACCCTCTGCATCAGTAGGCATATAGAATGTAGATCCATCAATCTCAGCCATGAAAGCTTCCTCAGATTGAGCTTTCCATTCATACGATCCATCCAACTGTTTCACAACTAAGGCTTTGGAAGCGAGAGTACTTCCCGAACCTTGTTGTCCATTGCCAGCTTCTACCTTAGGTCTTTGGCACTCTCTTGCAAAGTGTCCATAACCCTGACAGTTAAAACACTTGATCTTGGTCTTATCAAACCCTGATCTATTGCCAACTACCTTTCTACCTGTCTTCTTCAAGAAATTCTTTACCCTTCTTGACAACATAGCAAGTTGGTCCTGAAGGTCTATTTCTTCTAGATAATCAGGGTCTATCTGATCGTAATCTTCGTCAAACATAATTGGATCATTGATTTTACCCTGAAGGTAGTTTTCATAAGAAGCTACAAAGGAAGCAAGAACAGATAATTGCTGTTCAGCAGATTTCACACTCATAGGCATCTTTTGATGCTCCTGAGGTGACTTCTCAGTTGGTTTGCCCTTTGCATCACTACCAGATGATGTAAGAAGACACAGATCATCGGTAATCATTTCACCTTTTCCTTCAGCATTACCAACAAATAAAGCAGTGGTCGAGCTCGAGGAAGCAGTAGAGATAGTAGATTTTCCATGATAAAGTCCCGGATCCTGAGCCTGATCAGAATCAGTATCTCTAGTTTTCTTGGTGAAATCATAACCTCTGAGCTTATCAATTGCCTGCTCTAAGGTCATGGTTGCATACCTCTCATCGTTGTTTTTGAGCATTATGCCATGCATTTCCTACTTAGACGGTAAACCCTCAATAAATTTGTCGGTTTTCTCAGTCTCTGTAGAAATAATCTCATGATCATCTAGCTCACTCAGCAAATGGTAGTATCTTGTGGTATAAGCATCAAGATCTTCTCCTTTCCTAGCTTTAAACACAGTAAACTGCTTTTTCAGGAGATTTTTCTTGCCTGCTTTAACTTGTGGACTACCTTCACATCTCTTTTCAAGAGTTGTCCACAAAGATCTAGCAATATGGAAGGATTTGAGTTGATGATTGAGCTCCTTAGGAAGACTCATCTTGATTGATGAATGAGCCTTGTTTTCAATCTCAAATTCCTTCTTTTGTGCTTCACTCATCTGTTGATAAGTGAGAACCACAATTGCATTTTCAACAGTCTGGGTAGGTGCCGTGTATCCATTCTTGATACACATCCAGATAGATAGATCATGGAATCTACAGTAAGATTCAAACCTATCCCTCCAGCTAAAATAGTCCTCAACTCTCAACAATTTAGGTGGGACATTAGATTTGCCAATCTCGTGTTCCATCTCAATCATTTTGCTAAGGTCTGACATCGTGAAGTTTAAAGTTAAAATGTATTTGCGAATTTAGATAAAGTAAAAATCTCGACTCGCAAAACTCAGTTCAACTCGCAATCTCAGATCGACTCGCAGAATCTCGGTTCGCAAGTCTCAGTTCGGATCGCAGTGATGTCAACTCGCAAGTGATCTCGGTTCGCAAGAGATCTCGGTTCGCAGAATATATCAACTCGCAAAGAGGTTCGACTCGCAGAATGTCGACTCGCAAGGTTATCGACTCGCAAGTTCAACTCGGTTAGCAAACTTATTCTGAAACCCTAATCTCGACTCGCAAAACGGCTGAAAATTACGAAATCAGTAATTTTTGGTATTTTTACGATTAAAACTGGAAATTTCGATCGTAAACAAACCCTAAATCGTCCAGAGAATGATTTTGATCGTTTTTACACACTAATGCACGTCAAAACAATCCTAAATCACACGCGATTAACCCGAAAACTTCGAACGACACTCGTTATCTATCCCGAAAGCTCTGATACCAATTGTAAGTCCCTAGTTCTAGGATCGATAACTTCGTTATCTGTAGTATTAAGGTGCGAAATTCCTCAATACGGTGTTATCTTACTAATAACGATTTAGTTCGCGTTTAGGTTAACCAATTGCTTTACTTTATACGTACAAACATCAAAGCCTAGCCTTTAGTATTTGTTTCTCTGGAAATACTGAGTTCGCACGAATGCAATAATCCTGATCTCCAATTGGTTTTCTCAAAGTTCTATATTTTCCAGTTATGTGTTTCACGTATGAAAACACATATATATTCTCGTCTCAACTCACAGCCACTGGGCCTGCGAGTTGACTCGACTCGCTACGCAGCCCAAGCCCATGAACTCGGCTCGTTTGTCTCTGTTGAGTTCTGCGAGTTCAGATCTCATCTCGCATCGCAAAGCCTTGCGACTTGAGATCTCGACTCGCAACAAACGTCTAAACAAATAACTCGACTCGCAGGAAATGTATATTGTTAAAATCTATATTCGTCTAACACTTTATCATAATAATATATTTAACGAATATTAATATCAAAACAATATCAATTTACAAATCTAAACCAATATATCAGCATGATAACAATTACACTAGTCATATTGCAAAGCTAGATCTGTTGTCACAAACTATGTCTCAACACACTCGGGCAGCTAACACATGAATAGTGAGATATGTTGGCTCTTGAGTGTACGGGGAGAGATTTCTATGTCTTCCTCAATCCTCCAGGTGGCCATTGCATGGATTTCTATGTCTTCCTTAATCCTCCATATCAGGGATTTCTATGTCTTCCATGGCTGAATATTCTCCGACATCAGCAGGGATTTCTAAGTCTTCCTTAATCCTCCAGGTGGCCATAGCCGTGGGTAACCAGCTCCATTGGTGGGCGATTGCTCGATGGCGAGCTATAGCAGAGACGTTACCCGTGATGGCAAGATTGTGGTTGGGCCTAGCTCGGTGTGAGTTACCAGTGCGTCTAGCCACGAGTGGTTCTGAGTGGCTGCGACGTGAGCGAGAGAGAGTAGTACGTGTAGTTTGTCTAGATGATGAGTCGGCCATTTCTGTGGCAAGAATGTTTCAATAAGTGAGGTCTATATATATATATATACATCATATAATATAGCCTAGTGTGTCTAGTACCAACATGTATGGGTCCCGTTTCTCTTATAGTCAAAGTCCACTACAGTATTCCCGTTCAATCATAACCATTTCAGACATTTCATCATTTTCCTTTATTGTACATAGTTGATCAGGCTATGATAAATTAAACTCAAATGATGCAATTTCTGAACCAGTCATAACTAACAAGGAATACTAACCTAAGAGTTATAGTCTAAGGTTACTAATGCAATCCTAGTTCGCCATAACTATGGCTCTGATACCAATCTGTCGCACCCCCAAATTAACAGCAGTGGAAGTCGGGTCGGGGCGCGACTAATCACGGATCATCACACAATAGTTACAAGCAAACGACCTCTAAATGAGACGTTCGAAAATACATTTCATAAAAATATATTGTTTACCACTACAGTTGTAATAACTTGCGAGTTCGCTCGGTATCCTAGAGATTCTAATACATAACTACTATTACAAAAATAGTAATGCAAGAAAATCTCTTGTTCGTTTGTAAACTATGCGACTCGAGCTAGAGTTCCTTGTAGGCCATCCTACTGTGGCTGCGTACCTGAGATTTCATACTAAAATGGTCAATAATTTTTTGGTGAGTTCATAGGTTTAAACAGTTATAAAACATAAGTAGTGATCACAGAGTTTATCAGTTTTGTATGAATACAAAAATAAGTATATATAATTGCCATGAGTCTAACAGTTCGACGCTTAACCTGGTTTGTGCCTCAGGCAGGTGTATAATCCAGTACACCCGTAACATTCAAATACGAATGTGTCCGTGGGTTGGCTAGAGCGACTAGCCCGGACAGGGATGTCAATCCCCGATAGATCTATCCAATAATACTCGCGCTTATACAATTAACAAACTATGATAAAGTGATGACTTTTAGTGGATTAACGTCTCATGCAATTCATATAAAGTTGTTATTAGTTATTTGTGATCATAAAAACAGAGTATGTAATCTCACCCCATAGTGTAAAACAGTAAAAGTGGGACTATGAAACTCACCTGAATTTGGTATGCTAGTAAACAAGCAAGCTGTCGGTGTCAATGTCCCAAGAAGCAAGTTTCTAGCGCCCTAAACGCACAAGGTTGTGTGTAAGTGGGGTGTCAATGTCCACTTATATAATTAAGTGTGAGTGAAGGGTTAATGTCCACTCATGTTAGTTGTCCACTCAACTAGTTATGTCCAAGTAATTGTTTGTGTTTGCGTTTAAAATAAACGTGTACGGCCCGTTGGTGACGTTTGTAATAATAATTCTCAAAGTCTTATTATTATTATGTTTGTTTCATTGTATACTTATAAAAGTACGATTCGTATGATCCCGAGTTGTATCGCATATAAGTATATGTTGTTAAGTAAGTTCGACACTTAGTGTAAAAAAAGTATTTATAAGTTTCATGTTTTATGTTTGTGAAAGTATGATCATGCGAGAGTGTTTGTATGTGCGACAATGTGTATACGTACGAAAGTTTGACTTTCGGAGTACTATTCGTGCAACAATTTGACTTTCGGAGTACTATTCATGCGACATATTGACTCTTGGAGTACTATTTATGCGACAATTGACTCTCGGAGTACTATTCATGCGACAGTTTGACTTTCAGACTACTATTCATGTGAAGTTTGACTTTTGGTCAAATATGCTCGGTTTGACCCAAAACTTTTAGAGAACTCATAAATATGTTTTTAAGGCTTAGAAAAATTATCGTTATGTTTCTTGGTTAACCTGAAGTGTCGTTTTTAAACATTTACCAAAACAGTCCCTTAATTTCGTTTTCACATATTTTGGTCCCGATTCCTCTCACGATCTCAACAACTTAAATCCCGCAATAACTCCCGAGAAAAATACCCATAATACCCCTATATGTTAGCTATTTTATGTGATTTTTCCAAGGATTTTAGGAGTCGTTTAGTTGGTTAATAAAATCGAATGTCCCATGAGGTCCAAATATGACCAACCAGATACAAGTCCAAAGATCTATTTTTCTGGGCAAATCCTTGTACTTTCATGAGATGACAAACGGAACTTTTTAAAGTTAAAAAAAGTTTGTGAGATTTTGGCGCAAGCCTCATGTGTTTTAGATGTGTGTAGCTCAAGATATGGTCTCGAGAAGTCGATGAAACTTTTGGTCAACCGAGACAGAAAGTATATGTCCACCCATTTTCATGTTTTGAGGTAGCAAACGGTGTCGAAAAGTGGTGAAACAATTTTTTTTGGAAAGTTAACTTATTAAAATTAATTTTGGACATAAGAGACGTTCATTTTCATGTTAAAATGATTTTTCTAAAAATCGTGGAATTTGACCATTTTCCTGGACAGAAAGTATAACTCAAGATTACGAGTTTTAAATCGCGTTTTGGTTAATGTTTTGTACATACAAAAGTTGAGTGAATACTAAAACATGTTAATAAACTTAAAAGAAGTATTTTAGAAGAGAAATGAAGTTCTTACAATGGTTGTTTAGTTGAGAAGAAGAAGGAAGAAGTAGAGTGCTCGATTCCTCGCGTTTTCTTGAATATCTTCGTGGCGGTGTTATGGCGGATTGTGGTGGTTTGTGGAGGTGATTTTTGGTGGTGCAAGGGTATGATTGGGCTGCTGAAATTCGCAGCAAGAGAGAGAGAGAAAGGGATATTAGAGAGAGAGGGAGTGAGTTGAGAGGAAATGGGAGATGGAGTGTGGAAAAATGAATGAGGTAGAGTGTAAGTAAGGAAGAAAAGGGGAGAGGGGTGTGGGTGTGGGTGTGGGTATGGGGGTGGTGTATGCAGATTTTCTGTGGGTCCCACTCCCAAGTGGTGTGTTAAATTATTTCCTTAAAGTTACGTTAAATGTGGTGCTCATTTACCCGTTCATTTATACCTTATACGTTAAATATACAATATTTCGATAATGTCTTAAAACTCGATTTTTTATTAATGATAGTTTCACCCAAAATGTTATATTTTAAGTTACTAAAATAATATTTAGGTTTTTGTTTGGCCATCAGTTGTGAATCGTGTGTTTATTCGAGTTGTGTAACATTTTTAAACGTTATAACTGTACGCGTGTAACCGCAATATTTTTACTTGAAGTATTTTATCAAAATACTTAGTTTTGAGTTATAAAAATATAACTATGATTTATTTCGTTTGTCGGGCGCATTTCACGCATTTTCGTCGCGTTTGGTTACGTTTTACACAAAACGTATAACGTGTAATATATTTTCATAATATATTTAAGTAAATAATGTTTGTTTGGATAATTCCACATTATTTATAAAGTTTGTCACCAAAGTCCATATTTAACAGTGTCGGACTCCTTCCGGTTAATAATCGTACGATTTAAAATAAATCACGTACGCTTGTATATATATAATAATAACATCATATATATAAAATGTTACACATATTTGGCCTAATAAAAAAACAAATACGTGTAATTACAAGATTGTTAGGCACTAATTAAAGCCCAAATTTGTCGTGTGTCACAAATGGACATCTCAGGGGAGTAGGCGGCATGGAACCACAGGCAAATGTTGGAGCAAACACGCCGTCAGCTGGACTTCACTACTCCGGGGGGGGGGGGGGGGGGGCAATTTTCACAACAACAGAGGCTAATTGTAACACCCGCCAAATTAGGACTAGTGATTAGTACCTAATCAGTTGTTAATACATGTAATTAGTTTTGTGTTAGGCTAATTAATGTATCTTAATATATATTATTAAATATATACGAATATGCAATTTGATTAAATCGTACGCTCTTTAAATCGAATATAATTCGGTTCAATTAAATACGGACGTTGGTGAACAACTGTATTAAATAATATAACACTATGTAATAACACTATTATATCCAAAATATTATTTTGATGATATTTTCTATTTATTTCGTATCGTACAAATAAATGCCTACGCGACTTAAAACATTAAATGCGCAAACGATCGAAATAAAGCCAAGTTATATATGTTTTATAGCTCGAATATAAAGTATTTGGCGAAATACTTAAATAAGAATACTGAATAATTATTTATATTTTAAAACTTACATTTCAACAGATATGAAAATAATTAAACGTTTAAACAATCGGGAAAACGAACGTCACGCAGAGCACGAACGCTGGAATGAAAAGTGGGTGAAGCCCAAACCCGTGGACCCCACCCAAAATCATCCAAAAAGGGATGAGGTCACCACCTCCCCACCCCATTTTCACCTATTCTCTCTCTCTCTATCATCTCTCTTCTCTTTTTCTCTCTAAACTCCACCACACCACCACCTCCATTAAAATCACAAAAACACCATCAAAGACTCATCATTCTCCAAGGTTCATTTAGAAGAAAACGATCACCACGCAATGATCTACATTCCCATCTTTTCGGTTTCTCCTCGCGCAAACTTGTAAGTTTCCGACAAAATCCCGAAACTCATCGATTTCCATTATTTCTGTCTTTTTGTTGTTTATCTAAGCTTAAAATGTCCAAATATGATTGGGTAAAAGTTTCGGAGCAAACGGAAGTCGTCCGGCCGTTTTTTCGGCCACCGAGACCTGATCAGACGCCGATGTCGTATCTGTCCCAGCGACATTGCGACATCAGCCTCAATGTCGCAAAAACCTATCACGATGTCGCAGGTGCGACATCAGTTTCAATGTCGCCTAAAATGGCTGACGTCGCACATAGCGACATTGACCCCTACGTCACAAAGACCAACAACGTCCCATATAGCGACATCAGACTCAACGTCGCATTAAATTGCGAATGTCGCACTTTGCGACGCCATGATCAATGTCGCAGTCACGGCCTGCGACACTACGCCTAATGTCGCACCTAATGTCGCAGATAACAGAACCTAGAAAACTCATATTTTTACTAAGGTCACCCCTCTTTCCTTTCTTTCCCCCTCATTTCTTACTTCCCTTTCTCTCTCCTTCTTTCATTTTCTCTCAAAACTAACCACACCACTACCACCACCATAATCCTCCAAATTACACCACCAAACAACCTCGGTTTTCATCGCCCATTTGGAAGAAAAGAACCACCGCGTCACGATCTACAACCCCACCTTTCCGAAATCTTCCGGCGTTAACTTGTAATTTTCCGAAAAATTCTTGAAATCACTCGAATCCTTGTTAAAATGCTTGTTTGTTGTTTATTTAAGCTTGAAATGTCCAAATATGGGTTGGGTAAAAGTATCGGACCAAAAGGTCACCTAATAACATGTTTTTGGCTCAAATTCCGGCCAACAGCTCGTTGTGTCGCAGAAGCTCTAGGCCACCTGCGACACAAGCCCTTATGTCGCTAAACCCCCACTTATGTCGCATATAGCGACACAAGTGAGTATGTCGCAAACCCTTCGGATGTCGCATTTAGTGACACAAAACACTATGTCGCAAAACCTATTTCCGTCGCATATAGCGACACAATATTTTATGTCGCATAAATTGCGGATGTCGCACTTAGCGACACAAGCCCTTATGTCGCAGATATGATCTGCGACACAATAGACTATGTCGCACCTAGCGACACAAGCCTTATGTCGCACGTAGTGTCGCATGAAACAGAACCAAGAAAACACAGATTTTACTAAGTGTCGAGACCTAAAATTTTATTACTTGATTTCGCACAAATCCAAGTCCAGCTCGACTCCAGCCAGGGACTCTGGCCCTTGGACCCCGCCAGGGGCTGCCGCCCCTTGGACCCCGCTACCAGGGGCGCTGCCCCCGGACCCCCGTCATCTAGGAACTTGTAAATACTTTTCACACTAAGTGTCGAACACTTACAAATAATGAAACCTGATACAACGATACATATAATAATAACACTTTGGATTATTATTACAAACCGTCACCAACGGGCCTTATTTGTTTTCAAATTACAAACGGATTACTAAACAAACACCTGGACATTTCCTAGTTGAGTGGACAACTAGCATGGGTGATCTTTTAAGACACCAACTTATTTACTTGTTTACTTACAACCTTGTGCGTTTCGGACGCCAGAAGGTTGCAGGGTTCTGAGAACCGATACACGGATTTACATCCGCTTTACTTGGTTGATTTCACATACGTACTTGCTAGACTCGGGTGAGTCTTACAGCCCCACTTTTACTGTTTTACTTACGGGGTGAGATACATTGCTTACTTTTCATGAACACAAGTATTGAACTACTCATTTTACTATACGGGATTGCATGAGTTACTTACCAATTACTGAAGTCCCTCCATCATACATCGTTAGTTATAGACTTAAGCGCGAACACTAGTTAATGGATCCATTAGAGAAATGACCCTCCCCGCCCTGGGTAATAGCGCTACCATGAACCGTTCTGTATAAACGGGCGACTATCATTCGTCACTTACGCTTGCTCAGTTTCGAGCATGTCGCGGGGGCAACTTATTACTTACGGGTTAAGCTTCGATTATGAGCCTCATGGCAATGGTATAAACTTACATACATTTGCAGGATTGCAAGTACTTGATTTACGCCTGCGGGCACCACTGATAAAATCTTGTGTTCAAAATCTGATATTACTTACAAACCTGTGAGATTCACCAACATTCGTGTTGACCTTTTTAGCATGTATTCTCAGGTACGCATACGGAGTAGGATTACTCCCGGACATAGCTAGAGTCGTATGATTTCAACATGACTGCATTAACGGAGATTCTTAGCATTATCTTTTGTATATTTCGATTATGTAATAGAATCTCCCGCCTTACGCGTGGAATCTAGGAACTACAACTTTTGTACCGAAAACAATATGTTTTCAAATGATTTATTATGAAATGTAACTATTTTCTACAAACGTCTCATTTAGAGGTCGTTTGCTTGTGATTATGTGTTATGATATTTGATTAGTAGCGCCCCGTGTTGACTTCCGCTGCATTATAAATTTGGGGGTGCTACACCAATATTCCCAGTCGACCAACCGCCTTTGATGGGAGCAGGACCTCAACAGTTCCCACACACTCAATCGAGTGTTGGTCAGCAACCACTGAATGTTGTCCACCAAGCTCTCCAACAACCCCCCCCCCCCCCTAACAAAGTTTCCAGCAAACATTCCAGCAACCACTGGTTCAGAACTTTCAACAACCCCTGGTCCAAAATTTTCAACAGCAGTCCTCAGCGCAGCAACAGCCATACGGCCAGAGTTTCCAACAACCCCCTGTCCAAAATTTTCAACAGCAGTCACAACAGTTTTATACGCCACAACAGAACTTTCAGGTACCATTTCAGACACCAACTCAACAGGGATACTTTAATACACAATCATACATCCCACAGTCAACTGGCCCGACGCAAACGTCGGTACAGGAGACTGTGAATGCCCTGGGTCAAATACTTGCACAACTAATGCAACCACCTGCAATACCACCACCTCCCCCACCACTTCCACCAATGTTGGCAAATCTGCTCGCAGTTATGCAGGGAAAAACACCACAACCTCAAAATATAATCCCTGATTCAAACACTCAATTTCACCCAGCTATTGCCAGTGTACCACTTCCCCTGGGCGTATCGGTCTCTGCTACCTTGGGAGCGTACGATGGAACCACAGATCCAGAAGATTTCATTCAGTCATTTCATCATGCCATAAAAACACAGCACTGGGAAGACACGGTTTCCAGTCTGATGTTTCCTTCCGTACTCAGATCATATGCCAAATATTAGTTCTGGGACATACCTGAAAAAAGCATTACCTGCTTTGATGATATCAGGAGAAAGTTCGTATGTCACTTCCACCAAAAGAAAAAACATGTTAGATCACATGTGGAAGCACACATGATTAAACAATACCCGCATGAGCCCCTGGAAGATTTCATAGACAGGTACACTGACGAGTGTTTAAAAATAAGTTTGTTGGCGACACACCTCCCACATTTGCTGCACAAATTTCACAAACCAGAGACTACATCAAGGCGATGGAAAAAAGGCAGTTAAATCAAAGAAACAAACAGCTGCAAACAATCAAGGGGTGATCATAAGTACTAGTCCTATCAGGTGAGAGGAAAAGGACAGTAGGGGGAAAGTTCGGCAAGAGATTTCACCCGTACAACAGAAATGCAGAGAAAGATATGGTTGTCGCATCCCTATGAAAAACTCCACACGAGATATTGACCACTGAACCTGTCGCCAAAGGATTCAAGAAGCCACAACCCATGGTTTCAAAGGCAAAAGATAATCGTAAGTACTACAAATTTCATAAAGAAGGGGGCCATGATACAAATGAGTGCAGGGAACTCAAAGCTCAGATATACAAAGCATCTAAAGATGGCAAACTAGAACACTTGGCCCAAGGAGCCAGGGAGTACCAGAAGGGCGAAACCAAGAGAGGTAAAGGTATAAATGAGCTACCCAAACCCGATGCAATGATACTCATGATAAATTCCCTGGCTCCAGCAAAGAAATGAAAGATAGACAAAGTGGAGTTATGGGAATTGCAGGAGATAAGCTTTCCGGCAATTCACAGGGTACACCCCTCCGCAGAACCGCTAGTCATCACCGCGAGAATAGATAACTTTCAGGTTGGTAGGGTGTACCTGGACAGCGGAAGCTATACATAAATAATGTATGAACATTGCTTTGAGCAACTACCAGACCACATTAAGGGCTGCAGGGAGGAGTTCCTGCAACCGTTGGTTGGTTTTTCTGGAGAAACAAATTGGCCGCTGGGAAAGATTAAGCTCAAAGTTACCATGGGGGAATACCCGCGCTACAGGACAACCATGCTTGATTTTGTAATTGTTCGTTCTTCATCAAAGTATAATGTCATATTTGGAAGAACAGCTATGCTTCAGTTTGGTGCAGTAGTTTCGACTATCCATGGTATGGTTCACTTTCTAACACCAGAAGGAATAGCAACT
Organism: Pseudognaphalium luteoalbum; assembly: GCA_963422505.1. NCBI lineage: Eukaryota > Viridiplantae > Streptophyta > Magnoliopsida > Asterales > Asteraceae > Pseudognaphalium > Pseudognaphalium luteoalbum. The sequence continues at coordinate 52,436,620 of OY730193.1, read as the reverse complement.
GTTCATGCTGACAGGGCATTACAAATTGAGTGCTCACAAGTAAGCCAGACAAAAGAACGAAGGGTTGCCCATCAGCAGCAGAGTGAGCAGGAGGAGATTGTAATAAAGCAAGCCTTCCCTGACCAAACAGTCAACATCAGCTGGAAACTCCTCTCCAGGATCAGACAACAGTTAAAGAAATTGTTAATTGAAAATGAGGACTTATTTGCTTTTCAACCTGCTGATATGACAGGGGTACCAAGGAGCATAGCAGAGCATTGCCTGAATGTAAAACCTTCCATTACACCATCAAGACAGAAGAAGCGAGGAATGGCACCAGAAAGAAGTGCTTTCTTGCAAAAAGAAGTAGAAGATTTGGTGGCCGCTGGCATCCTTCGGAAGGTCAAATACCAAACATGGGTTGCAAACCCTGTCATAGTAATAAAGCCCAATGGGTCTTGGAGAATGTGTGTCGACTACTCGGATCTAAACTAAGCTTGCCCAAAGGACAATTACCCCTTGCTAGAAATTGACTGGAAGGTCGAATCCTTATTAGGATATAGACTCAAATGTTTCTTGGATGCTTACAAGGGATACCATCAAATTCAGATGGCAGAGCAAGAAAAAGATAAGACAACATTTCATACCAACCAAGGGATCTTTTCTTACAAGAACATGCCCTTTGGCTTAAAGAATGCAGGAGCAACATATCAACGCATCATTGATTCAGCTTTCAGGAATCAAATAGGAAGAAATATAGAGGCTTACGTCGATGATTTGGTAATCAAAAGTACAATGGAGGTAAACATGTTGGTTGACATCTCAGAAACTTTTGCAACACTCAGGGGCATCAACATGAAACTCAATCCCTATAAATGTACTTTTGGAATGGAAGAGGGAAAATTCCTTGGTCATGTAATTACAGCGGGGGGCTTTCAGGAAAACCCAGAGAAAGTTCAGGCAGTGACCAACATGTCTTCTCCAAAAACCAAGCAGGAGATGCAAAGCTTATCAGGAAAGCTAGCCGCCCTGACAAGGTTCTTATCCGAGGCTGCAGAACGTTCCCTGCTGTTCTTTGCTACGTTGAAAGGAGTAAAAGGAAAAAATGACTTCCAATGGACTGATCAGGCAGAAAAAGCATTCCATGAAATGAAAGAATTTATGGTAGAACTACCAACCCTGACAGCACCAATTGCAGGAGAAACCCTAACCTTGTATCTTGCAGCATCTGAATCAGCTGTAAGCTCGGTGCTAATAGCAGAACGGAACAAAGTACAAATGCCTGTGTACTTCGTTAGCAAGGCCCTAGAGCCAGCTGAATTAAACTACTCACCTATTGAGAAACTAATCCTAGCATTGGTTCACTCTGCCCGATGCCTGCGTAGGTGCTTCCAGGCGCACCAAATCATTGTACTTACTGACCAACCAATCAAGCAGGTGTTGCAGAGGCCAGAATAGTCAGGAAGGTTGGCCAAATGGGCAATAGAGCTGGGAGAACACGAAATTGAATTTTGTCTTAAAAATGCAGTCAAAGGATAAATCATGGCTGATTTCCTGGCAGAATTACCTGGGGACATTGAAGGCAAGACCTCACTGGTCACCAGCACTCCAGTCGAGGAAACCTGGGAGTTATATACTTATGGCGCAGCGAGCTCTGGGGGGGTCAGGGGATGGGCTGATACTCACAAGTCCAGCAGATGAAGAACATACCTACGCCCTGAGATTTGACTTCCCTGTAACTAACAATGAGGCCGAATATGAAGCTCTCATTGCAGGCCTCAAAATTGCCGAGCAAATGGGCATTCAGGCCATCCAAGTGTTCGTTGATTCTCAACTAGTAGCTAACCAGGTCAATGGGAATTTCAAAGCAAAAGAACCAGCAATGAAAAAGTACTTAGGAGTAGCTCAGGGAATGACCAAAAAGTCTAAGCACTTCAAAATTGATCAAATACTGAGAAGCCAGAACAAGAAAGCCGACGTGTTGAGCAAACTTGATTCCCTGACCTTTGCCCACCTGACAAAGGAAGTCCTGGTAAAAGTTCTGAAACAAAAGTCAATTGACAGGGAACAAGATGTGTGCCCCATTGAAGAAACCGAAGATAACTGGATGACTCCAATCAAAGAATATCTTTTGCAGGAAAACTCCATGACGATAGGTTCCTCGCGAGAAAAATCAAGGTCAAGTACCCAATGTACACTATCAAAAAAGGTGAGCTCTTCAGGAAATCTTACTTAGGACCCAATCTCAGGTGCGCCGGTCCTAAGCAGGCAGAGATGCTTGTCAGCGAGGTGCACGAGGGTTCGTGTGGCTTACACTCCGGCCCATGGGCGATCACAGGGAAGATAATGAGACAAGGTTACTTCTGGCCAACCATGCATCAAGATTCCTTAGCCATGGTGAGATAATGTCAATCCTGCCAGATCCACGCTCCAATATCAAGAACACCAAAACACGATATCATCCCTGTCACTTCCCCTTGGCCATTCTTTAAGTAGGGGATTGACATCGTAGGGCCGTTTCCCCCAGCCACCGGCGGAGTTAAGTTCATCGTGGTAGCCATTGATTATTTCACCAAGTGGGTAGAAGCAAAACCTCTAGCTCAAATAATAGGGAAGAAGATGATTAGTTTCGTCACTGTCATTTGCAGGTTTGGAATCCCACACGAAATTGTTAGCAACCACGGAACACAATTTGCATCCGACCCATTTAAATCGTGGTGCACTGAATTGTCAATCAAGCAAACTTTCACCTCCGTTGCCCACCCCCAGGAAAACGGACAGGTGGAAGTCATTAACAGGGACATCGTTACAGGAATCAAGGCCAGGCTGGGCAAGTCTAGAACTGGATGGGTTGATGAGCTGCCTATTGTATCGTGGGCCCATCATATTATGCCAAAAGAGAATAGCACTTGGGTAACACCCTTTATCCTCGTCTATGGAACAGAGGCAGTCATTCCTGCCAAAATCAGCGTACCAACTCAAAGGGTCCCCCAGTTCGACGAAGAAAAAAATTTGGTATCCCTGAAAGAAAACCTCAACTTCACAGAAGAGGTCAGAGAGATGGCAGCCATTCAGGAAGCCAAAAACAAGCATAAAATGGCTAGGTACTACAACAGGAAGGTCCAAAACAGAGAGTACAAGGCAGGAGATCACGTATGGAGAAAGAACAAAGTCTCGAGAACCTAAGTTACAGGGAAGTTAGGCCAAAATTGGGAAGGTCCCTATCAAGTGGCTGAAGCTCACGGCAATGAAGCCTATTCCCTGACTCACTTAGATGGTACTCCTGTTCCCCGTACTTGGAACACGACTAACTTGAAAAAGTGTTACATATGAACAACTATCTGTAAGCCTAGGGGAGCTTGATCACCTCTCCTAACAGGCATATTTTGTTGAATCACTTTTCAATAAAATCAAGTTGTTCGTGCCAAAAAAATTTTATTATTATTTGTTTCATAAGTTTACCTATTTTCAAATGTGCCAAGGATAAGTCTTTTCACAAAAATGTCAGATGCACAAGGCCATCTCTTTGGCCGGAATCATAACCCATAATTCCACCATGCCCTGCTCCCTACGCTCGACTGACTTGGTCACCCAAACTAGCAGACAGGAACAGCGGTCCTGCCATAGTGGAAGGTGTATTATAGCCCTATCCCTGGCAGAGATTTACCTCAACCAATAGGTTGGCTAGTTATGAATCAGTCCAAGGCATGAATGACATGAGCATTCATCAATAGGCTTGCTAGCTGATCATCTCTGCGCCGCAGGCAAGCTAGAATTTGCCAGGTCATGACCACCGGTTAAATACAAAAAGAAATACACGAACTGTATGAAAATTACAAAATGAGTACTCGAAGCAATCAGACAAACAAAGAGTAAAATGTGTAAAGATAATAACATACAAATATATTATAGGAAGTGTGCAAATGTACATTACATATACTTGTACCAAATGTTTACAAAATGTTTAAATCCAAAGCACGAAAAAAACTAAGGCCTAGGCTTCATAGACAGTAGGGCCTCGACCGGCATGTCAAGGTCATCAATCAATTTCTACAGAAATGGGGAGGTAGACAAGTCAGACAACACTTGTTGGGCGGCCTTGACCTTGTTGGCTATCTCTGGGTCAACTTGTGCTGCCAACTATGAGGAAGAGGATTGATATGCTTTGCCGCCAGGGTTGCTAATTCATGTCATCCCTTAGCCCTGACGCATTGTAACAGCCGGCCAAAAGGTCCTATAATTCCACGACAGCCCATCGAGGTGATGATCAAGTCAGGAAGCCCACTTTGGAGTTTTTTCTTCTCCTCCACTGTTGCATCCCTCTCAAATCTGGCCTGATCTCTCTCCTCCATAGCCACATCCCTGGTAGCCAGAGCTTCATCTCTTTGTGCAGTGACATAGTTCAGCTCAAGTCCACTCTGCTACAAAGAAGCCTCCATGTCCCCTAATTTTTTTGCCTGTATATAAATGATGAGTTCAAACAACAAGTGATCACAAACTGAAACCTCTCTCCAAAAGAACTAGGATTACCTGCACAAAGAGCTGATCCCTCAGGGATTCAATCTCTGAGGACATCTGGATGACCTTTGCAATGTCAGCAGCATGCTCAGCCTTAAACTTAGCATGATCCTCCCTCTCCTGCGCAACCTTGGCACGATCATCCTTCAAGGCCAACCCTAGCTTCCTACTAAGTTTCTCAAAGTGGTCTGCCACCTTCAAGGTGTTGATGCTCTACATAAAAGAATCAAAGGTGGCCTTGATGCCACGCTCAATGCTCTGGCGGGCATTCAGGGCTGCCATTCTTTCCTCAATGGCAGGAGGCATCACATGCATCACATAGTCCCTGCAGGATTGAAGATCATGACCAGGATTGTCTACTTGGAACTTCCATCCTGGAACGGGGCCACGAGCACCACCCAAGAAATCAGCAGCATCCTCATCCACATCCATGTCAGGGAGAGAGAAGCTAGAACCACTGCCCGTCTGGAGTCTAGAAGAGGAGTCATCACCAGTAGAGAATTGAATCCTCATTCTCTTCTTAGTAATCGGTGTCTCACCCTCCTCTTCTAAAAGAAATTAAAAATCTAAGACAAGATCAACCAAATACAAGAATCAAAAGTAAAAAACAGGAGGATAGCTTACCAATGGTTTCATCTCGCAACCCCTGCACAGATCGAGACTCAAAAATCTGTTCCGCTGTCTCGGAACCACCAACATCCATTCCGTTGGTCTCCAGGGAAGTCACCAAAATAGGGCGACCTACTTTTTTCTTCTTCTTTCCGCCATCGGCGGCAGACTTCTTTTTCTTTCCTGCAAATTCCCCTAAGTCATCCACGATGGTGTAGTCAGAGGGAATCGCAGACCCCGTGGGAAGAGTGGACATGGGAGTACCATCCGGGTTGGTGGGAATGTTGTCAACAGATGTATGACCTATCTTAACCCCAGATAGGTCATTAGCGGACAAGAAGCTGTTAAAATTCATCACTGCAAAATAAAGAAGTCATCAGGACAAATTCAAATATGGTAAATAACAGGAAAGAAAAAAAATTCAGAACCGCCTAAATTCCACCACTTCCTACCTTTATCTTGATATTTGCATATAAGAATCCTGCCCTCCATACTAAAATTCCTGCTCATACTGCCTCATCACAAAACCACTCTGCCTCAACAGGCGAAGAAAATCCATGTCAACCTCGGGGTTGGTCTCAAGAATCTCTGGAGGGGCATCACAGGTGCCATCCTATTAACCCAGTCTTGAGGATTAACCCAGCGAAGAAGCCCCGAATTATCAATAGGTAGCATAGAAGCGTTGGCAAAGAAGAACCTTTCCTTCCAGCCTCTCAGGCCATCTACCCTAGGACCGTAGAAGTTGGCAAATCTCCCCGAACTTTTAGCCACAGAAAACCAACTCTCAGGGGAGTTAGTAATGGAGAACTGAGAAGAGAAATATAGCAGGGAGGGGTCTTTCCTATGCCATATAGAATACACCTCAAACATAATGATTTTCTAAAGACCTAGAGGATGTAGCTGAGAGAACCCTATGCCGTAATATTCTAGAAGGGAGATCAAGAAGGGCGTAGGAGGAAGCCTAAAGTTGCTAATCAAAAACCAGTGGGAATACACAGTTACTTTACATGCAGGTGGCAAATGGGCGCGTTGTGTGGGTAACGATGCAACGGGCTCGAACCGATCTATACATGGATACAACGAAATAAGATCTAATAAAGTGTCCCTATGGTTCAAACTCTATACGGCATCTACAGTGCCGCCAGAAAACTGTGAAGTCACTTTGGCCATAGGGCCGGACATGGTGGAGGCAAGGGCAGAAGTGGTGGTGCGAGACGACGGTTCCATATTTCAAAGAAAATAAAAGATATATATCCAAATAAATGGTACAAAATGGAAGAAGTCGTACAAAGGCAAGAATACAAACCTAAAAACAGTCGCCGGAATCTTAACCACCAAGTTCGCAAAAGAAAGAGGAGAGAAAAAGTTTGAAATCTTGAGAGAATTAAAAGTGAGCGTAACTTACAAATGAAAGGGGATTTCCCTATTTATATATAAAGCGAATCGTCTCAGGCCCATGGGCCTGTGGGCTCCAATCTGGGCCCTACACGTGTAAGCACAAGATAGCAAGGTAGGAGGCACGCGTGGTCATTAGCCTCGGTAAAAAACACACGCGCCCTATTAATCGCATACACGATTCCCCGTCTACTAAAACGACTGCCGCATTTAAAGCTTGTCAGATTTCTTGACACAGCGATGGGATGCCATCAGTCAAAAAACGTACCGCCTAAAATGGGCCACGTCACCCCTGGAGAACTTGCCTTTCCTAGTACATAGTCAGCTGTCACAAATTAGCGTGTAAAATCAAGGATTTAGCAAGGGAGTTTCCCAGGTAAACAGGAGCTTCGAGTTTAGCGCCCTGACGCAGGCGACAACGAACTAAACTAGGGGGACTTAAGCGTGTACCATTCTTAATGAACCCCGCAAATGATACAGGCAAGCCCAGTTAACAGGCAAGTCCAATTTACAGGCAAGCTTAATCTTCAAGCAAACCCGATTTACAGGTAGCCCCATTAACAGGGGGCCTATTAACTGGGAGGCCCAATTAGTAGGAGGCCTATATGTTAAGCCCAAGCCAATGGCGCAAGCCTATCAAGCTAAGGTCCTTGGCTTCCGTTAGGAGACAACCTTATAACGGATTCCACCTACGTTTGTAGTGGTCTCCCCAGGGGCCGAGAAGCATTTCTCTCCGGTAATACCATTTGTCCACGTCACCACAGGGGACTCACAAATAGGAAGTATCAATCACAACCGTACGATTGGTACCACCAAGATGATGAGTTAACCGTACGATGAACAGTACCACCAGATGGTGATTCAGCCATATGATTTAAACCATGAGATGGTGACTCAACCGTACGATGAATAGTACCAATCAAGATGGTGAGTTAACCGTACAATCAAAACCATGAGATGATGACACGTGGCATATATATACATTGTAGGTGATCATGCATCACTATAAATACTAGGGTATGAACACTATTCATGCCCCGACACCTCAAAAAATATACCCACACCTCATACTCAAACCCTCATCATCTAGAGGAGATCACTATTCATCTCCTCGCCACCGATTCACGCCACCCACGGTTTCGTTCAATACACTCCGGCGGGTTCTCCACGTAAGTCACGGAAAGCATCGGATCCATACTTCTTGCACTCAGGTATAAAATTATGCTTGATCAGAATCATGGAATTACAAATCCGTTAGAGTTACTATATTTATATTTATCAGATTAGAGTTAGTTTGTTGATTTGATATAGAGAATGATTTAGCTACAAAATTTTGTATTACATCAGTTGGTATATATATACATTGTGGTTTGATTTTGATCATATAGCATGTTTATGAGTTGGTTGTAATAATACTTTATTTTTGACCGGCAAGTTTATGCTTTGTTTTATGCCATACAACAACTAGTTTTGAGATTATAATAGCTAGAATATATTATTTATTTTTATAAAATTATAACACATATAGACCTGTTTTGATTGTTAGAATACAACTTGCTGAACTCCCGCCATTCAAGAATTAACCGGTCTACATAGGGTTATTAAGACCAGGTTTGGAACCGGTCTTGATGGTATTTTACAATTAGACCTGCGCTATCTAGAGGGTTCAATAACCGGTCTACATGTGATTTCTAACCCGTCTAATAGTGCTTTTCCGTAGTAGTGATTGATTTTCGGCAAAAAAACCCTATAATTAATATGATCACATATGAGTTTATTTCTTTTATGTTACTTCCAAATCACCAAATTATTATTTGGGAAAGAATTTGCTTAGTACTGTTGCTCGTATTGTTTTGGTTATAGTCTATTTTATTTAAAAAGAGAGGAATGTACGTATCGAGGATAAGATTTTCTAAAGACGCTCAATGGTTAGTTCAAGAGATTATTAGAGTGGTCCGACGAAAGCTTATGGCATTTTAATTTAATACGTGGAATTCGACATGGATTGGGATGATTTGGTGGCTGGAATTTTCAAATAGGGGCGTTGTTTGTGTTGGTAGATTTTGGGTTCGGTTGAAGGTTGCTAATGAGCTCATAAAAGCAATCTTTTCGTCTGGTCCAAAGTTTTTGGCCGCTGCGTTTTGTGTTTCTTTCTGCTTCATTGTAGATAGTTTCTAAGGCGTCAGAGCCAAGAGTCTTTAAATTGATTATTTGGTTATATTTTTGTTTTTCATTGCAGTTTTGAGGGGTTTATATATATATATATATATATATATATATATATATACTAAGCGAGTAGTAAAGATTGCTCCAGGATTTGCCATGTAAGCAATAATGACACGTGGCGAACTTTAATGAATTCCGATTAATTAAATTTAGATTTAATATACAAATTAATGGGCTTATCTTTATTTTAATAATAAATATATCATAATAAATACGGACTATGACGTGTGCTATATAAAATAATTACTATGTATATAAATTCTACGTTGAAGAATTTTAAACAAATACAAACACACACTTTTGGTCCCTATATTATACAAATAAATATCAATATCAATTAAGTTTCTTTCAATTCGTTTCCATTCAATATTTTGAGTTATCGTACACTTTTTCATGTTATCTCATTAATTCAAATTTACCCTACCTGCAACTTTTATCGATATCATTCATCACTTGCAACACATTTTGAACTTTTAGTTATAACTTATAAGTAATTGAGGTGTATGTAGTATATGCATTAACCATATTGTTGTTATGACTATTGCATATCGATCAATGTTTCTTCATTATTAGAAAATATGTCATCCATCCGTATTAAACACTATAGTAAAATAGAAAATAATTAGTGACGTAGCTTGCAATCACGTATTGAATTTAATTAGTGGATTTAGCTTATTTATATATTTGTAGTAGAAAAAATTAACTTTTATTAATTAACATATAGATTGCCGTGCATCGCATGCGTTTTTATCTAGTATATATATATATATATATATATATATATATATATATAGGAATGAGATCCTGTAAAAATAAGGAGATAAAAAAACCCAGTGAAAACACATCTCCACCATCCATCTAATCTAACTTTTATATATATATATATATATATATATATATATATATAAGGGGTGAAGATAAAAAAAACGATGAAAACATTTTTTGATTCACAGTTTTTTTAAGGTGTGATTTTTTTTTTGAAGTAAACTATTAAAAATTTAAGTTCACACAAAAAAAATATTTTTTGTGTGAATTTTTTATTTTTTTTTGAAAAAAATAAAATAAAGTCAAATCCGAAAAATAAAATAAAAAATTAAGGTTCACAATTGAAAAACTTAAGAACTTTTGTGAACCCAAAATAAAAAAATAAGATTTACAATTGAAAAGGTTCAAATTTGTTGTGAACCCCCAAAAAAATTAAGGTTCACAGTTGAAAAAAAAAGTTCACAATTAAAAAAGTTAAAAACTTTCCGTGAACAAAAAAAAAATTAAGGTTCACAATTGAAAAAGTAAAAAATTTCTTTGAACTAAAAAAATTTTGAGGTTCACAGTTGAAAAAATAAAGGTTCACAATTGAAAATTTTTAAACTTTCCGTGAACCAAAAAAAAATTAAGGTTCACAGTTGAAAAAAAAAAGTTAACAATTGAAAAAGTTAAAAACTTTCCGTGAACTCAAAAAAAATTAAGGTTCACAGTTGAAAAAGTTAACAACTTTTCGTGAACCTAAAAAAAATATAAGTTCACAATAAAAAAAACTTTAAAAAAATTTGTGAAAATTTTTATTAAAAAAATTATGTGAAAAAAATAAGAATCACAATTAAAAAAGTTAAAAACTTTGTGTGAAGCAAACAAAAATAAAGATTTATGACGAAATTTTTATGTTAATAAAGAAAATACAAGGGTTCACAAAAAAAATGTAAAACAAAAAAAAAATGGAATTTCACAACTTACAAAAAATTGTGAATCAAAAAGTGTTTTCACCATTTTTTTCCCCACCCCAATATATATATATATATATATATATATTTATATATATATATATATGTTAGATTAGATGGAGGGTGAAGATGTGTTTTCACTGTTTTTTTTATCTCATTGTTTTCACCAGAACTCATCCCTATATATATATATATATATATATATATATATAGTCTCAGGTTAAAATGAGAATGCTAATTTTCGTAAGAATATGAGAAACACTTCAAAATTACTTTTTAACTATTCGAAACATATTTTCTTATAAAAATTTTTCAGTAATTACTTTTAAAATAACTTTTGGAAGCTATGATATAAATATAAATAAAAATTATTAACTTTTTTTTTGAACTTATTTTACAGTCGTTACTGTTGTGATTATTTAAGATAATCACAAAATATAACATGATAATCACATGTGATTATTCTCTAATATAATATGATTATCATGTGTTCGAGATAATCACAAATTAGGACATGATAATCATATATTATTCATGTGATTATCAAGTTATAAAATATGATTATTATGAATAAAAAATTTAATAATTTTTTTTTAAAAAAATAATAAAACGTTGAATTTTTTATTATTTGAAAAATAACTTCTAAAAGTTATTTAAAACATAAGCTATGAATTTTTTTAAGTAAAATAACATATGTTTTGGATAGTTAAAAGGTGAATTTAAAGTGTTTCTCACGTTCTTACGAAAATTAGCCTTCTCATTTTAACTCACCTCTCTCTATATATATATATATGGTTTCTCTAGTTATGCGGCATGTTGTACTTCCATGTAAATTGTAATCCTCGTTTTATTCAGATATATTTTATGGGTTGGATGCCCGTTTTTGAAGTGAAAAATAAACGAATCACCAAATTACTGAAAATTGTTTGGTTATCAGTGACTTACGATTTGAAGTATAGAGAGTTGGAATAGCTGAAAATGAAAGTGGGATATGAACAAAGGGACAACAACAATTAAGTTACTTGCAATATGTGTGTTGAATATTTGAAATCAATGCTAGTTTTAGAAGAGCAACACATGCATACTCAAGAACTCTGTGTATTTGCTCTTGTAGTCAATCTAACTTGAGTTAATAGATGAACTGAACATTGCGCACAAATTTTAATATTTCTGAAAAACAACGCATTTTTTTCACTACAAGCAATGCATTTGAACGTTCGATGATAATTCAAAGTTGGAATGCCAAAACCGAAAGGATAGTGCCTAAGATCGAACATGAAAGATGCTTAATTGTTCATAACTTAATAAGAGATGAATCAATGTCACAATCCACTATTGTGAACTACGATATTGATCAAAAAATACTCTATAGCATTAGTAACTTTTAAATCTATATGTTGAGACCTCGATTAATAAGTTGCCCGAGTAGCTAATACATTCTTAAGTCACAACAGCAGATTTGGACTTGGTAGTTCAAACAAAATCAAATAACAGTTAACGAAACTCACGTGAATGACAGCAGTAAACCGCCTTTATAAGAATGTATCACCACATTATTTTAGTTACATTAGGCAGTATTTTAACCTCTGTTAAAGTCGGTTCCATTTAAAACAGCACTCCTATAAAAGGCGGGTTATTAGCCGATTTAAATGTGTTTTTTCACCGCTTTAACATGTTGTTTGTATAGTAGTGACTACTAGATTACAATTTGTTCAGATATAATTTACATTCATATAGATTCGATTGAGAAAAAAGAATAAGCTTTAAACCCTAAAACTTAATTACGTTTTAAAGCAATTTGTTCACTTGATCATTCACATGTCAACGTATATTTGACTTCTTTTTAGAGATAATTTTAGTATTTTCTTTACATTTTTTAACCAAAGTCAATGTTTACATATGAATTAAGTTAATTACGTATGAATAAGTACATGAACGAGTGTGTAGTTCTCATCACAAGATATATAGGTGAACAATCATCTCACTAATTTCATTTATTTATTGGAAAAAGAAATTGATTTATCTTATTAATTCTTAGAATAGGGATAATAATACGAGTACAATATATATGCAAGAAAAGGGTTGCCACCCTAGCCATGTGCATAACTTCATGAATAACCTCACCAATAATAGCAATAATGGCATTCACATGCATGTATAACTTGATGTGATACTATCATTTATGTTACTATTAATTTTACGCATCACAATAATAACTTTTATACCGTTAACTAGTACAAGCATACATATAGTTAAACTTTAACTTGATTGTCAAAAAATAAACTTTAATGTCTCTCAATTGCTTTATTTATAATTATGAAGTAATTAAGTTCCATTCCATTTACTTTACCAAATGATTATGAAACACGGATTAGGATTTTAGGTTCTTACAATTACGCATATACCACCATGGACAGGATCATGTATCTGTAATTCATCATATATGATTATATGGAATATGTTTATAAACAGAAATCGAACATTTGGGAAGAAGAAAAAGAAAAAAAATGAGAGGCAATGATATGAAAGTTTTCAATTGTATCAATCATATATTAAACATTTGTCAAACTTAGCACAATATATATAACTTAACAAAAAGTAACTGTATATGGCTTTAAAAGAGGAGATTGTTTACTATATGTTACGATCGATTTGATCTTATGATCGATAAACATCGGAGAGGGCTTGAAGCACATCAACCTGTAACTTGAGATGCATAATGTAATTCGCCGTGTGATCAAAGAGTCGGTCTGCATTCAACTCTTTTCCTCCTGGTATAATATTTTGTAATTTCTTTACCTTCCTTAGTACCGTCGTGTTGATTCTTCTTGTTCTTCTTCCTTTTCTTCCCGTTCCCAAGATAGATTTCACTTTCATCGTCTTGAATATTACTGTCTAGCTAGCGCGCAATAGTTGTATTGAAAGCTAAACAAGCTTGATTATGATTAATCTATTAACAAAAATATTCTATACTTTCTATGATGTGAGAGAGATTTAGGGTTAAGTTGTTGTGTATAGATTTGAAAGGGGAAATGAGGGTTAATTTATATATGTAAGAATGAAATGATGGGTAGGGGCCAAAGAGAACATGTGTACGTGCCAAGCCAAACAACATATGGATGAGTTGCTTGAAAACAGATTCATTTGATTTTAATAATGTATGTCTCAAGATTTTCAGAGAATTAATTATTTATATTATTCTACACGTACGTTTGGTGTGTTGATATAAAATTATAAATACTGAAATTATTGTTGTATGTACATCTACATTTAAGAAGATAACGCAACATAATTCACATAGAATCGATGTTATGTTAGAAAGGAAAGGATATGGGGATCAGCCAATACATCATCTCCCAATTTAGAAGATTGTCACCATGAATCACAGACCAAATTTCCAGCCAATGCCTCAACATAATTTTTATATTTAGCTCATAATTTCTTGTATAAATATGGCCTATGTTTTGGCTCGAGATAATCAATTCAATAGAAAGTAAAAAAAGAATTTCTCATACCTTTGTTAAGATGTTAAGCATGTTTCTACTGACATGGTCAACTTCAATTTTCTAACAAAACCTCATCTACACTACTACACAATTGAGGATAGGAACCCCTAAAGACACCAGTTATAAGTTGGACTGGTGTTAAAAACTTTAGGAACCAGTTTTTAAATACAAAATCTGTCTCACCCTCGCGCGAAAACTGAAGAGAGGTTTTTCTCTTAAAAACGAGTCCCTATACAGGTATAGAGACCTGTTTTTTTTCCACTAAACTTGTCTTCGTTATAAGAACATGTTTCGTTATAAGAACATGTTTATTTTATTAAACCGATCTCGATGCGTTTTTAACGTACAAATCTTGTTTTTGTCTTCTTTCCAACTTTCAAACACATAATTTCCATGTTCACCAACCACATCAAACACATTTACTCCCGAATTTTTTATCCTCTTCAATACTTTCAAGTTCCAACATATTTACTACTCCAAATAATTAATACTCCAATCCAACATATATTTGTAAGCGTATAACATTTAATTTAGGTATGTGTTTTGGTATTTATTACTAATCGTATAAATATAATGATTTATCTTCTTCTAAATATAACTTTTTATGTACTTATGGGTGTATTGTGTGCATATATATATATATATATATATATATATATATATATATATATATATATATATATTAGTTTATATATGTCTTAACTCGTTTTGTTCTTGAATGTACATATATAGGATCATTGTGAAGACTTTATTCCGTATCAAATGGAAAATTGCTAGCTAGCTTGATTTGTCGATTGACATACACATAAGGTATATTTACTAGAACTTTAAGCATATTGATATGTAATGTTTTAATATCATGACATCATATAGTATATGCCTTAAATTATATGCCTAGGTGTTTATACCCGTCCGAAATTAATCTAATATAGATTAATTTAGTATTGTCGATTTGGGACCGCTTTTTGAATACTTTGTCTCGTTAAGGATATGAATGTGTATTAAATGATCGGTGTTTAAGATTAAATCGGAAACGTTTCACCTTTCTCCTACGAGTTTGTTTATGCGCATGCTTGGAGAAATAAGGGGAAATGCTATCGATTTTTTTTAAACATCAATCAGTTAATACGCATTCACATATGAGACAAAGTATTCAGAAAGTGGTTTAGGTGGCTATCCGCAACAAAATCAATACGTACTCATGTCAATATATATTTTTGGGGTATATTTTCAGATGGATCGTAGTACATGGATGTATGAGATACCACGTCGTAGTCCAGAATATATTTCTGAGTTATCTAAATTTATGAAAGTTGCCGAGACTGATCGGGCGAAGAAAAGGAAAGAGAAAGTTTCATGTCCATGTAAAAATTGTCAAAATTTTGATAGTTATGCCGATCTTAGTGTAATTAGCCGACATTTGATTGTATACGGGGTTGTGGATGAGTATGATTGTTGGTCATGGCATGGAGAATTATTGGAGGATAGAAACAAAGTTGGTTCTAAGCGTAATGCACCTGACAATGAAAATAATGATTTATACAATAATGACAATCATGATAATTTCGATGGTTTGTTCCATGATTTAGTGGGTGGTATTGACGAAAGCAATTATGACAAATTTTAACAAATATTTATCGACTTGGAAAAACCACTATATACCAGTTGTACAAAGTTTACTAAGCTATCCTTTGTGTTAAAATTAATGAATTTAAAAGCAACCAGTTGTTGGAGTGATACAAGCTTTACAAGCGTATTAAAGTTGTTGCATGAAATGCTACCCGAAGATAACGAGTTGCCTGTATCATTATATCAAGCAAAAAAAAATGATGTGTCCAATGGGATTGAAAGTTGAAAGAATACCCGCATGTCCAAATGATTGTATATTGTATAGAAATGAATATAAAGACCTACATGAATGTGTTGTATGTGGTACGTCGAGGTACGAACGAAAACCAGAAAAAGTTAACGATGATGTGAAGAAGAATGGCCCCCTGTTAAGATGGCATGATAGAATTTTATCATGAAATTATTTTTTTCATTAGTTTCCTTCAAAATCCTGTAAATTATTTATAGTGCTCTACCGAAGGGGCAACGGTGTCTATGTCCGGAAATGAAGAAACTTCTTCTAAAATGGAAAGAGCTTCGATATCGGCTAAGAATGGGTCCAAGAGTTCACCTACTGCAAATAAAGAACTTGCAATCAAGAAATTATTTGATACTTACTATCATAAAGTTCAAAACAGACCGCCTTTTGTGAAACAGCTCAATGAGCATTGGATGAAACGTGAGAATCCTAGTCGGGGGAGAAATTTAAAATTGATAATGCGGTCTTTGGAAAAGAAATTAATATGCCTTATTTTACTCTCAGCCCTGGGGAAGTTATGAGATTGATGATAAATGGTTGGCTTGATATGTCGATTATCACTTGGTTCTCGATGTAAGTACATAAGCATATTCTTATGAGCATTTATGCTTTGTTACATTATGAATAATATACTTTCATGTATCTAGGACATGTCATAAACTTCAGAACCATTTGAAAAAACCAAGATGTGCATTCATAAACCCTTATCTTATGTCACATACTATATCTACCGAGTCATCGAAGAATGTCATCAGTTACATCAAGTCATCAACCCAAGACCGTAGTAAATATTATATCATACCTTTTTCTCAAGGGTACATTCCATATGCTACTGCAATCTCTGTTATATTACTTTTCTGCTTATTGTGTATGCTAACTAAATAATTTACATTTTATTAGAGGGCATTGGTCCTTATATATCATATGCCTTCGTGACAACCGGGGCTATATTTTGGATTCTAATAGGATGGATAAGATTTCATTGGAGTATACACTAACTGAACTTGTTGGTGAGTAAGTAATTTAATAAATAATCTATTTTTTTTATTTTTAAATCTCTTGTCATAATATTTGCCTGTTTTCTTTTAGGGCTGTCGGGTGTCTTTCTAGAGAGCTACCAACCGTAAATAACTTTACTATGTATAACTTGATTAAGCTTTTGTTTCCCTGATAAATCCGACTCTAATAGGATCAAGAGGGCCCAGGTAAGGTTTGGATTATTTTGACACCTATTGTTATACCAGTTCTAGTTGTTCAGATTTGAGTTTTTGGTAAATTCTAGTTGTTCGGGTTTATTAGTGTTTGATTATTTTTGGTACTCCTAACACATTATACTTGATTTGAGACTTATATTTGTTTAATGTATATCTACTTGTTATAATTTAGTGCCAACAACAAAAACAGACATGGGAGTGCGGATACTATTTGATGAAATGGATGCATCGGTTCATCCTCTTTGAGAAGCATCAATTCCACGAAAAAGTAAGTAGATCTATATTAATTACATTTGTATATTGCACTAAACTTAGGTATGATAATTCATTGGCTGGTCAAACACATTCCTCATTTCTCAACTGATAAGGGTAGTGATATAATCTATACTTGTTTGTGTTGATAGTTAATATATAGCAAGTTAAATCAAACTTAGTAAATACTGCTGTAAACATTTGATATCTATACTTAAGTGTGATATATGTGGTAGTGCACACCAACTGCTTAAGAACTTGCTAGATATTTTAATTGTGATTACCAATTGTAAAATTGTTTAATAAGAGATGGATCAATAGAAGAAAGGAAGGTTGGAATGAGAGTCCAAGCCAAACATTTGTTTTATAAAATTATGATCACCAGTTTATGTACTTTCAATTATTTCATTTCCTACCAATATTCACACCAACTCATTTACCTAGTACTTTTTTGTGTTTGTGTTTTATTTTTTGGTATAGATTCCCTGGAATACTAAAGAATCATTTAGCACAAAAAAGTTGGATAGCATTGTTGGCGTTTGGATAACTCGTTATATGGCAAAGTCACGATGGATAGCTTATGTAAGGTCTTAGTGGTACAAGTTAAGGAGATTGGTGAAGTGGGTCATGTTTTTTGTTAGATTTTATCTAATATGATATAAATATGGTGCTGCTAACTTTTGTTTTGCTAATTTTGTAGGGGATATTTACATTATTTCTCCAGCCCATTACCTCATTACCTTGTAAACGTTTGATACAACTTTCGGATATGTATGTTTTCATTTGGTAAAATTATCAAGTATTTTCTTTTATGGTGATTTTTGTTGCATGATTAAAGTTGCTATTGTGATTAAGCTATATAACAGGTTATGATCCTAATAGAAACTAGGTACTGTGATTTATAGCTAGAATTAAAAACTTTTTTGTTAGAGAACCGGTTATTTAAAACTAAACAGGTCTCTTTGTAGGGAAAAGAAACCAGTTTATTTAAAAAAAAAAACATGCCTTTTTGATACCACCATTGGGACGGTTTCAAACCGATCTCCGGCATTAAGACCCCCTAATAGGAAAGGGTCCCCAAACCGGTCTCTAAGGCCTTAAAAAATCGGTCTTCAAGGCCCAAATATGTATTGGTGCTATTATCTAAAAAAACTTCACAAAGCATTTTTTTTAAATCAATGACATATTAGTAAATAAAAAAAAACTTTCTAAAAAACTCTACATCCAATGAAAAAAAGTTTCAAAAGTCTTTTTCTTTATAATCTACACACAAACTTTCAATAGGCTTTTATTAGAAATAATAGTATGTAATACGATTTGCATAGATTATTTTGTTAGTACTTCATGCTTTATTATTTGTAACCATGTGACTATGGGTAATTTGGAAATAATGCTATGTTTGATGATTAGAGTATAAATACTTCTCTTAACCCTAATCATAAGTAGTTTTTCTTGTCCTAACCATTCTTTCACACATTAAAAAATAACATACGCACTCATAATCATTCATCTAGTTTAATTCGATTCATCAATAGCTCAATTAGATCGATTTCAGATTGTACTCAAAGACTAAAGATTTCTAAAGATTTCCCCCCAAAAAATATTTACTTCTATGATAAAAAGCTTTTCAAAAGCTTTTTTAAACAAGCAAAATCTTTGGAAAAATATACCATTGGAGATACTCTAATAGAATACCCGGACAACGCAACAAAAAATATAAATTCATTCAAATAGCCTAATACTAATAGCAGTTTTACCCCTTAAACAGAGTAAACACTATAACAAATATGTTAATTATTCACACTATGTTATCTAATCTTTTAAGAACTGTGCAAATGTGACACCCGACAAATTAGGACTAGTAATTAGTGCCTAATCATTTCTAAATACATGTAAATAGTGCTATGATTTAACAGAAAAAGTCATGTTTTTATGCACATAATTCCGCACTATTTGGACTAAAATTTGGTAAAAACACTTTAAAACAATCATTTATTACTAAAAATCACTAAGGTGGTCCATTTATAGACGTTGTGATAAAAATCAGTAAAAATGTCCAATTATCGAGCAAATCAAAGCAAATAAAGTAACTCCGGTTTTCTCATTATAATTCACCATATGTAAACAGATCTTAATGCATATCTTATGATTCCATAGGAAATTACGAGACCGGTGGTTCAAGAATCATGGAAAACGGGTGAAGAATGAAGAAGATAAAGCAGTTGTGACACCACCAATTGTCATCCGGAACACGTAAAAGTTACACATCTCCAAATTAGGAAAACTTAGTATCATTTGAATCGTAATGAAAAAACGAACCCAACGGCGCAAGAATCATGCAAAACGGACTTAAAACGAAGAAGATACGGGCGATACAAGCAATGAACGGATCAAACGGAAGACAAAAGCCAACCACCCCCTATGTGTCGTATATGGCACCTTAAGAGATGTATACGGACCCTTAGGGGCCATCTGCCTCTTTGTTTTCCTTGTTAGATGGTACCCAAGGGCCATCTGCACCCCCCGATTGCTTGCTACCCCCGATTGAGCTTTTGTGCTTGTTCTTTGTGCTTACAGGGTGGTGCTTCAACTTCATGGCTTTCCCTATACATAGTGGCTTCATTGCATTCATTCAACACACATCTACACCTTCATTCTACACCTACACACTTCTCTCTCTAGATTTAGTTTCTCTCTCTAGTTTTGTAATAGTTTTAGTTATTATATCTCTCTAGTTTCTCTCTCTAGAGAACTAGAGAGAAATAAGTAGTGGTTCGAGCTAGAGGAAGTTTTGTAGCTTGGTAATGTCTAAGTTATTAAGTTCAGAATGTTGTAATCCTCTGTATTACTCTACTAATCTGGTATTACTATCTTTCTCTCTCTTACTGTTATAATGTTTGCTTTGCAAGTTATTGCAGTACGATTTATGATTGTTGCCATGACTATTTCGTAGATTAATATGTGATTGTTGGAATCAAATGTTAGGATTAGGGATGATGTTTAATTAATATTATATATGAATGGAAGTTGTTATGCTGCGTACATGTTTTAAGCTTATCCTGAATATAGACTTAATTAATCACCCTTTCCGGTCTCTCACGTGACTATTGACTTAGGACAGGATCTGATCAACCCTAACCATGAATATATAGTTATCTCCTGTATTGTATGAAGCTGTGGGATCACCGTAAAACGTCAGAATACTCGGTATAGTGTTGGAAATACCACGGATAGAGTACAAATGCATGAAAGCCGAGGAAATGCCAATGGTCTATCTCACCGTGGATTACCTGGAAGTTGCACTTCCAGACACGGGTCTAGGTCTTGTCAAGCTATGAAAATGCTGTAGTACACCATTAAACTACCTCTGGTTATAATGCTATGTAAAGACTATGAAAACTTAATAACGACTAAGCTCTAGATTGTTTAGATCTTGATCTAGGATATGATGATAACAAAAATAATAATAATACTACGCAGCGGAATAAGAACACATCAATTTTATCAAAACAAGCCTCAATTTTATTTGATCAAAATAAAAATGGTTACACAATTATAACAAAATCAAGAATACCTTGATCTTGAGGCTAAACAAAAACTCTAGACGTCTACATATTTTCGTGCACACATTTTCCTACACCTAATGTCTCTTTATATAGTGGAGACATCTAGGTTTACAAAGAAACCCAAATTGTAGAAGGAAACTAATTAAACAATTTTCACTTTTAGTCCCTCATCTTTAATTATTTTGTATCATCAAATCAACAATTGCCTACAATCTTCCCCTATTTGATGATGACAAAATAAACATCGTCTTGCATAAACTTCCCCTTAATTCTTGATTTCTTTTATACCATGACATGCATAATAATAAGCTGCAAATCTTGATCTTCAATTCTTCTTCCCCTTTTTGTCATAATCCAATAGGGATCTTCTTGAAGATAAGCAACTTGAATCTTTACAACTACACGCTATATAGTACACCACTAATCCAATTTTCTAATGTCTCAAATTACCCTCCATGATGCATACTAAGAATAATGAATTTGAACAGTAGAAACTTACTCCAGTGGTAGTAATATATAACTAGCAGTAGTAATGAAACATTTCTCCTCAAATAATGCATGAACATCTCCTGATGGTTAAAAACTTTATCAATAAGCTTCCCCTTAAATCAATATGTTAACCATCTCTTGAATCTCAAACTTTTATAGGCTCTATGTAATGATCACTGATGAAGAAAATAGTGTATAATAAACTTAATGAAGAAGTTAAATCTTCCAAACTTGTATCTTATATCTTGTACTATCCACGACGTTGAACTTACATTCCAACGTATAAGCAGACCATAATCTCTTTGACAAAAATCCTTATTTTCCAACATAAGTCACCGAGCACACCATAACCCTTTCAAGTGATAGCAAATGTGAGCATTGAGCACCATAAGTTTATAAATCACACACTTTTTCTAGATTTGTCAAGTCTTCATCACTATACAAACCAAACAAGTTATTTTCAAAGTATATCACCCTACTTTGAGATATGATAAGATACACGTCTATCAAACTCAACTTCAAGATCAAATAAACTATAATCAATCTTCTTCGTAATCACATCTACAAATAATCTCAAAAAACAAGCCTTAAAATCAATAAGAATAAATTATTCTGAAAACAATTCCTTTCGAGATCCAAAACTATCAATTGCACTAACAGTTGTAACCAAGTAGTACTAACAGTTTTAATGGTATTGTACTAACAGTGATAATATTCTACAACTCCAAAAACAACAATAACCATTAGTAAAAGCAGAAAAAACCGTGTACGAGCAGTAATAAAAATTGAAAGAGCAGTAATAACTGTTAACTATTACGGCTAACGATCAATCTTAACCATGCATGAGCAGCAATAATAGTCAACGAGCAGACTAAACTGAAAATTTGCAGCAGATCCTGAACATTGTATCTTTCTGTAGAAAGCTCAGATCTTGCTCAAATTTTTACTCGAAGTCTATCAATGTTTCATTAACTTCGTATCTGAAAATCAAGTCGATCCAACGGTTAACGAACACACAACAATTAATTCACTATAGCTACACAAACAGAAACCACAAACATACTGCAGTAACTTCGAATTTTAATATCTCTTTGAAGAAAGATCCGATCAAGATGAAATTTGCAAACGATGTAGAAACATATGTCTTCAACCACATATCCAAAAATCATGAACTTTCATTGAATAACGAAGACATAGTGATCGATTTACTACAACTGTCCTGAAAAACCCCTTATGTTTCTGCTACAATTTCTAATTTACATATCTCTTAATTAAAAGTTCAGATCGAAAATCCCTCTGGTCAGAATGTGCGCCTACATGTTAGGAACTTACAGTTTATTTTCACCACGATTTAACGGTTAAAAAATGAGATCCGGATTTTTTACCATGGCTGTGTAGAAAGTGACGAACAGAAAATTGAATACCCTAATTTTCAAAATCTTCTTTGTAAGTGATGGGCGTCCTACCGTCGCAAACGCGAGTGATCACAATGCCTATCGGTGGGTGTTTTAAATTTTTAAATGCGGGGGTCTAAGTATGACTTATTACTACTGAACCAAAGGCTAGTAGATGGTAAGTATGACCTAGAGTCGTTCTTAAAGAGAAACTGAATTGAAACGTAGGTGATCCAATCAATCGTTACTTTCTAGTATATATTTTTATAAAAGTACGTTGGGGGTTTTGGTTCAGTTAACTAATAAACTAAATAAAGCGAATAAAAGGTAATAATAAATCAGATTACGGAAAGTAGTATTTGTTGTGATTTCATTAGCTCATAATATGGGACAATGAGTTCTTAGAGGAAACTTTTATCTAAATTGGGAATGTTTACTAGATTCTATAGCTTATGGTATAACCCATAGATTCCTTATCAGAAGGTTATCAACTGATATATCACAAGGAACTAGGGTATCGTGATTCTGATCAGACAGAACATGCTCAACTCTCCACACTCTCCTGCGAGGGAGTCAGTGGCCCTTATTATTGAACGCGTTCGCTCATGGGCGAAGGAAAAGAGTAGCAAGTCAATAACAAGTCTAACCGTTCTTAATACCCCAAGAACTACAAATCCGGAAAACAACTAACTTAGAAAATATGTTCGGACTTATTTGATTAATTCCTATTAGTGAAACTCGAGCATGGTAAACGAGGGAAAGCATTTAGTTATGTTTCATGGTTTTAAGAGATATATCATTTTAAAATGGATTTTAAACTTCCCTTTCTTGATACAATTAACAAATCCCTAGGTTTTCGTGAATGATTATTTAGCCTATAGCCTACCTACTCTAATCTAATCTAAACTAATCTAATTAAAATGCTGACGGATTTTGCATAAAGTTAAACCCAGACCATATCGGAAAATACTACAGTAGTTCACAACGTATTTAATCGTTTACCGATGTTTCCGTTGTGAATTTAATTGCTTCGCAATGTTTTCATGATAAGTAAATTGTGATTGGAGGTGTACTATACTCATGGAAATTCCACGTAATCACATTACATTTTATGATGATTGCACGACGTTACAATTAAGCTGTAGTTTTGACACAGATAATTATTAACCAAGTATTAAGGTTCGCGACTCCTCTTTACAAGGTTACAATCACGTTTGTTAATCGAAAGGCGAATATAAGTTTTATGTTTAAAATCACAAGATAAGTCCATTCATAAAGGTTCCGTTGTTATAATGTCAATCCATAATACAACTACCTTCGGTCGTTTACCGACTTCCATACGTTTGTACTCCGCTTAACAGCGTTTCCAGTACTATATCAGGTAAACAGTCGAATAGGGGCCGTCATATTACTTCACGACATATTTAAGATCATCCCATAATTATTTATGCTAATTACATCACAACAAATACAATAGTAATTTACTCGCTAATCATGGCACAAACTATCTCTAGCATAATTAAAGTATACATATTTAATTAAGATAGATAAGGATAGAAATAACTGATGTAAATGCGCGAGAAGGAATAGACTTGAATTAATAAGAATAAATCTAAGCTTACACCAAAGATTACAAACACGTTCCTTGCTTTCGTTCTATTCTAAACAAGTTTCCTAAACTAGCCCAATAGAATGAGAAAGTAAATCTAACAAATTATGAAAGAAATAACAAAGTGAGAAAGTATTTAAGAAAGGTGTGTGACAGTGTAGGAAAGGTGTAAAGGTGAATCTTCAAATGAATCAAGGGCTCCCTGTTTATAGGGGAAAATTGGTGCATTCTAGCAACTTGGGGCACATGTTAGCAAAAGGTGGAAAAGTTGCTAGCACATGTACCCTAAAGCGCGTAAAGGTCTAGCACGTGTACCCTAAAGTTGCCGAAAAGGTCTGTGTACCCTGCGAGTACAGAAGAGGATGAAAAAGCGCATGGGAGACGGGGACAGGCCAGCCGGTGGCACCACCCTGGTGGCCGGCGGTGGTGGGGTGGTGGCCGGCGGCGCCTGCCTCTCCGCCGCCCCGGTTCACCGTCTTTCATCTCGTTTTTTGATTTATGCGTATCTCCTTCGTTATGCGTCCGTTTGTGTCGATTCTTTTTGCGTTGGATTCGATTTTCGAAAATGAAGACCTTGATGAAAAGAAATCCCAAAAATAGGGCTCTGATCTTTGGATGTCTTGTACGAATCGTTTGAATCTTCCGGCGTACGTAGAATCTTAATTCTTCATCCGTTTTTGTTGATTCTTCTTCTGTCAGATTCGTATTTTGAAAACAAACATTTTAGATAAGAGAAATCTCAGTGATGGGAAATTTTTCCTTTAAATCTTGTCTCGATGTCTTGAATCTTCAAACGTGTGTGGAATCTTCATTTTTCGTCCGTTTTGCTTGATTTTTCTCGTGCAACTCTATTTTGACCTTTTTGACAAAATTTCATTGATTTGAACATTATTTGAGTTTATTTTCCAAGTATTGTTCCAGAATGAGAGAGATATCGGTGGTAAAAACGTGACTTTTTACGCGATATCAAGTATCCCACACTTAGAACTTTGCTTGTCCTCAAGCAAACTCGAATTTCAAGCATGATTAGAAATAAGTAGATAATGAAATATTTTGAGGTGGAACTTTTTACTACGGGGGTTTGAAAAAAATAAAATATTTGTGCTTTTGAAAAAGTGGCGTTGTAATATTTGGGAGCATACTTTTGATCTTTGATCTTGGATACATGACTAGGCGATCCTCTCACAGTGGTCACTCCAATCACTCAAAGTGTTTAGGGTTTCCTATTCTAATATTATCAATCACTCAGAATGCCAGTCATGTATCGTTTATTGTCATAGGCTTGATCGAGAATCAAATCGTTACCTTTTAAGTGAGCGCGAAGTCGATCTAGCCACAATCATTCTAGGAGGAGTGGTGTAGGGTTTTTGGAGTTGAGTGTTGGTGATATGAGAGGGGTTTGTGTTGGTTTTTCATTGGTTTTTATATATTTTTTTTGTGTGAAGAGGAAAGCTGGAATTTTTGAGAGGATTGACGCCCTGTTCTTATGATTTTTGGTATGAGTCTTTTTCTCCATTTGACTTCCTTTTCTTCGAATTCTTTTTTTTCGATGTCATATCCTTGTAGCTTCTCTTCTTTCATCTTTGGAACTTTCTATGAAGTTTTTAGGGATCTTTTTGAGAGAGTAGGGATAACGTATTTTCATTTGTTGGGTGTATGGATGGGTTCAAGAATGATGTGATTCAATCTCCTTTTCATTCACCAATTCGGATTCGAGATGCATAACATGAGCAAGTTCTGATTCTAAACGCATACATCGTCATACTCAAGAATCGAAAAAGTGAAGCATTAAAAATGAATGCTTTATATGGCTCAAGATACCTCATGAATCAAAAGTTGGTTTGTTGTGTGCCTAGTCATGCGATGCTCTTTATTACTAAACTAATTTTTCAAAGGAATTCATATTTTTATTTATCCTTCTTCCCCAAAGTAAATCATTCTTTGTCTAAATTTTTTTTATTTTCAACATATTTTTAACTCAATTTTGAAAAATTTTGTTTACTTATTGGAGAAGGATTGTCTAAAGAGAAACGAGCTTAGAATCAAGCATATACCATTAACCATTTTACAGTAGTATAACTACTGCTCTCCCACACTTAAAGGAACATCGTCCTCGATGTTATTCTAAGCTCTTGTTGGGGTAAAATCCCACACTTAAGAATTGAAACATCTCATACGTATTTTTTTAGCGGTGTATGTTGGGTTTGAATCCCACACTTAGTGATAAGCATAATGGATATGGTATATTTATAACGGAGGAAAAAGATTGGTAGAGAGGTACTCCCCAGTGGATGCAGTTTTCCTTGGTACGTGGGTGCCGAACTTTGTCTTGCTGGGTTCATTCTTGATCAAGTCTTCTTGTGATTTGTCTCGTAGGTGTGAACACGTCGGACATGTTGGATGATGCTACTTCCTTGAAGGAGGAGGTATTCTTTGCATATCCGAGTGTGAAAGATAGTCGGAGATTTCATCACTTATTGGAAAGTAAAATTTGCAGAAATGTAAAACACGGGTTGCCTCCCGAGAAGCGCTCTTTTAAAGTTGAGAGCTTGACTTAGTCCTTTTCTTTAGATGATGATGTTGGATGCGTCCCAGGTGCTGGGGTTGTTACCGTGGCTTCTAGGTAAGTTGTAACGTGGAGGAAAGTACTGAAAGAATTGCTCTATCATGTCAGCAATTAGGGTTGGTGGATTGGTGGATTCCATCCTGAAGCTTTTGAAGTGATCAGTGGCTAATCGATCGAGGATTTCCATCCCGTAGTTGATGTATCTAACTGACCGTGTGACTGGTCCATTAGGGTCAACTCTTGTGCAGGTGTGAGTTCGAACAATCTCACGCTGAGAGTGGTTTTGGCCTATTGAAGCGATTAGGGCCATGAACTGAGTTTTTACTTCTTCAAAGTCACTAGCCAAAGGGTCTCCTCCAAATGATCTGGTTGCTTGGTATACTTTTCTGATGAGTTGATGTTGCTCACGGTTGAAGGGAAAATCCGAGTCCGTGAAGACATAGATTAGCTTGCTGAATATTTCATTGTATCCGTTGCGATGGACATCAAGCTCTATATCTTCTTCAGTATACATTCCGCGTAATCGAGTCGTCACATATGTTGCTAAGTTGATTTGTGACAAGTGCGGAATGAATCTTGGTACTTCATGAACTTCTTCTTCATATACTGAGTCATTTAGTTCATCAATTATTAGCTCAACATGATGACCAATAGTGGAATGAATGATGATTCTGAAATTCTTTGAAGCTGTGAGGTGTTCTCCGGTTTCGATGAGATCTAGGAGGGTTCTAAGATCTCCCACCATTCTGAGATCGGCATAATTCCGCGGGTTTCCAGTAGCTCTTTCCAGATGGGTTCTCATTGGTGCTAGTGTAGCCTTCTGACTCGATGAGTAGGGGAATGCTGATCCAGCTAGCGCACAATATACTTTTTGGTATATTTGCCTCTGGTTGCTGCAGAACTCGATTTCTCCCATCGGGTAGTGGGGTCTTTCTGGCTGTTGAGCTTCTCTTGTGAGTTGAGCTTGAAGGGAATCTGATAGTTCTTGGATATATCTGCGTAGAGTGCGAGGTTCTTGCGATCCATAATTGGTAAGGTATGAATCGTATTCTCATTCGATATCCCTTATCAGGTGCCTTTGAGCGGTGGTGTAGTCATTGGTTGATTCTCTGATAGCTTCTACGATGATGCGAACATCATCATTTTCATCAAACAAGTCAATCATCTCTTGGTGGGTATCTAAGAGAGGGATTTCCAATATCCTGGTTGTGGAGATAGGAGAATTTGCTGAAGCAGGGGGAATAGAGTGTTCGTCGAGAGTGACGTCGATACAATCATCGTCATACTCAATTTCTTCTTCATAATCTTCATCACAGGAATCCGGAAATTGGTGGAATTCTTCATCTGAGGGTGCGTTATTGAAAGGTTGGGAGCTATCGATTTAAAT
Organism: Pseudognaphalium luteoalbum; assembly: GCA_963422505.1. NCBI lineage: Eukaryota > Viridiplantae > Streptophyta > Magnoliopsida > Asterales > Asteraceae > Pseudognaphalium > Pseudognaphalium luteoalbum. The sequence goes on along the minus strand of OY730193.1, from coordinate 52,408,325 downwards.
GGTCCTGACTTCCGTGACTGAATCTTGAAGGTTTTCTTCCACAAAGCCATTCGTTTGACTTGCCTTATATGCGGGGATTCTTTGTAATAGCTTGTTATATATTTCCGATTGGCTTGAGGATCGGAACTCTTCTTCAATTGTATCTATATCTCGGAGTTGGGTTCGGGTGAATGGTTTCGAAGGGTCAAGATGAGAGTCGAGCATGGTTTCCATTCTCTTGAGATGAGTGGATCTGAAGTATTGACGGACGGATTCATAATCAACGGATTCGTCTGATGAATTGTTATCTTCGGAGCATTGTATCCTTTTGACTTCAGCCATTTGGGGTGAACTAATTGGATCTTCATCTTCCTCCATTTCTTCGAATCTTTCTTCTTCTTCTTCTTCGGTCTCTTCGTCCATTTCTTCTTTTTCCTCTTCGGTTTCTTCTTCTAAATCAGTGAGTTCTTCCTTTTCTTCTTCAGGTTCTTTTTCTTCTTCAAATTCCAAGTCTTGCTCTGCAGGTTGATACTCCTCTTCCTCTTCTGGGTCAGTTTCAGTGTCAGAGATGAAGGCTGATGATCGGGTGAAAGGTTGTTCTTCTTCGGGCTCTAATTCATCATTATAGGTAATTCTGCCTGTTGATGTAGCATAACAATCTTCTTGTTCTGGAGTACATTCTGGTTGGTCGATCTTGTAAGTGATGCTTTCGCCATGCGAGCGTAGGACAATTGTGTGGTTATACACATTAATTACCGCTCGGGCTGTATTCATGAATGGTCTTCCAAGGATAATCGGGATGTTTATGTCCTCGTAGATGTCCATTACCACGAAATCCGTAGGAAAGAATAATTTGTTAACTTGAACTAAGACATTTTCAGCTATTCCTTTTGGGTATCTAACGGATTGGTCAGCTAGCTGGACAGTCATCTTAGTGGGTTTCAAATTTTCAAGTTCTAGCCTCTTAAACAGCGAGTAGGGCATGAGGTTAATGCTAGATCCTAGGTCGGCTAAGGCGCTTATATCTCCGGATTGGTAAATAGAACAAGGGAGTGTAAATCTACCGGTGTCTCTTAGTTTTTCAGGAAGGCTATTTTTAAGTAGGGCTGAGCTTTCAGGACTAAGAGGAATATTTTTTACTTTGGGCAGTTTATCCTTAGTGGATAGCAATTTCCTAATATATTTATTACGACCGGGAACTCTAGACATAGTATCGAGGAATTTTCCGTCTAACTTAAAGGATGATAATTTCTTAGGTTGGACCTCAAGTCTAGCGGGGTAAGGGATTCTAAACTCCTTGTTCAGGGTCGGGGTGGTTTCCACAGCTGGTATCTTGATCTCTGGTTCTTCTTTGACTGGGACAACAGCAGGGGGTGCTGTTGCTGCTTCCTTGGTGGTCGTAACTTGCTTTGCCTCCTCAACATGTGGGTTGTGAACCGTGTTGCTAGGTAAACTTCCTCTGGGTCTAATCTCAAGATGTTGTGCCAATTGATCAATTTGAGCTTCCAAGTTCTTCAGTACGGCCAATTAATTTCTCATGAATAGATCGGCTTGATCTTGCCTAGCAGATGTCTTTTGGTTGAGTATGTGTTGGCCTTGCATGAACTGGGTGAAGGTGTCTTCTGAACTTGAATCTGGGGCATTTGTCTTATTTGGTTGTTCAGTGGTTTGGTTTGTGTCGGAAGTAGGTCCAGGAGGTGCGAGGGGTTAGTTGTAGGCAAGTTGTTGTTGTTGTGGGTAAGGTGGGTATCTAGGTGGGTATCGGGGTTGGAAAGGTTGGTTGTTTCTTTGTGGGAATGGAGGTCCTCTAGGTTGGTTGTTGTTTTGGTTAAAACCGGGTGGAAAATTCTGTGGTCGAGCGGGATATTGAGCATAGTAGACGGTGCCATCTGTCTCTTCATATGCAACTTGATATTCACCGGGTGGTTGCGAGTTGGTGCAGTTTTGACAGGCTTGCACTTGATGTACTTGGTGTTGTTTCTTCTCTAGTTACCCAAACTGTTTGACAAGTTTGTCCATCTTCTCCGTTAATACCTTAATTGCTTCGACTGGAATTGGATTCGATGCAACAAGAGGTGCTGAAGATGATGAGTGATCTCTAGAGTTCCAATCATGGTGATGCATAGTCATGTTTTCTATAAGGTTCCATCATTCTTCGTCCGTCTTCGTCATAAAGCTTCCTTGTGCGGCAGCGTCGAGGGTGGTTCAGTAGTTAGGGTCTAAACCATTATAGAAGGTACACAATTGTGCAGATTTGTCGAGTCGGTTATTGGGGCATTTCTTCAGTGCTCCTTTGAATCGTTCCCATGCGGTGTACAATGACTCATCAAAAGCTTGGTGAAAGTTCATGATGTCATTTCGGAGTTTGGTTTGTTTAGAGGGCGGAAAGTACTTAGTCAGAAACTTTGTCGCCATCACCGTCCATGAAGGGATAGAGCCGGTTTCTAAACCTTCAAACCATGTTTGTGCATGATGTGTGAGCGAATAAGGGAAGAGATACAAGCGTATTGTATCTTGGTTAACTCCATTTTGTTTGTAGGAGTTTGAAAGAGATATGAATTTGTCGAGGTGAGAGTTTGGATCATCACTTGGCAATCCATGGAATTGACAGTGGTTTTGGATTAGTTGGATGATGTGGTGTTTAAGCTCGAATGATTGTCCTGGGGTTTCTGGGTAGAGAATTGGGCCTCCTCTTCTTTCAATAAAGGGCATACTGTTGCAGCGAGAGTGATGCGATCAGCCATTGCTTGTCTAAATGCAGATTGCTTCTTTTCTCGTCGAATAGTGCATATTATAAGTTCTGGATCAGGAAAGTTAAAAAGCGGTGCAGATCTATGGGAACAGGTCATACACCAAAAGGAAAATAGACAATAAAGAAAATATGTTTTTTATAAGGTTTTATCCTAAGGGTATACTAGAAAAAAGGATTGGTTGGGCTTCTGTATCGGACAGCTAGTCTCCCCGGCAGCGGCGCCAAAACTTGATGGGCGTCCGACCGTCGCAAACGCGAGTGATCACAACGCCTATCGGTGGGTGTTTTAAATTTGTAAATGCGAGGGTCTAAGTATGACTTATCACTACTGAACCAAAGGCTAGTAGATGGTAAGTATGACCTAGAGTCGTTCTTAAAGAGAAACTGAATTGAAACGGAGGTGATCCAATCAATCGTTACTTTCTACTATAGATTTTTATAAAAGTGCGTTGGGGGTTTTTGTTCAGTTAACTAATAAACTAAATAAAGCGAATAAAAGGTAATAATAAATCAGATTATGGAAAGTAATATTTGTTGTGATTTCATTAGCTCGTAATATGGGACGATGAGTTCTCAGAGGAAACTTTTATCTAAATTAGGAATGTTTACTGTTGGGACATGTATATGTGACAACAGATCTAGCTTGTAATAGTACTAGTGATTATTGTAATCAAGTTTGTACAATTGATTTGGATTTGTAAATGATATTGGTTTGGTATTAATATTCATTAAATATATTAGTATGTTAAAGTTTTAGACGAATATCGAATACGATGTTACAAACTTAGTTCTGCGAGATGAGTTCTGGGCTCGCAGAGCTGCGAAACGAGTTGAGATGGGCTTGGTCGTGGGCTGCGAGTTGAACTCGACTCGCAGAGCCCATCGACCTGCGAATCGAGTTTGGCTAAAACCTATAAATACTCAATTAGGTCAAATCCGTAAAGGACTTTTGGCAATTCATTTTTCCAGAGAACTAAAACGATTCTAAGCATTCATAAGGTTAGGTATTGATCGATTAACATTAATTAATCGATACAAAACCTTGTTGATTAATCAATTCGCTATTATCTTGCGAAACAAACTGTTCACATACTGTGAACCAAGTATTGAGGAATTCCGCGCCTTAATACCTAAGATAACCTCGTTATCGATCCACGTACTAGGGACTTACAATTGGTATCAGAGCTTTCGGGCTAAATACTTAGTTAGTTCGAGGTTATTTGGATAATAACGATAGATTTAGGGTTGTTGTTACGTTTAATCTTCGTAAAAAACGACCAAAATCAGTCTCTGGAAGTTTTTAGTTTCGTAATCGACCGAAATCTTAGGGTTTAATCGATTAGAAAACTAAAATTTTCGTTTTAGGGTTTTTCAGCCGATTCTGTGAACCGAGTTCCCCTGCGAACTGACTGAGTTCCCCCTGCGAACCGAGTTCCCCTGCGAACTGAGTTCCCCCTGCGAACTGAGTTCCCCTGCGAACTGAGTTTCCCCTGCGAACTGAGATCCCCTCTGCGAATCGAGTTCCTGTCCTACGAGTCGAGTTTCTGAGAAGTGAACTTTCTGATTATTCTGATTGTTAATTCCCGAAACTCTTAAAATGTCTGACATTAGTAAAATGATCCAGATGGAGCACGAGGTTGGAAAATCTAATACTCCACATAAGTTGTTACGTGTTGAAGACTATTACAGTTGGAGAGATAGGTTTGAATCTTACTGTAGATTCTATAATCTCTCAATCTGGATGTGTATCAAAGGAGGATACACGGCACCCACCCAAACTGTTTAAAATGCTGTTGTTGTGGTATCCTATAATCTGATGAGTGAACAACAAAAGAAAGATTATGAAAATGAGAATAAAGCTCATTCTTGTATCAAGATGTGCTTATCTAAGGAAATTAATCATCAGTTAAAATCTTTTCATACTGCTAAAGCACTCTGGGAAGCGCTTGAGAAAAGATATGAGGGAAGTCCACAAGTGCAAGCTAGCAAGAAGAAGCTTCTGAAAAAGCAGTTTACTTTGTTTAAAGCTTTTAAAGGAGAAACTCTTGATGCTTATGTTACACGTTTCTACCATACCATCTGTTATCTGAGATTGAAAACCATGAAATCACTATTGAGGAGGTAGAGAAAACCGACAAGTTTCTTGAGGGTTTACCTTCTAAATGGGAGATGTATGGTGTGATGATTACAGACAATGAAACCAGATATGCAACCATGACTCTTGAGCAGGTTATTGACAAGCTCAAGGGATATGATTTCACTAAGAAGTCGAAAGATACTGATTCTGATCATGTTCAGGATCCAGGACTGTATCATGGAAAAACTTCTATTTCGACTGCTTCATCCAGTTCGACCATTGCTTTGTTTGTTGGTAATGTTGATGGAAAGGGTGAAATGATAACTGATGAACTGTGTTTCATTACATCATCTGGAAATGAAGCTAAAGGGAAACCTTTTGAGAAGTCACCTCAAGAACATCAAAAGATGCCTATGAGTGTGAAATCTGCTGAGCAGCAATTGTCTGTTCTTGCTTCATTTGTAGCTTCATATGAGAATTATATTGATTGTAAAATTAATGATCCAATTCTTTTTGATGAAGACTATGAACAGATAGATCCTGACTATCTTGAAGAAATAGATCTCTAGGACCAACTTGCTTTGTTGTCAAGGAGAGTTAAGAATTTCTTAAAGAAGAATGGAAGAAAGGTTGTTGGCAACAGATCAGGGTTTGATAAAACCAAGATCAAGTGTTATAACTGTAAAAGTTACGGACACTTTGCTAGAGAATGCCAAAAACCTAAGGTAGAGACTGGTGAAGGGAGACAAGGCTCGGGAAATACTTTGAGTTCCAAAGCTTTAGTAGTGAAACAGCTAGATGGTTCTTATGATTGGAAAACTCAGTCAGAGGACGCTTTGATGGCTGAGATTGAAGATCAAGAGATTGCAGCTGAGTCATTATCCTATATGCCCACTGATCCAGCTTTTGAAATAAAGGTGTATGAGACTCCTGTTAAAGCTAATGTTGATGATGTGTTAGATTTGGGTTCAACTGAAGATTTGGATCCTGTAGATTTTGTAGCTAAGATGGCTGAACTGCAAACTGATAAAAAACGGGTATGCCTAGATCTTATCTCTCTTGTAGATCTTTGTCAGTTAGTTTCTAGTTTACAGTCCCAAGTTAGTGCTTATGCTGATTCCTATAAGACTTTAACTGAAACTAATAATACCCTGTCATCTCAACTTAGCGCACTTAGTAAATCCAGTGAGGCTGTAAGATCTGAACTTGACTTAGCTAAGTTAGATATATGTAGGTTAAGTGATGATAAACAGGCCTTAAAGGATAAGATTAAGGCAGATGCGGCTGACAAGACAGCTTTTAGAGATACCGTGAATGAGAAATTAATTATCATAGACGGTCTCTATATGAACATAAATGACTTGAATCTGTCCATTGCTAATAAGGATAAGGAGTTAGCTGATTGCAAAACAAAACTTGTAGCTCAGAATCGTAAGCTTGAGAGCTATAGAACATCTGAAATGGATAAAATGTCAGGTGCTCAGCATAGTGTGAAGGATATGTCTGGTTTAGGTTATAATGATATGCCTCACCCATTCAATTCAAATTACACTAAAACTCCTGTGGATATTGAGATGGCGGATGTTAACCCTGAGACGCAAGTAACTAATAAACCGGAAAAGGTAGAGGCACAGAAGAGTGTTATTAAGAACCCTTCATCTGATGATAGTAAGAAAATTCCTCACACCAAAGTACATTTTGTACCGGGTGGAGTAATTAATGATACTAAGACTGATGAAGTGGCTAATAAAGAACATGTAATTGAAACTTTAGTGCCTAAGACTCCGGTAGCGGATGCAAAAGTTAGTAAGTCACGTAAACAGATGTCTTGCTTCAAATGTCACCAAAAAGGACACGTAGCTTCTTGTTGCCCAAATAAGAAGTTGGAAGCATCACATAAGTTAGTGAATACTGAAAAGACACTGACTATTTCTAGTTCGATTGTAGATAGGTTAGGCTCCAAACCGGGATTAGGAAGCAAACCTGTGAACATTCTGAAAAGAGATAGTAATCATAGTGTCTCTCTACCTAAACCTAAAAGGGCTTATACTCTAAACGAAAATACTTTCAATAAGCCAAGAGATAAGACTCCTTCGAGGTTTAGGACCCCAAGTAGAAACCATAGTCAATTTGAGAATGGCTCTACTTCGAGTGCACAGGGAACTAAGTTTGTGCCTAAGAGGTTTTCTACTCACTCTCCTCATAGGTCTAAGACTACAGATCTACAACAATCTCAAACTCCTGTGAAAGTTACCAAGACTCCCGATGGGAATAGTTATGGTTACTTTAAGGAGGTTCAGATTGTAGATGATCAGGGACAATCCAAGACCGTAATGGCTTGGGTCCCTCTTGATAACTAACTGTGTACAACTTGTTATGTGTAGGAGCAGACTGTGAACAAGGACAACTGGTGGTATGTAGACAGTGGATGCTCAAGATACATGACAGGTGAACGAAGTCTACTGAAGGACTTCAGAGAAGGTTTCAAGCAAAAAGTAAATTTTGCAGGAGACAAAGGAGGATTACTTACTGGGAAAGGAAAAGTTTCAAATGGAACTTTGACTCTAGAGGATGTGAATTATGTTGAAGAACTAACTCATAACCTAGTGAGTGTTTCCCAAGTCTGTGATAAAGGTCATCCAGTTCATTTTAATGAAAATGAGGCTTTAGTTCTGAAGCCAGGGTTCATAATCCCTGAAGAATGGATATTGATGAGGGCACCAAGGAAGAAGGATATCTATGCGATAAATATGGGTGTTCCTAATTCTTCAATGGTATTTACATGTTTACTATCCAAGGCTTCAGAAGCAGACGCACTACTATGGCATAGGAGAATGGCACACCTAAACTGGAGAAAGATGAACTACATAACCAAAAATGGTTTAGTTTTGGGTGTACCACAAAAACATTTCGAGTCTGAGGATAAGTGTGTTCCTTGTATGAAAGGAAAGCAGCATAAGAAACCACACAGATCTAAGACTGAGAACTCAATCTCCTCACCATTTGATTTGCTACATATGGATCTCTTCGGCCCAATAAGCATAAGAAGCATAGGTGGCAAATGATACTGTCTAGTTGTCACAGATGACTATTCTAGATTCTCGTGGGTATTTTTCTTAGGATCTAAGGATGAAACTCCACGTATTATAATTGAGTTTTTAGATCAAATTGAAAATGTATACAAAACGAGATTTAAGCGTATTCGTAGTGATAACGGAACAGAATTCAAGAATTCGACGTTAGATATCTATTGCTTAAGCAAAGGGATAATTCATCAATTCAGTGCACCATATGAACCTCAACAGAATGGTGTGGCTGAAAGGAAGAACAGAACGTTGATTGAAGCTGCTAGAACAATGCTTGCAGATTCAAAGCTTCTGGTCATCTTTTGGGCAGAAGCAGTGAATACAGCATGTCATGTTCTGAATAGAGTTCTTACGGTGAAAAAGCATAACAAGACTTGTTATGAGCTTTTGAACAATAAGAAACACAACTTAAAAGGATTTGAACCCTTTGGAGTTGCTTGTACAATATTGAAAACTGGGAATCAAGCTAAATTTGGTGAGAAAGCTAACGAAGGATTTTTCTTGGGTTATATGCCTAATTCTCCAAATAAAAGGGTTTTCAATAAGGTCACTAGTCGTCTGGAGGTAGTTTATAACATTGAAGTTACAAGCTATACACCAGATGTGCATAAGGGATTAGATTGGCAATTTGACTATTCCGATCTCTTTCAGTCATTTAAAGTTCCCATAAGTGACTTTGTCAATGATTCAGAGATTTCACAACACTTATTGAATGGAGACTTGGACAATGGTCTGTCTTCAACATCGAGTGTTTCAAAATCTGGAATCAGGACAACAGATGACTCAAATGAAGCTTCTTCAAGTGGGTCTCAACAATTTTCAAAGGATAAGTATCAAGAACCAGAAGATTCTGAAGAGGATCTTCAAACGACGTTTGATGATGTGCTTACTTCTTTGAACCATTTAAAGATCTCTTCAGCAAGTTCAGAAGAAATGCCTTCATTAGAAGAGATTGGTACTAACTTAGGAGATGAGTTAATAGTTGACCCTATACCGGTTACAAGAATGAGTAAGAATCATCCCGTTGAAAACATCATCGGTGATATTAATACTCCTGTTCAAACAAGGACTCAATCTAAAGCTAGTACTTCTGAAAAATTAGAAAGCTTGTATACTGCTATGAAAGAGACAGGGATTCCTAATAAATGTCTATATTCATGCTTTATCTCACAAGTTGAGCCTAAAAATGTGCAAATGGCTCTCAAAGAAAGCTCGTGGGTTGAAGCTATGCAAGAAGAACTGCAACAGTTCTCTAAATTACAAGTTTGGGAGTTGGTTGACCTTCCAAAGGGAGAATATCCAATTGGAACTTGCTGGGTATTTAAGTGTAAGAGAGATGACCAGGGAGTCATTACTCGCAATAAAGCACGTCTAGTGGTTCAAGGTTTTAATCAACAAGAAGGTATAGATTACAACGAAGTGTTTGCACCAGTTGCTAGGCTAGAAGCAATCAGAATATTCCTAGCATTCGCATCATTCTATGATATCAAGGTTTATCAGTTGGATGTTAAGAGTGCCTTTTTGTATGGCAAAGTGGAAGAATTGGTGTATGTTGCTCAACCTCCAGGGTTTGCTGATCATGAGTATCCAGATAGAGTATATCATTTGAATAAAGCTCTATATGGATTACATCAAGCACCGAGGATGTGGTATGCAACACTATCAACGTATCTACTTGATAATGGATTTACAAGAGGAGAAATTGATAGTACATTGTTTGTAACATGGAAAAAGAAAGACTTTCTATTAGTACAAGTTTATGTTGATGACATTATCTTTGGATCTTCTGATGAAAAGATGTGTCAAGAATTTGAGAATGTCATGAGAAAAAGGTTTGAGATGTCTGCAATGGGAGAGTTGAAATTCTTCTTAGGGTTACAAGTTGACCAGAAGAAGGATGGATTCTTTATTCATCAATCTAAATATGTTTATGAGTTGTTAGAACACTTCAAGATGGATGACAGTAAAGTCTACAATACTCCGATTTCAGTTAATCACAAACTAGGTCCGGATACATCGAGTGATCAGGATGTGGATCTTACTCTATATAGGGCTATGATTGGATCACTAATGTATTTGACTGCCTCTAGACCTAACATTACGTTTGCTGTTTGTCTGTGCGCAAGATATCAGGCCAATCCGAAAGAGTCACATATGCAGGCTGTTAAACGGATCTTTCGTTACCTCAAAGGGTAACCGAAGCTGGGACTTTGGTATCCAATTGATGGAAACTTAGATCTAGTAGCATATACTGATTCGGATTATGGAGGATGCAATCAAAATAGGAAATCTACGACCGGAGGATGTTAATTCTTAGGAGGTAGATTAGTATCTTGGCCGTGCAAGAAGCAAAGCTCAGTAGCCATCTCTACATGTGAAGCTGAGTATGTTGCAGCTGGCAGTTGTTGTTCTCAAGTTCTTTGGATAGAACAACAACTGCGGGATTATGGGTTAAATATAACCAATACTCCTATGATGATTGACAATGAATCTACTATGTCGATCACCAACAATCCTGTGAAGCACAGTAAAACTAAGCACATTGATATTTGACATCATTTCATTAGAGACTGTGCTGAAAAGAAAATGATTAGGTTAGTTAAGGTTCCGACTGCGGATAACTTAGCAGACCTCTACACGAAGGCGTTCGGCAGAGCAAGATTTGAGACATTGGTTCAACTGAATGGAATGAGAAATCCAGAGTGATTGGTCTTCCAAGGGTATTTTACTAATAGTTAGTAGTTATTTTTAGTACTAAAAAAGGGGGGGGGGGGGCGTATAGCATTCAAGTGCTTGTTACCTGCGGGGAATCGCCTCCAATAAAAGAACAAAAGAAGTTCTTTTAGAAAAAGCTTTAAGTTTTTAGCTGTAAAAACTTGGGAGATGATAGTACATTAGGAGAATAAGCCTAAGAATAATAACCTTAAGTATTAAGTACAATGTGTTAGTAGATTCTTATAAGTTGCACTAGAATAATGATTTTTAACTAGGATTACACTTATATTTATCTTATTATACACCTATATCCACTGATTATAGCTTGTCCTTTTACTTAACAAGTGATAAGAATAACTTAAGTTTAGTCAGCTTCATCATACGATTTATTGGTAGGCAGGTTATGCTAAGATTTCCGAACAGTTTAGAAGTATAAATTTCATGTGTCGTATCTTATGTGATCTGTTATATAACGTATGATATATGTCTTAATTCTTGAATGATACAAAGTATCATAATGTCAACAGGTGAGTTATAAGTTTCTAAAGAGCATCATTTAGTAACCTCTACCTTATATATGAAAGATACAAAGTATCTAGTATCAAGTGTATGTTATGTGCTTCTAAAGAACATCATTTAGTAATCTCTACCTTGCTAATACAAGATACAGTGTTATGTGTTGTACTTGAATTCTTCAGTATGTTGTATAGTAGAAAACACTAGATATTGTGCACAATAACAATAAAAGTTTTGCTCAGAAATCTGTGTGTAATCTGTTTATGTGGATCATAATATCGGTAATCGTCTTGAACTGACTATGATATTCGAACATTCACCTTTGTGAATAATAAGAAATAATAAGTTATTTTTCAATGAAGTGTTATATCATGTGGATAAAGGTACATAAGATATAATTTTACAAATATAAGTTTATTACTGATTAAAGTTGTGATTTTATTGTGCTTATATGAATTTCATGAGGTATGTATACTAACAATTGTCTTAAACTTGTTAACTTGTAATAATGTTACCTTATTCTCTCTAATATGATCCCTAAGCAGTTAAAATTTTAAGCGTTTTCTATTAAGTTAAATTATTTTCTTAGAATGTTAGTAGTTTTATTATTTTAACTTTTGTAATTATTTCTTCGAATTAATAAAATTTTTAATTATTCTTCTTGTTTACCCTTTGGAATTAAATTAAACTAGTTATCTTATATCAGTGTTGAATAAATGTCTCAACTTCAAGTGAAAAACGATTTATTTATTTTTGACTTGAATTTTGACTTAAGGCCATTTTAATAGTGGTATAAATCAACTATGCAAAAACATTTATTGTTTTGGCTACATAATTACTTAATTACGTTTTAATTTATACTTTTTAGTTAATTCGTATTTTAAACTAATATTGCGAGTTTGACCAGTCAAACTTGGCGAGCCGAGTTGAAACATGCGAATCGAGTAATAGTATAAAAGAAACAAATTATACGAACCGAACCACACTTTCCTATTCACTCTGCGAAAACATTTATTGTTTTGGCTACATAATTACTTAATTACGTTTTAATCTATACTTTTTATTTAATTCGTATTTTAAACTAATATTGCGAGTTTGACCAGTCAAACTTGGCGAGCCGAGTTGAAACATGCGAATCGAGTAATAGTATAAAAGAAACAAATTATACGAACCGAACCACACTTTCCTATTCACTCTGCGAAAACATTTATTGTTTTGGCTACATAATTACTTAATTACGTTTTAATCTATACTTTTTATTTAATTCGTATTTTAAACTAATATTGCGAGTTTGACCAGTCAAACTTGGCGATCCGAGTTGAAACATGCGAATCGAGTAATAGTATAAAAGAAACAAATTATACGAACCGAACCACACTTTCCTATTCACTCTGCGAACCGAATCCAAACACCTCTGTGACTTGAAATTTGGCGAAATGAATCGAATTTATTTTTTGATTGATTTTTTGATTTTTAGTACAAAGAAGGAATTTTCGATCCGTGGAACTTTTACAACTTTTCATTACGCATCTTTTGAAGTAAGATTCATAACATTTCACCGTGTAATTTATGAGAAATCGATCGGTTTACGTTTTTGAATGTTTCGGTTTAGTTTATCACGGATTTTGTACCAATTAGTGATTTAGAAAACCTAAAACATGCTTACAATGCTTAATTGATGGTTAATGAACATGTTATAATCGATTAACTGCTTTGAAACATATTAGATTGCTATTTTGATCTATCTTGCTTCGCAGCCCGCTCCAACGAACTGAGATGATGAGTTGACCGAAGCGAAACGAGTTCACCTCGTTTGACTTTAGTTGACCGAAGCAAGACGATTCACCTCGTTTGACTTGAGTTGACCGAAGCGAGACGAGTTCACCTCGTTTGACTAGGGTTGACCAAAGCGACTCGAATTCAACTCGCGGGGTTTCTGCGAAGCGAGTTGAAATATTTAATTAATTTTATTTTTATTTTTTAAAATTGACTTAATTTGACTTTGAGAACTGCATTAACTTTGTTGACTTCAGTTGACTATGTCAAATTAAGTAAATTTTATAATTTTTCAATTATAACTTGTTTTCGATTTGAGAATCGTTTTGTTACAAATAATTAACAAGTTACCTGTTTATATGCATTTAGACTTAAGAACTTTTGTTTATAAGTTAAAATATGTGCAATATCTGAACAATTTAAGTTATTTCATATCGAAAGTCTTCCGACTCATAGTGTAGTCGAGCAGCATGTCCCGATACTTATCGGCGGTATGATAATTCAAATTGTTATTCTTAGCTAAACGGACTTTATATATAATTTATAGAATATAATTGAAAAGTTAATTCAATTAAGTTTCAGTGAATTACGTTATTAGTTGATTGTATACTTAGACGTTTGATGATCTTTTTGATCATAATACGTTAAAGTGTAAATTATCTAATGATTCGTTAACTTAATTCTTTTGCTATTTGTGTAATTTTGAATTACATATATGGCTAACAGATCTTTTGAGAAGGGTCACAACATACTGGTGAATTTAGATGTCAATGAGCGTGGTGCTGAGCGCTTTGAGCAGATTTTGACATATTTAGCACGTTCGAGAATTCGATTTCCTATTACTGAGTCACCTCCTCTGAACAAAGACCTTCTTACGCAGTTTTGGACGAATATTCTATATGATGGTGCTGCTAACCCGCCTACAATACGTACGACGGTAAATCAGCATCCGATTTCTTTTACTGCTGATGATTTACAACAGCTACTGCAGCTAGGAACTTCTGACCAAGAAGCTGGTCCGGCTGCTTATTCAGCTGATTTTATAGAAGGAGCTCTAGGTCGTACAGGTTATTCAGGACCTAGGAGAGGACGCTAGTTTGTCAAGGCATTCGTACTAGGACAGTGGAGATTTTTTTTTACTGTTACAGTATCTATTTTTGGAAACAAGAAGTCAGGATTAGATGAGCTTAGTCCGGAGTTGATGTCAGCTGTACTGTCACTGGTTTATAATAAACCATACAGTTTTCTTCCTATATCTTTCAGTCTTTCAGAGGACAGATCACTGGAGCTGCTAGGACGCTGTTTATTCTTTATCCTAGATTATGTATGCTCCTGATTCGAGCTCAAGTTCCACACTTGCCAGCTTATGCAGCTGATTTTCAAGTTGAGACCATCGGATTGCGAGGTTACAACGCTTGCTTTTTGTTATCCAAGCGTAAAGATGAGATTAAGCCTGAGGCTGCTGATCTTTATGGGCATCTTCTTGATGCTGATTATGTTGCTCCACCAAACAATGGTTGGATGGATGCCGGAGTTCACAATCAAGCTCAAGCTCAAGCTCAACAACAACAACAAGCTCAACCTCAACCAGCAGCAGAGTCACAGGAGCTCATTGAGGATGTTTTACATCAGGCTGAACATCAAGGCCAACAAGTTGTGCCTGAGCTAGCTGCTGAGGTTCTTCATGAGGTTTTGATACAGATTGATGATGATACAGATCCCTTGCTACGGGATATTGATAGTTATGTTGCACAATCTGAGGTAATCTTATAATTATATAGTAATATATGTACTTAGTTGTTACATTATTATCATATTATTATATAATGCAAATGTTACAGATATTTAGTTAATTAGATAATATTTTTGATTATAAAATATAAATATCATTATGATCAGGAAGCTGAGGCTGCAGACCCAGAGGTCACTCGACCTGAGGGTGAGCAGGGACAGTTTGATAGATCTGAGGGTTTACCTTCTAAGGTATTTATCAGATTAATCATAAATATATAGAACTTGTATGATAGAGCTTTTAGCAAATCATAAATGTTTAATATATTTAATATTTAGGATTCTGATGTTGGTCCATCTTGAGGCCGTGATGGTCAATCGGCTTCAGATGATGATGATAGTACTCCTTCTCCACCTCCAGATACTGGTTATATTAGATACCGATCTCGGGTGATTCCAAATCCAGCACTGAAGGAAAAGAGAAAGGCTAAGGAAGTCGACCCCGACTTTAGTATTATTGACGAAGGTCCTAAGGAAGAGGATATACCTCTTATTCCTCAACGCCGTAAGCGTTCCAGGACATTGATCATTCAGGATGGTATGTTTTATTTAGAGTTAGATAATCTTAACTTGTTGTTTATCAGGAGTTCAACTGAGACAATTAATTCTGTGACAGTTGCTCGAGATACATCGCAAGTAGAGACGATGATACCGGTGTTTACTGAACCAGTATCTGTACCATCTGAGGTATGAGATAAACTTTTAGTACTACGAGTATTATAAATATTTAATTAGATATTGAGACAGAGTTATCTGTAACAGTTACTTATTTAATTATATCTAACTTTATAGGCTGAGAAACTGCTTGAGTCAGTGGAACCAGAAATAGTTTCCAAGACGGTTGAGGAGGGAGTTGCAGAACTGGTGCATGATGCTCAGTTTCCGACCAATAAAGCTAGTAGATTTGCAGCTAGTCTTCTCAAAGAAGCGTTATCTCAAGCTATTCCACCACTTACACGTGAATCATACATTGCTTCAGTGACACCGCCTGGACCATCAACAATTTCTGTTATTCCGACGACTGATGCTGAAAGGATTACATCCTTAGAGTCAAGAGTTAAGGAATTGGAACAGAGTACTTCCAGGATTCCAGGGTTGTTAGCTGAGAATGTGTCTCTTGCTCAGCAGATGGTTCATATCAGTGAATCACATTTGACTCTGCTGAAGACTCATGATACTTTACTTGCTGATTTTACTGCCCAGCGACTGAAGCTTGAACACTTAGAACATTTAGTGTTGAGAGTGCATTCAGGACAGTCTGCTCAGGGGAAGATAATGATATATCATGAAGCTTGCAAAGAGGATGAGTTAGCAAAGAAGAGAAGAGATGATAAAGATGATGATCCCGATGCTCAGAAAGATGGTGAACCGACTGGTCCTTCAAAGACTGGTGAGCAAGCTATTATTCAGGGGGAGTCTGCATGTGTTGGTGTTAGTGGTGATGGTGCTGGTACAAGTGCTGCGGGTACAAGTGAAGCTGGTAAGACAGCTTAGACTTGTGTAGATATTTATACTTGTAATTGAATAATTGTAACTTTATAGTTTTGGTAATATATCCGGCTTGAGATTACTATTACAAGTTAAATATATTAGAAATTGTTTAAGTTATTTGTTTCTAAAAAGTTAACTAAATTAGTGATCGAAAGTCTTCCGACTCATTGAGAAGTCGAGCGGCGTGTTCTGATTTATTTCAGCGGTCAAAATTTTATTTTAACTTAGATGTTTTAGACTTGAGGGTTTATATAAATTGACAAGTTAAATATATGATTTTTAACTAGACAAATGATATATAATTTAAAGATATAGTTGAAAGTTAAGTTGTTGCGATATAATAGTTCAATTAAGTCTTGGAAATTATATAAGGTAATTAACAGTGAATTTAAATGCTTGGTGATTATTCACAATGCATTAGAATTTAAAGTTAATTAATATTTGTTAAGTGTTTATAAGACTTAAGAATTCTTTGATTGATTCAAGGTAATTAATAAAAGAATTATAAGTTATATAGATTGGTTATATTAACACAATTGAAATGAATAATGAAATTTTTAGATTGATTCAGAGAAATCAATAAAAGAATTTATATTATTAATTTGATTTGTGTAGATATGGAAATGCTAGAATTAAGTGACTCTGGAATTGATATGCTTGATGAAATCGATGAAGAAATTGATTTTTATCTTGAAGGAGAATTTTTACTACCTGAAGATTGGACTGCTGTACCTGAGAATGTACAAGACATTGGTGTAGATCCAGATGCAAATATTGATGAACATCATGTGAGTCCATCTAGGATAGAAGTTATTATTGAAAACAATCAAGGTCCAACAGTTGTCGATGTAGATGAAGAAATCGATGACTCAACCGATTCTGAAAATGATGAAATCTTGATTCCTACCAAGAATCCAGCAGTTTTTCTTAGAAAACTTCCAAAACAGAAAAAGAAGGTTGGAGTTTCTGAAGTTGATATAACTGGGAAACGGGAACCTAAAAGAGGGATTATTGGTTGGTACTTTGACTCTGAGCTGAAGCTGTTTGCTATTAAAAGGTTTGACGGAGTTCAATATTTTGAGTGAAAGCTTGCAGTATTTAGTTCTTTGCCTAGATTTGAGATTCAAGATTTGGCTCGATTACCTTTGAATAACCAAGTGATGATTTTGTTGGAAAATATGTTGAACACATAATCAAGATTGAGGTTATTGCTAATAAATTTGAAAAGATTAAGCCAAGAAAAGGAAAGACTATTAAACTGGCAGAGAGAAGTCAAAGGACAGGAAGAAGAAGAAGAAAGAAGATTTATCCGTCTGTTAAGTGTGTACAGCAAGTTCCACTGAAGACAATGCCACAAGATATTTTGGGAAATATGAAAAGTTGGCATGTGGATTCAGAGACTGGAGAAGCTGTCATGGTTGAATCTGACGATGAGGTTGAAGGTGGTGAGAGAGAAATCTTCAGAGTTTATGATCATCGACACCTAATGAACATGTCGAAGAAAGATTTGATAAAATTGAATGAAAATAGAATCTTGATTATCAAATGATGGTTAAGACTTGTATAAAATTGAAGATTTATGCAGGAAGTAAGATTTACGAGTAAAAATCAAAGACAACTTGAAGACATAATAGCATAGACGCTAGAGCTATTGTCAATGGGAGTTTGTTGGGACATGTATGTGTGCCAACAGATCTAGATTGTAATAGTACTAGTGATTATTGTAATCAAGTTTGTACAATTGATTTGGATTTGTAAATTATATTGGTTTGGTATTAATATTCGTTAAATATATTAGTATGTTAAAGTTATACACGAATATCGAATAGGATGTTACAAACTTAGTTCTGCGAGATGAGATCTGGGCTCGCAGAGCTGCAAACCGAGTTGAGATGGGCTTGGTCGTGGGCTGCGAGTTGAACTCGACTCGCAGAGCCCATCGACCTGCGAATCGAGTTTGGCTAAAACCTATAAATACTCAATTAGGTCAAATCCGTAAAGGACTTTTGGCATTTCGTTTTTCCAGAGAACTAAAACGATTCTAAGCATTCATCAGGTTAGATATTGATCGATTAACATTATTTAATCGATACAAAACCTTGTTGATTAATCAATTCGCTATTATCTTGCGAAACAAACTGTTCACATACTGTGAACCAAGTATTGAGGAATTCCACGCCTTAATACCTAAGATAACCTTGTTATCGATCCACGTACTAGGGACTTACATTTACTAGATTCGATAGCTTATGGTATAACCCATAGATTCCTTATCAGTCGATTATCAACTGATATGTCACGAGGAACTAGGGTATCATGATTCTGATCAGACAGACAATGCTCAACTCTCCACACTCTCCTGCGAGGGAGTCAGTGGCCCTTCTTATTGAACGCGTTCGCTCATGGGGGAAGGAAAAGAGTAGCAAGTCCATAACAAGTCTAACCGTTCTTAATACCACAAGAACTACAAATCCGGCAAACAACTAACTTAGAAAATATGTTCAGACTTTTTTGATTTATTCCTATTAGTGAAACTCAAGCATGGTAAACGAGGGAAAACGTTTAGGTTTCTTGCGTACCTTACTTTAGGTTTCACGGTTTGAAGAGATATATCAATTTAAACTGGATTTTAAACTTGCCTTTCTTGATACAATTAACAAATCCCTAGGTTTTCGTGAATGATTATTTAGCCTATAGCCTACCTTCTCTAATCTAATCTAAACTAATCTAATTAAAATGCTGACGGCTTTTGCATAAAGTTAAAGCCAGACCATATCGGAAAAATACTACAGTAGTTCATGATAAGTACATTGTGATTGGAGGTGTTCTATACTCATGGCAATTCCACGTAATCACATTGCATTTTATGATGATTGCATGACGTTACAATTAAGCCGTAGTTTTGACACGGATAATTATTGACCAAGTATTAAGGTTCACGACTCCTCTTTACAAGGTTACAATCACGTTAGTTAATCGAAAGGCGAATATAAATTTTATGTTTAAAATCACAAGATAAGTCCATTCATAAAGGTTCCATTGTTATAATGTCGATCCATAATACAACTACCTTCGGTCGTTTACCGACTTCCATACATTTGTACTCCGCTTAGCGAATCGAGTTTGGCTAAAACCTATAAATACTCAATTAGGTCAAATCCGTAAAGGACTTTTGGCAATTCGTTTTTCCAGAGAACTAAAACGATTCTAAGCATTCATAAGGTTAGATATTGATCGATTAACATTAATTAATCGATACAAAACCTTGTTGATTAATCAATTCGCTATTATCTTGCGAAACAAACTGTTCACATACTGTGAACCAAGTATTGAGGAATTCCGCGCCTTAATACCTAAGATAACCTCGTTATCGATCCACGTACTAGGGACTTACATTTACTAGATTCTATAGCTTATGGTATAACCCATAGATTCCTTATCAGTCGGTTATCAACTGATATGTCACGAGGAACTAGGGTATCGTGATTCTGATCAGACCGACAATGCTCAACTCTCCACACTCTCCTGCGAGGGAGTCAGTGGCCCTTCTTATTGAACGCGTTCGCTCATGGGCGAAGGAAAAGAGTAGCAAGTCCATAACAAGTCTAACCGTTCTTAATACCACAAGAACTACAAATCCGGCAAACAACTAACTTAGAAAATATGTTCGGACTTTTTTGATTAATCCCTATTAGTGAAACTCAAGCATGGTAAACGAGGGAAAGCGTTTAAGTTTCTTGTGTACCTTACTTTAGGTTTCACGGTTTGAAGAGATATATCATTTTAAACTGGATTTTAAACTTGCCTTTCTTGATACAATTAACAAATCCCTAGGTTTTCGTGAATGATTATTTAGCCTATAGCCTACCTTCTCTAATCTAATCTAAACTAATCTAATTAAAATGCTGACGGCTTTTGCATAAAGTTAAAGCCAGACCATATCGGAAAAATACTACAGTAGTTCATGATAAGTACATTGTGATTGGAGGTGTACTATACTCATGGAAATTCCACGTAATCACATTGCATTTTTTGATGATTGCATGACGTTACAATTAAGCCGTGGTTTTGACACAGATAATTATTGACCAAGTATTAAGGTTCACGACTCCTCTTTACAAGGTTACAATCACGTTTGTTAATCGAAAGGCGAATATAAATTTTATGTTTAAAATCACAAGATAAGTCCATTCATAAAGGTTCCATTGTTATAATGTCGATCCATAATACAACTACCTTCAGTCGTTTACCGACTTCCATACATTTGTACTCCGCTTAGCGAATCGAGTTTGGCTAAAACCTATAAATACTCAATTAATTCAAATCCGTAAAGGACATTTGGCAATTCGTTTTTCCAGAGAACTAAAACGATTCTAAGCATTCATAAGGTTAGGTATTGATCGATTAACATTAATTAATCGATACAAAACCTTGTTGATTAATCAATTCGCTATTATCTTGCGAAACAAACTGTTCACATACTGTGAACCAAGTATTGAGGAATTCCGCGCCTTAATACCTAAGATAACCTCGTTATCGATCCACGTACTAGGGACTTACATTTACTAGATTCGATAGCTTATGGTATAACCCATAGATTCCTTATCAGTCGGTTATCAACTGATATGTCACGAGGAACTAGGGTATCGTGATTCTGATCAGATAGACAATGCTCAACTCTCCACACTCTCCTGCGAGAGAGTCAGTGGCCCTTCTTATTGAACGCGTTCGCTCATGGGCGAAGGAAAAGAGTAGCAAGTCCATAACAAGTCTAACCGTTCTTAATACCACAAGAACTACAAATCCGGTAAACAACTAACTTAGAAAATATGTTTGGACTTTTTTGATTAATTCCTATTAGTGAAACTCAAGCATGGTAAATGAGGGAAAGCGTTTAGGTTTCTTGCGTACCTTACTTTAGGTTTCACGGTTTGAAGTGATATATCATTTTAAACTGGATTTTAAACTTGCCTTTCTTGATACAATTAACAAATCCCTAGGTTTTCGTGAATGATTATTTAGCCTATAGCCTACCTACTCTAATCTAATCTAAACTAATCTAATTAAAATGCTGACGGCTTTTGCATAAAGTTAAAGCCAGACCATATCGGAAAAATACTACAGTAGTTCATGATAAGTACATTGTGATTGGAGGTGTTCTATACTCATGGCAATTCCACGTAATCACATTGCATTTTATGATGATTGCATGACGTTACAATTAAGCCGTGGTTTTGACACAGATAATTATTGACCAAGTATTAAGGTTCACGACTCCTCTTTACAAGGTTACAATCACGTTTGTTAATCGAAAGGGGAATATAAATTTTATGTTTAAAATCACAAGATAAGTCCATTTATAAAGGCTCCATTATTATAATGTCGATCCATAATACAACTACCTTCGGTCGTTTACCGACTTCCATACATTTGTACTCCGCTTAACAGCGTTCCAGTACTATATCAGGTAAACAGTCGAATAGGGCCGTCATATTACTTCACGATATATTTAAGATCATCCCATAACTATTTACGCTAATTACATCACAACAAATACAATAGTAATCTACTCGCTAATCATGACACAAACTATCTCTAGCATAATTAAAGTATACATATTTAATTAAGATAGATAAGGATAGAAATAATTGATGTAAATGCGCGAGAAAGAATAGACTTGAATTAATAAGAATAACTCCAAGCTTACACCAAAGATTACAAACACGTTCCTTGCTTTCGTTCTATTCTAAAAAAGTTTTCTAAACTAGCCCAATAGAATGAGAAAGTAAATCTAACAAATTATGAAAGAAATAACAAAGTGACAAAGTATTCAAGAAAGGTGTGTGACGGTGTAGGAAAGGTGTAAAGGTGTGTCTTCACATAAATCAAGGGCTCCCTATTTATAGGGGAAAATTGGTGCGTTCTAGCAACTTGGGGCACATGTTAGCAAAAGGTGGGAAAGTTGCTAGCACATGTACCCTAAAGCGCGTAAAGGTCTAGCACGTGTACCCTAAAGTTACGGAAAAGGTCTAGCACGTGTACCCTGCGAGTACGGGCGAGGACGAAAAAGCACATGGGAGACGGGGACATGCCAGCCGCTGCCGCCACCCTGGTCACCGGCGGCGGCTGCCTCTCCCCCCGCCCCGGTTCGCCATCTTTCATCTCGTTTCTTGATTTGTCCGTATATCCTCCGTTATGCGTCCATTTGCGTCAATTCTTTTTGCATTGGATTTGGTTTTCAAAAATGAATACTTTGATGAAAAGAAATCCCAAAAATATGTCTCTGATATTTGGATGTCTTGTACGAATCATTTGAATCTTCCGGCGTACGTAGAATCTTCATTCTTCATCCGTTTTTGTTGATTCTTCTTCAGTCAGATTCGTATTTTGAAAAAAAACATCTTGGATAAGAGAAATCTCAGTGATGGGAACTTTTGCCTTTAAATTTTGTCTCGATGTCTTGAATCTTCAAACGTGTGTGAAATCTTCGTTTTTTGTCCGTTTTGCTTGATTTTTCTCGTGCAACTCTATTTTGACCTTTTTGACAAAGTTTCATTGATTTGAACATTATTTGAGTTTATTTTCCAAGTATTGTTCCGGAATGAGAGATATCAGTCGTAAAAATGTGACTTTTTACGAGATATCAGTAAGACTTGTAAACCTTGTAGATCCTAGATTATGAGTCACCATGGCTCTGATACCAATTGCAAAAACTTAATAATGACTAAGCTCTTGATTGTTTAGATCTTGATCTAGGATATAACGATAACAAAGATAATAATAATACCACGCAGCGGAATAAGAATAAATCAATGTTATCAAAACAAGCCTCAATTTTATTTGATCAAAATAAAACGGTTACACAATTATAACAGGATCATGAATACCTTGATCTTGAGGCTAAACAAAAACTCTAGACGTCTACATATTTTCGTGCACACATTTTCCTACACCTAATGTCTCTTTATATAGTAGAGACATCTAGGTTTACAAAGAAACCCTAATTGTAGAAGGAAACTAATTAAACAATCTTCACTTTTAGTCCCTCATCATTAATTATTTTGTATCATCAAATCAATAATTTCCTACAAAGACTTATACAATCTTTAAAACACCGTAGATATACCTAGGGTTAGAGTACCATGGAACATAAAAGCACTATACACTCTACACATACCTAGGGATGAACGCCCGATGGCAAAGGAGGGTCTAATTCATGACAGAAGTATTAGATCTTAATCAGATACAATATGAGTTTTGAAAAGAAAGCAAGGATGCCGACTGTGCTCCCAGATGCTTAAACCCCTTAACTCTACTTAACCGATAGTTTAACTTACATAGCATACAACCAGTGTTATCCTGTTAAAATCAAATAGATGTAGGTGTTAAGAAAGGTCAGTAAATGTGGACTGTCGCCCTTTTCCTGCACCCCATTTAGAGGGTCACTTAGTCTCCGAAAGAGACGATGTGGTGGGTCTTAAGATAGTCTCAGCTGATCAGAATCATGATAGCCTAGGGTTCAGTGACATATGCTTTTAGGGTTACACCTAGAACGTAGGATCCTAGTGTTTACACCGACCGCTTAGTTGATTCTTAATTAAGAGAATCTCCAATCAATCATATAATATCATCCCGAAACCCTAATATTGAAGTTCCAGCAATCACTATCTACCTACTACTTATTATCTCATTTACTTTTCTCTCATTTACTTTATGTCAGTAGTTTAGATAAAACCAAAACCTACCTATCTTATTTGAAAACCCATCCTACTGTGAAATTATCTTTGGTAGATCAAATTCAATCCAATTCGTTCCGATTTTGGATGACACTCGAGTTATACTTTCCACCTTACCCATAAGGTAGGTAGCACGGGTAATTTGAGCCTCGCAAATATAAATGTTAAAACTTGACACACCTATTCGTTCTTAATAACACATAAAAAGTCAAGTTTTTTGTGCTATTATCTCACCTTTTTAGCCTAATTATGGATGAAAACATTTGAATTATACATTTTTATACTAAATTTCATATTGTTAGTTAAAATATAGACGGTGCTTCAAGAATCAACCAAAAAGGCTTAAAATCGAGTAAAATAGAGCACAAACAATCATAAGCATTCTCGTTTATGCTTTTTAGCACCTTTTGAGTTCTACTTAGAATTATGACCTCTAACTTATGTCATTTTCTTTGTTAAGAAATTACGAACGCGTGGATATAAAGAACGCTCAAAACGGATAAGCGACGAAGAAGTTACGTCCAAACGAAGAATCAAAGAAACCGAAGACCAACGATAAGGGAGAGTCAAGCCGTATACGGCCAAGCTCAGCCGTATACGGCCAAGCACAAACTGTATACGGCCTGGCATGACAATATACGACCATGTCTCATCCGTATACGGCCTGTCTTACCCATATACGGCCGGGTCTCTCCCGTATCGCCCAATTCTCACCTAAAATACGGCTGGACGTCCCGTAATTGATGTCTTGCCCGTATAAAGGAGGATTTTTATACGGTTGGGAAATACGGCAAAGATTTTGGAGGTGGGAATACGGTTGAGGAATATGGTTGAGCCAAATCTATAAATACTTACCACCACCTCCTCATTTCACACACTCCACACTTCAACAACTCACTCTCTAGGTTCTCTCTCTCTCTCTAGTTTTTCTCTCTAGAAACTAGTGGGAAGATTAGGGGAGAATCCGTCGCTTTTAGAGAGTTATGTAATATAGTTCATAGAGCTAACATTTGTTATACTTGGGATATTACTTGGTGAAATACAAGTGTTATTTTGCTCGCAATTATTTACGGGTAATATCTATCCTTTCTTATATTAATTTGTCATAATGTTTTGTTTGATATTTGTGATTTATTAATGTTGGAAATGTTTATTGCAATGTTTTGTGAGTAGTTGCTTGTATGTTTGCCATGATTTAGATAGTTGTAATTAGATATGATTGATGGAATTGTTAAACCTTGTATCTGTCTAAACTTATCATGCATCTAGACTTAGTTTACGGATTACCCTTTCCAGTAATTCACATGATTATTACCTTAGTTGTAGGCCTAAGTTATGGTAGATAGTTATCTGTGTTATCGTACGAATCAATGTTTGTTACTGTAATTCGGCTAAAGTACTGGGTATAGCGATGGAAACACCACTGGTGGAGTACAACCGTGGAAGCTCTGGAAAAGCCGTCTGTACCTAGGGTTAGCAAGTAACTGTGGAAAATGGTTAGAGTACTGTACACCGTAAGTACCTAGGGTTAGCAAGTTGTGGAAAACATTACATTGTACACCACTAGTGTACCTAGGGATGAATGACTGATTGAAAAGGAGAGTTCTAGATCATGATAGAAGTAATTATGCTAATAAAACCTAAGAGAATAAGTCTAGAGATGAAAGTCAAGCCCAGTAGTGGTTCAGGATTCTTAAAACACCTAGACTTTACAAAACTGATAGTTTAGAATACACATTTAAATAATCAGTACACTATTAGATAATAAGCATTTAGACTAAGGTGTTAAGAAAGGTCAGAATAACTCGAGGACAGTTTGCAACCTTATTCCTGCACCCTTCATGGGTCACTAGTCCTAAACGGACAGTATGGGGGGTTGAGCAGCCTGTTCTGATCAGAATCATGATAGCCTAGGTACTCAGTGACATACTAATTTAGAATCTATCTAAAGAAGTAGGGTCGTAGTGTTTACACCTATAGTTTACTTGTCTGTTACCTAAATGTGTCCCATAATGAACATCATCCCAGTAATGCACTATCCCAAATCATGGTGAACCACGTCTCCGTTGCCCTTAAGTGTTATATATATGCTAGCTTCCCTTTTATTTTATGCTTGTGTAATTTAATAAATTAGAAAACCAAATATAAATCTATCCAACTATCCAAAAGCCAACTTAATTACTAAGTTATCCAAACGAGCTCTACTTTAATTCTACCGTCGTGAGGAATGACCCTGGATCATCCTTGCCACTTACTAGTATCAGGTACTCGTACCTAGTATCAGTACGTTGTTCGAAAGGTTTAGGTCCCGACAATTATAACTTTAAGACTTCCACTGGTACGTCGCAAGCGAGAGGTCCGCAACGACAGGAAGCGATTCCTGAACCGACCGTTTGGAACGTATCAAGTTTTTGGTGCCGCTGTCGGGGACGGTAGTACGATTTGGAGCTTGTTTACATAAAGTAGTTTTATAAGAGATTCTTTTGATTAGGATTCACCATCCCTGTCAGAAGTTACTTTCTGCCCATAGATTAGCGTAGATTAACTTAGCTTAGCTTAGTTTAGATTAAAATTCACTTCTCACCTCAAATTTAATTCTTAAACCTTCTTCGGGTATTGTCTTTTCTAAAAACTTGGGAAATGGCAAATGTACTACAACTAATAGACCAATTTGATAGTATTGTTCAAGATAGATGTAGAAGTGATTCTCACTTAGATAACGAATGTCAAGGGTATAATAGAAATTATTTGGATAATGTAGGGTACCTAGATCCTGAAATACAATGTCAGTATGACCCTTACGCTTTCCAACACCAACCCTATTATCCTAAACCATTCTATGTCTACCCATACTCATCATACCCTGTATCTGAACCACAACCGTACGAAAGTTTTTACTTGAGAGATACATCTTTTCTCAGCAGTAATGCTGTTTTCTCACCGTCTTCTAACTCACTTGAACAATTACTAAAAGAACAAGAGGACATGCTTAGAAGAAGTTATGATAAGCTGTCTAAATTACAAAAACAAGTAAGTAGTAAAGGAATTGAGGATCAAGATAGAACCAACTTTAGGCTACAGGAAGATGATAGGAACACACACACCACATCTACTTCACTCGACACAGACTTTCATTCTCATGAGTCTGGTTGCAAACTTTCTTCTAATCCTACACCTACCAAATCTTCTAAATCCTCACTTCCACCCATTCTGAACCTATCAATGTCCGAGACCGATGAAGAGTTCATTCTAGAGGAGCTCTTCGATCCATTGCAACTCGAAACTACTTGCCAGGGTGAGGAGTATGATCAGGTGGATGAAGAGATAGAGATGGAGTATCCGGAGGTGGAGATTTATAAAGAAGAATCAGCTTCAAAAGAACAGGAGGAATGTGCGCCGACTCTAAGAAGTGATCTCATCCGACGTGGTTGATACTATTCCACAACTAGTTGTGGTTGATGATATCCCTCATATCTTTCTGGATGAATCACCCTTTGATCTAGTTAAACCTTCTATTACCTTAGATAACCTAGTTACCCAAGTAGTTGATGAGAATGTTGCTACAATATTGGAGACAATAATGGACTCTGTCCCACCTCCATGCCCATAGTACAACATTATCATTAACCAAAAGACCATAGGAAGTAAGGTGGGGTCTGCGTCAAGGTTGCGCTACAAACCATCTCTCCACTACATAATAATGTATACATCATGGAGTAATGAGGACCTTTTTGACCAACCCATTATGCCCATCCAAACTGAGAAAGTAGAAGAAGTTAAGAGATTTATTATACCTCAAGTAAACAAATCACTCACTTCGATGCACCTTCTCATCTGATTGGACATACCCTAAGAATGACCTGCTTTATCTATCTAGGTATGTGCCAATACTACCACTTGTGTCTACTGAAGGATGCAAGTGAGCTTGGATTTTCTTAGAAATTGAGCTAGAGTCAGGCTCGAGACACGAACAAAAACAAGCGCTTCTCGGAAGGCAACCCATGTCTGACGTAGTATGAATAGTAGTTAACTAACCCCAATAAGTAGAAAATGAAACCCTAAAAAGCATGTTTATGTTTCTTTCAATTTAAGTGAACAAGAAAGGAATGATATTCAAAAATGAATAAGAACTTATCTTTCATGTTTATTGAAGTCATGGTTTTTGAACTTTAAAGTCAATCGTTTGCTAAAAACGTGAAACGTTCCTTCTCCCACTTGTTTAGACTATATTGCTATTTCACCATTATCTAAGATCTCAAGTTCTCAACATCCTTTCACCTGCAAACATGGAACCATGCTAGAAGTCTTGTTATCTAAGTTCCTTAGTCATCATACACACCACCCACATATTTCGAGCATTTGAGGTACTTACATATATTTCTATGAACATACATAAGATCTTTCAATGGCTTATAACATGATTTGTATGTCAATATGTGTATTATGCTCAAACTCGTTTAAAAATATGTGTTTTGGAAATCTTTATACTGGGCTGCCCGATTTACTTGGATTTGAAAGTGCCTAGTGCTTGGATCTAGATGACAATTGACAGTAATTGATAGGCGGAATCAATCAATTACACTTGATGCTAACAAACACAAACCGAAACAATGATATTCAATCAAAGAAAACTCGTTTATTAGCTTGTATTGAGTATAGGGATCGATTACAGAGATACTAAGTCGACAAATTGTGCTAGGGTTTCGTCAACACTAGCCGAAAACCCGTAGGTTTGTATTTATACTAAAACACAGCCGACATGCGTCACTTGTGGAAGTGTCGCATGTGGCCGCCTTAATGCGTCACTTACCTAAGTGTCGCTATGCGTCACTTAACCAAGTGTCGCTATGCGTCACTCAGATAAGTGTCGCCTAAACTAAAACACGAGTGTCGCATTTACAAAAGCTATATTTCTATTAAGAAACTAACGACACTAATTACAACTCGATAGACCAACTGACAGACACTCAAAGATGCATCAACAAACTCCCCCGTGTCTTCAGCTTGGTCTTCAAAATCTTCAAACTCTTTTAAATCATTGAATCTTCACTTCCAACCAGCAGGAAATACACCACCAGCATGTACTCCGTTGGCTACGCAAATATCAATAACCTTTTGAAATTTAATCGCTTCAGCTCTATCTCTTCCTTTAAACTGAATCCTGTTCTGATGTAATCTTTTCATATCATGTTCAGAGAGATTTATCAAACTCAACGGATCAAATACACAAAATATATTTCGTTTAAGACCCCAAGTAGACTTTTTCTTAGGTTGAACAACATCCCATGCTGTTTTCTCTTCAACCTCCGATTCTACATTTATAATCTCCAAATCCGTACCTGGTTCCGATTTTGGGATAAACACAATTACAGCTTCACCAGTAATATCATCATATTCCCAGTACTCCAACCTATTCAAAAAATCTATCGGGATGATCTCCAAAGGTATCTTCTGTAGACACTTTGCTGGTGGATAGATCATCTTCACAATAGGTTGACGAGTGATCGGATCAAGCTTCTTCTTAAACTTGTACCTCATACCCAACGTCGGCTTTATCAAATTATACTTTTTACTGTTCATCTCACGACGTATGATCAACTGAAAGAAGTCTGCTCGTGAATCTCGTGATCGGTTGATCAAGGGTATCTGAGCTAACCTTTGAAGCTCACACTTCGGCAAAGTACTTATTTTATAAAACTTCATATTGAAGTACTGAATGTCGTCACTTCTCTTTATCATAAAAACAGAGTTGTTCTCATCGAACTTCCAACTCTTAATCAATCCCGTGTAATCAGATCTAACTTTGTAGCTTTTACACGTAACCGGTACCTCAATAATCGGTTTGAGCACAATATCCGGTTTTGTTGTAGAAGTTGATGGCTCGTTCGACTCTTTTTCTGATTCATCTTCAGACGAGTCCGATTCTATAATGGGAGAATCATCATAACATTCATCACTGTGCAGTTGCTCCCCCTCAACTTCAACTTCATCATTTTCCTCAAAGAAATAATCCTCTGCTACAGGATCATTCATTTCCTCTTCCTCAGGCATCGTATCATTATCATTCATCAAGTTTTGCAAATAAGTGAGATCTACGAATGAATAATCTACCGCGATAGGTCTTGCCTGACCTTGAACCTCCACGAAATAATCTAAACTGATATTTTCATTGATAGTAGAAGATGGAAGTACATTTTCTGGTTCAGGGGAAGGAGTTACATTTGTTTCTATTTCCCTAGAATTATCCTCCCCCGAAACAAGTGTGACTGACTCCAATTCTAACAACCTAGAAGACATAGTCGTTATCTGTTGTTGGAGAGAGTCCACTGTGGCAGCTTTAATCTCTAAGTCCTTAATCTGTGAAGCTTGAGCTGCAATGATCGCCTGTTGATCATCAAAACGCTTGGACAAAAGCTCCAGTTGAGCTAAAACCTGCTGAATAGAAATGGTTGCAGGCTGAGGAGAAGTCTGATGAGTTGGCTCCTCAAGGACAATCGAAGTCCGCTGGCGTCGACGTAAAGGTAACTCAGCATAAGAAGGCGACGACCCAGCAGGACGCTTGCCAGGATTTCTCGGAATATGAACCCGACCAGCCGAAATCCGGCGCATAATACGCTTAAAGCGTTGGGGATCAGCCAATTGAATCCCATCTAAAGCTGATTGTGGTGGCACATCACCCTCAGAATCCGGAGGAGTGGGCCCACCATCATCGGAATCGACCTCAACCCGATCAACGTGCTCAATATCATCGAGGTCCTGAGCGATATTGGCATCAACTAAGTCGTCCTCGTTGACCGGAGGCACGACATCATCCAAAAATCCATGATCGTGCGGCGCAACGTAGTTTTCGTTCACTACGTGCCCGAAGAGTTCACGATCGGCCAAAACAGGCTCGCCCTTTGGTGCAAGCTTGCAGTCATTGAAGACTCGCAGAAGCATGGGCGTTGGAACCAAAAGAGACCTCTGATCTGGTGCAATACCAAGATCCAGGTCATTCAACAGAAGCTGCACAAAACGAGGATACTGCAGCCATTTGTCTTTTCCGGCACGAATATTCTCTACCATGTTGCCGAAGATATAACCGCTAAAGTTGTACGGTTTGTTGTAAATCAAGGCCAACATGAGAGATAGAGTAAGATGGCTGGCATCATCATAACCTCCCTTCCTCGGAGACAAGCAAACGATGATAATATGGCACAGATACCTCCAGACCCTGCAGAGGTATTGCTTCCTGAAGTCCGAAAGCTGGTTAGCTGGATAACCCATCCTTTGAAGTCCCCCGTAGATAAACGTGGTGGGGAAGATGGTTGGCATCGTGGAGTTGTCGGTGAACTGTAAAACCCTTCGAATCGAGTTCTCAGTAATCTCGATTTCCTCCCCAAACATTGTTGAAACAATCCGGGGAACATCACCCTGAACTCTGATCACGGCATGATCATAGAACTCCTCGATTTGATTCATATATACAGGAGTCGTTGCCGTAATCGCATAAAAAATCCTCGATCTGCGTAAAAACTCGATCATAGGCCGGAATGGAGCCGAGTTCGCATGAGTAGACTCAAGGAATGCCGTAATATTGTGTCGGGTGTTGGTACGGCGGTAGTAGTTCTGTAACTCAGCCATCTGTAAGCTAAAAATACAAAGAAGGATAATCGAAATCGTTATAAAGTTAGCCCGAACACAAAAAGGTTAGAAAACAAATTTTGATTTTAGGCGTCACTTAGGGTAAGTGACGCATGGCCACTACCGTCACTTAAGGAGTGTCGTAATGTACAGTGTGTAAAATTGAAATCAATGTGTAGCGTCACTTACTGGAAGTGACGCTATCAAGCGTCACTGATGTAAGTGACGTTTGAATTTGGTGATTTAAAGTATACGACACTTGCAAAGTGACGGGTGAAGAACATGCGACATTTAACCTAGTGACGGTATCCTAAGATGGTCACTTAAGAAGTGACGGTTTAAGTGACGGATATAAGTAGGCGTCACTTAGACAGTCACTTGGGGTAGTGACGCATGTAAAGACGTCACTAGGTAGAGTGACGGTTTGAACAATTAAAACAATTATATGCGTCACTACATGAGTCACTTAAGAAGTGACGCAAAAACAAGCGTCACTTAGGAAGTGACGGTATGGGTTACCAAATTACCAAGTAGCGTCACTTGAGGTAAGTGACGCAAGAAGTGTCGCAACGATGAAGATCGTCGTGCACTGTTCATACCCAGATTTGAAAATTAGGGGTTTTGGAAAACGAAGTAACCACGTTATGCGCATTATAAAAACGAATGGAACACACCCTTTATAACACAAAAACATGATCAAACAAGTAGTTAAACAATCGATTTTCAAGATTAAACCCTAACCGTAACCCTAACTGAAAATTACAGTTAAAACAATGAGCGTAAAAGGTTAAAGTTAGTACCAAATGAGTCGTAAAAGTGAGGAGAGCACGAATATAAGACTGGAATGCAAGCAAAGACCGTAGAATGCACGAATCGAGCGAAGGAGAAACGTACAGCCGAAGTGACGTAAAGACAGTAATAGTGTCGGTATGTCAGTGCAAGTGACGCTATGAGTGTTTGAAAGTGATGAGTGAGAGTGTCGTGGGGAAGGGGTATTTATACACCGACCCTTGTATGCGACACTCAACCCGGCACTTATAGCGAAACTTATCCCGGCACTGACTGCGTCACTTAGGTGAGTGACGCAATATCGTATGCGTCACTGGTAGCGTCACTTATGAAAGTGACGCACAGTGCATTTTTAGTGAAAAATTTGCGATTTCTTAGATTGTTTCGCGTTTGTGATTTCGGTACTCAAATTTGAAAATGTAATTGTAACTTGGATAATAACTAAAAAATACACTAACTTAGAGAAAAGAAGACGTATACAAGAAAATGTAAATTGACAACTATTCTTAGAACAGATACCACATGTAGGTATTGATATAACGATCCGTTAGATCAGAGATAAGGGAACCTCTTCACTCTTTCTCTCTAAATTAACCACTAGTGAATTAACACATTTTTTTTTTTTTTTTTTTTTTTTTTTTTTTTTTTTTTGGTGACGGAGTTGAGAAAATCTGATTAGGGATCATATCGGAATAACATGCATTTATTAGGAACAGTAAGTGTTATTTCGATCATCAGTATCTTTGTCCTCTTTAAATGTACTTGACATACTAAGAACACTGTTTATAAAAATTATTTCAAAACGATTATTAGTATATTTGTCCACTTAAACATGTTATACGTACAACTAAGAGGTATTTTATTATTATTGGTATGTGTATTTCGCTCTGGTTCCCATCATAGATATACATCTTAACTTAAAACATAGACCATGTTTTCATTTACAGATAGAATATAAGAAAATCAATTTTAAGAATCAAGTCAGCGGTGACAGGTCTGTACTTACGTACAACAGAGCGACATAACTTGATCCAGGTTTAAGCAAAACCAAACTTGGTCAAACCATTTTGGCGACCTTGTAAGGTATCTTAATATAGAAAGACTTTTCAAGTACTTTGACTTGTGTTTGCTTAATTTTAAAATATATATTAACAGAAACCAGGTCTATACTTACGTATAACAAAGGAGACTGTCAATATATACCCCCAAATGAAATCATATAAACATCTTTCACAAAAACATGTCTAGTATAAGTAAGAAATTAAGACTTTTGTCGTACATCTGATAATGTTATACCACTTGAAATAGACAAGTATTGATTAAGCTTCTTAAGACTTCTCAAAGTGTTTTGTATAACATGCCTACTAATATATCGTATGATGAAGATAATGTTTATAAAAATTGTTTTCAATACATCAAATAAATCTACTGACACATCCAAGATAAACCTTAAATTTCCATTTTATGCATGTCACCGGATGTACTATCATATCCCAAGTTGTTTACAGACACAACTTCAACGTCTTTTTAAATGTAGCAACATTGCTTTTCTTTAAAACTAGAAAGTATAAAGAGTGGCTGTTGCGTTTTTTTTTATTTTTAAAAAAAACATTGCTTTAAACATATCCAAGTCACAAATTACTTTTTCGTTGTAAAGAACCTAAGACCGATCATGTTGACTAATTCATCAAATCGTGCTCTAGAGAAAGCCTTAGTGAATAAGTCAGCATTTTGTTTCAGGGTGTCAATATGGACAAGGTCAATGAGGTGTTTCTCATAGCAATCCCGTATAAAGTGAAACCTAATTTCTATGTGTTTGGTTTTAGAGTGTTGTACGGGATTGCGTGTGATAGAGATGGCAGCAGTGTTATCAATATGTATAGGAGTTAAAGTTAAGAGTAACCCGTAGTCGCGCAGTTGGTGCTGAATCCAAAGAACTTGAGAACAGCAGCTAGCAGCAGCAATGTACTCGGCCTCAGCTGTGGAAGTAGAAACCGTAGTCTGCTTTTTGCATTGCCATGACACCAAGCGAGTTCCAAGAAACTGACATCCCCCTGTCGTAGACTTCTTATTGATGTTGCAGCCACCATAATCTGAATCGGAATAGGCAGAGAGAGTGAAGTTCTTCTCATTGGAGTACCATAGACCTAGTGAAGGTCTATATTTGAGATAACCAAAAATCCGCTTCACCGCCTTCATATGAGAAACCTTTGGTCGTGCCTGATATCTTGAACAAAGAGAAACAACAAAGACAATATCAGGTCTTGAGGTAGTGAGGTACATAAGGGAACCAATCATCGAACGATAATCCTTTTCTTTGCAGTCCTCATCATCATCAGGAGGTCCAAGATTATGATTGAGCTCAATTGGGGTTCCATAAGGTTTACAAGTAAGCATATCATATCGAGTCAACATGTCATTGACATACTTTGACTGATGAATATACATTCCTTTGGGTGACTGCTCAACTTGCACGCCAAGGAAAAAGGTGAGATCTCCCATTGCACTCATCTCGAAAGCTGACTTCATGACCTCTTCAAATTCATTACATAGAGCCTCATACAACGACCCAAAGATGATATCATCGACATACACTTGAACCAGTAACATATCATCTCCTTTTCCTTTAGTGAAAAGGGTGATGTCGATGGTGCCCCGAGTAAAACCATTGTCCACCAGATGAGTAGCAAGCCTCTCATACCATAGGCGTGGAGATTGATGAAGTCCATACAATGCCTTGTTGAGTTTATAGACATAATTTGGATGCACCGAATCTTCAAAACCTGGAGGCTGTTGAACATAAACCTCCGTATCAATTTGACCATAAAGGAATGCGCTTTTAACGTCAAGTTGCTTGACGCGAATCCCTTTAAATGATGCAAAGGCCAAAAAATACGTACGGACTCCAATCGGGCGACAGGGGCAAAAACCTCATCATAATCAAGTCCTTCAATTTGAGTATATCCTTGAACAACTAATCTTGCTTTGTTCCTCGTGACAACCCCTCGATCATCTTTCTTGACGCGATATACCCATCTAGTACCTTTTGGATCGACACCCTTAGGTAATGGAACTAGCGTCCACACTTGCAGCTTGTGAAATTGCTGCAATTCATCTTGCATGGCCTCGACCCAGGATGGATCTTGTAAGGCCTCCGAAACTTTCTTTGGTTCAGTTTGGGAAAGATGGCAGGAATTAACAGTTGCCATAAATCCCAAAACCTGATCAGCTGAAGTATCCTTATCTTCAGCAGTTTGCTTCGCCTGATGTCTCGTTTGAACAGATGAATGGGGATCACCAATGATATTGTCAATTGGGTGATTCCTATGTATCCGAGTAACTGGAATAGCATCTGGCACAAGATTTAATTCCAAGTTATTCAAATCACTTGCAGTGGCAGAAGCATCTTCGTTCTCTTCATTAGTGAAGAAACGAGAATAGTCCATGTCTTCTTCATCCTCTAAGAGAGGCATATCAGGATCATCCGGAAGATCCGTGGTATTAACAGTGTTTGAAGAAGACTGAATGGTTGTAGTTGGTGGTGTGGGTGTAGGTACAGATGCAGAAGAAGTAGTGGATGTAGATGAAGGAATTTATTGTGTTGGTGTAGGTGATGGAGTGGATGTCGTATCGGGAATCGGATTGGATGTTGTAGGAGGAGAATCGGATGTTTGTTGAAAAACATCGAGTCCATGAAGCATTGTGATTAATTCTTCAGTGTCGTAAACCTCCGGTACATTAAAGGAACTGAAGAGTTTCCCATAATTGAAGAACCAATCCGGACCCGTTCCTTGAGGTGGTTCCGTATACCGTAGGCATTTGACCTCAAAGTGTTCCTCTATCTCGTTTGTTGATTTGTTGAATACCCGTTTGTTTGGAGAATTGACCGAATATCTGAGAAAAATCCCTTCAACGGCTTTATCATCAAACTTAGGGACACGTTCTTTGGTGATCATTATCAAACAAGGACATCCAAAGGGCTCCAAAAACTGCAGATTTGGCTTGCGATTATTGAATAGCTCATAACACGTTTTATTCTTCTTTTTAACCGAAAGAACCCGATTCAAAACGTAGCAAGCAGTATTAACTGCCTCGGCCCAGAAGATAATAGGTAATTTGGAATCCGCTAACATAGTGCGAGCAGTTTCAATGATTGTCCTATTCTTCCGTTCAGCAACTCCATTCTGTTGAGGTGTTCTCGGAGCACTGAATTGATGTTCAATACCCCTAGAAGCGCAAAATAGCTCAAGAGTTGAGTTCTTGAATTCGGTCCCATTATCGCTCCGCAGTCTTTTAACCTTTAAGTTGCACAAATTTGCCAACTTATCCAACAAGTAGACCAAAATTCCCGCTGTCTCATCCTTTGTTGCGAGAAAGTATACCCACGAAAAACGTGAGTAGTCATCTGTCACTACTAAACAATACGAGCGACCACCTATGCTCTTTGTAGAAACAGGACCAAAGAGATCCATGTGCAGTAGTTCTAATGGAGCATTTATGGAATTCACAACCTTAGACTTATGGGACTTCTTGTGGAGTTTGCCCTTGTGGCAAGAAACACAGTCATCCTTCAAGGCGAAGGACTGTTTCGGAACTCCACGAACCAAGTCGTTGTTGACTAGGAAATTCATTTTTCGGAAATGAATGTGTCCCATTCGTCTGTGCCAAAGGAGTGATTCCTTTTCTGAAGCTTTCGAAAGGAGACAAGTGTACTCGCTGGTTGTCTCCACGGTTCGCATGTTCATTACATAAGTGTCATTTCTCCTAGGAGCACGCATTACTACCCATTCCTCTGGAATGACATATCCCGGCTTCAATATGACACACTCAGTCTTAGTAAAAGATGTGGTATAGTCCTTATCACAAACTTGTGATACACTTAGCAGATTATGTTGAAGCTCGGCCACATAATTTACATTCTCAAAGCTAACCGTTCCATTGGTTAGCGTTCCTCTCCCCGAAATCGTTCCTCCCGTATCTCCAGCAAAAGCAACATGACCTCCCGCGTATGGTTTAATATCCACTAAGAGAGATACATCACCCGTCATGTGTCACGAGCAGCCACTGTCCATGAACCATTCACTATCGTTTATTCGTTCAGACTGCTGCAACACAGAAAGTGAGGAGATTAGTGAGAAACGGTGACCCAAGCCTTTACAGACTTAGGTCGACCAAAGTCATCAACAATAAGCACATCAGATAAAACTTTATTTTTAAACAAATCAGATTTTGAATCTGATGTGTTATTATTGATGACATGTGAGTCTTTAGTGGACTCCTTTATCTTCCAAACCTTTGATGGTTCGGGATTTGACTTTGAAATAGTGTTGGGCTTTGGTTTTAACAAAGGATTTCGCCCAACACTAACTACTTTCTTATCAGATTTGGGAGAGTCAGAGTGATGCCTAGGAGGTGATTTTGCAAAAGAATTTCTGTAGAAAGATGTCCTAGGCATATCTCTCCCATACCGCTGATGAGAAAGTTTGGGACAAGCACGAATCAAATGTCCTTGTTTCTTACAGTAGAAACAAGAACGAGTCTCTTGAAATTGTGGAGACGGAGGATTTACCACAGGAAGTGACGAAGCATTTTTAGAACATGAACAGGTTGTACACGTTTTAGATAATGCTTGTGGGGGTTTAGAAGTTGAGGCATAAGTTTTATCAACATGTACCTTTTCACTTCTCACCTTTTGTTTTAAAACATTTGTCGGTGACTTTTGAAGTTTCACATGTAAAACTCTATTTTCCTTTTTATTTTGAACCTTTTTTACAGGTTCAACTTTCAAAATCTGTTTTTCAGGTTTAGCCTCAACCTTCTTAAACTCAGGATATTCCTGATCAGTAATATCCTCTATCTCAACAATGTCATCAGTATGAACTTGAGACTCACTTGCAGCTTTAACAAACTGAGGCAATGGATACTCTTGCCTCTTGTTTTTCTCCGTTGTCAGTTTGTTAAGCTTGGCTTCTTTGGCCTTAATACCATATAATTTGGTATAATCGACTGAAATCTCTTCAAGACCTTGTTTAGTAATTGAGGGACAATATTCAGCATTAGAAGGTGGTGGTACTTGGTTATAGCCAAGACCTTCCTTCTTTTTACCAGTTGTCCCTTGCTTACTGACAATCTCATTAAAAACTTGTGTTGCGGATGTTGAACCCAAGATTTTATTTTTATGATTTTCAAACTCATCTTTTAAATCAGATAATTCTTTAGTCAACAATTCAATCTCAGTAAGATAACTTTTAATTGCGTCTTGTTGGCTAAAGACCTTTGCTTTAAAAGTTTCAGTATCTAATTTATGAGCTTCAAGATGTTGTTCATAAAGTTTTTCATTTTCTAATAAAAAATTATTAGATTCATTAAGCTTATCAATCTTATCCCGCAAATTTTGATTATCTTTCTGATAGATCTCAAGAGATTCAGTCAAATTAATACACGAAACACAGTTAAATGGCTCAGTGGGTTCAGTAGGTACCTCAGGTGTGATATGAGCCATCAGACATTGAAACTTTGCGGCTTGAGCACTCCAATCAAAAGCGGTTGGCTCAAAAACTATCAATGCATTATCCACAGCCAATGATTTAGCTTCTTCTTTCTCAGTTGATTTTGGTGGATCTGGCTTAGTGAGACCTGACGACGGCATCCTGGGTTTCTCACATTCCCTTGCAAAGTGACCAAGGTTCTGACAGTTGTAACACCGAACCTTGCTTTTATCAAACCCAAACCCAGTCTTCCCATTACCTTCCAAGCTTTTCCTGCCCGTTCTTTGCAGAAACTTCTGAACCCTTCTGGAAATCATAGCTATATTCCAGTTCAAATCCATTTGCTCCAAGTCATCATCATCCAATTGAGCATAGTCTTCTTTGGTCATTTCCAAGGTAGTATTTGGTTGAGAAACCAAATCTTTGTAAGAACTAAGAAAAGTTGTATAAATTGCAGCTTGCTCTTGAATTGCTGGTGATGATGAAACCTGCTGTTGTGTTCCTTGATTCGTGCAGGTAGTGCCAGAAACATAAGCTGCATGAGTATCCCAGTTGGATAGGATGAAGGATTAGTATCCGATATGAATGCCATTCCTCCATAACTCTTACCAGTGTTTACTTGGCTTCCATAGAGTGAAGGATTTTGTACGAATCCAGTTGACTTGCACTCCTTCTTCTTCAATTCCATAGCATGGGCTTGAAGAACTCCTATAAGTTGATCCAGAGTCATCCCAGATAATTCTTGATTTTCCTTCAAGAATTGAACTTTCACATCCCATGCACTTGGTAAAACATCCAATAACTTTTTATTAATCTCAAGTGCAGTGAGAGTATATCCTCCTTCAGTCAATTCACTCACTAGTTGTGAGTATCGAGTAAACAGTCCAGACGTCGTTTCATTAGGTAAGGGGTC
Source organism: Pseudognaphalium luteoalbum (assembly GCA_963422505.1). Lineage (NCBI taxonomy): Eukaryota > Viridiplantae > Streptophyta > Magnoliopsida > Asterales > Asteraceae > Pseudognaphalium > Pseudognaphalium luteoalbum. Next base: position 52,368,593 of record OY730193.1, on the reverse strand, counting down.
AAATAAATCATACTGTTTTTTAATTAATTCCAGTTTTGCCTCCTTATATTTCTCATTTCCCCCACACCTCGTCTCTATCGCTTTCCATAAATCATATGTTATGTCATGAGTTTTAAACAGTCTCATGACATCCTTTGTCAAACACATACAAATAGCTGAATGTGCTTTCCTTTCTAGTTGATAGTCTTTCTTCTCCTGAGGAGTCATAGCAGTGAAAGATTTGGGTGGAGGAACACCGCGATAGTTTCCTTCAGACACAGGAGCCTCATATCTTTGTTTTAATGGACCCCACAACTCCGGACAATGAAAATCCACAAACTGTTCAAATCGATCCCTCCAATAAGCATACTCCATGTCTGCTGTAAATAGAGGAGGTTTATTATTTGAACCAATATCATTTCCCTGTTTTATCATTTCTCGAATTCCTCTAATATCTTCCTTGTCCGCTGCCATTGAAGATATACCTGAAAATGTACGCAAAAACAAGAACTCGAAAAATATTAGTACTTAATGCGTCACTTAGTAAGTGACGCACTGAAGTGTCGCAACGACTAGCGTCACTAGGTAAGTGACGCTATCGAGTGACGGGCGAAGTGACTGATGACACTAGAAGTAAGTGTCGCTCAATCAAGCAAGTGACGCACTCAAGTGACGTACTTGAGTGACGTATTAAACAAATAGGCGTCACTAGTAGAAAATGACGCAGTAAATTAAAAGGCGTCACTAAAGGAAGTGACGCAAGAAAATCAAAAGGCGTCACTAAAAGAAGTGACGCTAAAATGTCAAGTGACGTGCAACAGTGACGCACGTAAGTGACGGTGGATTAGGGTAGACGACACTTAAGTTAAGTGTCGTATTAACCACAAGTGACGCGTTTAAGTGACGCGTTCAAGTGACGGTATAACCCTAATTTGGGATTAGGTAGTGCCGCAGTAAGTGACGCAGCCAAGTGACGGATCGAGTGTCGCAAAACGGCTGCAAAATCCCAAAACCCTAAAAAATTCGAATTTTCGTAAACCAAACTCAAATTCCTTGAACCCTAATGGACGAAACCTGTTGATATTGATGAATTTCGACTGTAATACTCCTTTGCACCTCAAAATCCGTATGAATTCGTGATTCTTGAATCAAGCAAAAAACCGAAATCAATCCTAAATACCTTCTAAAAGTCAATATTATCACCGCAAGGCTCTGATACCAGTTGAAAGTGCCTAGTGCTTGGATCTAGATGACAATTGACAGTAATTGATAGGCGGAATCAATCAATTACACTTGATGCTAACAAACACAAACCGAAACAATGATATTCAATCAAAGAAAACTCGTTTATTAGCTTGTATTGAGTATAGGGATCGATTACAGAGATACTAAGTCGACAAATTATGCTAGGGTTTCGTCAACACTAGCCGAAAACCCGTAGGTTTGTATTTATACTAAAACACAGCCGACATGCGTCACTTGTGGAAGTGTCGCATGTGGCCGCCTTAATGCGTCACTTACCTAAGTGTCGCTATGCGTCACTTAACCAAGTGTCGCTATGCGTCACTCAGATAAGTGTCGCCTAAACTAAAACACGAGTGTCGCATTTACAAAAGCTATATTTCTATTAAGAAACTAACGACACTAATTACAACTCGATAGACCAACTGACAGACACTCAAAGATGCATCAACAGGATTTGCTGGTATTTCCATATTTGTTATTTGAAATTATAGGTGACCAATGCTTTTAAGTGTGTGATTAGGCTCCAAGTCATACACTGGTTTGTTTTTCAAAAACCTTCATTTTTAAAAATCTTTTCAAAAACCAGTAAGTCTATGACTTAGAGAATAATCACATGTCTATTAGATCACATTTGTATGCTCTCTTGTTTGTACAAATGCCAAACACACAGGGACTAGCCCACTGGTCGCTGTTGTTGGTAGGGTTAGGGTTTTGGAAGTTAGGGTTAAAAATGAGGCCAAATTAGGTTTTAAGGGTTTTCTGCCGAATTGATCCATACGCCGTATGGATATTCCATACGCTGTATGGAAATAAAAAGCCCAGCAGGCTTAGCCCGCATTCTGACAGCCCAGCTCATTTGATCTATACGCCGTATGGATGATTCATACGCCGTATGGATTGAATTTCCAAATTTTTTCTCTTTTTCTTCATTTAATCTTCCGGCTTTGACAAATTGATCATCTTTTACTCCGATCCAATGCTTACAAATTGATCATCTTCTTCTCTTGTCCAATGCTTTATTCTTTTAGCAACTTTTCTTTGCAATAAGCTCATTTTCTGTTTCTTTTCGATCCAAGCTCCAAATAAATTCCTAAATGCAAATATGAACTAAATAAGTATCTTATTCACATAAAATGCATAAGAAATCTACTGAACAAAGGGGTAATTAGTACTATAATCTAGTACATTTTAGCGTTTATCAAACATCCCCCACTTGAATTCTACATGTTCTCAAGTAGACTATCGATTTAAAACTTATAAACGACAAAATTTAGTAGGCAGACAATGGTGCATAGGGACTTACATACAAGCTAGCATTTCGCAAACCAAATTTTTAGCTTAAAAATAATTCAACATTAAGATTTAGCTATCAAGAAACTCTTCTAGGAAACCTAATTTTCTCATGCATTATTATTATGTATACAAGATGACTCACAATGATTACCGATATTGTTTTCCATCTAAACAATCTATACTTAGTTAATTGAGCCTAATTTATCATTATTCTATCACCTTTACCCTTGATTTACAATAGCAAAATAACCTCATACTCATAACGTGCTAATATTACATATATTATGGATATCCAATTAAAATAATCATTTTTCAAGTCAAGACATTGGTAACAGGTCTGTGCCTCAACACAACAGAGCGACATAACTTAACTTTGGTTTAGCATAATAACTTTTTAGTCAAACCATTGGTGACATGTATGTACCTCAGTACAACAAAGCTACATAATTTGACTACATTTTTAAATCATGAGTTCATTTAAACTCTTTTTGCTCTTTTTCATTAAATATACTTGCGGAGACCAGGTCTGTACTTACGTACAACAGAGGAAATAACACCCAGTATATCCCAAAATGATATTAATTAAATTCCAAAATTTTAGCATATCGCACGCTATCATATATAAGAATTAAGACTAAAGTCATACATTGCTAAAGTTCCTCTCGGAATATCACCTACTTCTTACATTAATTTTATTTAATAGCTCAACAACTTATACATAGATTGCCTATCGATACATCACATGATGAACTATCTAATTTAAGTTCAATTTTGTCCTTTGAATTTCCCAGATTTGTTACAAGATTTTCTAAACTTAAAGAGAATAAATGTTTAAAAGAAAAATTTGGGTTGAAAAATGACTAACATAAAATGCCTTACACCTTTAGTCTACCAATATTTATCAATTTATAACTCAGGACAATCAAACTTCTCATCCCCCATCCCCCACTTATAATAAAACAATGTCCTCATTGCAAAACAAGAAATCGTAAAATAGGGAATAGAAAAGAAGTAAACAGAAAACTCCCCTGATCTTGAAGAAAAATGCTTTCTTGATCTAATTATGAAAATATACAACAACACACTTCCATAGGCATCACGGTTGCATTTAGCGTATGCAACAAGCCTTTAAACCCCTCGGTATCCCGAGTGGATGAGTTATAGTCTTGTGAAGGTTTCCAGGGAACACACCCACAAAGTTCGAAACTGCAATCAAAAACAAGAAAACAAAAAGTAGAACAAGAAAACAAAATATAAAATAACTAAAAGTTAAAAATTCTTATTAACAAACAGAGCAAACAACAAAATCTTGTCGCAAAAACAGCCCTTCCAACCGCCGGCTGGTGCGCACGACCACCGGTTGAGAGTCTGTGCAAATCAAATTCAAAATCTTCGCTCCATTAAATATTAAACTATATAACAAGCATATACATATAATTAACATGTAAACAATTTTATACAAAACATTTTTTTCTATAATTTTTAATTGTTAAATTTTTTTAATAAATTTTTTATAATTTTTTTTTTATAGTTTCCAAATTAATCGAATAAGAAATCGTTATCCGGCAAGACAATAGTCCAATCGGTTAAGTGTTCCCCGACAACGGAGCTAAAAACTTGATGCGTATGAAAGCATCTAGTTTTATTATTTATAAAGTACAGGATATACCAATCACTACTATCACACAACCAGGCAAGAATACCCGATCGGAATAATATAGCTATGGTAAGTCCAGGTCGAACACAGGAACACAGGAACGATGTTATTCAATTAAATAGGAATTATTAACTAAACTAATAAAGCAGTAAGATAAGGGGTACGTTTTAGTTCCGTACAAACGTTCAAGATGAACTAATTAACTAAACCGAACAACATAAAACAAGATAAGAGGAACAGATAAACAATCGAAGATAGACATGTAATTGCTTAGAGTCTTCACACTCAGATTCGTATTATCCGGTTCATGTGTTTTGATTGTCTGATTGTGATTTCTTTTATATTAACTTAGATATTAATCAAAGAGTCCAAGTTAAATATATATTAGCCAACGTTCCGGATCCAACTAATATCTACAACCTAGGGTCCCACATTAAACCTCGTTCCGACGTCGCAAGAATGTTGCTCTATTGCGTGCTTTTCCCTAGATTGTGCATGAAGTATTCACGGCTTATTACGATTAATCTTCATGGTATGACTCAACAAAACCTACTAATAATCTCTTATTAGCTCATTCATTTTAGATTAATTAATTACTATGCTCTTAACCTATCAAACTCAATATATTTAGCAATAATCATAAACCTAAATTCATAATCATCAATAATCAATAGTATCAAAGGAACTCAATCTTAATAATCCTATTGACCATGTTATGTAGCAATTAATTATCACCAATAAACAAGGTTCTACAAACAACGTAATAATCTTCAATCAGTCAATTGATTCAAAACACAATTATAACTTTCAAACATTCATAATCAAAGATTATTAAACTAAAAAATTAACAATAAGTTGAATCCATGGTTCAATTATACAAATTCAAAACACAATTGAACCATGGATGATTCATACGCCGTATGGATTGAATTTCCAGAGTTTTTCCCCTTTTCTTCATTTAATCTTGCAGCTTTGACAAATTGATCATCTTTTACTCCGATCCAATCTTCTCTTGTCCAATGCTTTATTCTTTTAGCAACTTTTCTTCGCAATAAGCTCATTTTCTGTTTCTTTTCGATCCAAGCTCCAAATAAACTCCTAAATGCAAATATGAACTAAATAAGTATCTTATTCACATAAAATGCATAAGAAATCTACTGAACAAAGGGGTAATTAGTACTATAATCTAGTACTTGGCGTTTATCAAGTACTAACTTGTACGAGCAATTACGGTGGAGAAAAACTACAACGACAATGAAGGATGGATCAAGGTTGAGAACCGAAGAAGGGCTATGTTGCGCCCCGAAGAGGTCGTTCACACAACGGGGCAAAAATGGTGGGACATCTATAAATTTATAAAGAGTTGGGGACCTAAATTCCACTTACATAGGAAAGTATAACTAAGGGTCATTCGTAAGATCAATCGTATTGTGAAGCGGAGTTGTCTAGATAAACTATTTAATTTAATGATGAGTTTTTAAATAGTTTTGGTTTGGTTTTAGGTCCGTTAAATAAAACAGAAAATAAAACAGTAAATAAAGATAGTAAATAAAGATAGGGTTGTAATTAGTAATGGAAGATAGTGCTTGCTATGACTTCGTTAAATTATGTTATCAGGTGATTTATAGGGTTTGAGTATGAAAACGTCTTTTAAAGATTTGTGTCTTGCTATGCCTAAGTGCGTAGTGTAAACACTAACACCCTACTTTTTGATTTCTCAGACAGTATGTCATTGGGTTGCTAGGCTATGGTGATTCTGATTAGAGGAGGTTGCTCAACTCTTCAACACTTTCCATATGATGGAACAGTGACCCTCATTTGAATACTATTCCTGGGCGCATGAGATAGAGTAATTGACCTACTATTCTGACCGTTCTTAACACTACGGGGATGCTTAGACTAGACAAGGCATTTAAGATTAATAATGGGTTTGGTGAGTGCTAAACATTACATTAATGGCCATTGTTTAGTCCAGAGCTGTATGTTATCTCAACCAGGATGTGACATAGTCTTCAACCTACGATAGTTCCTTAACTTCCATGTATTTGTAATCTACTTGAAGTGTTTCCAACGCTATACAAAGTATTGTGCCATTTTACGGTATTTCCAAGATCACATACTTTATGGTCGTCACTCTGGACTAGTTTAACTAAGTTTGTATTAACATTTAACCATCTATGATAAAAACCAACCCTCACTCAAATATATATCCCAATAAATCTCTGATTGATTTATGGTGTACTATGCGAAAGGTTTTGGCAGTATTTCCACAGTTATACAATTCAGACCACTACTAGTAGAAAAGTTCAAATAGACCACGGTATAAACAACATATGGACAACGGATTTTAAGGAGTGGTCTATAAGGGGGGAAGTCTATTTGAAGTTGACAAGGACCACATATCTTTTGGAGTGGTCTATTTTTCAGAAGGACTACGGTTCCCAGATTAATAATCGTGGTCTATTGGACTTATTATGGAAAAAAGAAACAAGGTTCCCAAACTAAGAACCGTGGTATATTTGAAAAATTATAAAAAATAAATTATATTTATTTTTAGTTCATTTAATTCCATAAAAAATATTTAAAACTGATAATAAAAGTATGATTATTACAAAAACATAATAATAATTTCAAACTTATTGTATATCTTTATTATATGCAAATGATTCTCATTACATCAAACGTTAATAAAATCTTACAATCCTTGAAGTCAAACTATTTCTAATATAATGTACAAACTAGCTAATAACAACAAACAAACATATAAATGAAATTAACATTTTCATAACGTGAGGTTCTTTCATTGAAGCAAAGTACTACTCCTTTAGCACATCAAGTACCTAAACAGAAAAACATATCAATAAAGAAATAAGATAAAACAAAAATATATTGAAGTATAAAAGACATATAATCCTTTAAATTTTGAAGTACATGCCAAAGGGATACAATCTATACAGCATTCTATTAAAATATCAAGGAAAATAAAAACTTTTAAACCAAATCGAAGAAACAAGAATAAATATAGATCCAACAACCGAAATAATAAAAATAAAAGAAGGAGAATCAAGTAACAAATCATCTTGAACAATCTCCTTGGGTAGTAAATTGAGAGAACAAGCTCTAATTACGAAGGTATATCTATAGAAATTAATAAGAAGAACAACCGATCATATATGAAGCAGTGGTAGTGTTTTAATTGAGATGATAATTGTAAAGGATAATGAAATTGGGTTATGATTTGAAATCAATTATTGAATATTTAAAATAATAAAAATCGAGCAAACGAAAGGTTTCTGATCAATAATATAAGAGTGAGAATTATTATTTTGAAAATAAGGGTGGATAGTTGAAAATTTCAAATTTTTTAATTTTTTTGAACAAAGGACCACGTTTCCCACATTAGGAACCGTGGTCCTTTTGAAAATAAGGGCAGATAGTTAAAAAGTTTAAAATCTTAGATTCTTTGAACACATGATAACGGTTGAGAAAAAGTATTATTTTAAACATGTTATTTAGAACGACAAAAGAACTATTTAATTATTTTATAGATCGGGTCACAAAATTCAAGCTAGGTTCACAAAATGTATGCTATTTGATTATTTTTTAAACACACGTTATAATTTTCATAGATCCTTCATTACAACCGTGTTATAATTTTCATGTTTTATAGATCGTTTCATTAGAATTGCGTTATAATTTTCATGTTTTATAGATTGTTTCATTAGAACCACCTATAATTTTCATGTTTTATTGTGCTATAATTTTCATGATTTATAGATCGTTTCATTAGAACAGCGCTACAATTTTCTTGTTTTATAGATCGTTTCATTAGAACCGCGCTATAATTTTATAGAACACGCACTATATTTAGTGTTTTATAGATTGTTTCATTTAAACCGCGCTATAATTTTCATACAATTTCCAAAAATTACCACGTTTATAGTATTGTTAGGAACCGTGATACTTTTCAAAATTCAAATAGACCACGGTTTTTTATGAGAACCGTGGTCCTTTTGATAACAATAGACCACTACTACGTAATAAGAACCATGTTCCTTATGTTTTTAAGTAAATAGACCACTGTTCACAAGTAAGAACCGTGTTACGTGTTTTTTTAACCATGGTCCACCTCAAAAAATATAAAAAGTGTGTGTGTTTTTTTGTAGATAGACCACGGATTTTATGGTTTTGCACTATTTCTGTGATCTGTTAGGGGTAGTCTATACTTGTTTTTGTAGTAGTGCACGTTTATATTTTGAAAACACAGATAGGTAGTGACCGGTAGATCAAGGTTCGCGACTCCTTGTCATACAGGTTTTAAACACGTTTATTGGCGGAAAGGCGATTAGGTTAAGAAATTCATATATATAAAGTTAACGGCACACCAGTTTTCATTTGTGTATTTCTAGTACCATCACCCCTAACATATACAAGCTAACTACATTAGAATAAGCATATAAGAGAACTACTCACTACGTATGGCAAATAATCCTAAATCTATCATAATAACAATAGTAATAATTATAATAGAAAAGGAAAGAAGTAACCGTATATAATGCGTAGACAGAATAATGTTGAAAGAATACACGAACAAAACCATCGCAGTATATTCAAAAATATTACAAATAAGCCCCTCGAAATAATCCCTACACTATTACAAAAGTAGCCCCTCCATTATTCTAGGTTAAATATTAACCATGAACTAAATAACTAAAACCCTAATCTAGAGAGAAAAATCTAGAGAGAGAGAGTTTGAGAGAGAAAGAGAAAGAATGAAATGAAGTTGAGATGTGTGTGGAATATAAATATTGGAGCCATCTATTTATAGGCAAGGTACAAGGTTGCATGTACAGGCTCTATAGCACAAAGATACAACCAAACGAAGCAAAACGAGAACACATAGGGAGGGGCAAGGCCTTACACGGCCCCATACAAGCCGCACATGGCCTTGTATGGGCTGTACATGATATTTTTCCAGGCCATACACAGTCTCTGGGTGACCGTGTGCTGCCTATGTGCTATTTTCGGCTTTTCTCATTGTTTAATTTGCGCGTATCATTTTCGTTTCTTGTCCGTTTACTTTGATTCTTTTGCCTATGATATTGTAATTCCATTATAATTCTAATGATGCCAAATTGGCCAAATTTGGATGTCTTCAGGTCAGGCGTGTGCGGAATGCTCTCGGTTTGTGCTTAGACGGCTTTATCTTTCCTTGTTCTTTATCCGATCTGCATGATTCTTGATTCTCTATTCTTGAAGCAACCCGTTACATCATATGAGACTTAGCTAAGAACTTTTATTAACAAGAAATTAAAAGAATGTAAGAATCAATGTTGATTAATCTTGTAAGTCCCTAGTACGTGGATCGATAATGAGGTTATCTTAGGTATTAAGGTGCGGAATTCCTCAATACTTGGTTCACAATAAGTGAACAATTTGTTTCGCAAGATAATAGCAAATTGATTTATCAACAAGGTTTTGTATTGATTAAATAATGTTAATCGATCAATACCTAACCTTATGAATGCTTAGAAACGTGTTTTTGTCCTCTGGAAATCGAATGGCAAAAGTTCTTAACCAATTAAACCTAATGAAGTATTTATAGGTTTTAGTTAAACTCAATTCGCAGGTCGATGGGTTCTGCGAGTTGAGTTCAACTCGCAGCCCACAACCAAGCCCAAAGTTCGACTCGGTTCGCATCTCTGCGAGCCCAGATCTCATCTCGCATGACCAACCTTTGCGACTTGAGATCTCATCTCACAGACTTTAGTTTGTAACATCGTATTCGATATTCATCTAACACTTTATCATACTAGTATATTTAACGAATATTAATACCAAACTAATATCATTTACAAATCCAAATCAATTGTACAAACTTGATTACAATAATTACTAGTACTATTACAAGCTAGATCTGTTGTCACACATACATGTCCCAACAGACTCCCCCTTGACAATAGCTCTAGCATCTATGCTACTATGTCTTCAAGTTGTCTTTGATTTTTACTCATAAATCTTACTTCCAGCATAAATCTTCAATTTTATACAAGTCTTAACCATCATTTGATAATCACGTGCTAAGTCACCCCATGCTTCTGTCGTCAAGATTCTATTTTCATTCAATTTTATCAAATCTTTCTTCGACATATTCATTAGGTGTCGATGGTCATAAACTCTGAAGATTTCTCTTTCACCACCTTCAACCTCATCATCAGATTCAACCATTACAGCTTCTCCAGTCTCTGAATCCACATGCCAACTCTTCATATTTTCCAAAATATCTTGTGGCATTGTCTTCAATGGAATCTGCTGTAAACACTTAACAGATGGATAAATCTTCTTTCTTCTCCTTCGTCCTGTCCTTTGACTTCTCTCTGCCAGTTTAATAGTCTTTTCTTTTCTTGGCTTAATCTTTTCAAATTTATTTGCTCTAACCTCAGTCTTGATTATGTGTTCAACATATTTTCCAACAAAATCATTACTTGGGTTATTCAAAGGTAATCGAGCCAAATCTCGAATCTCAAATTTAGGCAAAGAACTAAATACTGCAAGCTTTCGCTCAAAATATTGAACTCCGTCAAACCTCTTAATAGCAAATAGCTTCAGCTCAAAGTCAAAGTACCAACCAATAATCCCTCTTTTAGGTTCCCGTTTCCCAGTTATATCAACTTCAGAAACTCCAACCTTCTTTTTCTGTTTAGGAAGTTTTCTAAGAAAAACTGCTGGATTCTTGGTAGGAATTAAGATTTCATCTTTTTCAGAATCGGTTGAGTCATCGATTTCTTCATCTACATCGACAACTGTTGGACCTTGATTATTTTCAATAATAACTTCTGTCCTAGATGGGCTCACATGGTGTTCATCAATATTTGCATCTGGATCTACACCAATGTCTTGCTCATTCTCAGAAACAGCAGTCCAATCCTCAGGTAGTAAAAATTCTCCTTCTTCAAGATCAAAATCAATTTCTTCATCGATTTCATCAAGAATATCACTTCCAGAGTCACTCAATTCTAGCATTTCCATATCTACACAAATCAAATTAATAATATAAATTCTTTTATTGATTTCTCTGAATCAATCTAAAAAATTTCATTATTCATTTCAATTGTGTTAATATAACCAATTCTATATAACTTATAATTCTTTTATTAATTAACTTGAATCAATCAAAGAATTCTTAAGTCTTATAAACACTTAACAAATATTAATTAACTTTAAATTCTAATCCGTTGTGAATAATCACCAAGCATTTAAATTCACTGTTAATTACCTTATATAATTTCCAAGACTTAATTGAACTGTTATATCACAACAACATAACTTTCAACTATATCTTTAAATTATATATCATTTGTCTAGTTAAAAATCATACATATTTAACTTCTGTCCTAGATGGGCTCACATGGTGTTCATCAGTATTTGCATCTGGATCTACACCAATGTCTTGCTCATTCTCAGAAACAGCAGTCCAATCCTCAGGTAGTAAAAATTCTCCTTCTTCAAGATCAAAATCAATTTCTTCATCGATTTCATCAAGAATATCACTTCCAGAGTCACTCAATTCTAGCATTTCCATATCTACACAAATCAAATTAATAATATAAATTCTTTTATTGATTTCTTTGAATCAATCTAAAAAATTTCATTATTCATTTCAATTGTGTTAATATAACCAATTCTATATAACTTATAATTCTTTTATTAATTAACTTGAATCAATCAAAGAATTCTTAAGTCTTATAAACACTTAACAAATATTAATTAACTTTAAATTTCAATCCGTTGTGAATAATCACCAAGCATTTAAATTCACTGTTAATTACCTTATATAATTTCCAAGACTTAATTGAACTGTTATATCACAACAACATAACTTTCAACTATATCTTTAAATTATATATCATTTGTCTAGTTAAAAATCATACATATTTAACTTGTCAGTTATAAAAACTCTCAAGTTTAAAATGTCTAAGTTGAAATAAACTTTGACCGCTGAAATAAATCAGAACACGCCGCTCGACTTCTCAATGAGTCGGAAGACTTTCGATCACAAATTTATTTAACTTTTCAAAATCAAATAACTTAAAAAATTTCTAATATATTTAATCTTGTAATAAAAATCTCAAGCCGAATATATTACAAAAACTATTAAGTTACAATTATTCAATTACAATTATAAATTACAATTATAATTCAACTAAAATTCTAAGTACAAATATCTACACAAGTCTAAGCTGTCTTACCAGCTTCACTTGTACCCGCAGCACTTGTACCAGCACCATCACCACTAACACCAACACATGCAGACTCCCCTTGAATAATAGCTTGCTCACCAGTCTTTGAAGGACCAGTCGGCTCACCATCTTTCTGAGCATCGGGATCATCATCTTTATCATCTCTTCTCTTCTTAGCTAACTCATCCTCTTTGAAAGCTTCATGATATATCATTATCTCCCCCTGAGCAGACTGTCCTGAATTCACTCTCAACACCAAACGTTCTAAGTGTTCAAGCTTCAGTCGCTGGGAAGACTAGCTGGTGGAATAGCTTGAGATAATGCTTCTTTGAGAAGACTAGCTGCGAATCTACTAGCTTTATTGGTCGGAAACTGAGCATCATGCACCAGTTTTGCAACTCCCTCCTCAACAGTCTTGGAGACCATTTCTGGTTCCACTGACTCAAGCAGTTTCTCAGCCTATAAAGTTAGATATAATTAAATAAGTAATTGTTACAGATAACTCTGTCTCAATCTCTAATTAAATATCTATAATACTCGTAGTACTAAACATTTATCTCATACCTCAGATGGTACAGATACTGGTTCAGTAACTACCGGTATCATCATCTCTACCTGGGATGTATCTTGTGCAACTGTCACAGAATTAACTGTCTTAGTTTAACTCCAGATAAACAATTAGTTAAGATTATCTAACTTTAAATAAAAACATACCATCCTGAATGATCAATGTCCTAGAACGCTTACGGCGTTGAGGAATAAGAGGTAGATCCTCTTCCTCAGGACCTTTGTCAATAATACTGAAGTCTGGATCGACTTCCTTAGCCTTTCTCTTTTCCTTCAGTGCTGGATCTGGAATCATCCGAGATCGGTATCTGATATAACCAGCATCTGGAGGTGGAGAAGGAGTACTATCATCATCATCTGAAGCCGATTGACCATCACGGCCTCCAGATGGACCAACATCAGAATCCTAAATATTAAATATATTAAACATTTATGATTAGCTAAAAGCTCTATCATACAAGTTCTATATATTTATGATTAATCTGATAAATACCTGAGAAGGTAAACCCTCAGATCTATCAAGTTGTCCCTGCTCACCCTCAGGTCGAGTAACCTCTGGGTCTGCAGTCTCAGCTCCCTGATCATAATGATATTTATATTTTATAATCAGAAATAATATCTAATTAACTAAATATCTATAACATATGCATTGTATAATAAAGTGATAATAATATAACAGTGAAGTACCAATATTATTATATAATTATAAAATTACCTCAGATTGTGAAACATAACTCTCAATATCCCGTAACAAGGGATCTGTATCATCATCAATCTGTATCAAAACCTCATGAAGAACCTCAGCAGCTAGCTCAGGCACAACTTGTTGGCCTTGATGTCCAGCCTGATGTAAAACATCCTCAATGAGTTCCTGTGACTCTGCTGCTGGTTGAGGTTGAGGTTGAGCTGGTTGTTGTTGTTGAGCTTGAGCTTGACCGTGAGCTCCAGCATCCATCCAACCATTGTTTGGTGGAGCAACATAATCAGCATCAAGAAGATGCCCAAAAAGATCAGCAGCCTCAGGCTTAATCTCATCTTTACGCTTGGATAGCAAAAAGCAAGCGTTGTAACCACGCAGTCCGATGGTCTCAACTTGAAAATCAGCTTCATAAGCTAGCAAGTTTGGAACTTGAGCTCGAATCAGGAGCATGCAAAATCTAGGATAAAGAATAAACAACGTCCTAGCAGCTCCGGTGATCTGTCCTCTGAAGGACTGAAAGATATAAGAAGAAAAACTGTATGGTTTATTGTAAACCAGTGACAGTACAGCTGACATCAACTCAGGACTAAGCTCATCTAATCCTGACTTCTTGTTCCCAAAAATAGATACTATAACAGTAAAAAGAAATCTCCACTGTCCTAGTACGAATGCCTTGACAAACTGGCATCCTCTCCTAGGTCCTGAATAACCTGTACGACCTAGAGCTCCTTCTATAAAATCAGCTGAATAAGCAGATGGACCAGCTTCTTGTTCAGAAGTTCCTAGCTGCAGTAACTGTCGTAAGTCATCAGCAGTAAAAGAAATCGGATGCTGATTCACCGTCGTACGTATAGTAGGTGGGTTAGCAGCACCATCATATACAATGTTCATCCAAAACTGCGTGATAGCAAATCGAATTCTCGATAGCAAATCGAATTAGTGGAGGTGACTCAGTGATAGCAAATCGAATTAGCAGCACCATCATATACAAGAAGGTCTTTGTTCAGTGGAGGTGACTCAGTGATAGCAAATCGAATTCTCGAACGTGCTAAATATGTCAAAATCTGCTCAAATCGCTCAGCACCACGCTCGTTGACATCTAGATTCACCAAGATGTTGTGACCCTTCTCAAAAGATCTGTTAGCCATATTTGTAATTCCAAATTACACAAATAGCAAAAATGTTAAGTTAACGAGCATTAGATAATTTACACTTTAACGTATTATGATCAAAAAGATCATCAAACGTCTAAATATACTATCAACTAGTAACATAATTCACTAAAACTTAATTGAATTACCAAGTTCAATTATATTCTATAAATTATATATAAAGCCCATTAGCTATGACAAACAATTCGAGTTAACATACCACCGATAAATATCGGAACACGCTGCACGACTACGCTATGAGTCGGAAGACTTTCGATATGAAATAACTTATATTATTAAGATATTACACATATTTAAACTTATAAACAAAGGTTCTTAAGTCTATATGTATATAAACGAGTAACTTGTTAATTATCTGTAACCAAACGATTCTCAAATCGAAAACAAGTTAGATTTCTTAAATTGTAAATTTAACTTTATTTAAAAAAGTCAACTGAAGTCAACAAATTAAATTCAGTTCTCAAAGTCAAATAAAGGTGAATCGTAAATTGTAATTTACAAAAATTAAACAAGTAAGTCAACTCGCATCGCAGAAGTTCTGCGAGTTGAACTCGAGTCGCTCCAGTCAAACAAAGTCAAACGAAGTGAATTCATTTCGCTTCGGTCAACTGAATGTCAAACAAGGTGAACTCGTTTCGCTTCGGTCAACTCAAGTCAAACGATTAATCTCGTTTCGCTTCAGTCAACGCAAGTTAAACGAGTAATCTCGTCTCGCTTCGGTCAACTGAAGTCAAACGAGATTAACTCATCTCGCTTCGGTCAACACGACTTATCTCGATTCGTTGGAGCGGGCTGCGAAGCGAGATAGATCTCGGTTCGCAGGACCATCTGTTCAACGAATTTAAACACCAAATTAGTAATTTAATATGTTTAGAAGCAATTAATCGATTATAACATGTTCATTAACCATCGATTAAGCATTGTAAGCATGTCTTAGGTTTTCTAAATCACTAATTGATCAAAATCCGTGATAAACCAAACCGAAACATTCAAAAACGTAAACCGATCGATTTCTCACAAATTACACGGTGAAAAGTCATGAATCTTACTTCAATAGATGCGTAATAAAAAGTTGTAAAAGATTCACGGATTGAAAAACTCCTTCCTTGTACGTAAAACAGAAAATCAACCAAAAAATGAATTCGGTTCGTTTCGCCAAAATTCGAGTCGCAGAGGAATTGTGAGTTCGGTTCGTAGAGTAAATGCCAAGTGTGAGTTGGACTTGTTGGACTTGCTCCATTTATACTATGTACTCGCTTCGCAGCACTAGTCTCGCTTCGCAGCGTTGACTAGTCAAATTCGCAAGTTTTCACAAAAACGTGATTTTAGCACTTAGTATAAATTGAAACCCATATATATCGTACAAGTCTAAAATAAAAATTATTTTTCACTTATATTTGTTACATTTATTCAACACAGATATAAGATAGCTAGTTTAATTTAATTCCAAAGGGTAAAAAGAAGAATAATTAAAAGTTTTATTAATTCGAAAAAATAATTACAAAAGTTAAAATAATAAAACTACTAACATTCTAATAAATTAACTTAATAATAAACACTTAAAGTTTTAACTGCATATGGATCATATTAGAAAGAATAAGCTGTACTTATTAAATTGTAATAAGCATAAGACAATTGTTAGTATACATACCTCATGAAATTCTTATAAGCACAATAAAATCACAACTTTAATCAGTAATAAACTTATATTTATAAAATTATATCTTATGTACCTTTATCCACATGATATAACACTTCATTGAAATATAACTTATGATTTCTTATTATTCACAAAAGTGAATGTTCGAATATCATAGACAGTTTAAGACGATTACCGATATTATGATCCACATAAACAGATTACACACAGATTTCTGAGACAAACTTTTATTGTTAATGTGCACAATATCTAGTGTTTACTATTATACAACATACTAAAAAATTCAAGTACAACACATAACACTGTATCTTGTATTGGCAAGGTAGAGATTACTAAATGATGTTCTTTAGAAGCATATAACATACACTTAACACGAGATACTTTGTATCTTTCATATGTAAGGTAGAGGTTACTAAATGATGCCCATTCGAAACATATAACTCACCTTTTGACATTATGATACTTTGTATCAGTTCAATTGTTTTTAGTTTAGATCACAGTGCACGGCAGTACTATCATTCAACAATTAAGACATATGTCATACGTTATATAACAGAGCACATAAGATATTACACATGAAAGTTATACTTCTTAACTGCTCGGAAATCTTAGCATAACCTGCCTACCAATATTTTTATCACTTGTTAAGTAAAAGGACAAGTTATAATCAGTGGATATAGGTGTATAATAAGATAAATATAAGTGTAGTCCTAGTTAAAAATCGTTATTCTAGTGCAACTTATAGGAATCTACTAACACATCATACTTAATACTTAAAGTTATTATTGTTGGACTTATTTTCCCAATGTACTATCATATCCCAAGTTTTTACAGCTAAAAACTGAAAGTTTTTCTAAAAGAACTTCAGTTGTTCTTTTATTGGAGGCGATTCCCCTCGGGTAACAAGCAAATGAATGCCATACGCCCCCCCCCCCCCTTTTTTTTAATATAGTACTAACAATAACTACTAACTATTACTAAAATACCCTTGGAAGACTAATCACTCTGGATTTCTCATTCCATTCAGTTGAACCAATGTCTCAAATCTTGCTCTGTCGAACGCCTTCGTATATAGGTCTGCTAAGTTATCCGCAGTCGGAACCTTAACTAACCTTATCATTTTCTTTTCAGCACAGTCTCTAATAAAATAATGTCGAATATCAATGTGCTTAGTTTTACTGTGCTTCACAGGATTGTTAGTGACCGACATAGTAGAGTCGTTGTCAATCATCATAGGAGTATTGGTTATATTTAACCCGTAATCCCGCAGTTGCTGTTGTATCCAAAGAACTTGAGAACAACAGCTGCCAGCTGCAACATACTCAGCTTCACATGTAGAAATGGCTACTGAGCTTTGCTTCTTGCACTGCCAAGATACTAATCTACCTCCTAAGAATTGACATCCTCCGGTCGTAGATTTCCTATTTTGATTGCATCCTCCATAATCTGAATCAGTATATGCTACTAGATCTAAGTCTCCATCAATTGGATACCAAAGTCCCAGCTTCGGTTGCCCTTTGAGGTAACGGAAGATCCGTTTAACAGCCTGCATATGTGACTCTTTCGGATTGGCCTGATATCTTGCGCATAAACAAACAGCAAACATAATGTCAGGTCTAGAGGCAGTCAAATATATTAGTGATCCAATCATGGCCCTATATAGAGTAGGATCCACATCCTGATCACTCGATGTATCCGGACCTAGTTTGTGATTAACTGGAATCGGAGTGTGTTAGACTTTACTGTCATCCATCTTAAATCTTTCTAATAACTCGTAAACATATTTAGATTGATGAATAAAGAAGCCATCCTTCTTTTGGTCAACTTGTAACCCTAAGAAGAATTTCAACTCTCCCATTGCAGACATCTAAAACCTTTTTCTCATGACTTTCTCAAATTCTTGACACATCTTCTCATCAGAAGATCCAAAGATAATGTCATCAACATAAACTTGTACTAATAGAAAGTCTGTCTTGTTCCATTTTACAAACAATGTACTATCAATTGCTCTTCTTGTAAATCCATTATCAAGTAGATACGTTGTTAGTGTTGCATACCACATCCTTGGTGCTTGATGTAATCCATATAGAGCCTTATTCAAACGATATACTCTATCTGGATACTCATGATCAGCAAACCCTGGAGGTTGAGCAACATACACCAATTCTTCTACTTTGCCATACAAAAAGGCACTCTTAACATCCAACTGATAAACTGTTATATCATAGAATGACGCGAATGCTAAAAATACTCGAATTGCTTCTAGCCTAGCAACTGGTGCAAACACTTCGTTGTAGTCTATGCCTTCTTGTTGATTAAAACCTTGAACCACTAGACGTGCTTTATTGCGAGTAATGACTCCCTGGTCATCTCTCTTACACTTAAATACCCATCTAGTTCCAATTGGATATTCTCCCTTTGGTAGGTCAACCAACTCCCAAACTTGTAATTTTGAGAACTGTTGCAGTTCTTCGTGCATAGCTTCAACCCATGAGCTTTCTTTGAGAGCCATTTGCACATTTTTAGGCTCAACTTGTGAGATAAAGCATGAATATAGACATTGATTAGGAATCCCTGTCTCTTTCATAGCAGTATACAAGCTTTCTAAATTTTCAGAAGTACTAGCTTTAGATTGAGTCCTAGTCTGAACAGGAGTATTAATATCATCGATGATATTTTCAACGGGATAATTCTTACCCATTCTTGTAACCGTTATAGGGTCAGCTATTACTCATCTCCTAAGTTAGTACCAATCTCTTCTAATGAAGGCTTTTCTTCTGAATTTGCTGAAGAGATCTTTAAATGGTTCAAAGAAGTAAGCACATCATCAAACATTGGTTGAAGATCCTTTTCAGAATCTTCTGTTTCTTGATACTTATCCTTTGAAAATTGTCGAAACCCACTTGAAGAAGCTTCATTTGAGTCATCTGTTGTCCTGATTCCAGAATTTGGAACATTCGATGTTGAAGACGAACCATTGTCAAAATATCCAGTCAATAAATGTTGTGAAATCTCTGAATCACTGACAAAGTCACTTATGGGAACTTTAAATGACTGAAAGAGATCGGAATAGTCAAATTGCCAATCTAATCCCTTGTGCACATCCGGTGTATAGCTTGTAACTTCAATGTTATAAACTATCTCCAGACGACTAGTGACCTTATTGAAAACCCTTTTATTTGGAGAATTAGGCATATAACCCAAGAAAAATCCTTCGTCAGCCTTCTCACCAAATTTAGCTTGATTCCCAGTTTTCAATATTGTACAAGCAACTCCAAAGGGTTCAAATCCTTTTAAGTTTGGTTTCTTATTGTTCAAAAGCTCATAACAAGTCTTGTTATGCTTTTTCACCGTAAGAACTCTATTCAGAACATGACATGCTGTATTCACTGCTTCTGCCCAAAAGATGACCGGAAGCTTTGAATCTGCAAGCATTGTTCTAGCAGCTTCAATCAACGTTCTGTTCTTCCTTTCAGCCACACCATTCTGTTGAGGTTCATATGGTGCACTGAATTGATGAATTATCCCTTTGCTTAAGCAATAGATATCTAACGTTGAATTCTTGAATTCTGTTCCATTATCACTACGAATACGCTTAACTCTCATTTTGTATACATTCTCAATTTGATCTAAAAACTCAATTAGAATACCTGGAGTTTCATCCTTAGATCCTAAGAAAAATACCCCCGAGAATCTAGAGTAGTCATATGTAACAACTAGACAGTACCATTTGTCACCTATGCTTCTTTTGCTTATTGGGCCGAAGAGATCCATATGTAGCAAATCAAATGGTGAGGAAATTGAGTTCTCAGTCTTAGATCTATGTGGTTTCTTATGTTGCTTTCCTTTCATACAAGGAACACACTTATCCTCAGACTCGAAACGTTTTTGCGGTACACCCAAAACTAAACCATTTTTGGTTATGTAGTTCATTTTTCTCCAGTTTAGGTGTGCCATTCTCCTATGCCATAGTAGCGCGTCTGCTTCCGAAGCCTTGGATAATAAACATGTAGATACCATTGAAGAATTAGGAACACCCATGTTTATCGCATAGATATCCTTCTTCCTTGGTGCCCTCATCAATATCCATTCTTCAGGAATTGTGAAGCCTGGCTTCAGGACTAAAGCCTCCTTTTTATTAAAATGAACTAGATGACCTTTATCGCAGATTTGGAAACACTCACTAGGTTATGAGTTAGTTCTTCACCATAATTCACATCCTCTAGAGTTAAAGTTCCATTTGAAACTTTTCCTTTCCCAGTAATTACTCCTCCTTTGTCTCCTGCAAAATTTACTTTTTGCTTGAAACCTTCTCTGAAGTCCTTCAATAGACTTCTTTCACCTGTCATGTGTCTTGAGCATCCACTGTCTACATACCACCAGCTGTCCTTGTTCGCAGTCTGCTCCTACACATAACAAGTTGTACACAGTTAGTTATCAAGAGGGACCCAAGCCATTACGGTCTTGGTTTGTCCCTGATCATCTACAATCTGAACCTCCTTATAGTAACCATAACTATTCCCATCGGGAGTCTTGGTAACCTTCACAGGAGTTTGAGATTGTTAATGATCTGTAGTCTTGGGCCTATGAGGAGAGTGAGTAGAAAACCTCCTAGGCAAAAACTTAGTTCCCTGTGCACTCAAAGTAGAACCATTCTCAAATTGACTATGGTTTCTACTTGGGGTCCTAAACCTCGAAGATGTCTTATCTCTTGGCTTATTGAAAGTATTTTCGTTTAGAGTATAAGCCCTTTTAGGTTTAGGTGGAGAGACACTATGATTACTATCTCTTTTTAGAATGTTTACAGGTTTGCTTCCTAATCCTGGTTTGGAGCCTAACCTATCTACAATCGAACTAGAAATAGTTGGTGTCTTTTCAGTATTCACTAACTTATGTGATGCTTCCAGCTTCTTATTTGGGCAACAAGAAGCTACGTGTCCTTTTTGGTGACACTTGAAGCAAGACATCTGTTTACGTGACTTACTAACTT
Source organism: Pseudognaphalium luteoalbum (assembly GCA_963422505.1). NCBI lineage: Eukaryota > Viridiplantae > Streptophyta > Magnoliopsida > Asterales > Asteraceae > Pseudognaphalium > Pseudognaphalium luteoalbum. The sequence continues at coordinate 52,347,090 of OY730193.1, read as the reverse complement.
TTGCATCCGCTACCGGAGTTTTAGGCACTAAAGGTTCAATGACATGTTCTTTATTAACCACTTCATTAGTCTTAGTATCATTAATTACTCCACCCGGTACAAAATGTACTTTGGTGTGAGGAATTTTCTTACTATCATCAGATGAATGGTTCTTAATAACACTCTTCTGTGCCTCTAACTTTTCCGGTTTATTAGTTTCCTTTGTCTCAGGGTTAACATCCGCCATTTCAATATCTACAGGAGTTATAGTGTAATTTGAATTGAATGGGTGAGGCATATCATTATAACCTAAATCAGACATATCCTTCACACTACGCTGAGCACCTAACATTTTATCCATTTCAGATGTTCTATAGCTCTCAAGCTTACGATTCTGAGCTACAAGTTTTGTTTTGCAATCAGCTAACTCCTTATCCTTATTAGCAATGGACAGATTCAAATCATTTATGTTCATATAGAGACCGTCTATGATAATTAATTTCTCATTCACAGTATCTCTAAAAGCTGTCTTGTCAGCCGCATCTGCCTTAATCTTATCCTTTAAGGCTTGTTTATCATCACTTAACCTACATATATCTAACTTAGCTAGGTCAAGTTCAGATCTTACAGCTTCACTGGATTTACTAAGTGTGCTAAGTTGAGATGACAGGGTATTATTAGTTTCAGTCAAAGTCTTATAGGAATCAGCATAAACACCAACTTGGGACTGTAAACAAGAAACTAACTGACAAAGATCAACAAGAGAGGCAAGATCTAGGCATACCCGTTTTTTATCAGTTTGCAGTTCAGCCATCTTAGCTACAAAATCTACAGGATCCAAATCTTCAGTTGAACCCAAGTCTAACACATCATCAACATTAGCTTTAACAGGAGTCTCAGGCACCTTTATTTCAAAAGCTGGATCAGTGGGCATATAGGATAATGACTCAGCTACAATCTCTTGATCGTCAATCTCAGCCATCAAAGCTTCCTCTGACTGAGTTTTCCAATCATAAGACCCATCTAGCTGTTTCACTACTAAGGCTTTAGAATGCAAAGTATTTCCCGAGCCTTGTTTCCCTTCACCAGTCTCTACCTTAGGTCTTTGGCATTCTCTAGCAAAGTGTCCGTAACTTTTACAGTTATAACACTTGACCTTGGTTTTATCAAACCCTGATCTGTTGCCAACAACCTTTCTTCCATTTTTCTTTAAGAAATTTTTAACTATCCTTGACAACAAAGCAAGTTGGTCCTGGAGATCTATTTCTTCAAGATAATCAGGATCTATCTGATCATAGTCTTCATCAAAAAGAATTGGATCATTAATCTTACAATCAATATAATTCTCATATGAAGCTCAAATGAAGCAAGAACAGACAGTTGCTGCTCAACAGATTTCACACTCATAGGCATCTTTTGATGTTCTTGAGGTGACTTCTCAGAAGGTTTCCTTTTAGCTTCATTTCCGGATGATGTAATGAAACACAGTTCATCAGTTATCATTTCACCCTTTCCATCAGCATTACCAACAAACAAAGCAGTGGTCGAGCTGAATGAAGCAGTCGAGATAGAAGTTTTTCCATGATACAGTCCTGGATCCTGAACATGATCAGAATCAGTATCTTTCGACTTCTTAGTGAAATCATATCCTTTGAGCTTGTCAAGGACCTGCTCAAGTGTCATGGTTGCATATCTGGTTTCATTGTCTGTAATCATCACACCATACATCTCCCATTTAGAAGGTAAACCCTCAAGAAACTTGTCGGTTTTCTCTACCTCCTCAATAGTGATTTCATGGTTTTCAATCTCAGATAACAAATGGTAGAAACGAGTAACATAAGCACCAAGAGTTTCTCCTTTAAAAGCTTTAAACAGAGTAAACTGCTTTTTCAGAAGCTTCTTCTTGCTTGCTTGTACTTGTGGACTTCCCTCACATCTTTTCTCAAGCGCTTCCCAGAGTGCTTTAGCAGTATGAAAAGATTTTAACTGATGATTAATTTCCTTAGATAAGCACATCTTGATACAAGAATGAGCTTTATTCTCATTCTCATAGTCTTTCTTTTGTTGTTCACTCATCAGATTATAGGATACCACAACAACAGCATTTTGAACAGTTTGGGTGGGTGCCGTGTATCCTCCTTTGATACACATCCAGATTGAGAGATTATGGAATCTACAGTAAGATTCAAACCTATCTCTCCAACTGTAATAGTCTTCAACACGTAACAACTTAGGTGGAGTATTAGATTTTCCAACCTCGTGCTCCATCTCAATCATTTTGCTAATGTCAGACATTTTAAGAGTTTCGGGAATTAACAATCAGAAAAATCAGAAAGTTCACTTCGCAGAAACTCGATTCGCAGGACAGGAACTCGGTTCGCAGACGGGAACTCAGTTCGCAGAGGGAAGTCAGTTCGCAGAGGGGAACTCAGTTCGCAGGGGAACTCGGTTCGCAGGGGGAACTCAGTTCGCAGAGGGGAACTCAGTTCACAGAAGATCTCGGTTCGCAGAGGGAACTCAGTTCGCAGAGGGGAACTCAGTTTGCAGAATCGGCTAAAAAACCCTAAAACGAAAATTTTAGTTTTCTAATCGATTAAACCCTAAGATTTCGGTCGATTACGAAACTAAAAACTTCCAGAGACTGATTTTGATCGTTTTTACGAAGATTAATCGTAACAACAACCCTAAATCTATCGTTATTATCCAAATAACCTCGAACTAACTAAGTATTTAGCCCGAAAGCTCTGATACCAATTGTAAGTCCCTAGTACGTGGATCGATAACGAGGTTATCTTAGGTATTAAGGTGCGGAATTCCTCAATACTTGGTTCACAATAAGTGAACAATTTGTTTCGCAAGATAATAGCGAATTGATTTATCAACAAGGTTTTGTATTGATTAAATAATATTAATCGATCAATACCTAACCTTATGAATGCTTAGAAACGTGTTTTTGTCCTCTGGAAATCGAATGGAAAAAGTTCTTAACCAATTAAACCTAATGAAGTATTTATAGGTTTTAGTTAAACTCAATTCGCAGGTCGATGGGTTCTGCGAGTCGAGTTCAACTCGCAGCCCACAACCAAGCCCAAAGTTCGACTCGATTCGCAGCTCTGTAAGCCCAGATCTCATCTCGCATGACTAACCTCTGCGACTTGAGATCTCATCTCACAGACTTTAGTTTGTAACATCGTATTCGATATTCGTCTAACACTTTATCATACTAGTATATTTAACGAATATTAATACCAAACTAATATCATTTACAAATCCAAATCAATTGTACAAACTTGATTACAATAATTACTAGTACTATTACAAGCTAGATCTGTTGTCACACATACATGTCCCAACAAATCTGCCTCATTTTGCGTGTCTTTTGGATGTTTTTAGCACTTATTATAGCAACATCTAAAATTTGACCTACTTTGTGAAATTAAGTCGATGAACGTTTAATTCAAGTGTTTTCACCAAGAATTATGTCAAATGAGAAGGAATTATTTGTGTAAAAAAATGAATTTTTGCTACACGTCAAATTTCCTACACTTAGACATTGTTTGTCCTCAAGCAATACTCAGCTTATGAAAAAATAATTTGTAAGTAGATTTGCTGAATTCTAATATCCTTAGGAGCAATCACACTGTAATATTAGCAAACCACAATAGAAAAATAAGGAAAGATTAGATGATCCTCCCAGAAACAAGGAATGACTTTCTTAGGCATACTACCAACTCTAGCGATCTTGGAGTATACATGACCAGGCGATTTCTCACAAGGTGGTCACTCAAGTCACTTAAAGTATATTGGTTCCCTAACATTCTAGATCAAATGAAATCCCTCAAAAGCCACCCATGCATAACTCTTCGACATAGGCTTGATTGAGAATCGGATACCTACCACTTAAGTGGGGATAGTGCTAATTATCCCAAGACATTCATGAGGGTTGTAATGTTTGGTGATAGTTTAAGGGTATGGATAGTGGTTTGTTTTCGGGTGTAATGGTTTAGCTTACCTTAAGACTCCTAAAATTATGAACAATTTTATTTTAGAATAGTGCAAATACGGAAATGAAACTTGATAACTATTTTGCTTCTATCGGAATCTTCTGGAGGGTGATCATTCTGAAAGCACTTAGCTTTATATTTAGACAAAAATATTTTCTTCTTCTTTTTCTTCTTGACAATTTCTCTGTCATAAAATTTATAAGGGATTATTCTCTTTTTTTTACTCCCTTAGAAATCCTTTCTAACTTATCTTCTTCATTTGTGACAATTTTTTGCACCATATATTTTGATGTCTTTGTGAGAGAGGTAATTTACGGGAACACTCGAGAAAGTGGAACATCGAACAACAAGCGAAGGATATTCTAAAAAACATTTTTCAAAACCTTAGAAATTATGAGATAAGCTTTTTGAGAATTTTAGGAAAGTGGGTTAAAAATGAGGGTTTTATGAAATGAAAGGTTTAGGCTCAACAGGATTACTAAGTGGATCATCAATACTAAAAATGACTATCGGAAGGGTTTTGGGCTTGTAAATATATGAGAAAAGGGGTTTAAATTTTAGGGAATGTCAAGATCATTTAATGCCACCTATACCTTGTACGTTACTCACTAATATGGTCTCGAAACGTATGTTAGAAGTAAGTTCTAATTCATATATGCATGCATAAGCACTCACAACAAACGAAAAAGGAAGCATTAAAAATGAATGCTATAAAAGGCTCAACATACCTCACTGCAAGTTTTTGGGTTATATGTGCCTAGTCATGCGATGCCCCTCTTAGATTATCATATTTGTTTAAGAGATTTCTACCTTATTTTCCATAGATTCCAAAATAGCGTACTCATATACTGGAATGATTCCTTTTTAGAAATATTAGAATTCAAAATAGTAGAGTACTATTTATTCCCGTATAGAAATATTAACTCTGCTATTTTGAATTCAAAATTTTGAAATTTGAGGAACATTTTATAGGTCTGCTATTTGGACACAAAATACATGAATCAATCCAAGGTATTCTATACCTTCTATCCCACACTTATAGGAACATTGTCCCTAATATTCTTTTGAGTAGAGATTTTAGAAGTAAAATCCCACACTTAGAGTTTGAACATATAAAAAATATTTTTTAAGTATTGTTTGGGCTGGAGTCCCACACTTAGTGATAAGTTTAGGATACGGCATTGATGTTAGTGCATAATGTGTGTTAGTCATTTGGTCAAAATGTTTGTACTTGTTAAAGTTAATTAGTCTGAGAACGTGAAATGTTTAGTCTGTATATTCGAGTCTGTAAATGAATAGTGAATACGAAAATATACAAATGTTGACCTGCGACACTTGTGCTAGTGTCACAGACTGCGACACTAAGCTAGTGTTGCAAGGGTCAGCTACTGCGACACTTAGCTAGTGTTGTAGGTATATCAGGTTAGCCTATAAATAGGAGCATAATGTTCCATTTTAGGGTTAGCCGTTTTGAGTGTGTACGTGGAGAAAGAGATCAGAGTGACAAAGGAGAGAGTTTACATTTTGTAAAGCTTAACCTTTCAATTGTTAATATAATGAAAAGCTTATAGAGAATCATGTATGTTGCTTTAAATTTATAGAGCTGGGGTAATCCTAAGCTAATATTTCTTTCGGCCCTAATAAGGTTACTAAGGTAGTAAGCTGTATGTTGACTCAGGTGTCGTTCTTATACTACAACGGGCATGGGATATTAGGATGTTTAAGTACCTTTTGCAATTTAGCTAGGGTTTAACTAAGGTTGATTTGGTTTTAGTTCTATAACTAATCTACGGAGTTAAAAGACAGGTAAAAGAAAAGAGGATTGTACGGAGGCTCACAGAACAATGGGTACACGAGTGTTTACTATGATATCGGTGTATGCTTTTGGTGAGTAGTTATGGGAGTTAAAACCACTAGATATGATGACTAGTCCATTAAACAATCGGATACTACAACCAATGCAAAGTATTATACCTACGAAAGTTCCTTAGCTTTCCCACATATTAAACGCTATACGAAGTACTGTGCCATTTTACTATTTTTCCGTGGCATTGATTAAAGATCCAATTTATTTGTTAGACATCCTATGTTTCTTAATGAAGTATAAATACGATCCTATTAAATATCTAGCATAAATGTCTCTATAATCAGAAATAAAACATGTCACGAGGATAGCAATTATATAGTGTCAAATACACCGGAAGTTCTCCCAAATGTATTGATCAATTCAACCGACAATTATCCTCTAATCCTATTCCCCAATCTTTGACATAATGGATGTCGGTATCATGGCATGAATTGTTGAATAAATAATGATGTGAACAGGGGTTACCCTACGAAACAGGTTGGAATATCATTAATCATGATAACTATTACATACACATTAATCTACTGTATAAAGTTATCTTGTATTTGAAAACCCTAATCATACAGTTGCAGATAGTAATCAGGGAGACAGTTCTAGCATGCAACATTCCTAAGGCAACAATCAAACAAGAACATGCGATAGAAAGGCACACAAACAACTATTCCTATTTCATACATTTCAAATAACCAAATGATTATATCATAAATATTTAACAATAAGATTGAATCTAACCTATCCCTATTCCTATGCTCCATATCTCTTAAGAAAGCTGTTTCTCACTTCCCCCAGAATTTTCTTTTATCAACACGTTTTGATGGTGATTTTTGGGTGAGAATGAGCTTTTAGGGTTTTGAAAGAAACGAAAAGGCTTAGGCTCTACAAGGTTTTCTAAGGGATCTTCAACACTAAAAGTATCAGAATGGGTTGGCTTGAAAAGATATGAGATAAGGGGTTTATTCCTAAAAATGTCCAGGTCATTTAATTGCACCTATGCCACGTATGACACCTGTCAATATGGTCTCGAAATGCATGTCTGATGCGCCCCAAACGGTCGGTCCAGGAATCGCGTCCTGTCGTTGCGGACCTCACGCTCGCGGTGGCATCATGAGTAGTTTTAAATTTATAATTGTCGGGACCTAAACCTTCCGAACAACTTACTACTACTAGGTACAAGTACCTGATGCTAGTACGTGGTAAGGATGATCTAGGGTCGTTCCTCACGATGACAGAATTGAAGCAGAGCTCGTTCGGATAACTTAGTAATTAAGCTGGGTTTTAGATAGTTGGATAGGTTTGTATTTGGTTTTCTAATTTATTAAACTACTAAAACATAAAATAAAAGGGAAGCTAGCATATATGTAACACCTAAGGATGACAGGTACGTGGTTCACCATGATTTAGGATAGTGCATTATTAGGATAATGTTCATTATGGGATACATTTAGGTAACAAACAAGTAACTATAGGTGTAAACACTAGGACCCTACTTCTTTAGGTGGAATGTAGATTAGTATGTCACTGAGTACCGAGGCTATCATGATTTTGACCAGAACAGGTTGGTCAACCCCCCACACTATCCGGTTAGGACTAGTGACCCATTGAGGGTGCAGGAATAAGGTAACGGACTGCCCTCAGGTTATTCTGACCTTTCTTAACACCTAAGTCTAAATGTTATTATCTAATCGTGTACTGATTATTAACTTTCATATCTAGAATCATTATAGCAGGTTTTATTGACCCACCCTAGGTACGTTTACGGTGTACTTAGATGAAGGTATTTCCATAGCTTTGTAACCAGAGGTAGACATACGGTGTACTATTCCATAGATTTACAGTTCCTAGACCATATTCTAGGGTTTGTATGTAGTCTACAGTGTTGGCACAGACGGCTCTTTCTGGGGCTTATTCCCAGTATTTCAGCCGAATTACAGTGATAGACACAGCTTCGTACTATAATACAGATAAATATCTACCATAACTTAAGGCCTATAGCTAAGGTGATAATCACGTGAAGGACTGAAAAGGGTGATCCATAGCTAAGTCTAGATGCATGATAAGTTTAGACAGATACAAGGTTTAACAATTCCATTAATCATACCAAATTACCACTATCTAAATCATGGCAAACATAGAAGCAACTACTCACAAAGCATGGCAATAAACATTTATACAATTAATAAATCACAAACATCAAACAAGAACATTATGAAAAATTAATATAAGAAATGATAGATATTACCAGTAAATAAATGCGAGCAGAATAACACTTGTATTTCGCCGAATAATATCCCAGGTATTACAAACGCTAGCTTCTACGAACTATATTACATAACTCCTCTAAAAGTGACGGATTCTCCCCCTAATCTTCCCACTAGTTTCTAGAAGGAGAAACTAGAGAGAGATCCTAGAGAGAGAAACTAAAACTAAAAATAAAAAACCTAATTCTAGAGAGAGAGAGTAGTAAGAGAGTGAGTTGTTGAAGTGTGAAGTGATTAGAGGTGTGTTGAAATGAGAAGTTGAGCTTGGTATTTATAGGCAACGCTCAACCGTATCCGTAGACCGTATCCTGAACCTCAAATGCATAACCGTATCGCACAACCGTATCAAAATCTGATTTTTATCACCCAAATGCACCAATACGGCTGTCCTAGGGCAAATACGGCTGTCCTGGAGGAAATACGGGTGAACACCAACCGTATACGGCTGTCCTGGGCCGTATACGGCTGGACACATGCCGTATATGGTCTATGCAGGCCGTATACAGTCTGGGACAGCCGTATACGGTCTGGGACAGCCGTATCCTGGCCCTTCGATTCTTCGGACGGGCGTATCTTCTTCTTCGTTTATCCGTTTTGAGCGATTCTTACGTCTACACATTCGTAATTTCCTAACGAAGAAAATGACATAAGTTAGAGGTCATAACTCGGAGCGTAGCTCAAGAAGCAATGAAATGAGTGAACAGAAGATTCATTGATGTTTGTGCTCTGTTTTGCTCATTTTTTGGTTGTTTTTGCCGATTCTTGAAACAACGTCTATATTTTAGCCATCATGATTAAATGTGATAGATATTTATAGAGTTCAAATGTTTTCATCAATATTTTTGCTAAAAAGGTGAGATAATGACATACAAAAACATGACTTTTTGCGTGTCATCAATGTCAGAAGCAAGTTCTAACTCAAAATGCATGCACAGGTCACAAACAACAAACGAAAAGTGAAGCATTAAAAGTGAATGCTTTTAGGCTCAAGTTACCTCATGACAAGTTTATAGGGTTGTATATGCCCAGTCAAGTGATGCCCCTCTTAGACTTTCATTAGAAAAATGTTGGAATCTGACCTGATTCTACCTCTTTTTACTAACCTTTGAGTTATTTGAAAAAGATACTCCGTTTGACTCAAAAACTATTTTAAAGTTTAGGATGACTTATTGGTTTCATGCGAGGACAAGTTGAAAAACTTGAGGATATTTTTGAAAAAATTTAAGCTCATTTATACGAAATAAGGAATATTGTTATCCCACACATAAAAATAAACATTGTCCTCAATGTTTTTCCACTAAGTAAGGGTATCCCACACTTAGGGTTTCATTGATTTTATTGAAAATCTTTAGTTTTAAGTATCACTAAGAATGGGGTGTTAATTCCACACTTAGAGATTGAAATGGGGGTCATGGTGTCAATCCCACACTTAGAGTATCCTTCAAGAAAAGCATATTCCAGGAGTGAGGGTAGTTCCTTTAGCTCCAATTCTGGTGGTTCTTCTATGGAAGGTTTCATCCTTGCAATTTTGTCTCTTTTAAGCTCATCGAATTTTGTTACAAATTTGGAATCTTCTAATGGATCTCTAGACTATCGGTTGATGCTATTTCAACCCATTCTGGTTCATCGGATAGCTTATCTATTCTTAGCTCATATTTTGCTTTTGAAGAGTGAGAGATTGCATTGTCTTCAGTGATTATGACATCGTTGTTCTCAGTGAATGCAAATCTCTGAAACTGAGTAGAAGAAGATGTGCCGATAGTGATCTCTGGATTTGATCTTTTAGATTTTGGAGAATGTGGTTTAAGCATTGACTTCATCTCTTTGAGAGTCTTTGGAATTTGGTCTTTTGATAGAGATAAATCGAGCACTTCAAAAGTAGGGTTCCTTCTTAAGAGAGTGATAGGTGTGCCATTTCCAAGCGGAACAACCATGATAGAACTTTTAGGCTGAATGTTGGATTTCTTCTAAGTAAATATGGACTTCCTTAGATGCAGATGGTGGATCCGAGATAGCTGAGTATAATCCTCCATCTTCTTGGCAGAGTCTTGTATTGATGACCGTGTTCGGAAGAGAGTTATGTTGCTTACCATGAGGATCTCTTACAGGTGTTCTTCAATTATTTCCTGCCTAGAATCTACAAGACCAAGATATTCTCCCATAGGTTGTTTCATTAGCTCGTCAACTATAAAGGTGACCTCCTCGGTTCCGACTTGATGTTTAAAGATTTTTCGTATACGTCAATGACGGCCTTGGCAATGCTAAGAAAAGGTCTGTCAAGGATGAGAGGAACTTCGGTTTCTTCTTCAATGTCAATGATAACAAAATCCACAAGAAAGACGAATTTATCAACAGACACCATAATGTCTTCAGCTATTCCCCTAGGAAGTTTAACTGATCTATCGGCTAACTGGATGGTCATACGGGTTGGTAAAAGTTCGCTTAATCCTAATTTCCTATAAAGCGAGTATGGCATAAGGTTCACACTAGCTCCTAAGTCACCTAAGGCGTTACTTGTTTGAACATCCTATAGATAACAAGGTGAAACACCCCGAAATTTTATTTTTTCTGATTTATAACACTCCTGAGAATGTCCATTGACTACCCCATTTGTATATTTTATCCTTAATAAATTTTCTTAGTTGAAACAAACTTTTAAAACCCAAAATTTCATTTTTCACTATCATACGTGATCCCAAAAAGTGGTAGGATCGTGTACATGCAATAGAAAAGGCACACAAACAACTATTCCTATTTCATACATTTTAGATAACCAAATGATTGGATCATAAATATCCCGAAAGGTCTCTCAAAGATATTTAACATATAAGCTTATATCTAAGCTATTTATAATCCTATGCTCTATATCTCATATGATATAGTTTCTGTCTAGAGAATACAGCCATGTCGAATTCAAATGCTTCATCATACATAGAATAGGTAGAAGACGTACCACTAATAACTGGCCAGGTTTTAGCAGGAAGTTTCTAACCACAATATAAGTTGGATAGATAAACAATTGAGATTCAGCTCATAGATTCAAATACAATTTAAATTCATACAAGTAGAGTAACGGCAAGGATTTTGAGCATAAAGATTCAACTAATGCTTAGGGATGTGGTAATATGTGACACCCGACAAATTAGGGCTAATAATTAGTACCTAATCATTGTATTAATACATGTAATTAGGGTTAATTATGTGTATCATTATGTGTATTGATATATTTTATATATATACACACGTATGCGATTTGATTAAATCGTGCATTTTACATTATCGGATGGATCCGACACATCACAATACGGGCGTTGGTGAACAAATTATTAAATAATGTGAAATTATTATTAACTCATTTTTATTATATATTAATGTGGATAATATATACAAACGTATTTCGTATCGTCTGAAACTAACCGTACGCAACAGAAACGCGCGAAACGCGCCTGAAAAATGAAATAAACCCAAATTATATTTTTATAATTCATTATTAAGTATTTTGAGAAAATACTTCGAGTAAAAATAGTACGATTACACGCGCACGAATAAAGCGTTTAAAAATGTTACACGAGTTAAATAAACGTACAATTACGTAATGAACACGCAAACCGAGAACCGACAATATTTTAGTAACTCAAAATAAAGTATTTAAGATAATACTTTCAATAAAAATACCGAGATTTAAATCGTTATTTAAAACACACGTATTAAATGTTTAACGCCTAAATAAACGTCGCAACGAGCGGGTAAACGAGCACACACATAGCGCAACTTTGAGGAAACAATTTAGGCACCCGCATAGGGTGGGGGCCCACGAAATTCTGCATAGAAATGAGGCCATGCCCCCATGCCCCATTCCCTTGCTTGTCATAATCATCAAACACACCATACCCCTCATTCAAACCCCTCCCCTCCTCATTCCTTCTTTCACACACTTCATCTCCACCCTCTCTCTCTCAAATTCAGATTTCCCAGCCCCAAAACAACCATCATCATCCACCACAAGCCACCATACTCATCTCCATCATCCACCATCAAGTTCTTGATGAAAATCGAAGGAAAAGCTCGGTTATCTCATCATCTTTGCGTTTTAACACTAGATCTTTGATTCTCTTGTAAGAACTCTTAATCTTTTGTTAGAATTACTTAGTTACTACTTATTAACATGTCTAGTTGCTCATTTAACAAGATTATCTCAAAAATATAAGCTAAAAATCGTTTTTCATGAACTTATATTCACATTGCTTTCTGTCCAGAAAAATGGTCAACTTCCACGATTTTTATAAAATTCATCTCTTGACTAAAATGGACGTTTCTTAAGCCTAAAATGTATTTCGTGATGTTAGCTTTCTAACGAAACTATGTTCGGAAAATATCGACTTTTTTTGCTATTTTAAAATAATAATTCCGTTAAGGTGCACATTACTGTTCCGGCGGACAGAAACATCCGCCTCCTTCTCGAGATGATATCTCTAGTTATAGACCATTAAAACGTATGATACCAGTGCCAAAACCTCACATATTTTGTTAAATTTCAAAAGTTCTTCTTTGGCCACTTCCAGAAATACGCGGATTTTTGTGTATGACTCGATCTCTGAACAGATGTCCATTTTGGACCGATCCGACCACTCTTCATGATTATTTTTGTTAAAAATAGTAAATGAACTTATAAAACTACCATAAAGTTCAGATTTACACAAGACATATAATATAATATGTGTGATTTTTATTTAGGCTTGATTCGGACTAGAAATGGGTAAGATCGGGGGTTGATTTTGGTTAAAAATCTGGAACCAAACCAAAAGGGACTGTTTTTGTCATTTCACAAAACCGACAATTCTTGTTGTCGCATGAATAGTAACCCCGACAATTCTTATTGTCGCATGAATAGTAACCCCGAAAATTCTAATTGTCGCATGAATAGTAATCCCGACAATTCTTATTGTCGCATGAAGAGTAATCCCGACAATCCTTATTGTCGCATGAATAGTAAATCCCGACAATCCTTATTGTCGCATGAATAGTAACTCCGTGATTGTCTCATAAATAGTGTCCAACGCTAACTTTGCATAACCGACTTTTCAACAGACAATATCACGATATACTTGATTTAACGTCAATGACAAATACAATATTTGGAATAACTCACAAACACATAACATATACATTGATAAGTATACAACACAGCGAAACACATAATAATAACACTTTTGGATTATTATTACAAACTGTCACCAACGGGCCGTACATATTTTCAAAACGCAAACAAACATTCAAACGAACAAATGTATTTGGACATAACTAGTTGGATGAACAACTAGCATAGGTGATCTTTAGAGATACCTACTTATACCCCTAACCTTGCATGTTTAGGACGCCCGAAAGGTTACGATCGTTGAGACAACAACATTACTTGTACACCATCAGTATTTGCTATTAGCAAACACATCAGACTCAGGTGAGTCTCATAGCCCCTCATTTTACTGTTTTCAACCCAGGGGTGGGAATACATGCTCCGTGTTACTTTTACATGTGAACACAAGTACAAAACATCGATATATTGATTGCATGAGTTTGTTTTACCTAATCATGAAGCCCTCCACTACATAGTTTGTTAGTATTGAAATAGCTTGAATTTTAGTGTATGGTACCATATGGGATTGACAATCCCCGTCCGGGGTAGTCGCGCTACTACTACTGCGGTCGAACGGACGCATTATCATTTGTTCATACGTGTGTAGATTAGGCACATGCAGGAGGCAACCTCGCTCAGGTCCTTAAAGGTGGATCCTGACACCCTTAGTTAAGCTCAAACTATGGCTTCATGGCAGTAATATACAATCGTTATTTTATTTGCTTAATTGCAAATTATCATACATAAATCTTGTGGTTCATGACTCATATTTCATCACTATACAAACCTGTGAGATCACCAGCTTTTTAGCTGACCTTTTAGCATGTATTCTCAAGTACATAGCAGTAGTAGGACTGCTCAGGATTAGCTAGCTCGAGTCGCATTCAGATATTAGGAGATTCACATGCATTTCTACATTTTGTACAAATAGATATGCCTTAGAATCTCTTACATTTGGCTTACGAGCTTTTGTAACTTTTATAACATTGTAAAACCTTTATATTATCAATGAAATTTGTAAACGACGCATGTAGAGTCGTGCACTTTTTCTTATGTGCTTTGTTTATTGATTAGTCGTGCCCCGACCCGATTTTCTTCCGCAACCCGAATTTGGGGGTTTGACAGATTGGTATCAGAGCCTAAGGTTATAGTGAACTAGGTTGCATTTAGTGGGCCTAGACTATGACCGGTAGGCAGTATTCCTCATTAAGTATGATTAGGTTCAGTGACTGCATTGTATTGGTTTAATTTAACATAGCCTGATCAACTATGTACAATTAAAAGGATATGATGTGAGATCTGAAAGGAGTCATGACTGAACAGGATACACTAGTTGACTCTGACCTCGAGAGAAACGTGACTCAAACATGTCTGTGTTAGACACTTTAGGCTATTGTGTGATATATATACATATATATATATATATATATATACACACACATAGATAGGCCTCGCTCTCGCTCAACATCTTAGGCTATATTATATATGTATTATATGAATATAGGCCTCATTCTTTCTAACGCTTTGTCTTAGAATGGCAAACACACCACCCAATTCATCACGCTCTCATCCCTATGGATCGCGAAACCCAAGGGTGGCTAGGAGGAACACCAGGTTGCCTCGAGCTGACCCATACCCCACTCACTTCACTTTGTCGGACTTAGCCACTTGGCTACACCGACACGAGCAATGACTTAATACTATGGATATCGAACTCCAAGAAACTAACGAAAACTGGAGACTCACATCACTTGAACGTATCAATCAAGTCTCCGAATATCACGAAAATACCATCAACCGCATGGACACCCTTGACAACCGTCTGGGTGAAACCATCAAAACTATGGAGGTTGTCCACAACCAAGTGATTGGCAACCGAAATGAAATCTCCGTCCTATAATCAAGGCTGAATCAGTGGGAGACACACCTAAGGGAAACTGAGGACGCCCTCCGAATGGTTAGTAGACTTGCAGAATCTGTGGACCATCTCACCGCACTACTACTACAACTCAATCTACCACAGGATTAGCTTAGGCTAAATCTGTACTTTATCATGCTTTCGTAGGACCTACGTAATTTGACCGGATGTAATAATACCCGACACTTTTGTAAAACTTCTAAGTCTGTGACTTTTGAAGCTCCTAACTAGAAATTGTCTGTAATCATTCAACTTCGTATTATGAATTGACAATTTCTCCCGTTATTTCTACATTATGATTTTTCCATGTGATGTTGTATGTTACCACTTTTATATATGTGCATCTATCATGCTTATTATTCTGGTACCACCTCTCACGTACCTTTTATTTCTCTCTTGAAGAATCATGCCGCCAAAGAAGAAAAGTTACAGTGATGCTGAAATTGCTGCCATCGTTTCCCGAGCTGTGGCCGAAGCCTTGGCTACTCGGGATTCACCACAAAACTCCAAGAGGAGTAATGATACTCCAGAAATTACTCCTGTCATCAAGCCTTGTACTTACAAGGATTTTCTCAGCTGCAAGCCGCTAAATTTCAAGGGCACGGAAGGTGCCATCGGTCTAATTAGGTGGATCGAAAGGATCGAATCTGTCTTCGATTTGTGCAACTGCACGGAAGACAGCAAGGTCAAATTCGCTGCTTACACCTTTCAAGAAGGTGCACTCACATGGTGGAATACTCATTCCAGTTCTGTGGGCATTGATGTAGCAAACCAACTCCCTTGGGCAGACCTGAAGAAATTGCTAAGGGACGAATATTGCCCCACCGAGGAACTCCACAGGTTGGAGGAAGAATTCTGGCATTTATCTGTTCAAGGCAATGATATTGCTGGTTACACCACTAAATTCCAGCAACTCGCCCTTCTATGTCCGGGTTTGGTAGACACGGACGAAAAACGTATCAAGAAATACATCCGCGGCCTCCCAGAGAACATCCAGGGAAATGTCGCCTAATCCAAGCCAACCACCATCGAAAGTGCTATCCAGCTTGCACACGAACTCATGGCAATGATTGTCAGCCGTGAAACATCCACCACGTCTTCCAACAACAAAAGGAAATCTTCTGGAAACTTCAGCAACCAACCAACCTTCAAAATGCCTGAGACTATCAAGGCTTACTCTTCTGGGTCTGGGGACAAGAAGGGTTACACTGGGAACAAACCTCACTGTTCCAAGTGTAACCGCCATCATGAGGGTCCTTGTAGTACTCCTTGCAACAACTACAAGAGGTATGGACATTCTTCCAAGGACTGCCGAGCACCCAAAGCCAACAACAACAACAACTTCAATCAATCAAAGGCCTGCTATGAATGCGGCAACACGGGGCACTACAGGAATGACTACCCGAAACTAAAGAACAAGAACAACGACAACAATGCAAAAGGTAGAGCTTTTGTTCTGAACTCAGGGGATGCCCGTCAAGACCCAAATGTGGTCACGGTTATGTTCCTTATCAACAACCTAACTGCCTCTGTTCTATTTGATACTGGTGCTGATAAGAGTTTTATTTCTGATGAATTTTACCCACTACTCGACATCATCCCTGTTGCATTAGATGTTAAGTACATTGTTGAATTAGCTAATGGTAAGCTCATTGAGACTGACAGTGTAATACCTAATTGCACTCTAAACCTCGCCAACAAACTCTTTTCCATTGACCTTATACCCGTCGAGATCGGAAGTTTCGACATCATTGTTGGTATGGACTGGTTGTCCAAACATCGCGCTGAAATCATCTGTTTTGAAAAGGTCGTCCGCATTCCCCTCGCCGCTGGTAGAACTTTGATCATACAAGGGGAGACCAGTGGGCCGATGATGAACATCATATCGTGCATGAAAACCCGTAAGTACTTGAGAAAGGGTTATCAGGCAATCCTCACACATGTCGCGGAGAAAAAGTCGGAGGAGAAGCGACTCGAGGATGTGCCAATTATCCAAGATTTTCCTGAAGTCTTTCCCGAAGACCTACCTGGTCTTCCACCACCACGACAAGTCGAATTTTCTATTGACCTCGTGCCCGGTGCGACGCCGGTGGCACGAGCACCATATCGTTTAGCCCCATCTGAACTTCAGGAGTAATCTACTCAGTTACAGGAACTCCTTAATAAGGGTTTCATTAGACCGAGTTCTTCACCTTGGGGAGCTCCGGTCTTGTTCGTGAAAAAGAAAGATGGTTCATTCAGAATATGTATCGACTATCGAGAGTTGAACAAACTAACCGTTAAAAACCGTTATCCGCTTCCCCGCATCGATGACCTATTCGACCAACTTCAGGGGTCGAGTTTCTATTAAAAGATCGACCTTCGGTCAGGTTATCATCAGTTACGAGTTCGCGATGAAGATATCCCAAAAACCGCATTCTGAACTCGCTATGGACACTACGAATTTCAAGTGATGCCCTTTGGTCTAACCAACGCACCAGCTGTATTCATGGACCTCATGAATCGAGTATGCAAACCTTATCTCGACAAGTTTGTCATTGTCTTCATCGATGACATCCTCATTTACTCGCGCAACGAGCAAGAACATGGACAACATCTGAAAACCATCCTTGAACTACTCAAAAACGAGGAGTTATTCGCCAAATTCTACAAGTGTTGAGTTCTGGATGCAAACCGTACAATTCCTTGGACACGTGATTGACAGTCAGGGAATTCATGTAGATCCATCTAAAATCGAGGCTATCAAGTGCTGGCAAGCACCCTCAACGCCGACCGAAGTACGGCAATTCCTAGGACTTGCCGGGTACTATCGGCGATTCATTGAGAACTTCTCCAAAATAGCCCAACCCCTCACCTTACTGACTCAGAAGGAAAAGAAGTTCGACTGGACTGATAAACAAGAGTCAGCATTTCAGTTGCTTAAACAAAATCTTTGTAGTGCACCTATCTTATCCTTACCCGAAGGCAACGATGACTTTGTGGTATACTGCGATGCTTCACATCAAGGTCTCGGTTGCATGTTGATGCAACGAGACAAGGTCATTGCCTACGCCTCCCGATAGCTCAAAGTTCACGAAAAGAATTATACCACTCATGACCTCGAATTGGGGTCCGTAGTGTTCGCACTCAAAATCTGGAGACACTATCTGTACGGCACTAAATGTACAATCTTTATCGATCATAAAAGTCTACAACATATCTTTGACCAAAAGGATCTCAACATGAGGCAACGTCGATGGATCGAGTTGCTCACCGATTATGATTGCGAGATCCGTTATCATCTTGGCAAGGCAAATGTTGTTGTCGATGCCCTCAGCCAAAAGGAACGTGTAAAACCTTTTCGAGTCCGAGCCCTCAGCATGACCATTCACAGCGACCTTATCATTCAAATCATTACCGCTCAACTCAAAGCGATTAAACCGGAAAACATCACCAATGAGGCCTTGCGAGGCATGGAGAAACAGTTCGAAATCAAACCTAATGGTACTCGACAATTCTCTAACCGAATATGGTTACCCAACTTCGGCAACTTACAAAATTTGGTGATGGACGAAGCTCACAAATCTCGCTATTCTATACATCCTGGATCTGACAAGATGTATCACGGTATCAAAGATCTATACTGGTGGCCTAACATGAAAGCCGACATCGCCACCTATGTCGGTAAATGCTTAACCTGTTCTAAGGTCAAGGCCGAGTATCATAAACCTTCCGGCTTGCTACAATAACCGGAAATCCCTCAATGGAAATGGGAGCAAATCTCCATGAATTTCATCACCAAACTCCCAAAAACATCGAGCAGTTGCGATACCATTTGGGTGATCGTCGATCATCTCACTAAATCTGCTCATTTCCTAGCCACCAAAGAAACCGATAAAATGGAACGCCTCACGCAAATTTATCTGAAGGAAATTGTATCCCGACACGGCATTCCCATCTCGATCATCTCCGACAGAGATAGTCGTTTCACATTCCGCTTTTGGCAGTCACTACAAAAATCTTTGGGTACTCGTCTGGGCATGAGTACTGCATACCATCCACAAACTGACGGCCAAAGTGAGCGAACTATTCAAACACTGGAAGACATGCTGCGAGCTTGCGTAGTTGACTTCGGTAAAAATTGGGAAAACCATCTACCCTTATGCGAATTTTCGTACAACAACGACTATCATACCAGCATTAAGGCTGCACCCTTCGAGGCACTGTACGGTCGCAAGTGCCGATCATCTATCTGTTGGACCGAAGTGGGAGACAGCCAACTCACTGGTCCAGAGATCATTCACGAAGCAACAGAGAAAAGTTATGCTGACGTGAGACGCAAACCACTCGAGTTCCAGGTTGGGGATCGAGTGCTACTCAAAGTTTCACCTTGGAAAGGTGTTATCCAATTCGGTAAACGTGGGAAGTTAAATCCCAGATACATTAGACCATTCGAGATCCTCGAGAGGATTGGTTTAGTGGCATATCGATTGCAGCTGCTACCCGAACTCAGCAACGTGCATCCCACATTTCACATTTCTAATCATAAGAAATGTCTGTCTGATGAGACACTCATAATTCCTCTCGATGAAATTCATATCGATGATAAACTCCATTTCGTCGAGACGCCAGTAGAAATCATGGACCGTGAGGTCAAACAGTTGAAACAAAGTCGTATTCCCATCGTTAAAGTCCGGTGGAATTCATGGCGTGGTCCGGAATTCACTTGGGAACGGAAAGACCAAATGCGACTCAAATATCCACAGCTATTCACAGACTCCACTCCATCTACGACTCAGAGCTAAATTTCGGGATGAAATTCTTTTAACAACGGGAGAATGTGACACCCGATAAATTAGGGATAGTAATTAGTACCTAATCGTTGTATTAATACATGTAATTAGGGTTAATTATGTGTATCATTATGTGTATTGATATATTTTATATATATACACACATACGCGATTTGATTAAATCGTGCATTTTACATTATCGGATGGATCCGACACATCACAATACGGGCGTTGGTGAACAATTTATTAAATAATGTGAAATTATTTAATTAACTCATTTTCATTATATATTAATGTGGATAATATATACAAACGTATTTCGTATCGTCTGAAACTAACCGTACGCAACAGAAACGCGCGAAACGCGCCTGGCAAATGAAATAAACCCAAATTATATTTTTATAATTCATTATTAAGTATTTTGAGAAAATACTTCGAGTAAAAATAGTACGATTACACGCGCACGAATAAAGCGTTTAAAAACGTTACACGAGTTAAATAAACGTACAATTACGTAATGAACATGCAAACCGAGACCCGACAACATTTTAGTAACTCAAAATAAAGTATTTAAGATAATACTTTCAATAAAAATACCGAGATTTAAATCGTTATTTAAAACACACGTATTAAACGTTTAACGCCTAAATAAACGTCGCAACGAACGGGTAAACGAGCACACACAGAGCGCAACTTTGAGGAAACAATTTAGGCACCCGCATAGGGTGGGGGCCCACGAAATTCTGCAGAGAAATGAGGCCATGCCCCCATGCCCCATTCCCTTGCTTGTCATAATCATCAAACACACCATACCCCTCATTCAAACCCCTCCCCTCCTCATTCCTTCTTTCACACACTTCATCTCCACCCTCTCTCTCTCAAATTCAGATTTCCCAGCCCCAAAACAACCATCATCATCCACCACAAGCCACCATACTCATCTCCATCATCCACCATCAAGTTCTTGATGAAAATCGAAGGAAAAGCTCGGTTATCTCATCATCTTTGCGTTTTAACACTAGATCTTTGATTCTCTTGTAAGAACTCTTAATCTTTTGTTAGAATTACTTAGTTACTACTTATTAACATGTCTAGTTGCTCATTTAACAAGATTATGTCAAAAATATAAGCTAAAAATCGTTTTTCATGAACTTATATTCACATTGCTTTCTGTCCAGAAAAATGGTCAACTTCCACGATTTTTATAAAATTCATCTCTTGACTAAAATGGACGTTTCTTAAGCCTAAAATGTATATCGTGATGTTAGCTTTCTAACGAAACCATGTTCGGAACATATCGACTTTTATTGCTATTTTAAAATAATAATTCCGTTAAGGTGCACATTACTGTTCCGGCGGACAGAAACATCCGACTCCTTCTCGAGATGATATCTCTAGTTATAGACCATTAAAACGTATGATACCAGTGCCAAAACCTCACATATTTTGTTAAATTTCAAAAGTTCTTCTTTGGCCACTTCCAGAAATACACGGATTTTTGTGTATAACTCGATCTCTGAACAGATGTCCATTTTGGACCGATCCGACCACTCTTCATGATTATTTTTGTTAAAAATAGTAAATGAACTTATAAAACTACCATAAAGTTCAGATTTACACAAGACATATAATATAATATGTGTGATTTTTAGTTAGGCTTGATTCGGATTAGAAATGGGTAAGATCGGGGGTTGATTTTGGTTAAAAATCTGGAACCAAACCAAAAGGGACTGTTTTTGTCATTTCACAAAACCGACAATTATTATTGTCTCATGAATAGTAACCCCGACAATTCTTATTGTCGCATGAATAGTAACCCCGAAAATTCTAATTGTCGCATGAATAGTAATCCTGACAATTCTTATTGTCGCATGAATAGTAATCCCGACAATCCTTATTGTCGCATGAATAGTAACTTCGTGATTGTCTCATAAATAGTGTCCAACGCTAACTTTGCATAACCGACTTTTCAACAGACAATATCACGATATACTTGATTTAACGTCAATGACAAATATAATATTTGGAATAACTCACAAACACATAACATATACATTGATAAGTATACAACACAGCGAAACACATAATAATAACACTTTTGGATTATTATTACAAACTGTCACCAACGGGCCGTACATATTTTCAAAACGCAAACAAACATTCAAACGAACAAATGTATTTGGACATAACTAGTTGGATGAACAACTAGCATAGGTGATCTTTAGAGATACCTACTTATACCCCTAACCTTGCATGTTTAGGACGCCCGAAAGGTTACGATCGTTGAGACAACAACATTACTTGTACACCATCAGTGTTTGCTATTAGCAAACACATCAGACTCAGGTGAGTCTCATAGCCCCTCATTTTACCGTTTTCAACCCAGGGGTGGGAATACATGCTCCGTTTTACTTTTACATGTGAACACAAGTACAAAACATCGATATATTGACTGCATGAGTTTGTTTTACTTAATCATGAAGCCCTCCACTACATAGTTTGTTAGTATTGCTATAGCGTGAATGTTAGTGTATGGTACCATATGGGATTGACAATCCCCGTCCGGGGTAGTCGCGCTACCACGACTGCGGTCGAACGGAAGCATTATCATTTGTTCATACGTGTGTAGATTAGGCACATGCAGGAGGCAACCTCGCTCAGGTCCTTAAAGGTGGATCCTGACACCCTTAGTTAAGCTCAAACTATGGCCTCATGGCAGTAATATACAATCGTTATTTTATTTGCTTAATTGCAAATTATCATACATAAATCTTGTGGTTCATCACTCATAGTTCATCACTCTACAAACCTGTGAGCCCACCTGCTTTTTAGCTGACCTTTTAGCATGTATTCTCAGGTACACAGCAGTAGTAGGACTGCTCAGGATTAGCTAGCTCGAGTGGCATTCAGATATCAGGAGATTCACATGCATTTCTACATTTTGTACAAATAGATATGCCTTAGAATCTCTTACATTTGGCTTACGAGCTTTTGTAACTTTTATAACATTGTAAAACCTTTATATTATCAATGAAATTTGTAAACGACGCATGTAGAGTCGTTCACTTTGTCTTATGTGCTTTGTTTATTGATTAGTCGTGCCCCGACCCGATTCGCTTCCGCAACCCGAATTTGGGGGTGTGACATAATACATCTACAAAATTATTCCATCGAACGTACTCCTCTCCGAATGCAGGATTAGCTACATGGACTACATAGCACTCATAGGTACATAAGAAATGTATCGAATCACTTCTTTTGAATGAATAGATCCGATCGCAACTTCAAATAAGATTATAACTACTTAAACATAACCTTTATCATAGCAAATACAGACTTGTCTAACCTAGAATGGCATCTCTAGCAAGCAATATAACGCAAACATAACATAAGCACATCTTATTTACGAAATAAAGAGAGATATAACTAAAACCTGAATAAGTATTATAGACAAATCTCCATGACACCAAGGTCTTGGAGTAACTTCGTACAAATGCTACAACTACTACTACACTAAACTAGTTCTTCTACTAACTTATTTCCAGAGAGAGAAAAAGCTAGAGAGAGAAACTAGAGGGAGAAAGAGTGTGTGAGATTGTAATGGTGAGAGATGTGTTGATAGGTGTGTGGAATGAAGGAATGAGGCCATTTATTTATAGATGAGCCAAGGTATCACGTGTACAAGTCCACAAGCATCAAAATACAAGCAAACGAAGCAAGAGGAGAGCACACAGGGGGGTCTAGGGCCATACACGGCCTAGACCAGGCCGCACACGACCATTTGAGGCCATACACGGTCTCTCCAAGGCCGTACACGGCTGTATGGGGGGTCGTGTGCTGCCTTGTGTGCTGTTTTCGGATTTTCACATTGCTTCGGAAGGCCATATCTCCTTTGTTTCTCATTCGTTTGACTTGATTCTTTCACCAATGATCTCATAATTTTGTTACGCTTCTAATGATGTCAATTTTTTGTAATTTGAGGTGTGGATCCCAGGCGTGTCTAGAATATGTCTCGTAGTCTTCGGTTGTGTTGTTTGTTGCGTAACTTTCTCATCGTTGATCCATCTTGAGATTTTCTTATATGCATATTTTTGTAATCTCCATAGCTACAAAATAAGGCAATTTTGATATCCTGGTATGGAGTTTATAGTGGATTTAAGGTATGGCTCAATTTGGTGTCTATTTCGTCGTATCAGAGTCGTCAAACAGTTATACAACAGTTTTAGATCGTATCTTGAGCGTTTTCGGGTTTAAAATGAAGGTATGTGCACGATTTACATGTTTTAGTTCATTTTTGATCATTGGGGATAACTTAGATCATTTCAGAAGTCAATTTCTGGGAATTTTTGTGTTTTGTTCGACGAAATTCGTTAGGATTTCGAATTTTTACGAAAATTAAGGTTTTTGGCGGCTGGAAATCATGATCAGCGACACTTACCAGTGACACTTAGCCTCTAGCGACACTTAGCCTCTAGCGATACTTACGAGCGACACTTAGCCTCTGAAGACATTTACCAGCAACACTTAGCCTCTGACAACACTTACCAGCGACACTTAGCCTCTAGCAATAATTACGAGTGACACTTTCTTTCTGCGACACTTCCTATCAGCAACACTTCCTTTCAGCGACACTTTTAGCGACACTTTCCTGGTGTCACTAAAAAAATTTAGGACTTTTGTGACCGTTTAGCGACGATTATGGTGAAAAAATTTCGCATTACCAAATTTTGTTCCTAGGCTTAAAAGTGTTCAATTGTAGCTTGAAAAAAGGTTCATTTTACCCGAGCATTTTTTTGACATTTTGCGATAAAATTTTTGTAGGAAAATCGTGAAAATTTTTGATGTACCAAATTTTGTTTTAAGCTTAAAAGTTCTTAACTTTAGTTTGGGAAAAGTTTTGTTTTACTCGGGTAGTTTTCGATACTTTTGAACCAATTTTGGAGGGAGAATTTAGTTGTTTGTGTTTCACTAAAATTCTTGTTTGAAGATGTCATTCTTCCAAAGTGTCCGTAATAAGCCTCCGATGTTCACACAAAGTATACTTACCACTCAAGCTGGAAAAAGATTTTGAGGATTTCATCTCTTCTAATGATCCAGACATGTGGATACCATTACTTGAGAGATATGAAAGGCTAGTCATTGCAGGAACAAAAATTGCAAAACCATATAAATCAATGACACCGAAGAACGTAAATCTTGGAATGATGAAAGGAAGACTCTCGAAGCAATTCAAATGTTTTTAACGATGAAGAGCTTAAAGTTGTATAAGCATTATACTATTTCTTATGACCTTTGGGTTGCCCTCGAAAAACACTGCGGTGGATATAAGAAAGAAAAAGAGCCTGAAGACGTGCCTCAAAACAATGCATTCGTGGCTCAAATACAAGAGTTTGATTTTGATGCTTCTTAATGCTTATCTTGTATGAAATTAAGTGATAGTGTTAACGGATATAGGGAGGATAATGAACACCTCAATTCAGTTTTTAAAAATTTGATGGAGGAAAATAAAATTTTAAATGAAAATGGGAAAGTTTCTGATAAAAAGTTGAAAGTTGTTCTTTAAGAAACAAAAGAATTTAAAGCCAAATTTTTAGTCAACAAGACGAAACTGATAGTTATTTGAATATGATGACTATTATTAAAAAGGAACTAGTTGTGACACCCAGCCAAAAAGCGCATTTTCACGCCAAATTTAAACTTTAAATGCACGTATTACATACGTGATATTTCGAGTGTATTCAAGTATTATATATAAATATAATATAATAACTTAAAACGATTAGTTAATAATTGTGTAAATACGAAACGGACAGAACACATAAACTTAAATGGAAAGTTGTGCAAAACATTTTCAAATAGCGTATTATTGTCAAGAATAATAATAATTTACTTCGTTAGAAATTTATATACATTTTGAACACAGAAAACTATCCGTAAGTTCAAAGTAAAATATAGACATAAATTTATATTCCATTAAAAAGTATTATTATAAAATAAGTTTTATAAAAATATATACGGTTTTATATTTAGAAATTTATTGTTTAAAAACATTATACTACTTTTCGATCGGGTATAAAAAAC